>CM042260.1:25540100-26995100 GCA_023566225.1 Romanogobio albipinnatus | reverse complement strand
TATATATATATATATATATATATATATATATATATATATATATATATATATATATATATATATATATATATATATATATATATATATGTGTGTGAAATTTACAAATATATTTTATATGTACATAAACACTTTTTAAAATATGATACTGCATTTTTTTATTCATTCAATATGAATAAAATGAACAAAAATATGAATAAAAACCATATATATAATTTAAAAATATAATTTATATGTACATAAATAACAACTTTATATATTTTTTTATTAGATTAACTAATATATATATATCTTTTTAAATATTTTCTTTATTTTTATGTACATATAAATACATTTTTATATGTTTATTTTCATGAAAATGTATATGTATTTATTAATTAATCATTTAATATATTTTATATGTACATAAAAATAAAAGAAAATATATTTAAAAATGTTTATATATATATATATATATATATATATATATATATATATATATATATATATATATATAAATTAGCATGAAAATAAACATAACTATTGATTTAAAATTATATTAATATATTATATTCATTTTCATGTTAGCAATACAATATTTAGGCAAAAATATGCTGAAAGAAAGGTTACATTTGAAACAAAATATTTCATGTTATCAACAAGAGAGCATTTGTTGAACAAGTGACATTATGAGCATTTGTGTCAGTTTAGTTATGCAACATCGCACCCTACTGTTGTTAAATGATACTGCATTCATATTCATGTGAATTACATTTCTCTAGCCTACCGTATATATACAGATACCAAGGATTACATTTGAGTTACAAGCAGCCATTTGAACAGCAAACACTAAGTATTTAATAGACATGTGTTTAGACTTACTTAATGCTTTCAAAATGGTTTAAGTGACAAATGTTGAACCTTAAATACAGCCATCTTCCCATTGACTGAAGCAACACGTAAAAATCCAAGGGGACCGACTACCCTGAGAAGCAGCTAACCTCCAAATAATGGCTGTTTTTCATCTAAAACTCATCTTGCTTGATTGGTGAGGCTGAAAAGCTGAGCTTAACCTTTAAAAATATAGCCATGTGCTTTTAATAGATTCTCTGAGAGCCCCATGATGAAGAGAATTACAGAAATGAACAAGGCAAACAATCAGAGACCTCACTACAAGGCCCTTGCCATGAGAAGCATTTCAATCACGCATCCAGCTGAATTTTCTCCCAGACCGGAGGTTAATAGCATGAAATGCCCTTCAGTCTCCTGAAAGCGAAAACTGGAGCTAAAGCAATATATCTGTTTCAGAAGTCAGCTGCCTCATATTACACCAAGAGTTGCTCATAATTCAACATGGGAACATATTCTTTGGAATTCCGCAGGAGGACCCCAGATATAATTGTTTATTTGTATGTTTTAAAAGAGGCCAAAGGCAACCGCATTGTGTTATCTCTAGAGCCGCGTTTATTAGTGGATGTGTTATTGGATGCAGTGAATAGAGAGTTGGAGACGAGCCATAGCATATTTGTACATAAAAGATCAGAAAGTCCCTCTGGGTATTTTTATTTTCTCTGAGAATGAATGGGGCTTGAGGAATAAAGACATTAGTATATAAAGGTAGAGAAGCTGAGGATTTAACTAGTGAGTAAAATGATTTTTCTGTCTCTGCATCTTATAGTTACTTCAGTTGGCTTTGCTTGAGTTTGATTGCTTTGTCGTCTCCAAATGCAAGCGACACTTATAATTCATGCGATTAAAAAGCCACATTAAAATAATGACTCAGAGATGTTCATTAGTTTGAATGAACGCTACATTTTATTTCTGGATTCTGTTAGAAAAGCGCACAACAGCAGCCGATGCATCGGTCACTCTGAGACACTGCGGCACATAAACACGGAGACTGTGTGAGAATCATAAAAGTCTGCCGCCCTGTAAAATCTGACCCAATATGAGCAATATGCGTCACTGTAATTGTGTTTATTGGGAGAGGGCCCAGACACTGTGGTAATTACATATTGTTACAGTCTGCATCCCTATATATTTGATTTATGTATTTTGGCTCCAGCTGACAGATAAATAAGAAAAATTGTTATATTAAGCGGTAATAAATATGAATCATTTCGCAATCTGCCAGGAAATAATATTGTAATCTGTGAGGTGGAAGGCTTAAACAATGTATGTATTTGTGTGAGTGTAGAGCATGGTCTGTACTTTGGAGAGAATGATATATCACAGCCAGCTGAGACACAGGTTTGAGTTCAATACTGGACGTTATGTACAAGCCGATGGGTCACTCCATCTGTTTCGGTCGGGAAGAATGTGAAAAAAAGAAGAAGCAATTTTTAGGGATAATTATATCAACACAGGTGTTTTCACTGTTTATGACTGATGTATAGGGGAGAGTGGGATAGAACAAAAATGACCCAATTGGTTTTGGATCCCATTTTGACAAAAATAATCGTTTAAAAAAACAATGTGTTAGACATAAGTAAAAAAGTCATACAGGTTTGAAACAACATGAGAGTGAGTAAACAAAATTTTCTTTTTTGGGTGAACTATCCCTTTAAGTTGTTCTCCTATCCTCCTATGTCTCCTCTCCACAGAATTTAGAGCTATAACATTAGTATTAGTATTTAGACTCAAATATATATATTAGTGGTATTATAACAAAGTGGCAGCAATTGGGAACAACAGTGGTAGGCCACGTAAAATAACAGAGCGGGAACAGAAGTCGCCAGCTTTCTGCAGAGTCAATAGCTACAGACCTCCAAACTTCATGTGTGGCCTTCATATTAGCTCAAGTACAGTGTGTAGAGAGCTTCATGGAATGGTTTTCCATGGCCGAGCAGCTGCATCCAAGCCTTACATCATAAAGTGCAATGCAAAGCGTCGGATGCAGTGGTGTAGAGCACGCCGCCACTGGAGAGCAGTTGAGACGTGTTCTCTGGAGTGACCAATTACGCTTCTCTGTCTGGCAATCCGATGGATGAATCTGGGTTTGGCGTTTGCCAGGAGAACGGTTCTTGCCTGACTACATTGTGCCAAGTGTAAAGTTTGGTGGAGGGGGGATTAGGATGTGGGGTTGTTTTGCAGGGGTTGGGCTTGGCCCCTCAGTTCCAGTGAAAGGAACTCTTAATGCTTCAGCATACAAAGACATTTTGGACAATTTCTTGCTCCCAACTTTGTGGGAACAGTTTGGGGATGGCCCCTTCCTGTTCCAACATGACTGCGCACCAGTGCACAAAGCAAGGTCCTAGAAGAATAGTGAAAAAGTCCCAAAAACACACTCCTAAACCTTGTGAAAAGCTATCCTGAAGAGTTGAAGCTGTTAATACAAATGTAAACAATCCCTGCACATTATTTACATTTGCATACATAAGCATGGACAATGTTTAATATTCTGCATTTTAAAATAGTGAAGCAATTGTTGTTTTAAGCAAAAACATTTTGCATCGTTATTTGCAGCAGTATTTCCTATATTTAAAGGAAAAATGTATTACTATTAGTTGCTTACACATCTTATTTGAAGCATGCGCCCCACTTTCATTTAATAATTTCTGGCTAAAAGATGTTATAGTAGCATATGAATCTGTGTAAAGTATGTTGATTATTATCAGTCTTAGTGCTGTACAGTTAATGCGCAACATGTCAAAGTTTTGCCACCCTACTTACTGTACATCCAATCACTCTGCGCCACACACCCATATGGACACAGACAAGCAGTCAGTCCTGCCTGTCAGAGGCTGTAGTGTGGCAGAGTCAAGCTGTCTCCTCCTGAGTTTCTCTGTCCTCCTTTTGTTTAGCACTCTGTACTCTATATAGCTGTTGAGCATCAGCAAGACTCCGGCATGACCTTTGCCGGTAATCCTTATAAAACATAAATGCATGATATCTCCGCTTCTCTCTCTCTCTCTCACTCTGTCTCTACATTAGACCACCCCATGGCCCTCATTACAAGCATCCCACTGCCACCCAATGTCACTGTCTAATTACAATTACCCTTGATCTGCTCGATCATGACGTGAGACCTGCAGCTCACTGGTGTGCAGTGCCGAGGGTCTTTTCCCCGCAGGCGGTGTGCTGAGACGGGCCGACAGGACTGATGAGGACGACGCTTGCGGCTCTCCCTCCACGCTGCACCGCGAGCCGACAGGCGGAGGATCATTAGTGAACCAGCTGTTAACAAGCAGCGACAGGACAGCCAATATCACTTCCTGTGTGAGTGACACGCCGTGGGTGGCAACACCAGGCCAGGTGGGCACAAGTTCATCTGATTTAAAACTCTAAATCACCGGATTTTCCAAGTTTTTCAAGGAATCAAGCAATAATTAAGCAGCAAATTAATATATTTATTTTGTATTTGAGGGTGATGTATTTTTGTGAGTATAATTGCTTCTAGCTTTCTTCATTAACCGCCGGTTTCACAGACATGGCTTAAGTCTATTCCCAGACTAAAATGCATGTTTGAGCTGTTTTAACTGAAAGCAACTTGCACGGACATATCTTAAAATATGTCAGTGCTATTGTTTCGTCTGAAGAGGTTTTTTCTAAGGCACATTTAAAAAGCATAAAAATCTTCCTAATTGGACAAAGGCTTAATCCTGGCTTAGTCTAAGCCCTGTCTGTGAAACCGGGCCTAAGGCTGTTAAAGGAATTAAATGAATACTCCACTTTTTTTTGAAAATAGGCTCATTTTCCATCTCCCCTAGAGTTAAACAGTTGAGTTTTACCGTTTTTGAATCCATTCAGCCGATCTTCGGGTCTGGCGGTAGCACTTTTAGCATAGCTTAGCATAGATCATTAAATCTGATTAGACCGTTTGCATCCCGCTCAAAAATGACCAAAGAGTTTAAATATTTTTCCTATTGAAAACTCGACTCTTCTGTAGTTACATCGTGTACTAAGACCGACGGAAAATGAAAAGTTGCGATTTTCTAGGCTGGTATGGCTAGGAACTGTACTCTCATTCCTGCATAATGATCAAGGAACTTTGCTGCCGTACCATGAGTGCAGCGGCGCAATGATATTACACAGTGCATGAAAATAGGCTTACTTCAGTCAACATAACCAACGTGACAACCTACTTATACAGAGAGCGTTCTGGGGACTATTTTCAGGAAAAATATTGAAACTCTTTGGTCATATTTTTTGAGCGGGATGCTAACGGTCTAATCAGATTCAATGATCTATGCTAAGCTACGCTAAAAGTGCTACCGCCAGACCTGAAGATCGGCTGAATGGATTCAAAAACGGTAAAACTCAACTGTTTAAAGGTCCCGTTCTTCGTGATCCCACTGTTCAAACTTTAGTTAGTGTGTAATGTTGCTGTTAGAGAAAATAATACCTGTAAAATTATAAAGCTCAAAGTTCAATGCCAAGCGAGATATTTTATTTAACAGAAGTTCCATTTCAAAGCCTACAGCGAACGGCTGGCTTGGACTACATCCTGGTATTTCCTACATTAATTACGTCAGTCAGTAGAACAGTAGAACAGACTAACCTCCGCCCACAAGAATACACGAAAAAGGGGGCGTGGTCTTGTTGCTGTCCCACGTGGAGAAGAGGACGGTCGCGTGGAGAAAAGGAACTGTAGCTTGAGTGTGTTTGTCGCCATGTCGTCGAGATGCTGTTATTTTCATCCCGGAGTCAAATCACCTTTGTTTGGCTTTCCCAGAGACGCTGTAGAGATCATTCATCGCATACATCTCCCGTTAAGAGGCGTGACCTTTCCGTACAACTTGCGCTAAGCTGCTGTCAAATCACAACACAGGAACCGTGCCATGTGCGCTAAGCTGCTGTCAAATCACAACACGGGAACCGTGCCATGTGCGCTAAGCTGCTGTCAAATCACAACACAGGAACCGCTGGCACAATCAGAACTCGTTACGTATTTCTGAAGGAGGGACTTCATAGAACAAGGAACTCATCAACCCGTTTTTAGGACAGTGAAAACAGCGGTATACAGATAGGTAAATTGTGTGAAAAATACTGTGTTTTTTTACACGCGAAACATGAACACGTTATATTGCACACTGTAAACGGACCTTTAACTCTAGGGGAGTTGGAAAATAAGCCTATTTTCAAAAAGAGTGTTCCTTTAAAGGTGCCCTATAATGATTTGAAACAACATTTTAAATTGTTCTCTGGTATCTACATAGAGGGTATATGGCTTATTTAAGGTCAAGAATTGTCCAGATACGGTTTTACAGGTCCATTTACAACTCTAGAAATCTTCCTCAGGATGAAATGGTCTGTTTTTGCCTTATTTGGAAGGATCATGAATATTAATGCAGAGTTCTGCTCTGATTGGCTGTTTCACTGCGGCTCAATGATAGCAGGCACGTCTATACTGACCGTCTTGACGATGGAGAGATTAGGCATTCAACCTTATATGTTTGAGCCTGTTTCTGACGAAAATGCTGATTTTGAGGAACAACAACATGTTTTGAGATTGGAAATGAACGCTTCTGAATGGTAAGTTAAGTCTTTATTTTGATTAGGAACCTGCAAAATCATGACGTCCATACCAGACCTTCAGCATAAACGATAACTAGCATATAGCATTAAATATACACATCAGCAGTCACAACTTTAGCATTGTAAAAACATTTTAATTATTGTAATGTGTCCCTGTATGATTTTACAATGATAGCGTCTTCACTTTGAATCACAAACTGAACTGGGTAGCGCTTAAATATGTTGTTTGTACAGTAACGTTTGAGTTTGACAGTAGAATACTGATTTAAAAGTCGATTTATTTAGCCATTTAGTTATGTAAAATACCTGGATTATACTATTGTTACTGTACTAGCATTTTGCG
Organism: Romanogobio albipinnatus; assembly: GCA_023566225.1. Classification (NCBI taxonomy): domain Eukaryota; kingdom Metazoa; phylum Chordata; class Actinopteri; order Cypriniformes; family Gobionidae; genus Romanogobio; species Romanogobio albipinnatus. Next base: position 26,988,304 of record CM042260.1, on the reverse strand, counting down.
TCAGATCTACAACGGGGATATTATCGTTAATGTTGTCTCTCTAAGAAACTTTCGAAGTAATCAGAAATTGTTTAGACAGTCAAGAAGTGGATAAAAGCACTTACTGCTTGCAGGAATATCGTTGGAATTGCCCCTTTCTTCAGTGTCAGACGCAAAGCAAAGCCTGCTTGATATTGTCCCAGGTTTGAAAACTGTCTGTGGTGAAATGGGCTGAGCAAACTAACAACTTTGAATTAAATTGTTGCGGTATCCGATTATAAATAAACATCAGCCATGCCTGTGGACATGTTTTATCTGTGGGAAGAGTATGAAACCTGCACAGCCTGGAACATAACATCTGTGTCCATGATCTGCCATGTTCGCTATCCTCTCGTGACGCTCGTTTACCTGCAGAGATGATGCGGCTGCGCAGTTCCGCCTGACAGTGAACATGTGCTCGTATATGCAAATGTTGGGGGCGTACATATTAATGATCCCATCAATTGCATCACTGCTGGTGTTATGTTGAGATTTGCCTATTTTTCCGTGGTGTTTTTCACAAACGAGATTTACATATGAAGGAGGAGGCAATGGTGTTTGAGACTCACTGTATGTGATTTACATGTACTGAACTCTTGTTATTTAACTATGGCAAGGTTCATTCAATTTTTCATTCTAGGGCACCTTTAATAACCAAAATTAATAATTATAATCAAATAATTATTTAATATTTAAAGGGGCCGTGAACTGCATTATTTATGATGTTTCTTGGGGTGCTCTCATAATATTAGTATGATTTTCACATCCAAAATTGCCATAATTTAGAAATAAAAGGCATTTTTCCTACCCTGATTTTAGCCCTCTGCTCTGAACGCTCTGTTTGAAGGGGCGTGTCTGCTGTGAGACTTCAGTGTAAACTCCCACTGCTGTGATTGGCTAACATCTTTGCATATGAAATAGCTAAGTATTACATGTGGAATTCTCTTTAAAACTTTTAGCACTTTTTTACTATTACAGTTTTCGAGGTTAACTAACCGTGAAAAGTGTTGATTATAACATTTTAATTAGCATTATTTTTTGATTGTGGCATGAAAGGTTGCAGTGATGTGCATTGTAGCTTATCACAGACATGTTGAGCGCATGAATGCTTTCATCATAACTAACAGTGCAAACACAATGTAAATAAGAGATTTGTTGATTCTAATTGGAGTTTTGCGCAAGAGTCCAGTCAGAACATGCTGTTTGATTGACAGCTCCAGCAATTGTAAAGGGAGTGTTCTTTGTTCGCTTTCGATCTAATTTAATCACAATAACAGATTTTTTCATCGTACTAAAAGAAACAATGTGAAGTTGTCCATTTAGTCACAAGTTTGATTTGACAATGGGCCTCATTCATTAAACACTCATTAAAATTACTCAGAATTTGCTCGTATATTTACAAAAGTTTCATGAATGAGGCCCAAATAAATGATTTTGAGACAAAAACATCTGACTGTAGGCCTACATGAATCATTACATATCAGAAATCACTGGTCACACTGGTGATTTTGGTTAGACATGTACATCCGTACAATAAAAACCTTTTTACTCACATAAGTGTGTTGCGCCATTCCCGTCAGGCCCAGTATACAGCACAATAACGTTTTTCAATTTCAGGCTCTCTGCAAATCCAATGCGGCAGCTTCTGTGTTTTTCCACAACCTGGCACTGTACAATATTTTGCACTCTTCAAATGCATATTTATCACTTGCTCGATCCAGTGTTAGCATCACGTCTGTTATTTACCTACTACTCCTTGTAGTGCTCGCGTCAGTGGGCAGGGCTACTGAATTTTAGGGTTTGTGATGTCACCAACCCAGAAAGAAGCTTGTTCTAGTACCTATCAGCCATTTGTTGTAGTCCTTAAAAATATATTTATTTTCTATATAATAAAAGTGAATCCTAGATTGGGTAAACCCAGCGGCGATTTGATTTCGCCCTGCAGCAAACCTGTACATTAATTTATCCTGCTTCTGTTACACATTTGCGGGAACCAATCACAGACTGGCTTATCCATCTGGCGCGCTAGTGGCGGGTTTAACACAAAGACGGATAGAGAAGCGATGGATCGATGCCCGTTGATCAAGCCTCTTGTGGTCTGATTTATTGAAGGACTATCCATACAATGTCATTTGAATTATGCTCGTTGATCACGCCTCTTGAGCAGTAGAAAATACAAAAATATTGAGCTTGGTCTGGTGATAGCCAGACAAAGTAAATCCATTAAGCTCCAAAATGAAAAGAAAGCAGCATAAATGCTGGCTCCATCTGAAATCGCATACTTCCCTACTATATAGCAGGCGAAAAACAGTATGTGAAAAAAGAAGTATGTCTGAATGCACAGTAATAGACAAAAACCTACTACTTCTGGTGAGATTAGTTTGCATATGATGGACACTTTACTTTCCCATGAGGCCATGGCAGTGAAGGGATGCAACTGATGCTGGTAGGTCACATGATAATGACAACATGGCGAATGTAGTACGTCGAGACATTCATAGAACATACTTTTTATGGTCATGAAGTAATTACTTATTCAAAATAAGCACCTACTCGAGGGAGTATGCGATTTCAGATTTCATTTTTGTGTGTGCATTTTGATGTCACGATTCATATGACCAGAATTCATTCATGTCAATGGTGCCATATTTGATTTGAGAGCTACAGCTGAGATTTTTAGCAAATAAGTCTCAGGCTGTTGTTAGGGATTTTTTTTAATTAATCATAGCTAACATTTCTTTTTCTTGCAGTGTTAACATTTGTATGCTTTTGAAAATCGAAATGTCCCCGACATATGGGCCAAAGTGTGTCTGGATCCTGCTATCATATTGTAGAAAAGTGATGTAATGAATCATGTCACCTTTGCCTGGCTCCTTTTATATAAAAACTGTTGTACTCTTTTTGCTGGTGGGATTCTCTGTGATTGATACGAGGTCCTCCGGCCATGATTAAAGCACATTCGAAGGCATCGTCTGGAGTATGTTTGATTTCTGCTGCACAGCAGGTTAGACACTATAGATATCTTACTTCTATTCTCAAGTGATAGTGCTTAGTGGAGCACTAGAGACCTTTTTCCCAAGTGATAGTGTTCAAAACAGACGATGCATCGTCCGACTCAAACAGGTATTAAAGTATGCCTAGTAGAGTATAGATTTCATCATGACAGGTGAAGTGAATAACACTGATTATTTCTTTATCACGGCACCTGTTAGTGAGTGCAGAAAAAATGGGCAAGCGTAAGGATTTGAGCGAGTTTGAGAAGGGCCAAATTGTGATGGCTAGACGACTGGGTCAGAGCATCTCCAAAACTGCGGCTCTTGTGGGGTGTTCCTGGTCTACAGTGGTCAGTATCTATCAAAAGTGGTCCAAGGAAGGAACAGTGGTGAACCGGTGACAGGGTTATGGACGGCCCAGGCTCATTGATGCACATGAGGAGCGAAGGCTGGCCCGTGTGGTCCGATCAAACAGACAAGCTACTGTAGCTCAAATTGCTCAAGAAGTTAATGCTGGTTCTGATAGAAAGGTGTCAGAATACTTTCAACGTTACAGTGCGTATGGGGCTGCATAGCCGCAGACCAGTCAGGGTGCCCATGCTGACCCCTGTCCACCGCCGAAAGCTCCAACGTTCACGATGAACGTGAGCATCAGAACGGTATTCCCTGCTGGATGTGGCCTCTTTCAGCAGGATAATGCACCCTGCCACAAAGCAAAAATAGTTCAAGAATGGTTTGAGCAGCACAACAACGAGTTTGAGGTGTTGACTTGGCCTCCAAATTCCCCAGATTTCAATCCAATAGGGATGTGCGGAAGCCCGATCCATCGAGGCCCCACCTCTCAACTTACAGGACTTAAAGTATCCGCTGCTAACATCTTGGTGCCAGATACCACAGCACACCTTCAGGGGTCTAGTGGAGTCCATGCCTCGACGGGTCAGGGCTGTTTTGGCAGCAAAAGGGGGACCAACACAAGATTAGGATGCCTGATTGTTTCCATAATGTTTTGCCTGATTGGTGTATATTGCATGAGTCTACCTGATCATTTTAATGTGCTTTTTTGCCATTTTGGTGCTTGACAGCTCGTCCCCATTCACTTTCATTATATGGAAAAAAGCAGCAGGAAATTCACCTTTTATGCTCCACAGAAAGTCATACAGATTTTGTTTAAATGACATTAAGTAAATGATGACAGAATTTTCATTTTTGGTTGAACTATCCATTGTTAAATGTGGTTTGTAGTTAGGTTTTCACAGATTAAGCAACAGTGTATTTGTGTGCGTGTATATGTGAGAGAGAGAGAGAGAGAGAGAGAGAGAGAGAGAGAGAGAGAGAGAGAGAGAGAGAGAGAGAGAGAGAGAGAGAGAGAGAGAGAGAGAGAGAGAGAGAGAGAGAGAGAGAGAGAGAGAGAGAGAGAGAGAGAGAGAGAGAGAGAGAGAGAGAGAGAGAGAGAGAGAGAGAGAGAGAGAGAGAGAGAGATTAGAAATGATGGTATGACACTCTCCCATCAGGACAAAATCCATCACTGTCAGAGGTAGCATACTAAGAGTAGCAGAGCTCCAAGACCACAGATTCAATTTCACTCCCTTGAGCCATTCAACCCTGCCCACACGTACAGACACCTTCCGTCTGAATAATAGCTCTGCATAGATTTGAATTTTCGCTCTGCACTCCAGAGCAAGGCCACAGTCCAAGTCTAACTTTTGGAGTTTTGTTCTTACACATCCCCCTTCCTTCTCTCACACCAATATATGAAAATGTAAACAGCTCATTTGTTACAGAGAGTTTGTGCAAATTCAGCTACAGTTTCTATGCATTGTAACGTCATTGAAAAGACCTTTCAGAATATTTTTTTTAAGGAGTAACTTCATGATTTCAGTCATTTTAGACCAACATTGTCTACAGAGTCTTCCTTCCTGTCGCACAAAACACCTCTCCATGGGAAAACAAAGCAACTTGCATTACTTGAAAAAGTAATCTGATTATGTAACTCGCGTTACTTGTTATATGTTACCCCCAACACTGGTTGTATGTTATAATTCATGCAGGCCCATGATTACATCCACAAATGCACCTTTGCTCTCTGGTTTCCAATCAAACAGCAACTACAGGGGACACCAAATGCCACCTCTATGGAGTGTGATTGAGTAGACAGACACGCTTGACAGATTTGGAATTACAACTGGAAAATGATCGAAATTTTAAGGCTGTGGTCCTGTCTGCCTTTAAACAACCTTATGTCTCTATTGCTCATGCACTTGGGTCACAATTACATAACTGATCTCTCAGAAAAGCCACATGGATTCATTGGTTGTGAAAATTGGCTGAGAACTGTGAACTCCAGTGTGCTGTAAGCTGATTAATGATTAATGTGTAGCTACGCCACTTAAAAGGCAGAAAAGGTCAGTGGCTCTGCCAAAGGGTTCGAGATCTTAAAATACTTACTAAAGGGAGGAAATGTTGGTCTTCCCATAGGTTTTCCCACCTGCAATTAATTTCTTCCTGCTATTTGGTATTAATAAATTCCTTTTAATCATGTGAAATGAAATTGCATTGCCAAATATCTCCATATATTAAAGGGATAGTTCACCCAAAAAATAAAATTCTGTTATCATTTACTCACCCTCAAGTTGTTCTAAACCTATAGGTTCTTTGTTCTGTTGAACACAAAAGAAGATATTTTAAAGAATTTTGGTAACCAAACAGTTTCTGGTCCCCAATGATGTCCATAGTAATTTTTTCATACTATGGAAGTCAATGGGGCACATCAACTGTTCATACAGGTTTGGAACAACTTGAGGGTGAGTAAATTAGGACATCATTTTTTACAAAAAGTAGCAAAAACTGTTACTTTTTTTTATTTAAATGCAGCTATAGTGACACAGGACCACACCCCTAAATGCATTGAAGCAACTGCCATGTGATTGGTTGATTAGATAATTGCATTTATGAGAAAATGAACAGGTGTTCCTAATAATCCTTTAGGTGAGTGTGTATATATATATATATATATATATATATATATATATATATATACATACATACATATACACACATATGTATACACTATAATTACATATAACTGCATATGCAAAGGAAAGAATATAAAACTCCAAAATGGATGATGTTCACTGGCTTATTAGGTGGTGATGTTGACTCGCTTATTAGGTGGAGCAGCAAATAGATATGTGAGTGAACAGTGCCATCCAGTGGAATATCAGCATCACTGTCTTAATCAGAGTCTAAGTTAGTACAGAGCATATGGTTGTAATATAATATACTATAATATACTATACTATAATATAATATGATATAATATAATATAATATAATATAATATAATATATCAAATAAATGAATACATTATAAATAAATATATTCAAAAATCAAAATAAATTGTTAAAAAACAATTTAAATCATCAACCAAACAGAAATCATCCCAAAGATTTCTTTGGGAAATTTGAACAGTGCCACCATCTTAATCAGTTAGTACAGAGCATAAATGGTTGTTGACAAATATAATATAATATAATATAATATAGTATAATATAAAGTAATATAATATTATGGTATAATATGATATAATATAATTAATATATCAATTATATAATATTATATCAAAATAAATTAACACATTAACATAAATAACCTTACATTATATATATATATATATATATATATATATATATATGGGGATCTCCTCATCCACCACCAAAGTGCAGCATCCACCTGGATGATGCGACGGCAGCCATATTGCACCAGAACGCCCGGCACACACCAGCTGATTGGTGGAAAGGAGACGGAGTGATTAAGCCAATCATATATATATATATATATATATATATGGGGCGAATTTGGCCAGGATGCCGGGGTTACACCCCTACTCTTTATCATAGGACATCCTGGGATTTTTAATGACCACAGAGAGTCAGCACCTCGGTTTAACGTCTCATCTGAAGGACGGTGCTTGTTACAGTATAGTGTCCCCATCACTGTACTGGGGCTTTAGGACGCACACAGACCACAGGGTGAGCACCCCCTGCTGGCCTCACTAACACCTCGTCCAGAAGCTACCTAGTTTTCCCATGAGGTCTCCCATCCAGGTACTGACCAGGCTACAGGGTGATATGGCTGCTGGCGCATATATAGTTATAGTTAAAAAAAAAAAAAACTTTTTCCCAAAAATTTCTTGAATTTATTAAAATTTTTGTGTACCCACAAATGAAAATATCAAATATATTTATGCAAAATTGAGGACATAGAGCTAATGATTGGAAGACAAAATATGGACAGAGGTTTGGTAAGGCAAGCTCTATAGAACACATTTTCAAAGGGTTAATAGGCAGTGTCAGTCAGACTTCAAATCAAGCCAGATTTCATAATACAATAAGAGTTTTCATCATTAAACACACAAAGTAGCATCACAACACGCTGCAAATGTTCGGATCACAAATTTGTGGGATGTGAACAGTTATACACATATTCCGTCAAGAGCAGTGACATGCAAAACCATCAGAGACAGTTTATCAGAATTTAGTGAGTGTTTAACAAGAGTGCAGCACTTATATTATGTGAATATACCAATGTGTACCCAGTGAAAGCATAAACTGAAGATATCAAAGACATAAAGCACAATTTAATACAAAATCTGATATTACTATTACAACACTACACCTATAAAATGACTGAATTTTAAGTGCGTATTAGCTGCACTACTCTGGCAGTTATTTGGTGAATCCAAAATCACAAGTTCATTGGGTGTTGCTCATCTCCCAAGTGTGTCTTCATCATTCTAATGGGATTATTTCCGACTCAAATCCCACCAGTCGCTCTAGGTACCTACCAACTAGAGTAAAAATCAGACCTACATCAGCTAAAGTAGCGATCACTGTAGTAAAACAGCAGTGCTATGATTCTTAAGGCCCAGCCTTTCACAGTAGCTTCCTCAAAGCAAAGTCTCCTCCATCCGGATCCTTCAGAGAGAGGGATGCTGCGCTATTTTCACTGTCAACCCCTCCATGCTAATAAAATCAGCCACTAGAGGGGGTATTTCCTGATTCTCTCACTGAAGTCTGTTATGTTCCTTCCCCTTTGCCCTCTTCCTGCTTCGATTCAGAGTCTGCCGAGCTCTGGCTTTTCTCTCCATCATTCCCTGTCTCTGAGAGCGAAAAGGAGTTTAGTTAGTGAAAACAGAAACAAAAGACAGATGGTTTTAATAAAACTAGAGCTGTTGTCTGACAAGAGCGGATACTTCACGCCCTACGGCACGGCAGGATGTTTAGCAGTCGCTGCTATGCTTTTTCACAGGGATACCCTCAGCTAACAGGCCTATATTTGATAAAGCACATCCATGTTTGTCTTGATCTAAAAACTGGTGTGGGAAGCCACTAACAGGCCCTCTAAACTCTCTAGTTTGCCCAAAGCAAGCTTGTCTGATACATTATTCATGGCCAGCCTGCCTCTTAGTGCCATATTACATTACTGCAGTGTTTTGATGACACTCCATGTTCTTTCTGAAGGAGCACCGATAAGTTAAGGGGACTTTACTCACCTGCTTTGCTGATATTGAGCTCAGACAGAGTTTGGGAGAGTCCACTAGAGTCCAGCCCGCCGGAGCTTCCCAGTATCTCGTGCACAGCATTGCGTCTGCCGGTCCTTGCAGAGGCGATGAAGTCTTCATATGTCACCTCGACATCAGTCATATCTAACGCGTTTCAACATAGCAGTGCCTGTGACAGAAAGAGAGGGTTTTATTTGGACAAACACAGATTTGCTGTAACACGCATATAAAAAACTCACGTAAGCTAATTACTAATAAGCACATTTAATACCAATACCCTCTAACTGAAATCTTGTTTTTCCTTGAGCGCAAGGAACACAAACAATACTCCGTGCTGATTTAAAATGATCTTTTAATTATAATGTATATAATCAAATTATGTACTGGCTTACTACTGGACATTCCTGTTTTACCGGCCATTTTTTTCTATTGCAATGCATTTTTACATTTAATTATATATTATCATATAGCGTAAATTATGTTTAATTATTTATATATTTGATTTTTTTATATTTTACATGTTTTCATAAATGTTTAAAAGTTTTTTTAAATGTTAAAAATATTTACTTACTAAACGTTTGTACTAGATTTCTAGATTGTTGCATATTTTGTAAAAAGAAAATATGCAACAATCTAGAAATTATACAGCTACAATGTACACTACCATTTAAAAGCTATTTTTCTTAAAGAAATTCAATTTATTATTCAGCAAGGATGCATTACGTTGATCAAAAGTGACAGTAAAGACAGTTATAATGTTTCAATATTATTGAAAAAATGCTATTCTTTTGAACTTCCTATTCATCAAAAAATCCTGAAAAAATGTATCATGGTTTCCACAAAAATATTAAGAAGCACAGGTGTTTGCCGACCCCCAAATCGACATATTAGAAGGATTTCTAAAGGAACATGTGACATTGTAAATTGGAATATATTTATTAGGGCCGGGACTTTAACACGTTAATTAAGATTAATTAATTACAGGACTATTACAGAAGGGAAAATTTGTTTTAAAAAACGAAAGGATGGAAGCGTCGACAAGAGCATGGTTGTGTGCAAGCTATGCAACAAGGAATTTGCGTATCACCGCAGCACATCGAGCCTCAAATATCACCTCAACGCAAAACACATAGGAGTTAGCATGGACGTTAGTCCGACTCCGAGTAAAGTTAAAAGGACCCACACTCCACCAGATGACTGGTTTCAAGACCAGGGTAACTAAGTCACTGGTCTGCTGGACTGAAATAAATAAACAATATGTTGTTGATTAAGCTTATGTATTCAGTCATTATTCAATGGTATACCAAAAATCCATGTGAAAAAAATTACTTCTCACTGTTCTCAGGTCAAATATTTATATGCGATTAATTTCGATTAATTAATTACAAAGCCTCTAATTAATTAGATTATTTTTTTTAATCGAGTCCCGGCCCTAATATTTATATCCATACAGTGAGGAAAATAAGTATTTGAACACCCTGCTATTTTGCAAGTTCTCCCGCTTAGAAATCATGAAGGGGTCTGAAATTGTCATCGTAGGTGCATGTCCACTGTGAGAGACATAATCTATAAAAAAAAAAATCCAGAAATCACAATGAATGATTTTTTAACTATTTATTTGTATGATACAGCTGCAAATAAGTATTTGAACACCTGAGAAAATCAATGTTAATATTTGGTACAGTAGCCTTTGTTTTCAATTACAGAGGTCAAACGTTTCCTGTAGTTTTTCACCAGGTTTGCACACACTGCAGGAGGGATTTTGGCCCACTCCTCCACACAGATCTTCTCTAGATCAGTCAGGTTTCTGGCCTGTCGCTGAGAAACACAGAGTTTGAGCTCCCTCCAAAGATTCTCTATTGGGTTTAGGTCTGGAGACTGGCTAGGCCATGCCAGAACCTTGATATGCTTCTTACAGAGCCACTCCTTGGTTATCCTGGCTGTGTGCTTCGGGTCATTGTCATGTTGGAAGACCCAGCCTCGACCCATCTTCAATGCTCTAACTGAGGGAAGGAGGTTGTTCCCCAAAATCTTGCAATACATGGCCCCGGTCATCCTCTCCTTAATACAGTGCAGTCGCCCTGTCCCATGTGCAGAATAACACCCCCAAAGCATGATGCTACCACCCCCCATGCTTCACAGTAGGGATGGTGTTCTTGGGATGGTACTCATCATTCTTCTTCCTCCAAACACGTTTAGTGGAATTATGACCAAAAAGTTATATTTTGGTCTCATCTGACCACATGACTTTCTCCCATGACTCCTCTGGATCATCCAAATGGTCATTGGCAAACTTAAAGGATTAGTTCACTTTTAAATAAACTAATAATAATAATTGATAATTTACTCACCCCCATGTCTTCCAAGATGAAAAAGTTTATTTAAAAGTGAACTAATACTTTAAGACGGGCCTTGACATGCTGGTTTAAGCAGGGGAACCTTCCGTGCCATGCATGATTTCAAACCATGATGTCTTAGTGTATTACCAACAGTAACCTTGGAAACGGTGGTCTCAGCTCTTTTCAGGTCATTGACCAGCTCCTCCCGTGTAGTTCTGGGCTGATTTCTCACCTTTCTCAGGATCATTGAGACCCCACGAGGTGAGATCTTGCATGGAGCCATCAGTAACACACTACGCCGCCAGGGACTCAAATCCTGCAGTGCCAGACGTGTCCCCCTGCTTAAGCCAGTACATGTCCGGGCCCGTCTGAAGTTTGCTAGAGAGCCTTTGGATGATCCAGAAGAGGATTGGGAGAATGTCATATGGTCAGATGAAACCAAAATAGAACTTTTTGGTAAAAACTCAACTTGTCAGGTTTGGAGGAGAAAGAATGCTGAGTTGCATCCAAAGAATATCATACCTACTGTGAGGCATGGCGGTGGAAACATCATGCTTTGGGGCTGTTTTTCTGCAAAGGGACCAGGACGAATGATCCGTGTAAAGGAAAGAATGAATGGGGCCATGTATCGTGATATTTTGAGTAAAAACCTCCTTCCATCAGCAGGCATTGAAGATGAAACAAGGCTAGGTCTTTCAGTATGACAATGATCCCAAACACACCGCCCGGGCAACGAAGGAGTCCCTTCGTAAGAAGCATTTCAAGGTCCTGGAGTGGCCTAGCCAGTCTCCAGATCTCAACCCCATAGAAAATCTTTGGAGGGAGTTGAAAATCCGTGTTGCCCAGGGACAGCCCCAAAACATCAATGCTCTAGAGGAGATCTGCATGGAGGAATGGGCCAAACTAACAGCAACAGTGTGTAAAAAACTTGTGGAGACTTACAGAAAACGATTGACCTCTGTCATTGCCAACAAAGGGTATATAACAAAGCATTGAGATTAACTTTTGTTATTTTCTCATTCTGTCTCTCATAGTTGAAGTGTACCTATGATGAAAATGACAGGCCTCTCTCATCTTTTTAAGTGGGAAAACTAGCACAATTGGTGGCTGACTAAATACTTTTTTGCCCCACTATAGCTTTTTAAGGACTACAACAAATGGCTGGTAGGGACTACACAAGCTTCCCCCCGGGTTAGTGACATCACTAACCCTGAAATGTACATAAACCCTGCCCCCGGGAACACACAAGAGCATGCTAATCAATAACTTGAGGATGGTTAACTCCACACCAGCTACATAAATCAACTAACCATTCAGAAATGTCCTGTTGCATTCTACATGTTGTCACTTCTTCTTGAGTCTCTCCATCATTGTCCAACTCCGGTTTGAACATAAAAGGCTGAACAGTTTCATTGCCTGTCTGCATGAAGCTCCACCACATGAGCAGCAGCTCATTTACATTTAAAGGAACACACAAACGGCACGTTTTGGCCAAGCGGCTTTCTCTTGAAGCCAGTACGGAAGCGACTTAAACTGTAATTCATCGACTGGCCGCTAGGTACAGGCTCCAAAAGGGAGCAGAATCTCATTGAGCCCTATGTTAAAATTCCCAACTTCACTTCAGAAAAAAACATGTTTACAGCCTGGTACAAATTGTGGTTTTGGTCTACACGGCTAATTTTGCCATTCATGACGACTGTGAGGGGGGTGAATTTTTTTTTATAACTCATTCATTTACATTATATAAAGCATTAAAGTTCTGCATAATTAAGGGCGTGGCCACTTTGAGTGACAGTTGGATTGCTGTTTGTCTGCTGTCTGTTAGTCACACATCACCTTAGTTCCGCGCATGTCCCGCCTCTTTGCCCATTTTCAGTTATCCGGGAGTGACACGCGGTGACACGCTGCCAAGATGGCAATGACCAGCTCAACCCTACTTTACGCTTCAAAACTGCTCTTCAGAACCCTATAGGTGACGTCACGGACACTAAAATGAAAAATGTTCTGTGGGGTATTTTGAGCTAAACCTTCACATACATACACACTCACACATATTTTACATCTTGTAAAAAGGGGCAATCAACCACCCCTTTAAGAATTATTTTTCCTTTTTTAGTTCATGTTAACTAATGTAGTTCAACAATATTAACAAATGAAACCTTATTGTAAAGTGTTAACGACATATTTGAATGGAAGCGTGACTCCTTATTGATACATTTTCAAACTGATTCATTTACTGATCAGTGTTTGGACAAAGACTCTGTTCTAACCATTAGGAATCCCAAACATTGAACAATGTAAAGATTATACAAGGAGACATAATCTGGCCTAGATAAGAAGATAAGCCTGGATAAGGGACTGTTGTTTATTCTGTCTCACATTTGTGATCTCATGCATTTCTAAATTGTCCTTCTGGATTTCTTTCTTATCTGAGATTCCTCTGTATGTTGTATGCCAAAAAAAATTCCCATAAAATGTTTCAATGCTCTGATCCCCGAGTCAAACACGTCAAAACATATGTGGCTCAAATCTGCAAGATTATAGAATTTTGTTGAACTAAATATCACTCATGAGATGCAAGAACGGTCTTCCCTGAGCTCAGAGTTATATATAGCCCATGACATCATCTCAGTACAGTCATTCTCAGCTGTTGCATTCAAAATGGTGCTACTGTGTGGTGAAAAACCCATAAGGAGGTCAACCTTACAGGCCTGTTTAACAGTATAAAAAATAAATCACATACTCCATTTCTCCAACAAAATATTTACTTTTCGATTCTCCTGATTTGGGTTACTAAATAAGTGTATTATTTTAAATGCATGCAGAAATACAGAAAATTTTGCCCCTTTTATGCTTTTTTGTGGATATTACCTTTCATGTAGTGTGTAATATAGCAGGTCTGCAAAGTTTCAAAGATCAAAGTGCCGAATAAATAGAGTTATTGTCCCCCAAAAGAAAAAACTGATTCTGAACTGCCTGAAACGAGTCGTCAGTAATTGCAGTCTTACTTCCTGCATGAACCTACGTAGGTTTGCAACAACTTTGCACAATGCCCGCCTATGGTCTTCACTGGCTGCTTGCAAACAGCGGCTATTTTTTCCCGCCCTCAAACACTGTAGTTGTAGCTGAGGCCTGGAAATGTTTGGTTTGTGTTTTCGACATGTCGAGAAGACGCTGTTTTCTATTCGGTGAAAGCAAATCCACTTCGCATGCACTTCCAAAAGATGAGGACTGCATTGGAAGCAGTGTATGTGAGCGGAGTGGAGTGGAAGCGGAGCGGTGTGATTTTGAATGGAGTGAGGAGTGGATTTTTTATAAGTCGGAGCGTCATGTTCTTCACTTGCTCTGAGAGCGCTCCACTACCGCTCCATCATGAGTACAATTCATGCCAACGGCCCATAATATAACTGCATTTTTAGCCAGAACTCACAAGTAAAATACATTTAACTAGCTTGATACAGATGGACCATTCAAATCAGAAAGAATGTAAAGGTTATGATGACGGTGATGGACATGAGCGGGATGTTATAGTTCAAGGAATTTTTTGGTACCCTCTACGCCTACTGAATATAATCGGGCATGTAATTTTACAGTGCTTATCTGCTTACAGTTATCTGTATCTGATTTTGAATGAGCAGAAATCTGTAATGTATTTACCCATAGATAAAATAACTGATGAAAACGTACTATTTTCATCTTTCCAAACAAAATTTGCACTGCAAAAAGGGTTAGGTAATGCAATTATATTTAACTTTTAATGTTGATAAAGCCTAATAAGCTTGGCATGTTGTAGGAATAAATCTTTGCGCACTAGTGTTCCAATAAACCACGTTGAAATTATATACATTTTTTCATTTAATGTAGGCTGTTATAAACCAAACTTTTGTGATATTCAGAGCTTACTTAAATACTTTAGCCGCAAATTTCCTCGGAGTGAAGATGGAGCGGCCTTTCTGATATCAGTGAGCGAGGAGTGGAGCGGGGAGCGGGAAAATGGGCACTTTAAGGGTGCCCATACTTTTTCTCACCACTGTACTTAATATACCATAATAACACATTCTATTAAAATGTCTCTGTTTGTAAACACCAAATGAATTGTCTTATTTCTATATATTAATGAGAAAGAGATGTAATTTAAAGCTCACTTGGCATAGAAGTACAGGTCCAAGTCCAAAATCAATACGGACGTAAGTGAGCAGTTCCTCAAGGCAACAGTGACATCCATGCAGAACAGTTGTCCCACACACTTTACTTTGCCTATGCCTAGGAAAACCTCTGTGCAATCCAACAACGCACCCTCTAAAACAGCGTGTGCAACAGTTTGGACAAAACAGCCCAAACAAACACATATAGCAACAGAGGTTCAGTAGATAGGAAGCAGATATGGGTGTGCCTCTTTTTTTGCATAATGTGCACACCAGTGACGACTGAGTCCTGGGATAGAACAGGTTGCAAAGGTTAGAAAATAAAAGTCCATGTACCAAGGAATTAATTTGATATATCAAATATATTAGTGTTCAATATACATTTTTTAAGGATGAAGACAGAATTTTATAAATGTTTGCTATATAAATGGTAAAATATGCATTTCTTTATATTTCAGTTTTAAGTGCAACTCATTTTAATGGAAGTGAGGTATGAACTGAGAACAGGGAGAGAGTGATAATGCAATGTCGCTATTCTAATATCTAATGTTGTATATAGTATATTAGATACTAATATAGTCAAATGAAATAGTAATTCCCATTCTAGTTATAATTTTGGATTAAATTTGAAAACTTTTTTTGTTGTTGCAGTTTTTAAAACTAAAGGCAAATTGTGTGACCTGTTATTCCCATGTTTCAGGAATCAGTGCCACTAATCAATCCAATTTTGACCCCCAACAAGCACTGCAAATTAACCAACCACATATACATAGTATGATGGAGAATATTCTTTTTAAAAAACATAAGAGCTCGAATTATAATGTGCATCATAATAATAGTGAGATAATCGTGAACATTTGCTTCATTCATAACTAAACCCTTCAATGCCCCAAACTCAAAATATAAATCACCTAATTAATTGAAACCAAACTCAAACTAAAAAAACATATCTGGCTATGTAATGTGATTGTGTAATATGTAATGTGCCCCTTTGTTTAAATGAACACACAAACGTAACAATTTGACAGACTTATGAATTATTAGAGCGTAAAATCCACTGGTTTCTATGATGTACAATTAAGAAAATACAGAAATATAAACGTTTGTAAGGGAAACCCGTCTCGTACTTGACATGTCACGTGCACTCGGTAATATCATCATATCAAAACATAGTATCAATATGGCATATCCAAATATGACAGCTACAAGTGCAAATCCAAATGGAGCAACTCGTTCATTTACAGCACAACATACGGCGTGTGAGCTTATATGAATGCACCGGTTATATAAATCTGACAGGCTACAGCACAGACGCTAATGAAACAGGGACGCGAGCGATTAAATCTATCATAGAATACCACCCAGAAGGCTTATCTATAAGGCCGAGCGAATCCGCAAATCGTACCTGTTTTAGGCTGGACGTTTTTGTGTAGTTGTGTCGCTCCAGTCACTTCAGTAGGATGCGACGGTGCTGTCAGTGGTGCTGCTGCTGCTGGCTCAGTTCATGAGTCTGCATGAGAAGAAAGGGATGACGTATGCGCGTTGCTGAGTGCTGATGATATGCGAGGATTATCTAAAACCATTGTATCTGCTTATGCTCAGTAGTGGTAAGGAGTTCGACTCATTTCAGTGATTCGAATCTTTTGAACCTGTTCATTGATTCGCGTGACTGTTTGTTTTGGGTTACAACGTACGCAAGTAGGTGGCGACTGCGAGTCGTGTTTTTTGTGAACCGCTCACTCCGATTCTTTCAAAAGACAAGTCAGTTCAAATATGAAGGTCATTTTTACATTTTTAACGGCCATTTGCTCTCCTTTTTGTTGAAACTGAGATTGATTTGAATATCCCTGATTCACTGATCCTAGTTCACCAGAAGTCACGCGATCAAAAGGGAGATTTATCTTGACTTGACACTCAGTGAGACACTCAGAGATCATGACTTGACACTCAGTGAGACACTCAGAGATCATGACTTGACACTCAGTGAGACACTCAGAGATCATGACTTGACACTCAGTGAGACACTCAGAGATCATGACTTGACACTCAGTGAGACACTCAGAGATCTTGACTTGACACTCAGTGAGACACTCAGAGATCATGACGTGAGACACTCAGAGATCATGACTTGACACTCAGTGAGACACTCAGAGATCATGACTTGACACTCAGTGAAACACTCAGAGATCATGACTTGACACTCAGTGAGACACTCAGAGATCATGACTTGACACTCAGTGAGACACTCAGAGATCTTGACTTGACACTCAGTGAGACACTCAGAGATCTTGACTTGACACTCAGTGAGACACTCAGAGATCTTGACTTGACACTCAGTGAGACACTCAGAGATCATGACTTGACACTTAGTGAGACACTCGGAGATCATGACTTGACACTCAGTGAAACACTCAGAGATCATGACTTGACACTCAGTGAGACACTCAGAGATCTTGACTTGACACTCAGTGAGACACTCAGAGATCATGACTTAACACTCAGTGAGACACTCAGAGATCATGACTTGACACTCAGTGAGACACTCAGAGATCTTGACTTGACACTCAGTGAGACACTCAGAGATCTTGACTTGACACTCAGTGAGACACTCAGAGATCTTGACTTGACACTCAGTGAGACACTCAGAGATCTTGACTTGACACTCAGTGAGACACTCAGAGATCTTGACTTGACACTCAGTGAGACACTCAGAGATCTTGACTTGACACTCAGTGAGACACTCAGAGATCTTGACTTGACACTCAGTGAGACACTCAGAGATCATGACTTGACACTCAGTGAGACACTCAGAGATCATGACTTGACACTCAGTGAAACACTCAGAGATCATGACTTGACACTCAGTGAGACGCTCAGAGATCATGACTTGACACTCAGTGAAACACTCAGAGATCATGACTTGACACTCAGTGAGACACTCAGAGATCATGACTTGACACTCAGTGAGACACTCAGAGATCATGACTTGACACTCAGTGAGACACTCAGAGATCATGACTTGACACTCAGTGAGACACTCAGAGATCTTGACTTGACACTGACTTGACACTCAGTGAGACACTCAGAGATCATGACTTGACACTCAGTGAGACACTCAGAGATCATGACTTGACACTCAGTGAAACACTCAGAGATCATGACTTGACACTCAGTGAGACACTCAGAGATCTT
This sequence comes from Romanogobio albipinnatus, assembly GCA_023566225.1. NCBI lineage: Eukaryota > Metazoa > Chordata > Actinopteri > Cypriniformes > Gobionidae > Romanogobio > Romanogobio albipinnatus. The sequence continues at coordinate 26,970,058 of CM042260.1, read as the reverse complement.
GATTTGACACTCAGTGAGACACTCAGAGATCATGACTTGACACTCAGTGAGACACTCAGAGATCATGACTTGACACTCAGTGAGACACTCAGAGATCTTGACTTGACACTCAGTGAGACACTCAGAGATCTTGACTTGACACTCAGTGAGACACTCAGAGATCTTGACTTGACACTCAGTGAGACACTCAGAGATCATGACTTGACACTCAGTGAAACACTCAGAGATCTTGACTTGACACTCAGTGAGACACTCAGAGATCTTGACTTGACACTCAGTGAGACACTCAGAGATCATGACTTGACACTCAGTGAGACACTCAGAGATCATGACTTGACACTCAGTGAGACACTCAGAGATCATGACTTGACACTCAGTGAGACACTCAGAGATCTTGACTTGACACTCAGTGAGACACTCAGAGATCATGACTTGACACTCAGTGAGACACTCAGAGATCTTGATTTGACACTCAGTGAGACACTCAGAGATCTTGACTTGACACTCAGTGAGACACTCAGAGATCTTGACTTGACACTCAGTGAGACACTCAGAGATCTTGACTTGACACTCAGTGAGACACTCAGAGATCTTGACTTGACACTCAGTGAGACACTCAGAGATCTTGACTTGACACTCAGTGAGACACTCAGAGATCTTGACTTGACACTCAGTGAGACACTCAGAGATCATGACTTGACACTCAGTGAGACACTCAGAGATCATGACTTGACACTTAGTGAGACACTCGGAGATCATGACTTGACACTCAGTGAAACACTCAGAGATCATGACTTGACACTCAGTGAGACACTTAGAGATCTTGACTTGACACTCAGTGAGACACTCAGAGATCATGACTTAACTATCAGTGAGACACTCAGAGATCATGACTTGACACTCAGTGAGACACTCAGAGATCTTGACTTGACACTCAGTGAGACACTCAGAGATCTTGACTTGACACTCAGTGAGACACTCAGAGATCTTGACTTGACACTCAGTGAGACACTCAGAGATCTTGACTTGACACTCAGTGAGACACTCAGAGATCTTGACTTGACACTCAGTGAGACACTCAGAGATCTTGACTTGCCACTCAGTGAGACACTCAGAGATCTTGACTTGACACTCAGTGAGACACTCAGAGATCTTGACTTGACACTCAGTGAGACACTCAGAGATCATGACTTGACACTCAGTGAGACACTCAGAGATCATGACTTGACACTCAGTGAAACACTCAGAGATCATGACTTGACACTCAGTGAGACGCTCAGAGATCATGACTTGACACTCAGTGAAACACTCAGAGATCATGACTTGACACTCAGTGAGACACTCAGAGATCATGACTTGACACTCAGTGAGACACTCAGAGATCATGACTTGACACTCAGTGAGACACTCAGAGATCATGACTTGACACTCAGTGAGACACTCAGAGATCTTGACTTGACACTGACTTGACACTCAGTGAGACACTCAGAGATCATGACTTGACACTCAGTGAGACACTCAGAGATCATGACTTGACACTCAGTGAAACACTCAGAGATCATGACTTGACACTCAGTGAGACACTCAGAGATCTTGATTTGACACTCAGTGAGACACTCAGAGATCATGACTTGACACTCAGTGAGACACTCAGAGATCATGACTTGACACTCAGTGAGACACTCAGAGATCTTGACTTGACACTCAGTGAGACACTCAGAGATCTTGACTTGACACTCAGTGAGACACTCAGAGATCTTGACTTGACACTCAGTGAGACACTCAGAGATCATGACTTGACACTCAGTGAAACACTCAGAGATCTTGACTTGACACTCAGTGAGACACTCAGAGATCTTGACTTGACACTCAGTGAGACACTCAGAGATCATGACTTGACACTCAGTGAGACACTCAGAGATCATGACTTGACACTCAGTGAGACACTCAGAGATCATGACTTGACACTCAGTGAGACACTCAGAGATCTTGACTTGACACTCAGTGAGACACTCAGAGATCATGACTTGACACTCAGTGAGACACTCAGAGATCTTGATTTGACACTCAGTGAGACACTCAGAGATCATGACTTGACACTCAGTGAGACACTCAGAGATCATGACTTGACACTCAGTGAGACACTCAGAGATCATGACTTGACACTCAGTGAGACACTCAGAGATCATGACTTGACACTCAGTGAGACACTCAGAGATCATGACTTGACACTCAGTGAGACACTCAGAGATCTTGACTTGACACTCAGTGAGACACTCAGAGATCTTGACTTGACACTCAGTGAGACACTCAGAGATCATGACTTGACACTCAGTGAGACACTCAGAGATCTTGACTTGACACTCAGTGAGACACTCAGAGATCATGACTTGACACTCAGTGAGACACTCAGAGATCATGACTTGACACTCAGTGAGACACTCAGAGATCATGACTTGACACTCAGTGAGACACTCAGAGATCTTGACTTGACACTCAGTGAGACACTCAGAGATCATGACTTGACACTCAGTGAGACACTCAGAGATCTTGACTTGACACTCAGTGAAACACTCACTGAGACATTGTGCCATTTCAAATAAAACAGCTGATTTCATTCAGTAAATTCCATGTTGGCTGCATTTCCCAGGCAGATGTGTTGGGATTCTGGCCCAACATTTAGTAGTTCCGTATTTAAACAAGGACTCTATTGTTTGAGATTCCGCCCAAAACAGATGTTTATTGTTGCATCGCAGGGTCATGTGAATAAGATACTAACAGAGTTATAAAAAGAGAAATATGGTGCAATATGTCATCTGCAATGGACTCATTTGAGTTGCTCTTGCAAGTAGCGGTCTGGAAATTTGCCAGTAAAAATTATAAGAAAATATAAAACAATGTGCTAAAGTAATTAGGCCTATTCATGTAGAATAATAAAAATATTATAAAAAACACTGCCGTTCAAAAGTTTTTGATAGGTAAGAATTTTAATATTTTTAGAAGAAGTCTCCAATTATGCCCACCAAAGGCTGCCAAATTTTATTTCATAAAAAACAAAAAAATAAACAAAAAAAAAACAGTAACATTGTGAAATATTATTAAAATATAAAATAACTGTTTTCTATTATATTTCCAACATTGATAATAATCATGTAAAATTATTTCTGAAGGATCATGTGACACTGAAGACTGGATGCTGAAAATTCAGCTTTGCATCACATAAATAAATTACATTTTATAGAAAACAGTTATTTTACATTTTTATAATATTTCACAATATTACAGTTCTTTTTTGTATTTCTAATAAAATATATGCAGCCTTGGTGAGCATAAGAGACTTTTAAAAACATAAAAAATCTTACCAAACAAATTTTTTTTTTGGAACGGCAGTGTATGTTATCAAATGTAAGTGGAAGATTATTAATCTTTCTGTAAATTATAAAGCACAGCCTGGTCGCCTCCCACGTCCCACCTAGCGGATGGATGAAGGTACTACACAGCGTTTATTTCTGCAGGGAAACGGGAAAAGACCAATCAAAAATAAGGATACTGGTATGTGGAGCGGCTACCTAGAAGAGCCTAGTTGCTACAGCATCGTCCTTAGTGTCTTACCAGGCAAGAAAGATGGAGGAAATAGAAGGTAAGGCTTTAAATAAGCAAAAGATGCTTATGTAAATATTTTTGAATATTGTGCATTTGACCTCTAACACTCAATCCGTGTGTTTGTATAATGGAGAGCAGCTTTGGTTTATTCATTGTGCTGTTGTTTGAGGTTATCACCATGGAAGAGAATGATGTTTAGTTGGAAATATTGACGTTTAACTGTTATTTTAAGGATTATATATATATATATATATATATATATATATATATATATATATATATATATATATATATATATATATGTGTGTTTATACATATACATATACATACACATACATGTGTGTATATATAGCTGAAGTGCTTTTGTTGTGACATTTGATTCATGTGAAGGCTGCATTAAAACAAACTTAATTCCATTTCAATCAATTGTTCTTGGTGTGGCTCCATCAGGAAAGATTTTTTTCTCTCTCTACAAACCGACATCCTTTAGTTCCTTCTTTCAGCACATAAGTTGTTTTGCATGGATGACAGGAGTGACCTATTTTCAAACACTGCTGCTTGATCTGTTCTCATTTGTTTAGCTAATCTAAAGCCACTGTATCTGAGTGAACTGACTGCATAGACACACCCAAACAGACTGAACTACTTTTTGATTTTTATGTCTTTTGTATTATCATGATGATATCTGATACTATTTATAAATGTTTTTGTTTTGTCTTAAGAATCTCCTCCCGTTTCCGAAGATCTGGTGCCCTGCAAAATATGTGGAAGAAGTTTTTTTCCAAGGGTGCTTGTAAGTGTTTCTTTATGGATGATAAACTGAGAACTGATGGTTGATATCAATTTGACATAAAACAAAAATCCCAACAGGACATTCTATATAATATATAAATAATATTCTGCTATATGTTACCATATGTCCATTTATTATGCGTTGCCTGCCTAACAAATTAAAGTATGATACAGTATGTAGGGCTGTGCGATATTGAAGAAAAATGCGATATGCGATATCCTGGTTAAATAATGCGATATTCGATATGCGATACGATATTGTTTAAAGTGTGTAAAATCTATTTCTTTCCCCAACTGATATCATAACCGGCTGTGTTTACATGAATACTCATCAAAAGCCATTTTGACATAACTGTGTGTGTATTTGACAGTTTGAGTGTGTAACAATACACTCGGTGTGTGTGTCAGACAGAAGACAGCGCGAGACTGCAAGGAGTTGTTTTTCGCAAGTTATTGTGTTTAATAACTCTTTTTAACGTCAAGCAAGTCACATAAGTAATAGTCGTGTGCCTAATCTATTCTCTGCTATATGCGTTGAACTAAAACGTACACTTTTCACAATGTTGAAGTAGCCTATTAAGATCATTCAGATATTGCGTGCCCTTGCGATATGCACATTTGCGATATTCCGATAATTTCGATATATTGTGCAGCCCCAGTACGTACACTACTATTCATAATTTTGGGGTCTGTAAGATTTTTTAAAAAGTGTTTTCTAAGGAAATCTTTTATGTTCACCAAGGCTGCTCTTATTTGATCAAAAATACAGTAAAAATGGTAATATTGTGAAATACTATTATAATTTAAAACAACTCCTTTCTATTTTAATATATTTAAAAATGTAATTATATATGTGACAGAAAAGCATAATTTTCACCATCATTACTCCAGTCTTCAGTGTCACATGATTGTTCAGAAATCATTCTAATATGCTGATTTGGTGCTGGATTTTTTTTTTTTTTAATGTTAATATATAATGTTCAGCATTATCAATGGTGAAAACAGTTGTGCTGATTAATATTTTGCAGAAATGCATGTTTTCAGGATTCTTTAATGAATAGATAGTAAAAAAAACAGCATTTATTTTAAATAGGAATCTTTTGTAACATTATAAAGGTCACTTCACTGTCTTTTTTTTATTAATTCAATGCATTCTTGATGAGTACATTTTTTTTTTGGAAAGATTTTTTTTTTACTAACCCCATTGAATGTTAGTGTACATGTTGCCTAGCAATATACTAACCAATTATATTGTTGTGCAGTTGCTATATCAAGATTAGCAACAAGGCATGTATTTTTCACAGGTCACAATGTAATCACATTACCCTGTCAACGCAGTGCTGTCACAGTTATTTGATACTCTCCCACCATATACCTGTTTTAGAAAAAACATGTGCCGATCTGCCAGAAGACAGTGGTAAAGAGGAGGAAGGTGTTTGACTCCAGCAGGCAAAGGGCAGAGGGTACTGATATTTCTACAGTCAAACCCATAAAACCAAAGGTGAGGAAACAACCACTCCACACGTTACAAATTACACAAATTACAGTTACACTTTTGAACTAGTTGTTTTGACCTGGATCTAGTTTACCATAATCTGTACTATATATATATTTTGGGTTCCCTTCATGTTCAAAGATGAGGAGACGTGAATGGTTAGTGATTACATGCAGTATATAGTTGAGACTGCTGCACATTCAGGAACAGTGTAGTTACCGTCACCATAACATCTATCTGCAGTGGCAAAAGTGGCATTCACCACCACCATCTTAGTATTAATAGAACAACATAAGCATAAAGGCAAAGATTCCATACATTTTACTTGATTTCAAGCCTCATTGCCTATCAACACTGGAAACCAGTTAATAATGTATAACAATAATACGGGTATTTTGTAAGGCTAGTTTACACTGCTTCAGCACACTAACATCCAATGAGTGTCTCAAGACTTAACCCAAATATGCTGACAGTGCATATGGTTGTAAACGCTTTACCAGTTTTCCTTTATCAGAGTCATAAATAGGTTAATCATAAACCGATCAACACTGATTTTCCTCTCTGACCCTGATTTTGCCCAGCATGCCAGCATTGCTGCTACGCTGTTGACGTATTTAATTCTTTGTCAGAACGCCAACTTTAATGCTTTATTTAACAATCACAATGACATAATATATGAAATCATATACATAAATGTTAATGTTTTGAATAATCTGATTGATGTACGATGTACAAACTATGGAGGTAGATTTCTGCAGTTGTGCTCTTTAATTGTCTCACACAAAAACGAAGCAGCAGTACAAACACCTCAATGCAAATCTCTGGTAATTCAAATCATTTCCCCCACACTTTATGGATGTAATTTTAATAATGCCCTGTGACAAAATTCTTAGATTAAGTTAGTCAATTTAAATAAATGCAGTTACTGTGTTAAAAAAAAAAAAAGTGCATTGATGCGTTGGGCAGATGCTTGTATGCAAAATGACTGGCTGTGGTTTCAAGGTATTTTTATATATTAAGAATACCTAAAAATGAAACAACTTAAAGTAAATAGCAATCAAAAAAAAACTACAATAATATTCAAATAATAAATAAATCTTGAAAGAGATCATTTTGGATAATATATTTTTTTTTTCTTCACTTTTTTACATTTGTTGATTTTTGTCCAAATTCTTCCTGACCATGACCATAGACCTAAATTTACAAGCCTGTTGTCCTCCATAATTTGTTAATTTATTGTCAAATTATTATTACTATAGATTTGGTGTGAATATTCCTTATTACTACCAGCATGTGTGTTTCCTGGGAATTGATAGTGTCATTCCTTATCAGTTGGTCTAAAGGAATTTCATGCATGGCTGCACCTGTTGAGGCAGTGTAAACGGGACAGTTGTTTTTTCAGCTTTCTAAATATACCTACCAACTTGTTTGAAATGTTAAAGGGATAGTTCACCCAAAAATAAAAATTGTAATTCACTCACCCTCAAGTTGTTCCTAACCTGTATGAGTTTCTTTGTTCTTCTAAACAACACAAAAGAAGATATTTTGAAGAATGTTTGTAACAAAGCAGACAGAGCAACCATTGACTACCATAGTATTGTTTTCCCTACTATGGTAGTCAATGCTTGGATCTGCTTGGTTACAAACATTCTTCAAAATATCTTCTTTTGTGTTCAGCAGAACAAAGAAACTCATACAGGTTTGGAACAACATGAGGGCGAGTAAATGATGACAGAATTTTCCTTTTTGGGTGAACTATCCCTTTAAGTGAACATGCCTTGGTTCAGAACTGTCAAACTCTGGTTTGGCCTCAAGAAGGAACATAAAATGTGAAAAAGACCTCAATCTCAAAGAGCCTCTGTTCAGAAACCTTTCATCCACGGCTACCCTCATATCTACCCCAATGTCCTGAAATATTCTGAAACCCCTTTTGATTATGTTTCAGTTACACAGTTCTTCCAGCAGCTCTAAGTCTGATAAAGTAAGTTGAATGTTTGATTTTGTTTGTTTTTTATCTTGTGTCTCACCATGTCACTTCTGATATGAAGGCTTCAGTGTTTAATATTTTCTAACTTTAAAAAAATGGTCCTTTTAATTCTCAAATGGAGGCTGTCCTTGCAATTTCTTAAAGGGATAGTTCACCCAAAAATGAAAATGACCCCATGATTTACTCACCCTCAAGCCATCCTTGGTGTATATGACATTCTTCTTTCAGACGAATACAAATGAGGTTATATTAAAAAAAATGTCCTGGCTTTTCCATTTTGAAGCCCAAAAAAGTGTATCCATCCATCCATCCATCCATCCATCCATCCATCCATCCATCCATCCATCCATCCATCCATCCATCCATCCATCCATCCATCCATCCATCCATCCATCCATCCATCCATCCATCCATCCATCCATCCATCCATCCATCCATCCATCCATCCATCCATCCATCCATCCATCCATCCATCCATCCATCCATCCATCCATCCATCCATCCATCCATCCATCCATCCATCCATCCATCCATCCATCCATCCATCCATCCATCCATCCATCCATCCATCCATCCATCCATCCATCCATCCATCCATCCATCCATCATAAACGTACTCCACACGGCTCCGGGGGGTTAATAAAGGCCTTCTGAAGTACATTGATGGGTTTTTGTAAGACAAATATCAATATTTAACACGTTATAAAAGTAAAATATCTTCCGTGTTCAATTTATGAAAAAAGCGTAACTGCCGTGACAATGACGTTGGACGTATAAGTGTTTTGAACTGCGAGAGTCACTACTCTTTCTTCGTAAGTTGAATACGGAAGTTGGTCCACCAGAAGCTAGATATTTTACTTTATTAAGTTTTAAATATGGATATTTTTCTTACACAAATGCATTGATTCACTTCAGAAGGCCTTTATTAACGCCATTATAATGCTTGGATTAGCCAGGACATACAAGTCTGCCAAGACCAAATGCATTACATTGAGGCAAGTATTTCCCATCCCTGTTCCAAGAGGCTTGCTAGCTTGTACGCAGGGGCACAGTAAGCAACTGTTGGGCCTGATACAAAACATTCTCAGGCATGTGCTGTTGCGATCGCATCCCAGGTCCCCCTCTGCAGTTGCCAGCTCTGCCTTATGTTTTTACACAGCATGCATAATTACCCAGAATGAAAAAGTGAGTGAAGTGCATAAACTTCAGTTAACAAACTTGTTTCGTGGGTCCTTAATAGAGCCATTCCTTGTAAACACTCACCCCCGGGGTGCACTTGTCTTTTGCGTCCTTGTTAGCGCACCGTCTCCCATGCCGGTGACACTGGTTCGAATCCTGCATGGAGTGGTTGTGAGTAGGTCCAGTTACATATGGGTTGTAATAACTCAAAAACAAAGTTTAATGTTTTGTCTGTAAAGGAGCTTCTAAAACGTCTCCATTTAATGTGCTCGTCAACGGGTTTTTTTTTTTTTTTTTTTTTTTTTTGTGAGCAACTAGCTACAGATCAAGTAAATCATCTTTTCTTTCTAAATGTTCTTTTAAATACCAAGCTAATCTTTTCAGGTTGCCTTTTATTTACTGTATTTAAAAGTGATTATTTTTATATTTGAAAAAAGTGGGCGGGCTTTTATGGCACAATCTTCTTTAGGGTCACTTCCACTTTATAATGGACTAGCTATACAGTTTTCCCTGCTTTTATATTACACACATATACATATACACACATATATACACACACATATACATATACACACATATATACACACACACATATATATATATACATATATATATACATATATATATAACTCTGATTGTCTTCATCTGAAAGAAGAATGTAATTTACACCTAGAATGGCTTGGGGGTGAGTAAATTGTGGGATACTATCCCTATCCCTTTAAATATTTTCTTTGTATTTGTAAAAATATGAATGCAAGATCTCTAAAAGAGTTACAAGTTAATGAAGGAAACCCACTTTAAGTCTACCCATTACTATATCATAAGAGCTCTGTGATTCATTTATGAAGTCTACAAGAATATTAAATCAGGAAAAGAAATGGGCCATAGTAAAAATCTGTACTACTTCTGTCAGTCCTTCTTATCCTCAGAGGAGTTGTGTCCTTAGACTGAGGGAGTAATCTTTTTTTTATTTTTCCAAGATGTTTGTTTTGACTTCACATTCTGGGATCACTAAACAAATGTATATTTGTGTTCTGACATACAAAACAGTAATTTTTGTTAAAAAACAGTGGTTCCCTTTCGAAGTGGAACTCAACACTGCGTCTTGGATTGACGCTAAGGGGAACACCATCAGTGTGACCGCTGTCCAAAGCACGTTTGTACAGACAACAATTTCATTGGTCGACGACAGTCAGTGATGTCATCACCAGAGCGCCCGTGAGTATAAGAGGGCACCTGCAATGTACATCATCAGCTTTTTCGTCTTCAGGAGTAGTTTGTTTGTGTTGGTGCGGTTGAAGGCAATTGATATGGAGAAGCACTCAAACAAGCATTTTAGGAAGTGTGTGCCTCCTTGACCCAGGCTTTTGACACCCGAGTACACGCATGACATGATGTGTTTGGGTGAGGAGCATGCATGTTCAGTTCTTGAGGGAGCTGAATGTGGCCATTGTAAGAGATTCACAATGAGTAGGCTTTGTTTGCCCTTGGCCCTATTCTCGAGTGTTGTAGAACCAGTGTCTGCGCCCCATGGCTCAGGCCTCGCTGTAGCCGTGTCTTTAAAGACAGAGGTTGGGAAGCTTAGGAAGGTGAGGGATCTGGTCGGCAACTTTCAGGAAGTACAACTCACGCCTACATCTCTAAATCTCCACCTAAGTCCTCTGGGGGACCTGGCATCGGGCAGGCTCCCTTCAGTAGCTGCTCTTTAGGGTTAAGTGTAGAGTGGAACCTTCCCCACTGCCTGGAGTTTTGAAGAAAGATCCTCCTCTCTTCATCTAAGTCTTTACCCGTCCAAGTAGAACCTAAAATGTAGAGTTAATTTGTTTACGGCATTGGACACCTTTTTTGAATGCTGAGAGTATTTGGATCCTGGTCTAGTCCTGGCAGGGTCAGAGCACTCTCCCCTGATTGAAAACTCTTGGGTGGTAGAGCTGAAGCTCCGCTGCGGTTCCCTAGGAGTTTGAGTCTTTACCCCTGGAGGTAGTGGTGAGCCAGGGTTACATTTAAAAATATTTCCCCAGTCAAGTATTCCCAATGGGCTGTGTTCTTTGGCCTCATATGGCTAATGCCTGACCCACAAAGAAGGGAGGAGGGAGGTTGTAAAGAATAGGACTTTCCTTGTCACGGAGCATAGAAACTTGGGCAATGTCCGAAGGAATATTACCACTTGACAGCCTCTATAGGACGCGCCCTATATGATTGACCCATCTAAGTAAGTCCGTAGAGTCGATTTTTGCTATGCCTATTATGATTATGTATAAGCACAGCTAATGAGACAGGAATTTCCTCAGCATGGCAGAATGGGTATTTGTTCCACATACGTCAATCCAAGATGCAATGTTAGGTTCCACTTCAAAAGGGAACGCCTCAGGTTAGCATGGTTCCTTGAGAGGGGGGAATGAGACACTGCGTCTCGTCCAGTGATGACGCCATAGACTGTCATCGGTCAATGAAATTGTCGTACACACACATGCTTCAGATACCGGTCACGCTGATGCTGTTCCCCATAGCGTCAATCCAAGGCGCAGTGTAGTGTTACACAATATACCGGTACTAGATAGGTATCACGATACCCTGCTTTTAAAAACAGTGCTACGGCTTTCATGGTGAAGAAATGAGAGACATGGCTGTAAATAGAGTGGGTTCTCTTGCCGAATGACCAGGTTGTTGAGAAGGCAGATGCACTTACATTGCCGACAGTCAGGGCAAGCCCACAAAGCCCGTCTGCAAAAGATGTTACAAAACAACGCAAGCGATGGGAGCCAACACGTCCAACTTGGCAAAGAATCTTGCCGACAAACATCCCGACTTGTTCAAAGAATTTAAAGAGCGAAAGGTTAGTGAATGTGATACCAGCATTTTGTCTATGCCCTCAACTATGTCAAATGAGTGTTATTTATTTATTTTACCCGCACAATTATTTTACCTGTATTGAATCTGTTTAAAACCTTTTATCTAATTATTTACAATAATCAAAATATTAAAGCAGCACTAGGTAACTTTTGCTCTCGGGGTCCCCCTACAGTTGGGAAACAGTATTGTCCTTTACTACTGTCGTAAACTGTCATCCTACATCAGGGGATGCATAGCACGTGCATTTAGACATGACAACTATGATAGCCCTGAACACTGCAGGAGGAGTTCACATGCAGGTGTTCTGCTTGCATCCCGTGTGAAATGTCTTCATCCCAGGTACAGTGGCATATGTTTCAGCATGTCATATGAATATAATTTAATGGGTTTAATTTTTTTTTTTTCAAATGCCAAATGATCGCGATGCTCACGTTTACAAGCCAGCGTCATTATAGTAGTCTAGTCTATTGGTTACCGTTTTACAGAATCTATATGATACTTCAATTCAATGTTTGAGTGGTAGGTAATAACCATATATCGTCAATATAATATCAAGCTACCATAGATGAACCTTCAAATTTGAAAAGTCGATTTGCATTATAGCTTGAGGCAAGACAAATAAACAAATATCACAGACATGTTAGGTATTGTAACGAGTAGGAAAATAGTGTGGCCCCTTTAAGAGCGTTCGCCCCCGGTTGGAGCGTGTGTGTGTGTGTGTGTGTGTGTGTGTGTGTGTGTGTGTGTGTGTGTGTGTGTGTGTGTGTGTGTGTGTGTGTGTGTGTGTGTGTGTGTGTGTGTGTGTGTGTGTGTGTGTGTGTGTGTGTGTGTGTGTGTGTGTGTGTGTGTGTGTGTGTGTGTGTGTGTGTGTGTGTGTGTGTGTGTGTGTGTGTGTGAACACTGCGCCTCGAGCTCCCATGTGTGCAGATTATTTTCTGTCTTCTGTTGCAAACATTCATTTATTTTTGTTTTGTTGGGTAATGCTGTGGACTGAAGTGGAGTTTGTGCCGGACTCTTGTGGGGGGTTCCGCGGGGAATAAAGTGCGGGCTATTTGATGTCAATCGCCTCCGTGTTTGCATCGACTCCAGTTGCGCTGAGTGAGCTATCCGTATTTTTCACCCGGACACACGCGTTACAGTATCCTAAAATATGATTTTGTACGTCTTATGAATTTACTTGCGACAATGTAGCCCCTACCAAACTTGTACACGCCGTTTAGACATTGGCTTACATAGGCTAACCCTAACCCTCGCACGTCCGAATTTAAGGGAGTGACGTATATGCCATAAAGCAGTTGAATTTTGTAGTTCTTTTTTTTCTCGGGTTACTACCCGAAACCCGAAGTTTAAAAGTACGATTAAAAACGATACAGACCCCGTCAGGCTATGGCAGACGTGTCATTCAACCTATTGTAAGTCGATGTATCATCACAAGAGTCTTGAAAATATATTATGAAGGTTGAAAAGTTACCTAGTGCTGCTTTAATATTATATATGTACTAATTAAATTCATTGTCAAAAGTTAAAAAAGAAACAACTATTTTATTGAGGATTTAAATAATAAACATAAATTACATTAACTCGAAGTCTGTAACTTCATGGTAAATCCAGAAGTATCAGCCTGCATACTAATGTGCTAAAGTAGACTGAACACAAGGCTTATTACATCTCCTTGGTGGAGGTCAACTCCCCCACTTCCACAGGCAAACAAACAAATGTCAGCAGAACAAGCAACTACACAGATGAGCCAGCCCTCCCTTCCATCTGTGAGAGACTCAAAAGATGCAAACAGATTCAACAAAGCGGTAGCCAAGTTTATTTGTCTTGATCAGTTGCCATAAGTTGAGAAAAGTGGAAACCTTGTGCAACAGCCGAACAGAAAATTCGACATGCCTGGAAGAAGTTATTTAATGTATAGTGAAATCCCAAAGCTGTACACTCAGACCAGGAATTTTTTTCAGTTACAACTCACCAGCCTTTCTTTGCATGTACACTGACTTCTGGACAAGCAGGGTGGTTGATGCACACATGGCAGTCACAATCCACTATATAATATGCAGTTCATACAGCAGATAATCTCCACGAAGCCCTGGAGGAGATGGTGTCAGAGTAACGGGGACTAGACCTGTTCAAAATAGCTGGCCTATCCATTGACAATGCCTCTACAAACAAAAAGGCATTTGAGAATTACACCAGGGGGGTATTCCAGAAAGCAGGTTATGTTTCATACCATGGTATGTTTAAGAGTAAGTAAGCGGATAACCTCAACTTTCGGTTCCAAAAATGGAGGTAACTTTCATGGTAAGTAAGTAGCCATAGCAACTCACTCTCTGAACAGGGTTAGTTTGCTTAAGAGGTATTCAGATGTTTTTTTTTTTTTTATATATAATTAATATAGTTATTAATATAACCAAATCTTTTCAGTGATATAATATACAATATTATATATTAATTCTAAAGAATTATAATAAAAAATTATAACACGGTAATGTTTAAATGTTAATTAAATTCAAATATATTTATCAATTATTTACTCGTTTTTTCATCTCACACATGGATCTGCATTTAATTAATTAGCATCAAATAAACAATGTAATCATTATTCTCTGTGTATAAAGATTACTTATTAAAGGGGTCATGAACTGGCTTTTTACATTTTTCTATACTGTTGTCTGAGGTGTTGCATTCAAAAACATCATAATGAATAAGTAATATGCTATTTTCTGCCTTGGTTTTGAGGCTCTCTGAAAAACGCTAGGTTTTGATGGGCGTGCCACACTGAAGACTTGGAAGTAAACGCCCACGGCTAGGATTGGATAAGATTAGCATATTTAATGAGCTTTAGCTCCCCTCAGTACATGTGGAAAAAAAATTGAAAGCGTCTGCACTGCAAAAAATGCTTTTCTTACTTAGTTTTTTTGTCTTGTTTTCAGTCCAAATATAAAAAAAATCTTACATTAAGAAGCATTTACTAGAGTTTTTGCTTAAAATAAGCAAAATAATCTGCCAATGGGGTAAGAAAAATAATCTTGCTTTCTGTTTCAATTAAGATTATTTTGTTTACCCCATTGGCAGATTATTTTGCTTATTTAAGCAAAAACTCCCTTCATTTTTAGTTATTTTCCCCCAAAACAAGACGACAACTTTTGCTTGTCTAGTAAATGCTTCTTAATGTAAGATTTTTTAGATATTTGGACTGAAAACAAGACAAAAAAACTAAGTAAGAAAAGCATTTTT
The DNA here is from genome assembly GCA_023566225.1 of Romanogobio albipinnatus. Classification (NCBI taxonomy): domain Eukaryota; kingdom Metazoa; phylum Chordata; class Actinopteri; order Cypriniformes; family Gobionidae; genus Romanogobio; species Romanogobio albipinnatus. The sequence goes on along the minus strand of CM042260.1, from coordinate 26,954,912 downwards.
TGCAGTGTGGAGAAACACTCACAGGGCTCGAAAAATATCTTTATCACATTGATTAATCTCGCATCCACCCGCGATTGATTGGAATGTTATTTTTGTATTACTTGGCCGGCCCGATCAGTGAATATAACCGCTAACCGCACACACACACACATGCACGCAAGAAAGGAATGTTATTTCACTATTTAAGATAGCTCGTCGGCAGGCCGGTGATACGTTTTGGTAGCCTGTCTGAAAAACGCACGTTAAAAAACGGGACGTTGGGCTTTGCGAGCTGGCGTTACAAGTCCGAGTCTAATCACGAATGAACCAATAGCACCTTCTCCAGCCTGTGACAGCATGCTAAGGTATGTAATCAATAGATATCAAACGATCTGTAACAATGCAATACTAACACATAAAAAAACATCTTTTACTCACATTAGTGTGTTGCACTGTTCCTGTCGGATCCAATATAGAAGGGACAGCATTGTGTTTTAATCTCAATATGTCTGCAAATCCAGTCTCGACCCGTATCTTGTTTACAATCGATTCTGCGGTGAAATGAAGCGAAAAAACGCGAAAATGTCTTGCGCATGCGAGCTGGAACCGGCATGTTTATTGCTCGGTAGTGCGACCTGTTTAGCTCCACGAGGTGGTGGGCGGGCTTGAGGCGGCACTTCTGCATTCAATTACGTCAATGGTTGACATATTCTGAGATCTCTCGTTTTCTGGGCCTGGTGTCAATAAAAGCTTTTCTTTGACTAGCAAGGACGTTTTCAGCTCTGAAACTTACAGGATATTCTTATATCATGATTAACTTTTATATATCAAAGGCTCAAAGGAAAGTTGATTTCTCAATTCATCACCCCTTTAAACGAAGACATTGAAAAAGTGATTGCATAACCACCAAATAGGTGGCGATGTGCACTAACTAAGTAGGTTATGTAAATCGGCTTTAAACAAAAGAAGAAGAGGAAGTAGAATGACGCTTTTTCTCAGCGTCTGATTCATCGCTCTGTTGAGAATGTCTTGTGTGTTACTCGGGAACATATTCTGAGTTGTCTGAACTTACTCCCGGACTCATTTTTGGAACCAGCATACCTCAAGTAAGCAAGGTTTGGGTTAATCAAGCGAGAGTTCAAGGTATATGTGACGGTAAGTTAACTTTGCTTTCTTGAATACCCCCCTGGATACCATGTTTTGGCCATAACCCTCATCTGGCTGTAGGCAAGGCATTAGGCTTGGTCTGTGTCTTGTACAGGCTCTAGGTAATTGAGTCTGCCTTTTCCAGGTCAAACAAAATGATGAGGAACTTGAAGAGAAAATAGAAGACCTTAAATCTACTTATGCAAAAGCTCATTCACAATGAGCCTACACACTGGAACTCCACCTTTTGACATGTTGGAAAGATTCTGTATACAGTCTGTGCCATTTTGGCTGAAAATCTGAAGAAGTTACCGATGTTTTAAGTGGAGAGAAAGACCCCACATTGTCTTCTTTGTTGCCTATAAAATGGAAACTCCTTTCTGACAGTGAAGGAAGGAGAAGGCACCCTTTCATGTGAAATGAAAGAAAAAATAAGAAATCAAGATTCACAGTACATTCGTAGGAAGATATGAAAGCAGACTTCTGGACACAGTCCAAAAATCTTGGGACAAAACGTTTACAGTGTGTAGAACTGTTTTGTTACCATGGAGGAAGAGGTGAAAGCAGCACTTTACAGAAATCTGTTAAAGCTTCATTACAGCAAAATAATGTTGTCCAAGCACATTAGACTGACTTTGACATTGCTAAGAACCTGGAATTGGCCAAAGAACTGTCCAAGTCCAAGTGAGAATATGATGGGGGAAGAAACATGTTCACGTTTTAACATGTTCACGTTCTGTTAACAAAAAAACTTTCTATTGTGAACCAATGGTTGTTTAAATTAACATGGCTATAAAGTTCAACAGCTGCAACAATAATTTATTTTTTGTTAAAAGCTGTAGCTTAGCAGCGGTGACAAATGTATTTATTTTGAGTATAAACAGTTCACATTCCCACTCTGTCTCAGCAGACAGCAAAAACGGAGAAACTTTGTTTATTAATAAAAACAACGAAACCATGTTTTTGCCGTAGTATTGTTTAAGTATCGGTATCGTGATATTTAAGTTGGTATCGCATCGAAGTCAAAAATTTGGTGTCATGACAACACTAGCGCAGTGTCTTTTTCCCCTTCTCAGGGAACCATGGTTCCAGTCATAACCTGAGGTGTTCTTAGCCAGTACCCAAGGCAATTTAACATTTAAGATACTTCTGTTGTAATGATGACAAAGCTGCTTACTTTCAAAATTCTTTATTACCAGAAATTAAGTCTATCAGTAGATTAAAATGATTAACCATGATCCATTTTGGGATTCTCGACGTTTCAAGAACTACACGTTCTTTAGTAAAACCAACAAACTGAGAAATGTGGGTTTGTGTTGTACGTCATGATTTCAATTAAATACAATAAATGAAATAAAGTCAAAAATTGTATCACTTTTAACAAATTTTCACAATATATATGTAGGTAGGTACTATATCAGTTTTTGGAATATTATCATCATCATCATCATCATCATCATTAATTTGGTCACTAGTGTAAATATCAATCAATATTGGATATTTAATTGTTCATACTCCTTTACCCTATTCTTACATTTAGGTTACCTGTTGCCATTATCTAACGCTTAATTTTTAAAATGCTAATCATTTAATAAATATCCAATTTTCACACTGTACTTTTTTTTTTAGTTTTAAGTGTTTTTATTTTCCATTTTAAATGTACAATAGTATAGAATAGCATACTATATTGACCCTTTATTGTTTTCATAGCATGGAAATAATTATCAGAATTTTAATAATGGTACATAACTATATTTTGATAATTAGTTCATCTGATGGCCCCCTTGGAGGTTATGTAGTAGGTGATATAGGAAATTAATTTTACCCTGCATTCCTGTTGAATTTTGTTCAAATTGCACGTGTCTGTTTTTAAATTAAATATTTGCTTTTAAACAGCCTGAACCACCCAAGAAACAGTCCAATTGGCGCCGAAAGCATGAAGAATTCATTGCCACCATTCGCGCTGCCAAAGGCTTAAATCAAGTCATGAAAGACGGCGGACCCCTTCCTCCACCCCCTCCTCCATCCTATGATCCAGGTAAAAAAAAATGCTTGTTTATTGAAACACAGGGAATAGTTAAAATAATAGTTAATAGTAAAAACATTCAAAACATTAACAGCAATTGACTTTTTCAGATTATATCCAGTGTCCCTATTGCCAGCGACGTTTCAGTGAGAATGCAGCAGATCGCCACATCAAGTTCTGTAAGGAGCAAGCGTCCAGAATCTCCAACAAGACCAAGTTTCCTGGAAGTGATAAAGTCAAACCCCCAGCCAGGACTCAGGTGACGCTTCACTGTGAACATCACTTGGGATCAGCCAGTGGTTTATTTGTTACATTTATTTAGGAAAAAGACAACACAAATATAATTTTAATGTAGTGTAAAATAAAGCAATTATCAGAAATGTTCTTAAATTTGTGGCTCCCTTGGAGGCTAATTTAAAATATTATAAATTACAGTTTGTCTCATTATTAAACTCTTCAGTCATTAAAGTGGCTTTTGATGTACTTAAAGCAGTGGTTCTCACATTTCCCCATGGTCATGTAGCTGCAACCCAATTTTTTAGGAATTTGAATGAAGCTAATTTATTTCTCAAAAATCCAAATTACACATTTGCTTACGGTGCTTTGAGTGGTTTGAGATATAAACTTAGCATGTCCCTGTGTCTGCAGTACAAACCTCCTGCAGCAAAGAAGGCAAACCCTCCCGCTGTATCCACCGTGTCCTCTCGTCTACCTCAGCGCTCAGCCTATGGGCAGGGTGCTGGCACAGGTATAGACTCATATTTATTTAGTTATTTTTCCTCCATAATTGTTTCCTCAATTATGTTGTCAACAATCACTTTTGTTTGCTATTAAACATATATGATTGCTCCTGTTGCATCCCTTAATGTTTCCCTAACATTATTTCAGTGTTCAGTGTACACATAGGGAGGTTTTAGTGGGAGGGGAAAAAAAAGGCTGCTTTGATAAAAAAATAAAAATAAAAAAAAATGTGTTGTTGCTGTGACATGGCACTTAAAGGATTAGTTTCAAACCGTTCCAAACCCATAAGACTTTAGTTAAGTGAAGATTATAATTGATGAAATCTGAGAGATTTCTGTGTAACTTGCCTCCCTCCAAGCATACGCAGACACAATGGTTCTCTTGCTACTGGTTTAATTAAAGACTTTTCTCCAAATCCACCATGAAAACTAAACACGGTATAAATAACATAATAAAGAAATCACAGTAGCTTGACACAAAGCGAAAGCGTGCGCAACAGATGTACTGGTATTTTATTGACAAAAATACAGACAAATAAAACAAAATACCTCGTTGGCTACATGCTGCGAGAAAGGGAAAATAGTCTTTGAAACTTCTTTAAGACCATTCAAGTCCTTTCTGCACTTTTAATCGAAGCATACATAATGAACATGCTTGCCGCTTGCTTGCACAAACTTTTATTTGTATATTTTATTTGTAACTTTTATTCACATATAAATATTGACCAGCAAACATAAAAAGAAGCTGAACTGAACCTGCTTGTTGTGTTAGAACAAACCTCATTGGTTCTTGAGGACGCTCAAACATGAGAATGAACCTCATTAGTTCTTGAGGAAGCTCAAACGTGCTGTATAACATGAGAATGAACCTCATTAGTTCTTGAGGAAGCTCAAACGTGCTGTATAACATATGAGAATGGACTAATGAGCATTGGTTCTTGCACATCAAGCTTGTTTGAGCTTCTGTTTATCATATCTGATGTGTGCGTTGATGGTTTATATGGGAATAAAAGATTAAATTAAATCTGTTAAGCATATAAAGCGATCGTGTCTCTTCATATCTTTTTTTTATTGTTAACTAAAAAAGTACAACACTGATCCAGTCCACGTTTTATTCTAATTTCATCGCACCTCCAATTGTGACCTTTAATATTTTCACTTTTAACATCAGTTAAAAGGTTAAATCTTTGGACATTTTTAAAATATTTAAAATGCACATTAGTCCCATTGTGTTGACAAGCATCCATAAGAGCGAGCTTATATTAATATCACTTGTAATATGTTTTGATGTGCTCCTAGCATTGTTATATTTAACTAAAACCATAAAAAATATGGTTTAAATAAGTTACTTACTTGAAATAAAATACATTTTAACTGAAATAAAATAAACTTCTTTAATTTCAGTTAGCTACCAATACATCTCATTTTAATTTAATTTAACTTGATGTACTAAAATAACTAAAACTGTTTTATTATTATTATTTTAAGAAATGACTAAAACTTTAACTAAAATGAAAGTGAAAAGGGAAAATATAAAAATAAAAAATAAAACAGTATCTCAATGATACTAAAATAACACTGATGATGATGATGATGATGGTAAATGTAAGGGCCAATAATATCTCGACCTGTTCCTAACACAAATCTATTTTATGGTTTCTGAAGATTTGCAATACAGAACATGAAGTGTAGAGATGATGCTTTTTAAACATATTAAAATAAGGACATCAAAACTCCTTTTTTTCCCCCTCTCCCTCCATAGGGATTCCTAGCAGCAAAACCTCATCCATTGGCTCAGTGAGGAGCGTATCATCAGGATATTCTCCGTTACGGAACAACGCATCCGGCTTGACCAGCCCACCCTCTGAGTAAGACACCAAGTCACTGACTAATCCAGATTTTTGACATCATCTCCAGGCTTTTAAGACCAACATTGCGCTTGTGTTTGCAGAGGGAATATGAAACCCAAGGGCGTGATTTTGCAAAACTCCCTAAGAAGTTTGCCTTCTGGTATAGGGATGAACAAGAAGAAAGTCCAAAATGCAGATAACTGTATTTCAAGGTATGATGTTACAAGGATTGATGTACTACACTGCTGCATTCTTGGAACTTGCGATGAATCCAAATGAACCCCAACTATTCAAACCTTTTCTAGCACAACAATTGTGTTACGTCCTAGTCCTACGAGTGTCTAGGGCAGTGGTCGGGAACCTATGGCTCGCGAGCCACACCTGGCTCTTTAACAAAAATCATGTGGCTCTCCAGGTCTCTCACCCTTTACCAACAAATGATCAATAAAAAAAATTTGACGCATCAAGAGAGATCCTCTCTCTGCAGAAAAATCAGCCAAATCCCTTGTTGTACAGCCTATCAAAGTTAATGAAAAGTTTATGATGATGATGATGATGATGATGATGATGATGATGATAATAGTAATATTCAAGTTGTACGAGCCACGTGTGTTCAGTGCTGTTCGCGAGTGTCACAAGTCGTGACAGCAGTCAACTATCCACTTACGTTTCTGTGGTAACCTCCACTCCTACACTGGGATTCAAGCAGCTGCGTAGCTTGTTTAAAGGAACACGGCGACTTTTTGGGACTTACTCACCGTATCCCCCAGAGTTAAATAAGTCCATACATACCATTCTCGTCGCCGTGCGCGCCATAACTCCGTCTGACGCACCCACCGCTAGCCTAGCTTAGCACAAAGACTGGAGGTAAACGGCTCCGGCTAGCCTACTGCTCAATAATTGACAAAATAACGCCAACATTTTCCTATTTACATGTTGTGATGTGAATGTTACATTGTGTACTAAGACCGACGGAAAATGAAAAGTTGCGATTTTTCTAGACCGATACTTTTTTGTAAGTGTAACCTGCCGATGCCGATTTTTGCCGATTCCATTTTTGCCGTTTTTTTCAAAGAACTATAATTGACGAGCCTGGATGCCAGCCAAAATTAGCCCCGCCCACAACATTTGAGGTCAGGAAGTTCGGTCTGAACTTGATCCGTTGTGGAGCAACTATGCCCGAACCAGAGCTGTTTGAACCAATCAAATTGTCAGGGCAGGCTTTATACGATGATGGACAGATGCTCAACAGTAACGTAATCATTCACGTCATAAAGAGCGCTTGGGTTGAATTCGTTCTAATCCTAAATGGAGAACTTGTTCGTATATGCTTTCACCTTAACTATTTCTCTAAAAAATGATGATTTTGTTAAGTACTACATGTATCCTTTAATTCTTTTTACAACACCGGCAAAGATCGCTTACACTCATCATCATCATCTTCTACTTCTTCCAGCGTGCAGTTGAGTTCTGTTGACAACTATGCGTCGCTCCGTTGCTCTGATTGGTTGTAGGTCTATCCAATTGAGTGCAGAGGCATTTTCTTTCCTGGTTCGGTTGAAATACGCCCGATAATAATCAGCAGCCCAATGGAGCAGCATCAGACTCATGTTCTGACTAGAATTGAGTATGACGACGTCAGGCTAATAATTGACAGCATATACAAACAAAAATCTACTTTTCTGCAATGCAAAATTTTATTTTCATAAAAAAAACTAGTAAAAAGACTAAGAAAATAAGAACAAATGAACAAATTTCAAACAAAAACCAGCTTGGAATCGGTAAGACTCGCAAGACTTACCAGCCGGTCAATGATTCAGGCCGACTTCAGAAGGGGGTAATGCCAAAATAACAAGCAAAGGTATAGTCTACCTTGGGAGTTAAAATTTTACTAAGTCTCAAAAGGAAAAGAAATCATCAACAGAAATGTACGTTGACTCCCTATCTAGCCACAAACCAGGAGAGAACTAGCCTGACAAGCCAAACCCACATCAAGATGTTGGATCGCGGAACTCACCATTGGCAGGGCTCAATCCAAGGGCCGGGATAAACGGTTGGTTGTCTTTCAAATTCCCTCTGCACGCAATAGAATATCGCTACAACCAACCAGAGCAACGAAGAAGGTGAAGCGGAGCTAGTTGATAGATTAAACTTTCGCCGTATCCGGTCGGCAAAACTCCGAACACATCATCTTCCTTTCTTAAGAATGACTTCAGTGGCGTTCTTTGTTCTTTTCTCAAAGAAAAGCTTAACTCCAAGTCTTCCAGAGTCGCGGCCAAAGCCGATTCGAAAGGCCGCTGTTCGCCAGCTTCATTGTTTACAAGTAGCACGCGGAACCGTGGCCACTCTGCTGTCATCGTGTTAAGCCCGCCCACCGACTCTATACACAGTGTGATTGGCCTGACTAGAGTTTGGTTTTTCCAGCTCGCAAGCCAACGGAGAGTTGCTAGACTACCCTGGCTGGAAATTAGATTTGCTGCCGCTAGGGAGCATCTAGATTTCTAGGCTAGGAGAGAACAGGAGATTCCAACATATAAATGGTGCCCACCTCCCTATAGTTCCCAAATACTAAAAAAGAAAACAACCAATCAGAAGAATAACCGCTTAAGTGGTAAAACAAAGAAACAAGGTAATTGTACAATGACAAAGTTGTAGACTGGGGGATGTCACAATAAAGCAAAAGTACTTTAGACTAAGCAGAATGAGCAGAATGAGCAACTAGGCACCAGTGCTCTGGACTAAATCGTCATCATCAACCATCGATTCAATTCCAGTACTCAAGAACGCGTGTACAGAGACCGCATGAAAGTACCTGTATGTGTTCTTGATATCGAGGATGCATCGAATGTAGACTTGAGAGATTATAACCATTAAAAATCCCAAAGGACGCTGCGGGTGGTCGACGTACAGAAGCTTTTAAGCTTTAAAGGGATAGTTCAACCAAAAATGAAAATGATCCCAAGATTTATTCACCCTCAAGTCATCCTAAATGTATATGACATTCTTCTTTCAGACGAATACACTCGGAGTTATATTAAAAATGTCCTGGCTAATCCAAGCTTTATAATGGCAGTGAATGGCAGCCCAAAATTTGAAGCCCAAAAAAGTGCATCCATCTATAATAAAAGTAATCCACACGTTAAATAGTGCTGTGAATTGAATTCAATTCTGTAATTAATCATGATTAAAAACATTGGAGTTTTTTATATTTTGATATTGTAATAATTTCAGTTACTCCAAATGTATGTAGAAACCATTTAAAGACAGCACATTTAAAATATTTGTTGTAATGGCATCTTTTTATGAATAAAGGCTGATGTCTCTGAAAGTGATTTTTTAAAAACATTAATGATAGACATTCAACATTACAGTATAACTGAAAGCTACCAATTTCATACATTAAAAAATAACAACCTTTAATTTAAGTGAACCCCATGGCCTTTCCTGTTAGACATAGCCTATACAGAAATGTAATAGCTATCAAACACCTCTCTTAACTGCATTAAATAAAACATTAAATATAGATTAATCATCATTAAAGCTACAATTTTCTCTGTTAACTTTTGTTCTTTGATGAACATTAATGACAGACATCATCAGTGCTGCTGTCACTTTAACATGACGCGGATCTGACACGCTGTCACGCACATCTAATTTTCTCAAGTTCATTTAAGATGTTTTTTAACTTATTTAAGACTCCTATCATGAGAATACTCGACAACTGTCATTTTGGCAAAATTCTCTGTGTTGTTGTCATTGTTTGTTCACGAGCAAAAGAGAACTTGATGTGTGCACGTCTGCATGAGACTGGCGCGAGTCTTTCTGTCGAGTGTGCGTGTGTGTGTGTGTGTGTGTGTGTGTGTGTGTCAGGGTGCGTCTCAATCAGGTCCCTAGCTTCCTAGGTGGTGAATCAGTATATCGTGTACATGAATGTGGCCGACTCCCTGATCAGTGCCCTGACTACTTAACTAGGAAGCTGATTGAGACGCACCCACACAGACAGGACATTCACAGACAGGGGGTTCTCGTGTCTTGTCGCGCTTGGATTGTTTAAAAGCATTTACATGAATAAGAGTGTGATCATATCATAACGCTATACAAAAATGGACACTGCGTTAATTGTGTTAAATATTTTTTACACGTTAAACTGAAAAAATGAAATCGCCCGCGTTATGCGCTAATTTGCACAGCACTAGTTATAAAGTAAAATATCTAGCTTCCGCCAGACTGCTTTCTGTATTCAACTTGTGAAAAAAAGCAAATTTTTCTTACAAAAACACCGGAGACGTGTGGATTACTTTTATAATGGATGGATGCCCTTTTTGGGGGCTTCCATTCACTGCCATTATAAAGCTTGGATTAGCCAGAATTTTTTTTTATTATAACTCCGATTGTATTCATCTGAAAGAAGAATGTCATATACACCTAGGATGGCTTGAGTACTGTAATTGTCATTTTTGGGTGAACTATCCCTTTAAGCTTCCCGTTGCAAGCTTACAAATATGTGACGGCTCTACTGATACAACTACTGATATACTACCGGGTTTCTACTGATGCAATGCCTAATGCTAAATCACTGAAGTTACCCTTTAACAACAAGATGGCAGCACATCTCAATTCTCACAAGGATGCGTTCTCTGTCCTGACATTTCTGAGTTTGTCCTTTTAAGGTCGCCTGGCAAGAGCAAAAAATAGAAACCATGCCATAGACAGTGCAATATGCAGTTGTCACAAAAGTAAATACTTCTTTGGACATAACACTTGAGTTCGAGTTCAGTTAAAAAGGTCTATATTTGTCCATGTTGCCAGGTTTCCTAAACCTTTTTGGCTGCTGTTTTGTTTTGAATAGTCTATATTGACTCATTCATTTTGATATTCTTTTATTAGGAATGATGTGAGAAACGAAAATGAAGACAGTTACTCCACAGCAGGCACCAAGTTTTGCCATGAGTGTGGGACCAAGTACCCCGTGGACTGGGCCAAGTTTTGTTGCGAGTGCGGAGTAAAACGAATGTACATTTAAATGTAACTAACGATAGATAGAAAGACTGACTCACTGTAGCCGCAAAATGTACTTGGCAAAATCCATGTGCTGTACAAACATTTCACTTGTAACCTGCTTTTGTTTCTAGACTGAACCCCTATGCTCAGTGTTTTTTTTTAATTTTTTTATATGAAAGTGCAATATGATTGGTTACTGCTACAAAAGGAGTATTAATCACAGTTAAAGTTATGCTTAAAATGTTTCAATTGACTTTAGTTGATGAGACCATATCACAAAATGCAGCCTTTCTGATGTTAACAGGGCAATATCTTATTGTAGTGTCATTGAGTCATTTATTTATTAAAAAAAGAAAAAATAGGTTAAATGTTTCCTATGTTAAATGCATTGACTACAGTTATTTTGCTGAGCAATCCAGTTTTGTGTACGTTTTGATACATTCTTGATTGTTTAGCGTTTTTAACAGTATTCATCATAAAATACCTTGTAGAAATTATTCATTGTATATTTATTAGACAATCCCATCACATCTGTTCAACCTTGGTTGATCTAATCTCTTCAGCATATTCGTACATTAAAACAACATTCAAAGGTAACTGAAATGTCATGTCACATCCTTCCAGAACATGCACCATACTACAACCTTCAAAAAGGACTTTTACTATGGTATTGTATAGCTTCAGAGTTTTAAGCTTTATCATTGCTGTTCGGGGTGAGAGAAGTCAAGGGCCCTCATTTATCAACGGTGCGTACTCACAGATCTGTGCGTAAGAACATTTAGATATATAATGAGTATATATATACACACTGACGGTTCGGTACGTACCTCTGTTTTGAAGTCAAGGTTCGGTACGGGTTCTGTACAGCAGTTTTACAAAATTGCTTTTTATTTATTTTTATTAAACAGCGGTATACTGAAAAAAAAAGTGGCTGTCCTTAAATGAATTAAATTATAACAAAAAGTTTATTGAAGATATTGCTGTAAACTATATAGGAAGCCCTTACTCACACATTAATGTTAAAGGTTAACAACAGAGCCCAATCTATTAGCCTAAATTCAGTGGCTATTTATTTTTAGGTATAATAATCAACACTCAAATACCATGGTACGCAAACATGTAAACCTCACATAAGGCGGTTTTTGCAATAACTTCTAAATCTAATTATAAAATAGTTTTTCTCCAATTCGTTGTTGAAATATAATCATTTATTCACAGTGTCTGTCATTTTCATGACAGGTTTATTTAAACATACATGAAATAATCAAGACATCACTAACAGGTTAAGTAGAATATAATGAATATATAGGCTAATATAGAGCATATATTTAGTGAAAGAGTTGATTTCTCTAGTGAATAAATTTCTGTGGACACTGAATGACTGCCTGAGGTAAATGTGAAGCTACATGACATTGTTTAGTTTACAAGCAGTTATATTGAGGTCTTTCTGCCATTGAAATTTGTCGTAGGACGAAATATAGAACCTTTTCTATGCACTGTTGATAAATGAGGGCCAAGGAGCTGGTGTGTGTTCGTGTTGATCTCAAGCATCACTCTGCACCCTATGCTACTACTATTGCTGTTCTGACAGCATGTATATGGATTATGACAGAAATTTTGCCATTCAAGAATTGAATGGTAAAATGGCTCCTGTATTGAAGTAATCCTACACAAATAAAGTAGTTAACAAAGCTCAGATTGAGTCCTGTTTGATGTGTTTGTTTAATTGATTTCCTTGGGCTGCCATTTTAACACATTCATTCTGCACAATAGTTTTTGTTTTGTTTTTTAAATATAAGCATTTCATAATAGTTCCTATTTCATGTGTTTTGTAATGCCTATTCAATTATTTACATGCAATAATGTAATGCAATTGAAAGACTTGTCTTCATTTTGGGGCTTTTCTCAACAAATATTGATATACGCAATGCATCTAGTTATTAAGGCATTATTAAAAGTTTCTAAATTGATTGACAGCCCATTCCATATTTCAATATATATTCCATTACTGGCATGAAGTTAGACAGAATACATATTAAAATGTAGTCAACGAATGGAAATTTGTAATAAAATGTAAAAAATAAAGCTATATTTTGTTTTTAAATGTCATACATTTACTTCAAAGGCTCTGGTCATTTCAGTAACACAGTGCTGTACCGTTATTTATAAAAAAAGAAAAAAAAAAAAAGAAAAAAAAATAATATATATATATATATGTATATATGTATATGTATATGTGTGTAATATAAAAGCAGGGAAAACTGTATAGCTAGTCCATTATAAAGTGGAAGTGACCCTAAAGAAGATTGTACCATAAAAGCCCGCCCACTTTTTTCAAATATAAAAATAATCACTTTTAAATACAGTAAATAAAAGGCAACCTGAAAAGATTAGCTTGGTATTTAAAAGAACATTTAGAAAGAAAAGATGATTTACTTGATCTGTAGCTAGTTGCTCACAAAAATAGAAAAAAAAAAAAAGATAACAGTTGACGAGCACATTAAATGGAGACATTTTAGAAGCTCCTGTTTTTGAGTTATTACAACCCATATGTAACTGGACCTACTCACAACTACTCCATGCAGGATTCGAACCAGTGTCACCGGCATGGGAGACGGTGCGCTAACAAGGACGCAAAAGACAAGTGCACCCCGGGGGTGAGTGTTTACAAGGAATGGCTCTATTAAGGACCCACGAAACAAGTTTGTTAACTGAAGTTTATGCACTTCACTCACTTTTTCATTCTGGGTAATTATGCATGCTGTGTAAAAACATAAGGCAGAGCTGGCAACTGCAGAGGGGGACCTGGGATGCGATCGCAACAGCACATGCCTGAGAATGTTTTGTATCAGGCCCAACAGTTGCTTACTGTGCCCCTGCGTACAGCTAGCAAGCCTCTTGGAACAGGGATGGGAAATACTTGCCTCAATGTAATGCATTTGGTCTTGGCAGACTTTGGGCCCTATTATATACCCGGCGAAATGCGGCGACGCAAGTGTTTTTTGCCAATTTCAACCTGACACAGTTGTCATTTTCACGTCCAGCGCCACGTTGTTGAAATAGCGTCCATGGGCTGTGTGACATACCTGGGTATGTTTAAGGTTAAGTGGATAACCTCAACTTTCGGTTCCAAAAACGGAGGTAACTGTGAGGGTAAAGCTTGGTGCATACTCTGCAAGAATAAATAAATTTTGTTCGTTTTCCCGAGGTGGCAAGAACAAAGTTTGTTCTGTCCAGGACATTCCATACTTCACGAGAAAAACAAGTGCCAAACATTTCCGATTCTCTGCATTAACCCCGCCCACAATAGTTCTCGGACACCCACAAGAAGAAAGTTCTGCTCCGATGATGTGTCGAGAACAAGCAGCGAGAATTCCTAAACCAGGGCTGCAGCCCTGGGAGCGATAACTTTTTTCTCTGTTCTTGTGGAGTATGTTATGGCCTTAAGCAGCCATAGCAACTCGCTCTCTGAACATAACCTGCTCCAGCTAAACTGTTTAATAAAGTGCAAAGAGTTTACACCCAAATCCATAGTGGATGTATTTGGAATATGTTGGGCTTAAATGATTCACATGTACCTTTTAAGCCCACTTTTGGTGTTAGCAACTATTAAATAATTCCATTTATGAGAAAAACGCAAGTTTTTCCATGAGAGATTAATATTCAACTTTATTGGAAGTCTGTGAGAAAGCATATAAGACTTGGAGTTGGTTAGGGTCACTTCTCCAAACACGTGAAGACCATAAAGTTTGTAACTTGAGGCCTAGTGAATTAATATAATATATGCTTAGTTACAGTGCAATTCATCTTTCTGTCTGGTCATAAAAATGTTTTTTGTTTTTTTAATTCCCATTAAAAGGCCTTTTTTCTTCAATCAAATACTGAGTAGTGTGAATGACACATGGTGCGTCCAGTTACTTCATATTGTGTTCATGCAATTGTAATAGAGCTACGAGATGGATGAAGGCCAAGTACTATATACCGGTTTGCTCTGAAGTCTTCCCACGCTCTGGAAAGTCTTTGCGGAGTTGGTGAGAAGCATTGTATTGTTCAAAGTATCTCTGTAACTTGGCAAGAATGCCTTTCACTTTGCAAGGCTTCCACTTTCGTGTTTTTTGCGTTGGCCTCTCTCTCTGCAGATCCACAAATGAAAAAATAAAAAAAAGAGGTTTCAATAATTAAAATGATGCGTAAGAAAACTGAATGTAGGAAAAAGGTATAGTTTCAGTTACCTCTCGACAGCAACACCTCAAGGACGCATTTATTTCGTTCACAAGTGTATTTAAAAGATCTTTCAGCTCTCCATTTTCATCATTTGATTCGCTCCCAAATCTCTTCAGTTTTCCGTTAACTTTGCAGATTTTTTTGTGGATGTTGTATGCCTGTTACCAATTAAGGAAAAACGGATGAATGAACTCAGATTAAAGATGATTAAGAATACTTGCAGTATGGAGGAGACACCGTCTTTAAATGTGGCTGTTTAACTAACAAGCTCCATCTGTGTCTAATGAGAACCAATTCTGTTCTGACCCTGAGCTTTACATTGATGAGTTCCGCAATGAGTGGGAAAGGCAGGTCGTAACATTTACAAACCAAATGTACGGAATACTAAAGTGAAACAAACACATTTTAGTGAAGGTGTCTTTACTGCCAAGTAGGAGAGGCTGTCACGTGTGTCATGTCTTTCAGTTTAAGAGAGAAAGCGTTTTAAGAGAGAAGGAAACTCTTGAACAGAAGAGACAAAATGAAAGACATGTTCTTACATTTTGTGGCTCATTGCCGACATTTTTTGCTGTGCAGTTTGAATTTAGTTGTTCAATACTGGCCTCCTAAAAAAAATAAACAATAAATAATGGCATGTAGCTAATAGTAAAAACACAACACAACACATTGTTAATCAGTTATCTACATTGTGTAAGCTATGCACATTTTGTTTTGTTACATTAATGTTTAAAGCATTATTTTAGTACTACCATGATTATTTTGTGGGGTGTTTATTAGCCATGGTACATGGAAAAGCCCGTTTTTAACTTTATCATGTGGCCTATTTTATCACACATAAGCCATTATTATTACTAAACAGATAAGTAGTTCAATTTATCAACTATATTCTGATCTATCTGTTAATGAAAAGAATGATTAGGAATTAGGCACAAATAGCCTATATAATGTCTAAATTTGACCACTTTTTCTTTTTACAGTTAATTTCCAGCAATCACAGCAGCCGGTTTTCACTGTAAATTGAACAGATGTTTTACAGTATGTATATAGGCTACACACAAATAGGCTTAGGCTATATAACATGACCTGCTTGAATGTATTCACCTGGTGGTATACATCTGATAGTAGGTAATACTTACTACGTGCTTCAGCTGTTTCTGAATGATATTGCGGAAATCCTCAGTGATCTGATTTTGTGTGTGGCCACTTTCACAGGAAAACGCAAGAGGTAGAATAATAAGCATCAAAACAGAAGTACCAAGACGATGCTGCGGATACAAAAATGCACATGGGTAACTCTACAAAGTAGCTATGTTACGGTGTTACACACAGTTTATACAGGGCATTGTATAGGATTTCTGTAAATCTAGCCCACATCATGCGAAGGCTACGCACCACTCGAATCACTTTCAGGATGACAATTTCCACATGAATAGGCACTCAGTGAACATTCACTTTCGTAATAAACTTGCTTTCTTGTAAATCACGAGTTTCGTTTTGATTGTTTGGGAATCCCCAAGTAGCCTAATGGCTATAAATACAAGCTTTTCCTGTAGTCCGGCTCAAACTACAGCCTCAGACACTCTTGTGCTCGTGAAGGTAAGAGTAATGCATTCATTCTGCTCGTTTCCTTGTGCTCCACAGAGACGGGACTGGGTCAACTTTTACTTTGCGTGAACTTACCATTGGTCATTTTTGAGCCATATTCACATTCAGACCGAAGCCGTCACTGCAAACTCATCTCAAAATGGACAGATGGAAGTCCATGTTTTCCAATTTCCTATTGATTTTCCACGTGAATCAAACTGATGGTAAGGTGTTTAATGACTCGAATGCTTCCCTCGTCTATCAGTCATTGAAACGCGCATAGTCCAGGGGAATTAAACTGCCAAATGCATAAATGTACATGTAAAACTTCCGTCACTGGTGGATCTCATCGCTTTCGTTTTCTCTCTGTGTGACTGGACTATATCGCTTCAAGCCATGCTCCGTGTGTGTTCGGACCGAGCGGAGAGGACAAGTTACCGAAAGGAGGGGCCTTCCCGGCTTCCACATGACAGCTATTGTAATTCTGGTTTGATCGCATCGTCGGAAGACGTCAAGTGCGTGACTAGGCCTATCGTAATTATCTATCAATGTCAACATGTCAACACATCAGAGTTCAATGTTAGATTAATTTCAGGATTTCCCCAAAAAAAATTCGCTCACAGTGCAACAAATTCCATTCATTCCTATCGCAAAAACACCGTCAGGTGCAGGACTGCGCTTTTCCATTTGAAACATTCCATTCGCGAGGGACGTTTCGTAGATCGATTAGATTGAGCGGGGATTGTCGGATATATATTGCACAGACATTGATTAGACTAAACCAGGATTAGATTTCATGAATGTGCCTTAGAAAAGAAAAAGAAAAATTGCGCACAACAGTGCAACAAATTCCATTCATTCCTATCGCAAAAACAAACCAAAAAAACTGTCAGGTTTATCTTCTGAAACCGATTCCGTTCGGGAAGGGTGTTTCGTAGATTTATCGATTAGACTGAGCTGGGATTAACATTTGCGGGATTTTAGGTGTATTTTTTCACAGACATGGATTAGACTTTAGTTAAATTTAGCATTAAAGCATTAGGGGGAAAAAGTGTATTTTATATATATATATATATATATATATATATATATATATATATATATATATATATATATATATATATATATATATATATATATATATATATATATATATATATGTGTGTGTGTGTGTGTGTGTGTGTGTGTGTGTGTGTGTGTGTGTGTGTGTGTGTGTGTGTGTGTGTGTGTGTGTGTGTGGTCATCGTTAGGAATAGCACATGTACTCCACAAACAGCTCAACTGCGTCAGCAAACACAGTCACTGACTTTAAATAAAGCGTCAGGCAGCATTGTTTCTCGGCTCATCCTGGACTGAAGCACAGACGCTACTCTTCAGCACAATGGTGACCCACAAAACTAATTAATTAAACTAAAAGATCTCTTCTATATCATCTTGTGCAACAACACATAAAAACAGTTATTTTTAATATTTACTCTCCTTATCAGTTACTGACTTCGCACAACTTTTTTTCTATTAACTTTCACTAATATTTCAGTGAAAATATCTTGATTCATCAAACCCCACAGCAAAATATCCGGTTTTAAATGAACACTTATATGTGTCCACACTACAGAGTGTTAAAGTAATTGAAGCATTGTTGAAGTTAATGAGATAATTAAGAGATTAATTAAGTGATAATTGAGAATTAGTGATTAACACCTGCTGTTAAGAAGAACCACTGGATGAAAGAGAAACACAAGAACTACAACTTACTTCAGCCACAGCTTTAGATGAAATCAACTGAAGATAAAAGAAGACTACATCTCTGAAGATCTCAGCAGAGGAAGATCTCTGTTTATGGAGTTGTTTAATCCTCCTCTGCTGAGATCTTCAGAGATTTAATGTCTCCTTCTATCTTAAGTTGAATCTATCTATCTGTCTATATCAGTAAACTAGTGTAGGCATGGGCGTCGGAAGCAAAAAAAATGTGGGTGGGTCCTCTCTCAGAAAAAGAAAATTACTGGAGCCTAGATGCCATTTAAATTAAGTACTGTGCAAATATACGGCTTTGTTTGCTAAACGTCTGGTTGAGAAAGACAAAATTATGGAAATCGCATTATCTCTGAGAGTGGCAATAGTGTAGACGCATGGCATCAAGTTTTGACGCAAATCTACCCGCGGTTCGAATCCGCCTTTTGCCGAACTCACTCCATTTTCCCATCACATATCAGGTCGGAAAGGCATTTATTTTATTTTTTAAAAATTAAGAAAATATTAGAAAAGTGTAAATAAAGCATGTGTTTAATAATAAGTGTTTATCAGTTAGGGGTAAGAAAGCAGACGTGCTGAATTAGAGACGGTAAAAGTGAGTGGGTCCAATATCATTGATCGTAAAAAGTGGGTGGGTCTTGTCCCACCCACATACAATGGTTCCGACGCCCATGAGTGTAGGTAATAGTGAATGAGGGTATAGGGTGGGATTTGGAGCCCAGCCTCTGAGTGTCGACTTCGAGCACTGTTAATTCATAGTATATTGCTGTTGGCCATTTTCTCGATAATGGCAAATATTTCAAAGAATGCATTGTTTTCTACGGTATATTACAGTTTGAATGGAAAACAGCATGTTACTCTCAAAATTTGGCCGTTTATTACAGCGCAATTGTACCCTACCACTCAAATTACACATTATTACAAGCTTAACGTTGTGAATCGGGCTAAGGTAAGGAGATCGTTTTGAACACAGGCTGGTTATAAACACATGCTCAAAAATAGGTTTTGTATAATTTTTTACCAAAAAAAGTTACGGACTGTGACGCCAATGGGTCCTCGCCAAACGTGCATCAATGGCACGTTGCAAGCAGAGTTACTATAACGATAATACAATTTGCAATGATGACAGTTGTTGTTACTGTTCTTTCAAGCATTTAATAAAAACATAAAACCACAACTTATTAAAGCTGACTTAGCGAGTAATGACTTCTGTTCACTTCTTTACAATTTTGTTTAATCCAAATTAGGCTCTACATGTTATGTAGCCTATTGAAGAAACACATTCATGCTGGTGTGTGGCCTTTGGCCACATTATTTATTATTATTTACCCTACAAAATGCACACAAATTTAAGAACAATCACATCACCAGGATAGATTAAAAAACTTGTTAGTCCACAGATGCTACATAATTATTTATTGAATAACAATTAGTAAAAGACTAAAGGAAAAGCACTAATGAAGTCTAGTTGAAGTTTGCTGTGCTTTATCCAAATATTACACAATGTGAACGTCTGCATTTCGTCAGAGACGAATTCACAAAACTGCAAACTATTATTATAAACGGCTACGAAACGATAAACAATTGTAGTTTAGGCATAAGTTCGCACAACACTGAAACCTTTTTTTATAATCCATTAATTATTGTGCCTTTCGCCCCAACAGCAAGTGCACTTTTTACACCAAATACTATACTTTTTACATATTCTTCAATTATTGAAAAACTGTTGCTTTAATGAACAAAACTGAAACTCATTAAGAAGACCTGTATGTCAAAATATATTCAATAATTTTAGCGATTCTCATTTACTTAAATCTACAACGTAAAAAAAAAAAAAACCATCAAATATTAGGCCAGATCAGATCAACTTTGTGCTGCTACACGTGATTACATCAAGAATCAGCCAAATTTCAATGTGCACATCTAGTGGTTTTACCCAAGTTCACCTGGCTACAGCCTGCAGAATGGGGGCTACTCTCATACCTACTCTGAATGGCTCGATCGTCGGCATATAGAAAATGTGTTCGTAGTGAGCGGCAACCTTCCGGTGTCTCTCGAAGTCAACACGAAGTGACTTAAACTTAAAAATTAATAGACTGGCTGCCAGAGACAGGCTCCAAAAGGGAGTTAATTCCATCAATATTTTTATTTAAAGAAATAAGAATGGTAAAAGAAGCTAGGTCTAATTATAGCCTATATATTTGTGAAGTAATCCATTTAAACTCTTTGCAAATAATATTTTATTTAAAAAATATGCACACTTTCACTCTTGTTGTTTGTATGTGTAATATGTCAAAAATACGACGGCCGGCTCTACACACTTTTGGGATTCAAAAATGCTCTTCAGAAACCTACGGGTGACGTCACGGACACTAGGCCTACATCCATTTTTTTTAAGTCTATGGTTCGTAGTTGGTAGAGTAGGCTACTTGAGTATGTCGTTCAAGTCTATATGAACTAAAAAAAAAAAAGTTGTGTAGTTTCATGAAGCCTTCATTACAATGCAAGGAAGAAAAAAAAGTAGGCTGTCTTGCAATTTCCCTGAAATTATTGTTTTGCTAAATTAAGCTGTCTTAATTATAGACAGCTTTTATATAGGTGTAGTAAAGTTTGTTCATACGGGAAGAAGGAGGAGGGAACCGGCGAACGTTCAAAACGTTTAATAAAAAATAAACACAAAATAAAATGGCGGCGGCAGCCCCTCGCGGTCGACTGCCGCCTACATACAAACAAACACAAAATAAAAATAAAAAGCTGCAGCCCCTCACGGTCGACTGCAGCGTACACATAAAAAAACGTAAATAAACACAACATCCAGGCCTGGTCCTCTCTCGTCCCTCACTGTCGTCGCTCCTCCTTTATACTCCCTCACTCCTCCGCGAGAGCCGAGATTGCTGCGGCGCGCAGCTGGCGCTCATCCTGAAAAAATTCTGGTCCGGTTCCCAGACACACTGCCGCTCGGTCCTCAGCCAGCCGAGAGGCTCTTCCTCGCGGTGCCATGCGGTGGTACTGGACGGTCGGTGGACGGCTCGAGCCTCCTCCGCCCCCTGGCGGCCGGCGGTGGCTCCTCCTTCTGAGGGCAGCCGGAAGCGAGTCCCCGTCCCGCGCTCCCTGCTCCTCCCCATCATGGCGGACAGCAGCAGGCTCCGGCTCCGGGCAAGCGCTGGGGACTCCTTCGCCCCCTTGCAGACGGCAGCCACCCCACCTCGACCCAGGGGCACGGTAGCAAGCTCTCCGTCCCACCGACCTTCATCCGCTCCAGCACCACCGCTTCGGGCAGCCGCTCGCGGACTTCTCTCCTCCGCGCTGCCCGACCTCCGCGGCACCGCGATCCCCCTCAGCGGCGAGGGCTCTTCGACAGCATGTCCCTCCTCCCTCCCGGGCTTCAGCACCACTGTAGTAAAGTTTGTTCATACGGGAAGAAGGAGGCGGGAACTGGCGAACGTTCAAAAGGTTTAATAAAAAATAAACACAAAATAAAATAAAAAGCTGCAGCCCCTTACGGTCGACTGCAGCGTACACATAACAAAACGTAAATAAACACAACATCCAGGTCTGGTCCTCTCTCGTCCCTCAATGTCGCCGCTCCTCCTTTATACTCCCTCACTCCTCCGTGAGAGCCGAGATCGCTGCGGCGCGCAGCTGGCGCTCATCCTCCTTGATGAGCGCCGCCTCGTCCCGCCCTCACGGTCCCTCGGCCTCGCAGCTCGCCACAATAGGCTAACGCACGAACAACCCCACAACATTTAAACAAAAATATATTGTTTGATTATCTACAGCAGGAGGGTTTTCAGGTAGCGGAATTCGTAGGCTAATATGAATTAAATTATTCATGAAATGTGATTATTCATATTAGGCTACCAAACGAAAATGAAAAATATAGCCTACATTATCAATAGCTAGCTTATCGCTTTAATTTAAATAACAAATATAATAAATATAATATATATAAATAACATGGCAAGACACTTATTTTATAGCCTGCCATCGTCATACTCAATTCTAGTCAGAATTTGAGTCTGATACTGCTCCGTTGGGCTGTGATTATGGGGTTTGTTTCAACTGAACCAGGAAAGACCTCAATTGGATAGACCTACAACCAATCAGAGCAACAGAGCGACGCATAACGTTAGTTGTCAAATGTCAACAGAACTCAACTGCACTGTGTTGCCAAGTCCGCGGGTTAAAGCAAACTCAATTATGTGATATACAGACCCAGGAATGCGAATTTTAGCAGGCAGCCCTGCCAAAATAACACATATTTTAGCCCCCCAAATGCCCTTTTTCCCCCCGAGATCCCCACCGGAAAGCTATTGGGCTTGTTTTTGGCTAGTTTTGAGTAGCAATTGGGCGGGTTTGTTGTAAAAACTTGGCAACCCTGTCTGCACGCACGCTGGAATAAGTTACGTTAGAAGAAAAAGATGAGTGTAAACGATCTTTGCCTGTGTTTTAAAAAAATTATTTAAGGATACACAGAGTACTTACCAACACGATCATAATTTCTGAGAGAAATAGTGAAGGTGAATGCATATCCGAACAAGTTCTCCGTTTAGGATTAGAACAAATTCAACCCAAGCGGCTTTGATGACGTGGATGATTACATTACTGTTTATTATCTGTCCATCATTGTCTAAAGCCCGCCCTGACAATTTCATTGGTCCAAACAGTTTCTGTTCGGGCATAATTACTCCTCTACAGATCAAGTCCAGACCGAACTGCCCTAGTTAAAATGTTGTGGTCGGGGCTAAGTTCGGCTGGCATCCAGGCTACTTATTTTATGGAAGGTGTTACGTTTTTATAAGCCATGTCGGTTGCAGTTGTGAACACTTTGTCTGCCTTTGTTCATTTAGTTATGAAACTTTCTTTTTCTTCACGACATTGCAAGGCATAATATCAAGACTTCTTTCCTCCACTTCATTTTAGGAAAACGTGCTGTTCCTCGTTAGCCTATTTTAAAGTGAAGAAATCAAGATCTTCTCCGAGACCGTGATGTCCGTTTCGCGTGCGAATCTTTTGAGCCAATTCTTTTCAATCAACTGGTTCACAAACATAACATCGAAGATTAAACTTGCAGTAGTTAACAAGCGAGTCAAGTGAACAATGAACACTTGATTTGGTCTCGTCCCGCTCAAATGAGCCAAGATCCAGGAGACGGGAGTAACATTTTCCATAGTAATGTCAGACTTTAGATAGACAAGCTAGCCTATCTTACTAGTGTCGCATTAGAAACCTCACTTTTACAGGAGTAATATTTATTTATTAGCGTTTCTCTACTTCAAAACATGGTGTACACCATCCACCACGAATAAACATAATTTATCTTGCCATTGCGGGGTGTAGGTTAATGTTGTTGTCACTCTGTACATCACAGTGAAGACACCCCCAAACATTTCCTATCATGTAGCTGATGCCCTTTGAAAGACAACCGAACCAATCAGAGTAAGCGTCCCATTCTGCAGGCTGCAGTCAGGTCCTTCTCCTTTAGCCCCGTTGTTCCCTATGGTTGTTCCCTATCAAATCAGGCAAATGCGTTTGTGGATGTTAAACACGTTTAATTAATCTCATCCATTAATTTCAACTCTCACTTAGGCTGCTTGTGAACAGGCCTACCTGAAAGTGATACACGGGATTCATCTTTTTTTTTTACGGTTTTTATTTTTGGCTTCCCAGTGACAGACTGCCGTTTGTCTTTTCCCAGGGACAGTTCTCCATCAATAGATAGACCCTTCACATAACTGAAAATACATAATAGTTGCGGAACCGCAGTTCCGGTCAGGCATCAACACATCAGAAAAACAGCCTACAGCGGCTAAACATCACGCAGTGTGCACAATTCTACCCTGATAGCAATAGACCCCAGGGCGGATCCACCTTCAGGTCGCCAGGTCCGCTGCTATATATAGGCCTATTTTCTCCTCCAGACGCCACCTGTTCGTCTCTACACCCTCAGAATAAGAGTCCAGCATCAAAGCAACTACTGTGTGCAGGAGACATTTCCACTCTGCTGAAACCCTGTCAGGCCACTGAAATTCAGAGCCTGAGCCATTCATCATCACCCTCTTCGTCTTCCTCCCAGCCTTGGTTTTCATGGAACTCCTCGGAATTCAATATATATATATATATTTTTTTTTTTAAATAATTTATATGATATGAAACCATTGAGATTTTTTGGTTTTTAAAGTAAATGATTATTTATTTACAAGTCATTTTCCAATAATTGGAATTTCAAAAATATTTTGCTACAAATTGTCTATTAATCTATTAGTCTGCCTTTGCATTGCTTTAATGCGTTACTAGTCTTTTAACATATCTTCCTGAGAACCAGAAAAAAAGGTTTTGTGAATTTATATTTGTTTTTTCCCGGTCATTATTGTTTGGATCATAAAAAACTAATTCCATCCATACATCCATCCATCCATCTTCTTCCGCTTTATCCAGGGCCGGGTCGCGGGGGCAGCAGTCTAAGCAGAGATGTCCAGACTCCCCTCTCCCTAGACACTTCCTCTAGCTCTTCCAGGGGGACACCGAGGCGTTCCCAGGCCAGCCGGGAAACATAGTCCCTCCAGCGTGTCCTTGGTCTTTCTCGGGACCTCCTCCCGGTTGGACATACCTGAAACACCTTCCCGGGAAGGCGTTCAGGAGGCGTCCGGAACAGATGCCCGAGCCACCTCAGCTGACCCCTCTCGATGTGGAGGAGCAGCGGCTCTACTCCAAGTTCCTCCCGAGTGACTGAGCTTCAAAAAAATATAATAACATAGGAATTTAAAATATATATATATATATATATTTGTGTAAAAAACGTCATAGAGAAAAATATTTTAGGAGTTGTAAACTTGTAGATTGTAAACACAACACAACAGTTACCTTCACACATTCTTCACTGCAGGTGCACAAATCCTATTCTACGAATCACACATGAAGAAACTCATACGCTCACATTTTTGCTGCAGTAAATATGGGGGGAAACGCATTCACACACCCGTATCAAAAATGTGAATCACAGACGAATTTTGCACATCCGCAAATCCATGTGAATCCATGCAATGAGAGTTGCACACTTGTAGAATATTTGGTCACAAATGCATTTATTTTTTTGGATATTTTTCTAACACAATTACTACAACTGCTTGAATCTGCTGCTACGAGTCTCAAACGCCGTTTTTTCGCCTTCAAATGGCAAGTTCCGCACGCTCTCACTTTTGCACCATTTACTACGTGAAATGTGGAGGAAAAGTGATTTGTGCATCTGTGAGGCAGCGGCAGGCCCTGTTCAGAGAGCAGAGAATTTCGGCCAATCAGAAGAGCTCTTTTAAACCAGCGAGCAGTTTAACAGTTTAACCAACTTAGCGGACAATATTAAAAATATTATTATGTTTGGGAATAACAAGAACAGTCCGGTAAGCTACAATAACTCTTGCTCGTTACTTGCGTCATTTGTTTACCTGTTGCCCTGACCGGTGAGGAAGAAGCTAGATTACCGCGATGATAGCGTATTTCCAGTCACAAATACAGAAGTTGTCTGAAAGGTCTATCATGATTGATTTGCTGCCAGCCACAAACTTGGGGAGAGGTCGGGGCTGAGCGGATGCTGTTCCTGTGCATTTTTATATTCATGTTAATAGGTAACCAATTCAAGTTTTTTTTTTTTTTTTTTGGAAGCAACAGAGATGATTTTATTTTTAAGTAAAAAGATCAAATTAGAGCATTGGGGTATCTTTAATAATCTGAGTGATCAAGGAGGAGACAGATTTTGTCAAAATTTTGGGCTTAACTTTATATCAGTAGTCATTTATACATTCTATAAACGTGTATTCAGGGGGGTGGGCTTTTTTACCCCCACTAGGGGCCATCTTACTCCTTTAATATTTTACATTTTGTGCTATAAAAACTAAATTAGCAAATGCTTCTATTAATGCTTCCTGTAATAACAGTGATACATCATCATCATCATGCTCAACTTATATCTAAATATGTTACAGTTTAAAAATAAATTGGTGTTTTACATTTACATTTATGCATTTAGCAGACGCTTTTATCCAAAGCGACTTACAACTTGGTGTTACCCTTTGCAGGCTGTAACCTACATCCTAAAAAGGAGGACAGAGTGGTGCAGGTATGACATCGCTTTGTAGGCCAAAAGCACTTCCAGTTCCACTGTCCTAAAGTCAATGGGTTTTAGTTAAATGGCTGAAATGAGCTTGTGTTCACCACAGGCCTTAAGACATTTTCACGTTTTATTCTACAACATCAGCATTACCCCACTCCCCCATGATTTTAAGATGTTACGTGTCTTGAAAAAGGCGGTTGCTAACAAGTGGCTAAATGAGACTACAGAGGCAGTCGGAGAGATTATAACGTCATCATCACGCCGAACAGGTAAACTCAGTCCACCTTTACAGCCTCATTATGCTACTAATTGTGTTCTTATTAACTATTCTAACTCAAATATTCTGGGAAAATGTTTTTAGATAAAAACTGAAAGAGTTGTGGGAAGCTTACCTTTAGCTCTTGACTTCTGGCGACTGCCTTTAGGCTTCAAAATTAAAGTTGTGTTCATCTGTGAAAATTATCTTGATGGACAATACATGCAAGTGTCAAACTTCTGTTGCTCACAGAGCTAGTTTTTAGCGATAATCCAAAAGCCCATTTAAAAATCCTATTGGGTTTTTCCTCGAGGGAACCAGTGCGATGTTAACTGCTAATTGGCCTACAAAGGGACATCATACCTGCACCACTATTACCAGCGACCATATATGAGGTCCACAAACATCTCAAAGCCTTTAAATAAAAAGAGTAAATTTTTAAACAAATAGCTAAAATATAAACAGTCAAATATTGACTATTCTTTTATTTTCTGGCAATAAATAATCACATACGGAACTAAGATATATGAATTATAATTAATTATTTTCTGAATTAAAATCGCTTGAGTGGCCTATTGTTGATACGGTTACCTATGTTTCCATCAACCTGTTTTATGAACTTTATAAAAAAAGAATCATAATAATAATTCACAGAAAGAAAAAATAAGAAAAAAAAAAACAGTTAGGGCCCTATCTTGCACCCAGCGCAATTGACTTTGTACACCGACGCATGATCATTCCTATTTTGCACCCGCGCTTTTCCCTCCACAGAAGCACGTCGCTAAACTAGTGAATGAACTTGCGCTCCCTGGGCGGTTCAGCGCAAAAAAGGAGGCGTGTTCCGGCGCAAACAATCCCTGGTGCTATTTTGCTGTTCCATTAAACAATTGCGCCACTGACCAGAAAAAACCTAGTCTAAAGTCAGTGGCGCGTTGCGCGTTGTTCATTATGCTATTTTAAGGGCGCATGCTTGACCATAGCGTGCACAACGCGCATACACTTTGCTCATGTAATCTACACAGATGCAACAGTTATTTTTGCAAATCATAAATTGTTACACTAAAAAAATATTAACACATGAGATGACGGAAATCATTGTGGTGTGCCACGAAGATGTGAAAAAATAGGCATAAATCTAGCTTACAAATTATTCAGGCAAATTATTTATTTAACCGACGCTATTTTGGGTGGGTTTCTCCCATCCCCATACAACACAACTTCTCTGTCTTTCACTGCTCTTACAAGAACATCAGTCTCCTCGGCTGTGAACCGCTCCTGGCGTGCGCCTGGTAAATACGCCATAATAATAGCAATCCATAATGGAACTTGCGCACCTGCTTTTAAAGGGAATGTTGGATGACGCTCTGATTGGTTTATTCACGTTACGCCCAAACCACACCTATGAATAATGAAGCTACTTCAGACCAACCCATTTTAGATTTGCGCCGGGCGCAAGAGCCATTTATCCCGCCGGGAAAATAGCAACAGCGCCGAGACCCGCCCACAAAGTTACTTGCGCTTTGCGCTTTGACACTTGCGTTTCAGATCGTTAAAATAGGGCCCTTAATGCGAATGTAAGATGAAAACGCATTTGCCGAATAAATTCTGAAGTTGCGAACATTAAACCCATGTGACTGATCGCCGTTTCCTCATGATGGGAATTTGCTATTTGCACTGAGCCTCGTGACGTACTTCCGACTTGTTTCCGGTTTTTATCCGCCATTGTTTGGGTGTGTTTTAAAATGTTCAAAAAGGGTACTTTTTCGATTTCAGAAACAGCAAAAGAAATACCACGAACACGGTGTTCCGCTGTGTACAGCTTCTTCAAAATTCAACAGAACTTTAAAGTTTTCACAGCTTTCCTGCCAATGTCGACCTTAGAAAGCAATGGCTAGTGAACATGCGTTGAGACGATTTCTGCTTCAAGTCGCTCTAAGGTTTATAGCAAACATTTTAGCTAAAATCAGATTATTGAACCGCAGACAGTAGGAACTCGGAGAACGTTAGTAACCGGTGCAGTGCCAGTGCTCTTCACTTGGAATGACTACACAATTCAAGCACCACGACCAAGTGTGTGGGAGAGGAGAGAGAAACCTGTTGAGGTGATATCCGCTGAACCCATTCCCGCTGATGTAACCATGGATCACGATTCCTGTAACGTTCCTGAGGCATCGTAATAAGGCATGTGCTAATATAGAAGAACTGTCCCAAGAAGTGGAGGAGCTGAATAAACAGATGTTAATGTACGTACAATAAATATAGATGAGTAAGTGTATACAGCGATGCTTATTTCAAACACCGCTTCTGCTAACCTGCTCACCTGATGTCCTTTTGGTCTGTCCACAAAATAATTTGCGTTTCCAGGTCCAAAGCTGCTGCAAGGAAAAATAGAGATTACACACGCACGACCATCAGTGGTAGGTTATTCACTTAAACACTAAATGTACAGTCACTCTTATTGTGTGTGTGCTACAGTTAGGTGCAAAACGCCTACAATATAGTAGGAATTTGACTGTGTTGCCTGGGTGTATACTAGGGCTGAAATGATTCATCGAGTTACTCGATTAACTCGATTACAAAAATTACTCCTCGAAGCCTCGTTAAATTCCTATGACGCGCACTATACATGCAGGGATCTGATTCACACGGACTGTTTTTCAATGTTCAGGAAGCACACCATAGCGCGTGATACATTTTGAATTTAGTTGGCACGATGGCGGAGAGTAAAGACGTCCATAAACGGCAGAGAATGTCTAAAGTTTGGGATCATTACATTCTTAAAAAAGATGTAGGACAGCAGTACGACTTCAATGGTAACATAGCCTAAGCCTATACATTGATGTTTGCTGATTTTAATCCCATACTGTATTTATAGCGATGTCGTGATGCGGTTTGACTAGATATGATGTTTAGTTTTGATGTTTTTAAGTAGTAAACGTATTCACATTCAATTGCAAGAGAGTATAGCCTAAAAAAAGAACCCCTTCACACACAAACACACACACACACACATTCATAGGTCTATATGAT
This sequence comes from Romanogobio albipinnatus, assembly GCA_023566225.1. Taxonomy (NCBI): domain Eukaryota; kingdom Metazoa; phylum Chordata; class Actinopteri; order Cypriniformes; family Gobionidae; genus Romanogobio; species Romanogobio albipinnatus. The sequence goes on along the minus strand of CM042260.1, from coordinate 26,925,217 downwards.
GGCTGTCCACCCCGGTTGCCCAGTGTTTAAAAAATAATAATAAAAGATATAAATTAAAGGTCCCGTTCTTCGTGTTTTTTTGAAGCTTTGATTGTGTTTACAGTGTGCAATATAACATGTGTTCATGTTTCGCATGTAAAAAAACTTATCTTATCTGTATACCGCTGTTTTCACTGTCCTAAAAACGGCTGATGAGTTCCTTGTTCTATGAAGTCCCTCCTTCAGAAATACGTAACGAGTTCTGATTGTGCCAGCGGTTCCCGTGTTGTGATTTGACAGCAGCTTAGCGCACATGGCACGGTTCCTGTGTTGTGATTCGACAGCAGCTTAGCGCACATGGCACGGTTCCCGTGTTGTGATTTGACAGCAGCTTAGCGCACATGGCACGGTTCCCGTGTTGTGATTTGACAGCAGCTTAGCGCACATGGCACGGTTCCCGTGTTGTGATTTGACAGCAGCTTAGCGCACATGGCCCGGTTCCTGTGTTGTGATTCGACAGCAGCTTAGCGCACGTGGAAAGGTCACGCCTCTTAACGGGAGATATATGCGCTTAATGATCTCTACAGCGTCCCTGGGAAAGCCAAACAAAGGTGATTTGACTCCGGGATGAAAATAACAGCGTCTCGACGACATGGCAACAAACACACAAACGCACCACTTCCTTTTCTCCACGCGACCGTCCTCTTCTCCACGTGGGACAGCAACAAGACCACGCCCCCTTTTTCGCGTATTCTTGTGGGCGGAGGTTAGTCTGTTCTACTGTTCTACTGACTGACGTAATTAATTAAGGAAGTACCAGGATGTAGTCCAAACCGGCCGTTCGCTGTAGGCTTTGAAAGGGAACTTCTGTTAAATAAAATATCTCGCTTGGCATTGAACTTTGAGCTTTATAATTTTACAGGTATTATTTATGCTCTAACAGCAACATTACACACTAACTAAAGTTTGAACAGTGGGATCACGAAGAACGGGACCTTTAATATAATTAGTTGTAAATTAAATATTTTAAACACTAATACAAAAAGGAAAAAAATAATGCATTGACTTGGGTATGTTGGGCCTGTAACGTTCACACAAGAACTGTCATTCTGACCAGGGGCGGACTGGCCATCTGTGTGATCTGGAGAAAATCACAGAACGGCCGGTACTCCAGGCCAGCCCACCACCCGCCACGCACGCAGTAATCACCTGTTTTTCCCCCCCACTAATCTGTTTCACACTCCAGTACTGTAGGTAGCAGCAATGCACCTTTAAGTTGGACGCCAGCTGCACTGGCCGTGGAAAGTGTGCAAAGTGCTCGGGTCTATACATTGACAGTAAAAGAAATGGACACAGCGACCCCGGCAAATTACCGTATAGACCCGAGGAGAAGCTCGTAGGCAATCTTTTACTGTCTATGAGGCAATCGGGGGGACGTGGAGGCATAAAGTCCGATAACGTCAAGGGAGAAGCCCATAGAGAGCCAAAAGCAACGGGACAAAATATTTCAACAACGTGATTCAGATTTCACTTTGCACAACTACTAGAAGACTTGCCACTGTCAGACAGGTTGCTCACGTCACATCTACGTCGTCACTCACTTCCTGATGGCTGAACGTACTGCGCAGCCTCAGACTGAGCTTGACAACGTAGATGTGACGTGAGCAACGTCAGTCTGACAGTGGCAAGTCTTCTAGTAGTTGTGCAACATAAAATCTAAATCACCGAATCTTGTAGAGACAGAGAGAGTGAGCAGGAGCAACTTTTGATGAATGAAGCAGGATTTGCGACATCTCTATCGGCGTTTATGCCTCCACGTCCCCCCGATTGCCTCATAGACAGTAAAAGATTGCCTACGAGCTTCTCCTCGGGTCTATACGGTACAGTGCGACGGAGTCGGAGTTGGTTATGACGCAATCGTTAGCCTACTTTTTACAAAAACAGCTTCTATGGCGCAATAGTGTAAGATACAAGGTAATGGAGCATTTTATACATTGTCGTGTTTGTTTAGAAATTAACAATGGACAAATGGAGTCTTTAAACGCCTCAGATGTAAAGATATTCACTGTCAAAGTGAGGCCAAAATGAATGGGAGTCAATGGGATGCTAACAGGAGGTGATGGTTTGGTTAGCAATGGCTGTCCCTATGGAAGGTACGCTTTCCGGGGGCTGGATTACCCCCTTGTGGCCGCCAAGTAAGGAGAAGAAGAAGTGGAAGAGTAGGAAGAAACCAACAGCAAAGACGTTAGATAGAAGAAGCATAGAAACAAACAAACAATATGCATAACGCGGCCACGGGTAAAAAAAACGTAAAGAAAAGGGTGGGGCTGAGAAGGCGAGAGAGAAAAAAAATTGCGGAATTTAGATACTGAAGCCGTTAAATGTCGCAAACTAACTGAAATATTTAGCAGCACACCCAGCAGCAGCACCTCACAGTTTAATATTAGCAGCAGCGAAGAAGTGAGCCAGACAGCTATGCAGCAACATGCCACCAGTGATGATGATGAGGGACAGAAAGATGAGCTGGTTCACAGGCAGATCCAGGGCAAGTAAGAATGGAACATGAGAGGATAAAGACAGTTACTTGCTAGGGATGATGTTATAATATATGATATTCAGGTTGCTACATTTTTAATTACAGTAGTTAAAACAGCTAAACTTCAACATTTTAGCTGTAAAATGTGACATGCAGTAACTAAAATTAAGAAATATGTTGTGCTTTTACATTTGAAAATGTTGGTAACTAGGGGTGTGCCATATCATACCGTCCACGATAATACCGGTATACATTTTTACATGATAAAAAAAGTGTCATATCGCGATATCAATGATATAGCGACGCGATGGTTGTATGGCGCATTTACGTTCCCTAGCGTGCACAACAACACCTGTCAGAGTATACACGAAGAGCAGCATGTCAACCTCCGATAACGACTTAGTACCTTAAAAGGGAGCTACTTGGTTACAAGAGATGTTGGTTACCCAGATAGCATGTAGTAATCGGCCCGAGCTCGGCTGCCCCGCGGCGCCTGCGCCTGCGGCTTCGACTCGGCATCAGCGTGTGTTAACCGGGCCGATTCTGGCCTGCAGCTCGCTCTGGCACGTGCAGTTTTGTTATGGCTGTAAAGCTCTGGCCCGATTTCTGTTCACTGTAACTGGCCGATTCTGGCTATAGAGATCTGGGCCACTTCTGTCAATGACTCGGCTTATGTTCAATCACTGATGGTTACATAATGAAACAATAATTAACATAATAATTTTTTTTTAATTTACTTAATTTCCTGACAGTATCTGATAATGTGTTAGCTACTCCTTTAATGTCATGAATTTGTACAAATCAAAATATCTAAGGTAAAACTTAAATCAAAATAATAATAACAGTGATCGTTTTGCACAGAACATTCTTTAATATTTATAACAATAGCAAATCTATTTAGTTGTAATAAAGCATGCAGGTCATTATTTACGGTGTAATGCTTTTTAAACTTGCTAAATTATGCACATAATCTCAGGTGATTTGTTCATTGTCACTCACAGCAGTGGGAGGGGTCTCATGTAACTGTGGTGATCGTGGTTGTGTTTGGACGAAAACAAAACAATGGATTATATACCACAAAATACGAATATGGTTCGTACACAGTGGCAATTCAAAGTGCTTTACACAGAAATTAAGTTAAAATATTCGTAAGTGAATTAAATAAAACTATATATAGTATAACAGTTATAATAGGAATTAAAATAAATAAAAAATAAAGAAAAAGAATAAAAAAATAAAATAAAAAGTATAATAAAAAAACTAAAATTAAAACCAGGGTTAAATTGATACATAATTAAAGTGCAAGCAGTTCGGACAGAGCACAGAGCTCATTCAGCAAAAGCATAAGATAAGGTGCAATCAGTCAGATGTACAGTAGCACAGCTCATTCAGTAAATGCACAGCTAAACAGATGTGTTTTGAGTCTGGATTTGAAAGTGGCTACTGTCGGAGCACATCTGATCTGTTCAGGAAGCTGGTTCCAGCTGCGGCTGGCATAATAGCTAAACACAGACTCTCCTTGCTTTGAGTGAACCCTTGGTATTTCTAAATGACTTGATCCTGATGATCTGAGTGATCTGTTAGGTTTGTATTTAATCAGCATGTCTGCAAATGTATTGAGGTCCTAGGTCATTGAGTGACTTATATACAAGTAATAGTATTTTAAAATCGATCCTAAATGTAATTGGAAGCCAGTGTAAAGACCTGAGAACTGGTTTGATATGGTCATACTCTCTGGTTCTGCTCAGGATCCTGGCAGCAGCATTCTGTATGAGCTGCAGCTGTCTAATGGTCTTTTTGGGAAGGCCAGTGAGAAGACCATTACAATAGTCCACCCTACTGGTGATAAAAGCATGAATGAGTTTCTCTAAGTCTTGCCTTGAAACAAAGCATCCAATTCTTGCAATATTTTTGAGATGATAGTAAGCTGATTTAGTTATTGATTTGACATGACGACTGAAACTCAGGTCTGACTCCAAAATCACACCAAGATTCCTGACTTGATTTTTTTATTTTAGACCTTTAGCCTCAAGATGTGCGTTCACCTTGAGAATTTCATCTTTGTTTCCAAATGTAGTGATTTCAGTTTTGTCTTTGTTTAACTGAAGAAAGTTTTGGCACATCCAACTGTTAACTTCTTCAATGCATTTACACAGAGAGTCAATGGGGCTGTAGTCATTAGGTGATAGGGCTAAGTAGATCTGAGTGTCGTCAGCATAGCTGTGGTAAGCCATTTTGTTATTTTTCATTATTTGGCTCAGTGGGAGCATGTACAGGTTGAATAGGAGTGGTGCAAGAATTGACCCTTGTGGGACTCCGCATGTCATGGATGTCCACTCAGACTTATGGTCACCTATACTCACATAATAACCTCTCCCTTCTAAGTATGACCTGAACCATTTGAGGACCATTCCGGAAAGCCCAACCCAATTTTCTAGCCTGTCAAGAAGTATGTTGTGGTCAACAGTGTCGAATGCAGCACTGAGGTCAAGTAGTACCAGAATTGATGTTTTGCCTGTATCTGTATTGAGACGAATATCATTTATTATCTTTATGAGTGCTGTCTCTGTGCTGTGATGCGGTCGGAAACCAGATTGAAAATTGTCAAAGTATCCGTTTGAGTTCAAGAATTTGTTCAGCTGACTGAAAACAACTTTTTCAATGATCTTGCCTATGAAGGGAAGATTTGAGATTGGTCTGTAGTTGCTCAGTATGGAGTTATCCAGATTTCTCTTTTTCAGGAGAGGCTTAACTACTGCGGTTTTAAGGGAGTTTGGGAAAGTCCCAGAAAGAAGTGAGGCGTTTACCACTTCTAGGAGATCTGCTTCTAAACAGTTAAACACACTTTTGAAAAAAGAAGTGGGGAGTGTGTCAAGGGCGCAGGTTGATGTTTTTAGGTGCTGTACCGTTTCTTCTAAAATTTTACCATCAATTGCTTCGAAATCAGTCATAGTAACTTTCTGAGGTTGTGGTCTGATCTGACTCACCCAGAGCAACTCAACGATGTGCTGATTGCATTTCTGATATTATTGATTTTCTCGGAGAAGAAGAAAGCAAACTCACTACATTTGCTGTCTGAGAGCATTTCATTGGGAATGTGACTCGGAGGGTTTGTTAGTCTCTCTACAGTAGCAAAAAGAGTGCGTGTGTTGTTTATGTTTCTGTTAATAATATTTGAAAAGAAGGTCTGTCTAGCTTTGCCTAGTTCCACATTGAAAGCACGAAGACTGTCTTTATAGATGTTGTAATGGACTACAAGTTTTGTCTTTCGCCACATGCGCTCATCTTTCCTGCATTGTCTTTTCATTAATTGCACTGCTGTTGAGTTTCTCCAAGGTGCTTTTTGTTTGCCACTCTTTTTTCTGACTTTCACAGGAGCAATATCATCAATTACACTCTTAACTTTTGAGTTAAAAGAGTCAAAGAGAAAATCTACAGAGTCTGCAGATATGCTTGGTGTTAGAGATATAGCCTTCATAAACAGCACACTAGTGTTCTCATTTAAGCATCTCTTTTTGACAGAGACAGATCTAGTTTCAATGGCCGGAGAGATTGATATATCAAAGAAAATACAGAAATGATCAGACAGTGCCACATCCTTAATAACTATCGATGAAATGTTTAGACCCTTACTGATAAGTAAATCTAGAGTGTGTCCACGATCATGTGTGGGTCCGTGTACATGTTGTGTCAAATCAAAAGTGTTAAGAACAGTCATGAGATCTTTAGTTGCACTGGATTCAGCATTGTCAGTGTGAATGTTAAAATCCCCAGCAATAGCAAAACAGTCATACTCAGATGAGATTGCTGATAACAGCTCTGTAAAGTCATTAATAAAAGCTGAGCAATATTTTGGAGGCCTGTAAATAATGATAAGCAGGATGCGTGGAGCACCTTTTAGCACAATGCCCAGATATTCTAGAGACAAATAGTCACCAAATGATACTTGCTTACATTGATAGACATCTTTAAAAAGAGCAGCGACCCCCCCCCCCCCCCCCACCCCTTCTGACCGCCCTGCAGACACTCATAAAAGTAAAGTTAGGAGGGGCTGTTTCATTGAGGACTGTTGCACTGCAGCTGTCTTCTAGCCACGTTTCATTTAGAAGTAAAAAATCTAGGTTGTTTGTCGTTATTAAGTCATTGACTAGAAATTATTTGTTTTTAAGTGAACGGATGTTTAAAAGTGCTAACTTTTTGCTAACAGTATTCATTTTAATTTGTTCCCCCACAGTAATCTTAGTTTGACAAGTAACAGGCTGCAGATTAGATGGGTTTGCCATACGGCCTGAGAGGGCCTTAGACTTTCTATCACGTAACAGAACAGAAATAGAGAAAGAGACAGGCACAATGGGTTCCCGCTTGTTTTGTAAACATTTGATAAGGTTGCTGTTTACGTTGCGAGGACCCATAATACATCACTGAGAGCTGGTATCAGTTGTTTTTGGTGCAGATGGAGGAGGGTGTGTGCCCTGGCGTTGTGACCGGAGAAATCTCACAGGAGGAGGGGCAGAGCGAGCTGGGCCCACAGTCTTTAGTGGTTGTGGGGCTCGAAGCTCTTTGTTTGATATCTGGGGGCTCGCAGTGATCGAGTGTGATTGTCTGGTTCCAGTATAAACAAAATCCATTTTCTCTGTGAAGCTCAGAAGCGGGGATGCTGAAGAGAGGAATAACATGTCTGGTGAGGGGGGCTGTTGGTCTGGTGTTACCGGAGGCTGCAATATGTTATCGTCCAGTTGATGGAGTGACTTAGACATTTCTTCCAGCTTATTGCTCAGACCACACATAAGGTGTAAAAGTTCACCAGTCTCACCCCCGATGGTCCCCATTTTTACCAGTGCCTCCACAGTCTCCACAGTCTGGGCTGATATGTTACTGTTTAGTGCCTCGATCTGTGTCACTTGGAGCAGTTCTAATCCGTCACATTGTGACCTCTGAGGGCGGGGCTCAGCTGGGAGTGTGTCCATGAGAAGTGGTTGTTGTGGCTGCATGGTGTTTTCATTGTGTGGTGTATCAACCGCATGTCCATTCAGATGCTGAAATGAAGTCCTGTGATCGTCTATACTCTGTACTGGTGTGTGTGTGCCATCCAGGTTGAGTGGGGTAGCACACAAAGCTGATGGATGATGAAGGGAAAAATAAATATTGTCCTTTAGCACTCTTGCACCGAGTTTGTTTGGGTGGAGGCCATTTGATGTAAACAGTTGTCTCTGACTCCAGAAGAGATTAAAGTTGTCGATAAAGTTCCCTCCCTTCATGTTGCAGGTTTTTTGCAGCCATGTATTAAGCCCAAGTAGCCGTGAGAACCTATTGTTCCTCTTGCTGGAAGTGGTCCACTGATGAACAGCTGAACTTTCAGTTTTTTTAAGTGTTTCAAAAAGTTCATTGAAATCCCTCTTAAGGAGTTCTGACTGCTCTCTCTGAATATCGTTCTTCCCCACATGAAGGATAAGTCAATTTGCAGTCTTATGTTTCATCAGAATGTTCTTAAGTTCCCTGTTTACATCAGAAACTGTTGCTTGTGGAAGGCAGCATGTAGATGTATCCCTGCTGCTAATGTTTATGACTGTGGAGTCCCCCACTATCAGAGTCCTGGGCTCGGCTGCCCTCTGAGCTGAGGGCCGCTGTCTGCTCGACCTTGAGGGCCTGTTAGCATCAGTGTTAGCAACGGGCTGATTCGATCTGTGTTCGGTCACATTCATCATGTTTGGGGATTCCTCACCCACATTCATTAACACTTCAAATCTGTTTTCAAGATGTATATTTGGTGGTAGGAAACGAGTGTTTGCAATCCTTGTGTCTGGGGTAGAGCAATGCTACTGCGGCAATATGTGATGCTCGTGACAATCTGATGTCTCGAGTGCCTTTGGGTCTCGCTCCCTGTTTGTGCCATCGATTAGTGTGTTGATCAGTTACTTGTTTCTCTACCTGTTGAGTAGCACTACATTTATGGGACTCACTGGCAGTGTGCAGACGGCGTTCATGATGAAGCTCTGCTGTGTGATTCGTCTGGTTAGATGGTTCCGCAAATAGCTTTGTTTCAAGAACTGCAATCCTTTGTAAAAGTCTGTGGCAGTTTGTGCAGCAAGTAGATTCTAGAAGAGGCATTTTCTTATCCTTCTGAATGTGGGTAGCTGTGTTTTCCCTTCTCCGGAATGTAAGCTGAAGGCAGTGGGAGGCTGGTCGATTGAAATATTCCGCTTTTTGTTTAGTAATTCAGTCACCAGAGTTTCTAATTTTATCATTGGAGTCAAGCTTTGTCGTTTGAGCACTGTGCTGATTTGTTAAAGTTGAAATTATGAGATAAAATATAGAAGCGAAAGAGCAAAGCAAGAGCGTCCGAACAGTTGCGAAGCAGGAAGTTTTTAATCTAAAAAAAAAAAAAGTTATTTTAAAATTTGTTTTGAAAATTGTTCCGATGGGCCATATGCAGATAAAACTGTTGCCATTCAGCGATTGTTTTTTTTTGTTTTTTTCAATGACGGCTTTAAAACGAACTTTGTAAGTGCCATATTATATTTTAACAGGTATATAGCTTGTGTTATTACCCATTATTTAATATAAATATTTATTCAAGTTATAGTATAGGCCTACAGCATTTAGCTGAGCTTCGGCAAATTTCAAATCTTGCGTAACAATGCATGCGATGCGATGCATTTCCGTAGCCGTAGCTGATTGGATGAAGGTCATTGAATGGGCGATAATAGGTGATGCTAAGAGATTCGGTTTCACAACAGTTTGACAACATTTCGACGTTGGTTTCATATTATATTTAATGTATAGTTTCAATCGCAAAGGTAAGGTTTTTGCTACTTGATATACTGTTGATACTGACTTGCTATTTTAAAACATTGTGAATGCTAACTTTAGTTTAGGTCAAGTATATATTATTTTAAGAAACCATGCTGAACGAATTATTTGAAGTGATAAAATAGTCCATATACTATAAGGCTCTGTTAACAACACTAGTAAAAGCTGTGAATGTTGTATTTCTGAGCTAACTTAAAGGAAATACGGTAGTGTTGACACTATGATTCTTGCTATTTTAAAACATTATTCACACTGTTAAATTGTAACTGTTTAGTATTTTTAGGTCGTTATTTGGTAACACTTTACAATAAGGTTAATTTGTTAACATTACTTAATATATTAACTAACAATGAGCAATACATTTGTTAATCTTTGCTAACGTTAGTTAATAAAAAATACAGCTGTTCATTATTTGTTCATGTTACTTCACATTGCATTAACTGATATTAACAAAACTTTTGTTTTGAATAATGCTTTAGTAAATGTTGAAATTATTACATTAACTAAGATTAATAAATGCTGTACAAGTGCAGTTCATTATTAGTATACAGTAGAATGTTGACTCTGTGAATAATGTTTTAAAATAGTAAGTCATTATGTTAAACAGTAACATTGTAATTTTCATTGTATGTTGTACTGTTTTTAATGGGTTCCAAAACTTATCCATTTTCATTTAGTTATAGTTTTACGTTGGTATCAATTGGTTGGTTTATTGGCCTCTGTTAACAGTCCTGAAAATATTTGTAGAACAGATCCTGATTTACGTATAAAAAGATGCATATGTAAGTATAAAAGAGAACAAAAGTACACATTTAGGGAAATTTACAGCACATCAGTTGATCTGCACAAAGACAAAAGAGTAATGTCAGTGTTTTATAATGAAAATGTGAATAGGAATGATATTGTCTGAGGTGTTAATGGGCTATTGCAAGCCATGAACTGCTGGTACTGATCTTTCTTCTGGCTCTTTAAGTGTAAAAAGTGTAAGTCTGTAAAGATGTCATTTAGTTGATTTCTGGTGTTTCTTGAAATCCCTATCTCTATAAATGTATCTATGCAGTATATTGATTTTAACTTTTTTGTTTGTGTGCTTTTTTTTTGACAGACCACAACGAGATCAGTGAAGTTGCCAAGCTCAGCACAGAAGAGGCCATTCTGTGTAAGTCATGTCTGAAAACTATGAGTTTTATACTGTGAATTCTAACATTCAAAAAAAGGCGAGGGCAAGTGTTGCTCAGATTTTAAAGTCTTTGCAAACTCCTAACTCTAAAGGTTAGTGATGACACTCCTCATAATCAACAGATGTACACTAGTAAAAATGAAGCCTCTGAAGATAATGACTTAGACAATATTGGTGTGGTGGTGTCGGAAGACTCTGTTCATTTAGATGATTATGATGCAGTGATGTCAGAAGACTCTGAAAGTGATTCTGAGAATAGTGATGACTATTTTGAGGAAAGTCCGGATGAAGCTTTTAGAAACGCTCTAACTGACTGGGCCATAGACTTCAGAATCACAATGGTTGCATTAACAGCACTTCTTTCAGTCTTGCGTAATATGCATCCCAGGCTTCCAAAAGAATTTTGATGGCATTCTGTTGCACAAAAATTCAAATATGCAACTGTGGCCTATTTTAGGCTTATTACAAGGCATAGCCAAAAAGCCTTTTCTAATAGCAATATTTGGTGGCATTTCAAAACCAAAAATACTGGCAGAGTATTTAAAAAGCTTAATTGACGAAGTTAAGGTCCTGCAGTCAGGCTTTATTTTCAGAGGAAAGGAACCACTCCTAAAAATGAGTTCTGTATTTTGTGATGCACCTACTCGTGCATATGTTAATGGAGTTAAATCTCATACAGGTTATTCGTCATGTGGTAAATGTGTACAGTCTGGTGTCTACATACAAAAGCGCATGACTTTCCCTGAGACTAATGCTGCCCTAAGAACGAATGAAGCATGTGTGATGAAGACCACCACATAACTATATCTCCATTTACTGAACTTGATATAAACATGGTATCATGTTTCCCTCATGATTATATGCATTTAGTCTTTCTTGGTGTGATGCGAAGGTTATTAGATCTATGGACAAGTGGTCCTCTCAAGACTCGTTTGCCATCACAGAAAGTAGTCAAATTATCTCAGAACTTACTCTCCATTAAAAAATATGTCCCATCAGAATTTGCTCGTAAACCAAGGTCGATTGAAGAAAAAAAAAAAAAAACAGGTGGACGGTGTAGACCAAATTTTACTAGTCAATGTTAGTTTTCATTAATATTCATAATTAGTTCATATTTTGTATCTGTATTGTTATTTTTATTATCATTCATAATCATTTATAATCATTGTATGCTTTATTACATTCCAGTACATGTAGGCTGCTATACATCTGTCGTGTACGATTACTTTCATATAATTGTTAATGGTGTATGTTTTGCTTGTGTTGTTTTTTTTACCAACATCTGTTCTTTGTTGCACAACATTGTGTAACTGTATAACTATTTTTGAATATTGTTTGCTATTTACAGAAGCAGTGAGGACAAATGCCCATACCAAGAGCTCCACTGATAAAGAGGTGGAAAGGTATATAACAAGATGGCTACAACTTGCTCCTGACAGAGATGGAGGAAAGAAGGAAAGAGCGAAGACTAACGTGTTTAATGTTTAAATTACTTTGATCAATCCTTTTCATTGTTTTAATATTTGTAATGACAGGTATAAAAATAGGTGTTTAAGATATTTCGTTTTTTTTTTTTTTTTTTTGCCCCATTTTATTTATATGCATGTTTTTTTTATTAGTATTATTGCTGTTTTTTTTTGTTTGTTTGTTTTTAGATTAAACTTTCTTGACAAATAGGTGTTTTAAGATAGTTCTTGATACCATTTTAGTTTACCATTAGCTACCATATATCACATATATCATTCCCCCCCCCAATATAATCTAGTTATAATCTAAGTATTTATTTATTTATTTTCAATATGAGTTTTAAGATGTTTCTTCATACTTGTATAATTTTATATATATATTTTATATTAATTAAAAATTTTCTTTGAACTTGTGCAGTTAGTCTGCCTTTATACTTGTGCACTTTATTTTTTTGGTTGTGTTTTAAGTTGTTTCTTGATAAAAAGTTTCTTCATATTTCTGGCCTTTGTTTTTAAATAATTTGCAACAATATTCAGATTAAAAATATGTTACGTTATGTTTGCATTTTCTTCAAAAGTTGTATTATAGGCTAAACGTTTTGTATCACATTATCCATTTGCTGTCATATCAACACAAAAGTGGTATATAGGCCTAGGTTATTCAATTAACATTAATAAAGGTAGACACTTCATAATAACACGGCAAGAATTAATCGGGCCAGCTTTGGCGGGCAGTAGGCCTACGCATTAGTGACGGCCCGATTGCGGCAGTCGGCAGGTTAACGGCTGATTGATTCCGGCAGGTTAACGGCCGATTGATTCGGGCCGGAATCGAGCACGGCCCGAGTGCGGCAGCCGGAAGCAGGCCGACGGGTAAGTCTCCGGCAGGCGAGAATCAAACCGGAACTGGCCCGAGTGTATTTTGCTATCTGGGCCCTCTTGACAACTGACTAAACATTGACAACTTAAAGCTGCTATTGATGTTTGCAGCGCAATATTTGACCGGAAGGGTAACATTGACAGTTATTTTCGTCAGTTACGGCTTGTTAGATCTAGCATTCTGCCTTCTTTGAATCAGACACAGAGATAAAGTAGTGCGTAAGATTAATATGAGAGAGAGAGAGAGAGAGAGAGAGAGAGAGAGAGATCGTACCTGTATGACTGCGTCTGTTCAGCGTCTCTCTTAACGAAGATGTGGGTTTATTACTGAAAAATAGCGATGTAACCCCGTATATGAACTATAATGTATAATATAATGTAGTGATCCAGTAACATCCATTTTATTGCTAAAAGTCGCGGGGCGGCGTTAATAGTTTCTGTGCTCATGAATGTGCAGCGCGACCTCTGCATGCGAGTGGCGCGCGCTACAATAGCCCCGTTTACATGTGTTACCTTCTACATTATCACACTCCCTTATTATTCACAAAATATACATTTAATTTGCTGCCGGTAAGTAAAGGGATGATCCGTAATCCTAATTAAAGGACAAAAAGGTGGACACTGGTGTATGAAAATTAATACACTTTATTTCTGGTTACATATCAGCACATATCTTTTTACTCCAAATATGACGCACCAAAAGGGGGATGAAATACATCTGGGCAAGGCATATAAGAAACCCTATAAAAGTTTAAAACTCATGCTTCACACTCAAGTAGTCACACAACTAATTAATCAATCACCGTATAAGTGGTACACTGCAAAACCACACACAAACTAATGTGAAAAAGGGAATTATTGCACACTGCCCGATAATGTAGCAAAAGGGGGGAAACAAAAGATAACAAAACCACAAACAATAAAACAAACAAAAAACACAATAATAAAGTATACAATAAATAAACAACAATACAATACAATGACAAAACCAAAGAAGTCTCTCTCCCCACACCACTAGGCGCTTAGTCTAGACAACTAAAAACAAACACGTTCATTCATTGTAAAATGTGGAAGTAAAGAACAGTGGCTGACAAACTCTCCTGCATATGGAGATACCAATCAAGACTGCATAATTGTGTCCTTGAAAACACGACCTCACGTCACTTCACTGCATCCGTTCATTTGAGTCAAACTCCAGTACTGGTTATCACACAAGGGGTTTACGTAAACAATTAGCGTCTCCACCAAACAGTCTCAAACAGCGGTGCGTCACACTTTCATTCCCCCACGCTGTCGAAACGCGGCACTAACTCACTGCAATGGGTCCGCGCACTCTAAATTACGTCACAATATATAGACGGCTAATCCGAAATCACATGTGCTGACGCCGCCTACCTTACCACATCTCACGTCCACCACATTCACCCCCCTGTAAATGTTACCGTCTCGGTGACTTAAAATAAATCACATCAATCCCAGGGCCTAAATAGGGCATTCAAAGAACTAATGACAGGGTGAGCTGCAGTCCTCCCCTCGCTCTCCACCCTTCTTGCTACAGTCCTAGGAAGGTTAAAGGGATTGGAATGTTGACCTGCTGTTGTCCGTGTGGTCCGTCTTGTAACTGGGTCTTCACCTGATACTTGGATGTGATCCTCCTCGCCCACAGAGATGTCCTCTAAAGATCTGCCATCATCGAGACCTACAGTAGCAGGCTGTGCTAATGATGGTCTCTGGTCTGAAGGCAGCTCAAAAGGTTCTTGCAGCCTAATTTCGTGATGTGGATGTAATGGTTTCACCATCACAAAATCCACATCCTCTTCACTGCTGAGGTCAGGGCTAGGTACACTTCTCTCTTGGGGCATATCTCCGTTCATTCTTGTCTCTATAACGGAAAACTGGCAGGTGGATGGATCAGTTGGTAATGGGCGCAGTTCCTGCCGATTAATATTTCTCTCTGGGCCAGGCTGTCCTTTAGGTTTAATCTTATAAAGAGTCCCCACCTCATCCAGGCATCTTACCACTTCATAGACCACAGACTCCCACTGATCCTGGATCTTATGACGGCCAGCAGGATGACTTCGTCTATACACCAGTGAACCTGTAGGCAAAATAGGCAATAGGACAGAATCATTTCGGGCCCTGTAGGCAGCTGCTGCTTCCAGTTGAGTTCGCGCTAGAAGATAAATTGAAGTCAAATGTTGCTGGTGCTCCTTGGCCCAGTCGTCCACAGTGCCCCCTAATGCTACCTCCTCTGCTAATCCCAGTAACGAATCTACGGGAAGGTGCGGCTTTCTTCCAAACATCAATTCGTATGGGGAAAATCCTGTAGACTGGTGTACAGAGGTATTGTAAGCAAACAACAATTGAGGCAGATGTTGAGGCCACCTTCTTTTCTGTTCTGGGGGTAGAGTGCGCAGCAAGTCATACAGTGTCCTATTGAAACGTTCACATTGCCCATTTCCCTCTGGGTGATACGGGCTAGTGCGGGACTTCTCGATTCCATACAACTGGCAGATGCGCTTCAGTAACTCGCTCTCAAAATTTCGACCTTGGTCCGAATGGATCCGCTTCGGGACACCGTAGGTATAGAACCAACGTTCAGTAAGGATACGGACAACAGTACTCGCTTTCTGGTCTGGTGTAGGATATGCTTGTGCAAACTTCGAAAACACATCAGTTACCACCAAGAGATTTTCTCTACCATCACTGGCTCGTTCAAGAACAGTGAAATCAACAGCCACAATTTCTAGTGGTCTAGATGCAAGCAGGCTTCCCATGAAAGTTCTTACTTTTGGCTGCACTGCCTTGGCTGCGAGGCACCGATGACATTCTTGACACCAGCGTTCAATGTCTCGTCGCATAAAAGGCCAATAGCAGCGCTGACGTACTAGGGTGGTAGTTCTTTCCACCCCTTGATGACCATGCTGGTCATGGAGATTAGTAAGTACTTCAGTTTTCAATCTCTGTGGTAACAACAACTGTAACACTTCTTCTTTACCCCCAGATACATGGCTTTTACGATACAGGACTCCCTGCTGTTCCTGAATCTTCCTCCATTGACGCACCAACTCCATGACTGCTGGAGATTCTTTTGCTCGTTCTATAGCCGTAGGAACTGTACCTCGCTTCCAATAGATCAAGAAAGCCTGTATCACCGGATCTTCTAACTGTAATACTTGTAAATCAACTTTACCTCGTGCTGGAACTGCTTCCATCGCTGATATAGAGGCAGATGAAGGTTGCTCAGGTCCATGAATAGAGAGTGCTACTTCCTCCGGAATGGTAATCCCAGAGGCCACTTCTCTCATGGAGGTTGGTGGAGGTTGAGGCAAGCGGGAAAGTGCATCAGCATTCTTATTTGACGACCCTGGCCTATACGTGATGGTAAAATCAAATAATGCCAACTGTGCTGCCCACCGCTGTTCTACCGCTCCCAACTTGGCCGTACGAAGGTAGCAAAGGGGGTTATTATCGGTAAATACTGTGAATTTACAACCAAGGAGGTAATCTCTAAACTTTTCCGTGACGGACCACTTAAGTGCGAGCAGTTCTAATTTCATGGCTGAATAATTAGTCATGTTCCTTTCTGTGGGCCTAAGCCCCCGACTTGCATATGCAATTGGCTGTCGTTGCCCTCCTTCCTGTTCTTGTGAAAGAACGGCTCCCAGGCCCAAATTACTAGCGTCCACCTCCAGAACAAATGGTCTAGTAAAATCTGCATACCCCAAAACTGGTGCACATACCAACTTCTCCTTTAGGGTAACAAATGCCTGATCACAACTCCAGTCCCAATGCTCTCCAAAAGAACCACGAGGTCCTGCTCTGGATCCCTTTCTGGAGGGCTGGAACTTTGCCACCAGCTTGTGGAGAGGAGCAGCATACTTGGAAAACCCCTCCACAAACCTCCGATAGTACGAGACAAAGCCTAAGAAAGCCCGCAATTCTGTAGCTGTCGATGGAGTCTTCCACTCTTTTACTACGCTGATTTTCTCAGGGTCTGTAGCAACGCCAGCAGCTGAGATGACATGTCCTAAATATCGGACCTCTGGCTGGAAAAAGTGACACTTACGGAGTTTGAGCTTCAGGCAATTCTGTTGCAGCCTCTGCAAAACTAGCTCCAGCCTCTCCAGATGTTTTGTGAAGGATGAAGAAAAAACAACCACATCATCTAAATATAGAAGAAGAGAGTGGAACCGTTGGTCTCCAAAGATTCGCTCCATCAACCTCTGAAATGTCCCTGGGGCATTGCAAAGGCCAAAAGGCATTCTCTGAAACTCAAAGAGACCAAATGGTGTGCAGAACGCAGTCTTCGCTCGGTCTTTCTCAGCTACAGGTACTTGGTTGTAGCCGCTAGCCAAGTCCAATGTTGAAAACATACAGGCACCAGTAAGTGCATCTAAAGACTCCTCTATGCGTGGAAGGGGAAATGCATCCTTCCTTGTTCTTGAGTTTAGCTGACGATAATCAACGCACAAACGGATAGACCCATCTTTTTTTTTGACCACCACAATGGGTGAAGAGAAAGGGCTGCAACTCACCCGCACCACTCCCTGCTCCAACAACTCTTGGATATGAGCTTTAACAAGATCATACTGAGATGGGGGAAGTCGTCTGTAACGCTGACGAATTGGTGTGTCGTCTAATAAGGGAATTTCATGTTCTATCAAATTGGTGCACCCCAAATCTCCATCACTCTGACTGAAGATGGCACTATACTTGCTTAATAAAGTCTTAACTTCCTCCTGTTCTGGAAGTAACAAGTTTGGCCATGATAAATCGGCCAAACCTGGGACAGCATGACCTCCTGCCTCAACTGACTGGATAAAAATGGCAGGGCTTGGGTGCATCTCTTTCTCGCGAAAGCTCACAGGTCGATTACTGGGGCATATGCTAACCATTTGGAGTCTACCTAGAAATCTACGGGGTTGTAACCACCTATCCTGAGTTATTTAACTAAAGGTACATGTACAGTACCATCTCCAAGGGTTACAAGGGCACATGGAATCAGAAGGTCTGCAGGTAACTGCCAATCACCTGCCCCAGGGGGTTCTATGAATACAGACGAAATAAGTGTACTCACTCCCTGCCTGCAACAAGCTGGAACTAACTTGAAGGACCCAGCCGGAACACAAACAGGAGAGCCTGGGGAAACAAAAACACTACCAATAAACTCAGAATCGATTAAATGCTCGAGAATCTGACATTCAGTTAAGGCATACTTCAAAGGTTCAGGTAGATCTACAGCTGGAGGGGAATGAAACAATGCAGCACCATGTTGACTAAACAATTCCTGGTAACAACTTTGTAGGATATTCATCCCCAACAAACCAGGAACAGTACGTTTTTTGTTCTGTGTTAGTACATCAGAAGAATCCTGCACAACCAAAATGCCCATACGGGGCAGATGTTTACCAAGGATCATTACGTCCAACTCTAGATAGCCCTTGTATGGGATATCTAATCCGTTGGCAGCTTTCAACTGTAGCCAACCACATGACTGGATATTACTCTGAACCTGAGGCTGAAAGTGTTCTTTAAAAAAACCCTCAGTGATAGTTGACACCATCGAACCTGTATCAACAAGGCATGGCACATCCACACCTGCCATAGTTACCTTATTCACTGGGCACTGGCCGATAAGTGTAGAATGATGGGTAGGTGTAGTTGATTTCAAGGGTGAGCCAACATAATCACCATCTAGAACCTGGCTCTGAGCACTAGATGAAGTTAGTTTCCCTGTAACCCATTTCCCCCATGGCCTACATATCCCCTCGAAGAGTTTCCTGCTAGAGGGGCTATTTGCTGGACCCTCTCCCGATTATTACAGCGTCTAGCAATATGGCCTGATTCCCCACATCGCATACAGATAGGATGGCCTTCTGAATCAAAGCGATAACGTTGAAACCGATTATTTGGGCCATTAGATGGTGCGTGCCAAACAGGAGTAGACAAACGCTGTAAAATAGTGTCCAACTGTACCTGCTGCTTACGCAGTGTCTCTTTCAATTCATTAATTTCTGTACTAGGCTCAACTACCGCAGCACTAGTCTTTAATTCCAGATCTACCGTGTCACTATGAGTATCACAGGAGTAGGCTCTGGCCCGTGGGGCACTAAAACGCTCCCCATCATCTGCCCAACGTATTGCTTCACTACGAATATCCATAAAAGATATGGAAGGTTGTTGTCTTATAAGACGTTTTAACTCTCGACGAAGCATACCATCTCGAACATGCTCTGCAAAATGATCACGTACAATTTTGTCAGAATCAGGGATGACAATTGGGTTTTTGTGCTTAACCACTTCCATTAAAGCCATTAATAAATGTGAAAACTCCCGTAAGGACTCGCCATCTCGCTGTCGTCGCTGAAAAAACTGTTTTTGTGCTTCTATATATGATTGTGGGCAACCAAATGTTTCAAGCAAGATAGCCAGAATTCGTTCAGGATCATCTTTATCTAACGTTGGACGGAACCTAATTTCCGACTTGGCCTCACCTTCCAGATGATCGTACAAAAACAAAGCTTGTTCAATGGGAGTCATATATTTAGTGTTTAAGCATCTACGAGCTTCCTCTACCCACTCCTCTACCCTAAGACACCCTATACCCACATTGCCAGAAAACCTTGGACATTTTCTCTCACGGGGAAGGAAGACATACCTTGAACCAACCAAACCATTTTCCTGACCACTTATTAGCCCTCCCTGTCCTTCCGCCACATTCTGCTGGGCCGCTGCTTCCTGTCGAAGCTTAACATTATCGGCTTGTAACTGCTGAAGCTGTTCTGTCAGGGCCCTCTGGTCTTCCGCCCCCTCAGACATAATCTAAATATAGAACCAAAACACACAAAAAAAGGATGGGTATAGTAAAAACAATTAACTTGACCTCGAAGCTCAACGTTGATGGTGATGCTATGCCACTCCCACGCCGTCCTCTTGCCAGCCACTGTTTTTATTTATTTATTTATACCTCCACAAATGCTAACTGTTCACTAGACAATATACACACACAATGATAAAGAAAACAAACATTTGGGGAAGAGACGAAATGAAAATAAAACAGAAATAAAGCAATAACACCAGCGTTCACCTGAAACACCCTGCCAAACTACGCCAAATGTTACCTTCTACATTATCACACTCCCTTATTATTCACAAAATATACATTTAATTTGCTGCCGGTAAGTAAAGGGATGATCCGTAATCCTAATTAAAGGACAAAAAGGTGGACACTGGTGTATGAAAATTAATACACTTTATTTCTGGTTACATATCAGCACATATCTTTTTACTCCAAATATGACGCACCAAAAGGGGGATGAAATACATCTGGGCAAGGCATATAAGAAACCCTATAAAAGTTTAAAACTCATGCTTCACACTCAAGTAGTCACACAACTAATTAATCAATCACCGTATAAGTGGTACACTGCAAAACCACACACAAATTAATGTGAAAAAGGGAATTATTGCACACTGCCCGATAATGTAGCAAAAGGGGGGAAACAAAAGATAACAAAACCACAAACAATAAAACAAACAAAAAACACAATAATAAAGTATACAATAAATAAACAACAATACAATACAATGACAAAACCAAAGAAGTCTCTCTCCCCACACCACTAGGCGCTTAGTCTAGACAACTAAAAACAAACACGTTCATTCATTGTAAAATGTGGAAGTAAAGAACAGTGGCTGACAAACTCTCCTGCATATGGAGATACCAATCAAGACTGCATAATTGTGTCCTTGAAAACACGACCTCACGTCACTTCACTGCATCCGTTCATTTGAGTCAAACTCCAGTACTGGTTATCACACAAGGGGTTTACGTAAACAATTAGCGTCTCCACCAAACAGTCTCAAACAGCGGTGCGTCACACTTTCATTCCCCCACGCTGTCGAAACGCGGCACTAACTCACTGCAATGGGTCCGCGCACTCTAAATTACGTCACAATATATAGACGGCTAATCCGAAATCACATGTGCTGACGCCGCCTACCTGACCACATCTCACGTCCACCACATTTGCACACTTTTATGTCATTCCGATTAAAATCATTCCGATTGATTGAACGATTCTGTGGACAGTTTACACCGGACGTTATCTAAACCGATCTGGTGTTGCTGTTGGCTAACCCAGCTAACAGGAACGTTCTGAGAACATTGGCTAAATCTCTGAAAGTTCTCTCAAAGTTATCAAAAACATTCTTGCAGTAACGTTATTACAACGTTGTGTAAACGTTATATACTATTGATAAACGTTCCAAAAATGTTAGCTTTAAAACTTTATTCTTACGTTGTTAGAGGAACGTTTTAAAAACGTTATTACATTAAAACTGTTATTATTCATTACAAATTAGTCACACAGCGTTTTTCTTCTGCAAATCAACTTCAGATACATAATTTGTATATCCAGTGACACAACTAATGACACAATGCACTTAAATGCTATTTTTCGTTAAAATATTTTTATATTGTCAGAAAAAAAATCCCAGATTATAAAATAATTATGTATTCAATATAAATGTAATATAAATGTAAATTATACATGTGGTTTTACGTTTAAAATAAATAAAATATGTCAATAAACAAAAAAAAAACAAAAACACAATAGCTTATTATATTGTATAATTAATTGTGCAATATTTAAACTAAATATATAAAGAAAAAAATATATATATTTATATATATATAAAACGTTTTGATAACATTTGCAATTACAGTACAGTATATGACAAGTACAGTTCAAATCCCCGGATGTGTCCTTGATCCGCCCCTTTTATCGAGGATGCATCGAGAGGCAAGTATGGGTAACTGCAGCTTGGAGTAATGGGCGTGCCGGACGTTAGGGGACCAACGGACGCAACAATCAGTAATGCCATGCCCCCCAACACCCCCGCATGATAAGCTGAACTTGGTTGTGCGCGAGCCTCTACTACTAACGTAACCGAGAGCAGAGCGACATTATCATCACGGGGTGCGGCATTGTTTTGTCAGTTGCAACACATCCAGAATACACATCATTTCTGCTTAAAATAAGCCTAAAATGCAAAACAAGACCAATTTAGGATAGTAAGATTTATTTTTAAGCACCAGCCTAATAAAACATTTGAAGTTAAAAAGTTTTTTTTAATGTATTACTTATATAGTAGTATAAACCTGTGAAAATTAAAATATTAAATACAATTATAAAATGTTAAAATATTTGTTAAATAGTATTATTTATCATATTTATGTTTTATTTTTGTAATGTGTTTTTGTTAAGTCATGTTATAATATTGTTTTGAACTGCTTGTTCCCTTTCGTTCAGTAACTACGACGTACGTTAGTGACTAACGAATGGGGGTTTCGCTTAGAAGAAGCGAATATAGAAAACGCCCAATGGCGTGCCAATGCCATGGGGCATGCGAATTTTGCATACGTAACTCCGCCTCACCGCGTGAGTATATAAGGAAGTACGTGGCAATATTGCATTATGTTTCTGCTTTCGGAGCCAAGAGTACCTACCTCTTCACTCCTCACAAGCCTTCTGAGACTCTGTCAGCCTCTTCGAGACGAGCAGCTTTCCAGTCAGTGTTGGTGTGACGGCGCGTTCCAGTGATCGCATACTTCCTGCCTGCTGATCTGCGCGGTGGTCTGCTAGACAGCTGGTGTGTGTTTCCCTGGGCGCTTCGGCATCGACTGCGAGGTTTCCTCTCACAAAAAAGAGCTTGCACGTGGCACGTCTTTTTCAAGACGGTTCGCCCGTGCACTTCCAGGTGCGATCGATCTCCGTTGCTGTCTATGGGCACATTCACTGCTTGATGTGTTTGGGCTTCAGCACGTCGGGCAGTGATTGTGGGTGTGTCATGTTCCCACTGCGGGAACGTGACCATCGCGATGACGCAGTCGAGACTTAGTGATCTCCGCGAGGAGAGAGAGTCCCCTTTGCCACACCCCAATCTACCGTCTCTGAGAGAGGTGGTACTTTGGCTGGTGGCCAGGGTGACCTGAGGGTGATGCTGTGGTAATAAGAACCCCGACGATACGTTCCTCGGGCCACGCCACCCTCTCGCACATCGCTTCCCGCGAGTGCTGGACTGAAACAGTGGCCCGTCTCTGACGCCTCGTTCGTTTCGTTCACACTCCAGATAGCAGCGAGATGTCGATCGCCACATCCCAAGGTGGGCTAGAGTCCTTTGGGGATGATGATTAGGTTGTGCTCCGCCTTCGGGTGTGTCACTGCTGCCTGATCTGACCTAGAGTTGACAGCCATGTTATCTCGGGCAGCCGCGTGCCTTCTCGGGCAGAAGGAGCAGGTCCTTCTGGTCGCCCCGCACTGGCACGGCCGGACCTGGTTCCCCGAACTCTTACTCCTTGCGACAGCCCCTCCCTGGCCTATTCCTCTGAGACACTCAGAGACGGGGCACCCTATGGCACCCGCGTCCCTATCTTGGAGCCTCCACGTGTGGCTCCTGGATAGGACGCAGCAGGTTTGAGTGGCCTCCCACCTCCGGTGGTCGCCACCATCACTTCCGCTAGGGCAGAGTCCACTCGGCATGCCTATGCGTTGAGGTGAAACCTCTTCGTCACCTGGTGCTCTTCCCGCCAAGAAGACCCCTGGAAATGCCCGATCGAGTCTGTGCTTCGTTCCTCCAAGAGGGGGTTGGAGCGAAGGCTGTCTCCCTCCACCTTAAAGTTTATGTGGCCGCAATATCTGCCTACCACGATCTCTTGGGAGACAAAAAGGTAAGTCAGCACGACCTGATCATCAGGTTCCTGAGGGGGGTGAGGAGACCGAATCCTCCTCGCTCTCCTCTCGTACCCTCTTGGGACCTCGCAGTAGTTCTAAGTGCTCTGCAGAGGCCTCCCTTTGAGCCTTTGCAGTCGGTTGATATTAAGTTCTGTCGATGAAGACGGCTCTGCTGACCGCATTGGCCTCTCTTAAGAGGGTCGGGGACCTGCAGGCATTTTCGGTTGACGAAGCGTGCCTGGAATTCGGGCCGGCTAACTCTCACGTGATCCTGAGACCCCGGCCTGGATATGTGCCCAAGGTTCCCACCACTCCGTTCAAGGACCAGGTGGTGAACCTGCAAGCGCTGCCTTTGGAGGAGGCAGACCCAGCCTTGGCATTGCTCTGTCCAGTACGCGCCCTCCGCGCTTACGTAGACAGCACGCAGTGTTTCAGGACCTCAGACCAGCTCTTTGTCTGTTATGGTGGAGAGCGGAAGGGAAGAGCTCTCTCAAAGCAAGGCTGTCTCACTGGTTAGTGGACACCATTGTTTTGGCTTACCAGCAGCAAGGTCGACCATGTCCCCTTGGGGTCAGGGCACACTCCACTCGGAGTGTGGCCTCCTCTTGGGCTTTAGCGCATGGCGCCTCGCTAACAAACATCTGCAGAGCTGCAGGCTGGGTAACACCGAACACATTCGCCAGATTCTACAATCTCCGAGTGGAGCCAGTGTCCAACTATGTACTCACCCCCCGAGGGGCCGGTAATGGGCCAGGCTCAGGTGTCTTCGCTTGCTCGCCATTCCACTCCACGGACTGGATACGTGCGATATTTTCCCTCAGGTGAGCTTCCCCGAGAGCCCTGAGTTCCTCCAGCACTGCTTACGCCGATACCTGTGTGTCTGCCCTCTCTTGAGCCCAGACCCTCGTGTCCGGCCAGGTGCCCCGTGTGCATGGCCCCCACACGTGTTTTTCCACCGTAAGCCTCCTTAGCGAGCAGGTGTCTTTCCCTTGGCAAGTCCCTGCCACCCCTAGGGTTAAAAAGTCCACCTGCGGCTGGTACCCTAGAGTTTTCCATATGCAGCCCTTAGCGGGTCATATGTGTACTCTTAAGTCCTCCCTACGGGCAGGCATCTTGGCATTCCCTCACTGGGATATGCTTCCCAGTGTACCTTGGTATTCCTGTGTTAAGCGTGAGTCCTTCGTCCGTATTAGTCTTACGTCAGGGAGCTCACACTTACGCAGGGCACTGGAAGACAGCTGAGTGGCGGGATTATATTGGAACCCCCATTCGTTAGTCACTAACGTACGTCGTAGTGACTGAACGAAAGGGAACGTCTCGGTTACGGATGTAACCCTCGTTCCCTGAGGAGGGAACGGAGACGTACGTTCCGTTGCCACATCAGCTGTGCTACCTGGAACGCGGGAGTTCAGTCTTGGCTCCTCAAGCAGGTAACATAATGTGATATTGCCACGTACTTCCTTATATACTCACGCGGTGAGGCGGAGTTACGTATGCAAAATTCGCATGCCCCATGGCATTGGCACGCCATTGGGCATTTTCTATATGTTCGAAGATGATAGGCTTCTAAGCGAAACCCCCATTCGTTAGTCACTAACGTACGTCTCCGTTCCCTCCTCAGGGAACGAGGGTTACATCCGTAACCGAGACGTTATTTACAATGGCAACTATTAACTGTTTAATTTTTTTATTTTTTTTTTATTTTTTTGCGGGTGCGTTGAATTGTATTAAAACCACATAAAAATCCTAATAATCAAACTAAATCAGAATAATTATTAATGTTAAAGCAGCACTAGGTAACTTTTCAACCTTCATAATATATTTTCAAGACTCTTGTGATGATACATCGACTTACAATAGGTTGAATGGCACATCTGCCATAGCCTGACGGGTCTGTATCGTTTTTAATCGTACTTTTAAACTTCGGGTTTCGGGTAGTAACCCGAGAAAAAAAAGAACTACAAAATTCGACTGCTTTACGGCATATACGTCACTTCCACCATCACCCCCACTTCCTTAAAGGGTTAGTTCACCCAAAAATGAAAATTATGTCATTAATTACTCACCCTCATGTTGTTCGACACCCGTAAGACCCAAATGAAGATATTTTTGTTGAAAGCTGATGGATGAGAAAGGCCTCAGCAAGCCCTCCATAGGGATTCAGTACATTTACACTCACAAGACCCATAAAAGGCACTAAAAACATCATTACAAAGTCCATCTCACTACAGTGGCTCTACAATAATTTTACAAAGCGACGACAATAGTTTTTGTGCTCAAAAAAAATTAATAACGACTTTATTCAACACAAACTTTGGCCTCTGCCGTGAACTCATGAAGCACCATGTCCATGACGCATGCGTGAGAATATTACGCAGATCCGGCGTTCAGACACATAACCCAGAAGCGAGGAGGAGATGTGTTTACAAGCAGAGGAAGACGCGCCGTATCTAAGCTGTTGAATTCTACATTGATCGTGCTTTAGGTCTCGGCGTAGTGCTCAAAATGGGACTAAAGTGTGCATTTCATGGATTCCCGAACGCCGGCGCTACGTCATATTCTCGCGCATGCGTCATGTCAACAAATGCACGTGCGATGCATCCCCTGATGCAGGATGACAGAGTTTACGACAGTAGTAGAGGACAATACTGTTTCCCAACTGTAGGGGGACCCCGAGAGCAAAACCTACCTAGTGCTGCTTTAATAATAATATAGAGAGCCCACAACAACAACAACAACAAATAAACAAACAAAAACATTTAAAAATATATTGTCCCGTTTTTTAATGAAAAGATAATAACAAATTAGATTTTAGTGATATTTTGACCACTCAAATAGGAAATGTCCCCGGTTTCCATTTCAGAAATCTGATCACCCTAAACCACATATTAGGCTAATGTTTAATATAGGCCTATTGTTTTTTTCTAAACGAAAAGAGGCAGGGTTGTGTTTTATACTTCGTTTTGTTATAAATATATAAGATAAGCAATGTAGCTGCCTGAACGACATTTGTGTGGCTAATATGTTTAAGATTTTTTTGTAAAAAAAAAATGAAAAGAGGCAGTGGTGTTTTATGACATATTTCATTTTATTGTAGCCTAAAATATACGTTTCTCTATACCAAGTAGGCCTTCGCGAACTTCTAACTTGCGTCCGTGGTAGTTAATTTAGGCTCGCCAAGTTCAACTCCGGAGAACGAACTCCCAAGGACGGGAGGACAATAGTCCGGTACTCTGCTAATGGAACAGCAGCGTTCTTGATAGTGTTATTCAGTGTATGTATATTTTAGGCTACAATAAAATGAATATATGATAAAACACCACTCTGCCTCTTTTCATTTTCATTAAAAAAATATTAAACACATGATAGCCACACAAATGTTGTGCAGGCAATGCTATTGCATATATATTTATAACAAAACGAATTATTAAAAACCCTGCCTCTTTTCGTAAAAAATATAAATAAATAAATAAATAAATAAATAAAAATAAAACATTAATATGTGGTTCAGACAAGTGTGATTATCACTGTAATAAAATTAATTATGACATAAAACACAACCCAGTCTATTTTTGTTAAATGTCAGTTTATGTGTTTAATAGCCTAAAAATATAAAGTAATGAAATTTCACTTTGCCCTCAGTCAAAACAATTTGCCAGGGAACAAATTATAGATTCATGAGACCAAAGATCGCCCGTTAGAAGACAAATTATATCTGAAGACATCAGAGCCAGCAGCAGACGTCAGAAGGACTAGCCATGTTAAAGGGGTGGTAAACCACGATTTCACTTTTCTAACTTTAGCTAGTGTGTAATGTTGCTGTTTGAGCATAAACAACATCTGCAAAGTTACAACGTTCAAAGTTTAAAGCAAAGGGAGATATTTGCTTTTAAAGAAATCAATTTCTAAGGACTACAGCAAACGGCCGCTAGGGACTACTACACATTCCTCCAGGGTTGCTGACATCACCAGCCCCAATATTTACATAAACCCCTCCTCCGAGAATATGAAATAAGGGGGGGGCGGGGGGGCATTTTGTATCTATTTTGTAGAAGACCGGAAAATGTGACATAATGGACAATATTCGTCTGTATTTGCAATACACGAGCCGCAGTTCAGCTGCGCGAGACAGGCAAAAACTTCCACAATCTTCGCGAGTTCAATGCAGGATTCTTACAACGGCTTGTCCTGAAAGATGGATTTAAAAACAGAAGCTGTTTACGGGCCACAACCTGTAAGTATGATTTATTTTTCGTCGATGTGTTTTCCTGTAATAGTTTGTATTGTTAATTGTAGCCTACGTTGTAGCAAGGAAGTAAACAGATGACAACGTTCATTTGGCTCTGCAAATCAGTTTTGTTAAATACTCATTCATATTAACGTTATCCGACAAACACCTAACGTTACAAACTTTTTAAAATCTCAACAGCGAACTTGGCATTAGTGTAAATTATTCTTTGATTAGAGCTTTTATGTATTGTTTATCTACAGGCATGCTAAACATGGTTCTGTGTTTGATATAGTAAAGCCAATGTTTAGTGTTCGTTCTTGCGACAGATATTTGGCAAATCGTTCTAAAAATACAAAATAAACGGTGCCATTCAGTAGTGATCACTATAGATCCGCAGTCTTTACTCTTGAGGACTGAACAGGTTCTGCTCGATCATCTTCACTAAAATTGTCTGTGTCTGATTCGGGCTCAAATTGGTATGATTTTATTGACGCCATTGTACTACCAAAGCACAGGCTACCGGTAAAGGTAAGGGGCGTGACGTTTCTGACAAACGTGCACTAGGCGGTTAGCGAATCACAACACACTGGGCCAGCTAACCAATCTGAATCCATTGCGTATTTTTGAGGGACTGGCTTCATACAACCCGGAAACCATCAGATCGTTTTTACAAGGAGGGACAGAGCAGTGTAGAATAAAGGTAAAATATATGAAAAATAGGTTGGTTTCTACCCCATAAGTACAATTTCGCCGCTCCAACACCGCCAAACGTACAACTCCAGTGGAGAATTTGGCCGCTCGATAGAGAAAATCGCATTGGGAGTTTTGGGCTACTTTTGTTGCAGAGACCTGGCAACCCAACCCACCGTCCTTCTCCCCGGCCGCGAAGGATAGAACCAACCAGGGCTGCGTTTCCCAAAACCATCGTAAGCCTAAGTTGATCGTAGAGACCATTGGTGGCAATTGTTCTACGATCAACTTAAGCTTACGATGGTTTTGGGAAACGCAGCCCAGGACAAGTGGATCCTTCGAGGAGCGGTCGAGGAATACACTTATAAATGTAAGTATTGTGTTTTAATTTACTCAAATAACCAACAAAACATTTTAAAAGCTGGTGGTCTTTATTTCTGTGTTACCACTGCACGGCGTTATTTGTTAGGTGATCTGATGTAATATTTTGTTTTGTTTTATGGATAAAGTAGCAGACAGCTTTATTAAAATGAGGGCAGCAAATGAGTAACATTATTTATTTACCGGGCCAAAAACTCGGCCAGTGTGGATTGGAGTATGGCCCATTTGTAGTAGGCCTATTTCCATAGGCTAGGTTCTCGTGTAGGTATAGGGGGGCCTTATCCTATACAAAGCCCACAACAAAAAGAATATAGAATTTGAGTATCTATAAATATGATTTCTGGAGTATTTTGTATGTAACATTATGCAGGCTACTGATGCATCATATTTTTAAATTTTCTTAAGATTGCACCCCTGCAGATCTGAGCAGTCATTGTCTTTGAATCACCGAGAAATGCTGAGAAGGGCACCAGACGGGACAAGATATAATTGAATCCTTTCAAAGACCTTAATAAACACATGGCTCAAATTTACAAAACATTGAGTCAAACAAGTTCTGTAGCTTTACAAAAGGAATATGCTACAGCTTCTGAAAAAAATGAATAAATAACTTCCTGTTTTACAGAGGTAGCTATACAAAACAGACATTTGAGAGCTTCCAATGCACAAAGTACAATCTCTTAAAGGGTTATTTCACCCAAAAATGAAAATTCTGTCATTAATGACTGACCCTCATGTCGTTGGACACCCGTAAGACCTCCGTTCATCTTCAGAACACAAATGAAGATATTTTAGTGTAAATCCGATGGCTCATAAAGGCCTCCATTGGCACAATGCACTGTACACTCTCAAGACCCATAAAAGGTACTAAAGACGTTGTTACAAAGTCCATCTCACTACAGTGGCTCTACAATAACTTTATGAAGCGACGAGAATAGTTTTGTGCTAAAACCTAAATAACGACTTGTATAGTGATGACCGATTTCAAAACACAGCATCATGAAGCTTTGAAGCGTTATGAATCAGCGAGTCGATTCATGATTCGGATCGCGTGTCAAACTGCTGAAACCGCTGAATCAACTCGAATCAACTCGAAGCTTCAAGATGCTGTTTTTTGAAATCGGTCAACACACCGGGAAACTGCTTTGCGCGGCCTTTTGCTGTTATTTTTGTTGGCAAATGGGAATTTGCATTCTTCATCATGGTTTCACCGATATCTATGGTTTCACCACCGGGTTTGCAGCTTTTCGATGATGTTCGCATTGGGTAATTACGTTACTTCAAAACGTTCCCATGGCAATAGGGGGAAATAGCGGCTCTTGTGTGAAGTAAACAAACATTTTTCAACTTTCTGCTAATATATATATTACTTTTTTGCAACGAAAATGCGGGGATTATAAAATCATGCTAGCCCCGCATATTTTGCACGCGGAAATGGGCAATTTACGCTGCGAAGTGCGGCATATTTGAAAAAATGCAGCCTCCGCATAAATATGCAGACTTTGGCTGATTATGCATTAAATCATGCGATCGCATAATCGAAAATAAAGAAATACACGGTGTGTGCACGTGGATGTGGTGAATTATCCGCTGATGACTGCCGTCATTCAATTTCGGGGACAAAAGCATAGCGTGGAGGTGGCGGTTAGTGCGCACCTCCGACATCCGCTGATTTTGGAAACCAGCTTTTAGTGAATTAATGGGGGTTTTATGTGCGGATGTTTCTTGGGGGGAGCCAGGCCGGGGCGAGAGAGCGGTTGTGCAGCTGGGGGAGACGGAACCGGGACCCCCGGGGGTTGTCTCAGAGGGGGCGAGCGTTGTGGAGAGGCTAAACCTTACGGAACGTGATGACTTCCCTCTGGAACAATCCTAGGATGACCTTAAAAAATGCGTTCGCTCAGGTCCGAGCTATTGACGGTCAGTTCCTCCACCCTGCACAAGCGGTCTCTTATCCGTATTTTGCCATAATAAAGGACAGGTTGTATCGAGTGGTCCAGGACACTCAGACAAAACAGGATACAACTCAGTTGTTAGTTCCGTGGAGCATTCGGGAAATGCTTTTCCAGGCGGCTCATTCTAATCCAATGGCAGGGCATTTAGGTCAAGCGGCGACATTGAATCGCTTAATGGTCCGGTTCTTTTGGCCGGGCATTCACGAAAATGTGCGCAGGTGGTGCGTATCATGTCGTGAATGTCAGCTGGTAAATCCGCCGGCCGTACCAAAAGCGCCATTGTGCCCTCTTCCGTTGATGCAGGTCCCCTTCGAGAGAATTGGCATGGAACTCATCGGACCGTTAGAGCGATCCGCACGAGGACATCGTTTTGCATTAGTCCTGGTGGATTATGCAACACGATATCCCGAAGCAATTGCCCTCCGCAGCATTTCGGCGAAAAGTGTTGCGGAGGTGTTATTTCGCGTAATCTCCCGAGTAGGGATCCCGAAAGAGATCCTCACTGATCAAGGCACGGCGTTTATGTCAAGGCACGGCACGTACACTACGCAAACTTTATGAATTATTGGGCATTAAATCGATTCGCACCAGCGTCTATCACCCACAAACGGACGGCTTGGTGGAACGATTTAATCGCACTTTGAAGACAATGATTCGCAAGTGCGTACAGGAAGACGCCAAAAATTTGGATAGATGGTTGGATCCCCTGTTGTTTGCCGTGCACGAGGTCCCGCAAGCCTCCACAGGGTTTTCCCCCTTTACGGACGTCAGCCCCGCGGGGTGTTAGCCGTTCTCAGAGTGGCTTGGGAGGACGGACCTTCTCCAGCGAAAAACGAAATTCAGTATGTCATGGACCTGAGAGCAAAACTCCACACATTGGGGCGGCTGTCTATGGAGAATTTGCTACAGGCTCAGGACAGACAAAGCCGGCTGTACGACAGGGGAACTAAACTGCGCGAATTTGCACCGGGAGATAAAGTGCTTATATTGCTCCCAACTTCCAGCTCAAAGTTACTCGTCAAGTGGCAAGGGCCGTTTGTGGTCACACGGCGAGTGGGGGATCTCAATTATGAGGTAATTCGGTCGGATAGGAGCGGAGCACATCAAATATACCACCTTAACCTCCTAAAAAAATGGAGCGAGGCGGAGTCAGTGATGCTAGCAACGGCGGTGAGTGGAGAGGATGATCTCGGGCCAGAGGCGAGCACAAAAGGCACATCTATCGCCCTGGCCCCGGGGGGAGATCACCTCTCGCCCTTGCAGCTCACTGACATAGCCCAGTTGCAGGGAAGTTTTTCCGATGTGTTCTCGCCCCTACCCGGCTGAACCGACCGCATTCAGCACCATATCGAGACAGAGCCGGGCGTGGTAGTTTGCAGTCGGCCCTATCATTTTCCGGAACACAAAAAAAAGGTGGTTCAGGACGAATTAAAGGCAATGCTAGATATGGGAGTAATAGAAGAGTCATACAGCGACTGGGCCAGCCCAATAGTTTTAGTACCAAAAACGGACGTCTCGGTCCGGTTCTGTGTGGACTATCGCAAGGTGAACGCAGTGTCGACATACCTGCAAACTCACAAGTGGTGAAAAAGGTGACATTTTTCAGAATTAAATACTTTAATCTCGGTTATTGCCCTACAGTAGAACGTGTGGTTTTAACATGTAAACGAAGCATTCTGGTGCAAAGAAAAGACAACATTTGCTTTCAAATAAAAAAAAACATTTACACTATAGCGCTGGGCACTGATACAAATTTCATTTGAATTTCAAATTACAAATTTGATTTGATATTGATTAACATGGGTACAGTACATAGCAAATTGTATGTACTGTACAATGTGTGGATTTTTTGTGGTGTAATTCTCCTCAGTGTTATATTAGCTTTTAGCTACATACTTAAATCTGTATATTTGTGATATTTACCCCAGGGAGTTATTTACTTTATAAAGGCTATTTTTAACCTTATTAAATGTATACATCATCTTTCATGTCAAATTCTTACATTTGATCAATACATTCAGTTATAATAATAAGACACTATAGGGCTGTTACCAATCAAATTAAATCATTTACACTGAATAATTACAACGAAAAATGTTATGAGATAGTATGTTTTCTTATTTGTATATTCAATCAATTATATTTTAAACATGAAACTAAACCGCCAGTAGGTGGCAGCAAGTGACCGTCTTAATGAGTGAGTCATTGAGTCGTTCATTGAAACGATTCATTCAAACACCACGCTGAGTGTTGCTTTCCTTTGGAACCATTTC
The DNA here is from genome assembly GCA_023566225.1 of Romanogobio albipinnatus. Taxonomy (NCBI): domain Eukaryota; kingdom Metazoa; phylum Chordata; class Actinopteri; order Cypriniformes; family Gobionidae; genus Romanogobio; species Romanogobio albipinnatus. The sequence goes on along the minus strand of CM042260.1, from coordinate 26,892,101 downwards.
CGTCAGTGAAATTGTAAATGTTGTCTGTGTCTAAAATATAAGTAAGTAACTTAATATTAACTTAGGCTAACTTACTTGTTTACTGAACCACAAATTTCAATGTAACATTTGCAATTGTGATGATATTCAGCAAAACAGCTCCCTTAGTCGACTCGTGTTATTAACAATATCATAAGTTATAAATAAAACTATTTTACCCCAATATGTTTCTTCTGTGAGTTTATAGTGCTGTTATGTTCATTTGTTTTGATTTCTCCAAGAATGTCTCTCTCAGGCAGACTTTTTTTTACCAGAAATACACTAACCCTTATCAATCGCTGTTTACATTGAAATGTAATCAAATCAGAATCATTCACAGGTGTCTGGTTATTTTATTAAGTTTTAAGATAGGCCTACTTGTCCAGTCAGATTAATGTCGAGCCCTCACAGTCTATGGTCGAGCCCTGTGTTCATTCATGACACTTTTTTTGCTGTAAAGCGGAGGTGATCATGTGCCGTTTGTTTGAACTGAGACGATACAGTGATCTGTGAATGTCACGCCAAATTAGAGCACCAAAAAAGATCGCAACAGCTCGAGAGACGTCTATGGTCTCACTCCAGTCAATGGGAAATTAGCCCATTTCCAATTATTATTGTGAAGTTAACAAATGCTTTCAACTCCCCCCCCCCCCCCCCCCCCCTAATCTAATCTACATGATTCACATGAATGACATATTTCGATTCAAAACGGCGAATTTCGCCGAAAAGCGACTAGTTTGCAGGTATGGTCGACTGGGGTCAGCTCGCTTTTATTCAACGCTCGATTTGATGAAGGGATATTGGCAGATCCCCTTAACGCCTTTATCTAAGGAAAAAACAGCCTTCACAACGCCGTTTGGGTTACACCAATTTGTTACGCTTCCGTTCGGGTTGTTCGGGGCTCCAGCCACGTTTCAGCGCCTCATGGATACAATTCTTCGGCCGCACACTGCATATGCCGCTGCCTACTTGAATGATATCATCTATAGTAATGATTGGCAGCGGCATATGGAGCATGTGCGCGCGGTCCTGAGGTCGCTGAGGGTGGCCGGGCTGACGGCCAACCTGAAGAAGTGTGCGATTGGGCGCGTGGAGGTGAGGTATCTGGGTTTCCACTTGGGCCATGGGCAGGTGCGTCCGCAAATTGATAAGACAGCTGCAGTTGCGACCTGTCCGAGACCCAAGACCAAAAAGGAAGTGAGGCAGTTCTTGGGGCTGGCAGGATACTATAGGAGATTTGTTCCTAATTATTCGGACCTCACCAGCCCGCTGACTGACCTCACCAAAAAGGAAGCGCCAGACCCGGTGGCAGGCCGGCTCCCCGGCCTGAGACGAGCGGTGGGGGTATGTGGCGAGGGGGGCGTGGTTTAGCGAAGTCTGTGACGGGAGAGAGAGTCGGATCCACGTAAGTGGATCAAACTCAAATGATGAACAAATGTCTCTTGTTACAGGAATTGGCGTGGAGAGAGGATATAAACCGGAGGGAAACGAGAGAGGGAGAGAAGGCTGGAGAAACACACTCACCCACACACACCCTGGGAGCTCGGGACAAAGAGGACGTGTAGAGAGGTCGTGCAGAGAGGAACTGCCAAAGTGAAACCGTTGATAGTTGAGAGACGAAGTCTGTTTAAGTTGTGCGATGCACACCATGTTTTGAGTAAAATAAATCCTCTACCGAGTTCCCAGTCAGCCGACCCCTGTGTCTTCTTCCTTCCCACCCCACGAACATTACAACAATGACGTCTCACAATTGACGACTGATGGCGATTCCTCCCGTCCTCTGGAGTTCGTTCTCCCGAGTCGAACTTGCAAGTCTGAACTACCAAGGACGCAAGTCAGAAGTTTGCTTACTTGGTTTTGAGAAACGGCCGGAGTAACGGACTGACATCTCGAGAGACGGCAGCTTTCAGGTAAGTGAATTTTGCTGGTTGTGTGAATAAAATGCTTTAATCACAATGCTGTTTACTGTAACTTAGTTTTGCAGCAGTTGCTACTGTTTTAATGAAGCTATAACTAGATCAACAGTTTGCGTGAACTTTCTCTAGAACTGCTTCTGCCGTTCACAGATCAGTTACACCACTATATGTGTAAAACTGAGAAATAAAGGCGAAAATACATAGATGTCTTTATTTAGACTGACTCTCAGTATCATTTAGTTCACCTTTTCAGTACAGCAAAAATGAAGCTTATGCGCAAGTTCTGGCAGGAAGAATCAATGTTACGTCACTTAGACCTATCCAATCAAGTCATAATTCTCAGAGTATAAAAGATCGGTAATTACACATGTCTGAGTTCACAGATGCTGACGCCAACATTACAGTTGACGATCCGGACGTTCCGTAGCGGTAGATCGCTGGTCCTATTATAAAATTAATAATGTGCAATACAGTGGCGTTCAAAGTCCATGTCAGCCTATCATTCTGTTCATTGGGCTGTCGCGGCAACAGACACGCGTTTAGATCCAGAACAATCACTTTCAATGGAGGACTATCTGGGCATGTTATCAAAGACACGGCTGTGATCTTCATCACCATTCTGGCGTCATCACTTCATCAGCATTCATCACAGTGATATGTATATGATTATGCATTTCCGATGTCGACTGGGTGTAGTATTTTACTCTTTCTCAATTTGGTCGCAATCATGCATGCACGAAACACGCACCTGCTTGTGCAACGTTGCTCGTTATCGCTTGCTCGTGTTGTAAACTATCCACAGTGCCTCGTGAATGATTCGCATGACACTGGTTACCGTTATCGATTGTATTTTGTTTAGAAAAGCTGAAACAGAACAGATGGCACAGCATATTAGCCTCTATCATTCTCCCCACGAATGCAAGGAAACCAATGGGCTTTAAAGCAACATGCACCCAGTTAATCGGGGCTTCATGATTAACAGAAGTTAAGCTGAAATCGCGAATGGGTTCAGTGTTATCAGATCGCTGAAGTTGAATTAACTATACTAATTTGCTCAGCATAGTATTAGCATTCAATTGTGCTATTCATCTTGCAAGCGCTGTGAGTTCATCACATACAACATGCAATTGAAACTGACACAATAGTTTCAAGCTTAGAAGTGTTTTGGGCCTATCATCCAGCAGAGTACATATTTTGCTCAAACATACGGGGCACCCAGTGTTGAAATGGCTTCCTTGTGTGATTCGACATGGCTTCCTTTACTATGAGGAAGAACTGCGTTCTGTGCTCATATAAAGGTGCCGTTGCTTATTGCTTTATAAATATGCGCTATGTAGCGTCTGGATCAATCAGACACACACATATTATTAATTTATATAATGAATAATCCAGCAAACTCACTCTCCCAAATAAGGCCTGTGAAACGTTCCCCAAATGAAGCTACACACTGGCAGGACGCGGTGTCTTGTTACAGGACACACACTGAGACTGGGTTTTACGACGGAAAGGAATGTCCTGAGAGGTGTGACTCTCATTTAAACTCTTGCAGAGTTAGAGGAATAAAAACCCTGTTAATCCTATATATATATAGTCTATATATAACTACTTGATAAATGTGTAAACATGTATCTAATTTTCCCATCTCATGATTTTCCCTTTTATGTGGCGTTTGTATTCTTGTAAACTCAATTGGGTTAATGTTTCAGACTTTGCATATTATGCTTAACCAACATTATATGTGCGGCATGTTTGGTCTCTAAAAAAGCCAATCTTCGTCACCGATTTGTTAATTTACATTACATGTTGCTAACTTTGTGATGCATTAGTATTATAAGAATCTTAAAGATTCTTTCCTTAAACACCCAATGAAAGTACATATTCAAATGCCCTGCTAGAACACAAAGGGTCGTAAAATTTCCCTCCAAAGGGAAATCTTCTCATTGGCTCTTGCACCTCCAGGGGGGGTGCCATCTTCATGCTTTAAAGTCACTGATCAGCTTTTAGCGGGGGCTTACTCTTTTTCTGAAATGCTGACGTGAAGATGATGCTGAACTAGAAGCCTCTAAGGACCCATTTAAGTATCCTTTAAGTATACATTAAGTATCCTTACCCCTTTTAAAGAAGGGCATGTTAGAACTAAACTGATGGTTTGCTCAAGGCTGTTGATCTGCTGAATGTCAGACAATGCTGTAACTTCTTGCTTTCCTGTATTCTGCTTCAGCTCTTTTTCCCTTGGTAAACTGTATGCTTGTATGTGTGTGTATGTTAGAGTAGTTTAAGTGTTTAGACTAGTTAAAGGGTAACTAAACCCTAAACCAACTTTTTTTAGTTAATGATCTGTAATACTGGGGCTTTATTAATGCTGTTCATTGATTCGAGTAAATGTTTTGACATTTGAGTATAAAGTGTTTTAATTCTATAAAATATGGTGTAAAACCGCCAAAGTGCTGCCCTCTTAAGGTTGAACGGTGGCTACTGCAGTTGAATTTTCCTATTGGACGTTGCGGTACATCGTGACGTAGGATGGTACCTCCAACGGCTCACTATCCGCGCCCCTGGCACGAGCTCACCACGCCCTCAGAAATGTTTCCCCCAATCACATGATGAGAACGGCTTCACTCCAGTATGAACTGTCATGTTACATGAAGTAAACATTATGAATTAAACTGACTTGACACTTGCTTTAACATTGTATTGAAGAAAATACGGTTAAATAATGCAGTTGTCAGTACACGTCAGGCTTTTCTTGCGATATTATTGCCGCCTGTCATGTGTACAGATAATTTTCATACATGAGACGCGCTTTCAAACCCTGACACGCAAGTGGTTGCCGCAGACGCAGATAGATTTGGTCGGTTCTCTTGCGCGGCTGCTTCACTAGCATCGTCGGCATCGGGAGTTAACGCAGTTTGAGCAGCGGCGTCACTCCAGTCATTCTCCATCTTTGCGACTCGCGAGTCAGACAGCTGTAAATCAATCCGTCACCGCGGGTCTCAGGTGCACGCCCTCCGCTCAGCCCCGCCCTCGGTTCGTCCCCTCTGTGTCCGCCGGGCTCTGCCCACTTTTCCAGCATTTTTTGAAAATTGCCAGTGGGTGGAGTTAGCTCTGAGCAGGGGTTTAGTTACCCTTTAATAAAATCTTTTTCATGTTACACGTAAAGTTGTCCGTGTCTCAAGCTCATAACTGGAGTCACTAATCATTTAGATCTTGGTTACTGCTCTTAGTAGTATTGTAAATTAAGAAATACATTTCCCATGCCCCGGAAATGTACATTTCTTAATAAACAATTGATCCTGAGTGTTCATGGGACAAATAGGTTAATTGATTGTAATATTAATTTACGACAGTAAATTCATTATATTAACTAATCCAAATATTCATAATAAATTATAACCAGTTATTATTTATTATTAATATTTCATATAGAGCTAATTTGCTACATAATTGGAGGAGAATGCGGGCATGATTAAACAAAGGTTATGAGCTTAAACCACTGTCAACCTGAAAGTGTGTATTTATTTGATAATTCTAGTCAGAATAGGACACAACATGCGATACCGCATTAAGGTCGCTAGTTGCTGGCTTATTTGAATGCAGATAAATGATGATTTGAATTGACATCTCTACTGTAATTGAAAAAGTCTTAACACATTTAAGCATATTTTCAAATGGTATCAGTGTAAGGTTAATATGATTTTAGTGAAGAAACCCTAATTTCAGTATTAAAGCGTAAGTCTGTTTTGACGAAGGAATCTCAGCTCAGCGGCATATAAACTGTACCAGAATTGATTATTCTGCTTTGGTTAAAGAATTCCAAATGCAGTATTGCTTAACCTGTTTCTGATGAAGGAATCTCAGTACAGTGTTATATAAATGTAAATATGGGCGATGCTCCCCTTTTTACAGTGTAGAAGCCTTACAAATTATAGTTAGATTGATGTCATTCATCTAAACTTTATCCGTGCATTTAAAAAGCATAGCTACCTGGTGATCAAAACTGTGTCTCACTCACTGAAACTCTGAAGTGCATGGGTTCCCATGACAACGACTTGTCACAGGACGTGCTAACTCTAGATAGCACATGTGTTACCTTCCGACGCCATTTTGTAAACAAACAGCCAAAGTGGCTAAGCTAACCCAACCTAGCAGCCCTTCAGCTTAGGCTAAGCTAACTAATAACTTCAACAGTTAGTTGTTAGCATCATTTACATGAAGCCTTTAACTACAGCTTGTGTGTATGCAGTGTGAAGTGATCAAAACCATTTTCCTTTAACCCCATTTCTGGTTTCTGAATTCTCACTTTCTCTTATCTTAACTTTAATTCTTCTCATCTAATTTCACCTGCACTTTTCAGGTGCATTCCTTACTGAACGCTGTTCAGCTAAATGTGCAGTTACTTTGTTAATTAAATCTAAACTTAATTACATGTAAACTGTTTAGCTAGAGAATAATTTTTATAGTTATTGGGAACTTTCAATGGCACGTTGACTCAAACTTTATGGAGGGACAAACACATGGTATGGTCTTGAACACGCAGCAGCTTTGACCAACTATAGAATGATGTCCAAAGCAAATCTAATGGTTGATCATAAGTGCAATTGATTATTCCCAATACCAGATCAGTCAGCTGTTTTTAATCACTTTAAATCTTTTTATTAAATTTAATCATAATAGAAGTCAGCTATTAATTTTTCATTTAACCCTCTTTTTCTAGTGTGGTTTAATTTCCCCATAAAACCGCAAAAGTAACTAGACAACTTTCCTTCTAGATTTGTTTATTTTCAACAGTTGCTTTAATTTTATGAGCCAGCTACACAAGTAATCTAGACGATTGCTATGGCATAATTTTGAGTACCACTAATAAACACAATCTAATCGGAAAGCTCTCCTCTTCCTCTTTCTTTCTCTTCTTCATTTGTTCAGAGATCAAGCCTGTTGTATGCTATCAGTAAGTTCTGAGAAATAATTTGACCATAAGAAACATCTTAAGTCATTTATTAAATCTAGGCTTACGCTCTTCTAGCAAAGCCACTCAGATCCACACAAATCTGAGCATCCTGCTATTTGCAGCTAAGATAGTAATAATCAGGTTCACGTTTCACTTGCTAACCACACCTGGCAAAACCTAGCTGTACATTATACACCTAGCTGTCTCACTTTGCCTTTAGCTCCAAATTCTGTTTGATCTTGCATTAGTCTCTTGCCCTTACTCTCACCACAAGTGTGCCAGAATGTTGCAGATGCTCAGCCTAACTGCCCAGATGGCAGACCAAAAGGACTGGCTAGGTGTTTTGAAGAACATCCTTTTACCCACGGCTGCTGACGACCTTCAGCACAAGAGCCAAATGCAACTGGATAACAAGGGAAGACAACTAATGAAAGATGACTTAAACCAGAGGTATGATCACAAATATCTGACTGAGGTTATCCTCCTGGCCCACAACCTCACAGGTTTGAAACAGGAGGTAAACAACCTCAAATTCCAGATCACAGAGTCCCAAAAGAAGCTGACACATGCTAAAAGACCGCATAGACCAGCTAGAGATGGAGGCTCAGGACAGACACAAGGACCCTGGCAGAAGAGAGACACAGGTGGAAATCCATAGTCTTCAAACAGCACTGACAACTGCTAAACAACAAGCGCAGTTGGAAAAGACAGCCAGAGAGGACCTGGAAAAGGAACTCTTTCACACAAAGTCACTGTTAAAAGCAGCAAATTCTGAAATCTTGGAAAAAGATGCCAGAATCATGGCCTGTGAAGGTCAACTGAAGGTGTCCAGAGCTGAAATTGAGGCACTGACCCAGCAGCTGGACAACAACAAAGATGAACTTGGTCCAACGAGAACTGAGACACTCTTACCTGCTGCAAAAAGAACCACAGCAGGAGAGACATCTCACTCCCCCACTTGCAATCAGCAGAGAAACCTCCCCCAGCCAAGCACAGAGTTACCAAGGGGGGAGACAAACCCCTCTGCTTAACATGCCATCGGACAATTTCCTTAAAGCTTCTGCAGCCGCAGAAGGAAAAGGACTGATTCAAACGAATCCTGAAACGACACATGTAGTGACACTCAAAGACCTCAACCGAATGGCCAGACAGATCCCTGCATTTACACCAGAGCTTGCAGGAGACAACGACGTTCACGCTTACCTGCGAGACATTGACTTTCACCTGCAGTCTTTGATGAGTGTGCACCATGTGGGGCAAAGTCCCCTTTTTAACCTTAGTGAACTTACAGACACACTTCCGGACACATACACACACACACATAAGAGACGTACCATCATAGGTGAATACTATTCTCTATGATTATTTTGCTCTAACTGCTCTGCTGTATTATTTCAACTTAAATTGCTCGGACGAGAACAAGTTAGTTTTTTACATCTATTGCTTTTGAACTGCATACAAGGTAACTACCTGTATACTGATCCACTCATACAGAATTGTCTGTTTGAGATGGGCTAAGCTGAAGTATTATCTGTAACCTTTTGTTATTTTGCTAATCAATTTTTGTCATTGTATAACCAGTACTTTTATCTTTTGTATAAATAAATTTTCATTTTATAAAGACAAAGTATTGTTTAATAGTTTTTACTTCAGCTTGTTAAAGACAGTTCTATAAAGAATAGAAAGAGCAAGTGTGTTACATCTTACAAGGCCAAAGGCAACAAACCTTCGATGAGAGATCCTGCAGGAGGGTAAGCATCATTTTATTAAAAAGGTTATTGACTATTTATTGATTTTAAATTGTTCATTTGAGGATATTGGTTTCATATCACTAGATGGCTGGTATGATTATAACGAGCTAGGTGAGGCTTAGGCCTAATTCTGACCTGACAGCAAAAAGACTACTTATTTGCAATGGAGACATTGTATTTTAAGGGTTAATCAGGAACGGGAACGATACCGGTTTCCCAACAACCATCAAGATAGACTCTATCTGATCTGGATAACATCCAGCCCAGAGGTGCGACGCTTTCTGGCTCGGCAGCCAGAAAACATCAAGTATAACTACCAGCAGCTGAAACAAGCCATTATAAAGGAGTTCTCAGAGTTTGAAAATGGACTGATCGCTGCCCTAGATACCAAACAGGGTCGGCATGAAACTCCCTATGTTTATTATCACAGACTCAGACGAGCTTACTTCGGAGCTCGCAACGAACCCGGGATGGAGGAGGACACCAGCTTCAAGAGCCTTTTCCTCCGAAACCTCCATCCTATTGTAAGTCATCATTTAGGCAACACAGCTTGGGCAAGCTTAAGTCAGCACTGCAGCCAGAGCAGAGTAACACTGCAGACTTCAGACTCCTGGTCCCTGGGTGCAGAACAAAGAGCTAATGTCCACCTGCAGCCTCTTTTTCCCTTGGTAAACTGTATGCATGTATGTGTGTGTATGTTAGAGTAGTTTAAGTGTTTAGACTAGTTAATAAAATCTTGTTCATGTTACACGTAAAGTTGTCCGTGTCTCAAGCTCATAACTGGAGTCACTAATCATTTAGATCTTGGTTACTGCTCTTAGTAGTATTGTAAATTAAGAAAGACATTTTCCATGCCCCGGAAATGTACATTTCTTAGAGTTAAAGGTGCCCAAGAATGAAAAATTTAATTAACCTTGCCATAGTTAAATAACAGGAGTTCAGTGCATGTAAATCACATACAGTGAGTCTCAAACACCATTGCCTCCTCCTTCATATGTAAATCTCGTTTGAGAAAAACACCACGGAAAAATAGGCAAATCTCAACATAACACCAGCAGTGATGCAATACATGGGATCATTAATATGTACGCCCCCCAACATTTTCATAAGCAAGCACATGTTCACTATCTGGCGAAACTGCGCAGCCGGCGTATCAACTGGAGTTCTGCAGCAGTAAGCCTGACGCGAGGATAGCGAACATGGCAGATCATGGAAACAAATGTTATGTTCCAGGCTGTGCAGAGGATGTGAAGACGTTTCATACTCTTCCCACAAATAAAACATGTCAACAGGCATGGTTGATGTTTATTTATAATCGGATACCGCAACAATTTAATTCAAAGTTGTTAGTTTGCTCAGCCCATTTCACCACAGACAGTTGTTCAAACCTGGGACAATATCAAGCAGGCTTTGCTCAGCGTCTGACACTGAAGAAAGGGGCAATTCCAACCATTTACCTGCAACCAGTAAGTGATTTTATCCACTTCTTGACTGTCTAAACCATTTCTGATTAAATCGAAAGTTTCTTAGAGAGACAACATTAACGATAATATTCCTGTTGTTGTCTATATCCAACGCAAGATGCTAAACGGTAAGAATAGGATAATCCAAGTGGCTTACATAACTAAATAGTATGTCTAATGACAAAGGTTAATATTATTTCATGCCAGTGTTGTCATAAATTAGTAAATGCAACCATAGATACGTAACATACTATGTTAGTTTAGTTGCTTACACATAGCTCACTCGATCCTTCTAGCTAACGTCAACATTTAAGTTGAAACGATAGTAATTTGATATTTATTTATTTATATTTTTGACAACTGAAGTATGATTATATACTGATTGATATATATAAGGTTGAATGCCTAATCTCTCCATCGTCAAGACGGTCAGTAAAGTTGTGCCTGCTATCATTGAGCCGCAGTGAAACAGCCAATCAGAGCAGAACTCTGCATTAATATTCATGACCCTTCCAAATAAGGCAAAAACAGACCATTTCATCCTGGGGAAGATTTCTAGAGTTGTAAATGGACCTGTAAAACCGTAGCTGGACAATTATTGACCTTAAATAAGCCATATACCCTCTATGTAGATACCAGAGAACAATTTAAAATGTTGTTTCAAATCATTCTAGGGCACCTTTAATAAACAATTGATCCTGAGTGTTCATGGGACAAATAGGTTAATTGATTGTAATATTAATTTACGACAGTAAATTCATTATATTAACTAATCCAAATATTCATAATAAATTATAACCAGTTATTATTTATTATTAATATTTCATATAGAGCTAATTTGCTACAGCTACATATTAATAAATTAGTTAATAAAAATAAACATGTATAGTAATTGTGCTTTTGTCTTTGCGTTACTCCAGTTAATTTGACTCTATTCGTGTTTTATTCCGCTACTGATATCTGGATGCCTCTGTCTATTTTTAGGAACTTTAGAATTTAGTGTTACGTCTCACTTGGTCCTTCTGTATTACGACGCCATGGCTACAATTATGAATTAAACAAAGTGTATCTCGCTAACTACTCAAAGCACCATATGTCAAGTAAGGTTTGCATACAAAACAAGGTTTGACTGGATATTCGATAGCAGCAATAATTTAATTCCGTACTCAATCCGACCCATTTTACATAAAGATTGCATCCTGTACAGCAACTAAATCGCAGCACGGGAATACAATTATTCAAATCTTTTATGAAAATAGTAAGTGAGCAGAGTGGGCTCCCTTTATAAACGCATAAAACTCCGACACTAGTGGAAACCGTTTCGGTCAATCTGACTACACCAAATCATGAATCTATAGCATGTTCTAGAAGGTACAACGTATGCACTAGAAGGCAGAATTAGTCAGTGAACAAGCGCTGAACCATTCAATCCTGATTGTGTATATTCCGTGTAGTGTTGGCTGCTCCAATTGGTCATTGCATTCAAGCACTCCACAGACATTTACGCATTTGGCAGACGCTTTTGTTCAGGGTGACTTGCATCGTATTCAAGGTGCACATTTGGTATTTTGTCGGATCTTGCTTTCCCTGGGAATCGAACCCATGGCTTGGCGTTGCTAGCGCTATGCTCTACTGTTTGAGCTACAGGAAAGACATGTGTCTGTGATCTCGCATTGTAAACACCAACATTTGTCAGTCTATCGAGACTAACATAATATACAGGGGAGTAAATATAGTGTGACTGTTTGACAAAGTCTGCACATGCGTACTGATTCCTGCAAATGACGAGCTCTCTCGCAGTGAGCTTTTTTTTTCTTTCTCTTCACCAAAGCTGGCACACACGGTGTGCTTTTCAGACTGTGATCCTGATCTCACACTGTGGGAACTCCGCTGCATTAATGTCAGACTGCATCATAATGCGCATAATATGATAATCATAATCAGAATTTGTCTGGAGGTTACATCAACCCACTCACATTTGTTTAATTTACTTCAGGTTACAATTTTATCATGGCTGTTGGTGAGTATGTCAAACATGCTATCAAAGACAAAAGATTTTAGCCTAGGGTCAAAAGAATTTAGGATTGCGATATTTGTCTCAGACTGCCAAACGTGGCCCAAAAAGTCATACAGTATGAACTTGGCTCAGGTTATCAAACGATGACTCTCACATTGATTATTGTTTTTCATTGGTTCGGTTGCTTTGCAGGGTTCTATAGCCAACTATGGTTTATTAGCTAGTAAAGTGTCTTCTAAAACATTCTTTTTCCTTCCGCAAGGGCATTGTTTGAGGTTTTCAATTGTCGGTTATGTATTTGTCATGCTGTTCTGGTTTATTTTCTTCTGGGGGTTCTCTCAACAGGTTCTGATGGTTAGATGGTGTTCTATCTAGCTGTGAGTTGGAGTCACGTCCAATGGTTTCGAATCCTCCAACTGCAGATGCTAAGAACTGCAGTTCCCCAACTCCTCTATGCCTAGGTCATTCTTCGGATTGTGGCTGCTACGAACGCAGCTCAATGTGTGGAGTCTGCATACTCTATCAAGGTGCTGTGTACATGGTCATCCTCAGCATTATAGTACAAGCAAGATCTGACTCAAACACTCAGCAACTTCAAGTAATAATTTTCATGCAAATACTGGCGGTGGCATGTTTTCTCCTTTATTACTACTCATCAATCCTGTTTTTGTCAGTCTCTATAAGCCTTTCATGAATTTCTCTGTGGCCTAACGTGATCTCTGTACAGGTGGCCTATTGTAGCCTTCATCTCTATGTGGCCTACTGTGGCTTCGTCAGCATGGCCTTCATCTCTGTAAAAGAGGATATCTCTAAGCACATCCCTGCACCCCTAATCATTCTGCAATTTTTATATTCCCCAACGGGTCTCCCATATCAAGAAGGTGGTTAACTCAGCTAGAGACAGACTTACAGACCATCTCATCAGTATACCGGACATTCATTCAGGGTTATGTGCTGCTACAACAGCAACTGAACGCAAGATTGTATGATGGTCAAGATGGTCGTCAGCATTCTAACATTATAGAATGCTCAAACCTTCAGGTAATCCTAAGATTACCTATGTATCTTAACAAGCATCAGGTAAGTTACAGTTTATTTAACTCCTAATACTTTTTCATGGGGTCTATCGAGGCCAACTCATGCACCCACGCTGTCTTCTCCTCACTATGGGCTATCGCAGCCTTCTCTGCACACTGGCTTATCATTCTCAGTCGCTGCGTCTTTCTTGTACCCTCTCCTACCAAGGCTGTATACACGGCCTAACCTGGCAGTCATACAGCCTATGTGTTTTTTTTCGCACCCCGGCCTATTGAGGCAGTATACACGGTCTAACGTGGCAGTCAATACAGCCTACGCAGCTTTTCGTACCCCGGCCTATTGAGGCAGTATACACAGCCTAACGTGGCAGTCCATACAGACACATTTTTTTCAGTAAACCACTGTTTAATAAAAATAAAAAGCCATTTTTAAAAACTGCTGTACTGAACCCGTACTGAACAGTGACTTCAAAACCGAGGTACGTACCGAACCGTCAGTTTTGTGTACCGTTACACCCCTAGTTTATTTATTTTTACTGGGCAACCAGGGTAGGCTATGACAGCCATCATATATCCTGCCATACCCAGCTGATGCGAAGTGTATGTGAATTTACACAGGAAAAAGCCCTGTCTAGGCTCTGCCCTGGGACGGGTTGTGTCGAGCCATTCGTTAGTCTGGTTGTTTGATGAATAACAGATTAAAATGTAGCTGCAATAAACGTGTTAAGAATCCGTACAGCTGTAGCAGCGCAGGACTTTTATTCTGCCGTGCGGCACGGAGGAAGAACTGATGACGGAACAGTTTGATCTTCGGCCGACCAATCAGCAGAAAAGCGCGTATAATTCCCGCCCACGTGTAGAAATCGAATATTCAAACCGTTTATTCATTTTTCTACTTCTGAACGAAAAATCAAGCTGAATTTTTGTTTTTCGTTTTGTTTAAAAAACGAAAACGGAGCCGTTTTTTTTTTTTAATACCCGTTTCTATAAGGAAAAATCAAATGGCCAAAATATACACCGACCATATCTGCCGTACCAAACTGCAATGAAGCAACTGGTCTGACTAGGGCGTCACTCTTGCGTGCGTGCGTGCATGCACACACACAGGTTGCTAGGTTACCATAGCAAATAGGCTCACCCCAGAAATTATATATTATTTGTTAGTAGCCTAATGGTAAATGTTGCAGGTGTAGAAATCTACATAAAACACATATTTACTTTGATGTCAGGGCTAGATTACAGCATGAAACCTGTTGTGCATATTAATAAATTAAATTGCTTTTCCTCTTCATTTTCATTATGCATTATTTGTTTTGGTTGTTTAAAAACACACAAAAAATTATCTGATTAATCGATCGATTAAATGCTAGATTAATCTATTACAAAAATAATCGATAACTGCAGCCCTAGTGTATACAAACTTACCTTTCACACGTTTACCTTTCCAGAGATAGCTACTGCAGCCCATCAATGAGTTTCTCATCTATCGCTCAGTTGATTTGAAGGAGAGATACCTAGTACACCGTTTCCACGTGCACCCATTCACAGGAAGCAGAATAATTTCAACATGGACAAACTACCTCTATTCACTGTTGGCATCGGTGTGTGTGTGGCTTTCAGCAGCTGAAGTTAAATCTAACCTCCCTATTTCCCTGACACAGGTTACCATTGACTGCACTGAGCTCAGTTGTCAAATACCATCCTTGCTACTACTCCAGAAGTGTACTGAAGTTACAAATCTCACTGGCGCTGTACAATGAAATATGCATATGCATATGCCTCCACGAGACTGAACAAGCATGGATCTGGTAAAACACCTACCATCCCTCTGTAGAGTCCACTTCTGTAAAGAAATGTTTAGCATGAAAATTATTGTTGCCAATGTTACACTTTTGTAATTCCCCTAAATAGCATTTCTATATTTTTTTATACACTCAAAAAAATAATTTGTTGAATTTGTTGAGTGGTTCTACACAACTATATTGAGTCATTTTTACAAATAACAATTTAGTTATATCAACAAAATAAAGTCAAGTAAAGCTGACAAAATTTCTTTAAGTAAATACAAACCATTTGAATTTGTCACTGTTACGTAATATTTATATGCGCAGTTTACTTAATAATGTTATGTTAAATTTATAAAAGTTTATTATGTTAGGTGAACACATTTATTGATTTAATTTACCTTATTAAATTAACTACTTGCTCTACAAGTGTAACTGGAAAACTATTAAATATACCAACAAGCATATTTTTAGAAACAAAATTCAAAAACAACTTAATTGAGAACAGGAAGTCCATCCAATAAATGAGAGTATGAGTGGCCACAGCCTAAACACAGGCACCACTCTTCTGCATAATGGTAACCACAAAATTACAGAAACTCCTTTAAATGTCCAACATAATTGCACATAACACTAACATAAACTAACAACATCTTTCCCTTTACTGAAAAGATAAAAGAACACTTTAATCCCTAAATTTACTCTCCTAATGTAGTCCCTTGCAAAGCATGCTGGGAACTACAGATCCACTGCCCAGTTTGTTCGTTTCACTCAGCAATGTTAAGTTGACCGATCAAACACTTATTAAGTAAAGCTGACAATACTCATTTTTAGTAGAAACAACTCAGTAAATCTAAGTAATTTAGTTAAATGAGTTTAAGTAATGTGAACAAGGGTGATTTGAGCGCAACTAACAACAGTGAAAGTTCATTTGAGTGTACTCTGGATTATTTTAAATGCTTATGAACACTGTAAAAGCATTAGTCTTTGCAAAAAATGGCCAACATATTACAATTGTTAACATCCTTCTACACATGATATTTGATAGCTTAACTTACCTTGTGCTGTATGATTTGGTACAGGTTTTGTGATGGCATTGATGGGTCCTGGTTTCACACCCTGACAGACAAATTAATCTTAGAAGGAATAACAAAGCTGAAACTCCAACCATACTATACACTTTTACAACCCCAAATCAGAAAAAGTTGGGACAGTATGGAAAACGCAATTTACTTTGACTTGTATTTCATTGCAGACAATATGAACACAAAGGGCCCTATTTTAACGATCTGAAACGCAAGTGTCAAAGCGCGAAGCGCAAGTAACTTTGTGGGCGGGTCTCGGCGCTGTTGCTATTTTCCCGGCGGGATAAATGGCTCTTGCGCCCGGCGCAAATCTAAAATGGGTTGGTCTGAAGTAGCTTCATTATTCATAGGTGTGGTTTGGGCGTAACGTGAATAAACCAATCCGAGCGTCATCCAACATTCCCTTTAAAAGCAGGTGTGCAAGTTCCATTATGGATTGCTATTATTATGGCGTATTTACCAGGCGCACACCAGGAGCGGTTCACAGCCGAGGAGACTGATGTTCTTGTAAGAGCAGTGAAAGACAGAGAAGTGAAGTTGTAATGTTGTACATTATGGTAAAGGTGATTTCACCCTTATCCTTAATTATTACAATTAGCCTGAATCATTTGTAAGCTAGATTTATGCCTATTTTTTCACATCTTCGTGGCACACCACAATGATTTCCGTCATCTCATGTGTTAATATTTTTTTAGTGTAACAATTTATGATTTGCAAAAATAACTGTTGCATCTGTGTAGATTACATGAGCAAAGTGTATGCGCGTCGTGCACGCTATACATTATGGTCAAGCATGCGCCCTTAAAATAGCATAGTGAACAACGCGCAACGCGCCACTGACTTCAGACTAGGTTTTTTCTGGTCAGTGGCGCAATTGTTTAATGGAACAGCAAAATAGCACCAGGGATTGTTTGCGCCGGAACACGCCTCCTTTTTTGCGCTGAACCGCCCAGGGAGCGCAAGTTCATTCACTAGTTTAGCGACGTGCTTCTGTGGAGGGAAAAGCACGCTTTGCGCGGGTGCAAAATAGGAATGACACATGCGTCGGTGTACAAAGTCAATTGCGCTGGGTGCAAGATAGGGCCCAAAATATTTCATGTTTTGTCTGGTCAACTTCATGTCATTTGTAAATATGCATCCTTTCCTGTCATTCAGACCTGCAACACATTTAAAAAAAAGTTGGGACAGGAGCAATTTAGGGCTAGTAATGAGGTCAAATGGTTAAATAATGATGTGATTTGAAACAGGTGATGTCAACAGGTGATTGTAATTATGATTTGGTACAAAAGCAGCATCCAAGAAAGGTCTAATCCTTTAGGAGCAAAGATGGACCGAGGATCGCCAGTTTGCCAACAAATACGTGAGAAAATTATTGAAATGCTTAAAAACAATGTTCCTCAAAGAAAGATAGGAAGAGATTTGGATATTTCACATTCAACAGTGCATAACATAATTAAAAGGTTCAAGGAATCTGGAGGAATTTCAGTGCGTAAAGGAAAAGGGCGCAAGCCTAAGCTGAACAACCGTGATCTCCGATCCCTCAGGCGGCACTGCATCAAGAATCGTCATTCATCTATAAGCGATATCACCACATGGGCTCAGGACTACTTTGGCAAACCTTTGTCAAGTACCACAATATGTAGTTACATCCACAAATGCCAGTTAAAACTGTACTGTGCCAAAAGGAAGCCCTATGTTAACAGTGTCCAGAAGCGCCGTCGACTTCTCTGGGCTCGGAGGCATCTGGGATGGACCATCACACAGTGGAAACGTGTACTGTGGTCAGATGAATCAGTATTTCAGGTATTTTTTTGGGAGGAATGGACGCCGTGTGCTCCGGACCAAAGAAGAAAAGAATCATCCAGACTGTTACCAGCAACAAGTCCAAAAGCCAGGGTCTGTCATGGTATGGGGTTGTGTCAGTGCCCTTGGCAAAGGTAACTTGCAATTCTGTGAAGGCACCATTAATGCTGAAAAGTACATAGAGATTTTGGAGCATAATATGCTGCTTTCAAGAAGACATCTTTTCCAGGGACGTCCATGCATATTTCAACAAGACAATGCAAAACCACATTCTGCACACATTACAAAGTCCTGGCTGCGGAGGAAGAGGGTACGGGTACTTGACTGGCCTGCCTGCAGTCCCGACCAGTCTCCAGTAGAGAATGTGAAGCGCAAAATGCGACAACGAAGACCCCGTACTGTTGCCCACCTTAAGACTTGTTTGCAGGAAGAATGGGACAAAATTACACCTGAAACACTTCATCACTTGGTGTCTTCAGTCCCTAAACGTCTTTTAAGTGTTGTGAAAAGGAATGGCAACATTACAAAGTGGTAAATGCTTTACTGTCCCAACTTTTTTTTAAATGTGTTGCAGGTCTGAATGACAGGAAAGGATGCATATTTACAAATGACGTGAAGTTGACCAGACAAAACATGAAATATTTTGTGTTCATATTGTCTGCAATGAAATACAAGTCATAGTAAATTTAGAAATCACTTCTTTTTTTTTTTATTTGCGTTTTCCATACTGTCCCAACTTTTTCTGATTTGGGGTTGTAATTCAAATGCTGCTCTATCCCCCTTAAAGGGCATTGTTACATCCAGACGTAATTATTGTTGAACAGTGGGATACGTTCTCCCCTCCTTCTTGTTTTCTTGCTAGCCCAAGCACTCATGGACATGCATGAGGGTAGATCTGACCCAGAGCCCCTCCGGGCAACGGACCTCGGCCTCCGGGCGACGAAAGTCACCACCCGTTCTGTTGGTCAGGCAATGTCCACCTTAGTGGTCCAGGAACGACATCTCTGCTTAAAGCTGGCCGATATGAGGGAGACCGACAAGAACCGGTTGGTTCCGGGAGAACTGGTTCCCAACAGTTCTCGACCGTCCATAAGCAGACGGAGGCGATCAAGCACATCCTGCCCTGGCGGTCCGCTGCTGCCTCCACCCCGCCGCCGGCCGCAGCACCTCCGTCTGCCCGCCGCCGAGGACGTCCACCTGCCGCCGCCCCCGCCCCCGCTCCAGCCTCAGCCCAGCAGCAGCCTCCACCCAGGCGGAGGCGTGGAGCCGGCCGCAGGAAGGACGTCCAGCCGCTCAGGCCACTGCCAAGCCAGGTGGCAAGCGCCGTCGTAAGAGACCCTGAGACGGGCCACCCAGAGATGGAGGAAACTGCCTGATCGATTGCTCCTGTCTCCTGTGTGCCTCCTGTGTGCCTGTTTGTAGCTCTGTACAGCCTTGCTCACGTTTGAATCTTTATCTTGATATTTCCTCTTTATTCTACTGCTAAATATAACTTACTCATCACCATAAATAGTTTAAAAATTGCCTATCACGTTAAATTTGACATCGCTAGCTTTTAATCTAAATCACCATCACACGTTAGCATTTCGCTAGCCTGTTAGCTTGTCATCTCTGCACCCGGGTCTCCTGCTCTCTGAGTTCATTAGTTGGATTAGTAAATAGTGTCCAGCATACGATTGTGGTAAGTGGTAAACTGGATTAATCAACAAATACGGTAAGTCATGTCTTCTCCTCTCATTATCACTTGCACTTCATGCTGCATGTTTAGCATAGGCTTCTCCGCTGGCGAACAGGTCCACCCCCCAAGATTATTGTTATAAACATGAGCCGCGTCTGAAAGGTAAAGGGGGAGGGGTTGCTGTAATTTATAATAATATCTTCAGTATTACTCAGAAGTCTAGTTTCAAATATAATTCCTTCGAAGTTTTGGTGCTTTATGTAACGCTATGTAGTGTACATGACAAAACCTGTTCAACATTGGTGTTAGCTACTGTATACAGGCCACCAGGGCATAATACAGACTTTATCAAAGAATTTGCTGACTTTCTATCAGAATTAGTACTGGCCGTAGATAAAGTACTAATTGTTGGTGATTTTAATATCCATGTAGACAACGAAAAAGACGTATTAGGATTAGCATTTAAAGATACACTAAACTCTATTGTAGTTAGGCAACACGTGTCAGGACCCACTCATCGCCATAATCATACTTTAGACCTAATATTGTCACATGGAATTAATGTTGATACCGTTGAAATTCTGCAGCAGAGCGATGACATCTCAGATCATTACTTAGTATCTTGTATACTTAATTTAGCTAAAGTTGCAAAGCCGCCCCCTCGTTTCAAAAATGGCAGGACAATCACTGCTGCTACTAAAGATTGCTTTTTAAATACTCTTCCTCATCAGTATCATCTCCTCAGCAACCCAGATAGCATAGAAGAACTCGATGTTGCAACAGAAACTATTGACTCTCTCTTTTCCAGTACTTTAGACACAGTTGCTCCTCTGCGCTTAAAGAAGATTAAAGAAAATAGTCCAACGCCGTGGTACAACGAGCACACCCGGGCCCTTAAAACAGCAGCCAGAAAAATGGAGCGCAGCTGGAAGAAAACAAAACTAGAGGTCTTTCGAAATTCGTGGAAAGAGCACATGATCGCATACAGAAAGGCCGTAAAAACTGCTAGATCCGCTTATTTCTCAACTCTCTTGGAAGAAAACAAACACAACCCAAGGTATTTATTCAATACAGTGGCTAAATTAACCAAAAATAAAGCTTCAACTTCTGATGATTGTAAACAGCACAGCAGTAATGACTTTATGAACTTCTTCACATGTAAAATTGATAATATTAGGAAGAAAATTTTAACCATGCAGCCGTCTACTACAGTATCACATCAGACAGAGCATTGTAGTGTCACTGAGGAAAAATTACAATCATTCACTGCTATAGGAGAAGAAGAATTGGCTAAACTCGTTAAATCATCAAAATCAACAACATGTATGCTTGACCCTGTACCGACTAGGCTATTAAAAGAGATGCTACCAGAGGTCATAGATCCTCTTCTTAATATCATTAATTCATCTTTGTCATTAGGATATGTACCGAAAACTTTTAAGTTGGCTATTATTAAACCTCTTATTAAAAAACCGCAACTTGATCCTACAGAATTAGTCAATTATAGACCAATCTCAAATCTACCCTTTCTGTCAAAAATACTTGAAAAGGCAGTGTCTTCACAATTATGTTCCTTTTTAGAAAGAAATGGTATCTGTGAGGATTTCCAGTCAGGATTTAGACCGTATCATAGTACTGAGACTGCTCTCATCAGAGTTACAAATGATTTACTCTTATCATCCGATCGTGGCTGTATCTTTCTATTTGTGTTACTTGATCTTAGCGCTGCATTTGATACCACAAGTAGTAACCTAGAATACTGTCTAACACTTGATGGCTGCTCTGTCAAGTCTTCGTCGTCAGTGAGGAACCTGGGTGTGCTCTTTGATACCAATCTTTCGTTTGAAAGCCACGTTTCTAGCATCTGTAAAACTGCTTTCTACCATCTTAAAAATATAGCAAAATTACGGCACATGCTCTCAATGCAAAATGCTGAACAGTTAGTTCATGCGTTCATGACCTCAAGGCTAGATTATTGTAATGCTCTATTGGGTGGTTGCCCTGCTCGCTTAATAAATAAACTCCAGCTGGTCCAAAACGCAGCAGCTCGAGTACTTACTAGAACCAGGAAGTATGACCATATTAGCCCAGTTCTGTCAACATTGCACTGGCTACCTATTAAACATCGCATACATTTTAAAATCTTGCTTATTACTTACAAAGCACTAAATGGTTTAGCTCCCCAATACTTGAGCGAGCTCTTAACATATTATACTCCATCACGTCTACTGCGATCTCTAAATTCTGGCCAGTTGTTAATACCGAGAATATCCAAATCAACTGCAGGCGGTCGATCCTTTTCCTATTTAGCTCCTAAACTCTGGAACAGTCTTCCTAGCACTGTTCGGGAAGCAGACACAATCTGTCAGTTTAAATCTAGACTAAAAACACATCTCTTTACTGTGGCATACACATAAAACACTTTATCAATTAATTGATTGTTAGGCTGCATTAACTAGGTCAGCCGGAACCGGGAACACTTCCCATAACACCTGATGTACTCGTTACATCATCAGAAGAATGGCATCTACACTAATGATATTCTCTCTGTTTTATCCCGAGGTTTACTGCAGTCAGCCAGATCCGGGCCGTATCCTAATCAGATGGTGGACCAGAGAAGACCAACACAGGACCCCGAAGTGTCTGCAGAGACCGTGTCAATTATCCTCCCGCTGCAACTGCCTCATCGACACGGCATCAAAATAAACCCGTCACCAGTGAGATAACTCCGATTGTTCGAATATTACCATTAAATAATACTTAAATCGATATGTCATCCGCAATAAACCCGTCTCCAGTGTGTTGCCTCCGATCATTCGAATATTGCACTTTAATAATTATTTAATCAACATCATCCTCAATAAACCCGTCTCCAGCGTGTTGCCTGCGGTCCTTTGAATATTCCGATCTATTATGACCTCTGACCTGTAAAGCAGCCAGAATAATAATAATAATGCGTTGTTTGTAAATTGGCCAGAGGAGAACTGGCACCCCGACTGAGCCTGGTTTCTCCCAAGGTTTATTTTTCTCCATTAGGTCACCTAATGGGGTTTTGGTTTCCTTGCCACTGTTGCCTCTGGCTTGGCGTGCTCAGTTGGGGACACTATATTTTTCAACTAAACATCGAAATAAATCTAATTAATAAACTAATTTAACCATGTAAACTAAATTACTGATCTAATTATTGATCTAAAGCCCACACTGTCACCGTATGGAAATTGAAATGAACTGATGACATCAAATGGCTATACAGCTGAATAAAATTAGGCTGCATTATTTTGCTGTTTAACACTGTAAAGCTGCTTTGAAACAATCTACATTGTTAAAAGCGCTATATAAATAAAGTTGACTTGACTTGACTTGACTCTTCAGTAGATGGCTGCAGCACCACTCCTTCCGGGGGAGAATTTTTTGTTCTGTTATTTCTGTTCTGCCACTGGCCCCAATGCCAGTGGTACCTAAATGATCAGTAAAAGAGCAGTTTTCAACATCTCAAGAGAGAGCGTCTGGCAGTATGTGACGCTACCATGCCTCGTTCCCCTCGGACGCCCAGCGAATGCAGGTTCGTGTGTCTCTCACCCAGACCCCTCCACGGACCACTCCCATGTTGTCCACGGGTCCCTGCGCTCCACTACTCTGCCCCGCTGTGGGTACGTCTGTGGTACCGATGACCCCGCTTGTACGGTCTCTGGGGGCCTGGCTAGCGCTCCCCAGCCCATCTCGCTGGCTCATCTGCACCATCAGACTCGGCTATGCGATTCAGTTAGCCCGGCGTCCCCCCAAGTTGCTCTGGCCCCGGGGCCTACGCAAATATGCGTTTCCCCCAGTGGTGGCACCCTATGGCCCCCGCGTCCGGAGCTCTGGAAACTCCATGTCTGGTCCCTGGATGGGACGTGGAGGTTCTAGGTGACCAACCGCAAGCGGTAGTTGACACATCACTTCCGCCAGAGCCCCCTCTACGAGACGGCTGTATGCGTTGAAGTGGAACCTGTTCGTCGATTGGTGCTCTTTTTGCCGAGAAGACCCCCGAAAGTGTTCGGTCAGATCTGTGCTCTCTTTTCTTCAAGACGGGTTGGAGCGAAGGCTGTCTCCTTCCACCCTCAAGGTATATGTTGCCACCATCGCCGCAAATCATGACCTGGTAAATGGTGAGTCCTTAGGCAAGCACGATCTGATCGTCAGGTTCCTGAGGGGGGCGAGGAGATTAAATCCGCCTCGTCCTCCCTCTATACCCTCTTGGGACTTAACTCTGGTGATGACCGCACTGCAGAGGGCGCCCTTCGAGCCTTTGCAGTCAGCTGAGCTGAAAATCTTGTCTCTCAAGACAATACTCCTGGTTGCATTGGCCTCGGTTAAGAGGGTAGGAGACCTGCAGGCATTTTCGGTCGAAGAATCGTGCCTGGAACTCGGGCCAGCTAACTCTCAGGTAACCCTGAGACCCCGGCCTGGATATGTGCCCAAGGTTCCCACTACTCCCTTTTGGGATCAAGGGGTGAGCCTGCAAGTGCTGCCCTCAGAGGAGGCAGACCCAGCCCTGGCTTTTCTCTGTCCAGTTCACGCGCTGCGCGTCTATGTTGACAGAACGCAAAGCTTTAGGACCTCAGAGCAGCTCTTCGTCTGTTACGGAGGACAGCAGAAGGGAAAGGCTGTCTCCAAGCAGAGGATGGCCCACTGGATAGTGGATGCCATCGTCATGGCGTATGAATCCCAAGACGTGCCCTGCCCGCTCGGGGTTAGAGCTCACTCCACCAGGGTGTAGCTTCTTCCTGGGCACTGGCTCGTGGCGCCTCGCTGACAGACATTTGTAGAGCTGCGGGCTGGGCGACACCAAACACGTTCGCTAGGTTTTATAGCCTACGCCTGGAACCGGTTGCTTCTCTTGTGCTCGCTTCCCATAGTCAGCAACATTGATGTGCCCGTTCTAGTGCGTCTTGCTGCGCCATTCCCTTCTCCATGGAACGGATACGTGCACTTATATTCTCCAGTCGAGTTCACCAGGAATTGGCGAACCCTGTTGAGTCCTCCGCAACCCGCGGCAGTCGGATGTGGCGGAGCATCCGACGCCAGGTCTGGCACTTGTATGCATTGGTGGAACTTGTGTCAGGCTGGGTTCCGTATGTTGCGACCCCTACGGCGGTCCCATATGTGTATTCTCCACGGTACAGCTCCCTACGGCTAGCTCGTGTCTTTCCCTCTGCAGAGTTCCTCTACCATCTCAGTACGGTGTCGTTCCCCCGCCTGCAACAGGCCAGGGCCACCCCTGGGACTTCCGTATGTTACACTGCCCAAGGCCAGTCCATACGTGTATTCTCCACATGGTAACTCCATCCGGGCACACTTTCCCAGCGTTATCTAATAAGTCTGCTGAGTGGGTCTTGCAGAACAGCAGTGTGACTCTCCCTGCGTGAATTTCCCCGCCCGCATCAGAACGGGGTCTGAGGGGCTCTCGCGGGGCGCTGGAAGTGGTAGTAACTGTGGCGTTTTCCAAAGGGATCCCAATTCTGAAAAGGAACATCTCGGTTACGTATGGTAACCCTCGTTCCCTGAAGGAGGGAACGGAGACGTACGTCCCGTCGCCACAGTTCCTTACCATCACTGCATGGCCGAGTCACTAGTTTGGCTCCTCAGTGAAAAACGAGAGTGCATTGCTCTCGCTTCCTATTTATACCCGTGGTGCGGGGAGGAGCGCGAGATGCAAATCTCGCACGCCAATGGCCCATTGGCCTGTTCTCTAAATCTCGAAGCTGATAGGGGCTCTCTGAAGTGATCCCAATTCGTCAGTATAACCGACGTACGTCTCCGTTCCCTCCTTCAGGGAACGAGGGTTACCATACGTAACCGAGACGTTTGCGTGTCATCTTGTTGTCACAGGTGTGTGGAGGCAGGAAAACGGGTAACATATTTTAATTTAAAGTACTCACAACGTAGCCAGACAGGCAATAGCACAACACATCTAACATAACGAGATCAGACAGAGACTGAAGGAACGGGAGGAACTTAAATAGTGAACATAATGAGGATAATGATGACACACAGATGAACTAATAACGATGGTAACTGGGGAGACAGACGAGTGGCGGGAAACAAAACAAAGGTCCAAACAAACTGAAAGTCCAATCAAACTGAAACTAAACGTGACTATGACACTTATTTTCTGACCCGATATTAAAGGGTTAGTTTAACCAAAAATGAAAATTCTGTCATTAATTACTCACCCTCATGTCGTTCCAAAGCCGTAAGATCTTTGTTCATCCTCTGAACACAAATGAAGATATTTTTGATGAAATTAGAGAGGTTTCTGAACCATCCATATGCAGCAACGTCATTGCAACTTTCAAGGCCAAGAAAGGTAGTAAAGAGATCATTCAAATAGTCCATGTGACTCCAGTGGTGTAACCTTAATGTTATGAAGTGACGAGAATACTTTTTGTGTTATTAAACAGCAAGCAGAAACTATGCAAAATAATATTTTATTTTGCATAGTATGCATAACTATGCAGCATATATGTATCCTTCGCTGCCTTTGATATCCCACAAAGATGGCATCCCAAAAAGATGGCATCCAAAAGATAGGTTAAGTTTATACCTAGGTTTTTGGACGCAGTATCTCTTAAGGTCCTTTCACACTGGACGGTCCTAGTGAGTCGCTGTCCTGCAGAGTTTGGTTCCAACCTTGTAAGATGTCTATAGAAGCTCTTATTGAGAATTAACAGAGGTTGAGATGTTGATGTTTTGTTGAAAATATTTGGTCACCATTACGGTGATCAGTGTTTCCTTTAGTTGGACAGTTTGACTCTTGGCTTTTTATGCGAGTTTGTGGTTTTTGTTACAGCGTTAATAAAACACATAATCTGTTCAAATCAAAAGAAGCCATACACAAAAATTGTGATGAAGAAAAATGTTTGACTAAACTCATCACTGACTGAGAATGTTAATAAATAATATTCACCAACAATACTTTCTTACCACAGATCAGACATTCAAAATTTTGATTTTTAAATACATTCTTGGAGGAAAAAAGTTTAGACACACACAGATATCAAGAATCAGCATATGAATCTCAACAATGGCGACATACTTGGTGAGCCATGAGTTTTATACTGTTTTATACTGTGGTGGCTTAGTAGGGTTGGAGCGAAACTCTGCAGGACATCAGCTCTTTAGGACTGAACTTGCCCCTGACTTAGAGGTTCACAAATGTACCTTTAAGGGTATCACCCCAGTGACGGACACTTCAATTTTGTACTTTTTTTTTTTTTTAGAGTGAACAATAATAATAGGGATAACATAATCTTTTGAGTTAAAACTTGTTGTTTTCTAAACCTAACTGACTATGGTCTATTTTTTTCTAAACCTAATTGACTATGGAAAGTGAATGTGTTTCTGTCAGTATGACTGTGGCATTTAAATGTTTACATTGTAACTATGTTTACATGAAAACATAGTTGCTCCAGATCGATTGGTTCCCTGAAGTTTATGGTTTGTCTCGTCAGATGCGATGCTACTGTCTGGAGTAGCTCCTCAAATTGTCCCAAGGTCATTCGAAAGTAAGTGTGGAACCGGCCATGATAAAGTTGTAGCTCCTGTATAAGATTAGCATAATCCCCTTCAGACTCTCTGTTCTTTTAAGAGTGGGTACACCCAAAACCTTCTTTTCGGTCTTCTAAAGAAAATGAAAAGCTTGTCCTCACTGGATGATGAAGTGTCCGTTTTCTCAGCTGTCACCGCCATAGACCGGAAAAAAAATATGGATGACGCGACTTCATTGGCTTCCGCTGAAGTAACTGAAGCCTCCGGAGGTCCGAATATGGCGCTGACATCTTGCGCAGATTTGGGACAGAGTCTGCGCAGTAGTGATCTTGGGACCGGAGTCTATGCAGTAGAGAGCAGGAAGTAGAGGAGCGATTATCAAAAGCCGGCCCACACTCTCACAGATGCAGAACAATTCATTAAGTTGGTGTTAAATAAACAGTTATGGAAATGTAGAAATTAAAGCTAAAGCTCCACTCTCCTCCAGAAAATCCAGAAAAAATTCAGTTGGTACCTCAGTGACAACTTCACTCAGAGAAGCTGGCAATCTCAGCTGTCAATCATGACATTGTTTGTGGAATGTGCTTTACTGCAAAAAAAAAAAAAGAGTGCGAATACTGTATGTATTAACTGCAAAGTACTAGCCACTGCAGGGTGCATAAAACTACATTTAAGAGTACACTAAAACTTAATCGTATCCATATTTAATTAATTAAAATTATATGTTTTTTTTTACCTTCATTCAAGCGTTATATCATCATCATTAGGCACACAGCAGTCATAAATCATTACAATACCAAATCAACCTGGCAGCGATAGAAAGAACACTTAATTTTTTAAATTTTCATTAAACAACATACAATATAATAAAAAAATGTAGAAATAAATTATTCATTTTCTCTTTATTCATAAAAAAAAACAGCGTCATTTGCATACATGCAGTTATAATAGTCATTACAATTCTAGTCTTATCATAATGTAATGTCTGGTGTTTTGTTTTTGTTTCACACTCTCACAGATGCAGAACAATGCATTAAGTTGGTGTTAAATAAACAGTTATGGAAATGTAGAAATTAAAGCTAAAGCTCCACTCTCCTCCAGAAAATCCAGAAAAAATTCAGTTGGTACCTCAGTGACAACTTCACTCAGAGAAGCTGGCAATCTCAGCTGTCAATCATGACATTGTTTGTGGAATGTGCTTTACTGCAAAAAAAAAAAGAGTGTGAATACTGTATGTATTAACTGCAAAGTACTAGCCACTGCAGGGTGCATAAAACTACATTTAAGAGTACACTAAAACTTAATCATATCCATATTTAATTAATTAAAATGATATGGTTTTTTTTTACCTTCATTCAAGCGTTATATCATCATCATTAGGCACACAGCAGTCATAAATCATTACAATAACAAATCAACCTGGCAGCGATAGAAAGAACACTTAATTTTTAACATTTTCATTAAACAACATACAATATAATAAAAAATGTAGAAATAAATTATTCATTTTCTCTTTATTCATTAAAAAACCCAGCGTCATTTGCATACATGCAGTTATAAAAGTCATTACAATTCTAGTCTTATCATAATGTAATGTCTAGTGTTTTGGCTTTGTTTCATGTTCACTGTCATGTTTCCTGGTCTTGTCATGTGATCCTGCCATGTGCTCCATTGTCATGTGATTCCTTAGTCTCTTGTGTCATCAATAAGTGTGTTCGACATCGGCTGCGGCTGGATGCAACTGATCGGCGAGAGTAGCCGCGTGCAGGCGGGGAGGAGCTGCAAACGGAGACGTGAAGTCGGACACTTTCTGAGTCCCGTAGTGACGCTTGCGCTGTATTTGCATACTTTATCACAGCTGGAGTTAAATAAATGCAATATTTGGTAATACACAGATGTTTCAGAGACATTATTGTCATGTTATACTTTACTCAGCGTGTGTCTGTACAAGAATAAAGTTCAACATATAAGCCTACAGTATCAATGAAGTGGGGTCTACGTTTTTTTTATCAGTTTTATTTTGATATGACATCGTGACTACATGAAAGGAGGTTTTACTGTTATAAAAAAATTCTTGGTTACGTATGTAACCCTCGTTCCCTGAGGAGGGAACGGAGACGTACGTTAGTGACTAACGAATGGGGGTTTTGCTTAGAAGCCTATTACCTTCGAGAATTTAACAGCGCCCAATGGCAGTGCCAATGCCACGGGCATGCGGAATTTGCATGCGTAACTCCGCCCCACCTCGTGGGTATATAAGGAAGTACGCTGGCAACATTGCATTATGTTACTGCTGCAGGAGCCAAGACTGAACTCCGCGTTCCAGGCAGCACAGCTGATGTGGCAAAGGAACGTACGTCTCCATTCCCTCCTCAGGGAACGAGGGTTACATACGTAACCGAGACGTTCCCTTTCGTTCAGTCACTACGACGTACGTTAGTGACTAACGAATGGGGGTTCCAATATAACAACGCCACTCAGCTGTCTTCCAGTGCCCTGCGTAAGTGTGAGTACCCTGTCGTAAGACTAGTACGGACGAAGGACTCCCACTTAACACAGGAATACCAAGGTACACTGGGAAGCATATTCCAGTGTGGATATGCCAAAGTGCCTACCCGTGGGGAGGACTTAGAGAATACACATATGACCCGCTAAGGGCTGCATATGGAAGAACTCTAGGGTACCAGCCAGAGGGTGGATTTTTAACCCTAGGGGTGGCAGGGACTTGCCAAGGGAAAGACACCTGCTCGCTGAGGAGG
This sequence comes from Romanogobio albipinnatus, assembly GCA_023566225.1. Classification (NCBI taxonomy): domain Eukaryota; kingdom Metazoa; phylum Chordata; class Actinopteri; order Cypriniformes; family Gobionidae; genus Romanogobio; species Romanogobio albipinnatus. The sequence continues at coordinate 26,862,312 of CM042260.1, read as the reverse complement.
CTTACGGCGGAAATACTCGTGTGGGGGTCGCTGGAGGGGAACCATGCACATGGGGCACCTGGCCGGACATGATGGTCTGGGCTCGAAAGGGCAGACTGAACTGATGTCGGCATCAGCAGTGCTGGAGGAACTCAGGGCTCTCGGAGAGCTCACCTGAGGAGAATATCGCACGTATCCAGTCCGTGGAGTGGAATGGCGAGCAAGCGAAGACACCTGAGCCTGGTCCAATACCGGCCACCCGTAGGGGCGAGTACATAGTCGGACACTGGCTCCACTCGGAGATTGTAGATTGCCACTAGACACTAGTCCCGAGGTAAATAGTTTGTCAGCTCCAGTTTGTATCCAGCCTCTCATGGAGACTTCGGATGCCCCAAAACTGTGTGATGAGACGACTCCACGCCAGTGAAGAGACGACTCAACGCCAGCGTTGTTATGGCCTAAATTAATACACGATTGATTAACTTTTTTGAACATTATTCTTTAACATTGTCTTTCTAAATTTTTTACTGTTCATCTATGAAATACACTTTTCTGTAAAGCTGCTTTGAAACAATGTGTATTGTGAAAAGCGCTATACAAATACATTTGAATTGAATTGTTGGGCGTCCCGGTGCGGGGGCAAGGTTCACTGCTGCGTCCTGACAGAGGAGACCAGGGAAGGACACACGTTCCACTGGGGTCTGCTCTGCCAGGAGGCTGGCGACAGAGAGGGATGCGAGTGGCGGGACCCGGGGGTCATCACCGATCTCTGGTGGCTCAGGGATGGGAGTGTTAATTCTTTCTTTAACCAACATAGGGTGCTGCTGACCCGGGGGCCAGCAGCTGAACAAAGGATTCTCCCCCGGCCCTCCACCGGGGGAAGGACTGGTCCTGCTACCATCTCCCTGAAAGAATTTCCCATCCCTGAGCCGTCCGTCTCAGGAGCGCCGCTTGGCCTGGCGTTTAGCGGGGCGCGGGGCAGGCTGAGCGGACTGGGACGCCTTCCTACGGCGACCTCCACGACCCGGCCTGGGTGAAGGCTGCTGCTGGGACCGGGCGGGAGGGGCGGGAGCCTTAGGAGGGCATCCTCTGCGGGGAGCAGGCTGTGGCGACTGTGCCGGCGGCTGGGTGGAGGCAGCAGCTGGCCGCCGGGGCAGTATATGTTTAATAGCCTCAGTCTGCTTCTGGGCGGTTGAAAACTGTTGGGCAAAGTCTTCAACCGCCCCACAAAGAGGCCGGCCTGGGATATGGGGGCATCGAGGAACCGGGTTTGCTCGGTGTCCCGCGTATCAGCCAGGTTCAGCCACAAATGTCGCTCCTGGACCACATTTGTGGACATCACTTGACCCAGGGAGCGTGCGGTCACCTTCGTCGCCCGGAGAGCGAGGTCGGTGGCGGCACGCAGCTCGTCGAGAAGCCCTGGGTCAACTCTACCCTCGTGCATGTCCTTGAGGATCCTGGCCTTGTAGACCTGAAGGATCGCCATGGCATGCAAAGAGGCGGCAGCCTGCCCCGCAGCTCTGTACGATTTCGCCACCAATGTAGATGTGAATCGACAGGCTTTGGAGGGGTGCTTAGGATCACCACGCCAAGTCGAAGCGCTCTGCGGACACAGTTGCATCGCAACAGATCGTTCAACTGGGAGGACCCCAGTGTACCCGTTGGCCGCGGCCCCATCAAGGGTAGAGAAGGCGGAGGAAGTCGCCGAACGTAAGTCACGGGAAGACAACAGGGACTTCCAGGACCGCGCAACTTCCTCATGCAGCTCGGGAAAGAAAGGTATTGGGGGCGGGGACTGACGGTTGTCAGCGCACGCTCCCAAAAACCAATCATCGAGCCGCGAGCGCTCGGGACAGGGTGGAGGGTTCCTCTCTATCCTCAGACTCGCGGCTGCCCGAGACAGCATGGCTGTCAGCTCTGGGTCCGACTCGGGCAATGCTGGCACGCCCAAGGGCGGCAACACAGCCGAGTCATCATCCTCAGAGGACTCGAGCCCACCTTGTGATGCGGTGACCGACATCGCATCCTCCTCTGGAGCGCCAAATGAGATACGCGGAGCAGGCCCCGCGATCTGCGTCTGAACACTCGCGGGTTGCAGTGTGCTAGAGGGGGGTGTGGCCCGAGGCATCAGCGTCGGGGCTTTGTTCCACACCGTCACCCTCAGGTCACCCTGACCACCAGCCGAAGTACTGGCTCTCGGGGAGTCAGTAGATCGGGGTGTGGTAGAGGGGACTCTCACTTCTTTACAAAGTTCATCGAGTCTCGACCGCAATACGGCGATGGTCATGTTCCCACAGTGGGAACATGACGCATCCACAAACGCTGCCTGGGCATGCTGAAAGCCCAAACATACCAAGCAGTGATTGTGCCCATCAAAGGAGGAAAGCGACCGGCCACACCCAGAAGTACACGGACGAGACATTCTGAAAAGGACGCGTCACGTGCAAGCTCTTTTATGAGAGGAAGCTTCGCAGAGAACGCCGAAGCGCCCAGGGACCACACACCAGCTGTCTAGCAGACCACTGTGCAGATCAGCAGGCAGGCAGTATGCGATCACTGGAACGCGCCGTAACACCAACGCCTCTGGAAAGCTGCTCGTCTCGAAGGCTGAGAAAGACTCAGTTTTCAGACTTGAAGGAGTGAAGAGATCCTCTTGGCTCCAAAGCAGAAACATAATGCGATGTTGCCAGCGTACTACCTTATATACCAACGAGGTGGGGCGGAGTTACGCATGCAAATTCCGCATGCCCATTGCATTGGCACTGCCATTGGGCGCTGTTAAATTCTCAAAGGTAATAGGCTTCTAAGCGAAACCCCCATTCGTTAGTCACTAACGTACGTCGTAGTGACTGAACGAAAGGGAACAGATTTGTGCGCATTAGTGGAACTGAAGGTTTTAGAATAAACACGAATCTCTGCCTTCTCTTATAAAATAACATTAGGCTCGTTTGAGATGAGCAAAATCTGCGCAGAACCGATCACCAGTAATCACCGTGAGATGCATGCCGGTTAGAACGTGTGTCCGAACGTGGTCCAACTTGCTCTGATGTCATGCTGACGTGTGTCAAAAATCGCGATGGCAAGGCGGATGTGACGGATTCTTCAGTCGAGCACAGTTGCTCTCCACCGACTGTGCTGATCAAAAGCATGATGGGAAACGACCTGCTGACGACACAGCTTAATGCTTATTGGTTTAAACACCAGCGATGTATGGTTCTTTTTTTTTTTTATTTGATTTTAAAACTCTGATATCATGTTTTTATGTGTGAATATTCCCAAAACTCTCGGACAGTGCGATCTCTCTGTGGGTTTTGTGATTGTTGTCATATTTATAAAAAATATATAGTAAAAACATAAGTAAAAATGATTGATAAACACGTCTTTCGAATGGAAATAAATAACAAAAACTTTGGGTGTCTTGTTCATAATATTTATTTTCATTTAAAAGTAACAGAACTTAAATTACATCCAGTTTATCAGCAACAAAGCGCACAAGTGTGAATCCCGCGATATCCGTCTTTGATCTCACAGGTGTCTGATCCACTACGAGAAGAGAGAACTGTCCGTCTTGCCTGCCCTTTTTTCACTTCTCCTCTCACAGCAGCTGCCCGGCTGAATTTCAGGCGAGGCGCATCTCAAACAAGCCTAATATTATCAAGGTAAAACCTACATATCGTTCCCAACAAAAGTATTGTTTTGCTTGCAACATGTTGAAGATTAGTGGACAGGCAATCGATTAATTTAATTTAAAATTCACTTTTATAAGGTGTTTGAACACAGATTTGGGTCCACAGTGTGTGTAAAGAGCCAGCCTATAATGGTAATACTTTTTTTATAATCTCCATCAATCTCTCATAACACACTGTTTCATATTTCCCCCTACTCCAACGTAAGAGTAGGGAAACCCTGCCCATGACTGTTGATGAGCTGCCCTTTTAGCATAGACACACCCCTGAGTGAGAAGCACAGAGACCGCCATTTCTGTTTACTAGCTGTATCAGCTAGTTAGAGTATTATGTCTGTGCCAAAGAAACATTACAAATGTTCTATAGGCTTTATACCCTGCTCTAATGCTGCGTTCCAGACTGTTCAGAATTTGGATTCCGTTCTTGAAAATAACGTCTGGAACGCCACTCAAGGTCAGACATTCGACCTGTGAACTCGGGGTACATCGTTCAATCCCAACCTCGGCAAGACACGTCATTTGACATCACTTCCAAGATGTCGTCAAGTCCTGCTTCCAATGAGGATAAACATAAAAGCAAACTTTAACATTAGACATTAAGTTTATGTAATAATACCTTAGTTTGTGCCTTTTGTCAGCTGTTTTCAAAGCGATTGTATGTTTTTTAAAATTATTTTTGCTATAATTGACACAATGGCAGCATCATGCGGTCAACATGACATCAGAACTCTGAAGTGGGACATTTAATTTGGGATATACCCACATTGTCTGGAAAGCAGCATAAGATATCGAAATTGGCCATCAAAAACCAATATTGGTCGACAGTAACAGTCATTTTAAAAACATAAGGATGAACTGTGAGGTAATTGGTATTAAAAATTAAAATAAGTTTAAAATTAAGTTCTATGTAAACATATTTTAAAAACAGATAGACCGTGATTTGTCCAGGACTTTCTGGTATTAAAATTTGATTTTATAGTATGTATTTGAGAAATACAAGAAAAATAGAGCACAAACAGAGCATCTGAGAAGAAAAAAGCAAACGTGAGCCTCGCAAGTGGTAAACAAAAATTCATCATAATTAAAAACATCCATCACAAGCTGTCGCTTTCACATGGGTACCTGTATGACTTATCAGACAGGATTGTAATTGCTTTTATAAAAGAATATGATTCACAGACCAACTATTTCTCCACCTTCACAGAAACAAAAAAGTTTATTTTTAGACTGCTAGCAAAACAAACAAACAAAATCAAATAGGAAGTCCACTTTGAATTTCTTTTAAATAGTTATTTGTAAAAAAAAATCAACTTAACGTATAGGCCTATTGATATTTGGTATTTGATTTGACAAAATAAAAATAAAAAGTTCTCTCAACTTTTGGGAGTAAGTAAAACAAAACAAAAAAAGCAACAAAATAATGATTTGAGATTTTTTACAGTGCAGAAATATACAATATATTGCCAAACGTTTTGGGAGCCCTGCCTTTACATGCACATGAACTTTAATGACATCCCGTTCTTAATCCGTAGGGTTTAATATGGAGTTGGCCCACCCTTTGCAACTGCTTCAACTCTTCTGGGAAGGCTTTCCACAATGTTTAGGAGTTTACAATGTTTAGTTTATGGGAATTTTCACCATTCTTCGTGAAGCGTGTTGGCTCGCAATCTCCGCTCTAATTTATCCCAAAGGTGTTCTATCGGGTTGAGGTCAGGCCAGTCAAGTTCCTCCACACCAAACTAGCTCTTCCATGTCTTTATGGAGCTTGCTTTGTGCACTGGTGGGCAGTCATGTTGGAACAGGAAGGGGCCATCCCCAAACTGCTCCCAAAAAGTTGGGAGCATGAAATTGTCCAAAATGTCTTGGTATGCTGAAGCATTAAGTGTAGTGAGGAAACTTCACAAATTAACAGGTGCACAGGTGGCAACCTATCACGGTACCGCGCTTGAATTCACTGAGCTCCTGGGAGCGACCCATTCTTTCACAAATGTTTGTAGAAGCAGTCTGCATGCCTAGTTGCTTGATTTTATACAACTGTGGCCATGGAAGTGATTGGAACACCTGAATTCAATGATTTGGTTGTATCTGCATATAGAATATGGGAGTTCATAGAATACCAATATGACAATATATTAAACACAAAAAGGGTCTCCAAACTGGTAATGTATAATTATGATTAGCAGTAGTAAATTGTATGCAGGTTCCCATTCAGTCGGTCACGTTCGACGTACGTCGGACGTACCGACGAATTGGGATCACTTCTGGGAGCCCCTATCAGCTTCGAGCTATCTAGAACCGGCCAATGGACAATTGGCGTGCGAGATTTGCATCTCGCGCCCCGCCCCGCGCCGCGGGTATAAACAGGAAGCGAGAGCGAATGCACGCTGTCATTCACTTCGGAGCCACACAGGCATATGAAGGACTCACTCGTCTCACAAGTTTTTTTCTGCTATCAAGCAAGACTTTCGAGGACCGGAGAGAACCAGAGGAGGACGCGTGTTGGAGAAACGGCACCTTTCAGCGGGACCGCGCTGACTCATCAGCTGCCTCTGAGTGAACAGAGAAAACTGCTGTTATCACAGCAACCTGTTGGTCTGGGTAGGGCGTTTTCCTGTCTGAGTACAGGCACGGGCTGCACTATAATCCCGTGCGCTGTCGCGGTTCCCCTGAGTGCTTCAGCACAGAGCGTTTTCCTCACAAAAAGAGTTTCACGGGTGACGTGCCGTCTTTTTCAAGATGTCTTTCCACCCGTGCGTTTCTGGATGCGGTCGTTCCCTGTCTTCTGCTGACGGTCACAATCGCTGTCTCACGTGTTTGGGCTCTCAGCACGCTGAGGCGGCGTTTGTGGATAGTTCATGTTCCCACTGCGGGAACATGACTATCGCGGAGCTTAGATCGAGACTCTCCTACCTCCGGGCTGGGGGAGTCCCCTTACCCATCCCACGAACTAGGTCTTCCCCTAACCCGGGTGGACCTGCTTCTTTGGATGGCCAGGGTGATCTGAGGATAACGTTTAGGGCAAACCTGCCGAGTGATCCTCCGCAGGCCCCTATTCCCTCAGCTCCGCAGCCGGTTGAGCTTCCGAGAGAAACCGCTGGACCCTCCCACGGGAGACCAGTGGTGACTTTTGGGGCTCCAGCGGACGAACAGATGTCGATCGCTGCATCGGAGGGGGAGTTTCAGTCCTCGGGGGATGAAGGGTCAGTTGTACCGCCTTCCGCTGGGAGAGTGGCAACGGCTGCCCCGGACCCTGAGATGGCTGCTATGCTTGCCCGGGCCGCCGAAAGGGTTGGGCTCGCGTGGAACCCTCCACCGTGTCCCGAACCCTCTAGGTTGGACGATTGGTTCCTCGGGGTGGGTCGCGCTGGTTCTCAGCGTCCCGCCCCGACACCTTTCTTCCCGGAGGTGCATGAGGAGCTCACGAGGTCGTGGACGGCACCTTTTTCTGCCAGAAACCGACCGAGTGACTCCTCCCCCCTCACTACCCTCGACGGTGGGCCAGCCAAGGGTTACGTGGGGATCCCGCCAGTGGAGCGCGCCGTCGCGATGCAACTGTGTCCGGCGACCGCCTCTAACTGGCGCGGTGACCCGCGTCTCCCGTCCCGGGCCTGTAAGTTCTCTTCCGGTCTGACCGGGAAGGCTTACAAGGCTTGCGGACAGGCTGCGTCCGCCTTGCATGGCATGGCGTTGCTGCAGGTCCACCAGGCCCAGGCACTCCTTGACATGCACGAGGGTAGGCCTGACCCAGAGCTCCTCCGGGAGCTCCGGACGGCGACGGACCTCGCCCTCCGGGCGACGAAAGTCACCGCCCGTGCCATCGGTCAGGCGATGTCCACGCTTGTGGTCCAGGAACGTCATCTCTGGTTGAACCTGGCTGACATGAGGGAGACCGATAAATATCGGTTCCTGGACTCCCCCATCTCGTCAGCTGGGTTATTCGGCGACGCGGTCGAGAGCTTTGCCCAGCAGTTCTCGGCCGCCCAGAAGCAGACGGAGGCGATCAAACACATCCTGCCCCGGCGGCCCGCTGCTGCCTCCACCCCGCCGCCGGCGGCAGCGCCTCCGACTGCTCGTCGCCGAGGACGTCCACCCGCCGCCGCCTCCGCCCCCGCCAAGGCGCCGCAGCAGCCTTCCACCAGCCGTCGGCGTGGGGCCGGCCGTGGGAAGGACGTCCAGCCCGCTCAGCCCGCTGCCAAGCCAGGTGGCAAGCGTCGTCGCAAGCGACCCTGAGACGGGCCACCCAGAGATGGAGGAAACTGCTCTGAGGGAGATGGTTGCAGCACCACTCCTTCCCCCGGAGGAGGGCCGGGGGAGAATCTTTTGTTTGTCTGTTCCGCCGCTGGCGCCAGTGCCAGCGGTACCCAAAACTTCAATAAAAGAGCAGTTTCCAATATCTCTGGGTGCCAAGAGAGCGCGCTTGACGGTGGTCGACGCTCCCATGCCTCGCCACCCTCAAGTACCTCTCCCTTCGCCAGCAGGGGACGCCGGCTGTCGGGACGCACACAAGCGGCCTCCCCACACTCGCACGTCCCCTCCGCGGATGCAGGTATGTGTTACACACCACACTCAGATCCCGCTCCGGGCCGCTCCCATGCCGTCCGGGCCGGATCCCTGCGTTCCGCCTCGCTGCCCCGCTGCGGGTACGTCTGTGGTACCGATGATCCCCCTTGCTCGGAGTCTGGGAGCCTGGCTAGCGCTTCCCAGCCCGTCTCGGTGGCTCCTCCGTACCATCAGACTCGGCTATGCGATTCAGTTCGCCCGGCGTCCCCCCAAGTTCAGGGGTGTTCACTTTACGACTGTAGTGGAGGCGAACGCCCCCGTGCTCAGGGCGGAGATCGATGTCCTACTGGCGAAGGACGCGATAGAGCCGGTCCCTCAAGCCGATATGAGGTCCGGGTTCTACAGCCCGTACTTCATTGTACCCAAGAAAGGCGGCGGGTTACGACCGATCTTGGACCTGCGATTCCTGAACCGGTCCCTTCACAGGCTGCCGTTCACGATGTTAACGCAGAAGCGCATCTTCAGGTGCATCCGTCCCCGAGATTGGTTTGCAGCGATCGACCTGAAGGACGCGTACTTTCATGTCTCGATTCTCCCTCGACACCGGCCCTTTCTGCGCTTCGCGTTCGAGGGACGGGCATATCAGTACCGCGTCTTACCCTTCGGCCTGTCCCTGTCGCCCCGCGTCTTTACGAAGGTGGCGGAGGCGGCCATTGTTCCCATGAGAGAGCATGGCGTTCGCATCCTCAACTACCTCGACGACTGGCTGATCCTTGCCCAGTCGCGGGAGCAGTTGTGCGAACACAGGGACAAGGTGCTCAGACACCTCAGCCAGTTGGGACTTCGGGTCAACTGGGAGAAGAGCAAACTCTGTCCTACACAGAGGATCTCTTTTCTCGGTATGGAGATAGACTCGGTCGCCATGACAGCGTGCCTCACCGAGGAGCGCGTCCAGTCAGTGTTGAACTGCTTGAATTCATTCAGAGGCAGGACAGCGGTACCACTGAAACATTTTCAGAGGCTCCTGGGGCATATGGCATCCGCAGCCGCAGTAACGCCGCTCGGATTGCTTCATATGAGACCGCTTCAACGCTGGCTACACGATCGAGTCCCGAGATGGGCGTGGCACAGCGGTTCCCTCCGTGTCCAAGTGACTCCGAGGTGCCGCCAAACCTTCGGCCCGTGGTCGGACCCTTTGTTTCTCCGGGCGGGAGTTCCCCTAGAACAAGTGTCCAGGCACTCCGTTGTCTCCACGGATGCCTCATCCACGGGTTGGGGTGCCACGTACAACGGGCTTGCAGCTTCGGGTCTGTGGACGGGGCCTCAGCTGCAATGGCATATCAATTGCCTCGAGTTGTTAGCAGTTCGTCTTGCACTCAGCCGCTTCAAGGGGCCGCTCAGAGGCAAGCACGTTCTGGTCCGGACGGACAACACTGCGACCGTAGCGTACATCAACAAACAGGGTGGTCTACGCTCCCGTCGCATGTCGCAACTCGCCCGCCATCTCCTCCTATGGAGTCAGAAGCATCTGAGGTCGCTTCGTGCTGTTTTCATTCCGGGCCTGCTCAATCGTGCGGCCGACGAGCTGTCACGTCAGCAGGTACTTCCGGGAGAATGGCGACTCCATCCCCAGGTGGTCCAGCTAATCTGGAGTCGTTTCGGGGCCGCACAGGTAGACCTGTTTGCCTCCCCAGAGACGACCCACTGTCAGTGGTTCTATTCCTTGACCGAGGGGACCCTCGGGTCGGATGCCCTGGCCCACAGCTGGCCCCGGGAAGAACGCAAGTATGCATTTCCCCCAGTGAGCCTTCTTGCGCAGACACTGTGCAAAGTCAGGGAGGACAAGGAGCAGGTCCTGTTGGTCGCTCCGTATTGGCCCAACCGGACCTGGTTCCCGGAACTAGTGCTCCTTGCGACAGCACCTCCCTGGCCCATTCCTCTGAGGCAGGACCTCCTGACTCAGAGACGGGGCACCCTATGGCACCCGCGTCCAGACCTCTGGAAACTCCATGTCTGGTCCCTGGACGGGACGCGGAGGTTCTAGGTGACCTACCGCAAGCGGTAGTTGACACCATCACTTCCGCTAGAGCCCCCTCTACAAGGCGCCTCTATGCGTTGAAGTGGAACCTGTTCGTCGATTGGTGCTCTTCTCGCCGAGAAGACCCCCGAAGATGTTCGATCGCATCTGTGCTTACCTTTCTACAAGATGGGTTGGAGCGTAGGCTGTCTCCCTCCACCCTCAAGGTCTATGTCGCCGCTATCGCCGCTAATCACGAGCTCGTAGATGGGAAATCTCTAGGTAAGCACGATCTGATCGTCAGGTTCCTTAGGGGAGCGAGGAGGTTAAATCCACCTCGTCCTCCCTCCATACCCTCTTGGGACTTAACTCTGGTGCTAACTGCACTACAGAGAGGACCTTTTGAGCCTCTGCAGTCAGCTGAGTTGAAAGTTCTGTCGTTAAAGACAATACTCCTGACTGCGTTGGCCTCCATCAAGAGGGTAGGGGACCTGCAGGCATTTTCGGTCGACGAATCGTGCCTGGAATTTGGGCCCGGTAACTCTCATGTGATCATGAGACCCCGGCCTGGATATGTGCCCAAGGTTCCCACTACTCCCTTCCGGGACCAAGTGGTGAGCCTGCAAGCGCTGCCTTCGGAGGAGGCAGACCCAGCCCTAGCTTTTCTCTGTCCCGTCCGTGCTCTCCGGACTTACGTGGATAGAACGCAAAGCTTCAGGACCTCAGAGCAGCTCTTCGTCTGTTACGGAGGACAGCAGAAGGGAAAGGCTGTCTCCAAGCAGAGGATGGCCCACTGGATAGTGGATGCCATCGTCTTGGCTTATCAGTCCCAAGACGTGCCCTGCCCGCTCGGGTTAAGAGCCCACTCCACTAGGGGTGTTGCCTCTTCCTGGGCGCTGGCTCGTGGCGCCTCGCTGACAGATATTTGTAGAGCTGCGGGCTGGGCGACACCTAACACGTTCGCTAGATTCTATAGCCTCCGTGTAGAGCCGGTTTCTTCCTGTGTGCTCACTTCCCATAGTCAGTAACACCGAAGTACCCGTTCCAGTGTCGGCTTGCTGCGCCATTCCCTCCCCTTTGGTAGACGGATGCGTGCGCTTATTCTGCTCCAGTCGAGTTCCCCGGTTCGGCGAACCCTGTTGAGTCCTCCGCAACCCACGGCAGTCGGACGTGGCGGAGCGTTCGACGCCAGGTCTAACACTCGTATGCATTGGTGGAACTTGTGTTAGGCTGGGTTCCATATGTAGTGACCCCCACGGCGGTCCCATATGTGTATTCCTCCACGGTACGGCTCCCTACGGCGAGCCCGTGTCTTTCCCTCGGCAGAGTCTCCTCTGCCGTTCCAGGTACGTGTTGTCCCCCTCCTCTAATTGGCCGGGGCCACCCCTGGGACTTCCGTATGTTGTGCTGCCCACGGCCAGCCCATACGTGTATTCTCCACATGTTAACTCCCTCTGGGCATGATGTGGCTTCCGCAGCTGCCTTTTCAGGCACGCTTTCCCAGCGTTATCCAATACAGTCAGCTGATGGGGTCTTGCGGAACAGCAGCTTGGTGTCTCCCTGCGTGAACTTTCCCGCCCGCTCCAGATCGGGGTCTGAGGGGCTCATCGCTGGGCGCTGGAAGTGGTAGTAACTGTGGCGTTTTCCATAGGGGATCCCAATTCGTCGGTACGTCCGACGTACGTCGAACGTGACCGACTGAATGGGAACGTCTCGGTTACGTATGGTAACCCTCGTTCCCTGAAGGAGGGAACGGAGACGTACGTCCCGTCGCCACAGTTGCTGTACCATCACTGCAGGTTGAGCCATTACGTGTGGCTCCTCAGTGAAAAACAGCGTGCATTCGCTCTCGCTTCCTGTTTATACCCGCGGCGCGGGGCGGGGCGCGAGATGCAAATCTCGCACGCCAATTGTCCATTGGCCGGTTCTAGATAGCTCGAAGCTGATAGGGGCTCCCAGAAGTGATCCCAATTCGTCGGTACGTCCGACGTACGTCTCCGTTCCCTCCTTCAGGGAACGAGGGTTACCATACGTAACCGAGACGTTTTCAGCAATTTTCATCATGCCGATAATTTAGAGAGGTATCCAGTATCTTACTCTTTAAATAAGATATCCAATATCTTATTAGAGATGCATCCAATATTTTTATTTATTTATTTATTTATTTATTTATTTTTAAATATTGCCTATTTCCCAGGTGTTCACATACTTTGTCCAACCCCTATACTGTGAAAAAGTCTTATACCGTATGCTCTCATCTGAAAAATTTACCTACTTCTTGTTTATTATATTGCCTGACAGCCTAAACAAGAAGAGAATCCAACAGGCAGAGGTCATCCAAAGAAAAATCAAACACGAACACAACATGGACATCAAGTCAAAACTAGACTAACTGAGGATTATAAATGCACAGGGATAATAAAGAACTAGACACATGTGATAAACTATAAAGAAATAAAACCATACTTGGAAACACAGGAAGCTATACACTCACCTAAAGGATTATTAGAAACAACATACTAATACTGTGTTTGACCCCCTTTTGCCTTCAGAACTGCCTTAATTCTACGTGGCATTGATTCAACAAGGTGCTGAAAGCATTCTTTAGAAATGTTGGCCCATATTGATAGGATAGCATCTTGCAGTTGATGGAGATTTGTGGGATGCACATCCAGGGCACGAAGCTCCCGCTCCACTACATCCCAAAGATGCTCTATTGGGTTGAGATCTGGTGACTGTGGGGGCCAAGATTCAAGATTCAAGATTCAAGAGTTTTATTTGTCACATACACAGTTATATACACAATATACAACTGGCAGTGAAATGTAAACAGGTCCGCTCCATGGACAGTGCAAATAACAATTACAAGAAACACAAGGGGAAATTAAAATAGAAATAGAATAAAGTTAGAATAAAAAGTATTAACATAAGTAGAATTATAAATAAATCAAGTAAAAGATAAAAATAGGAAATAAGATAAAAATAAAAATATAAAAATAAAAATATAAAAATATAAAATAAGTGGATATGATAAGTGAGATAAACTGTAGACTTAAAAATAAGTGGTTAACATAAAATATATATATATATATACCTATAAAGAGTATAATGTGTAAACAGGAGTATGATGTGCAAACAGGTTATTACAGGTTGTTACGCAGTAACAATAGGAACGTAAAGTGCAGTGCAATGGCAGTATGTGGATGTTAATGTTAAAAAACTGGATGTTTATGCGTGTGCGGGGTGAAGTGCAGTCACGTGACTGAGTTCAGGAGTCTGATGGCCTGGGGGAAGAAACTCCTCCTGAGTCTTTCAGTCTTTGCCATCAGGCTACGGAAGCGCTTACCAGATGGCAGCAGGGTGAAGTGAGAGTTTGCGGGGTGATTAATGTCTCTGATGATTTTAGTAGCTCTACCTCTGCAGCGTTTGGTGTAGATGTCCTGCAGAGACGGGAGAGCTGAGCCTGAGATGCGCTCGGATAAGCGCACCACTCTTTGCAGGGCTTTGCAATCGTGACTGGTGCTGTTCCCGTACCACGCTGTGATGCACTGAGTCAGGACACTTTCTATCGCCCCTCGATAGAAAGTTTTCAGGATGGCTGGTGAAACCCTGAATTTCCTCAGCTGGCGCAGGTGGTACAGTCTTTGCCTGGCTTTTTTCACCTGTGTCTGGATGTGTGTAGTCCAGGTCAGATCCTCGGAGATGTTCACACCCAGGTATTTGAACCTGCTCACTCTCTCTACCGGTGTCCCGCTGATCATTGAGAGTGGGGAGTATGACCGATGCTGTCTCTTCCTGAAGTCCACAATCAGTTCTTTGGTCTTGTTAACATTCAGAGAGAGACAGTTGTCCTGGCACCATGATGTCAGTTGCTCCACTTCGTCCAAGTATGCCGTCTCATTGTTGTTGGAGATGAGACCCAGGACAACAGTATCATCAGCAAACTTGATGATAGAGGTGGAGCTGTGTGTGGACAAACAGTCATGGGTGTAGAGAGAGTAGAGCAGGGGACTCAGCACACAGCCCTGTGGAGCTCCAACACTCAGGGTGATGGAGGTGGAGGTGAACTGGCCTACTCTCACCGCCTGGGGTCTGCCAGTGAGGAAATCTTCAATCCAGAGGCAGAGAGAAGAATTCAGGCCTAGATCCAGGAGTTTGTGTGTTAGCTTAATGGGAACTATGGTGTTAAAGGCTGAGCTATAGTCAATAAATAGCAGCCTGACATAGTTCCCACTTTTGCTGTCGATGTGAGTGAGGCAGGAGTGAAGGACGTGAGAGATGGCATCTTCAGTCGATCTATTGGGACGATAGGCAAACTGAAGAGGGTCCAAAGTGTCAGGAATGGAGGAGCAAATGTTTTTTTAATGAGTCTCTCAAAGACCTTCATGACTAAAGATGTGAGAGCCACTGGACGATAATCATTTAGGCAAGAGGGTTTACTGATCTTAGGTACAGGGATGATGGAGGATCGTTTGAAGGAGGTGGGGACAACAGATGTAGCAAGGGACTCGTTAAATATGGATGTAAAGAGCCCTGCGAGCTGATCAGCACAGGACCGCAGAACACGACCTGAAATACCATCCGGCCCAGCAGATTTCCTGACATCCACACGTTTGAGTGCCCTCCGAACCTCGTCCTCCGAGACAGAGATCACGTGACTGTTGCTACTCTGAGTGACTCTCTCTGACACGTCACTCGCCGGAGTCGCGCTGCCGCGATTACCATCAAAGCGAGCGTAGAAAGAGTTTAACTCGTTCACCAGCAACGGATCAGCTCTCACCTCTGCAGAGGATTTAGTTCCAAAAGCACAGATGGTCCTCAGTCCCTGCCACATCCTCCGGGAGTCGTTGAGTTGGAAATGAGATTCCACTCGGTCTTTATAGCGTTAGGGTTAGGCTTTATAACCCTAACCCTAACCCTAACCCTTTTGCGGCTTTAACGGCGCCGGAGGGCGTAACAAGAAGCTTTGTACTCCCTCATATCCCCCGTTAGGAGACCGGCATTGTAAGCGATAGTGCGCGTGTTTACTGCAGTGCGGATTGAACTGTCCACCCACGATTTCTGATTAGGGAAGGACGTTATAGTTATTGTTTGTGTGGCTTGCTCTGTCAGTGTGTTGATAAAGCAGAGCGCCACTTCTGTGAACTCGCTGACGTCTTCAGAACTCGCGCGGAACATGTCCCAGTCGACGTCATCAAGAGCTGCCTGTAGCGTGATCTCTGAATGCGATGACCAGCGTTTGACTTCCCTCATCACCGGGGGCTCTTGAACGAGCCTTTGTATATATTCCGGTGTGAGAAAAATGGCGGCATGGTCCGATTTGCCAAAAGCTGGCTGTGAACGAGCTTTGTAGGCGTTCTTAAACGGAGAGTAGCAATGATACAGTGTGTTTGCTCCTCGTGTGGGACAGGAGACATGCTGGTGAAAGTTTGGCAATACTTTCTTTAGGTTTGCTTTGTTAAAATCACCCGCGACGATGAAAGCAGCGTCGGGGTGTTTGTTTATGAAGCCGCTGGTCACATCATGGAGGGCAGATAAAGCCAGCCCCGTGTCTGCCTGTGGTGGAATATAAACGGCAGTGGCGATGACCGAGGAAAACTCCCTCGGTAGGTAGAAAGGCCGGCAAATGAGAGTCAAATGTTCCAAGTGAGGCGAGCAGGATCGCGAGAGAATGGAGATGTTCCTAGGATCGCACCATTTCTTGTTTATCATGAAACACACTCCACCGCCTTTAGATTTACCGGCCTCGGCTGTTCTGTCCATCCGAAAAACAGAGAAGTTCTCGGACGGCGTCACGGCTGTATCCGGGACCGCTGGCGTGAGCCATGTTTCGGACAGACAATAGATGTTGCAGTCTCTCATGTCCCGTTGAAAACTTATCCTGGCTCTAAGATCGTCCATCTTATTCTCCAAGGATTGGACATTTGCGAGCAAAATGCTCGGGAGAGGAGGACTGAATGCTCTTTTTCTCAGTCTGTTGCGGATCCCAACGCGTTTCCCGCGGTGTTTTTTGAATCTTCGCCGTCGACTCGAGTGGCCATTGTTCAACTCGGCGTCCCGGCGAATCTCAGATGGAAGATTGGAGAAAGTGTCCTGAAACAGGTCAGTGTAGCGGTAACCAATTTCCAGAAGTGTTTTGCTGTCGTAACAGATCAAAGCAGATGATCCGTTGGAAAAAATAGAGAGTAAAAGAGAGTAGAATAATAAATAAAAGCAAAGTTTTAGCGGAGCGACCTGAACGGCGACCGAACACGGCGGCGCCATCGCGTTGTTGGGGCCATTTTAGTACAGTGAACTCATTGTCATGTTCAAGAAACCAATTTGAAATGATTCTAGCTTTGTGACATGGTGCATTATCCTGCTGGAAGTAACCATCAGAGGATGGGTACATGGTGGTCATAAAGGGATGGACATGGTCAGAAACAATGCTCAGGTAGGCTGTGGCATTTAAAGATGCCCAATTGGCACTAAGGGGCCTAAAGTGTGCCAAGAAAACATCCCCCACACCATTACACCACCACCACCAGCCTGCAGAGTGGTAACAAGGCATGATAGATCCATGTTCTCATTTTGTTTACGCCAAATTCTGACTCTACCATCTGAATGTCTCAACAGAAATCGAGACTCATCAGACCAGGCAACATTTTTGGTGTCCAACTGTCCAATTTTGGTGAGCTTGTGCAAATTGTAGCCTTTTTTTCCTATTTGTAGTGGAGATGAGTGGTACCCGGTGGGGTCTTCTGCTGTTGTAGCCCATCCGCCTCAAGGTTGTGCATGTTGTGGCTTCACAAATGCTTTGCTGCCTACCTCGGTTGTAACGAGTGGTTATTTCAGTCAAAGTTGCTCTTCTATCAGCTTGAATCAGTCGGCCCATTCTCCTCTGACCTTTAGCATCAACACGGCATTTTTGCCTACAGGACTGCCGCATACTGGATGTTTTTCCCTTTTCATACCATTCTTTGTAAACCCTAGAAATGGTTGTGCGTGAGAATCCCAGTAACTGAGCAGATTGTGAAATACTCAGACCGGCCCGTCTGGCACCAACAACCATGTCACGCTCAAAATTGCTTAAATCACCTTTCTTTCCCATTCTGACATTCAGTTTGGAGTTCAGGAGATTGTCTTGACCAGGACCACATCCCTAAATGCATTGAAGCAACTGCCATGTGATTGGTTGATTAGATAATTGCATTATTGAGAAATTTAACAGGTGTTCCTAATAATCCTTTAGGTGAGTGTAGAATGAAATCAAAATAAAGAGTCCTTGAACTGCACATGATTATTCTTATCCATATTACACACAATGCTGTCCTGTTTTACCTGTTTCAGGTTTCTTACCCAGATAAAATGGGACTTATTTACTAGTTAATATGACTTAAAAATATTGGAATGTTCAGTGACTCGATTGCAATAACAAAACGCACGGGTGGATTTGTTCTATCGTTTGATGGCTGCTCATATTCATAAAAGAAACATTTTCAGCATTTTTGACATGTTACATGCTGTTAGATTTGGCCTCTTTACAAGACCTCTCTCTCTTGGTCTCTAACTTGAAGATGACAACGATATAAGATTAAACAGTAAACTAAAATGAGAAAGAAACGCATGAACACAGTAGCTACAACAGAGATGTATTTTGTTAAACATACATTACTCGAATTAGATACGTAACTTTTTTTTTTTGAGTGTGAAAAAAGCTGTTTACGTTGCACCAGTTACCTTTTTCTGTAGGTTGAATGCGGAGCACTGTCTGTCGGAAGCTAGATATTTTACTTTATAATGTGTTAAATATGGATATTTTTCTTACACAAATGCATCGCTTCGCTTCAAAAGCCCTTTATTAACCCCATATGTATTATTTTTATAATAGATGGATGCACTTTTTGGGCTTCAAATTTTGGGCTGCCATTCACTGCCATTATAATACTTGGATTAGCCAGGACATTTTGTAAATATAACTCAGATTGTATTCATCTCAAAGAAGAATGCCATACATCTAGGATGGCTTGAGGGTGAGTAAATCATGTAATTTGAATTTTTGGGTGAATTATCCCTTTAATACTTTTAAGAAGGAAAAAAAAACAGCAGCAAATATTCATAGGCCTTCAGATAAATTCAGCTGATAAAAATGGACTCCCAAAAGGCATGTGGGTGTAACATAAGTATAGTAAGTTGGAATTTAATGGCATGAAACGATATCGTTGTCACTGTTGGCAAGCTTGTTGAATGTGTTTTGGTCAGAAGTTAGGGCAGTCTAACCAATACAATTTTTTGAATGTTCAAGAACTTCATGTAGTTTCATAATTAATATGAGTTCATAAAAGCTTCATGATATAGGCTAAAATATATAACAATATCAATAAAAGATGGACACGCCGCAGGACCCTTTCAAAAAGTAGTTTATGTAAACTAGCCATTTGTTAATGCAAAGCTTTCATTTTAAAAGCTGGAGAAAAAAAAAAAATACATTTGACATATTTTCAACCAAATATTTAAACAGCACCCAAGTCCGTAGTTACATAAGCACAGAGGATTCATTCAGCATTTGGCACTTACATTTACACATTTGGCAAAAGCTTTTATTTAAAGCGACTTACAGTGCCCTTATTACAGGGACAATTCCCCTGGAGCAACATGGGGTTCTTGCATTGCTCAAGAACACACTGGTGGTTACCGCTGGAATCGAACCAGCAACCTTCTGCGTATCAGTTCCATGGTTTAACCCACTGGACCACCATCTCACACTTGGTACTTGGAAGCCAAACCACCCAACAGTTTTTAATGATTGCAGCTTGGTGATAAGGGGACTGAAGGACAGTCTGTGTACCCATCCACTCAGTTTCGAATGGCTGCAAGTTTCTTTTAACATAGGGTGACCATATTCTGATTACCGAAAACCAGGACACTCGGACCAGCAATGAGATACTTAAATGATACTCGAAGTTTATTCAAAGATTCCTTATTAATTTCAATACATTTAAAGTATGCCCCCTCTGTATGGATAGAAAATTGTTATATTAGGGCCAGGACATGTCCTGGGAAAACAGGACGTTTGGTCACCCTATTTAACAGGACTATAGCTAAAGTACAAAACATGTAGGTGAGATTCTGAGAGTGCAAAAACAAATGATACAACAATTGACCTTGAATAAAAACAATTTTACACCTGTAATGTGACATTTATAAATCAAACAAGATATTAAATAATAAATAAAACAGCCAGGTGGACTGGAAATAATGTGTTGAAGCTGTTGAGATTTATCCTGTTTACAAATTCCACCTTGCTATACCATTTTTTGAATGTTCAAAAACTTCATGTAGTTTCATAATTAATATGAGTTCATAAAAGCGTCATGATATAGGCTAAAATATATATCAATATCAATAAAAGATGGACACACCGCAGGACCCTTTCAAAAAGTAGTTTATGTGAACTAGCCATTTGTTAATGTAAAGCTTTCATTTTTAAAGCTGGAGAAAAAAAATAAATAAACACATTTGACATTTTCAACCAAATATTTAAACAGCACCCAAGTCTGTAGTTACATTACCATATTCTGTGTTAGATGGTGGTCCAGTGGGTTAAACCATGGAACTGATACGCAGAAGGTTGCTGGTTTGATCCCAGCGGTCACCACCAGTGTGTTCTTGAGAACACTCCATGTTGCTCCAGGGGGATTGTCCCTGTAATAAGGGCACTGTAAGTCGCTTTGGATAAAAGCGTCTGCCAAATGCATAAACAAATAATTATTTCTTCCTCAAGTACCTAAGGGGTAAGTCATATGTTTGCTTTGGCATCAACTCTCCCAAAGAGAAATTCACATAATTGTCATATTAGCCTTAAGTGTAATACCACATGACTTGAGCATTCTTGGCCTTACCTTATATTACCTTACTGCAGTGATCCCTTCATGTGTTTGGTTGCATTTTTAAAGAGGTTAACATCACTGGAGTAGCCAGGTGTACTGTGTCCACATTTATTCATCTTGTGTCACCTCTTGCCAATCCCTTCAGAATGTGACTGGCTTGGGTAGTTTGCAAATGACACTGCAATTAGAAGAAGCATTTTATGTAAGCCTCTCTGTGCTGTGAGTTTTAGAACATAAATTGTATAACTCTAATTGTAAAAGCGCATATTTAGCAAATGTGGATTTCCTGATTTAGGCTGTAAAAGTAAATAAGTGTTAAAAAACATGGGGTTTTAGGAACAGAAATTAAATATACATCAGAGGTTCTGAGTACTACTAGTGGTACTCAGGCTGCCTCTAGTGGTACGCAGAGGAACCACTCAATAAATTAATGTTAAAACACATACATTTTAATTTAATCTTTAATTTTTTTACATTTAAGTACATTAGTTTTAATTTACAACACATTTTAATTTAATCACTATTTAATTATTTTATTTAGCTGTATGTAAGCACAATGCAGTGTTAATGTACAAACTGTGTATTTATAATTTTAAAGTGTCTGACAATAATAATAATTATTATTATTTATTATTATACAATAATACATATTTATTCCTTAATAGGAATAAACTGCCTTGTTTTTGAACTGTGTAGAGCTGTAGCTGAATAGTTAGGCCTACTACGCTACTGTATTTGTTGGTCATTATGGTGGTACTTGGAGAGCCAAATATTTTCTGAGGTAGTACAGGAACCACTGATATACATAACTATGTTTTCAGTGGTGTATAAAGACCTTACGTAACGAAACATTACGTTTTTATTACCTTAGAATGAGCCATTTCTATCTACATACACCGCGGGTCCCCTTACAGTGAAGTCACCATTTTGCGCCGCCATGTTTCTACAGTATCCCTAAATGGACAAACTTCTCTACATAGCGCTAGCTACTCTGCTGTCTCAGACGACGACATCTTTGTCCTGTGTCGGCCACTGTAGCTTCTCCATGTGCTTCGAAAGGGAGGGGTGAGCAGTGGACGTTTCGCAACCTCACCGCTAGATGCTGCTAAAATTTACGCAGTGCACCTTTAAGTAACAATTAATTAGTAATAATTTAGACAAAAAAAAAGGTTGAATCAAATAACGAAATATTGTATTTTGATTATTTTTAAAAAAATAAAACAATATGAAATTTGTTTATGCTGTGTGGCCTCTTAATTTTCCCTTTTCCATGGAGCTGATGGACTGATGACATGGGGCAGGTCCACACAGCATGTGGGTGGAGCAGAGGGGCTGCCCTCCTTTCCCAGCCCTCTAGCTCCACGAGTACTCCCTTCACGATGCATGTTGCTGCCGGCTCACGCACCTGGTCAGACCCTCGCTGTGGTCCGGGCACCGGGGCAATGACTCCTCTCAACCTCTGCCTGGGTTCAGGCTCGTCGATCGCGGCAGGCCGGTCTCCACGGTCTGCAGCGGGCACAGGCAACTCCCTCGTGCCGGTCGTGGTCGGTGGTGGATGGCTGGTCTCTGGTGATGGTGGAGTGGGACTGGTAACGCTGTCCTCCTCAGCAGGGCTGATGGTAAAGGGCGAGTTGTTGGATACCAGTACCCACTCCACAAATGCGGCAAAATCCTCCTTGGGACCGCCCGCTGGAACACGTACCTTTGACCACTCACTCAGGCCAGCATAGTAAAAAGTCACTCACAGAGTGAGCGGTCAGGGAAGTGTGTCTGCCATGCAAGGTCCAGGGAGTTGTATGGGATACCAGCAGACGGTCTACCTGCTCCAGGTAGAAAAGGCAAACTCACACACCTGGTCAGACCCTCGCTGTGGTCCGGGCACCGGCCATGGGGAACGGAACGGAACAAAAAAAACAAAACAAAAAAACCCCTCAAAACTCATGAAGGAGAACTTGGAACAGGATCTTTAATAAACAAATGACTCAGGGAACACTCAAGAACACCAGTTTACAGGAACGTCGACGGACAAACACTGAAGGAGAACTCAAGACTAAATACACAGGGCAGACAAGAAAACCAGGTGAATGACATTACTAATTAACAAGACACAGGTGATGGAATGAACTCATAATGACAAAGGTGAGGAATTGGCATGAAAACGAAACAAGGGAACAAACTCAAAGAAAAGCAAAACAGACTAGACATGTACCAGACATAATCCAGATTACATATTGTTGTATCAATTTAAATAAATATATACACCAAAAGATTGTTTCAAGATACACACCAGTAATGTTTTTTTTCCCAAGGCATGTTTATAAAAGATACTTAAATGCCCTAATTGAGTCTAAGCCCTGCCTGTGAAACCGGGCCAAAGTGTTCTCTGATTGTTAATCTTCTCTGATACACTGAAATCTTACTTTCTTCTTCAGCTGTTCAAGTCAAGAAGGATAAGTCTCCACACCCTTCATGATCTGTGATTCACACAGATGACACATACCCATCCCTTTTGCACACATAATCTAATACGTTTATCTGGTATGTTTTAACTGTAACTTGTTGTTTACAAATCAGTGCAACTAGTTTAGGGTGTAGTCATTGTACTTTTCTGAAACGTACATGCTCCGTCTATTTTACATGATTATAAAAGTCTTATACAGTACATTTTCTGTTGCAATGAAATAACTTTGGTGTTAATATATTACGCAAATACTTATAGTGAAAGGGAAGCCTTCATAAGATGAATGATGAATGACCCTCTGAGGCACATACATATTCAACCGGCTCAAATTTCCAGCCAAACAGAAACAAAAGTGAAAGAAATGCATGTAATTCTGTCAGCCAAATCGGCAACTCTCCTGCCCAGACAAGTGTGAAAAAGAAGAAAACAAACCAATTCCTGTAAACTCTGCCATGAGAACGGCCTACAGTATCCTATTATTTTATACAATATGCATTATAGAATAGAAGAACACCACAGTTAACAAGACTAGTAACTTATGTAATGTATCTGATGTACTTGTATAAAATGTGTCAACGGATTGGCCCAAAAATAATAAGTAATTTACCGTATTAATGCACACTGTTACTGCATTGCAGAGATATGTTTTTTTTTACATTTAGTGGTATGAAGTGACGTCTGTTGAAAGAAGCCAAGTGTTCTGCTGAATTTATGACTCATTGGTTTCCGCTCTGTAAACATTACATGAGTTTGCCAAAAGGAATGATTTACAACCTGACTGTAAGCTATAAAAACAAGTTTATTAAGTCTTGTCTTCAATATCATTATACTTGTTTTATGTACACCAGTTTAAACAAATAAGCAGGTTAAAAGAGAGCATTTTTTCTTTATTTCTTTTTTTAACATTAAATAGTAAATTAATGTGGGCATTAAAGTACTAAAACTAAGAAATCGCAATGATTGCATATTTAGGAAATCTTTCTAATGTATAAAATAATTAATATGCCTACTAATTATGGAATTCCAAAGCTGACTAAATAATAATAATAATAATAAAAAAGAGTATTAATACTTTTATTTCCTTCTTTATGTTTCAAGTCAGCTTTGGAATTCCATAATAAATATCATATTTATGAGTAAAAGCTTTTGAGTCTATTGTTTTCAATGAACCGGCAATGGAAGAAATCGTTTGCGAATTGGACTGATCTGGTGGCAGCAGTTCTCCGGGCCTACAGAAGATTTGACTAATGGCGCGAAAAGATAAGTTACTAAAATGGCCGAATATATAGGGATTTTATATAAGAGTTCAATAAACAAGAAGGAAATCTTCTCGGTTACGTATGTAACCCTCGTTCCCTGAAGGAGGGAACGGAGACGTACGTCGGAACTGACCGACAAATTGGGATCTGATCTCAGAGACCAATCTACTTTGAGTGTGTTAAAAGCGCCCAGGAGGAAGCAACACTCCTTGTTGGGTGTGCTCGCAACCCGAACGGGCAAGGCACGTTTTGGGACTGGTAAGCCAAGACGATAGCATCCACTATCCAGTGGGCTAACCTCTGCTTGGAGACAGCCTTTCCCTTCTGCTGGCCTCTGTAACAGATGAAGAGTTGCTCTGAGGTCCGAAAGCTTTGAGTCCGGTCAATGTAAGCGCGAAGAGCGCGGACGGGACATAACAAAGCCAGGGCTGGGTCTGCCTCCTCCGAAGGCAGCGCTTGCAGGTTCACTACCTGGTCCCGGAAGGGAGTGGTAGGAACCTTGGGCACATATCCAGGCCGGGGTCTCAGGACAAAGTGAGAGTTGTCCGGCCAAAATTCTAGGCACGATTCGTTGACCGAAAGTGCATGCAGGTCCCCTACCCTCTTGATGGAGGCCAATGCCGTCAGAAGCATTGTCTTCATTGACAGGATTTTAAGCTCCACAGACGGCAAAGGCTCAAAGGGAGGGCTGTGAAGTGCTCTGAGCACTAGAGCCAAGTCCCAAGAGGGTAACGAGTTTGGACGAGGAGGATTTAGCCTCCTCGCACCTCTGAGGAACCTGACAATTAAGTCGTGCTTCCCCAAGGACTTACCTTCGACTGCGTCATGATACGCCGCTATTGCTGCGACATACACTTTGAGGGTGGAGGGAGACCGCCTTCGCTCCAGCCCATCTTGCAGGAAAGAAAGCATGATGTGGTGGAGGGGGCGTGGTTCTGCGAAGTCTGTAGCGGGAGAGAGGGACCGTGGAGACGAGCGATGAGTAAGTAGGTCAAGTGCAGATCACTAACACCTGTCTCTCGTTCCAGTAATTGGCGTGGAGAGACCGTAAAAGCCGCGGTCGGGAGAGAGAGAGAGGGGAGAGAGATTACGACTGGGACTGTCACACGTCTTGCCAGAGACTGTAAACTGAGAGAGAGTGTCTGGAGTTTTGAAGTGACGAGTTTTGAGAAGTTAATGAGTTTGAGTTTGAATGCGCTGAGCGCTTACCACAGTTTTGAGGATAGTGAGATCAATAAAGTGCAGTCCCAGTTAAGCCGACCCCGTCTTCTTCCTTCCTTCACCCACACAAAGCTATACAACACTACACACGACACTAACCGAACACCTTCGGGGGTCTTCCCGGTGGGAAGATCACCATTCAAAGAACAGGTTCCACTTCAAAGCGTAGAGGCGCCTCGTAGAGGGGGCTCTAGCAGAAGAGATGGTGTCCACCACTGCCTGTGGTAGACCACCTAGAACCTCCGCGTCCCGTCCAGGGACCAGACATGGAGTTTCCAGAGGTCTGGACACGGGTGCCAGTGCCCCATCCCTGAGAAAGAAGGTCCCTCCTCAGGGGAATCGGCCAAGGAGGGGCTGTCGCGAGGAGAGTTAGTTCTGGGAACCAGATCCGGTTGGGCCAGTAGGGCGCAACTAACAAGACCTGCTCCTCATCCTCCCTGACCTTGCACAGGGTCTGTGCAAGAAGGCTCACTGGGGGAAACGCATATTTGCGCAGGTCCCGGGGCCAGCTGTGCGCCAGTGCATCCGTGCCGAGGGTACCCCTGGTCAGGGAATAGTACCACTGGCAATGGGTCGAGTCTGGAGAGGCAAACAGGTCTACCTGTGCCGCTCCGAAGAGGTCCCATATCAGCTGGATCGCCTGGGGAGGGAGTCGCCACTCTCCCGGAGGTGTCGGCTGCCGTGAGAGCTCGTTGGCTGTCCGGTTGAGCGCACCTGGGATAAAAATGGCACGAAGTGACCTCAGACGCTTCTGACTCCAAAGGAGGAGGTGGCGGGCGAGTTGGAACATGCAACGGGAGCGTAGACCACCCTGATGGTTGATGTACGCAATGGCCGCAGTGTTGTCTGTACGGACCAGTACATGCTTGTAGCGGCTCCTTGAGGTGGCACAGTGCCAAGTGTACTGCTAACAACTCAAGGCAATTGATATGCCAATGCAATTGAGGTCCCGTCCACAGACCTGAAACTAATGTGAGATGGTGGTCCAGTTGGTTAAACCATGGAACTGATATGCAGAAGGTTGCTGGTTCGATCCCAGCAGTCACCACCAGTGAGTCCTTGAGCAAGGCACTTTACTTTACATGTTGCTCCAGGGGAATTGTCCCTGTAAAAAGGTCCCTGTAAGTCACTTTGGATAAAAGCGTCTGCCAAATGCATAAATGTAAATGAAACTGCATGCCCTTTGTACGTGGCCCAGCCCGTGGAGGAGGCATCAGTGAAGAGCACAACATGCCTGGACACTTGTTCTAAGGGCACCCCGGCCCTGAAAGGGCTGAAAGTTTGGCGGCAGTAAGGAGTCACTGGGACCCGGTACTGGCCGCTCTGCCACGCCCACCTCGGGTCTCGGCCATGAAGCCAGTGTTGAAGCGGCTGCAGATGCCATATGCCCCAGAAGCCTCTGAAAAAATTTCAGTGGGACCGCTGCCTTTGAATGAATTCAAGCAGTTCAACACCGACCAGACCCGCTCTTCCGTGAGGCTGACCGAATCCAGCTCCATACCGAGATAAGAGATCCTCTGTGTGGGACAGAGTTTGCTCTTCTATCGGTTGACCCGAAGGCCCAACAGGCTGAGGTGACTGAGCACCATGTCCCTGTGTTCGCACCACTGCTCCCGAGACTGGGCGAGTATGAGCCAGTCGTCAAGATAGTTGAGGACAATGGCTGCCTCTGCGACTTTCGTGAAGACGCGAGGCGACTGGGACAGCCCGAAGGGCAGGACTTTGCATTCGAGGGGAAGGCATATTAGTACAAAGCGTAGGAACGGTCTGTGTCGAGGAAGGATAGAGACATGAAAGTACGCATCCTTCAGGTCGATCGCTGCGAACCAATCTTGGGGACGGATGCATTCGAAAATGCATATCAGCTGGAGGAACCGGCTGACCGTGTCCTTCGCCAGTAGGACATCGATCTCTGACCGCAAGACCTGAGCATTGCTGCTTCGCAGGGAGGTGAAGAGGATGCCCTTGTACTTGGGAGGCCGGTGAGCAAACTGAATCGCGTAGCCGTCGCGTAGCCGTCGCGAGTCTGACGGTACGGATGAGCCAGCGAGACGGTCTGGGGAGCTGTAGCCAAGCCCCCAGAGACCGCACAAGCGGGACCAACGGCACCACAGACGTACCCGGGGTGGGGCAGCGAGGCGGAAAAGAAAGACCCGACTCGGGCGGCGCGGAGTGTTGTCTGAGTATTCCAGGGTGGGGCAGAGTGTGGGTGAGAAGGCCCGGGGGGGTTCTCGGTGCCCACACTGCTGCCCCCTGGCGAGGGGAGGGGAGGAAAGAAGTGACAAGGCCCGGCGGCGTTGCACACTGCCAACCTGGCCCTCTTGGGGCCCAGAGAGAGAGGAAACTGCTCTTTTATTGAAAATGTGGGTACCGCTGGACTCCGGAGAGCCAGCGGCAGAGATGTTATTGTACCAGTCGAGGCCCCCCGGTCCTCCTCCGGGGGGTGGGGGAGGGGTGCGGACACCATCTCCCTGAGAGCAGCTCCTGTTCTCCCTGGGCTGCCCGTCTCAGGGCCGCTTGTCCTTGTGCTTGCCTGCCAACTTAGCTGGGCCCTGAGCGGGTTGGGCGCCACCCTTACGTCCGGCACCCTGCTTCCCCGATGGAGGCTGCTGCTTGGGTTTCGCAGGGGCGGAGGCGGACGCAGGGGGACGCCCTCGGCAACGAGCAGGCGGAGGTGCTGCCGGCATATTTTTGATATCCTCCGTCTGCTTCTGGGCCACCGTGAACTGCTGGGCGAAGCTCTCGATGGCGTCGCCGAAGAGGCCGGCCTGATAGACAAGGGCGTTGAGAAACCGGACCTTGTCGGAATCACGTATGTCAGCCAGGTTCAGCCACAGGTGGCGTTCCTGGACCACTAAGGTGGACATCGCCCGACCCAGGGAGCGTGCAGTGACTTTCGTTGCCCGGAGAGCGAAGTCCGTTGCCGCACGCAGTTCCTGCATAACGCCCTGGTCAGATCTACCCTCGTGCAATTCCTTTAGCGCCTTGGCCTGGTGGACCTGCAGGAGCACCATGGCATGCAGAGATGATGCGGCTTCCCCACAGGCAGTGTAAGCCTTGCCCGTTAGTGCGGACGAGAACTTACATGCCCGGTAGGGGAGACGCGGGGCACCCGCCAGTCTGCAGCGGTCTTGGGACACAGATGCATCGCCACAGACCGCTCGACTGGGGGGATTCCCACGTAACCCTTTGCCGCACCATCATCGAGGGTAGTGAGGACGGAGGAGTCAGTCGATCGGTTTCGAGCGTTGTAAGGCGCTGTCCACGATTTCGTGATCTCCTGATGCACTTCTGGGAAGAAGGGCACTGGGGCGGGGCGCTGAGAACCAGCACGGGCCGTCCCGAGATACCAATCATCCAACCGCGAGGGTTCGGGACATGGTGGAGGGTTCCACTCGAGCCCAACACTTGCGGCGGCCTGGGAAAGCATAGCCATGAGCTCTGGGTCGGGGGATACGCAATGGCACTCCACCCCTTTCGAGGTATTGGAGTCTGGACCGTAAAACTGCGATGGTCATGTTCCCACAGTGGGAACATGAGTCATTCACAAATGCTGTCTCAGCGTGCTGAACGCCCAAACACGTGAGACAACGAACGTGACCGTCAACTGGGGACAGAAATCGACCACATCCAGAAACACACGGTTTGAATGACATCTTGAAAAAGACGCAGGGTCAAACCATGTTGCTCTTTTAGAAAGGAAAACTGCTCTTTTTGTGCTGAAGCACTCAGATTTACCAGACGGCACCACACAGTACAAAGGTGCAAGCCTGTGTGTGCACTCAAAAACGGAAACGCCCAGCGAACTAACTCTTTGATCTCCGTTGAAGCGGCCACCCACTGAGACGCGCCGTCACACCCGCACTGGAAGCTGCAGTTGTTCCTCTCACGAGACTCGTCGTTTACACTCTTCGTAGAAACAGGAAACATTCACTGTTCGGCTCCGAAGTAGAAAGCAATGATCTAGCATTCCACTTCCTTATTTATACCCACACCGCGGGGCGGAACGTGGAATGCGTGGATCACATGCCAATCTCCATTGGCTCATTGTTAACACACTCGAAATAGATTGGTCTCTGAGATCAGATCCCAATTCCTCGGTCAGTTCCGACGTACGTCGAACGTGACCGACTGAAAGGGAAGTTGAGTTAGGCTACTTACATAGGCTACATTTAAACACAATTTTGCCTGTTAATTGGTCTATTTTTGCTTTTCCAAAGAAAATAGATCCAAACGGAAAGTCGGAATAGAACCAACCAAGCTACACAAACATTAGCTGCATTTGAAATTGCATAGGCTACTACAAAACAGTATGTGACAAAAGAAGTATGTCCGAATATGAGTGCCCATTACTGGCGGAACCCTTGTAAATGTGTTTAAATGGAACACCCTAATCCCTTCATCACTTGGAATCCGCAATGGAGCTGATTATGATTTACATTTTTTCTTCCTTATGAATTTCTTTTTCGCAGCATTCTATTGGCCTGAAACTATAACTGGGTTGAAAAAACAGTCAGCTTAAGGTAGCTTCTGGGCCCTGTCATACAACCGGCGCAATGTGACGTGTTTTTTTTTTTTCAACGTAAGTGTTTTTTGGTAGTTTCAGCCTGACACAGTTATCATTTTCACGTCCAGCGCCACGTTGTTTAAATAGCAAATGCACTCGTGCCCATCTGTTCGCCCACACAGTATGGGTGTGCTGGTCTGAAAACGAGGTGTGTTCAGGCGCATTGTTGGCATGTTGCTATTCTGAGGCAACTGAAATTGGCAACTGAAATTGAGCAACAAAAACCTGGTCTAAAGTCAATAGCGCAGTATTTTTTGTTATTTAAAGGGCATGTTAGTAATATGCGCCTATAGGCGGGTACACACCGTGCATACACTCTGTCTGCTTATTACCCATTGCCACAGCCCAACCCAACCCTTTTAGCTCAGTGCGCGTTCTCTCTTTCTCCAGACGTGCGCCACATTAACAGAGCTTAATGCTCAAACGCAACCCCCCGATGTCATCATCCATTGCAATGTTTCAATGCAGACATCGCCCTACCCTATTTCAAACGTAACCCTGCATATTTGTATTTATGGACTGAAGAGCATCAAAGGTTTGTATTTACAATGTGTTTTGCAGTGTTGAGCATAGCCAATCACAGACATGTCTGTTGAGCACATGAATGCAACCCAGAATCCACACAAATCAAGATCAAAACAGTTCAGTGCTTGTTCAGTCCCTGCTTGGGAATCCACTCATTATAACCTAAAAGTGAACATGTAAGAGATTCATGGTGAACATGTCAGGTTGTGTACAGAATTAAATTAGTGCTGCTGTAAATTTATGCCCACTGCTCCCGGTGTGTGTGTGTGTGTGTGTGTGTGTTCAATTCTCACTGCTGTGTGTGTGCACTTGGATGGGTGAAATGCAGAGCACAAATTCTGAGTATGGGACACCACACGACATGTCAGTCACATGCACTTTTTTAATAATGCACTTTCACTAATATAGCATCACAAAAGGGACATTATGCCATAATTTACAGAAGCCTCATTTTAAATTCAAATATGTCAGTTAATAGAAATAGAACATACTTTTTTTAGCAGTTGTGAAGTAATTAGGCCTACTTGAGAGTATGGAATTTCGGACGCAGCCATTATGGTGTTTCATTACTAAATGATTCTGTGTTGTTGAATCAATTGGTTGAGTGAAGAGCCCCTTTCACACATACAGTCTGGTAAATTACTGGTAACAGATCATGTGTGAACAGGACCTTTTCAAAAATACCGGTAAATTGGTTCCGCAATTTACCAGTAAGGGAAGTTGTAACATTACTGGTAATGTTCGCTGTGTGAACGCGGAATGAAGATTACCGTTATAATCAATAGGAAATCAGAACATGCTGACTTAAAGGGATAGTGTCACATGTCTGTTGTTTTCATTGCTTTAGTTCAGTCCCTGTGACCTAGTTTTCCCCAGTATTTTTTGTTTTTTCAATCACCTGTTTCTTGTTAATTATCTCATTTGCCCTGTGTATTTAGTTCTCAGTGTTCCATCAGTGTTTGTCTGTCGTCAGTGTAAACTTGTGTGTTTTAAGAGTTTCCTGAGATTTTGGTAATTAAAGTTCCTATTTCCAATTCTCCAGCGCCTTTGAGAGTTTTGATCAACACTAGTCCCCACTAGTTTTTTGTGGCTTTTCCCCCCTTTTTTTGGTTTCTTTCCCTTCCAACCATGGAGCTCCCAGCAGTTAAGCTAATCTGCCTGTAGCAGGAAGACCGTCAGCACATACACAGGACTTCCTCGACCTGGTGTGGCTGACATACTACCCTGACCGCTCGCTCTGTGTTTTTTACTATACCAGCCTGAGTGAGCTGTCGAAGGCACGCGTTCCAGCGGGCGGTCCCAAGGAGGATTTCACCGCCTACGTGGAGTGGGTACTGGTAAATAAGAATTTGACATTTACCATCAGCCCGGCTAAGGAGGACAGCATTACCAGTCCCACTCCACCACCTCCAGAGACCAGCCACCCACCACCGACCGCGACTGGGAGTTGCCTGTGCCCACCACAGACCGTAGAGACCGGCCAGCCGCAAATGACGAGCCCGAATCCCGGCAGTGGTTGCGAGGAGTCATCGCCCCGGAGTCTGGACCACAGCGAGTGTCTGACCAGGCACGTGAGCCAGTAACATCGTGCTTCGTGGAGGGAGTTCTCGTGGAGCTAGAGGGCTGGGAATGGAGATACCCGCCCACCACTCCGCCACGGTGGAAGAAATAATGACCTCTGGCGGATATCTTGAGGAACTACATAACCTTTTTGAGATGAATTTGATTGATTGGTATTCTGAAGTTTCTCCAGCACCCCCTGTCTCTCCAGTGACGCCAGTTTCTCCAGCGTCCCAAGTTTCTCCAGAGTCTTCTGAACTTCAACCCAGCCTCCCTTTCCCACCTCCTCAATCAACCAGTTTCTCAGCCCTGCCTACACTGCTGTCCTTCAGCCCCTCTGCTCCGCCCACATGCTGTGTGCACTCGCCCCATGTCTTCAGTCCAGCAGTTCCGCCTAACACAGAGGATCCCCTGTTGTCGCCGCCAGTCTCTTCACCCTGCACTCCACCGCGGCCCTTCGTCACCTCGGCTACGCCATGGTTCCTCCCTCCCTTGGCTTCTCCGGGCTCCCCCTTCCCCTCAGCTCCGCCTTTGTCCTCGGTCACACCGACTCAGCCTCTGTCCTGCGGTCACCTCGGATGCTTGTCGGCGTGGCTCCTTTATTTCAGTCCCTGTGCCCTAGTTTTCCCCAGTCTAATTAGTTATTTCAATCACCTGTGTCTTGTTAATTATCTAATTTGCCCTGTTTATTTAGTTCTCAGTGTTCCATCAGTGTTTGTCCGTCTTCGTCAGTGTAAACTTGTGTGTTTTGAGAGTTTCCTGAGATTTTGGTAATTAAAGTTCCTATTTCCAATTCTCCAGCGTCTTTGAGAGTTTTGATCAACACTAGTCTGTGACAGATAGTTCACCCAAAAATGAAAATTCTGTCATTTACTCACCCTCAAGTTGTTTCAAACCTGTATGAGTTTCTTAGTTCTGCTGAACACAAGATGATATTTTGAAGAATGTTTGTAACCAAGCAGATAGAGCAACCATTGACTACCATAGTATTTATTCCCTACTATGGTAGTCAATGGTTGCTCTATCTGTTTGGTTACAAACATTCTTCAAAATATCATCTGCACTCAAATTTTTTTTCCGATTCTGTTCACTTTATTTAAGCAATTCATCTTGATTTAACACAATTATATGTTTTAATGACTTAAAACCGTTACTCTTTGACATACCTTGATGTTTTCATTTTGAAATAACATGTTTCAATCAAGTAACCCAATCAAACAGGACTTTCACTTCCCATCATGCTTTGCAAAGGGGCTGAATTCGGAGAGTTAATGTTTAAATAAAGTGCTATTTGATGCATTTTAACCAGATGAGAAAATGGAGAGACTTTTTAATACTTAATGTTTTGTTATGTTGGTATTTAAAAGTTTTTGTTATGTTAGTGTTTTTGGAGGTTACCGTTGTGGTGAAGCATGTGCTCGGAGTGAGGACCTGCTAATAACAATTCAAGTTGTTTTAATATAAAAAACAACATCTACTTTGGACAATCCATGGATGTAACAAAACCATCTTCTGGCTAGTCAATAAAATCTTGTAAGAGGTTATGTAAATGTTGGAAAAATTGTATTTTACTAAATAAAAATAATCAATTGAACTGTTTTTTTTTAATATTCATTTTAGAATAATTAAACTTAATAGTTTCGGACAAAATTAAGA
This sequence comes from Romanogobio albipinnatus, assembly GCA_023566225.1. Lineage (NCBI taxonomy): Eukaryota > Metazoa > Chordata > Actinopteri > Cypriniformes > Gobionidae > Romanogobio > Romanogobio albipinnatus. The sequence continues at coordinate 26,829,013 of CM042260.1, read as the reverse complement.
ATGTTAACCTGATTTAACTAAATGGCATTGAATTAACCTTATGTAACTCAAAAAAGATGCAAATGAGTTTAATGGAAATGTTAATATCATGTTTAACCAACACATCTATTTTGTGTTCAAATAACATGATAAAGGTTGGATGACTTAACTTGGTATGTTTGGATGGAATATAGGTGGCATGATTAAATCATGTTTATCCAATGAATTAATTTTTTGAGTGTCTGTGTTCAGCAGAACAAAGAAACTCATACAGGTTTGGAACAACTTGAGGGTGAGTAAATAATGACAATTAAAGTTTTTGGGTGAACTATCCTTTTAAGAAGTCTGCTTTGGCAAATCATAAAGACTTATGAAGATGGCATGATTACACTGGAAAAAAAAGATGGCATCCGAAAGTTGCATTTGCTGATCAGTTTGTGTATAAAGGTTTTTTTTTTTTTACCAACATTTTCCACTTCTGATGTCATTCCTAGCGAGAAATTACTAATGTAGTAATTAAAAATTTGTTTAGTTTTCACCAAAGCTCTCTCTATTTTGCTGTAGATAATTAGACCGTTACACTGCCTAAGAAGTTTCGTGAGGGGCCTTCATGCACAAACGCTGCTTTACAAGTCATTGTCTGATAAGGCAGTGAGGCAACGAGTGAGCTGCCTAGGTTTTCGGACACAGTCCCTGCCTTTTCCACTCATCAGCTCTGTGGCTCTGCAGTTGGATACGATTACGCGGTTGTCGTGTTTTTAAGAGAAAACACTAATTTTTTGATCATCCATTATATCTTTCACTCAGACGTCAATTTTTTTTGTCAAATTAACCAGGTAGTGAAACTAAAGCGCTTCTCCTTATGCAGGCGGATAAAGACAACAGCGCGGCGTTTAAAATCATGATGAATGACATCACAGAATTTACAGGTGTTTTGGTGCTAACGTGTGAACGGTCTCTTACCGGTAAAAAGCTAGAACACCGTTGCTTGTGTGAACAGCATATTTGTGTATTTACCGGTGTTGGGGTAACAGCTTAGGACCCAGGACCAGTAGTGAAAAATGAAGACCAAGAGTCAGGAGTTAGATTAATTAAAGAAAAATTTACTGAAGAATAGTTTGCAGTTTCATCAGCAGAAGCCAGCTTCAAGTCTCTCAAGGAGTTCGTAGGCCGCACTCCCTCTAACAGTCTCCCCGCCTCCGCCTAACGTACATACAATTTCTGAACAGTTATACTGTTTTCAAGGTCTAACCACGTCATTATTGTCATGTGGAAGGATTCTGATTGGCTCTAACAACATGCACGTAAGCAACTTTCCACACGTAAACAGATAGGAGCACATATCACTAAAAATGCGTAGATGCGTAGACTCGTTGTCGCCCAGTCCCAGATTTGGATTACAATGACCTCGGAGGTCACAGAACGGCATCTCCACGTCTGGCATCATCTGCAGAAAACCCCATCTCCAATAATGATTCTGCAAAGATCATGCAACGCACATACACACAAAAGCTCCAAAGAGTAACAGTTTGCTCAAGGTTGAGAACATCTTAACTAACTATCAACAAGCCATGTCTTCAAAACATGCTGATATTACGTTTTAGTACTGAAGTGAAATTATTCTTTTAATAAGAAAGGCACATAAGAGAGGTACAGTTTCTCTGGGTCCCTAAGAAGTCACGTAGACCTGACATCCCATGACCCTAAGGTCACTTTAGGAAGACATATAGCACAACACCTGCAGAGGGGTTCTCCAGGGGTGTTGACACACACACACACACACACACACACACCAAGGACATTTGCCTGTCAGTTCGTCTTGACACAGACATCAGAGCTGGCACCTAGAAAATGTGGATTCAAAAGCACACAGCAAATAATACTAAAATCTCCAAAATATAGAGAGGTTATAGATTAACTGATTTATCCAATGTAGAAAATAGTTATAACTTGATTATGATTGATTCTTATTTTAATATTGATCATAAAACCATTCTTGAAGGATATGTGTATAAACGAAGAGACACAGGTATCTGACCTGCCCCAATACCGGTAAAGTAATTCTGGTAATTTTAAAGCAATTTACCGGTATTGCTGTGTGAAAGGGGCTATTAAGCATCACTTGTCACCACCTTCCGGCAAAATGATGTATCCTGCAAAAAGAGCATGGTACTGGAAAAAAGGGTAACACTTTAGAATAATGGTCATTAGTTAACATTAGTTAACTACATTAGTTAACATTAACATTAACCACTAACTTAATCCATTTAGTATGCACACTATCCACCAATTGCAATACCTGAGAACTAGACTTTGCATCGCTGCAGTATACATATTCACACACACTTTTTCTTCATATTCCCCACTCTCGGTCTACTGTATGTCAATTGCCCTGTTATGTTATGACGTGTTACTGTTGATCTCTTGCACTTTATGAAAATGCACTGTCGATTGATGCACTTATGTAATCTCGTTGTACTAACAATGACAATAAATTATTATTATTACTAACTAATAATGAACTGCACTTATAAAGCGTTTATTAATCTTTGTTAATGTTAATTTCAACATTTACTAATGCATTATTAAAATCTTGTTAACATTACTTAATACACTGTGAACTAACATGAACAACCATGAACAGCTGTATTTATATTAACTAACGTTAACAAAGATGAACAAATACAGTAACAAATGTACTGCTCATGGTTAGTGCATGTTAGTTAATACATTAACTAATGTTAACTAATGACCATTATTCTAAAGTGTTACCGAAAAAAGTGACTGATGATTTAAAAACATTTACTGGCTATGGCAATACATAAAAGCCTTTATCTGTGCTAAATAAAAAAATTACCAAAACTATATCCCATTTTGTGGATCAATTCACCCAATGTGAATTGAATTCTAATGTCAGGCCAAATTCTTTGAGCTTTACATTGTGGAATGTTCTCAAACCATTGTCGGTCGTATTGGCTGACAATCAAGACTACTGTCTCCTTTGGAGTGAGCGAGGTCATGGGGGAAAACAGGCCTATTGCTTCATCGGAAACAGTATGTTTCTGTTTATTCAGCAGAATAGGGTAACTGTAACTTTGTCTTCAACAGAGACGACTCCACCCAAAGTGACTCATACAGTGAGGAAAATAAATATTTGAACACCCTGCTATTTTGCAAGTTCTCCCACTTAGAAATCATGGAGGGGTCAGAAACCTGACTGATCTAGAGAAGATCTGTGTGGAGGAGTGGGCCAAAATCCCTCCTGCAGTGTGTGCAAACCTGGTGAAAAACTACAGGAAACGTTTGACCTCTGTAATTGCAAACAAAGGCTACTGTACCAAATATTAACATTGATTTTCTCAGGTGTTCAAATACTTATTTGCAGCTGTATCATACAAATAAATAGTTAAAAAAAATAATATATTGTGATTTCTGGATTTTTTTTTTTAGATTTTGTCTCTCACAGTGGACATGCCCCTACGATGACAATTTCAGACCCCTCCATGATTTCCAAGTGGGAGAACTTGCAAAATAGCAGGGTGTTCAAATACTTATTTTCTTCACTGCAGCCGTTGAAAAACAGTTTCAACACTCCCATAGACTTCCCCTATAGTGTGGCATCCACGAGAAGCAGACAAAAGGAAAGGGGTTCAAAAACCAAAATAAATCATACACTAAAGAGACAAAATACTATATATGTTAATCTTCGACTATGCCACCCTGGGAATTTCACCCAGAGAATATGACCAGTGCACAGGTTCCCTACTAAAGGAGAATGGAGACACAGGTATTTACTGGGGCTGGGTAAAAAATATCGATTTCACGATTTTAATCGATTCTCACTTTTACAAAACAATATCGATTCTTAAATCCCAAGAATCGATTAGTCATCCTGTTTTCAGTTAGTGAATGAAATAAACATTGTAGCACACCTCCCATCCAATAAATCGCAATAATCTTTGTGCTTTATTACTATTGATATGAAATAAAGTCTCAGATTTCAGATTACGTCTATTTTTTACGAAATTCAAAAGCATAAATACCGCTTTGGTACGGAGCCCCCCTAGTCCCACTTTGTCAAAAAAATGTATTATAACTATCTTGTGGCCTCAAGATAGTAACTCGTGGCCTCAAGATAGTAACTCGTGGCCTCAAGATAGTAACTTGTGGCCTCAAAATAGTAACTCGTGGCCTCAAGATAGTAACTAGTAACTCGTGGCCTCAAGATAGTAACTCGTGGTCTCAAGATAGTAACTTGTGGCCTCAAGATACTAACTCGTGGCCTCAAGATACTATCTCGTGGCCTCAAGATAGTAACTCGTGGCCTCAAGATAGTAACTCGTGGCCTCAAGATAGTAACTCGTGCCCTCAAGATAGTAACTCGTGGCCACAAGATACTATCTCGTGGCCTCAAGATAGTAACTCGTGGCCTCAAGATACTATCTTGTGGCCTCAAGATAGTAACTCGTGGCCTCAAGATAGTATCTCGTGGCCTCAAGATAGTATCTCGTAGCCTCAAGATACTAACTCGTGGCCTCAAGATACTAACTCGTGGCCTCAAGATACTAACTCGTGGCCTCAAGATAGTAACTCGTGGCCTCAAGATAGTAACTCGTGCCCTCAAGATAGTAACTTGTGGCCTCAAGATACTATCTCGTGGCCTCAAGTTAGTAACTCGTGGCCTCAAGATAGTATCTCGTGGCCTCAAGATAGTAACTCGTGGCCTCAAGATAGTATCTCGTGGCCTCAAGATAGTAACTCGTGGCCTCAAGATACTATCTCGTGGCCTCAAGATAGTAACTCGTGGCCTCAAGATAGTATCTCGTGGCCTCAAGATAGTATCTCGTAGCCTCAAGATACTAACTCGTGGCCTCAAGATACTATCTCGTGGCCTCAAGATAGTAACTCGTGGCCTCAAGATACTATCTCGTGGCCTCAAGATACTAACTCGTGGCCTCAAGATACTATCTCGTGGCCTCAAGATACTAACTCGTGGCCTCAAGATACTATCTCGTGGCCTCAAGATAGTAACTCGTGGCCTCAAGATACTATCTTGTGGCCTCAAGATAGTAACTCGTGGCCTCAAGATAGTAACTCGTGGCCTCAAGATAGTATCTCGTAGCCTCAAGATACTAACTCGTGGCCTCAAGATAGTAACTCGTGGCCTCAAGATACTATCTCGTGGCCTCAAGATAGTAACTCGTGGCCTCAAGATAGTATCTCGTGGCCTCAAGATAGTATCTCGTAGCCTCAAGATACTAACTCGTGGCCTCAAGATAGTAACTCGTGGCCTCAAGATACTATCTCGTGGCCTCAAGATAGTAACTCGTGGCCTCAAGATACTATCTCGTGGCCTCAAGATAGTAACTCGTGGCCTCAAGATAGTATCTCGTAGCCTCAAGATACTAACTCGTGGCCTCAAGATAGTAACTCGTGGCCTCAAGATACTAACTCGTGGCCTCAAGATAGTAACTCGTGGCCTCAAGATAGTAACTTGTGGCCTCAAGATAGTAACTCGTGGCCTCAAAATAGTAACTCGTGGCCTCAAGATAGTAACTCGTGGCCTCAAAATAGTAACTCGTGGCCTCAAGATAGTATCTCGTGGCCTCAAGATAGTATCTCGTTGCCTCAAGATAGTAACTTGTGGCCTCAAGATAGTAACTTGTGGCCTCAAAATAGTAACTCGTGGCCTCAAGATAGTATCTCGTGGCCTCAAGATAGTAACTCGTGGCCTCAAGATAGTATCTCGTGGCTCGTGGCCTCAAGATAGTAACTCGTGGCCTCAAGATAACTTGTGGCCTCAAGATAGTAACTCGTGGCCTCAAGATAGTAACTTGTGGCTTCAAGATACTATCTCGTGGCCTCAAGATAGTAACTCGTGGCCTCAAGATAGTATCTCGTGGCCTCAAGATAGTATCTCGTGGCTCGTGGCCTCAAGATAGTAACTCGTGGCCTCAAGATAGTAACTCGTGGCCTCAAGATAGTAACTCATGGCCTCAAGATAGTAAAGTGTCTGACACATGGACCCTTTGTTATTAAACTGGACCCTGTAGTGCAATACTTCAGATTATGTGCAGTATTCTCTGTTTTAATATTCAGTGTGCAATATAGTTTGCTGCAGTTCTGCTTCTATTTATTTACTAGTACTGTTCATCACAATTATGTTAATACAGTAATGTAAATCTTGTAGGCTGCATATCCATAGTTCTTTATAATTCTTCTTCATATTTTATAGCCTATATTTATACTTTTTACATGTATATACTTGTTTATTAGTTAGCCTATAGTGGAGTGTGCAGACTGATTAATTAATTATTGAAGTGTTTCACATTGTGTTAGTTCTGAATGTAAGAAAAGCATGTGTCCGTGTAGCCTACTGTCACGGTCGTCTGGTGCAACAGAGAAGAGGCGATTCGGGACTTCCACAAAGAATGGTTTATTCAGAGTCAACGTAAAACAGAACACCAAACAACGCTAACATAACGTAGAACGGACAAGGAGTGAATGAACACGAGGGAACTAAATACAAACACTGAAGACTACTAAAGAGGGGCACAGGTGATACAGATGAGGATAACTAAACACAGCTGAACAGAACTAGACTAACGAGGGTAACCAAGGAAACAGAGAAAGTGGCAGGAAACATAGACAAAGGAACATGTGACTAAAGCAAACAACATGACAGAAACACAGATCTGTGACATAACGCCCCCCCCTCCCGGTAGGCGCGCCGTAGAAGTCCAACGGGGGAGGGAGGGTGGGCACCCTGGAGTCCTGGGGGCGGGAGCACTGGGGTCTGACTGGCTGAAGGGCCTCCAGGGTGGAGCCGTGGGCGGCCATGGCAGGTCAGGAGCCTGGGGCGGCCATGGCAGGTCAGGAGCCTGCGGCGGCCATGGCGGGGCAGGTGCCGTGGGCGGCCATGGCGGGTCAGGGGCCTTGGGCGGCCATGGCGGGTCAGGGGCCTTGGGCGGAGCAGGAGTCTTAGGGCGCCTAGGCCAAACCAGAGCCCCACCCACATGTTTCCCACCCACAGGTACATGGCCCCCCCAAAAAAAATTATTTGGGGAATTCAGGGGTGGAGTGGAGATCTCGTGGGTTGGAGCGGGCTCGCCGAAGGCTGGAGCGGGCTCCAGGAAGTCCAGGCAGGCTGGAGCAGAGTCCAGGAGGGCTGGAGCGGGCTCCAGGAAGTCCAGGCGGGCTGGAGCAGAGTCCAGGAGGGCTGGAGCGGAGTCCAGGAGGACTGGAGCGGAGTCCAGGAAGTCAAGGAGGGCTGGAGCGGAGTCCAGGAGGGCTGGAACGGAATCCAGGAAGTGAAGGAGGGCTGGAGCGGAGTCCAGGAGGGCTGGAACGGAATCCAGGAGGGCTGGAACGGAATCCAGGAGGGCTGGAGTGGAGTCCAGGAGGGCTGGAGCGGAATCCAGGAAGTCAAGGAGGGCTGGAGCGGAGCCCAGGAGGGCTGGAACGGAATCCAGGAGGGCTGGAACGGAATCCAGGAAGTCAAGGAGGGCTGGAGCGGAGTCCAGGAGGGCTGGAGCGGAATCCAGGAAGTCAAGGAGGGCTGGAGCGGAGTCCAGGAGGGCTGGAACGGAATCCAGGAGGGCTGGAGCGGAGTCCAGGAGGACTGGAGCGGAGTCCAGGAAGTCAAGGAGGGCTGGAGCGGAGTCCAGGAGGGCTGGAGCGGAATCCAGGAAGTCAAGGAGGGCTGGAGCGGAGTCCAGGAGGGCTGGAGCGGAGTCCAGGAGGGCTGGAGCGGAGTCCAGGAAATCCAGGAGGGCTGGAGCGGAGTCCAGGAAGTCAAGGAGGGCTGGAGCGGTAGAGTCGCTCCCAAAGTCCATCAACCACTGCTCTCGTGGATCTGCCGTTGCTGCGGCCGTCACGACCTGAGACCGGGGCTTAACGGCAGCTCTCCTCTTCCGCCTGGGCTTGGGGACAGGCAGGACCTTCCCGGCAGGCCCACTGGAGGGATATGTGCAGGAAACTGGCTGCGGGTGAACTGACCAGGCAGCGTGCTTTTCTGAGGGGACTGGACGAGGAAGACACACATTCTTAGGAACCTCTTCTACAATCTCGAACTCAGAACAATTTAAGGACAATACCAGATTGATTGTCTCGACTAAGGAAAAGGAACAGGCAGGTTCCAGGAATCGAATAGTGTCCTCGTCCAGGCCCATCAGAAAAAACGCGTTAAGCGGTGCATCAGGCCAGTTCACCAGATAAGTCAGCTCAGAGAATTCCTCCACATACCTCTCCTGTGGCCGACCCTTCTGCCTATTCCCCCAGAGGCGATCCTCCACCGAACTGACTTCTTCTGGGGACACCGGAGAGAGCGGATACACGAAAATACCCATCCTTTACGTGAAGTCCCTTTGCTGTATTGGTCTGTTCTTCTGTCACGGTCGTCTGGTGCAGCAGAGAAGAGGCGATTCGGGACTTCCACAAAGAATGGTTTATTCAGAGTCAACGTAAAACAGAACACCAAACAACGCTAACATAACGTAGAACAGACAAGGAGTGAATGAACACGAGGAAACTAAATACAAACACTGAAGACTACTAACACAACTGAACAGAACTAGACTAACGAGGGTAACCAAGGAAACAGAGAAAGTGGCAGGAAACATAGACAAAGGAACATGTGACTAAAGCAAACAACATGACAGAAACACAGATCTGTGACATAACGCCCCCCTCCCGGTAGGCGCGTCCTCGCGCCGTAGAAGTCCAACGGGGGAGGTAGGGTGGGCACCCTGGAGTCCTGGGGGCGGGAGCACTGGGGTCTGACTGGCTAGAGGGCCTCCAGGGTGGAGCCGTGGGCAGCCATGGTAGGTCAGGAGCCTGGGGCGGCCATGGCGGGTCAGGGGCCTGCGGCGGCCATGGCGGGTCAGGGGCCTTGGGCGGAGCAGGATCTTAGGCGGGTCTGGAGCCTTGGGCGGAGCAGGAGTCTTAGGCGGGTCTGGAGCCTTGGGCGGAGCAGGAGTCTTAGGGCGCCTAGGCCAAACCAGAGCCCCACCCACATGTTTCCCACCCTCAGGTACATGGCCCCCCCAAAAAAATTTTATTTGGGGAATTCAGGGGTGGAGTGAAGATCTCGTGGGTTGGAGCGGGCTCGTCGAAGGCTGGAGCGGGCTCGTCGAAGGCTGGAGCGGGCTCGTCGAAGGCTGGAGCGGGCTCCAGGAAGTCCAGGCGGGCTGGAGCAGAGTCCAGGAGGGCAGGAGCGGGCTCCAGGAAGTCCAGGCGGGCTGGAGCAGAGTCCAGGAAGTCAAGGAGGGCTGGAGCGGAGTCCAGGAGGGCTGGAGCGGAGTCCAGGAGGGCTGGAGCGGAGTCCAGGAGGACTGGAGCGGAATCCAGGAGGGCTGGAACGGAATCCAGGAAGTCAAGGAGGGCTGGAGCGGAGTCCAGGAGGGCTGGAACGGAATCCAGGAGGGCTGGAGCGGAGTCCAGGAGGGCTGGAGCGGAATCCAGGAGGGCTGGAGCGGAGTCCAGGAAATCCAGGAGGGTTGGAGCGGAGTCCAGGAAATCCAGGAGGGCTGGAGCGGAGTCCAGGAAGTCAAGGAGGGCTGGAGTGGTAGAATCGCTCCCAAAGTCCATCAACCACCGCTCTCATGGATCTGCCGTGGCTGCGGCCGTCACGACCTGAGACCGGGGCTTAACACAGCTGAACAGAACTAGACAAACGAGGGTAACCAAGGAAACAGAGAAAGTGGCAGGAAACATAGACAAAGGAAATGTGACTAAAGCAAACAACATGACAGAAACACAGATCTGTGACACCTACTCTGCTGGCGTTTTTTCGTAGGCTACACGGACACATGCTTTTCTTACATTCAAAACTACCACAATGTGAAACACTTCAATAATTAATGAACCAGTCTGCACACTCCACTATAGGCTAACTTAAAATCAGAATCAGAAATACTTTATTGATCTTTATGGATGCTATTGATAACCCGGGGAACAATTCTTGTGTCACAGTTGATGTGCACATAAAGACATTTAAAGGAATATAAATAATAATAGAAGTTAGGAGATAAACAAGTATATACATGTAAAAAGTATAAATATAGGCTATAAAATATGAAGAAGAATTATAAAGAACTATGGATATGCAGCCTACAAGATTTACATTACTGTATTAACATAATTGTGATGAACAGTACAAGTAAATAAATAGAAGCAGAACTGCAGCAAACTATATTGCACACTGAATATTAAAACAGAGAATATTGCACAGAATGTGAAGTATTGCACTACAGGGTCCAGTTTAATAACAAAGGGTCCATGTGTCAGACACTTATTGCACAGAATGTGAAGTATTGCACTACAGGGTCCAGTTTAATAACAAAGGGTCCATGTGTCAGACACTTTACTATCTTGAGGCCACGAGTTACTATCTTGAGGCCTTGAGATACTATCTTGAGGCCACAAGATACTATCTTGAGGCCACGAGTTACTAGCTTGAGGCCACGAGATAGTATCTTGAGGCCACGAGATAGTATCTTGAGGCCACGAGTTACTAGCTTGAGGCCACGAGATAGTATCTTGAGGCCACGAGTTAGTATCTTGAGGCCACGAGTTACTATCTTGAGGCCACGAGATAGTATCTTGAGGCCAAGAGTTACTATCTTGAGGCCACGAGATAGTATCTTGAGGCCACGAGATACTATCTTGAGGCCACGAGTTAGTATCTTGAGGCCACGAGTTACTATCTTGAGGCCACGAGTTACTATCTTGAGGCCACAAGATAGTTATAATACATTTTTTTGACAAAGTGGGACATGGGGGGCTCCGTACTTTGGCGCTGTGGCGCGAGATCGCTCTGCCACAGCTCAGCTCAAGAGAACCGGCAGCACTGAGCGCATCTTCTCTTCCGCCTTAATACCAGTAACAGCGCGAAATAAACATAAATAAGCATCTGAAAGTGTGTTAAAAGATACAGGACAACTCACTGAAATCCGTATCATGTCACATAGAATAGCTCAAGTGTTTTAACCGCAGAAAGATGTAGAAGTAAAATGGCTTGTAAACAATGTCATGTAACGTCAGAAAAACCATATGGGCAATTCCATGCAAAGGTCATCTTTACCATGAAAAAAAAAAGTTGGCCACACACAAACAGACTTATTCTTAAAATGTTTATTTGGGTCTATACTTTATTGTATGTAACCATTCTCATTGAATTGTTTAGATATTTACTGTTTTATTACATCATATACAAGGTGTGTGCCAATGCAAGCAGAGTTTTTAAAATGTCTGTGTTTTTCAAGAAAGGGAATAGATAGACTCAATGGTTCAACAAAATGTTATTATTTGTCCATTTCCTGTTGAACAAGGGGATGATTATGCATTGTGTACACTTAGCTTGCTTTAACAGTAACGCTCTAGAAATGTATATGCCTCTTGTTAAATGTGTCGGTGAGTTCCAGGGCCAAGTAACATCCATAACGCTTTAGAGGATAAGTTCATGCTACACATAGAGTGTTGATGCAAAAATGTCCAACGTTTCTGTGCAATGTTAACTTATATGAATGTATAATGTGATGAACATTTCGTGCCCTTTTGTTTCTTGTAAACATTTTAATTTTGCGTTATGGACATGACGTTATGGATGTGACGTTACGGACGTGACGTTACGGACGTTACATTTAAAGAAAATTCTAAAATCAAACCCACGTGACATAACGTGTGTTCCTGTTGCTGGCGGCATGGCAGTGATAAACACATTTCTCCTCTGTGTTTCAGTGAAACGTAACATTGCCTTAGGTCATTAGGCTATAAGTACAATCATAAGTAAACTTTAGCAAAACAAATGGTCGCTTTCTGGACATATTTATGATGTGATAAATAAATTAGATTGCGATCGACATCTCAAACAGTAATGAAAATCTGATTATGTTCCGTAATCGACTCTGCTGTAATGTTCCGTGTATTCATAGTATTTACTTCCTAGTAGAGAGGCGTATTGAAAGTGCATGAGGAACCTGATTGGTTTAGGCGCGAAACAGGCGCCTCTAATTCGCTCGCTCTTCCTGTCCTTCAGGAGGTTTTGACAGCTCGAAGATAGCGTTTTCTTAAAGCTGAACGCCTACCACAACAGATTGATAAAATGGTAAGATACTAACAGCACACAATTCGGGAAAATAATTTGAATAGAAATCTAGTTATATCAAATGTGTGTGTGTGTGTTCATGAATTATAATAATTATAATATTAATGACAGAAGAAAGTGTTAAGCATGAACAAATTAAATAAATAAATAAATTCCTTCACCCTCATCTTCTCTCATTGTCAATTATTTTATATATCATATTGCAATCATATTTCTTAATATCAAAACTGGCATTTAGAGTAATTTTATGTGTCGACAAAAGTGCCATGATAGTTTGTTTGTTGATTTTCCAAACAGATTCTATGTGTATTTCAGACTCGTCACATCCATAACAGGGTTTTGTCACATCCATAACGTTGGTTTTTCCTCATGATTCACTTCATAAAAAAATTTACAATTTAAACATTGATATTTTTATGTTCAGATAAGACCCCTTCATCATGTGGATAGCAATATTTAAACATTAGACTTAAAAGTTCACAGACTTTAAAGAAAATCGAACAGTCTACTGAAAACTCCTGTCACATTTCCTGTCACATCCATAATGCATAGCTGTTTTCCTTTATTGGGGGGTCTTAAATATATTTTAGAGAAAAATGTTTTTGCTGTCAATTCACCAGATTGGGTGCTCTGAGAATATGCAATGCCAAATTTAATATAGTAAGAAATTGAGACACTGAGACATTTCAGCTGTCATTATGAGTTCAAATGTTACATCCATAACGCTGGAATTGCCCATATCCAGTGTCCATAAACTCGTTTGTCAGCTTTAGTCAGCTAGAAAAAATAACTCTAGAGAGGAGCATTTTGCTAATTATATGCACCATTACATAGGCTATTGATTGTCATTTTTAATGTTCTTCAATATTTAATGCATTCATATGACAGCCAAATGTTTATATAAAAAAAACTAATTGGAGTAGAAATATGATTATATAATTGTTAAGTTAATATTATAACTTTATTATTATAAAAAACTAAAATCATTTAGTGTAATTTAATTTGTTACAAATCAGTTCATTTTTACCTTCACTATTAGTAGGCTAATGTAGTACCAAATGACTCCCATAGTTTACAACATTAGTTCAGAGATTTGTTTTCCTTGAGAAAATTGGCCATGTATTATACCTAATATATATCTAAAATAATCGGAATTGAATTTAATCGAATCGAAAGCTTGTGAATCGAAATCGAATCGAATTGTGAAATTTGTGTCAATACCCAGCCCTAATATTTAGCCTACACTCTAAAAAAAAAAAGGTTCTATATGGCACCAAAAAAGGTTCTTGGCTCGTAATCATAGGGGAACCTTTTTTAGTGCTATATAGAACCAATTTTGGTGCTTCAGTGGTTCTTCAGCGGTTCTTCAGAGGTGCTATATAGCACCTTAGTCAAAGAACCGGTGAAGAACCTCTGAAGAACCGCTGAAGAACCACTGAAGCACCAAAATTGGTGCTATATAGCACTAAAAAAGGTTCCCCTATGATTACGAACCAAGAACCTTTTTTGGTGCCATATAGAACCTTTTTTTTAGAGTGTACTACAAAAGTGCAAAAGTGTATTATGATTTATCAGAATAAAATCTGAGGCACAAGAAAAGGAACAACCTACTTCACAGCATCTCCACCAAGAGATGGCGCGTTTGTCTGACAAATGTGAAGGTTTAGAAGTGTAGGTTTATTAAAAGTGAGCTCATACCTTAATTGACGTCTTGGCTACGAAAAAGCTCTTGAATATCCACACCATATGGGGTAAATTATGCGATTAAACTACTTCTAATAGCGTTTTCACAGAGTAATAGTGTTGTGCACAAAAGACGCTGCTCAGCGGCAAAGGAATGATGTCACCTGAACTCGAAGGCGCATGCGCGGGTGGCAGCGCGTTTATCTATTGTGCAGAATTCACGTGCATACATGCAAGTTGCCCAAACTGTTGTCAATTTATAACTAGGACTGCAAATGTGTTTATAAGGTGTGCAAAAAGATATGATGTGAGCACATTGGCATCGTACAAAATAGACATATAAATCAAAACAATAGTAAGGGGTGTCAAAATATGAACGTAATAACAATATATTATGTCAAAAGACTATAAAACACAAGGCTTAAATCCGCCATACTGTAAGAAATTAATCAAAAAGAGTATCATTTACGCTAAATACAGAACAGGTGTATAAAGCATGTACATATACTGCCAGAAGATGGTGCTCTGTGAATGAATACAGCGTGAGACCTGCGCGTGTATCTATGTATGTGTATGTATGTGCGCGCGCGCGCGTGTGTGTGGATGAAGGCTGGTATGGTTGTGCTACAGAAAAGGCAGCATCACCGCGCGCTCTGCCTCCGTTGCCTTCCAGCAGCCGATTCTTGCTCTTTACTGAGTCAACATCCAGAGAACAGTTCATTTCCTTAAATAACCTTACCAGGGCATGAACGCAGGATTCTTATCCAGCTGAATTTCGGATTTAAAGCGGGGAGAAGAGAGCGTTGGTTCTCTGGACATCATTTGGTGAGTGCACAATGTCATTCCATTGCACTCACTGTTTGTTCGCGGGGTAATGCACTATTTCAGGTTAGCTTAGTTCTGACTGTTGGAGATGCCTGTTATTTTGATTAAACTGGAGGGATTGTAGTACAATATGCAATTCCAAGAAACCTGCCTCAATGCGCTGAATAAAGAGGGGGGGGGGGGGGGGGGGGAGAAAACATTAGCATCCACTGTGCTCAGTTTAACAATAGATTTTGGCATCACAGCTCATTTGAAGAGACTGACCCAAATTTGAAATCGAAGGTGGGTGAGTGGAAGGTGTAGGGTATTTGGGAATAAACAGGGATGTGATAGTGTTCTCTCTTAAACGCCTAAATAAAGCTCCCCAATGAATATGCACATCATTTGGCAAGGTCTTTACTTTTCACCTTGAGAACTGTATTAAGTTGATATAACTAAAGGATAATTTGACATACTTCCTTTAAAGTAACCCAGAGTTTCTGCTAAACAGACATAAAAATCCTTTCAAATGCCACAAGGTCTACCAATACATCCCCACAAACTCAGTTTGGTCCACTTCCAGCAGTGTTGAGCTGAATATAGGATTTCAAGATATCCCTGCAGCTATTACTTTGCATTTTATGCAGAAATATAAGCACTGTGAAGCAGTAAGTTGGTGTGCTTGTAGATATTGGATGTTGCTGTAGACTCGAGGTGGAGGTGAAAAGCTCATCACACTAATTAAAAGTCTTGTTTAACCTTGCCTTCACGTTTTAGTGCCGTTCTTGAAGTGATGTTACACTCTTAGTGTGCCAATATGTCAAGACAATTGTTGTTTACAAACGTGTTAATTGGCATTTCAGCTGTGAGTATTTTACAGTGCAGGAAAGGAGGTGACAAAGTTTTTTTTTCCATTAGGAGCGAGTACTGTATTGATCTGGAGAGCTGACTGGCCGATCTTTCCACAGGGTGTCTGATCGCATCTGTAAATAAGCCCACCGAATGAGCTGGAGATGATTAGACAAAGCTGGATCAAAGGCGTGTAATGTTATCTACAGCATGCTCAATGCTGGCCCCTGCACATTTCACGGCTTCACATGAAATGCACACTGCTTGCAGCATGCTAATGGGATGAAGGACGTCTAAAGCTCTGAGAGCCTGTTTATCGAAACATCTCAGTTATCTCCTTGCTGTTTGTTTGAAAGCATGCACGGAGCGAGATAACAGAGAGCTTCAGTTTTGTTTGCTCTTACTGGGCCAGAAGATTTGGCCAGATCGCTATTAATTCTTCTCATCTGCCGTCTCTCCAGTGCCATTGCCGCGTGCTTGAAAAGCACCATGTGTTTGGTGATGAAATGGGGAGAACGTGTGAAGTGCTTTTCACAGATCTGCACTATTTTAACAGACGGATTTCATGCTTGGCTTCCAGGCTTCTGTTGTTCGAGGAAAATCAACTTGTGGCCAGGTCATCAGGCATGAACTCGAGACGAAGATGAGAAACTTTCAATATAAGAATCATTTCGGTTATTCCGATGATTCAATCCACCGAGCATATTGAAGTGGCTTGCTGGTGTGTGCTTGTTGATAGCTGTACATCACTGGCCACTGATCCATCATGGGTTTGGCTGTGCAGATTCCTAATTAGTTTAGCTGTCAAGGTCTCCAAAGGCTAATTGAGCATCCAGAAAGCCTGGTGTTTAAGAACCTGTCATCATATTTGTTCTTCCATGATATGAATTATTTATTTCAACGGGTTAGGCTGTTGTTGTACCATTGGACGTATCTTGGGTTGCAATGAGTGGCAGTTCAGTTTGAATTTGGAGCGTTTATTTGCACTGGAGATTTTATTTTCCATCTGAACACATGACAGGTACCAGTTAAAAAAAGCCAGCCCTTGTGTGATCTGTATATAGAGCTAACGGACATCATGTACTTGTGGGCAATGACAAGCTTAAAATAAATACTGTCATTTTGGTTGACTCATTAAGCTCAAATCAGTGAGGTCATTAAAGCCAGAAGGGACAGGTTCAACATAACATAATTTTGTGTACGAACAAGATGATAATGATGTCAGGTCTCTCATTTCATACACTATCAACTGAAATAGCTGCAAGTAGTGTATCATTGTGTGTCTGTGTTCAGTTTAATGTCCAGGGTATGAATTAGCTGATGCAAGAAATGTGTAGCTTAAATTCACTAAAATGAGGTAGATTTTGATCTGAGGTATGTTATTTTCTGGATTGTCAAAGTTATATATTTTTTTACTTTACTTTACATGTGCTTGCCCATTCTCTGATGGCAGCATTGTGAGGTGGGGATTTTTTGTGATTCTTTCTGCAGGGTCATTTCACCAGTAGGTGGTGACAAGTGACCGCGTTAATGAATGAGCCAAAAATCATTCACTGAACCAATTTGTCCAAAACATTTATTTAATCAGGAATGAAACAGGTGACTTTGGCTGCGTCCGGCTGCATTTGGCTTGCTGCTTTGCCACCTTATCAGGCAATGACTTTAGTAGGCTTGTTGCGATTGGTCGATACAATCGACTGCGTCAACGCTGTTAATTAGTCGACGTCAATATTTTTAGTCGACTGGGTAAGTTGGGTACGATATGAAATTGTATTAGTACCGGTACTTTAAAAATGACAGCACTCTAATAAGAGCAGTATTTCTTAATTTGCGTCGATGTGTGACAGCAGAAGTGAGGACGTGTGTGTGAGCTCTGCTTCCATCATTCACTAAACAATGGAAGCAGAACAGTCAAATATATACGCGCTAGGGGTGGCACGGTACATGAAAAAAAAACTAACCATTCGGTTCGCTTGTCTCGGTTCGGAGCGTGTGCGTCGCATGGTTTCGACGCATGCCCAATGTATCCTCGTGCCCGTATGTTACATCAGACAGTGGGTGTCCTTTTCGCGTGAAATAAGAGGTGTGTGTGTATGTGTGTGTGTGTGTGGACATACAGTAAAATAAAGTAAAAGTGGAGTGCTGCAGGTCACGTCGCGTGTAGAAATGCAAGTGGGAGAGATAAGGAAGGCTGTCCGGAGTTGGAGGATGCGCCAGCGACGTATAGCTGGCAGGGCAGATGCAGTGCGTATGCGCGCGCGCGCGTGCATTCACACACTGGCAGTGTTTGTCTCGCGCAGCTGAACCGTGGCTCGTGTATTGCAAATACAGATAAATATTGTCCATTCTGTCACATTTTCCGGTGTTCTCCTCCGACCCCTGTCTGTCTCATGCTTTGATTTATGATGGGCAGCATATATCTGCTGTAGATGCGACCATGTTCCCCTCTGTCTCATACACACATGCATATAACATGCTGTTTATAAGTAGTTCACATGATAAATGTAACATTTAAAAGTTAAGATGCTTCTAGTTTTAATAATTTAAACATGCCTTTGAAGTTTGGGCAAAAACTTCTGGCAGTGTTGTGTTTTCATGTATTTTTTTTTCTTTTGACATCCAGCGTTGGATGTGATTGTGAAACACACGGAACACTTCATGGTGAAATTTGTTAATCAGGTCAGCTGAATTAAAGCCACTGCATTGTTCTGATCAAAATTGACATGATTAACATGAAAAATGTTACGCCAATGTGTCGGACTCTGTAGACAGCCAGTTAAGAAACAACTTCTACATGATATAACAATTTTTTAATACTGTATCCTAATTGTGGATTATTAAGTTATATATCATATGCTGAAGTAAATTTCTTGAGTGTTAACGATAAAAAAACAACAACAACAAGAACCGTACAGAACCGAAAACCGTGACCCTAAAACCGTGATACGAACCGAACCGTGGGTTTTGTGAACCGTGCCACCCCTAATATGCACAGCTCAGGAAAAAGAAAGCAACAGAAAAGTGCAGCACGGCCGGGATGTGCTCGCACGCGCTGCTGGACTCTGACCTGAAGTGCGCGCAGCCGCGCACACGCCTTTCACTCAGACAGCTCGCAACGTCATTTTCTCTGATTATTGGCTTTGAATGGTAAAAAAATCTGTAAAAATGCACGTACTGACGAGTATTCAGGTAAACGCAGTTGGATATGTCTTTAGTGAACGTATACAGAGTTGAATGAGAAAATCGGGTGTTACAATGATTTTGGTCCGTGCAGCTCTTAAAGGGCCGGACCTAATCTGTGTGAAGCAGGGCAGGGCAGAAACCTGCCAGGAACATGCCGGCCAAGTGAGTTTTTAGGGTTTTTTAACCCTAAAGCAATGATAAAACAATGAATAGTACGTTTTGTCATATTATTCATTTACTTTCACTGTTTTTTGTATGGTATCGATTCAGTATCGGTATTGAGGTATTTTAGTCTGATATCGTATCGAAGTCATAATTTTGGTATCGTGACAACACTATTCTATATGAAAAGTATTTGCTGATATTCTCTTTTTTTTGAGCCCCGCACATGACATGCAAGAAAAAAAAAGTAAAGCGTGCGCACGAGTTACTAATTCGTTCCCTCGATTTATAAATCATGCGCACGATTTACTATTTCGTTCCCTCTATTTATAAATCGTGCACACGATTTACTAATTCGTTCCCTCAATTTATAAATCATGCGCATGATTTAGCAAATCGAGGGAACGAATTAGTAAAACATGCGCATGCTTTATAAATCGAGGGAACGAAATAGTAAATTGTGCGCACAATTTAGCCTACTATTTTTTTACTGCATGTCATGTGCGGGGCTCCGTACAAATTTGTATCTTTTTTAATTTTTTTAGTTTTAAATTTTTTCAAGGGCTTGTTTACATTTATGCTTTTTTATAGTAGCCTACACTACTGAAGGCCAACGTTGCAAGTTAAATTAAATGTTTTTATGTAAAATTGTTGAAAATTATTGTCATAAATTAGTCGATAGATTTATCAATAAATTAGTCGATAGATTAATCAATATAAAAATAGTCGTTAGTGGCAGCCCTAGACTTTAGGCAGCGTTTGCACACAAGTACCTTACGGAACTTATTTCGGACAGACTTCTGAGGCCGCATGATTTACAGCAGTGGTTCTCAAACTTTTTATACCAAGTACCACCTCAGAAAATATTTGGCTCTCCAAGTACCACCATAATGACCAACATTAAAATACAGTAGCGTAGTAGGCTTAACTATTCAGCTATACAGCTCTGCACAGTTCAAAAACGAGGCAGTTTATTCCTAATAAGAATATTTTTTTGTTTAACATTGTAAATACACAGTTTGTACATTAACACTGCACTGTGCTAACATACAGGCAATGTGTTGTATCTAAAGGACAAATTAAAACTGTAATGTACTTTAATGTAAAATAAAACTTTACTCAAATAAAGATGGAATTAAAATGTATTGTTTCAACATTAATTTATATTTAAAGTCAAAATTAAATATTTGTTCTGAGTTTGTCACACCACAGAAAAGTTTTTATTTAATATATATTTTATTTAAGTTATTAAATGTGTGCCAAATTTAAATTATATAAAAAAAATTAAAATAAAAAAGGCAAGCAAAATCTTGAAAAAATAAGCAGCATTCTCTGCTCTCAAAAACTGTCTGCGCTGAAACCCCACTAGCGGGAAAGCAGCAGTAAGCACACAATGGCACGCACTGCAACGATGGCACCAGATGTTGGCAGGACGGGCGGATGAAGTCCTGTGTTGGTCGGGCAGTGGATTATCAGTGAATCCCAGTTGTCTCTGATCTCTTTGTAAAACTATCTGGTGTAAAACAATCACTGCAGAGGAAGGTGTTGGTGGTGTTCAAGGTTGTTTTATAAGCTTTTTATACGTTTTACAATTAGGTAATATGCATTTACGTGATGAAGGCATAACTAGCTAGCTAACTGTAGGCTGTAGTAACTAACGGTAGTGACAGCAACGCGCGATTGAACAGGCGAACTGATGTGAATGCACTCTAACCTTAGTTCTTATAGTGTTAGGGGAGGGTCCAGGCTCAGTGGCTCCAGTGCGTCATCGAGCCACCGTTTTAGAACAACACAGTTCACAGTGTTTGTAACGTGTTTCAGCAATACATTTCTAACATTTATAATATGTTTAGAATAGAAACAAATTTTAGAATCGCCTTTACAGCTACTTTAATTTAGTGATTCCTCTGCGTACCACTAGAGGGAGCCTGAGTCCCATTAATGGTATGCGTACCACACTTTGAGAACCACTGATCTACAGCAAAATAAAGCGAGCTTTGGTGATAACTAAGCTAATATTGAATTTCTACAATAGAAATTTCTCGCTAGTAATGATATCAGAAGTGGAAAACATTGATCAAAAACGTACAGAAGTGGAAAACATTGATCAAAAACTTACATTTACACAAACTGACCACCAACCGCAACTTTCAACTTTATTTATTTTGTCACAGAATGGAACTCGCAGGATTTTCGGATATCAAAGGCAGCGAAGGATACATCTATAGTCACGTTTCCACCAAAAATTTGTCCCAGGAACTTTTTCCCCCCCAGACCTGTTGCTGTCTGCGTTTCCATCACGGTCTAAAGTACCATGAAGATTAGGCGAATTAGTCCGATGATGTAGTACTGTGCACGATTTTCCAGTTCCTGCTCGATTTCATCCTCCTCATATAAGTTTAATAAAGCCTGGACCTCGTCTTCTTCATTGATTCGAATAGCAAACAACTATTATTGCACAAACCGCAACAGACTTTTAAAATGATGGTTAAAATAAAATGCTGCGTGGAGTCAACCAATCAAAATGATTCGTGAACTCAACCAATCAGCGTGTTCAGTGTCCAAGTCCCACCCCTGAAAGTTCCTTAACTTTGAAAAAGTACTACCTTGCGAGCAGGGACTTTCTGAGGGGGAAATTTTTACCCAGAACTTCATTTAGACCCTGGTCCCTGTAGTCGAGTACCACCCCAAAGTCCCTAGTTCCTGGGGAAAGTTCCTGCGGTGGAAACGTGGCTTTTAGGCTGCTTTTAGGCAATCATATGAAGGTATCTAAGGAGACAGGAAGTGAAGCTAACATTAGATTTGGACGTGCCTTGATGCCTTCCTTCCTTGGAATGCATCCTCCGAAGAAGGCATTTTTAAGCTTTCGGACACCGCCCACGTAAGTGAGTCATTGAATCATTTACCCACCACTTATTAAGTCAGGAACAAAACGCTACTATTGTTCCTCAGAGACGCGGTTGTTCTGTTGTAGCTTTGATACTATGTTAGCAAAATGCATAGCAATATTGTAAGTTACTTGATATCCTTGTTTATTGAACTGAGCAATATCACACTCGTTCGCAAACACATTTGGTTCTTTTAGCAGTCGTCAGATGTTCCATTTTTCTTCCTGGGACAGTCCTAAATTTGAGACGCTTTTCTTGACACATGCCTACTTGAAATTTCAGAATTTTGATCTCCCACAGTTCTGCCTCAAATATTGCTAAGACATTATAAGCAGAGACGCGTGTCAAGTATACTGGCCCAAGAAAAATGCGGATGTCTGGTCATCTTGTTCCTAGATCCTTTGTTTCGTACAGGGATGTTATTAGTGTGAAATTGTAAGAGTTGTAAATAGGCCTAGATAAACAGTACTGGTCATTTTGTTTTTCAAAATCAAGGTCAAGTGAGTCAGAGTGCGTGATCACTAGCATTCCCAAATTTTTTTGGGCACATAAAAAAGGTGTTGGGGGTGTTTGAAAAACAGGTTGAAATCTGTAATTCTATTGCATTATGGTATTGGCATTATTTATGCTTTAAAAAGTATGAGGATGCTTTTCTGCGGTTTAAATATAGCTTTTCTGCTTGTTTAGCACCACATTCTCTGCATTTCCTTTTCCACACATGATAAAATGGTTGCTTTATATAGTCTTGTTTTCATGCTGTGGAGGGAAATAATTCTCTGACCAACTGATCCTCATTTGCTGAGTCAGTGGAGTCAGTGGAGTCTGTGTATGTATGTGTGAGTGTCTCTCTCACCGTATTGATTTTCTTTTTTCTTTTTGGAAAGGCGGAAGTAAGGGTCTAAGAATCAAACAACAAGCACTCACTGGGGAGAAGAGGGGGTTAATCAAACGGTGCGGTGGATTCTCTTCCCTCATTGCTAAAATGCCCTGTCATATCTCGTTCCTGAATATGCCTGCGTCCTGTCAGTGCGTTGTACCTCAGCTGCTTTGCACACCTTGAGCGGAAAGCGTTCATCACCAAGCCTACTATTTTTAGACTCGTATTTTTAGCTGTGCAGAAAATGAAATCAAATGCATGGTTGGGCTCCACCCAGCGACGTCTTTGATTGACAGCTGGGTTCTGCTCAATGACAAAGATGTCTGGAAAGGATAGGAGATGAAATAATATATAATGCCATATATGGGATATATATATATATATATATATAAGTTGAGGTAGTGGAACATGGTATGCTGGTGTGAAGCTTTGTCACAAAAAAATAGAAGCTATAGCATAATACGGGAGAATGTGGTAAGATGTGCTACCTTTTGCTTTGTCCTTTAGGGAATGAGAAATGAGATCAAACTAATGTTGCTATTTCAATATGTATACATATCATATTTTACATGATTTACAAGGCATCAGATATCTCTCATTTCTATTCATTTCTGAGGCATTTAAAAGGCAGAGCTTTGAGCAGCTGATGCACACACAGCGGTGGGCACCTGCAGGTTTTGCAGCAGAAACGATGACCTCTTAGACCCCTTTTCCCCCGGTAGAGGGTGCAGTGACTGACTGATTACCTCAACCTTCTCTGGGGTGCTGCCTGCAGAGTCACGCTTCACTGCACGTCATTATCAAGGATGAAACCATTTTCTAAGTGTTTGCCTTTTTCCTACCCTTCTGAGCCGCTTGTGTCATCCCCATCCACATACTAAAATGATAGATAAATTGATAGAAGGGGCATTTGCAATCAAGCCACGAATTGACTTTGTCTAAGATCAGTGGAAAAAAATTAAGCCAGGATTATAGTTATATTGCGGATACACTGGTCTGAAAACCCCAAAAATTCCCTGTTAAAATTAGGCTAATAACTATGCGTATTCTATTAATACCATCATCAAGTTTGCTGACGATACGACGGTGGTAGGTCTCATCACTGACAATGATGAAACGGCCTACAGAGAGGAGGTGCATACTCTGACACGATGGTGTCAGGAGCACAACCTCTCCCTCAACGTCAGCAAAACCAAGGAGCTGGTGGTCGACTTCAGGAGGAATGAGAGAGAACACCGCCCCATCACCATCAATGGAGCACCGGTGGAGAGAGTCAGCAGCTTCAAGTTCCTCGGTGTCCACATCACAGAGGAACTCTCATGGTCCGTCCACACCGAGGCCGTTGTGAAGAAGGCTCATCAGCGCCTTTTCTTCCTGCGACGACTGAGGAGGTTTGGAATGAACCGCCACATCCTCACACGCTTCTACAGCAGCACCATAGAGAGCCTGCTGACTGGCTGCATCACCACCTGGTACGGCAACAGTACCGCCCGCAGCCGCAAAGCCCTGCAAAGGGTAGTGCGCATGGCCAGCTGCATCATCGGAGGTGAGCTTCCCTCCCTCCAGGACATTTATGCCAGGCGGTGTGTGAAGAGAGCTCAGAGGATCATCAGAGACTCTAGCCACCCGAGCCATGGGCTGCTCTCACTGCTGCCATCAGGCAGGCGGTACCGCAGCATCAGAACACGCACCAGCCGACTACAGAACAGCTTCTTCCCACAAACAATTAGACTCCTCAACTCCTGATCCATCAGGATCATAACACACACTGGACAGAATATCACTCAGCACAACCCACTGTAGATACACACACATTATATACACATTTATTTATCATATAGCATCTACTGTACATTGGATTTCTATTGTGAATAATATTGTATACTGTACATTGTTTATTATTATTATTATTATAGCGTAATGTATATTGTTTAATGCATGTTTAGTGTATATTGTTTAAAGTATATGTATATTGTAAGTATGTGTATATTGTTTAAAGCTGTGAGAACTACACTCACATTGTGTAAATTATTTATTGTTTATTGTAGAGTTTACTGTGCTGTGAGTAATTGTGGGCGCACCAGATGTGTAATCTGATGTTGCTTTAAATGTTGTACATGTCATGTCATGACTGCTATGTTGCTCGGAACTGCACCTAAGAATTTCACCTACTGTTGCACTTGTGTATATGGTTGAGTGACAATAAAGTGATTTGATTTGATTGATGATTTGATTTTTGCTTAATAGCGCCACGCTGTTAGCTTAGCAACATGCTAATGACAAACTGTATTGTAACTTTGATTTGATTTAATATTTTATATTTTCATATTTCTATGCGCAATTGCACAAATCTTTTTTCAGCTTGTGTCCCTGCAAAAACAACTTTAAAATATGTATAATAGTGCTATAATAGTAAAAACAGTGGAATTATGCATGTGCCAGTGTTGTTAAAGTTAAATTTCAAAGTTCCCTGTACAATGAAATTCTTACTTTGCTTTCCACCATGAAAGCCATTAAAAGAATAAGAATATAGTACTCATAAATAAGTAGAAGAAACATATGAATTACAAATATACAAATATAGTGCAATATAGCTGTATAGTGTCTGTGCAAGTCGCATACATCAATGACTGTGGTGTGGAATTAATGTTTAAGATAATTATATGGATATGGATATATGCAATATATTGATTTTAACTACATTTTGGAGAGTGACTTTGTGCCTCGTGGTGGAGGACCAAAAAGGCGGAGCTTGCGTTTGTACACACGGTTCATTCCAGTACCTTAAGGCAGGGGTTTTCAAACTGGGGTCCAGCAGTAAGCACACAATGGCACGTACTGCAACGATGGTACCAGATGTTGGCGGGACGGGCGGATGAAGTCCTGTGTCGGTGTTCAAAATTTCAGAGAATAAAAAAACGAAGCAAAAATAGATCTTTCTTGCCGTATACATACTTCCAGAATTGTATATGTTTGCTTTGTATCTTTTTAGTGAGCTTTTCTCACTGTAGTCCTTTATCTCGCTCTCTGGCGAAAGTTGCTTATACAAATAATTTTTAATTGAAAATGTTTTTCTTCAGGTTTATATATTCAACATTGAGTATAGCCGATTTACACGGGGAAACAATATGTTGTATTTATAATGTCACACTTACTATTTATCTAACAGTTTAATTGTTTTTTCATACATAAAAATACATAGATTAATTTTAGGAAGGGGGTCCCTCATAAAGGTTCATCATATTTGGGGGTCCTTGGCATCATAAAGTTTGAAAACCCCTGCCTTAAGGTACGTATTTGTACTCTAAGGTACTAATATGCACCTTTTAGGTTTTAAAAAGGTACAGATATGTCCTTTTAAGGGTACTGCCCCAGGGATAAACTGTTGTACCCCTAAAGGTACAATTTTTACACTTTTTTTTCTGTGTGTTTGAGTCAGTTGAGGTAGGGAGGTGCATTTCTAGTGAATGGGCTGTCAAGATTTCAAAATAACAAAGGGGGAACGATTAAAGTGTTATAAAAGTGGTCCTTATGCCCCTTATCTATTCTGAGTCTTCTGAAATCATGTGATTGCTTTGTGTGATGAAGTTTGAGTAATTATTTACTGAAAATCTTAGCCTCTGCTGTTACTCTCAAATCGTATATTATCATTGTCAAGTCCTACAATAATGAGGTTTGGTCTTAAGACAAGCAATGGTGTTGGTTATCAATGTGACATTTTTTTTGTGGTGCATATGACTTTTATAGTGCATCTCAGAGCTTCAACAGAGGAGAAGGTCACCCGTGAATAATGGCTTGGGTGACTTTTAGCTTTAGATCCCCACCAGAGCATGAGGGGAGTGAGATATGTGAGATATGGGGGTGCTTGTCTCTCATGAGTGACTGCCCAAGGTGTAGAGCTGGCCACCGGTGCATCACTTGAAGCCCCTCAGCAGAGCAGTCAGCTGGAAACCGTAGCAACCATTAGCAGCGTGGTTACCATGACATTCATCCAACCAGTGAGGCAGGCTTCCTGGCTGGACTCCATTGGGAGTTGTGATGGTAGGGTTTAGAGAGAAGTGGGACAAACCATTGTGACGAAAGTTGTTTTTTGGCAGAGAACGAAGGCCTAGTTCTTTACAAACAGTGGTAGAGTAAAAGTAAAAAAAAGACAAAATCAGTTAGCTTTTGTATCCGTGGGCAAACTTGGCAACAAATTGCCATCTAAATATAGTCAATTGGACTCTATTGGTTATTTAGCAGCCTGATTCTTATTTATGATAGTCTCATACACAGCTCAAAGCTTAACCACAATCAATCCCTAGAAAATCAATCCAGAAAAAAATTCTGGAAGCCACCTTGCCATACAGTAAAGTTTTAGATTCATGCAGGGAAGAACTATTTTGTTGAATCGGGACCATGGGCAGTCTGTGACCATGCAGTACAGTTTAAATACATCACAGTGACGGGTCCTGCTCCAAGGGCCTTGTAATGGATCATGGGGGAGGAAGCTGTGGTGGTAAGAAATGGAAAAGCAGGGCGAACAAGGTTGAATGGTTACCCTGGACTCTCATATCCGATGAGAGGGCACATTGGTCAGTGTTCCATGGAGAGCGTAATAACAGGAAATGTTACGGAAATTAATCTTGTTGCATGTTGTTGTTTTCTTTTTTCGTGCTGCCATTTTTTTCTTGCGTATTTGCCATTATGCATTAATTGAAGCTTTTGCCACCTTTCATGAGTAATACTTTCAATTTCAGTTGAGAAAATTGCTTTAACCTTTGCCCTTTAATTGTATGGTTTCATAAAGCTCCAACAATGCCCTTTTAAATTCTCTAATAGCTGTATAATCTAACCTTTGCACAGAAGAGAATGCATAAAATATATTGTTATTATTGTCAAAATATGTTGCTGGTGGTTATAACTTAAGTTATCTGTGTTGTGGCACTGATGTGGTAAAGAGAGCATGAGAGAAAGTGAATGTGGGCATGTTCGGTCTCTTTTGTTTAAGCAAGTGTGTTTGGACGGTGATAAGGAGGAGAAAGGGATATAGTGGCGAGTCGGACTCCTCTGGTTGGGCACTTCTTTTCAGTGCCAGGATCAGGTTGACCTTGAAGATAATATTGAGCCTTATCCCCGTTTGTCACGGGTGAGGAAAAACAGATTATACTCTCTAAAGTCGCTGCTGACTATAGAGCCTTGATGGCCTCCCACATCAATGACATCCTCAACCTCAATACTTGTTGGTTTCCTTCGCAAATCCGTGCCTTCTCATTAGTGTCTTTCAGGGGGGTTTTGCTTTCCTATGTTGGTGCCTTTTAGCAATTTGGTACATCCTTAAAATCTGGGGTTCTGCAAAATTCACAATTGTATTGGTTTTCTTTACATTCATAAGTTGGAATTGAATTGGCCACACCTTTACAGCAAGTTCATGAACAAGGGTCATGAACTGCATTGTTTTATAATGTTTTCTGGGCTGCACTTAAGATGATATTTTGATTTTAAATTTTTTTTTACCAAAATTGTCATAATTTATAAATAAAAGGCATTTTTTCCTACCCTCATTTTAGCCCTCTGCTCTGAAAGCTCTGTTTGAAGGGGCGTGTCTGCTGTGAGACTTCGGTGTCAATGCCCACTGATGTGATTGGCTAACATCTTTGCATATGATATAGCTAATTATTACATGTGGAGCGATCTCAAACTTTTAGCACATTTTTACTATTACAGCTCTCAAGGTTAACTAATCATGAAAAGTGTTGATTATAGGATTGTATTTAGATCTATAGCATATTTTGATCATGAAAGGTTGCAGTGATGAGCATAGTAGCCGATCACAGACATGTTGAGCGCATGAATGCACACTAATGAATGCTTTCATCATAACTAAAAGTGCAAACACAATCTAAATAAGAGATTTGTTGATTATACCGGGAGTTAAGTCCAGATAAACTCATGCTGTTTGATTGACAGCTCCAGCCATAGTAAAGGCAGCGTTCTTTGATCATTTTCTATCTATAATTGAATCACAGTTAAATAACAGATTATTTTCATCCTACTAAGAGAAACAACATGAAGTTGACTGTTTAGTCACTAGTTGGATTTACTGACACATAGACAACGAACATCTGACTGTGGATGAATTATTACATATCAGAAATCACTGGTCACAGATCAGGCATTAGAACATGTTGTCACATTACTGTCGAGTCCATAACGTAAAAGTCTGTTTGCAAAGCCTGCGCCGAAATTGTGACTGATTTACCAAAGAATCCACAGTGAAATGTACCGAATACAAATGAATAAAGCTCAACTGAGACATTCATGTTGTTGAAAATAAATAACCACATTCCTAGCATTAGGATCCCTTATTTTTAGTCCAGTGATCCTGTATCGCTCTTCTCTCCTTGTCATCTCATTAACACCCCAGTGGGCGGGGCCAAAGTTGCAATGAGGAAGTAGGTGTTGATTTTCTACTGCAGAGTTGGTCTTTCATCTATCATAGGGTGCATCTCAATAAGCTCCCTAGTTCAGTAGTCAGGGCGCTGATCAGGACATAAGTCAATGGGCTGACTCCCTGATCAGTGCCTGGACTACTGAGCTAGGGAGCTGATTGAGACCCACTCATTGATACAAGTCGTACTCTGGGCTTGGTTACAATAAAAGCTGTTTTTGAACTTGGGAAGTTTTCAGTTCTGAAACTTACAGGATATTCTTATAATATGATGACCTCTTATATGTCAAAAAATGTAATTCTGAGTTCATGACTCTTTTAAATTTAAATTAAATTGCAATTACATTCTTTGAGCATGTATGATATTTATCTGAACTATCTTTTTTTAATGATATGCCTTATGAGCACTCAATTTTAGCATTTCTTCTATACTTTCATAACTCTCTTTAGTTTTCTTACGCCAGATCATGCACCAACGAAATGAAATAATCAATGCGGTAATCAGGGGAATTAATTTAAGATTTGCTGTCTCTCACAGCTGCTAATTACCGCCGCTTATGATTGCATTGCTGATGAGAGTCACCCGTTATTATTAAGAATGGCTTATTGCGGAGTGCCACAAGAGCCTCTTTTATATTCCCAGCATGAGTTTGTGACAGTTGTCTGTAACAAACAGATTAGACACAATCTTGCAGTGATGACTGGCATAACTATTGCTGAAATGGCACTTACGTTTTACACTGTCCTTGTAAAATAATTTCCTACCCCAAATTCTCTCGCAAAACTCAGATCATAGTGAGAATGAGATGATGTTCTAGCTGTGCTAATTTCCTAACTTTGTTATTTTAGTCCATATGCACTCAAAATGAGATGGAACAGTGATTAGACCAATTACTGCAACCACAGGCAGATTGCAGCAGGGTGTCCTCGTGCCCACCTGCTACAGAGATCGCCCTTCCTTTGGTGCCACTCAAGACGTGATCGTCCCTCGCTAGCCTCAATCACACAGTCTCATAATCACGGCCCAGTTCAGCAAGCATACCGCTGTGTGAATGGCAAAAACAGGTCAGCAGGGCTGCTCAAATTAGAATCTCATATGGACTGAGGTATGTTTTTTGGGCTTTTGATTTGAGTTGGGTTGACCTTTGTCAGACTATACACCATATTTAATTTGGCATATACAAAAACATGGCTGTGAGGGACAGAAATACAGTTTGTTCAATGTGTCATACTGTTGTGTCGATTTAAGTAGACCAAAAAAAAAAAAAACCTCCCTAAATTGAAATATGATTTCTGAATTAAAAACACATTAAGCATGGTGAACATTAACCTAAATCACCCTACTAATTGACTACCCACCAAATAGTAAATTATGAATGTGTAGATTTGCAGATGTGTAGATTATTTATGTGCCATTTTCTACCTTTAACCTTGTGTTGCCAGTGAATTAGGCTAGTTGTTTTTTTTTTTGGTTTGGCACGAAAAAACATGGACGACGCGACTTCATTGACTTCCGCTGACCAGAGTTGAAGCTTTCGTAGGCCCGCACACGGCGCTGACATCTTGGGACCGAGTCTGCTCAGTAGCGATCTCGGGACCGGAGTTGCGCAATAGAGAGCAGGAAGTAGAGGCGCGATTATCAAAAGCCCGCCCACAATCTCACAGATGAAGAACAATTCATTATGTTGGTGTGAAATAAACAGTTGTATAGTACAGTTCTACAGAAATGTAGAAATTAAAGCTAAAGCTTCAATCTCCTCCCCAAAATCCTGAAAAAAGTCTGTTAGTGCCTTAGTGACAACTGCACTCAGAGAAGCCGTCAATCTCAGCTGTCAATCGTGACGTCACATCCCCTGTTTTTATAGCATCAAATAACTAACTAAAACTAAACTTATTTAAAAAACGAACACTTGAAATGAAATCATCGTAATAAAAACTGCCTAAAATGACAGAAACCATCTTTAGGAAAAAATTATTTGAAGTGTAATTGAATTGTTTTGTGTGTCTTGCGTCCATTCTAATACAGGTGCTGGTCATATAATTAGAATATCATCAAAAAGTTGATTTATTTCACTAATTCCATTCAAAAAATGAAACTTGTATATTATATTCATTCATTACTCACAGACTGATATTTTTAAATGTGTATTTCTTTTCATTTTGATGATTATAACTGACAACTAAGGAAAATCTCAAATTCAGTATCTCAGAAAATTAGAATATTGTGAAAAAGTTCAATATTGAAGACACCTGGTGCCACACTCTAATTAGCTAATTAACTCAAAACACCTGCAAAGGCCTTTAATGGTCTCTCAGTCTAGTTCTGGAGGCTACACACTCATGGGGAAGACTGCTGACAATTGACACCTTGCACAAGGAGGGCAAGACACAAAAAGTAATTGCAAAAGAGGCTGGCTGTTCACAGAGCTCTGTGTCCAAGCACATTAATAGAGAGGCGAAGGGAAGGAAAATATGTGGTAGAAAAAAGTGTACAAGCAATAGGGATAACCACACCCTGGAGAGGATTGTGAAACAAAACCTGTGTGGGAGATTCACAAAGAGTGGACTGCAGCTGGAGTCAGTGCTTCAAGAACCACTACGCACAGACGTATGCAAGACATGGGTTTCAGCTGTCGCATTCCTTGTGTCAAGCCACTCTTGAACAACAGACAGCGTCAGAAGCGTCTCGCCTCTGCTAAAGACAAAAAGGAAAAAAAGTGGTCCAAAGTTATGTCCTCTGATGAAAGTAAATTTTGCATTTCCTTTGGAAATCAGGGTCCCAGAGTCTGGAGGAAGAGAGGAGAGGCACACAATCCATGTTGCTTGAGGTCCAGTGTAAAGTTTCCACAGTCAGTGATGGTTTGGGGTGCCATGTCATCTGCTGGTGTTGGTCCACTGTGTTTTCTGAGGTACAAGGTCAACGTAGCCGTATACCAGGAAGTTTTAGAGCACTTCATGCTTCCTGCTGCTGACCAACTTTATGGAGATGCAGATTTCCTTTTTCAACAGGGCTTGGCACCTGGACACAGTGCCAAAGCAACCAGTACCTGGTTTAAGGACCATGGTATCCCTGTTCTTAATTGGCCAGCAAACTCGCCCGACCTTAACCCCATAGAAAATCTATTGGGTATTGTGAAGAGGAAGATGCGATATGCCAGACCCAACAATGCAGAAGAGCTGAAGGCCACTATCAGAGCAACCTGGGCTCTCATGACACCTGAGCAGTGCCACAGACTGGTCGACTCCATGCCACGCCGCATTGCTGCAGTAATTCAGGCAAAAGGAGCCCCAACTAAGTATTGAGTGCTGTACATGCTCATACTTTTCATGTTCATACTTTTCAGTTGGCCCAGATTTCTAAAAATCCTTTCTTCGTATTGGTCTTAAGTAATATTCTAATTTTCTGAGATTTGGGTTTTTCCTTAGTTGTCTGTTATAATCATCAAACTTAAAAGAAATAAACATTTAAAAATATCAGTCTGTGTCTTGATTGACTCAGTCTTGTTTTGAGTAGCAATTGGGCGGGTTTTGTTGTGAAAACCTGGCAACCCTGGGCAGCAGGAAACACAAACACACCAGGCTTGTTCGAGATGCATCGGCGCTGCGCAGATCGATCCACGTATGATATAAAAAAAACGCATGAGTGAATCAAAAGCATAAGGAGTCGTGTGCTCTCGCTGGACTCGTTATCATGCGGCGATCGGTCTCTGCACAGCACCGCTGCGAACAAGCGTTCCATCAACAATGCAAATGTTGCGTTACTATTGATTCACATGGCTTTACGATCCTACATCGGCATCAAAACACAACGAAAACACAGCGAATCCAACGCATTCATGCAGTACGCCGTAATTTGTATAGACAGAGATTACAAACGAGCAGCAGCTGTTTGCTCCATTAGCTGCTATTTCAACAATAGCGGATCTCAAGTTTGTGTTGGTCTTGTTGACCCCGCCCCCAGCGCCTGACGTAATCGGTTCTTACTTCTAGCCCTGTTCTAGCCCAGCAATGGTTTGGTGCTACTTAAGAACCACTTTTCCTGGCTCAGAGTTGGGGCTTTGGGTGTGGAAACACAAAGAACCGATTTGAAACTAGGCTCTGGCTCCGATCTAGCTCTAGCACTGCCTTGGTGGAAAAGGGGTATGATTGGTTTATTGCACATTACGCCCAAAACACACCTATGAATCATTAAGAGACTATGTACAACACTTTTGGACCATGCGCACCAACCTTTTTTTTTTTTTTTTTAAACTATAGCATTATACGAACTATTCGGACACACCCTAAGTGCACCTGCGCCATGCACTTCAGACCATGTGCTCAGATCGATAAAGTAGGGCCCAATGATTGTAATTAATTTCAGTTTAAGCATTCAATCAAATGTTAGTGTAAAAGTAAACCTGCTTTAAAAAGTGTAAATTATGTTTTGATCTTTTTAGCTTTTGGCTGGAAATGGACCTTGCAAACCTATCCAACCAGCTAATTCACCCAATCAGCAAAAACTAAATTAATTACTGCCAGTCTGCAACAGTTTATGACCATGTTTTCTGGTTAATATGCAAAATGTGCTAAATTGGTTTTCTTCATCTTGCAGCATCAGTCTAACACGTAAATGCCATTAGAGCCATGTGTCTCCGGGTCCAGTCAGGTGTAGCTTCTATACTAAATATACCACCATTGAAAAAGCTTTTTATTTTGTGAATAAAAACATTACTTTTATTCATCAAGGAAGCATTACATTTATCATAAGTGACAGTAATTTTACAAAAGATTTCTATTTTAAATCAACGCTGTTCTTTTGAACTTTCTTTTCCTTCAAAAAATCCTGAAGAAAAAAACACAGGTTCCATAAAAATATTAAGCAGTGCTATCGATAATAATAAGAACGTTTTCTTGAGCACTAAATAGTATATTACAATGATTTCTGATTGATCATGCATGTGGTACTGAAGACTGTAGTAATGATACCGAAAATTCAGCTTTGCCTTCACAGAAATGAATCACAAATAATAAGATAATCAGTTTTCACTGTATTTGATCAAATAAATGCAGCCTTTGTGAGCATAAGAGACGTTGTTCAAAAACCCAAACCCATGCAAATATTTTGTAGCTTATACATGGCATAGATATTCCTAATTTAAGCCCTGCTACCATTTGACTTATTGTGTTCATAATAATGAAACCGTCTAAAAATGACACATCTAAGATGGTTGGTAGAAACACCTTCACATAGATTCATATTCTAGTTTTTCCTAGTGAACTTTATGATACGTCATTCACAGAATTAATAAAGAAGCTTTAATTGCAGTCCTTGATTTCAAATCACCAGAGAAAGAGCAACTCTTTACAGAACACCTGACAATTTATCGCCCATCACACTTCACCATAGGATCCAAAGCCCTTTTCTGTAGAGAACTAAATTATATGTATTACTCAGAATTTAATGTCTAACATTATATGGAGGTAAATTGGAGCCATCAGTCACAAAAGACTGTCATATCTGTTGGACTTGAAACTGAATTTTAACATTTGACAAACTTTGTCCATGTCTCATATAATATAAATGAACAAATTATAAATGGCTCACTGGCTTTTATGTGCGATTAATTCTCAAATTTAATTAAGTATTATGTTTTATTGTGATCTCCTCGAGCATAAAAATTGAAGATTTTGATCAAAATGTCTTCATCATAAATATGCATCACTGAGATCTTCATTAAATATCAAAATAATATTAAAATCATATTGCTTTTAAAAAATAATAATAATAAAACTTCCTTGTGAACTTATTTTAGTTAAGTCTGATCAATCTTCTTTAGCTGCTGTTATTAAATAATTTTTTCAATGACCACATGGACAATTAATTACGTGAATTCATAAGCGATTTAAATACTCCAGATACACACCATAGTGTCATCTACATGCATAATGGTTTTGCAGTCTTGGCTGGAAATCCATGCACTAAAATAATTTTTGCTATGTATGACTATAAAGAATTAAATTTTTTCTTTCAAAGGTTTGAACTGCAGTATATTTGTTGTTGCCGAATGACCCATGCAATAAGTTGTCACAGACAGTGTCCTGGGGAGCAGGAACAGAAACGGCTGAATATATTTATGTACATGTGTCTGGCAACATCTCTATGTATTACAATGTAATAGTGAACTGAACTCATTATGATTTATAGACGGTGTTTTAGAGTACAGTCTTACAAGAAAATTGTCCAGTCGCATTACATCACTGGGTGCTTTATTCACTGTGTGTCCTCCAAAACATGATTGATAATGATAACCATACATAAAAAATATAAATCTGAATCTACGATGGCATTTCAGGCTATTTCTGTTTATTTGTCTCTAAATCCGGAATATGATAGCCCTATTCCATGTCTTGAACACTGGGGGCACCAAAGTTTTTTTTTTTTTAAAGGATTAGTTATCCCATGATTTACTCACCCTCATGCCATCCTAGGTGTATATGACTTTCTTCTTTCTGAGGAACACAATCGGAGTTATATGAATAAATACCCTAACACTTCCAAGCATTATAATGGCAGTGACGGGGTCCATTGAGTTTGAAGCTCAAAAAAGTGCCTCCATGCATCATAAACGTACTCCACACGGCTTCGGGGAAAGGCCATCTGAAGCAAATTGATGGGTTTTTGTAAGAAAATATATATATATATATATATATATATATATATATATATATATATATATATATATATATATATATATATATATGTTTTTGTAAGAAATATATATATATATATATATATATATTTAAAACTTAAAAAACTTAAAAGTAAAATATCTAGCTTCCACCAGACCGCCTTCCTTATTCAACTTACGAAAAAGCGCAACTGAAAAAAAAAGCCAGCCTAAAAGTATATTTTTTTAAAACTTTTTGTCATCCTAACAGCAAACACAGCGGTGCATAATGTAGTGCAGCAGAGCAGCATCAAGGACATCAAATATTGGGAGAGGACAATTTGACTATTTTTAATTATTGGACAATTTGACCATTTCTCCGTGTCTATGGTAGTTACGGCTCTGCTATTAGCTGAAACGACAAAAAACAAAAACAAAGATATCCTGAGAAAACCCTTGATTTTGAAAGTGTGCTGCTAGTGTACAAACATGGAACACCATATGGCCAGATTGAGTCTTGGTGCACATTTAACAAAAGAAAATAATATATATTTGTCTTTACAACTAAAATACTAATTTAGGAGTGACTGGACTATAAGCTTAAAACTAAGCAGTAGTGAATGTTTTCTGCCTGGAGCCTGGAAATGGAAATTTACTGGTCAGATGTGGGAACTCTGTGTATACTAAAAACTCTTTCACATATAGCTGTTATGACATCAAGCATATTCTAAACACTAAAGTTGTTGCATAATTGGTCAGCATACTTCAGAAGGTCATATAAATAATGCTTATCCATGGAGAATACATTCTTATGCATCAGTATAACTGCAAAGCTGTTGGTTTTGTGTTAGATAAGGAAATATTTCATGTTCAGGCCCTTTGTGGAGATTTGCATGTTCCGGATTTCACGCTCTGGATCAGCGCATCAGATCTCTGGCTGAGTGAGTCAAACATATATACTGTAATCCTCATAGATACTGTATGTTATGATGGAGGGCTCTATGCAAATGCATGCATGTACCCACTGTTTGCATTCAAATGAACTGCTGTTTATTTTGTATACATCAACCTGTCCCATAAGGTCATGTCTTGTGTTCCCTGCCGGGATGTAAGATTCATTCTCCAGGCCTGAAATGCACTGCTGTATCTCAGTGTGATGAAGGGAATATGCATTTCAATTCATGTAAAAATAAACCAATGTACAAGATGACCCAAATGCTGATAAGAAGGTTATTGTGTTTATTCTACATATTACCAGACTGAAATGAAATGTTGTGCGCTTATGGCATTACAACTGCAGCACAGAGAAATAATAATGGCATCGGACAGTTTTTCTCTTTAGAGATGCAACATTAATAGCTCTATAGATTAGATTTCATTTTTTTTTCATAGTGGCCTGTTATGCATGAGTCTAGTGGACAGGAGAATGACTAAAGGAATACAATACTCTGTGCTGGGATGAAAAACAAATCATGATGATTTTTTCAAATCAGGATGCTATAGACCAGGGGTTTTCAAACTTCTGATGCCAAGGAACCCCAAATATAACCATCCTTCTTGAGGTATAAAAATTGTATTATTTATCCCTTAAAATTGTAAAATTGTTTACAAAATGAAATAATTGGCTTTTATATATTAAGTATGATTGACTTTTGCTTAAATATTTGCTAAGTTGAATGTGAAGTTGAATTTTTTTACCCACTGTATTAGTGGACTGTCAAAAATATTTAAATATATTTGATAGGGCCCTTTAAGTTAGCACATTAACATTGACAGCCCTAAAAATGCAATTTGTTAAATGTATTTTGATTTATTTAATGTACTTTTTATATAATCTAATACATTTTAATGTAGTTTTTGTCATTTGTGTTTGTTTGTTTTCTTCAGGGACCACAAGGGGAAGCTAAGGGGTCCCTAGAGAATCTTCAAGAAAATTACATTAATTCAATATGTTGTGTTATATAACAAAATATATTTAGATAAACCCCATAGACCCCTGTTTGAAAATTAAGGGCCAAATACCATGGTAGGCAGATGCCAACTTGGGCAACAAAATGATGCTAGGTAAAATGAAATCTAACCCAAGACTACATTAATACAGATTCACTTGTAATGTGGATATACATGGTTTATGCCAGCCACAATGTGTTTTTCATGTATTTATTGACTGCTGAGAGCATTAAACCATTAAAATTCAATTTTGTATGATAAACAGATTTGGTAAAGTGTTGGATAAATGTAAAATCTGGGTCCTGAAGCTAAACCAGCTGGGAATCACGGCTTGAAAAGGAACCAGGGTTTGCATGTTGCTTCAAGGCTTGAATGAATGAGCGAATGGGAGTAGAACAGAGGATGAACGGTGCGAGTGAGTATTTGAGATTTCGGGTGAGTGTGCTGCAGGGGATTTAAATGAGGAAACGCAAAACCGGTGGGTGTTGTGGAGAAACAAGGGTGGGTTTATTGTGACGGCAGTATGTCAATGATGGTTTTAGTGGAGACAGGTTGAGTTATGCAGGCAAAATAAAGTGATGTGCTAGCACACCTGGGTAGGGACCCTGGGTATGGATGAGAGAAAAACTCTCTCCTCTCCCGCCCCGACAACTGCCTTTCACGGCCTAGGAGGAGGCGACGGGAGGGAGGAAGAAAGCATCTCGTGTCACTCTTATGGAGATGTTTCCCTCTAAAGGGCTGAGCGTAGCCTAGCGTGACTGTTTGCATAGTGTGCATTGAAGCTGCTTTTACTTTGTGGCTCAAGTGTGGGCCTGAAGTTGTCTGACCAACTGCCAAACTACTAGAGCGCAAAGTTTGTTGACATGTTGCTTGATTGTAGCAGAAAACAAAGAGATAGCAAACCTCGGCTGGAGATAGTGAAGTTTATTTTTGGTTTTGTGTTATATATATATATATATATACAGTATATAACAAAAATGGCCATATTGTGAAATAATAATAATAGACAGATATTCTTTGTGTCTTTGATCAGTTCATTTGAATGATCATTGGATTGCTTGACATTGTAAATGTTTATGTTGACTCTTCCAAAGCTTGCACTATGATATAATTGGTGGTTCTAGAATCAGCTATAAACTGATACAAGATGTCACAGGTGGGCGGTGAGGCTGTCCTGGTGGATTGTCAATAATAAAGGCTGGCAGAGCATCATATTGACCTGCCATTTCACAAGTTTATACCTACATAAAATCAAATATAGTAATTAATGCGTATTTGGCTTGCTGTACGGGGAGGGCTCTGAGCTCGGAATTTGGCCCAAACCCAGAGT
Organism: Romanogobio albipinnatus; assembly: GCA_023566225.1. Classification (NCBI taxonomy): domain Eukaryota; kingdom Metazoa; phylum Chordata; class Actinopteri; order Cypriniformes; family Gobionidae; genus Romanogobio; species Romanogobio albipinnatus. The sequence continues at coordinate 26,790,122 of CM042260.1, read as the reverse complement.
ACTCCCCCTCCTTGACTGGGATAGAAACAGGCAAGAGTGAGGCGATAAGGTGGTGGAAGGGTGCTGTGAAACTTGTCGCGGGACAGAGGTGAGAGACTGCTATATATACCGACTTCCTCTTGCGCTGATTGGTTGATTACCAGAATGTGCTCCTCCAAAAATAAACCTTTATATTGAGAATATGATATTTTGTTTTACTTTATATATATATATATATATATATATATATATATATATATATATATATATATAGTTCTCTATTTTAATGTACTGTAAAATGTCATTTATGATGGCAACGCGGAATTTTCAGCAGCATTACTTCAGTCTAAAGTGTCACATGACCCTTCAGAAATCATTCTAATATGCTGATTTGGTGCTCAAGAAATATATGTCTTATTATTTTCAATGTTGTAAACTGTTCTGGCATGACAACTCTTGAAGAGTTTGGGATTGTAATGAATATGACTATGTTAATGTGTTTGGTCTTGGCCAGAATAGATCTGCTACGCTGCTGCTGTTATTGTTGCTGTTCCAGAGCAAGTACAGAACTTGCCACTGCCAATAAACACGCACAGCATGCTGCTATGAGCAATTCTATTCACCCAAAAATGAAAAGTCTGTCATTAGTTACTCACCCTCATGTCGTTCCAAAAGCATAAGACCTTTCATTCATATAGAGAATGATGTGATTGCAAGCAGCTTAAGATCTAGAGTTTCATGACAGAACTTTGTATTTGTGCTGCTTAATTTTATTGTTTTCAGAATTCTTTGATAAATAGACTTCAAAAAAGTTTTATTTTTGTAACAATGTAAAGAAAATATGTTTGTAACTGTAAACAACTTTACTGTCATATTTGATCAATTTAATGCATCCTTGCTGAATAAGGTGGGACGGGAGCTTCATGCCCTGGATGTGCATCCCACAAATCTCCATCAACTGCAAGATGCTATCCTGTCAATATGGGCCAACATTTCTAAAGAATGCTTTCAGCACCTTGTTGAATCAATGCCACATAGAATTAAGGCAGTTCTGAAGGCGAAAGGGGGTCAAACACAGTATTAGTATGGTGTTCCTAATAATCCTTTAGGTGAGTGTATAGTCTATACTATATTTACTTTAAAATATGTATTTTTTTTATTTTTATATTTAACTTTTAGCAGCATTGTGGTGTGAAACGGGTCATTTAACACTGTGTTGTTCACAAAAGTGTCCTACTCTGTTACTCAGTTTAGCTCATCAGCCACTTTCTTATCTAAGCTTGAAGATTAAAGGATCAGGTCTATGAACCAATGAGCTCAGACCGCCGACACCGAAATGAACCACATATCAGAGGAACGGCAATTACATGTCAGATGCCTTTGGTTAAAGATGCCTTGCAAAGAAAATACAGTGTTAAACAGCACTTTATGTGACTGGACTGCTTTGCTAAAGGGTGTTAACAAATAAATCATTATGCCCCTAGTTTGTCACACTATTTTTCTCCTTTGGGAAATTGTAACTCTTTGCAGGGTGACGCGTGACTCTTTCCAGGATCTGCTCTCGCTGCTTGGATTGTTCTGGTTTGTTTATTTGTTGCATGCGGGTGCTTGGCTGGCTTCCTGCAGCATTAACACAGGGACGGAACTCACAAGCCGCGTGGGAAGGAGGGCAGTGTGGCTGCCAGACTTCCTGCTCGGAACCAGTGCTGCAACATGTGCAATATGCAGGGAAAAGACTGGGAGAGGAGAGTAGGTGGAAGAGAATGAGAGAGAGAGAGACACATTCAGCCCACTCCTTTGGGTTTCCATGGTCAGGACGGCTGTTCTGAGAAAAGCATGGAGCTGTTCATTGATTTTTGAGATGATTGTAATTTTTCTTGAGCATTACATATAATATACTACGTTAAAGTCAACATGAACTCAAAATAGATGTGGTTACTGTATTAATACACATTATTGGTCTTATTGTGTATTTAATCAGTGTGCATTATTCTAAAGAAAACAAGAACGTTTTTTATTTAAAAAAGTTCCACCTTTTGAAATAACTTTGCAAGGCCAAGTACACTTAAAGGGATAGTTCACCCAAAAATGAAAATCATGTCATCATTTACTCACCCTCAAGTTGTTCCAAACGTGTATGATTTTCTTTGTTCTGCTGAACACAAAAGAAGATATTTTGAAGAATGTTTGTAACCAAGCAGATAGAGCAACCATTGACTACCATATATATATTTTCCCCCCTACTATGGTAGTCAATGGTTGCTCTATCTGCTTGGTTACAAACATTCTTCAAAATATCTTCTTTTGTGTTCAGCAGAACAAAGAAACTCATTCAGGTTTGGAACAACTTGAGGGTGAGTAAATGATGACAGAATTTTCATTTTTGGGTGAACTATCCTTTAAAGTTTGAATGGTGTTTTAGGATGGAAGTAGTTTACTACAGGGCCATTTACTACAGGGCCACCGTTTCCAACAAAACATTTTGTATACAGTTTGGCTGTTCATTTACACAACGACGCATTTTGGGTGCCTGAAAATGCAGACAGTTTTTGAAAACGATACTGTTAAGCCCCGGGTATACTTCAATTTCTGCGTCTGGCTTTCAAAGTGTACTCAACCACGGATGAGGGTGGATGGCCGAGTTCAACACATGTGCAGTACAATTGTTGTGACTCTTCTGACTTTCTGGCGCATGCGCTGCGGCGTGATCTTGCCACCTACTGGCCTGGCATGCATAATACAGCATTTCAGGTATTTTTGTGGAGCCGTGTTAATGGGGATCATTTGACAATGTTCTCATCTGTACGCGAAAAATGCAATACAAAAAGGTTTCGGTTTTTACTTTTAGCTGCTATGTAATTTACTGCTCTGGAATAGAATTGCCACTTTTCAGGATCCTGATTTTTTTCCCACAATTTCAGATTTAGTTTTATTAATTCATTAACTAAAATAAAAAAAAAACTTTGTTCCTTCCTTAATTTTTTGATTATTTATTTTATTTTTATTTTCAAAGTGACTTCCACAAATGTCTTTTGTATCTTTGATCACTTAATTTGCAATTAATTATTGGATTGCTTGACGCCCTTGGTTGTAAATGTTTATATTGACTATACCAAAGCTTGCACTATATAGTTTTTGCACTGGTAGTTATGAATCTAGAATCAGCATTAAACTGTGCTCCTGACCGATACGTGATGTCACAGATGGGTGGGCGGTGAGTGACTGTCCTGGTGGATTGTCAATATTAAAGGTAGACAGAGCATCATATTGACCTGCCATATTGAGAATGTGATATTTAGTCTTTCCCCTTGCCTCGCAGGACATAAATGACAATAAACCAACTACGTGACTAGAGAAGACATATACCAGAAGCCTTGTCTCTCGCATAGGTCTGTAGCTCGTGTTCCAGCATTTTCTAACCGTTTCTTGCCAGGTTGGGCCTTCAGACAGAGGATGGATAACAACTCCAAGGCTCAATCAGTTCCTATTCACTGGCCTGCCAAACTGTTCTCGGGTTCAGGCTGGAGCATCAGAGGATTGTTTGCCAGTAAAATCGCCAAGCGTTGATGAGAAAGGCACATAGACAGATACAACCAGGCAGACTTATTTTAGCCAGGGTGACAGCGGGTCTGTCTGCACCTTCTGTCAAATTTTCCAGCCCCTCTCCCTGATTCTCATTCTCACTTTCCCCATTTTTATCTCCATGTGCGACTTTCTCGTTCCCATTCCACCTTTTGTGTGCCTGTCATGTTATAAAGGCACATTAGTTAGTCCCTCTCTCTCATATATGTACCTCATTAAATGACATTATATGGTTGACAAGTGTGTTTTAAATAAATGGTCTCTGGCTTTCCCTGAACATGGTTGGAGTTATTTGGGTGGGAGGGCTGATGGATGTATGTTGTCAGTCTGAATTCATAATGAGGCATCAAGCAGCTTGTTAGATGCAATCAGTAACTGCAACCCATGAACCTCATTCGATTTGCTGTCATGTATCATCTGAGACCCCTGATGAGAGAGGCTGGGGAGATGATCATTTTTAGAAGGCTTGTTCACCTCTTCCATTTACACATGAGGAACGCCCACTTAGCATCAAGAGGCTCTTGGCACACTGACAACGTTTATGGCTTGTATCCTTTTTTTTTTTTTTTTGTTTCGATTAACGATTAAAAAATGTACTAACTAATTGCACATTTTTCTGTAATTAATCGCGATTGACATCGTTTTTAATATATGCTTATTTTAAAATAATTTCACATTCAATCTCCAAATTAATGTATAACAACAGTTATTTTAAATATTTGATCTAGCAAGTAGGAAATATAGGCCTACAGATATTTAATAAATTATCAAACACCAGTCTTCACTGCATACATTATAAATTAAATATAGATTCATCCTTATTAAAGCTACAAAAGTTCAATCAAGACCAGTGAGTGATTTTCTCTTAGTTTTTTGTTCTTTGATTAACATTAATGACGGACATCACAGCAGCAGGTTTATTAGGCTGCTGTCACTTTAAGACCTGCCGCACATGACTCGGATCTGACACACCTCCGATCTCCTCACAACTCTTAACGGTCATTTAAAACTAACTTTAACTAATTTAAGACTGTGCTTACGAGGATACTTGACAGAATGGACATTTTGGCATACTTTGTGTGTTTTTCAAGCGCAAAAAGTACTCGATGCGGCCGCACGCTGTCTGAAGTGACATTATATGCACATGACGCTGCATTCACACGGGGAGTCAACATTGACGCTTGATGGAGGGCGTGTCCGAAGGGTGGTGCTGATGTGACCATCATAGTGACAAGAGCCAATCACATTACTTTTCCGGTGTTGCATGAACTCAATTGGCTAGCGTCTGCGCTAAGGTATTTGCATAGGCGTTCTGATTAATGCAAAACATTAACGCCAACACCCTGTGTAAATGTGTTTTTAATATATTTAACGCGTTAAGCTGAAAAAATGAATCGCATGCATTAACATGCTAATTTTGGCAGCACTAGTAAATCAAAAGTTAAAGCTGCTGTCCATAACTTTTTTTTGTGTTTAATGAGAATGTACAACATGAATCCATTTTTCAAACCGTGTTTTTGTCTTACCCTGAATCATTATGGTACACTTATAATACGTGTTTATATTGGGACTATTTCAGACCAGACTGGTAGGAACCGCTGCGAAGGAGCACAGTCCCTGTGTGACTCGCCATAGACATAAACAGAGAGAAGTAGCCCCGGCTGCAATGTTCTTGCGCAAGACGCTTGCAGTTCTGTTTATTAACCGCTAGGGTGCAAAAAGTTACGGACTGCAGCTTTAATCACCACTTTGTTTCTAAATACTTGAGTGCAGTGTTAATTTTGACAGCACATTTTTATTTAGTTTTAGTCATATTTTAGTCACCTGAATTGTTTTTAGTTTTAGTCTAGTTTTAATCGACTAAATATCATACGATTTTAGTCAACTAAATCTACTGTAGATTTAGTCTCCTAAAATCTAATGAGTTTAGTTCAATTGTAATACATTAAGCATTTGAGCTCCATTTAATTTTGACATCATTTTATTTTTGACATTAAAAATACACGAAAGAGAGCTCAATTCACTTTTTTGTTTGTTTTTAAAAAAAATCTATTATAGTTTTTATAACTTTGTATTTCCGTTTTAGTTAGCTTCAAATAAGTTTATTTGTTTTTATTTTTATTTTTTTCAGTTAACATTTATTTAATTTCAATTATATTAAAATGTAATCATTTTTTTTTTATGGTTTTAGTTAACTATTATAACCCTGATACTTTATTGAATATGTGTCAAATACTGGTCTTTCCTCCTGACTATGAATTAAATGGGAATGAAATGAAATACAGTTTGTGTAACCAAATACGAATATATAATGCGTGACTTTAAATTATAAACAAGCTCGGAATACACATTTACTCTTATTTTGAAACGTCTGCGCCTCTATTGCAGTTGCAGGAGCTCATTCAAGTTCAGGAGATAAAATATGCATTGTTACAACCGTCTAAAACATATCACTATATAAACAACGTTAAGTAAACATTGTCATTATTCATCAGCATTAGTTCATAAACAATTGCCTGGCATAAATGTGCGCTATTCATTGATTGAACCGTTCTGAAGCGCTGTATTGGGGATGAGCCTGTAGAACATGCAACAGCGCCGTGTTCTCCAGTGGTTAGATCAGCACGTTCAACCCAAATGTGCACATCTGTTATACGGGACAACAGTTCTGACTGGATCTCTTCCCTAATCGACCCTCCCCAACATTTTCGTCCCGTTTTTATTTGTTGACGAAAATGACAGTAAGTTTTCGTCATAATTTTAGTCATCCAACACTAGTTTTTATTTAGTTATTGTCTCGTTTTCGTCAGTGAAAAAAGGTCGTTGGCGAAAATTATGACACAAATTATTTGTCAACGAAATTAATACTGCTTGAGTGAAAACCTTTTAGACTCTCAAATTACTAAGAAATTTTGAAGATTTAGCTTTGAAACAAAAGAGAGTGTGCTTAAAGTCGGCATGCAATGGATAACCCCAATAACTTGATCTTCAGGTGAACCAACAGACTTTTCTCTTATGCTGGACTTATCCAATCTTTTTGTCTGCTTTAACTCCGCCTCTTTCAATCAAACACAAGCTCATTCAGATCTGCCTCCGTCCAATCAACAGCTGATGGAATAAAGTCCCTGCTCTACATTTTTTTTCTTTTTCAATAAACCGTTTCACTCGGATGTGTCTGAAGAAATACTGAATAATGAAAAAGTCTTTCACTGCTACTGTTACATCATGACTTTAAGCTCTGTTTCAAAAACTAGCTTTGCTTCCTACTCCGTACATAGGCAGCTTCCTTTCATGGTATCCTAACTGCAACTGTATCTTAACTTGAAAGCTTACAAGTGACTGATTTGGAACACTTTCATATGCAGCGACTCCATGTGTCACACAATTAGCACCCCCACACGTGAGTTACAATACAGTTTGTCATTAGCATGTTGCTAAGCTAACAGCGTGGCACTATTAAGCAAAAATCAAATCATCAATCAAATCAAATCACTTTATTGTCACTCAACCATATACACAAGTGCAACAGTAGGTGAAATTCTTAGGTGCAGTTCCGAGCAACATAGCAGTCATGACATGACATGTACAACATTTAAAGCAACATCAGATTACACATCTGGTGCACCCACAATTACTCACAGCACAGTAAACTCTACAATAAACAATAAATAATTTACACAATGTGAGTGTAGTTCTCACAGCTTTAAACAATATACACATACTTACAATATACATATACTTTAAACAATATACACTAAACATGCATTAAACAATATGCATTACGCTATAATAATAATAATAATATACAATGTACAGTATACAATATTATTCACAATAGAAATCCAATGTACAGTAGATGCTATATGATAAATAAATGTGTATATAATGTGTGTGTATCTACAGTGGGTTGTGCTGAGTGATATTCTGTCCAGTGTGTGTTATGATCCTGATGGATCAGGAGTTAAGTAGTCTAATTGTTTGTGGGAAGAAGCTGTTCTGTAGTCGGCTGGTGCGTGTTCTGATGCTGCGGTACCGCCTGCCTGATGGCAGCAGTGAGAGCAGCCCATGGCTCGGGTGGCTAGAGTCTCTGATGGTCCTCTGAGCTCTCTTCACACACCACCTGGCATAAATGTCCTGGAGGGAGGGAAGCTCACCTCCGAAGATGCCGCTGGCCGTGCGCACTACCATTTGCAGGGCTTTGCGGCTGCGGGTGGTACTGTTGCCGTACCAGGTGGTGATGCAGCCAGTCAGCAGGCTCTCTATGGTGCTGGTGTAGAAGCGTGTGAGGATGTGGCGGTTCATTCCAAACCTCCTCAGCCGTCGCAGGAAGAAAAGGCGCTGATGAGCCTTCTTCACAACGGCCTCGGTGTGGACGGACCATGAGAGTTCCTCTGTGATGTGGAGGAACTTGAAGCTGCTGACTCTCTCCACCGGTGCTCCATTGATGGTGATGGGGCGGTGTTCTCTCTCATTCCTCCCACCAGCTCCTTGGTCTTGGAGCTTGGAGGCATTTTGTATTGCTGCGGGGAAGCGTTGTTGTGGTATAGTTAGTAGGCTGAAGTGTTGTTGCCGCAATGCCGATGAAACGCTGTTATTTTCAGCTAACCAATCTGAGCCCATTGCGTATTTTTGAGGGACTGGCTTCATACAACCCGGAAACTATCAGACTGTTTTTACAAGGAGGGACAGAGCAGTGTAGAATAAAGGTAAAATATATGAAAAATAATGCAATATTTTAAAAACAAAGCATGAACACATGTTACAGTGCACCCCACAAACACAACCAAGCCTTCGAAAGAATGTGTTTTACCACCCCTTTAAAGAAGCCACACTAGACCTGTAAGTGTTTTAGTAGATCATTTGTATCTTTTATCCTTCTGTTTACACTCAGAAATTACCTTTTGGACTGAGGTGTAATTGGATAAAGTATGTTTTAGTGCTTAATGTATGAGAAGAGAGAACATCCTCTCTGTTTATAGAAAAAAGGTTGACACAGGGCAATCCACTCAGAGATATTTAAATGCACCATTTGCAGACACTCATACTGTACCCTTGGTTTAGAATATGGTAGCATAGCATTACCTTTACCAGGGCAAACCACAGTGAATGAAATGAGCTGTATCATTAAAACATGCGGCAACACATTACCCAGCAGCACACATTTGTTTGCATGAAAAATCTGCTGAGCCAGAATGTGAAGATGGAGGAGGAGGTGTCAAAAACAGCTAGACAGCAAGCAGTAGGAAAAACTATAGCTCAAAAGTACAACAATAGTTCAGGGCTAAAATTAATCATTTTCTCTGAATGTTTATGCTCAGTCTCATGTCATTCCAAACCTGAATAAAATTGTTTTAATGACCCAAAAGCAAACATTTTGTTTTCCATAATTTAAAAAAAATTGAGCCTGGAAGCTTTCAAACTTCGAAAAGGACTCAAAATTACCCAAGAAATTGTCTCATTGTCGATGAGTTGAATTTATGCATCAGATCAGTCTGATTCACAAACAAATCATTTAGGTTTTAGAAACTGGATCAAATGATTCATTTGAAAAGATATGACTCAAAATATTGATTAGTTCTTGGATCAGACATCATTAGTTCTCTCATGAAGGAGAGTTAGGGTGGACGTCAAGGTCTGTTCCTCAAACAAAGCTATCATACGAGTTTAGAAGACTTGAAATACAGCACACGGGTCAAATTGACCACTTTTATGATACTGTACATCTATGTGGCTTTTTTTGGCGCTTGACAGCCCCAATTCTACATTTGGCAGACTTACAGTTACTTACTTATTACAGGGACAATCCATGGAGTAACATGGAGCAACATGGAGTAAAGTGCCTTGCTCTTGGGATTCGAACCAGCAACCTTCTGCGTATCAGTTCCATGGTTTAACCCACTGGACCACCATCTCACTCACTATCTCAATCCTCACTCATTGTTATTATCTGGGCAATTCACTTCAATGTATTATTCAAATATCTGTAATATATCATACTGTATGTATAAATATATATCAAATTACATACTGTATGTAATATATATAATATATTACACATACACAATATATTAATTCAAAAGTGGAAATAAATAACTTTTTTATGGACAAATGAATAGACATCTAAAACGGTTTATTTATTTGTTTTAAAATGTAAATGAATAAATCTTTTTTTTAATTGTAAAATAAATGTTCATATTTAAACTTTAATTTGTTTTAAAATGTAGTTAAATAAAACAGTAAATAAAAAAAATCACATTTTGTAACAAAGTGCTGTCGAATCGATTAAATAAAAGTTTGTGTTTACATAATATATGTGTGTGTACTGTGTATAATTATTATGTATATTTTGGATGTGATTAATCGCGATTAATCATTTGACAGAACCAGAAAAAGTTTTTCTTTATTCATTTGTCAGTTGAGTTACCATTGGACTGTTCACATGATATGCAACAAAACAGCTTTTGACCCACCACCCTCTCCCATGTGCCACTGAAAGTAGATGTACTGTCATTGGACAGTAAAAAATACCAAAACATAAGAAAGTGACAACTTTATCTTCTACATAGCATGGCTGGCGAATGAGACTGTATTTGGTGAGATATTGTAAATGTAGAATGGCATGAGGGTGAGTAAATGATCAGTATAATAGTTCATAAGCGAATTATAGTTTTTGTATAGATAGATAGATAAATAGATAAATAGATAGATAGATAGATAGATAGATAGATAGATAGATAGATAGATAGATAGATAGATAGATAGATAGATAGATAGATAGATAGATAGATAGATAGATAGATAGATAGATAGATAGATAGATAGATAGATAGATAGATAGATAGATAGATAGATAGATAGATAGATAGATAGATAGATAGATAGATAGGAACTTTGAAACATTATAACCTTTTCTGGTAGAACATCCCTCTGGTGACATTTAGTTATTGCTTACCTTTTAACCTGCAGGCTTTCATCACGACATTTGACTTTTGTACTTGAGAGGATGAAGACTAAGGCAGTTCATTTGGCACAATGAGCCAATCTTTCTTTTGAAGGTCACTGAGAGTGAGGACCAACTGAAGAGAGCAGGCATGAAGTGGAAGCGTCAGTCAGTCCGGTCCTCCAATCAGTTGGACTTTTTGCATGGCAGATATGTCCGCATAATTATACATTCGCTTTGCACATCTGAGTGTTGTAGCACCCACAAGACATCTCTGCTTGTTGTCTGCCTAAACTTCTGAATTACCATGAGTCTTTTATTCTTGTTGTGCGTTGAGAAGCTTTGGGGTGAATTATGTGAGCATGTGTGAGGGGAAGAGTGGAGGAAGGTAAACAATGTGGAAATGGTGGTTTAAGGAGGCATAATCTGATTTTCAGAATGCTAGGCGGAGGCACGCAGTCGTGTCAGATGAGGCAAGTCATCTTTATTAACAAGGGAACAAAGTTGGCAGGCTTGGTCGCAGCCGCCACTGAGTGTGACAAAATATCCAGAGATTGCCCTACATAATCATTTATCTTGATCTGAGTCCAGCTAATGCCCAGCTCAGTTATTATTTGGAATCTGTTTCTAATCAATACAGATGCTTCATAGGATGTATCAATCATGTCTTTCTACATCCTGACATTTGCTCATTTGCTACTGTAAATAGACCTTGGGGGTTTATGAAATAACTAAGGCATTAGACCGGGCTGAAAATGCCTGACTATTTGCTTTTGGTGGATTTCACTGTTATTTATCTCAAATGTGGCACTTGCGTATTTCATTTAGATCCAAAGGTGAGGAGGCGCAGACTCTCTATTCAAATACATCCTCAAACTTACCTTATTGAATCATGATCCAAAGCATGCATATTTATAATTTTAAGTTCATGTCATAATTTACTCCCCCTCATGTTGTTCCAAAGTTCTTTCTTTTATGGAACATAAAAGGAGAAAGTTTGTAACCAAACAGTTTTGGTTCCATTTGACTTCCATTGTATGGACAAAAACACAAATCAAGTCAATGGGAACCAAAACTGTTTGGGTACCAACATTCCTCAAATTGCCTTATTTTGCGTTCCGCAGAAGAAAGAAATGCACATAGGTTTGGAACGACATGAAAGTTAATAATTATCACACATGTAGTGTTGCAATAGTAACATTTCAAAAGGCAAGTGGTAGCCTGACGTCGTCATACTCAATTCTAGTCAGAATATGAGTCTGATGCTGCTCCATTGGGCTGTGATTATGAGGCGTGTTTCAACCGAACCAGGAAAGAAAATGCCTCTGCACTCAATTGGATAGACCTACAACCAATCAGAGCAACGGAGCGACGCATAGTTGTCAACAGAACCCAACTGCACGCACGCTGGAAGAAGTATAAGAAGATGTTGAGTGTAAATGATCTTTGCCGGTGTTGTAAAAATAATTTAAGGATACACGGAGTACTTACCAACACGATCATCGTTTCTGAGAGAAATAGTTAAGGTGAATGCATATACGAACAAGTTCTCCGTTTAGGATTAGAACGAATTCAACCCAAGCGCTCTTTGGTGATGTGAATGATTACGTTACTGTTGAGCATCTGTCCATCATTGTATAAAGCCCGCCCTGACACTTTGATTGGTCCGAACAGCTCTGGTTCGAGCATAGTTGCTCCACAACGGATCAAGTCCAGACCGAACTTCCTGACCTCAAATGTTGTGGGCGGGGCTAAGTTCGGCTAGCATCCAGGCTAGGCAAGTGGTAGGCCATGAGTTGATAGAGAACCAGATAATTCTTCTTTGTAAAACAATCATTTTAGGATCGTTACACGTTTTCAAATATCATTCAGTGAGCACAGCAATTACGATCCCAAGTTGAAGTCCAGAGTTTCTAATAAAAGTATTTTGTCTTCTCCAGAAGTCATGCCAGTTCCAGAACAGCCTGCTGAAGCAGAGAATGCCACCATGCTCAACCCAGGACTGAATGCTTCTAATGGGGATGGACCTGAGACTGAGACCACCTCTGCCATTCTAGCCTCCGTCAAAGAGCAGGTAGGACTTGTAATATCCGCTGTACTACTTCAATCACATTTTAGGCATAAAGCCAGACTTTTTCATTGGAAAAGTTGAATTCTTTACAGAACTGTCCATGACTTATCAGGAGACAGTGGTTATCCGAGCACATTTGTCATATTAACTCCTGTGCCTGACTTTTTCTGTACACTTTCTGGGAGACAAAGATTAGAAGGGGAATGATAAATGCAAGAAAGACTATTTTGTATGACATTAAGTGCTTGTCAAAAGGTAAAGGGGTAGTATTAAAGTGAACATTATAAAAGATTACACACATGTAAAGTTATATGGAGGTTTGTAGAATTTAATCGGATGTAGATGTATATGCAAAATATACAAGCCAAGAAACATTTATGATTATCATAATGTTAAAAACAGTTGTGCTGCTCAATATTTTTTGTGGAAACTGATACTTTTCATGATTATTTGATGAATAGAACATAATTTATTTGAAATAGAAAACTTTTGTAACATTATAAATGCTACTTTTTATCAAATTAATGTGTCCTTACTGTATAAATGCATTCATTTCTTTAAAAAATGAAATCATACTGACCCCAATGTGTCTAATATATAAATTCAAAATAATAAAACAATATAAAAATATAATGGTTTGGAGAGGCCAGAGGGTTATTGAGTTAAAGCTCAGGTGTAACATTATTAAACCATTCAAAGATCAGGTGATAAAAGATCGAGAAAAAAAACTGGAATATTTTGAAGGACATTAGGTGTGGGGAAGTAAGCGTGAAGATGAATGTTTGACTGAGGAAATATTCCTGAGGACACAATCCAGAGTTGCCGCAATGAATGCAAATTGAGAGACGGAGGGGGAAATCAGGAAAATGCCATAAAGTCAGAGCCTGCGGAACTGTTGCACCTTGGGAATCTGTCTTGGTAATGATTTAATTGACACTACAGTATGCAACATATAATAGTATGTAATTTGTATTTGATTACATTCTTCGTGTTTGCCAAATCCCAGCACAGCAGTAAAAGGCCACCTGTGTTTTACTCGATGATGGATTTAGTTCAGGCAGCCATTCCCATCCCACCTGGAATGGTCCATAAGATTGTGCAGGTGGCTCTTCGGCCCAATCCTTCACAGAAATTAGCTATTAGTTTTATTCATACACAACGGGTTCTCGCTGAGTTGCATGGAGCACAGACGGCTAGCTCATCACAGCCTCAAAATGTTGATGGCTTTATGTACTGCTTTAATAAAAGCTACATTAAAATCAGAGGTGCTGATGCAGTGTTTCACAGAGCAGAACTGAGCATCTGTACAACGCAGTGCTGGGGTTTCATGGTAGATTTGATTAATAAACCTATGTATGTCTGTGAGACACTTGCTGTGAGGTAAATCAATGATGGTAAAGTTTGGAGACTCTCCTCTCTCTCTCTCTCTCTCTCTCTTTCTAAAGCCCCATCTAGCTCCAAAGAGCATCATGTACACTTGTAAAACATTCTTGCGCAATGTATAGGTCTTGGTTTTTAAAGGGTTAGTTCACCAAAAAAAATAAAATTCTGTCATTAATTACTCACCCTCATGACGTTCCACATCCGTAAGACCTTTGTTTATCTTCGGCACATAGATGAAGATATTTTTAATGAAATCCGAGAGCTTTCTGTCCCTCCATAGAGATCCAATGGAACGTACATATTCCAGTCCCAGAACTAGAGGAAAGATGTCATTAAAGTAATCCATGTGACTCCAGTGTTTTTTATGAAGTGATGCGAGTGCTTTGTTTGCGCAAAAAAACCCCCACTTTATTTACAAAAGTATTGATCTGCAACGCACATTCACAACAGCATCACATGCACGAGTGTTTACAAGAGCACCACAACGTTCTGAAGATGAAGATCTTACAGCTGTGGAACGACACATGGCTGATTAAATGATGACAGAATTTTCTTTTTTGGGTGAAAACTAACCCTTTAATGTGGAGAAGTAGGTTAATTTAAAGTTGGTAAAGCATTGTTTAACACTGTAATATATATATATATATATATATATATATATATATATATATATATATATATATATATATATATATATATATATATATATATATATATATATATATATATATATATATATATACATTTGTCTATGTATCATGTTTTATGTAAAGTCTGAAAAATAGATACTAATTTTGAGATTTTTTAATAACATTTCTGTATAACAGACTGTTATAAAAAAATTTGTGTTCAACTTAATGTGAGTGTTAGATGTTAAAACATGTAAAAAATTTACAAATTCGTCTAATATCTAATATCACCTGATACACTAAGTAATAAAAACTATAATATCGGCCATTAACATATATGCGTCCAAAGTTTTTGGTTAACAAACCATTTTTTAGGTTCCAAAATTACTGCATATTTAAATTTGATGTGCAAATTGCTTTCTTATGAATAACAAAACAGATTTTTGTCTTTTTTATTGTTTTTGACTATTTTAAAAGCTATAATTTGAGAAACCTGGACTGGCATCTAGCATTTAAGTTAACAGCGTGCATCTCTCTGTTATATCCGACTTACTTGGATTTGGTCTTGATGCCAAGAGCACTGATTCACAAACATACTAGCAAATATTACCAGCAGTTTTTGTGTGCTTAGTGACATTTCTTTTGTGGCACAAAGGAATTTGATAAAGTTCTCCTGTTGTTTACTCCCAATTTATTTAACAGAAATATTTTAATTGACTTCAAAATTAGCAGAGAAAAGGACTTGAAATAATACTTTAGCCTACACTGAAGACTGCATATTTTATTGTAAATCAAACCCACTTGCATATTTTTTTTTCTTCCAAGAAGTAAAAGCACAATTTATTTATTTCAAGCGTTCCAGTGAAAATATTGCTCTGTTCTGATCACACAAGCAATTAAGGCATTATATTTGCAGCCTTGAGAATTCATTGTGAGGATGTGAGAGTTATTTCTTTGCAATTTCAGACAAGCACAGGCTGTGTTCAAGCCTCATTATGCCAACTCCTTTCATACATCCAGCGCATGTTTGGCCTTCACATACCAGTGGGCTGCTCCCTGTGTAATAAAGCCTTTCATGTTGAATATTCTGATTAGAAATAAAAAAAAAAATTGAATAAATAAGTGTGCTTTATTAAAGAAGCTATTAGGTTGCGCACTGTTAGCTTTACCTTTTGTTATTAAACAATATTGTAGTTTAGGAATATTTAATTTTATGATCGTCATCATCAACTTTTGCAGGACCCCTGTGTAGTGATTATTACTCAATTCACCGATGACGTCAGTGATTTTTAGATCACGTGTCACTTAAGGTGTGGTTATGAGTGTATCAGATGACCCCTCCCCCTTTTTGATACGGGGCACCAGTTAAGAATACTATCAATATAAGAACACTCCCAAAGGAGCGGTTCAATAATCCAGAATTAATGTAAATTAGAGGGAGTTGGTCAGCTGATTTATCTGAAGGATTTGTGTGTCTGGATAACTAGTAGAGTCTTTGATCATCAACACAATGAAAACACAGTGTAATAAAATTAATGAAGTTTATTAACAATAGATATGCAAGAGTAAATACTTCAATGATTAATAATGCTAGTAATGAATATACACTTCTAAAGGATAGTAAACTAATAACCAAAAATAAAAGTAATGAATGAAACAATAAAACTGATAAATGATGTGAACACTAATTGCACGAATGGATAATTGGATAATTGCAATGCTGTTGAACAGAATGTAGCAATGGAAGAGAATCGAATGGGAATGCTTCCTATGGAACCACCTAATGGTTCTAGCAAATGGTGATAAATAAATGCTTATTTATCATTAAACAAATAATAAACCTATTATTTGTAACAAGCTGACCTCCGGTAACTGTTATCTAAGCAGGTTAGAAAAACGTATGCTGCATGTATAAACTAATGCCAAGGTCTCTAGACAAAGGTTTGGTAAGTTTATATTTATGTTCCACACAGTCGGGTGATCGGTCCGGCAGTAGAGACGCCTTCTACTGGTTATGCGGGTAGCGTGCAGTGGGGAGGCGCAAAAATGCGATCCAGTAGTCGTCGCCACGCTGGGCTGAAGAATGCAGAACTTTGGTTGCGCCGAGAGGGTCCTTAGGAAATGGACCAGGCAGCTGGGTCAGTTGAATCTTCACAGGGTCTGTTGCAGGCTGGCTGCGTCTCTGAGGAGCCGTGTGGGACAGGCAATGTCTGCCGATTCAGAGGTCCTTGGTGGACTGGGCTGTGCTGCTGGAGGAGTCGAAAGGGTCAGATAAGATCTCTCAGTGAGAGAGCCCTTCTTGCAGCTAGAGTACAGCCGAAAGCAATATAAAAGGTTTTGCTCGCAAAAGCTTAACCTCAACCGTAGTCTCTTTCCTCGTCAGGTCAGAAACTCAGGACGTGATGTGTCTGTTAGTGTCTCCTTCCCCGTCGGGTTAGAAACGCAGAACAAGGGTGTGTCTACCCGGGGGACATATTTATCCTTTTGTGATGAGGAGGAGATTGAAATCCGGCGCCTTTCCGATCCTGGAGTGTGATTGGCCACTGATGTCCGAAGTAGCCCCGATGTTGCCCACCCTAGTGTGGAACTCATTTGCATAGCATAAAGTGGCATGTCAAGACAATGTCTTTAATGTTTTACCCATACATTATTTCTTTACCAAACCTCTTTTAAAATATAAAAGGCATCATAGGGAACAGATAGAGACCAAACATGATAAGAAACGGTTAAGTCATCGTCCGTGCATTTGTTTATCTGTTAATGTATCTGTCCCGTGGACTGTTGCGTTTACAGTCAATGACCATTAACATAAACAGTGCTTTGTGTGAAGATGAAGTGGAAGAGTTGAAGTTTATATACATTTAAGGCCTCCAAACATGTGTATGAATGGATTTAGAAAGATCTCTGTGGCCTCTCTTTTGCTGCTGCCTCCAGGAGGTCCTGAAGGAATTTTTATGGCAGCTCTTGCCTAAACCTTAGGAGTGAGTTTGGTGGTTAAAGTCAACTTTTAGACCAATGAGAGTCCTCTCCTTGGTGGTGGTGGGTGCAGAAGGTCCCCCTTCCTGCCCAGTAAGAGGTATCTGGCAGTTGTCTTGGCATCTTATCTGATGTTGTTGAACATTTGTTTATGTTCATTCACCAAGGGTCCAATCACAGTGTGGCACATCTTCCTCCACACCGGTAGTTAGAGAGGGGCCTTGCCATAAACTGGTCTCTGGAATGCCATCCTAACTGATGTTCACCACACCTGGAAGCCCCTGGATTAAGATATTTCTATTATTTTGTCACAGTTCAAGTATTTTCCATACATGGCATTTCATAAGTTCTCATGTCAGTGCTATTAGATCTTTTTTGTAACTCACAGAAGGTGAATCATAGCTGCGATATTTTGCGAGGTGTCTGTAAATTCTGCTATATGGTGGATGCAAACGGCTGATGAGCTCCTAGGCGCGCATCGCTGTTATGACCTCCATCCGCCCCTGTCCTATCTTAATCCCCAACCACCATCCCTGAATAGATCTCAACCACCTCCTCCTGCCCATCCCGCCACTCATTCACGTCGAGCAGAGGCCTGTAGGATTACACCCGAGAGCAATCACCATAAACAGCACCATCATTGTAATCACCATCCTCATCACCGCACCCATCAAAATGGTAATGCACTTCAGCGGCAGATCGCTGATTCTGTGTGTTCTTGAGTAAACCCTGTTATGCATTCACGTACAGCACGTCACCCATATAGGACCCGCAAAAAGACGTGGCTCAGTGGCTTTCTGCGATCCGTATCATGCGTGACTTTGTGTCAGGGCTGCCTGTGAGCTTCGCAAGCTCTGTATTGAGTTTAGTGAGATGGAGGAGGGTTCATAAATATGTATGTCATGCAAATGACCATCCGTCTTGTGTGTTTTCTTTGAAGTGTGTGATCTCAACAGGAGGCGGCAGTTGTGTGTCCCAATCAAGTCGCCCGTGTTAGGCGATCTTATAAATGAAGCCATCTTATTTTGGACGCGAGTGCTCGCTCAAAGAGATTGATTGGGAAGGGGCTGCATCTACCAAATTGAGCCGGTGTAAGTGGATGTGTGGGACAGGTCTCAGTGAATAAGCTGAGATGAAAGGCAAGCTTTTATTTTGATATTAAATGACACGGCGGGCAGAGTTTCTGTGATCAATGCTTTTGTTTCACATGTGACTGCTGTGGATCATATTACTGAGAAGAACTCAACAAATAGAAGGGGACTTATAGAGGTGACTGATAAATACTAATAAATACTTGTGACTCAAACATAGTAGAGTCGGTGGTATGATTGTCTGTTGAATAGTTGTGTGATCGTCCATTGTTGAGTGAATGTCCGAGTGAAACATGGTATACAACAAGATAAAAAATACTTTTGTTTAAATAATTGATTGTTTTGTGAAATGGCGTTCCAGACATGAATATGAGCCATTCTAGTGTTGAAGTCGATTCCAAAAGGAATCGATTCCTCAGTTCTGAGGCGTTGGGAATTGAGAGTCAATTCCAAAAGGTCCAAACATTTCTGAATATAACCGCCTTCGTGATCACCATCGGCAGCCACTTTTGAGGAGGCTTTTTGAAAAGGACATGGGGATTTATCCCAATGGAAATCTTTATTTGCTATTATTGCTGTGACCGGTATTTTATTACTAATAAGTGATATATAGGGCCCTATCATACAAATGTTTTTTGCCAGTTTCAACCTGACGCAGTTATCATTTTCACATCCAGTGCCCATCTATTCGTCCATGGGCATGCTGGTCTGAAAAGGAGGTGTGTTCAGGTGCATTGTTGGCGCGTTGCTATTTTGAGGCAACTGAAAACGACTGCTTCCTTGAGCAACAAAAACCTGGTCTAAAGTCAATAGCGCAGTATTTTTTGTGTTATTTAAAGGTCCCATTCTTCGTGTTTTTTTGAAGCTTTGATTGTGTTTACAGTGTGCAATATAACATGTGTTCATGTTTCGCGTGTAAAAAAACACAGTATTTTTCACACAATTTACTTATCTGTATACCGCTGTTTTCACTGTTCTAAAAACGGGCTGATGAGTTCCTTGTTCTATGAAGTCCCTCCTTCAGAGATACGTAACGAGTTCTGATTGTGCCAGCGGTTCCCGTGTTGTGATTTGATCGCAGCTTAGCGAACGTGGCACGGTTCCTGTGTTGTGATTCGAAAGCAGCTTAGCGCACGTAACTTGCACGGAAAGGTCACGCCTCTTAACGGGGAGATGTATGCGCTTAATGATCTCTACAGCGTCCCTGGGAAAGCCAAACAAAGGTGATTTGACTCCAGGATGAAAATAACAGCGTCTCGACGACATGGTGACAAACACAGTCAAACGCAACAATTTCTTTTCTCCATGCGACACTTCCTCTTCTCCACGTGGGACAGCAACAAGACCACGCCCCCTTTTTTCGCGTATTCTTGTGGGCGGAGGTTAGTCTGTTCAACTGTTCTACTGACGTAATTAATGAAGGAAGTACCAAGATGTAGTCCAAGCCGGCCGTTCGCTGTAGGCTTTGAAAGGGAACTTCTGTTAAATAAAATATCTCGCTTGGCATTGAACTTTGAGCTTTATAATTTTACAGGTATTATTTATGCTCTAACAGCAACATTACACACTAACTAAAGTTTGAACAATGAGATCACGAAGAACGGGACCTTTAAAGGGTACGTTAGTAATATGCGCCTATAGGCGGGTACACAACGCACATACACTCTGCTTATTACACACACAGGGATGTGCAGCAGCACAAAAACATGCCAAATATTAAAAATAAAAGGATTACAATGTAAATGATTATTATTGTGTACACAAAGATAAAATTGCCTAGCTGCCTACATGTCATAATGGATATTCATTGCATGTATCAGAATTACCTATTTGCAGTCATGACGAATGAAATTGGCTGCTTACTTAACCAACCGCGACAATACACACATGTATTTAAACTGACTCATCTGGTTGAGGGTGTCTATATTCTGTCATGTAAATAGCGAATCCGCCATGGCATGAGCGCAACTGGCTTTTAAAGGGAATGGGAAATGACACTCTGATTGTTTTATTGCATGTTACGGCCAAAACACACCCATGGCTCATTAAGAGACTAGGTACAACCTTTTTAACCATGCGCTGGGCATGCAGTAAGGGTGTGAACCTACACTGGTCTCACGGTTCGGTTCGATTACGATTATCATGCCATCGATTTGGTTTAATTCGATATCACGATGCATCGCAATGCATTGATGATGCATCCTCAAGTATAAAATTTTGTCAGTCAGTTATATGAACTGAACCTTTAATTCTTGAATGTATCAAACAAAACTCAAGTCTGGGCACAGACGACAACAGGAGCATTTAGAACAAATACACAAAATAAGAAAAGCCACCTCAGGAGGTGGTCCGGGCCACATTACAGTCAAAATAGTACATTATTATCGGTTATGGTGTATTACTGAACCGATACCGAATCGTCCTTTTCTGCATCGTAGAAACGATTAATTTCGACACCCCTAGCGTGCAGACCATTTTATTTTTCATTGTTAAACTAGCAAAAGTGGATTCGGACACAAAATAGGGCCCGAAATGTTTTCATTTGATATTAGCAATATTTTAGAAATTTGGTCTCAATGCCATTGAAAGTCCAGGATACAAGTTTTCTTAAGGTGCTTAGGCATCCAGCACTAATCTAAAATGATGTTGAATGTCACTGAGGAAACTTTAAGATTGAAGCTTCTACCATTCTGCCTGTCTTTCTGTTTTATTGAATGGTGCATTGTTGATACTCAAGGGTTTTATGTTAAAGGGCGTCCAGAGTTGGAACCAACAGAGAAGCAGAAGCCAGTAAAGCTTGCGTCAGTCAATTCTGAGAGTATTTTCCTCAGATAAATCTAAATGTCATTGACTCTCAGTCTGGAAATTATCCAGCATTCCGCCATGTGATTGTTGAACAAGAGCTTAACTTGGAGCCTGTCTCCACAAGTTACAGCCATTTTCTAAGCTTTCATATTGTTTTCACATCACAATAATAACTGGCCTTTGTAGATGCTCTAAATATGTAAATAGATTTATTGAACAAATAAATAAACAAACAAACAAATAAATAAATAAATGATTGTGTTGTTATTAATAATAATGATGAATGATGATAATAATAATTCATCCATCCATATTATTAATTAATTAATTCATTCATTCATTCATTCATTCATTCATTCATTCATTCATTCATTCATTCATGTCTCCTCATTACATCCATATCATTCATTCATTCATTCATTCATTCATTCATTCATTCATTCATTCATTCATTAATTCATTCATTCATTCATTCATTCATTCATTCATTCATGTCTCCTCATTACATCCATATTATTCATCCATTCATTCATTCATTCATTCATTCATTCATCCACATTATTCATTCATTCATTCATTCATTCATTCATTCATTCATTCATTCATTCATTCATTCATGTCTCCTCATTACATCCATATTATTCATTCATTCATCCACATTATTCATTCATTCATTCAATTTGATTCAGTCTCCTCGTTATATCTATATTATTTATTAATTTGTTCATTCATGATTTAATTAATGCATTTATTCATTCATCCATATCATTCATTCATCCATTCATCCAATAATAAAGGAATACATACTTGGGACATGGTTTCAGCAACTATCTAAATGTATAACTAGATTGAATGAATGGAAATTAAAGATTGAATGATTGAAAAAAAAAATACACGTATAAACATGAATTAAAATATTATTGATACAAGGATCTACAGAATCAATTAAATATTCAATCACAATATATTATTGCATGAATACAGATTTAATAAAAAAAATATTATTTGAAGGGAAAAGACACTTAAGTAAATTGTGTGTTTTTGTTTTTTTCCCCTGTGCTCCTTGTTGCCTTTATTTTAACTATTAACTATGACTATGACTATTACCGCTTATTAATAGTTAGTAAGGTAGCTGTTAAATTTAGGTATTTGGTAGGATTAAGGGATGTAGAATATGGTCATCCAGAATAAGGCATTAATATGTGCTTTATAACTACTAATAAACAGCCAATATTCGTGTAATATGCACGCTAATAAGCAACTAGTTAATAGTGAGAATTGGACCCTAAACTAAAGTGTTACCGAAGTTTCTACTTCATAATAAATAAGTCATATAGATTGCATGTTTCACAGTGGCTGTTTCAATCCACCCAGAAGCACATCTCAGAATGTGACTTTTTGTTTTGTTTTATGAGCATGTAGAATGACACATTGTTTGGTAAACAGAGTGTTACACACCGACTGCGTCATACAGGCCTCGCTTGCCTGCACACGCTGTCACTGCTACTATGTCACACATACCCTCTCCATCCTTCACTGAATATGCCCGGAAAAGGACAGGAGCCGTACAAATTCTGTAATGCGGCATTTGGGCCAGAGAGTGAAAAGAGAGCACAAGCAAGAGAGACAGAGCGCTCGTGCAACAAAGAGAAATGAATATGTCACACATGGAGCAGACACGTGTGCGGTAGGAGGCCTCGGGGGCCTGTCAGTAATGGTTGGCCTCAGGGAAGAACAGCATAATGTTGTCAGTGTTTAGTGGATCACTACAGCAACCAGAGAGCGGGCAGGCTGTTTCCTCTGTGAAAATCACCCCGCACCCTCCCATCCTGACCTGTCTGCCTCGACTGCACAGCCAGTTTGCTATCCCTTTCAGAGCTACAGCCTCCTGTCTGTCTATTAATTTGGGTTACAGCCCAGCTTTGCTCTTGCTCACACTGGGTGCAGCGGCTCGGTTCATTGTGTGTTTGTGTTTGTGTGTGGATTGTTTAGTTTTCTGTCGCTTTGTTTATTCACTCTCCGCTGTCAGGGAATCCCTAATGAAGTTTAACAGGCGACATTTTGCATGAACACTGACCTAGAATAAACTCCATTGATCGAATGTAATCAACTGTAAATGTGTGTGCATTCGCATTGCAGTATTGGAGACCAGGTAAAGTGGTGTGGGACATCATAAAAATTATGTTTATGGATGTTGGCTTGTTTTGTGTACACTATCATTATCGAACTGATTGTATCTTAATTAGAAATTGACCATGGAGAAAATGTCCTTCATTGACGTTCTTCAAGAACGCTTTGCAAAAAAGAGACTTGCCACTAGGTGGCAGACATATTAAAGTTCAACTTCACACTTGAGTCTAACAGCTCAAAATGCACACTTTTTACTTTCTAAATGCACATTCATGTCTGCTCTATTTAAAACAAAATCTCTAGCTCCTCCTCCGAAACAACTTTATTCTCAGTTGATGTCATACATCTCCATCCACCTGTCACATAGCAGTCTATGATTTTACAAGTTCTGGTCTATACTGCGTCGTATTTTGTTGAAGGTCTTTTTAATGTTTAATTTTAAACTCCCAGATATGATGATTCCCCCTGCCTAAACCAAGGGACCCCTTTTGACCATTATTTTTAAGTATAAAGACTCAATTATAATGTGTGAGGAACTTAGAAACTGATTAGAAAATTAAATGATTAGCTTTGTTATTCTACCAAAGCTTAAATAAATAATTGAGAATATTTATCCTTAAAAAATTTTATTAAAATGCAATTGAATATCATGTTTTATTATCAGTTTTTTGATAAAAAAAATACAGTAAAAGCAGTAATATAAAGCACTGATTTGGAGCTGAAGAAACAATTATTATAAGTGTTGAAAACAAAAGTATTGTAGTGATATATTTTTCAGGATTATTTGATTTAATAGATTTGAAATCTTTTCTAACATTATAAATGTCTTTACTCCCCTTATTGATCAATTAAATGTACCCTTGCTAATTAAACGTATTAAACATTTTGGCTCAGTAACTTATTTTTTTTTTTACAATGCTGCAAGAAATGAAACTGAGACTGATATGTTAAATGTGTCTACATATGGTTCCTGTCCAAAATATTTAGTGATAACCCTTGGTGTTTTGAGGGAATTTCTGTCACTTTCTTTTGCTATTTTATTTATTTATATCTGATAGGTGTTTGACATGGAGCTTATGTTACTGACCTCTCACAACATGTTTTTATAATATTTTTTTTATAAAGGTGTTACACTAGGCGTTTACATGACACCCTTTTCAACTAAAAGCTTTTTATGCGTTTTGCCTGTTCATTTACACAACAACGGCATTTTGGTGTTTAGTGTTTCTTTACAAAGTGACGTCATTTACTACTGGCCTAATATGAATAATAATTTTTTATAATTTTCGTGGATCTGTGTGATTCAATGGGGGCCGTATTGACAATGTTGTTGTCTGTAAGGAAAAGGAAAAGGAAAAACTTTTCTGCTTTTAGCCCATCGTTGTCGTGTAAACATACCCTTAAAGTGAATCTGTTCATCTAAGAGCCTTAAAGGGGTACGTCAGCGCTGGGAAGATGAATGTGTATTTAAACTGGGTCATTTATGTAGTAGAAATGTGAAATTATTTTTGAATTTGGTGCCTTCTAGACTGAGACAACTCCCAGAATGCACTTGCTTCGTTGCCCAACGAGGCCACTCCCAAAGCCACGGCTACTGGTTACATCTCTTGCCCACCGCGGCTCCACCCCAAAGTCGTTTTGATTTTCATAGTAATAAAATTATTTCATTCAGTTAGAGAATAGACACTACAATTAAAAACTGAACGTGTCTTTTCAATAACGTATGAGTGAGCCGAACGAAAGTCATGACACAAACGCAGCAGGAGTCAGATTTCATTCATCACAAGAAGAGCTGAGCAGAGCTGAGGTAAGCGCGGCAGTCATTCACAGTGCGTGTCCAGTCTGGCGCGTTTTTAGATCATGCCTATTGAAGCTAAACTTTCATAGGAATTCATTGAAAAGTTGAAATTGTATCGCTCCGAGATCCCTCCCCTGTGGACGAGTTGAAAACATGCGGAACAACTTCCTCTACTGGCTGTAGTCTTTCGGCTCTGGCCAAAAAATCCTCAGATGACGCAAAATGACGATATTTGCGTCATCAGAGGATTTTTTCCAGAAATAAAATGCATAATTTTCTCGTCTCAGGGGGACATGAGGGGGGAAAGTACCATAATTCGAATATACTACCGGGTTTCTACTGATACAAAGCTTAATGCTAAATCGCTGAAGTAACCCTTTTAAAGGATTAGTTCACTTTCACAAGTTAGTGTGCCCATATAATCTTAGTGAAAGTGGTAAACAGATTTGGCTTGCTGTCTGCTATAGAGGGGCTCGGAGAGGATATTCTACCAGAGCTCCGATTGCCCCCCATAACAGGCAAAATTGTACAAAAGGAGGAGCAGGGGAGGAGGAGGGATGCTGCAGGAACTAAAAATGGGAAGAGGTAAGCTGCTGGTTTTATACCTTGGTATTAATTGGAAGATTAGATGGGCGTACTCGAAATTACGTTTAATAACTTCACTTAAAGTGAAAATTACCCTAAGATTTACTCACCCTCAAGCCATTCTAGGTGTATACGACTTTATTCTTTCTGATGAACACAATCAGAGTTATATAATATTAATAAATATCCTGACGCTTCAAAGCATTATTATGGGAGTGAATGTGGCCCACGAGTTTGAAGCTCAAAAAAGTGCATCCATCCATCCATCCATCCATCATAAACATACTCCACACGGCTCCAGGGGGTTAATAAAGGCCACCTGAAGCAGATCGATGCGTCGTTTGTTGAAGAACAATATACAATTTAACGTCTTATAAAATAAAAAAAATCTAGCTACCGCCAGACCACCTTCCATATTCAACTTACGAAGAAAGTTGAACTCCTTTTGCAGTGCAAAACACTTACACTACATCCTAGTTATACGTTGCACCATTCATACACCTAGGATGGCGTGAGGGTGAGTAAATAATGAGGTAATTTTCATTTTAAAATGAACAAATCCTTTAAGGACACATCAAGTTTCAAGAAATCTTTTATATTTTGAATCTGTGGTATTTGCATATAGCTTCCGCAGTGACCTGCTGTATCCACAGTCAGAAAGATTACCCGTGCTTGTACACACAATTACACGTACAGCAACAGCAGAAGCTAAGCATGATGGGGCAGGGAGAGGTGTTGCATGTGTCCTTTTAGGCAGTAATGAGGCTTCCCTAGTAATGCTGTTTGCCACAGTTCCTCTGTACAGTGATGATATAGAGCTGCAGTACATGAATTCAGAAGAAATGCTCACTGCATTTCTGGGGGAAATTGTTTACTGGCGTTATCTTGTTGTTTTCACTTTATCTGCCTGTGTAGGCCTACTTGTCAAAAAAATCAACCACAAACTTGGGGAGTAAGGCATTTTTTGAGGAAGGAATATCTGGAGAAAAAAAAAACACAACAACAAACATCTAGTCAGTAACTACACTTATTTACATCTGAAACATAAGTTATTGTAATCTGTAGCCTATTTGCTCGATTAACAAAGAAACAAAACGGGCAATTTGTTAATCGGGATTGGCAAAATATTGGTCACATTGGCTGCGTCCGAAAATCTAGGCTGGTGACTTGTTGCCTCGCTGCCTTATCAGACAATGGCTGAACCCGAATTCGCCCCCTATACCCTTAAATAGGGCACTATTTGAGGGGACAGCCATTTGTAGTGGTGTCCGAAACCATAGTGGACGGTAATGAGTGCACTAATTCAATCCCACATTGAACCTCAATAACGAGTGTTCAGCCGATTTACACACAACAGCTGTCCGAATCCACTCACTCGTTTCATTCACTCCTTCAAGTGAACTATATTAGTGGACTAACGTAGGGAATAGTGAATTCCGGATTCAACCCATGACTTGTAAGGCAGCGTTTGTGCATGAAAGGCACCTCACAAAACTGATTTCAGACAGACTTCTGAGGCAGTGTAACAGTTTAATGATCTACCGCAAAAAAGAGAGCTTTGGTGAGAACTAAACAAATATTTAATCACTACATTAGTCATTTCTCGCTAGAAATGACATCAGAAGTGAAACATTTTGGTTAAAAACATACATTTACACACAAACTGACCAGCAAACGCAACTTCGGGGGCCATCTTTTTTTCTAGCTCAACTGTCACAGAATGGAACGCACAGGATTGTGGGATATCAAAGGCAGCGAAGGATACATATATGCATCTCAGGAGACAGGAAGTGAAGCTAACATTAGATTCAGATGTGCCTTGATGCCTTCCTACCTTGAAATGTGTCCTCCGAAGGCAGCATTTTACAGGTTTCGGACATTTAGCATATATTAGAATCATGTGTTCGCAAATCAGACTCACTAAAAACAACCAATCATCTCAAAGAGTTATTAGTTCATGAATCGCACTCAGTGGTTGCAGTGTATGGTTTGATTCTGTGAATCCGACTATAGATTTAATTGGCCAAAAAAACTCACTCATAAGAGTCATTTCTTCGGGAATCTGACTAGTCACTGTGAATTAATTTGATTTACTATTGACAGTTAATGAGTCTCATTCATTGTGGAATCGATCTACACTGATCACACAGTAGTCATGTGATGCAGGATGCATGTAGATTTGTATCTGCTGTGACAATGTGATACATGTAAACGTGTGTGCGCTGAGTCGCCGTCAAAAACGTTTATCATTTCAAAAGTGACGCACAAAGTTAAGAATCTATTAGAGAAAACACGATTGGCCCATCAATCTTTGTTTGCAGACATGACAGGAGATGTTCTGTCACTCTGGCCTTAAACATAAGCTCGTATGAATGTTATCACTAAAGCACATGTTTGAGATGATGGTATGGGACATATGCATTGTAAGCCCCCGAGGCCCTTCACCGGGGAATTGGCAGAGCTTTCCGCAGTTTAGATTCGAGGTATCAACAGGCCAATCTTGAGTTACCACAGCTGACAGACTTTTTGTGTTAATCCAGAGACAGAGGCTGTCAAACATTTGTGTTGTAGCCTACATCACGTCCTCTCTGCAACATGGAGAAAATAATAACTGTCGGTTTGCGACTCCTGCAGAGTGAAAAAGTGCTGCATGTTGATTATGCAATCTGCAAATGCAGCATCAACATTGTGTTTGACTTCATGGGGGTGCAATCCTTTCACTTGCTCATACATTTTACCCTTAAAGGTCCTGTTCTTCGTGTTCTTTTGAAGCTTTGATTGTGTTTACAGTGTGCAATATAACATGTGTTCATGTTTCGTGTGTAAAAAAACCCAGTATTTTTAACACAATGTACTTATCTGTATACCGCTGTTTTCACTGTCCTAAAAACAGCTGATGACTTCCTTTATTCTATGAAGTCCCTCCTTCAGAAATACATAACGAGTTCTGATTGTGCCAGCGGTTCCCATGTTGTGATTTGACCGCATCTTAGCAAACGTGGCACGGTTCCTGTGTTGTGATTCGACAGCAGCTTAGCGCACGTGGAAAGGTCACGCCTCTTAACGGGAGATATATGCGCTTAATGATCTCTACAGCGTCCCTGGGAAAACCAAACAAAGGTGATTTGACTCCGGGATGAAAATAACAGCGTCTCGACGACATGGCGACAAACGCACTCAAACGCAACACTTCCTTTTCTCCACGCGACCGTCCTCTTCTCCACGTGGGACAGCAACAAGACCACGCCCCCTTTTTTCGCATATTCTTGTGGGCGGAGGTTAGTCTGTTCTACTGTTCTACTGACGTCATTTATGAAGGAAGTACCAAGATGTAGTCCAAACCGGCGTTCGCTGTAGGCTTTGAAAGGGAACTTCTGTTAAATAAAATATCTCGCTTGGCATTGAGCTTTGAGCTGTATAATTTTACAGGTATTATTTATGCTCTAACAGCAACATTACACACTAACTAAAGTTTGAACAATGGGATCACGAAGAACGGGACCTTTAAAGACATTGAAATTCTCTCATCATCTATAGGGGAATTTTTGGTGTTATCAGAGGATAATGCATCTTTGAGGAATCAGTCACTGATTCATCATTCATCTGTTTGTTGTTGGCTTCTTCAGTAGACTGTCATGCTAAATGCACTTTTCTTTTTATGTATTTGATGCAGTATATGGTGAAAACATCTGATGTGTGCTTTATACTGTAATTTCTTTTTTTAAATTGTAAATCTACAGTATAAAAAAAAAAAAAAACGTATTTCATTGTTAATGTTCTTACTAATATCTGTTTTGTACCTTTTGTAATACACTGACAACCACCAAACACGTGGAGATAAGACACCATAAACACCATCATGGTAACACACATGGCATTAAAATGCAATAAACATTAATTTAACAACATAAGATGTAACATGAAATCCTAATCTAAACAACTGATGAAAACTTAGGGAAAATATATATATATATATATATATATATGTATATATATATATATATATATATATATATATATATATATATATATATATATATATATATATATATATATATATATATATATATATATATATATATATATATATATATATATCACCGTAGCATTTTTACAGTATTTTAAAATCACAATAACATTTAACAGTGTACATAACAAATTGAAAATGGCTTTTTAAATTAGTTTTGGATGAGACCTTATTATGCTGACATATTAGTAATCTGGGTGTCTCATGAAGGCCTTGGGAATTCAACCTTAACTGAATGGGGTATGATCAGAAATCTTCAATGCATTTTGCTATTAATTAGTTAAACTGTGGAATGAAAGCATTTGAAGCCTATTACTTTGCATCAAATTGTCGTTGCTTCTGTAATGTGGCTTTCATATTTACATTTCAAATGAACTGGGTTTTTCTGTATTGAAATTATAGGCTGCCAAAGGAATTTTAATACATTTTTAAATAATATTAATATTGATATTGATCAGTTATTTGTAGCATGTGACAGTGTTGTTTGCCTGCATAAAACTTGCTGCCATGATTTTAAGGTGTTGTGGGTGGTTGCCAGTTTGGGTTTTTAAGCACATTGTTTAGGAGCTGCTCTGTGGTTGCTTGGTGGTTGGTTATTGACATTAATCAAAAGAGAAATTTTAGTGTTTTAATAGTGTTTTTTTTTTTTTTTTTTTTTGCCTGGTATGAAATATTTTATATAAAAAAATATTAAGCAGGAGGTGTGCTGTGGTGTCTGGCACCAAGATGTTAGCAGCAGATCCTTTAAGTCCTGTAAGTTGCGAGGTGGGGCCTGCATGGATCAGACTTGTTTGTTCAGCACATCCCCCAGATGCTCGATTGGATTGAGATCTGGGGAATTTGGGTGCCAAGTCAACCTCAAACTCGTGCTCCTCAAACCATTCCTGAGTCATTGTTGCTTTGTGGCAGGGCGCATTATCCTGCTGAAAGAGCCCACAGCCACCAGGGAATACCGTTTCCATGAAAGGGTGTACATGGTCTGCAACAATGCTTAGGTAGGAGGTACATGTAAAAGTAACATCCACATGGATGGCAGGACCCAAAGTTTCCCAGTAGAACATTGCCCAAAGCATCACACTGCATCTGCTTGCCTTGTTCCCATAGTGCATCCTTGTGTCATGTGTTCCCCAGGTAAGCGACGCACACGCACCCGGCCATCCACATGATTTATCAGGCCAGGCCACATTCTTCCATTGTTCAGTGGTACAGTTCTAATGCTAACATGCCCACTGTTGACGTTTTCGGCAGTGGACTGGGGTCAGCATTGGCACCCTGACTAGTCTGCGGCTATGCAGTCCCATACTCAAAAAACTGTGATGCACTGTGTATTCTGACACCTTTCAATCAGAACCAGCATTAACTTCTTGACCACATTTGAGCTACAGTAGCTCGTATGTTTGATCGGACCACACCGGCCATTGCTCACTATATGCATCAATGAGCCTTGGCCGCCCATGACCCTGTCGTTGGTTCACCACTTTTCCTTCCCCACTGCAGACCGGGAACACCCCACAAGAGCTGCAGTTTTGGAGATGCTCTGACCCAGACGTCTAAACATCACAATTTGGCCCTTGTCAAACTCGCTCAAATCCTTACGCTTAGCCTTTTTTCCTGTTTCTAACACATCAACTTTGAGGACAAAATGTTCACTTGCTGCCTAATATATCCCACCCACTAACAGGTGCCATGATGAAGAGATAATCAATGTTATAATCAGCTTATTCACTTGTATATGTATATATATATATATATGTGTGTGTGTATATAATTATTTATATATATATATATATATATATATTAGGGGTGTAACGGTACATGTATTCGTACCGAACCGTTTCAGTACAGGGCTTTCGGTTCGGTGTGCGTGTGTACCGAACGGTTACGAATGCCATCTTTAACAGTTAACAGTCGGCTTGTTTTAAGTGCGGAACACACTTCAATCCTAGTTCCCACTCGAACATATGAAGTATTCTGTCCATTTTATCATGAAATTCATGCCGTTTTGTCGCTCTTTAAAGTGACGACTGATCACTGTATAGATGGTTTCAACGGCAACAACATAAACAAACATTACTGTGCATGCACGCTTTTGTGGCCCAAACTTAACTTCCGGTAGATGTCCGCAAAGAATCAATAACAACAGAGGTTGCATTATCTTTCTTATGCGCTATCATCTTTTATTTGAATTGGGCAGCATTATCTTAATTTACATGTTTTTATTGTTTCAGTATGTTTATAATAAATAATCTCCCATTTCTGTCTGCAATATAGAGTGGGGGAAACACCCCCCCCCTTAAAGGAGAACTCCGGTGAATTTTTAAGTTAATCTTGATCGTTATACCTTTGTGAATACTGTCTATAGAAAAAAAACGCTGTTCCAGCTCCCACTCAGCTAACACGGCAGCTATGGGGACATATACATAAAGGGCCCTATTTTAACGATCTGAAACGCAAGTGTCAAAGCGCAAAGCGCAAGTAACTTTGTGGGCGGGTCTCGGCGCTGTTGCTATTTTCCCGGCGGGATAAATGGCTCTTGCGCCCGGCGCAAATCTAAAATGGGTTGGTCTGAAGTAGCTTCATTATTCATAGGTGTGGTTTGGGCGTAACGTGAATAAACCAATCAGAGCGTCATCCAACATTCCCTTTAAAAGCAGGTGCGCAAGTTCCATTATGGATTGCTATTATTATGGCGTATTTACCAGGCGCACGCCAGGAGCGGTTCACAGCCGAGGAGACTGATGTTCTTGTAAGAGCAGTGAAAGACAGAGAAGTTGTGTTGTATGGGGATGGGAGAAACCCACCCAAAATAGCGTTGGTTAAATAAATAATTTGCCTGAATAATTTGTAAGCTAGATTTAGGCTATGCCTAATTTTTCACATCTTCGTGGCACACCACAATGATTTCCGTCATCTCATGTGTTAATATTTTTTTAGTGTAACAATTTATGATTTGCAAAAATAACTGTTGCATCTATGTAGATTACATGAGCAAAGTGTATGCGCGTTGTGCACGCTATGGTCAAGCATGCGCCCTTAAAATAGCATAATGAACAACGCGCAACGCGCCACTGACTTTAGACTAGGTTTTTTCTGGTCAGTGGCGCAATTATTTAATGGAACAGCAAAATAGCACCAGGGATTGTTTGCGCCGGAACACGCCTCCTTTTTTGCGCTGAACCGCCCAGGGAGCGCAAGTTCATTCACTAGTTTAGCGACGTGCTTCTGTGGAGGGAAAAGCGCGCTTTGCGTGGGTGCAAAATAGGAATGACACATGCGTCGGTGTACAAAGTCAATTGCGCTGGGTGCAAGATAGGGCCCAAAGAGTGTCTTTGTGCCTCTTAACAGACACAAAATGCAATTAAAATGTCTGTCCGACATGAACAGGGCCCTTACATGACAACGAGATGCATTTAGCAACAGCCATTGTTTAAACTCACCGAAATAGTGTTTTAGACAGCAAGCTGTAGTCTCGCTGAAGTCCCGTGAGAACTAATTTGTAGCCGGTAAAAATGTAAATAGTCCAGGGGAGAGGAGCGTTACGAACCATTTCTTCTTCACTTGTGAGCCGATTATCACTCTTCACACACACGACGCTCCTCCCCCCTGGACTATTTACATTTTACCGGCTACAACTAAGTTCTCACGGGACTTCAGCTTGCTCTCTATAACACTATCTCGGTGAGTTTAAACAATGGCTGTTGCTAAACGCATCTCGTTGTCATGTAAGGGCCCTGTCACATTTTAATTGCATTTTGTGTCTGTTAAGAGGCACAAAGACACACTTTGGGCCCTATCTTGCACCCAGCGCAATTGACTTTGTACACCGACGCATGTGTCATTCCTATTTTGCACCCGCGCAAAGCGCGCTTTTCCCTCCACAGAAGCACGTCGCTAAACAAGTGAATGAACTTGCGCTCCCTGGGCGGTTCAGCGCAAAAAAGGAGGCGTGTTCCGGCGCAAACAATCCCTGGTGCTATTTTGCTGTTCCATTAAACAATTGCGCCACTGACCAGAAAAAACCTAGTCTAAAGTCAGTGGCGCGTTGCGCGTTGTTCATTATGCTATTTTAAGGGCGCATGCTTGACCATATGTATAGCGTGCACAACGCGCATACACTTTGCTCATGTAATCTACACAGATGCAACAGTTATTTTTGCAAATCATAAATTGTTACACTAAAAAAATATTAACACATGAGATGATGGAAATCATTGTGGTGTGCCACGAAGATGTGAAAAAATAGGCATAAATCTAGCTTACAAATTATTCAGGCTAATTATTTATTTAACCGACGCTATTTTGGGTGGGTTTCTCCCATCCCCATACAACACAACTTCTCTGTCTTTCACTGCTCTTACAAGAACATCAGTCTCCTCGGCTGTGAACCGCTCCTGGCGTGCGCCTGGTAAATACGCCATAATAATAGCAATCCATAATGGAACTTGCGCACCTGCTTTTAAAGGGAATGTTGGATGACGCTCTGATTGGTTTATTCACGTTACGCCCAAACCACACCTATGAATAATGAAGCTACTTCAGACCAACCCATTTTAGATTTGCGCCGGGCGCAAGAGTCATTTATCCCGCCGGGAAAATAGCAACAGCGCCGAGACCCGCCCACAAAGTTACTTGCGCTTTGCGCTTTGACACTTGCGTTTCAGATCGTTAAAATAGGGCCCTTTATGTATATGCCCCCATAGCTGCCGTGTTAGCTGAGTGGGAGCTCTGGGCATGAACTGTAACAGCTCCATATTGCAAGCACCAATCCCTTTTGTTTGTTTTTTCTATAGACAGTACTCACAAAGATATATAAAGATCAAGATTAACTTAAAAATTTACCGGAGTTCTCCTTTAAAGGGTTAGTTCACACAAAAATGTAAATTCATTAATTACTCACCCTCATGTCGACCCAACCCGTAAGACCGTAGAGAAGAAGACAAATATCTTAAGTTGTGTTCTGAAGATGAACGAAGGTCTTACAGGTTTGGAATGACATGAGGGAGAGTAATAATGATATAATTAAAATTTTTGGGTGAACTAACCCTTTAAAGACCGTGTAATGCTGTTTTCTGTACAGTCTATGCTTGCGCGCTCACCTTCAATCATGCAATGCATCGGAATAACATGTTTCTTGCATAACATAAGATTAATGTTGGGAAAGTTAACTTGTAGATAAAGTACCCTGTTTGAGATTGATTGTATATGAATTAGGGGTGTAACGATTCGTTTTAACAACGATTCGATTCGTATCACGATTTGAGGTTGTCGATACGATTCAAGGACGATTTTGGTTCATTTAGAACGATACGATCCGAAACGATTCAGTGACTTGAAATCGATTCAGTAACTTTTTAGCCAAAAATTGTGTGACTGAAATAAATATCTGGATACTGGTCAGTGCAGGTGAAGTTTCCTAGATTCCTGTTGTTTCTTGTAAGGGAATCCGGTATATCAATTAATTATGGATATAAACAAACAAGTAAACAACAATTAATGGAAAATGCATTCACATTTTATTTGAATAAAGTGCAACCAACAGTTTAGGTTGAATTAACAAGAAGTTAACCTTTTCTGCTCTCAATTTCAATATTCAATACATTTTCTATAAAAGCACAGTAAGTGCAACAGTAGGTTAACCTGCTACTTCTGCTTTTGTTTTCCAACATAAAAATATTACAATATTAATATCAAAAATAAAGTGCAACTAACTTCTCTTCAGGTTTAATTAATAGTAGGTTTACCTGCTACTTTTGCTGTTGTTTTTCAACATTAAAATAATACAAATACAATATTATTATCAAAAATAAAGTGCAACCAACATTTCTTCAGGTTGAATAAACTGGCTGAACCTGCTACTACTCTCAGTTTAATAAACAAACAATATTTAACAAAAGATAAAATGTAACCAACTACTCTTCAATGACTCTATATATTGTTTTTTTTTTTTTTCAAAAATATCAACTGATCAACATGATCTGACCGCAGAACACTTCTCTGTACGTTCACTATGTCGCCAGCAGTACTACAAACTCGCTCTGCTGGCACACTGGTCCCAGGAATGCACAGGTAACATTTAGCAAGGGTTGAAAGTACAGGTAGCTGTTTCTCCTGGTGGCTTGATAATTTCTCGCTGGTTGGCTTCTCCTCTGCCATCCGCCATGCTATGTTTTGTTTTCTTAGCGCTGCTGCTGGTGCGTGCGTTGCGATGATGTCACAGATAGGCAGACTGAATCGAGTAACGTTTAACGCCTTTATCATTAAAAGTGCTAAGAAAAAACATCCATATAAAGTCTGACGTGCTTAAATCCAATGCGTTATTTCCTATTATCGATACAATCGATTGATTACCTTTTAAAACGATGTTAGATCGATAAATGTCGTCCGGAAGGCCAACTTGCCGAGCACAGATCGATTTAGTTAGATCGTAGGAATATAAATCGATACATCGATGTAGTAGATGAATCGTTACACCCCTAGGGCCCTATCTTGCACCCAGCGCAATTGACTTTGTACACCGACGCATGTGTCATTCCTATTTTGCACCCGTGCAAAGCGTGCTTTTCCCTCCACAGAAGCACGTCGCTAAACTAGTGAATGAACTTGCGCTCCCTGGGTGGTTCAGCGCAAAAAAGGAGGCGTGTTCCGGCGCAAACAATCCCTGGTGCTATTTTGCTGTTCCATTAAACAATTGCGCCACTGACCAGAAAAAACCTAGTCTAAAGTCAGTGGCGCGTTGCGCGTTGTTCATTATGCTATTTTAAGGGCGCATGCTTGACCATATGTATAGCGTGCACAACGCGCATACACTTTGCTCATCTACACAGATGCAACAGTTATTTTTGCAAATCATAAATTGTTACACTAAAAAAATATTAACACATGAGATGACGGAAATCATTGTGGTGTGCCACGAAGATGTGAAAAAATAGGCCTAAATCTAGCTTACAAATTATTCAGGCTAATTATTTATTTAACCGACGCTATTTTGGGTGGGTTTCTCCCATCCCCATACAACACAACTTCTCTGTCTTTCACTGCTCTTACAAGAACATCAGTCTCCTCGGCTGTGAACCGCTCCTGGCGTGCGCCTGGTAAATACGCCATAATAATAGCAATCCATAATGGAACTTGCGCACCTGCTTTTAAAGGGAATGTTGGATGACGCTCTGATTGGTTTATTCACGTTACGCCCAAACCACACCTATGAATAATGAAGCTACTTCAGACCAACCCATTTTAGATTTGCGCCGGGCGCAAGAGCCATTTATCCCGCCGGGAAAATAGCAACAGCGCCGAGACCCGCCCACAAAGTTACTTGCGCTTTGCGCTTTGACACTTGCGTTTCAGATCGTTAAAATAGGGCCCCTAATATGAATGCATCACAAAAAATCCTGTGCTCTATGGGCACTGCCATTAATAGAGGACAAAGCGAAAGTTGTTTTGCACACGTGATAAAGACACATTTAAATATTTTGCGGGAAACATAAATCCGATCAGTTATGAATGGCGACCACTTGTTGTGAACTAATGTAGACTCGCCCTGATTGACTGATGATCACCGTGATCGCATGTTAAGGCCAAGTGTAAACGCAGCCAGAATAAGTTACCTCTAGAGTAGATTATTTCTGATAACAAGCTAAATAAATAACAAGTAAATTACATTAGACATACGTTACGGTCTAAATTACATTAGAAGCTTCTCTCGTATGCTGGATATTTATGAAGCATTTAAGGCTTTACGGGAAGTCACACACACTGTTTTTGCGCTGGTGTCATATTCTCTCTGCTTGATCTTTAATATTTATATCATGTTATCCAAGAGTAGTACATCAAAAATGTGTTTCTACTGAGTAGTGCACCATACTATCCCCTTGCCAGACCTATAAACAAACACAGACTGGAAGTTAACCGTGGCAACGTGCGTGCCTATAGGCGCGTCAATTCAAGCGGCCGCGGCGCGCACGCGAGTGAACGCGATCATCTCTTTCAGAAGAATAAACATGAATTAATATCTTAAGGTATGTTGAGGATAACACTTACTGAAACGTATCATATGTCGTGTATTCGCTCAATCAGTGTTTCAATCGCGGAAATAAGTCAAACAGCTTGTAAACAATGTCACGCAGCATCATTAGCTCAGAGTCAGAAGTCATTCAGTGCCCACAGCTGTTAATTCACTAGAGAAATCAACTCTTTCACTAAATATATGCACTATATTAGCCTATATATATATATATATATATATATATATATATATATATATATATATATATATATATATATATATATATATATATACTGTGTATATATATATATATATATATATATATATACTGTGTATATATATAATTCCATTTTTATTTTAAATATTTAGTTCAATTATGTAATCAAGTGGGTGAACTGAAATAATCTTTAGGAGGAAGTACAAGGATTTCATTCTGTATTCACTCTCTTCTGCCTTTGATATTTGAGGACAGCTGGATAGTTTTTTTTTTATATCATACTCTCTCTGATTGCCATCTCTGTTTGGGCACGTCTCCTTTCAGTGCCATCTATGTACTCTTGTAATATGCAGAACTTCATCAAAGACTCCCATAAGCAACTAGTTAGTAACTAGAGCAAATTCAGGATAGTCTTAATGAACATAGAAGCCCACAAGACGAGAGGTTGTTTTTGTTTCTTTTTTTTGTCTTTTCTGTGCGTCTCACTTTTGATCTTGCCGCTAGGCACTACACTTACATCTCTATAACACTGACCTAAGTTACGGAAGGATCAAATAAGCCTTTTAATCAGCATCCATACTTCGCTAGTGTATTACAACGGAAAAGAACAAATGGTCTGATTTTTCACCCTAATCATCTTCCATTTCCTATCCTTGTTTGCTTGTACTGAAATGGCCCAGTAGTTGTGTATCGTCTTGCTTAAGTGTATCGTATATCAAATGATGCTGTGCTGAAATACAATCAGGCAAATCTAAACAAACCTACACGCACATATGCGATTTCATCTCCTTTTGCCGGGGCCATTTTGTGATTCAGCATTCCGTTTGACCAAGAGGCAAGTTGGCAGTCGCCCCTTTAATCTCTCACCTCTAAGCTTTGATAGATGCGCCCATGACTCAGGCTTACAGTCTGCCTGATAATGAATGTGCTTTCCTCATGCCTGAGAGAGAGCAGATACGGCCCCTTTAGGCTAAATCACAAGTTGAGCTTTATCGACTAAACCTTGAGAAATCTCCCAGCATTCACTGTGATGGGAGTGGGGATCTTTGGTAACATTTAGTTACCAAATTAGTTAGCAATTAGGTTTTGTAGGCCTGAATGAACTAGTTTTTCTATTGACTTTCAGCCTTGGTGAATATGAAATATTATTAAAATAGATATTTAAAGTCATATGCATCACACTATTCTCAATCTGTGACCTTGGATGTTTGTTTTGTGATCTAGACAGTTGTCATTTCTGTTTTTAAACGGGGGGTGAAACACTCAGTTTCAGTCAATCTCATGTCAATCTTGAGTAACTATAGAGTAGTATTGCTTCCTTCATATCTCCGAAAAGTCTTTAGTTTTATTATATATATATAAAAGAAAGATACACTGTACCGAGTATTTCCAAAAAGAAAAAAAACGAGCGGCTGGAGGCGTATAGTGTGCAGCTATTGCGTTGAGAGCGTCTGAAAGCTGTGACATCCTTAAATGTGGAAAAAATGTTATCCTAAATAAATCATTGAGATCAATCAGATTTAGCCAAACATATATGATCCAGAATCAGATCTAGAGGCTGAAATTGAACAGGAGAAGCAGCAACGATGACTACAGCAGGACGTCT
The DNA here is from genome assembly GCA_023566225.1 of Romanogobio albipinnatus. Classification (NCBI taxonomy): domain Eukaryota; kingdom Metazoa; phylum Chordata; class Actinopteri; order Cypriniformes; family Gobionidae; genus Romanogobio; species Romanogobio albipinnatus. The sequence continues at coordinate 26,750,298 of CM042260.1, read as the reverse complement.
GTAACTGTAACGTATATACCTGCTTAGCGGCTTGTCATGCGCGAGTTTTACAACATTTGTGTGTTTACACATGGTTTATGAGGACATCATTTGGTTTATTGACTATTGTATGCGATTTAATGTTAGCAGTAGCAAACAGAACGGTTTTGCACGTCAGACTAGTGCATGTTTACATAGAAAAACAATGGAATAGCGCATTTGAATGAACGAGTCGATAGCCAACAACACAAAGACATTTGAAGCAGTTTTACTCACCGCCTGCTTCCAACGCACAACTGTGAACCATAATCGCTGGGATTGCTCCATCTTTCAGCATTAGATGAGCTACAAATCCGGAGTTGAACTGTACCTTGTTTATAAACCATCGCTGCCGAAATTCAGGGAACAAACAAAAACACTTGCACAACTCCGTTGCTGCTCCGGAAAAACAAACTCCATCCACTGTCCATTAACGCTGGGTTCATTAGCACACTTCTTTGGTGACATTGTTGATTTCATGAAGTCCTGTGACTGCCGCGCGCAGCCGATGACTTCCCTAAAGCCGAGCAGAGTGCGCCAATGGGCGAGCGTTTGTGCTTTCGCTCTAGTTGCGCGCGCCCTTCCGGAAGAAGAGCCCGTACAAGGACATTCCGCCCTTGCTGACGTCAGATAGACCCATACTCGAAAAAAACTTTCAGAGGAACCGGAAGGAGTATTTTTGGCACAGAAATACTCCATCATTCTTTTTTTTTTTTCATGTTTAGCATGGGAATCCAGGTCTTTAACAGTGTAAAAAGCTCAGTATGCATGAAACAGCATTTCATGTTATGATGTTCCAGCTGAGCTCTTGTGCTGAATGAGAAACACTAGACTTGTTCACACTGACCCGTTCCAGTCATGCAGTTTTCAGTGCACGCCAGTGGAACACAATCACCGATTCGGGATGGCAAATTAATACTACAGCGAATCAAGAATATACAACACATGCAAAGTGCACCATTTTGAAATGACAGCTACATCCCATTATTCATAATCTCACATGCTGCTTTTCACTATTAAATTGAACCATGTGGGAAAACTCCCATGACAGCAGCATATGTCTAGGCAGTGATTGTAAATAGCAGGGTTTGGTAATAAGGGCAACATTTTTTGGGGAATGGAACTGTCTGGTTTGATTTGTGCAGACTACGGGAGCCTCAGCAGGACCGGTCCACAATTGGATGTTTTAGTCAGTTCTGTTCAGACCGAGCGAAAGAAACATTCCTACTGCCTGTCTCAGAAAGTGTTTGGTCTTCTTTCTTCTAAGGCAGACAGTCATGGAGTTGACTGCTCTTCTGTTTGTCTGTGCATTTTGAAAAGATGCGTTAAAACTGCATGTGTCCAGTCTTTGCAAAACTTTAGTCACCTGATCACTTCCACTGTACATATAAAGGTATTACTTGGTAATGTCAGTGGCATTGCATTCTCTAATGGCTGCAGGCTGAAAAGATCCCAAGCAGTGTGTTTTCCTTCAGCGCTTCTTTGGTTTTGCTCCAGGAACCAGATTTTACATGTACACAAGTGGTTTATATAGTGTGCAAGCAAACTTGTCCTTAAAGGGATAGTTCACCCAAAAATGAAAATTAGCCCATGATTTACTCACTCTCAAGTCATCCTAGGTGTATATGACATTCTTCTTTCAGACGAATACAATCGGAGTTATATTAAAAAAAATGTCCTGGCTCTTCCATGCTTTATAATGGCAGTGAATGGCTGTTTCTGTTCCATACAAGTGCATCCATTCATCATAAACGTACTCCACACAGCTCCGGGGATTAACCTTCTGAAGCAAATCCATGGGTTTGTGTAAGAAAAATATCCATATGTAAAACTTTACAACCTGTAATCTCTAACTTCCACTAACTGTCATACATGCATTCACGAGAGTTCCAGCGAATTACTTAGGACACTCCAGTGAGAATATGCTAGTTCTCGCGAGAACCAATCCTCTGCGCTTCCACCTACATCGGTACTTCCACCTACAACATGAGTGACCTTTCCGACGTGATGATACGCTGTGAAGAAGAACAACACGAAGTCGCACATTTGAGGTTAAAAAGTATATAAATGTTGTTTTTTTAGAAAATGGCTGATGGTTTCACTAGATAAGACCCTATTCCTCGACTGGGATCGTGCAGAGTCCTCTGAAGCCCTACGAAGCCTGAAACTGCATTGATTTGGACCTTCAACCCATTGGTTGCCATTGAAAACCATTATGTAGAGAGAAATCCTGGAATGCTTAAAAAACTTAATTTCTTTTCAACTGAAGAAAGAAAGACATGAACATCTTGGATGAGATCGGGGTGAGTAAAGAAATTTTCATTTTTAAGTTAACTAATCCTTTAAAGGGATAAAAAAAATTTTTTTTAAATTTAAATTCTGTCATCATTTACTCAGCTTAAAGGATTAGTTCACTTCTAAATGAAAATGTCCTTATATTTTACTCACCCCCATCTCATCCAAGATGTTTATGTCTTTCTTTCTTCAGTCAAAAAGAAAGAAAGAAAGTTTTTTGAGGAAAACATTCCAGGATTTTTCTTCACATAATGGTTTTCAATTGCAACCAAAATGTTGAAGGCCCAAATCAATGCAATTTCAAAGTGCTTTGAAGGGCTTCAGAGACTCTGCACGATCCCAGACGAAGAATAGGGTCTTATCTAGCGAAACGATTGGCCATTTAAAAAAACAAAACAAACAAATGAATATACTTTTTAACCTAAATTGCTCAACTTGCGCTGCTCTGCGGCCACCAGTGATTGCGCAATCACAGACATAGGCGAAAGTACCGCCCCCATATTTACAAAGCACACATGCGAAGACTAATACAAACGCCCTTTAACCAGCCTTTAACAAAAAAAGGTAAAACAATTTTGAAGTTGAAGATGGAGTGTTTTTTGGTAAAGGGTGTTTGTATTAGTCCTCGCACGTTTGGTTGCGATGGTACTTTCGCCTACGTCTAGTGTGACATCTCGTGATTGCGCAATCACTGGCAGCCGCAGAGCAGCGTAAGATGAGCAATTCAGTTTAAAAAGTATATTCATTTTCTAATTCTTTTTTTTTTTTAAATGACCGATCGTTTCGCTAGATAAGATCCTATTCCTCGTCTGGGATCATGCAGAGTCTCTGGAGCCCATCAAAGCGCTTTGAAACTGCATTGATTTGGACCTTCAACATTTTGGTTGCAATAGAAAACCATTATGTGAAGAAAAATCCGGGAATGTTTTCCTCAAAATAATTTTCTTTTCGACTGAAGACATAAACCTCTTGGATGAGATGGGGGTGAGTAAATTATCAGGAAATTTTCATTTTGAAGTGAACTAATCCTTTAAATTGGTCCAAACCTGTAACCAAAACCAAACCAAAATTGGGCCCCACTGACTTCCATATTATGGAAAAGAATATATATATATATATATATATATATATATATATATATATATATATATATATATATATATATATATATATATATATATATATATATATATATATATATATATATATATATATATATATATATATATATTGTGTTCAGCAGAAGAAAGAAATTCATAGAGGTTTGGAACAACTTGAGGGTGAGTAAATGATGACATAAATATTCTGAACTATATCTGTTTGGAGCAAATCGGGGATCATATGCATTGCTCTTGACTGCAATATCAGTATTGACATTCTGCCATTTCAGTAGCTGGTCTGACAGTAATTTGCAGGCGCCAGTAAATTAATTCATTTTCTCAAGGTCATTAAGCAAGGGCAAATTCAAAAGCCACTGTCAAACCACTCATGATGTAGTTGTACCTTCTCCACTCATTAGTGTTCTAGTTAACTTTTCCTTACACTTTCAGTGCCCTGAACTTTACCTGGGCACGGTGCTTCACTAGAGGTCTGGGATGTGTCTCAAGGATCCCCTAATGTGCTATTTAAAACTACTCCCTTTTGTTCCTCTATTTCTTCTCATTAGTTTCGAAGCAAAGCTCACACCAATCATTATGATAGTGTTTTTTTCTTTTATTCATGGGTGAATTGTAACATATATCAATTGCCTTGCAGTCTCCCATATGACTGAATTGCATTATAAAGTCACATACAGACTCATTCCAATCTGAGCTCAACTTGCTTTTATTATATATGACAGAAAGGCTCAAGGGTTGACAGTATACACTCACGTAAAGGATTATTAGGATCACCTGTTCAATTTCTCATTAATGCAATTATCTAATCAACCAATCACATGGCAGTTGCTTCAATGCATATAGGGGTGTGGTCCTGGTCAAGACAATCTCCTGAACTCCAAACTGAATGTCAGAATGGCAAAGAAAGGTGATTTAAGCAATTTTGAGCGTGACATGGTTGTTGGTGCCAGATGGGCCGGTCTGAGTATTTCACAATCTGCTCAGTTACTGGGATTTTCACGCACAACCATTTCTAGGGTTTACAAAGAATGGTGTGAAAAGGGAAAAACATCCAGTATGCGGCAGTCCTGTGGGCGAAAATGCCTTGTTGATGCTAGAGGTCAGAGGAGAATGGGCTGACTGATTCGAGCTGATAGAAGAGCAACTTTGACTGAAATAACCACTCGTTACAACCGAGGTATGCAGCAAAGCATTTGTGAATCCAAAACACGCACAACCTTGAGGCGGTTGGGCTACAACCGCAGAAGACCCCACCGGGTACCACTCATCGCCACTACAAATAGGAAAAAGAGGCTACAATTTGCACAAGCTCACCAAAATTGGACAGTTGAAGACTGGAAAAATGTTGCCTGGTCTGATGAGTCTCGATTTCTGTTGAGACATTCAGATGGTAGAGTCAGAATTTGGCGTAAACAGAATGAGAACATGAATCCATCATGCCTTGTTACCACTGTGCAGGCTGGTGGTGGTGGTGTAATGGTGTGGGGGATGTTTTCTTGGCACACTTTAGGCCCCTTAGTGCCAATTGGGCATTGTTTAAATGCCACGGCCTACCTGAGCATTGCTTCTGACCATGTCCATCCCTTTATGACCACCATGTACCCATCCTCTGATGGCTACTTCCAGCAGGATAATGCACCATGTCACAAAGCTTGAATCATTTCAAACTGGTTTCTTGAACATGACAATGAGTTCACTGTACTAAAATGGCCCCCACAGTCACCAGATCTCAACCCAATAGAGCATCTTTGGGATGTGGTGGAACGGGAGCTTCGTGCCCTGGATGTGCATCCCACAAATCTCCTTCAACTGCAAGATGCTATCCTATCAATATGGGCCAACATTTCTAAAGAATGCTTTCAGCACCTTGTTGAATCAATGCCACGTAGAATTAAGGCAGTTCTGAAGGCGAAAGGGGGTCAAACACAGTATTAGTATGGTGTTCCTAATAATCCTTTAGGTGAGTGCTGTAACAGGTGCTCGCTTTGAATAGACTTTAATCCCGAAAGAACCTGTTTGTGTCCCCAAACTCTCGACCTCTCCCTTACAACCCTGCACCTCTCCTCTCTTCCCACAATACCTTGCTGTTATTGTCATGTACAATCATGCCCAGTGCTTATCTGTTGACAGGATTTACTAGCTGCCGTCACAGTTAGTCTATGAGAGTGGTGCACAATTTACCTTTTTGCAGGGACTTTTATACATTTGCATGGATAGTATTTAAGCTTTGATCCATGAGCTAATTATTAATTATCAGCTGCAATTAATCTAAAGTAGGGATGCATTGCTGTTAAAATAATTAATTATTGAATTGAAATTATACTTGTTACTATAAACGTGTTAGTATTACATTTTAAAATGTGAATTTATATAGTTATATAGTACGTTGTCTAAATAGATTTATTTACATAATTAAAAAAATTTAATTTAGCCATCACAACACTAGGGATGCACAATATATGCCATTTTGTTTATTGGCTAATGTTTCATTTTATCAGTATCAGTCGATTATTGTACATTTTCATGCTTTTATTTTGATATTTACATTTCCTTTGCTGTCATTTAATGTTCTCTTAAATTTAGTCTTTAAAATAACTTAGTAATCGAATAATAATTATCCATTACATTTGCTATTATATCCATTCTGTACATTATAATGTTGTAATGTCTGTTTAATTTTTAATTTATTTACACAGATTTATAACTATAATGCCGTCCTTTTATCAGTTATCATCCATAACATGAAAACTATTATCTGCTTATCAGTATTCAAATTCTGACCAATATTGGTGCATCCCCTCCCTACACAACATTATAATGTACAATATGATTTACATTTAACAGTGTTATTTGATTATTCGTGTTTTTAAAGATTAACCTTTAAGTGAGCATTAGATGGTGGCAAAATAAATGTAAATGTAAAATTAGGGGAAATGGGGATACACAATATAGTATCCAATATTGGCCAAAATTTCAATATCGGAAATAAACCCATCAGATTTTGTCTGATAACCCCTCTGATACAGATATATTGTGCATACTTAATGTAAGATATTAGCTTTAGCAATACATCTGTAATTGAAAATGTATTTTTCTTTCAGTGCAGTGCATGTCTTTTTTAAGCCCATTGCCTGTAAGTCATATCTGCTGGAAAACATTGTCCATCCCTGCATCATTTGGGAGGTCAGATCTCCAGTTAGAGGATAAACAGACCCAGCATGTGGTTGGTGTCAATATGCTACACGCTACCTCTCATTCCCAGGATGTATATTGGATTACCAGCTACTTCCGCACACTCGAGACACTGCTGCCTACTGTTTGTATAAAACCAGTTCATTAATTAATTTAAATGATTCATCTGTTCACTCTTAAATGCTCAGCAAAGAGAATCATATGGCACAGTTTGACAGCAAACGCTGAAATAAACAAACGGGGTGGTGTACAGGAGAAACACCAAAATATAAGAACTCCAGCAAGAATACTTTTTGCTGATATTTAAATACACAATAAGAATTTCTGGGATTCATATACCGTATATGTCCTTTTTTGAGTTATTGCAAAGTTTCTTATGATGACTAACACTGCATCCTCAATAGAGCGGCTTAGAAGTTTTGAGCGCTTTGTGATCCGGCTGTTGGAAATTTAGCTATTTTTCTCACTTCTGTCAGCTTTGCCCACCTTTGTGCTGTCAGCCGTGTATGTGTGCGCACATGCGCCTAGCTCAGGGCAGAATAATCTCTGAAAGGGGAATAAGAGAGAGAGGGAAAGAGAACGACACTGGCTGGGCTCCTGTTTAACTCACAGAGGAAAACACAAGGCTCAGATTCTTTATCAGTCATTCCTCTTCACCTCTTATGACAAGCGGCACCTCCCTGTCACTCAAAGAAAGCCTGCTGGGAAGAAGACAGCTTCTGCTTAAATAAAGCTAGCCTACTGCGTATTCTGAAATTCATTTTCAGGTATTTTTTTTATTTCATCCCATGGGGTTTTGTGTGTTTGAAAAATAGATATCTGACTTTTTCTCAGTTAATGTATATTTAATAGTTATATTTTTACACAGTATTCCAACAGCCATTGTTTAACTTCCAATTGTTTAAGATCAATGCTATTGAATCGACAGTTAGTAGATGGGTGAGCTAAATTAAAAAGGCATCATTATGTAGACACCAAAAAGGCCTGTTATTTTCTTTATAGTATTTCTATTGCCTTTGGCCAAGAAACCCTAAAATATATAAAGGGCTCGATAATAAGGACAGTTGACGATTTTATGACTTGCCTGATTGGGCCAGTGCTGCATCATTATGAAAGATTATTATTGTTACTTAAAGTGTTTTTAAGCCTTGCCTATTTAAATATTCAAGCGCAAGAAGACATGAGAGAGATCTCAATTCGCTACTTCTGTGCACACACATGTGAAGCACGCACACAAAGCCCCGTCTCAGACAGCGAGCGAGTGCCTAAATGAGTTCTCTTTCATGTCTGCTTGCACTTAATCCGACAAAAATCTCACATAATTGTCAAAATATCCATCTTGCCAAGAATCCTATAAACAAAGTCAGTTATGAGGTTAGTGTAAATGCGCTCGTTGTATGTGCGTAGTCTTAATATAATGATATTTTGACCAGCTGATAACTCATGAAGAGCTTATAAAATGTGTAAAGGAGCGGCAGGAATCCCTTGTCACACACACAAACGATCTTCTGCGAATGAGATGCAGTTCTGATGCCTGAATCGAACTGTGATGGCAACATCACGACTATGACAAGAAAAACACAGGTATGCATGATTGTTCTGTCCTTTTTAGGGTCTCATCTTCCTGTTGTTGGTTCGTTTACATGTCTTTTGGTCTGTGTTGTGTTCATATATCATTTGAACCGCACCACAGTTCGTTTAGAAATGGACGAGACCCATCTTTTCAGTGGTCTCGTCTGTTTGTAATCAACCAAAGAAAATCTTTGGTCGACTGAAGTCCTGAAATTTTCGACTAAAAATCTACTAAAAATGACGTTAGCAAAAAAAAACATAAATTAATTAGCTGCACACTGTGCGCAGTACTTGGTAGCCTTGTTGTCTGCCTAAATGAATTATAAATAAACATAAAAAACTAGAAGGCTATTTGCAGTATATTAAATCATTTTCGGCCTGATTATTTTGCACTGAAATGAGTCTTTCGGCTCTGACAGCGTTGCATTACGTGCACCATCATAGCCTATGATTTCCAAAAATATAGTACTATGTTGTCAACTAGTGATATCATCACAAGAACTTTTGAGGAATATGCAACATAATTTAGACAATTGTTTTTGTCATATGTATTATACTAACTGACAGACACTATCATTTCAGCCGCTCTGTGCAGCTCGAACATAGGATCAGCTCAGCTTCACCGCTGAGACACGAATAGACTATTAACTTAAAGCTTTTACTCTTAAACACAAAAGGCACGTCCACTTTAATAAAAAAGGAATATTTATTAAACAAGCCAGATCAAGAGCAGAAAAAACGCTCACAATTAAATAAATAATATACAGTAAACTAGCCTTCTTCAATCTGTCTCTCTTCTCCAGTGGGTTGGGCTAATCCAAAAGAAGTGGAAACAAGGGGGTGTCCTGAAGACAGACTGTTACCTGTGAAACAGGGGTGCTCTGAAAACACCCCCATTAGCAATTAGTGCTTTCCACCTGATGAAATGAACACAGCACAGCAAAACTGATGAAATGAACGCGGCAAAAAATCGACCAATCAGAATTTTGGTCGAGCCAGAACGTATCGACTAATAATCGACTAATCGACTGGGAGATTACAGCCCTAGTTGAAATGGCAGCGTTCAACACTTATTGAAATGAACCGCACTAACAGGAATCGCACCAGGGTTCGTTTTAATCCAACCAAACATGCCAAGCGTGAACAGACCCTAAAATATGTCAGTGCCTTTGTTTTGTCTCAATGCACACCAGTAATGCTTTTTTCTAAGGCACGTTTATTAAAGGTGCACTATGTAACTTTTCCGTCCGCTAGAGGTCGCCCACTCAAAACAAAGGCAAAGTTTGAGTGCATAATCTTGGGACATGTGGTCTTCACCTCACAGCCGGTGGAAAAGAATCGGGATAGTATTCTGGCATAAATCATGTTCATGGATGCGATTATTAACGTTACTGTAGTATGAAGCAGGGCAGGACCCGAGTGTTGTGGGAGCTGAGCAGGGCCGCTGGAGCGAGTGTTAATAAGATGAACACAACACACGCCTTGTGAGCAGCGGGACTTTATATTATGCCACAGTCGTCTGCGCCATTTCCACTTTTCCGTCATGAGTATGATGTAACGCAGCTCTGTTTTTCATATTAGAAACATTTGAGTGTGTTGAAAATTATGTTATGACGTTACTATGTATGTACGTGTTGCACACTGCAGTAAGAGTAAAGCGTTTCTGCAAAATAACCGGAAACCAAGGGTAACACAGATATGACGCAATCGACAGGTGACTCCCTCACGCGTCCCGGTTCCTTGGTTAAAATAGCAATTTACGAACAGCAATTTACAAACAGTTGAAAACATTTGGGATATTGTAAGTACTCAACTGAACAAAATATATAACAATGGCCTAGTGGTTTTTGGAAATTTTCCTGCAAAAATGTTACTTATTGCAGCTTTAAAGCGTTCATAAATGTCTTAATTGAACTAAGGCCTAATTGAAATAAGGCCTAAACCTAAAACTAAGGCCTAAGACGCATGGTTTAAAGTATTGTGATTTTTATCTTCTTCTATCACCGTGGATCTGATATTAATGTTCATTTTTTGAATTTGATACTGCACCTGGTCACTCACAATACCTACTATGAGAAACAGTAGCATCATTAAACGGGATGCGTAATGAGGCATGAAATCAACACAAACCATCAGCAGGAGACTGCGCCTCACTATAGGCACTATGGGTAATAAGGTGTCAGGAGTCGTTTTCTCCTGGTTTAATCATCCAGACCATGAAACTCCCTCCATTCACAATAAACAGCTGTGTTCTGAACTGAACTCTGAGGACTGTGAGTGACACACCCTGCCTATGGCTCCATAACACTGGGAGACACCAGCCCTACAGGCGGTGTGACTAATTGCTTGACAACATGCTTTTTTTATAGCGTATAAAGCTGCTATACTTTGTCTACACTGGAAGTAACTGATGAAGTGTCATGAGTTGAGGTTGTCTGTGCTGAAAATGTTTAAGTTCATTACCAAGTGTCAGGCTAGGCTTTAAGAGACACTCAAATGGGTTAATAGGTTTATTTATATTGATATTTATGTTAAAAATGACTTTATATGGACTTTTTATAAAAAGGCAAGAGATATTAATATAATGTTAATAATGAATCACATAAATGCATATTTTCAATTCAAAACTGTATTGAGAAAAAAAAGTAGTTTGCATCACTGGATGTTACTGTCAGTTGTTTAAAGGGGTCATGAATTGAGAAATCAACTTTCCCTTGAGCTTTTGATATATAAAAGGGCATGTTAATATAAGAATATCCTGTAAGTTTCAGAGCTGAAAACTTCCTTGTTAGTCAAAGAAAAGCTTTTATTGACACCAGGCCCAGCAAACGAGAGACCTCAGAATGTGCCACGTTGTGACGTCAGAGTGTGGTAAAGCATCGCTCAACAGAAGCTGTAGATATAAATAATAATGAGGCAATAAACATGCTTCATTCGGATTCATGCTTTTCTTCGGATATTATGAATGTATGGATGAACTTTATTTTTAATGAATATCCAGCTCACGTGGGGAAGACATTGCATGTTTGTTCCTTCATTTCACCACGGATTCGTTTGTAAACAAGGGACTGGATTTGCAGACAGGATGAGATTAAATGAATGAATGAAGCAACACACTAATGTGAGTAAAACATTTTTTTTTAAATTTGGGATAGTATTGCATTGTTACAGATCGTTTGATATCTATTGATTATGTGTACGTGTCTAACTGAACATAACTTAGCACGCTGTCACAGTGCTGGAGAAACCTTTATTTCAGGTGTTGTTGGTTTATTGTGCTACGATTCATGATCACTGATCAGACTCGAACATGTAACATGTGCCAGGGCTAGCAAAGCCCAACATCCCGGGGCTATGTGTTTTCCAGATGGGCTACCAAGGGTGTTGTCCACTCTCTTGACTTGATATTTGAAGGAAAAATACAATCGCGGAAGTTTTGATCATGCTTTGATTTGTCTGACTCTGCAGTGAGGCTTCTGCATGTGTGCGCGCGCGCGTGCGTGTGTTAGATATGCACAGTTCGTGGTTACGGACATTTTGCGAGCCCTGTGGGAGAATGTTTCTGGTTGCCGTTTCTCCAAACGCTTTCAAAACAAATCCTCATGTGTACTCATCCGAAGCTCATTAAATATGCAAAGCTTATCCAATCGTAGCAGTGGGCATTTACTTCCAAGTCTTCAGTGCAGCACGCCTATAAAAACCAAGCGTTCCCGGAGAGTGGCTACCAGGGTAACCAGGGTAGAAAGTAGCCTATTACTTATTCATTATGATGTTTTTGAATGTAAAAACCACGCAAACGTCATAAGTTGACCTCAGACAAAAGTATAAAAAAAATAAAAAAGCCAGTTCATGACACCTTTAACATTTCTGTCGCAAAACAGTTCACATGTATTAAATGTTCCGCTTACCTCACTTTCTTTCAACGTTAAACTGACGCTTCACGCTGGAATTCGCACTCTGCTTCTGTGACTGGTAAACTCTGCCTACTTTGATTTGATTGGCCATCTCAATCATTTTGACATTGATGAGAGCTGTTAGAATGCTGGGCAGACCAGACTAAAAATTTGACTTTTAAACCTTTTTGTTATACTAACAACAACATACAAAGCGCTGCATGATGAAATGCCGGATAATTATCCCCCTCAATGTCTAAGGGGGTTACTGCCCTGTAGTATAGTTATGTGGCACATCAAAAATAGTAACATAGACCATCTGTCAACTGAAGGCTAAAATAGACTGGTGTCTTCTAGGGACAGATCTAGGCTTCTGATCTGAAACACTGTCTGCTGAGGTTTGCAAAGCAATTCTGCAGCTCATAATGAATAAGGATCTTTCAGGCTCTGGTTAGAGATGCTTCATCTTGCATAATGTATATTGGTATTGGCATAAGGTGTTAATCAGCTTAATTATCTGAAGCTGTTTAATTAACCTTCGATAACAATGTTCTGACCTGGAGCAGATTTCATGGTGAAGGGAAAGCCATTATATTAGCCACTTAGGATCCCTTATGGCTGATTTTTCACTATGTGAAAGCTGAGATCCAAATGCAAAAAAATGACAGCTACTTGTTTTTTCCTTTAGAAGAAAGCTCTAAGGAAGAGTTTTTATTCCCTTTTGAATTAATTATTTTGTATTGAGTATTAGATCAAAAGTTTTATGGCAAGTCTGTGTCTCACTCATGGGGCTGTGTATTTAAATTTTGTTCAGCAGAGATTCCTCTGAGATGGTTGACATGCTTCCTGAATGTCTCACAATTGGCCAGCTGACATTTTGTCACTTAAATAATCCCAAGCAGAATATATCATGGTCATCAGCGACCTAGTCTAGGCTTCACTTTGATTGTGGAGAGCTACATTTTACATGCAGAAGTATGTGTCTTTTTAAAGGGATAGTTCTAGGGATGCACCAATAATACAATTTTGTCCGATACCGATAACCATCAATCCGCGCTTCTCTCTTCTGTCCGAGGAGCGAGGGGCGGAGGCTTCGACATGGCGGCTCGTCCTCCTTAGGCCCCAGTAACTGAGGGGAATAGCGGCCCGGCGTCCTAGCCTGTCAGTGGCGTTATGCGTGCATCTCCATTCCGGACCGTAGGTCCAGCGACTCATCCACGGTGGTGGTCCCTTCCTGGACCCACGAGGACACCAGCATGCATGCACTGGGAGAGAGAGAGACTAGTCTCCTGAGGAGAGGTGTACTCTGCAGTTAACAGCGGCGGTGATGAGGCTTCATTATATTCAGGTGTGCTTCATCACTCGCCGCCATTTCTCGTCATTTCAGCGCCCCTCCTTCTCTCTCGCACCCACACCAGTCTGGAACCTGGCGAAGGGCGACGATTTCAGGGACGGGGTGGCACTGATAACAAGGGAGAGGCAGCCGTTCCGTCACATGGCCGATAAATCCCAATTTTTATATAATTTTTGAGAGCCTGATTGATGGCGATCTCACAATTAAAAGCCATGTCACAAGCACACAATTACACTCACCTAAAGGATTATTAGGAACACCTGTTCAATTTCTCATTAATGCAATTATCTAATCAACCAATCACATGGCAGTTGCTTCAATGCATTTAGGGGTGTGGTCCTGTTCAAGACAATCTCCTGAACCCCAAACTGAATGTCAGAATGGGAAAGAAAGGTGATTTAAAGCAATTTTGAGGGTGGCATGGTTGTTGGTGCCAGACGGGCCGGTCTGAGTATTTCACAATCTGCTCAGTTACTGGGATTTTCACACACAACCATTTCTAGGGTTTACAAAGAATGGTGTGAAAAGGGAAAAACATCCAGTATGCGGCAGTCCTGTGGGCGAAAATGCCTTTTTGATGCTAGAGGTCAGAGGAGAATGGGCTGACTGATTAAAGCTGATAGAAGAGCAACTTTGACTGAAATTACCACTCGTTACAACCGAGGTATGCAGCAAAGCATTTGTGAAGCCACAACACGCACAACCTTGAGGCGGATGGGCTACAACAGCAGAAGACCCCACCGGGTACCACTCATCTCCACTACAAATAGGAAAAAGAGGCTACAATTTGCACAAGCTCACCAAAATTGGACAGTTGAAGACTGGAAAAATGTTGCCTGGTCTGATGAGTCTCGATTTCTGTTGAGACATTCAGATGGTAGAGTCAGAATTTGGCGTAAACAGAATGAGAACATGGATCCATCATGCCTTGTTACCACTGTTCAGGCTGGTGGTGGTGGTGTAATGGTGTGGGGTTGTGGGGATGTATGGGGATGTTTTCTTGGCACACTTTAGGCCCCTTAGTGCCAATTGGGCATCGTTTAAATGCCACGGCCTACCTGAGCATTGTTTCTGACCATGTCCATCCCTTAATGACCACCATGTACCCATCCTCTGATGGCTACTTCCAGCAGGATAATGCACCATGTCACAAAGCTTGAATCATTTCAAATTGGTTTCTTGAACCACACAATGACACAATGACAATGAGTTCACGGGAGCTTCGTGCCCTTTAAAATGTATTATATAGTACATATTTCACATGGAATGTGACAAAGTAAAAAGACTGAAATTGTATTCTCTTGTAAAAACGTTTTATTTACAACTTTGAAAAAATATTTTACAGTATAATCAATTGGGTTTGTGGCAGTTGCAAAATCAACATTTACTTTTTGCATTTCAGTGAAAAGAAACCGTCTTCAATCCATTAATTCAGTATCCATTATATATGTTCTGTTGAACTCTGGATTCTGCAGATGTATGACTTCATTATGCTCACTAGCTCTAATTTGCTCTGTCACACCAGTTTTTTCTTTCTCCCTCGCAGATATGAATGCCGTCATCTAACTAAGCTCATGCAAATGACAGAATAAAATTAAGCTGTGATTTCAGCACACAAGCTCAGGTTAGTTAAAGATGAAATGCAGCTCTCTTAAAGGAACGGTTCACTCACAATCATAATTTTCTCACCCTCATGAGGTTCCAAACCTGTATGAATTTGCCTCTTCAAATACAAAGGAAAATGTTTGGGTTGTTCTTTTTTCCATACAGAAAACATGTGGATGGTAGTTCTTAGAATGAGAGAGAGAGAGAAAAGAAGAAAAAAAAACATCATAAAGGCACCATAAAGTATTTGCATGCAAAGCCTTTTGATTGGCTATACACATCTAAAAAGGGCAATTAAAGGGATTTTTTTTGTCAAGACGCATTGCATTGATTTCATGTCAATGACAAATTGTGCTACAATAGCTTTGTGTGAGGAAGTGGTTATTTACTGAAGCTTTGAAATCTCATTTCTGCGTCCACATATTAAAATATGTCTTAATTTGACATCAGCCATGTTATTTTTGGTTGTCATCATTCACTTCAAGCCTAGCACGACTGATTTTGACTCGTCTTTTTTTTTATAAAATGCCTTTAACCACCTGTTACGGTTATATAGTTTATATCCAACCACTATACAAGCGAGACCAGAAGGTAAGAAAAGTCTGTGGGAGGATGGGAACATTCTCAATGCCACATTCTTCTGAAACGAGTCTAACAAGCTTACCCATGCAAAACTATACGTGTCAAGGCATGCCATTTTAAGAACAATGTCAAGGAAATTAATTAGCAAGGAGGATGCAAAGACATTTATTAAGATTCAAGTGGAGAGCATCTCACTTTGCGTTACTAATAAGCGTGAGGTGTTGAGGGGAATTATGTTGATTAAACGTATGCTGAGGTAATAAACAAAGCTGAAAGTTAATTCATGGCATTCTCGCAACATCACCCACACTTAGAGTTGATATGGCTTTGCGAACGCTGAAGAACATAAGGTCAAGAGGTTGCTTCTTTTCTCTTTGCATCCCCCTTTTGAGTGTTCAAGTGAAAAGACACTTGGCTTTCTGACCAGAGATGAAATAAACGGCAGCCGTGATGAATTTGGACTGACAAAGTTTCTCAAATAAGGATATCGTCTCGGTTACGTATGTAACCCTCGTTCACTGAAGGAGGGAACGGAGACGTACATCGGAACTGACAGACGAATTGGGATCTGTTTTCAGAGACCAATCTACTTCGAGTGTATAGAAATTAGCCAATAAACATTGGCATGCGGTTTGCGCATTCCACGCACCGCCCCGCGTTGCGGGTATAAATACGGAAGTGGACGTATCGCATATCGTTTTCAACTGAGGAGCCGAGATAAGTGGCTCGGGCCTTCAGCTGAAGCACAGCACCTGGCGACGGGACGTACGTCCCAAGACATACGTAACCAAGACGTTCCCTTTCAGTCGGTCACGTTCGACGTACGTCGGAACTGACCGACAAATTGGGATCCCTACCAACACGCCAGGGATGCTGGCCCTTTCAGCACCCTGCCTGAGCTCGCTGGACCACTCCTATGTTGGAGTGGGAGTCAGGGCTCCCGGCAGGGAAGGACAGTCACTTGCTGTTACTGCAAGACCCACTCAGCCTGACTATTGGATAACGCTGGGAAAGCGTGCCCGTCTCGGGAGATGGTATGCTGCGGAGCCACATCCTTCAATGGAAGGAGAGGTGGAAATGCACATAAGGACTAACCTATCAGGGTAGGAGATTTACATTTAGTCATTTAGCAGATGCTTTTATCCAAAGCGACTTACAAATGAGAGCAATAGAAGCAACTAGAACAGTCAAGGGCAACAGTATGCAAGTGCTGTAACAAGTCAGTTAATCTAGCACAGAACACACAGGACAGAACTTTTTTCTGACGGGGCTAGCCAAGAAACGGGGCTAGCCAAGTAGGGTAGCTGGTACTGTGGAGAATACACATATGGGGTAGCCGTTAGGGGACCGCAACATATGGAACCCAGCCTACACACACGTTCCATAAGCATACGGGTGCAGGCCTAGCGTCAGACGGCCGCAACGTCTGACACCGAAGGGGTGACGGAGGAACTCCTAGGGTTAGACGTTTCCGGGGAACTCAACTGGAGCAAAATAGACGCACGTATCCGGCCCATTGGGCGGGAGTGGCTTTGCAAGCCGACACTAGAACGGGTACTTAGCGCTACTGGCCACTGGGGGCGAGGATGCGGGAAGATACCGGCTCTACACGGAGGCTATAAAATCTAGCGAACGTGTTAGGTGTCGCCCAGCCCGCAGCTCTACATATATCTGTCAGCGAGGCGCCTTGAGCCAGTGCCCAGGAGGAAGCCACACTCCTTGTCGAGTGTGCTTGCACCCCGAACGGGCAAGGCACGTCTTGGGTCTGGTAATCCAAGACGATGGCATCCACTATCCAGTGGGCAAACCTCTGCTTGGAGACAGCCTTTCCCTTCTGCTGGCCTCTGTAACAGACGAAGAGCTGCTGTGAGGTTCTGAAGCTCTGAGTCCGGTCAACGTAAGCGCGAAGAGCGCGGACGGGACATAACAAAGCTAGGGCTGGGTCTGCCTCCTCCGAAGGCAGTGCTTGCAGGTTCACCACCTGGTCCCGAAAGGGAGTGGTAGGAACCTTGGGCACATATCCAGGCCGGGGTCTCAGGACAACGTGAGAGTTGGCCGGTCCGAATTCTAGGCACGATTTGTCGACTGAAAGTGCATGCAGTTCCCCTACCCTCTTGATTGAGGCCAATGCCATCAGGAGAACTGTCTTCATGGACAGGATTTTTAGCTCAAATGACTGCAAAGGCTCAAATGGCGGACCCTGGAGTGCTCTAAGCACCAGGGCTAAATCCTAAGAGGGTAACGAGGTTGAACGAGGAGGATTCAGTCTCCTCGCACCTCTGAGGAACCTGACGATTAAGTCGTGCTTACCTAAGGATTTACCGTCTACTGCATCGTAATACGCCGCTATTTCCGCAACGTACACTTTGAGGGTGGAGGGAGACAGCCTTCGCTCCAACCCATCCTGCAGGAAAAACAAGCACAACGTTAATCGACACTTCCGGTAGTCTTCCTGGTGGGAAGAACAACACTTAACGAACAGGTTCCACTTCAGAGAGTAGAGGTGCCTCGTAGAGGGGGCTAGCTGAAGCGATGGTGTCTACCACTGCTTGTGGCAGGCCACCTAGAACCTCCGCGTCCCGTCCAGGGACCAGACATGGAGATTCCAGAGGTCTGGACGCGGGTGCCATAGAGTGCCCCACTTCTGAGAAAGCAGGTCCTTCCTCAGGGGATTGGCCAGGGAGGGGCTGTCGCGAGGAGTGTGAGTTCGGGGAACCAGGTCCGGTTAGGCCAGTAGGGCGCAACTAACAAGACCTGCTCCTCGTCCTCCCTGACCTTGCACAGAGTCTGTGCGATAAGGCTCACTGGGGGAAACGCAGACTTGCGTAGGTCCCGGGGCCAGCTGTGCGCCAGTGCATCTGTGCCTAAGGTACCCCCGGTCAGGGAATAGTACCACTGGCAATGGGTCGACTCTGGAGAAGCAAACAGGTCTACCTGTGCAACTCTGAAGTGGTCCCATATCAGCTGGATGCTCCGGGGGTGGAGTCGCCATTCGCCCGGAGGTATCAACTGACGAGAGAGCTCGTCGGCTGTCTGGTTCAGCGCACCTGAGATGTGAATGGCACGAAGTGACCTCACAAACTTCTGACTCCACAGGAGGAGATGGCGGGCCAGCCGGAGCATGCAACGGGAGCGCAGACCACCCTGTCGGTTGATGTACGCAACGGCCGCAGTCCTGTCCGAGTGGACCAGTACCGTGGCTGCAGATGCCATATGCCCCAGGAGCCTCTGAAAAAATTTCAGTGGGACCGCTGTCCTGCCTTTGAACGTATTCAAGCAGTTCAACACTGACCGGACGCGCTCTGGAGTGAGGCGCGCAGTCCGGCTGACCGAATCCAACTCCATAACGAGATAAGAGATCCTCTATGCGGGGCAGAGTTTGCTCTTCTCTCGGTTGACCCAAAGTCCCAACATGCTGAGGTGA
This sequence comes from Romanogobio albipinnatus, assembly GCA_023566225.1. NCBI lineage: Eukaryota > Metazoa > Chordata > Actinopteri > Cypriniformes > Gobionidae > Romanogobio > Romanogobio albipinnatus. The sequence goes on along the minus strand of CM042260.1, from coordinate 26,731,245 downwards.
CTGAGCACCATGTCCTTGTGTTCGCACAACTGATCCCAAGACTGAGACAGTATGAGCCAGTCATCGAGATAGTTGAGTATTCGAACGCCGTGTTCTCTGAGTGGAACAATGGCTGCCTCGACGACTTTCGTGAAGAAGCGAGGCGACAGGGACAGCCCGAAGGGCAAGACTTTGTACTGATATGCCTTCCCCTCAAACACAAAGCATAGGAACGGTCTGTGTCGAGGAAGGATAGAGACATGAAAGTACGCATCCTTGAGGTCGATTGCTGCGAACCAATCTTGGGGACGGATGCATTGGAAAATGCGTTTATGCGTTAACATTTTGAACGGGAGCTTGTGCAGGGCCTGATTCAGAATGCGCAGGTCCAAGATTGGCCTTACGCTTGCCTGCAGGCTTTGCGGGTCCCGACACTGGTTGGGCGGCATCCTTACGACCGGCGCCCTGCTTCCCCTGCTGCTTGGGTTTAGCAGGGGCGGAGGCGGTCGCAGGGGGATGCCCTCGGCGACGAGCAGGCGGAGGTGCTGCGGCCGGCGACTGCGTGGAGACAGCAGTGGGTCGCCGGGGCAGGATGTTCTTTATGGCCTCCATCTGCTTCTGGGCCACCGAGAACTGCTGGGCAAAGTTCTCGATGGCGTCGCCAAAGAGGCCGGCCTGGCAGACAGGGGCGCTGAGGAACACAGGTGGCGTTCCCGGAACCACAAGTATGGACATCGCCCAACCCAGGGTGCGTGCGGTGACTTTCGTTGCAGTACGCAGTTCCTGCATAACCCTTGGGTCGGAACTACCCTCGTGCAGTTCCTTGAGCGCCTTGGCCTGGTAGACCTGCAGGAGCGCAATGGCATGCAAAGATGACGCAGCTTCCCCGCAGGCTGTGTAGGCTCTGCCCGTTAGACCGGATGAGAGCCTACACGTCCGGGAGGGAAGACGCGGAGCACCCCGCCAGTCGGTAGCAGTCTTTGGACACAGTTGCATCGCTACCGACCATCCACTGGGGGGACCTCCACATAACCCTTAGCTGCGCCACCATCGAGGGTAGTGAGGACGGAGGAGTCAGTCAATCGTGCACGAGCGCTATAGGGCGCTCTCCACGACTTTGTGAGCTCCTGATGCACCTCCGGAAAGAATGGTACTGGGGCGGGGCGCTGAGAACCAGCACGGTCCGTCCCGAGATACCAATCGTCCAGCCGCGAGGGTTCCGGACACGGTGAAGGGTTCCACTCGAGCCCGAATCGTGGCGGCCCGGGAAAGCATAGCCGTGAGCTCTGGATCAGACTCAGACAACGCTACCACACCCAAAGTGGGTAACGCAGCCGAATCCTCATCTCCAGAGTCCATTAGCTTGTCCCCCGATGCAGCTATCGATAGCATATCCTCAGTCGGAACCCCGAAAGTAACGGCTGGTCCCCCATGGGTAGGACCAGCGCACTCTTCCGGAAGCTCTACCCGCGCAGTGGAGGGGGGAGGGGCCCGAGGAGCCTGTTGACCCGGCGGGAGTGCCCTCACTGTAACTTTCAGGACTCAACCAAAGGCATCAGCCAAAGTAGCAGCCCTCTGCTTTGCAGCGGGAAGACCACTAGATCGGGGGATGCACAATGGGACTCCACCTCTTTTGAGGTATTGGAGCCTAGACCGTAATACTGCGATGGTCATGTTCGCGCAGTGCGAACATGAGTCATCCACGAAAGCCGCCTCAGCGTGCTGAACGCCCAAACACGTGAGACAGCGATCGTGCCCGTCAACTGGAGAGAGATATCGACGGCATCCAGAAACACACGGTTTGAATGACATCTTGAAAAAGACACAGGGTCAAACCGTGTTGCTCTTTTAGAAGAGGAAAACCGCTCCGATCAGTGCTGAGGCACACAGGGGAAATGGCTGCGGAAATGGCTTGTTTCTCTTCACACGACCACCGCTGCAAGGCACCGTAATGCCGACACTGGAGACCGGAAGCAGGTAGGAATCTCTTGACTCATAGAAAAACACTTGTTGAAAGCGATATACGGTACTTCCACTTCCGTATTTATACCCGCAACGCGGGCGGTGCGTGGAATGCGCGAACCGCATGCCAATTTTTATTGGCTCGTTTCTATACACTCGAAGTAGATTGGTCTCTGAAAACTGATCTCAATTCGTCGGTCAGTTCCGACGTACGTCGAACATGACCGACTGAAAGGGAACTCATCCTCCTTTGCTTGCACTATCAGCCATTCATCTTCCAGTACATTCATCATTGCCAGCGCTCTGGAGCTTTCTGTAAATAGTATCCAGGCTGCACTAATGGGTATGTTGCTGTAGCCATAGTAATTTACTTTACAAATACACCAATCATTAAGCTGCATTGCTAAGTCACGTATGCAAACAAATTTATTAATTTGATTGTTTAAAGCTTAATTTGGCTGTCTGTTTCCTTTTTTATATGCTTCTTTTTTGTAAAAAATAAATAAAAAAAAACTAATCTAGATGCAGCATTAGTGACTGCTTCTATTTATCACCATATGCCTGTGCATCCGCCATATTGGAAAGTTCAAAATCTGTCATAACACATGCAAGTGGATTGACAGATGCAGCCTGCAACACCACAACACACAGGTTACAAGTGTGTAGAGACAATTGTTCCAAGAAATCTGATGTACTTACGCTAATTAAAATCTTAAATATGGTGCAGTAAAATGGATAAATAGTATTTTGAGAGATTTTAGTTTGCTAAAGGGTTAGGATTATGTAGGTAATTGATCATTTTAACATGATAATGTTATAGTTATATTTATTGCTTTTATAATGTCTGATATTTTTGATAGTATATGTATAATTATATATATATATATATTAGGGCCGGGACTCGATTAAAAAAATTTATCTAAATAATTAGAGGCTTTGTAATTAATTAATCGAAATTAATCGCATTTTAATTGCATATAAATATTTGACCTGAGAACAGTGTAAGTAATTTTTTTCACATGGATTTTTAGTATACCATTGAATAATGACCGAATACATAAGCTTAATCAACAAAATATTGTTTATTTATTTCAGTCCAGCAGACCAGTGCAATGTTTGCCATTAAGTGTAGCAATAGCATATTTACTTGTAACTTTACTCGGAGTCGGGTCAAGCTAACTCCTATGTGTTTTGCATTGAGGTGATATTTCAGGCTCGATGTGCTGCGGTGATACGCAAATTCCTTTATTGCATAGCTTGCACACAACCATGCTCACAAGGACGCTTCCATCCTTTCGTTTTTTAAAACAAAATTTCCCATCCACGGGGTCAAGCAAAGCGGTCTCGTCAGCTTCTTCGTTCATGTTCACTGTGGTTTGTTGTTGTCAAGAACGCTAGTTGGTGCTCCAGTATAATCGGTCCGTCGAAACTCATTCATTGAAAAACGTTCTGCGGTGCAAAAATAAGTGTGGTTAAAATTATGTTATTTATTTTTTGCGTAATTAATCTTAATTAACGCGTTAAAGTCCCGTAATTAATTAATCTTAATTAACGCGTTAAAGTCCCGGCCCTAATATATATATATATATATATATGCTTTTTCATGCTATATATGCTATATATTTTATATATGCTTATTCATGCTTTTTTGATAATGTCTTGAGTATGTGCACTGCAGAGTTGAAGACATATATATTTGTGGTCGAATTATTGGCAACCCTGGTAATTATGATCAAAGCAACCTCCTTTTGCCAAGATAACAGCTCTGAGTCTTCTTCTATAATGCCTGACGAGTTTGGAGAACACCTGACAAGAGATCAGACACCATTGCTTCATACAGAATCTCTCCAGATCATTCAGATTCCCAACTCCATGTTGGTGCTTCTTCTCTTCAGTTCACCTTACTCATTTTCTAGTTCAGGTCAGGGACGGTCATAGCAGAAGCTTTATTTTGTGCTCAGTGGCACATTTTTGTGCTGATTTTGATGTTTGTTTTGGATCGTTGTCCTGATGGAAGATCCAACCACTGCCCATTATAAGATTTCTAGCAGAGGTTTTGATTTTTTTATCTGTTGGTATTTGCTAGAATCCATTATACCATGTATCTGAACAAGATGTCCAGGACCTCCATCAAAAAATAGGCCCACAACATTAAAGATCCAGCAGTATATTTAACTGTGGGCATTGGGTATTTTTTGGGGTTTGCTGCAAAAAAGCTCTTTTTTTTAGTTTAATCTGACCGCAGAAGCTGGTCCCGTTTGAAGTTCTAGTCATGTTTGAGTTAAGTCGTGATATTCAACTGAATATGCTGGAATTTGTTTTTGGATGAGCGAGGAGGATTTTTCTTGAAACCCTCCCAAACAACAAGTGGTGATGTAGGTGCATATAAATGTTTCTGGATTGACAGCCGTATTTAAATGCTCGATTGAATCAGAAACTGCGGTGAATGACAATAACAACCAATGGACGAGACAAAACGGGACACATTGTTTACACTACATAATTCTAATGTTTTTTGCTCTTGTACCAAAATTGGCAAAGAGAACCACAAAAATGTACTGGTTAATTTTACTGGAAATATACCTCTGGATCTTTAATGTTGTGGGCCAATTTTTTGCTGGAGGTCAGGGGCATGTTGTTGGTCCCGACTACTGAAATGTTGGTATTGTGACAACCCTATAATATATACACCGACCAGGCATAACATTATGCCTAATATTGTGTTAGTCCCCCTTTTGCTGCCAAAACTCTACTATCTTTTAAGTCCTGTAAGTTTCGAGGTGGGGCCGCCATGGATCAGACTTGTTTGTTCAGCACATCCTACAGATGCTCGATTGGATTGAGAACTGGGGAATTTGGAGGCCAAGTCAACACCTCGAACTCGTAGTTGTGTAGGAATGGGTCAGCATGGGCACCCTGACTGGTCTGCGGCTATGCAACCCCATACGCAACAAACTGCGATGCACTGTGTATTCTGATATCTTTCTATCTACCTTTTGAGCTACAGTAGCTCGTCTGTTTGATCGGACCACACAGGCATTCGCTCCCCACGTGCATCAATGAGCCTTGGCCGCCCATGACCCTGTTGCCGGTTCACCACTGTTCCTTCCTTGGACCACTTTTGATAGATACTGACCACTGCAGACCGGGAACACCCCACAAGAGCTGCAGTTTTGGAGATGCTCTGACCCAGTCGTCTAGCCATCACAATTTGGCCCTTGTCAAACTCGCTCAAATCCTTATGCTTGCCCTTTTTTCCAGCTTCTAACACATCAACTTTGAGGACAAAATGTTCACTGGCTGCCTAATATATCCCACCCACTAACAGGTGCTGTGATGAGGAGATAATCAGTGTTATTCACTTCACCTTCACTTCACCGCCTGATCGGTGTATATACTGTGTATACAGTGGATTATATGGCATATGTAATGCACAAACTAAATTATTTAAGCCATAAAACAAAAAAATATTACAAACTTGCACATCTGTTGACATATCCAGAGTTTGATATCTTTCAAATTTAATCTTATTATGATTTTGGCCATTCAATGTGTCATCAGGACATCTTTGTTTTTGCAATGCAGTGCACTTTTCCTACATCAGATCCAAGTTCAAACATAAACTCTGCATTAAAGATTCATACACATCAACACAAGTTACACAGCAGTACATTATAGTGAAAAATATGCTTACGGAGGAAGCAAGTCAAGCATACAAATGAAATTACCTTGCAGATCTCAATCTCGCTATGAGGTACGATGCAATGTATAACTCTGGAAGACTTTTATATGCTACTGTTTAAATTTACTTTTTTTGTATTCTGGGCAACAATGATAACGACACTTTGATTTCACTAAGTTCAATTACAGTTTTCGTGAATGAACAATTTAACCAATGACATAATCTAATATGCTGCCTGCCACCAACCAGTCAAAAATTATTAACACACAATTCACATGTCTAAACAGAGCGTGAGCCCGGCTGCTGTTGCCATCACACGTTTATCAGGTGCTGTTTGATTGGTGTGGAAATTACAGGCTCAAAAATACTGTCAGAGAGGGAGAGAGGTTAGTGTTCAACAACTTATTTGTTGTGTCCTTATATTAAGTGTTTATGTGGTATTACAATAGTATTACAATAATGCTGGTAACAGTCATAGATCAGCTCTTTATATAAACATGTTTTTGAAATGTTTTTTTTAAACGTGTGCACATTAAATAAACAGCCACACAGGGTGAAACCTGAATAATATGCAAAAAATCAATGTGCTTAAACAATTTATGTATTTTACTCGATAAAACATTCACATGAACTTATACGCTCTGACTATTAAGTATAATTGCCCTTGTAAACACATTGAATATATCCAGACAAACCAGAAAAGACCATGTTTTTGAGTCAGTGAGTCACTGAATTATTGCCACATATTTTATGATCAGTTAAAGTGAAAGGTGAATAACTGCGTAATTCAGATCAGTATACGCTCATTAGCATTCATTTAGCTCTTAGGCACAAGAATGGTCGGTCAAAACCGAATAAAAGACGTGTAATCAAATGCAAAGATGGTATTAGCATAAGCTGTCAACTTTGTATGTTTAGTATCTGAACACTTCATTCTCAGTTTGTTCAGAAGCCTGCAAGGCCAAAGGCATGTGTGAAGACACATAATTGGTCTCCAATGCCTTTGTGTTGAGAGTGTGTTTGTGCCTGCAGGATACTATATAGAGATGTTTGCACATGTTAGATATCAGCAAGTCCTGCCTGTCCATATTTTAAAGGTGCACACAGTTTTTTTTCCCTCATTAAAACTGTTTACAGTACTTTTGAGAAATATTTAAACTCTGTACACTCCCATTAGATGTACTCATATAAGCCTGATAAAATAGTTTTTTCATGGAACAGATCGATGCATGGGGTCACCGGCAATGTGTGAAATCCGGCATTGTGTAGAATGCCTAGGGAATAAATAGAATGCCTGAAGTTTATAGGCAAAATATGAAATCATTCATATTATTATTTCCTAGGCATTCTATACAATACCAAATGGCCAGCCGGTAGAGTTCAGAATGCTCCTGCTACTCGCACTTGGGTCTTTGTTCGGTGGTGGTCGTGCCGGTAGCGAAACACGTGAGCTTCCACTTCCGCCACAGAGGCTCGCCCCTATTGTTCCCAGACGATTGCTGTGTCACAATGTCGGAACAAGAAGAACGTGTAATGCCATTCAAAATGCCATTCTAGCCTTCCTTGCTGCAACAAGTATAGCTCACTTCTGCTTTCATGTTTTTTTTCTGGTGAGAATGTCCTTTACTGTAGCAGTTGGAAGGCATTTAACAAGAGGGAAATAGCCTGTGGGAAGAAACTGTTCCTGTGCAAGTTCTAGTGCCTAGTGATCTGAGGTGCCATCTGGACGGCAACCGTTTAAATAGGTTGTGACCTGAGAGAGTGGAGTCTGTGATGATTTTACCTGCCCGTTTCCTCATTTTGGAAGAGTACAGGTCCTGGAGGGTGGACAGGGGGGTCAGCAATAATCCTCTGTCTGTTGTATTCTCCTTATGCCTGATTTGGTGGCTAAATGAACACAGGACAGACTCAATGATGGTTGTGTAGAACTGTGTCAGCAGTTTCTGTGGCAGGTTGAACTTCCTCAGCTGGCAAAGAAAGTACAACCTCTGCTGGGCCTTTTTCACAATGGAGTCAATGTGATTGTCCCACTTCAGGTCCCGAGAGATGGTGTTGCCCAGGAACCTGAATGACTCTAGTTTTCCCCAATCTCTCAGAAAGCTGGTTATCCACCGACGGATTGGCGTTGGAACAAAAAAGCTGGGTCAGTTTGTATGATAGAAGATCTGGTCTGATGGTGTTGAGAGCCAAACTGAAGTCCACAAATTAGATCCTTGTGTAAGTCCCAGGTCTGTTGAGATGTAGCAAAATATAATGCAGTCCCATGTTGACTGGATCATCCACAGACCTGTTTGCTCTGTAGGCAAACCGAAGAGTATCCAGCAAGCCTCCAGTGAGGCCAACACCAGCCTCTCAAATGACTTCATGACCACAGATGTGAGATTGACAGGTCTGTTGTCATTATGTCAATTATTTAGGAGTTTTTGGGGAGCGGAATGATAGTGGAGCGTTTGAAGCAGCAGGGAGCCTCACACTTCTCCAATGATCTGTTAAAGATCTGCGCAGACATTTAAACAGGCAGGTAAAATACCGTCTGGGCATGAAGCTTTCCTGGTCTTCTGTTTTTTGAAAACTCTGCTCACGCCCTCCACGCAGACCTTAAGCACATGTTGATAGGAGTAGGGGGTTGCAGGAGGTGTTGGTAAATGTGTGAGGTGCAGATCTGTGTGGGGTGTGAGACTCGGCTTTTCAAACCTACAGTAAAACACATTCAGACACACTCAGCCAGTTGTTGATTCTTCATAAATCGTGTCTTGTACTTGGGGATGTTCCTCAGACCTCTCCAGACTGATGTTTCTGCTGGTTATAAAAGATTTCATCCCCACTTCTGTAAGCATCCTCTTTGGCGTAACAAAGCTGTTTGAGTTTCCCAGTAAACCGTGGTTTATCGTTATTGATAAAGGGCTGACAACGTTGTCGCCTGTACGTGAAAAACGTCTCTGTTTTTAGCACATCATTGTCGTGAATACTTTGTTGTATTCATTCATTAACAGTCATTAGGAGTTTAAGACGAATGGTTTGTGCTAGCTTGAAAGAAACATCAGCATTGTGTTGTTCCCCTGAGCTACTGAAGTTTACTTCATGAATATGTAAAAGCTTATTGTATTCCTGTAGGGTAAGTAAAAAAACTTCATAATTGTAACAAACAATTATGGTCCCTAGAACTTCTATGTGCAAGAAGTAGAAAAAGAGGTATTGGTCAGTGTCAGCAGTAGATTACATGCTTGATGTTCTCTGATGTCTGATTTGTTGCTCTCAGTCTGATGCATTGACATTTTCATCAGTGTTACAAGCTGAGTGGAGTCTAATCTTTCACACTGTTCCTGTAAATCTCTCATTCAGCTTAACCTCAGCATTAATTTACTGCTTTATTCTTTTGAATTAGCAATGCTCAATGTTCTTTTTTATTCATTTTAAGTTCTGTAAGTGTGGAATCATCCGATATGCTGGTAAATAAGGATGAATAAACTTTTTAATTATAGTGAAGACATTTTTTTAAAATAAAAAAAGTAGTTACATATCTCTTTGATTTGTTGAAAGCCTCAGGCTTAAGTACATGCAGTGGTTCATTGATTAATAGTAATAATTAATTTCAGCCCTCAAGTTGCATTAGCTTCAGGGGTGCAAGTGTGAGAACAGCACCTGTCATTTCCTCTAAACAACAAAACCTCCTTCTGACGGCGACAGGCTAACTTGAGCAAATTAAAGGCGACGTCTTTGTGAGGCATGACGTTTAGAAGACACGCTATCAGTAGATTCACGCATTCTTCAAATCCCCAACAAATAAGGTTCCTTAAAAAGGAACTTCCCTTATTGAAGCATACAGAGTAGATGATATGCTTTAAACCTGTCATCATAATCATCAAATTTGTCATCATCAGTTGAACATTTCATCAGTGGCTTGTCTTGGTGGTTTGTGAATATTGTCAATAAAAAAATATCAAATAACATGTGGAAAGCTAATTTCGATATACACATATAATACTGTTCAAATTTTGGGTCAGTAAACAATTTTTGTATTCAGCAAGGAGGCATTACATTTATAAAAAGTGACAGGAAAGACATTTACATTGTTAAATGATTTATTTGTGTATTTTTGAACTTTAAAAGTATTACGGTTTGAAAAAAAATATCAAGCTGCACAACTTTTTTCAACATTGATAATGATAAAAAAAATGTTTTATGAGCCGCAAATCAGCGTATTAGAATCTTTTCTGAAGGATCATGTGTCTGAAGACTGGAGTAATGATGCTGAAAATTCAGCTTTGCATCACAGGAATAAATTACATTTTAAAACGTTTTTTATTTTTATTTTACGGTAATAATATTTCACTATATTAGTGTTTTTACTGTATTTCTAAGCAAATAAATGCAGCCTTGGAGATAAGTTGATTATATACCGCACTGAAGAGTTTACATGTTAATTTAATAGCTTGAGAATCTATAGTGCAGGCAGTGAAGATGATGATGATGATGATGATGATGATGATGTGGGGCAGTATATGATATCATATGCACATGCATTTCCATTTTTAATCGAGCAAGGCTTTCTCTGAAGGTCGTGTCTGCTCGTGCCATGCATTTTGGAACAGCTGATGATTGGAAGTACTCCAGTTTTCCCTCCAGAGGAATTTAAACATGTTTGTGATCACAAGCCCCAATGAACAAGAAGAAAACGGTTCACCAAATTCATAGCCAGAGGTTACTGTTTATACTACTTTCCTTTTTGCACAAAATTTGTCAACAAAAATCTTTCACAATTCAACAGCGTAGTTAATAAAGACAACGCATAGGCACCTGTCAGTCATTCTTTGGTTCAGGACAGCTATTGATTTGTTTAGATTGACGACGGCCTGCTTATGTGAAATGGAAATCCGATAAACTGTTGCTCACAAACTTGCCACGTCAACAGAGTAGCTCAGTAACAGCAGCACCATTTGGATGTTTATAAGCTTTAAAAGCTTTGAAAATAGGTAAGAAAATGCTCTTCATCCTCCTTGTCTGTCTTCATCTTTATGTCTCTTGCTTTAAAGCTCATCCCTTATGTGCTTCACGCTGAAGTTCGTCAGCAATATAACTGTTTATTCTTTTTCCATCCTTGGTCTCCTGCGAATATAGAGCTCTTTGTGTGAATTAAAGGGAATGTATAATTTTCTTCTTGGAGTGATTATTTTTAATAGACTGTTTTGTATCTGTGAAGGTTTGTTTTGTTGTTCCATAAGAGACTCGCTTTGTATGCCAGGTTGGTTGGCATCGCTTCATGCAGTCTCTGTTGCTGATGTTTGGGATTTTCGAGAGCAGAAATAAGAGGGGATAATAAAGATGTATCGAAGGGCTGTTTAGTAGCTTAAGAATGCGATGAAATGGCCCCATCACTCCCTGTCACACATCAGACTTTTGAAGCATATCAACTCTGATTCCGACAACAAAAATTAGAAAGTTAATTATTTTGTGAAACAACATCTAACAGGTTTCTGTTTATATTCATGTACCAACAAATACTATTCAATTGCTTTTGAGGGACATGAATCGGACCCGCAGCAGGTGTTTAGTGTTTTTAATTTTGCCTTTTTATAAATCCAGTTTTATATATTTATTTACACTGTTTCGAGCATATAGAACACATTTATTTTTATTTATCAGTCACACAATATTTTATATTTCATTGTTTATGCCCATTTCCCCTGTTTTCAGATTTAAATGACCTTTGTCATCATCTAATGTTCACTTAAAGTTAATGGCTACATAACACACACAGTTTCTGCCAGTCTCATGTTAATCTCTATAGAGTAGTAATACATCCTTCATATCTCCAAAGAGTCTTTAGTTTTATCATATTTATAAAAGACAGATGCGCTGTACTGATTCATTCTGAAAACAGCCAAACTTGTGGAGGCTCTTTTAAAGAACACGAGCACACACGCACGCACGCACTTTCGATTCACTATACGTTCCTGTTGTTGATATTATATGCAGTTATGCGCCGATTGCCAAAAAAACACAGACATTTGATGCAGTTTCACTCACCACCTGCGGTTTCGACTCATGACCGGGAACAAACAAACACACACTTGCAGTACTCCGTTGCTGCTCCAGAAACAACAAACTGCATCCACTGTTTCCTTAACGCTGGGTTATTTGGGAAGATGAGCAAGGTTATCATTCCCTCACAACCAAAACACACTTTTTTTGTTACATTGTTGATTGCGTGGTCTAAAAACAAAATTACAGCTTCTCTAACGTGAACAAAGCTTGTTGATGGGCGCGCTCTTGCTCTCACTCTCGCTCTGGTCGATGTGCGCACACGCTCATCTGGGAAAAGTGCCCATACAAGGAACTCCGCCCTTTATGACGTCATATAGGGCCATACTCAACAAAAAAAAACTTTCAGATTTTTTTATTTTGAACTTTCTGTTTGAATCCTGAAGGAGTGTATTTGGAACAGAAATTCATTGAATTCATGAGAATTCAACTCTTTAACAGTGTCAATAAGTCAGAATGCATGAAATGGCCTATATTTAGCTGAAAACACACACACACACATATACACACATATACAGTGAGGAAAATAAGTATTTGAACACCCTGCTATTTTGCAAGTTCTCCCACTTAGAAATCATGGAGGGGTCTGAAATTGTCATCGTAGGTGCATGTCCACTGTGAGAGACATAATCTAAAAAAAAAAAAATCCAGAAATCACAATGTATGATTTTTTAACTATTTATTTGTATGATACAGCTGCAAATAAGTATTTGAACACCTGTCTATCAGCTAGAATTCTGACCCTCAAAGACCTGTTAGTCTGCCTTTAAAATGTCCACCCCCACTCCATTTATTATCCTAAATTAGATGCACCTGTTTGAGGTTGTTAGCTGCATAAAGACACCTGTCCACCCCATACAATCAGTAAGAATCCAACTACTAACATGGCCAAGACCAAAGAGCTGTCCAAAGACACTAGAGACAAAATTGTACACCTCCACAAGGCTGAAAAGGGCTACAGGGAAATTGCCAAGCAGCTTGGTGAAAAAAGGTCCACTGTTGGAGCAATCATTAGAAAATAGAAGAAGCTAAACATGACTGTCAATCTCCCTCGGACTGGGGCTGCATGCAAAATCTCACCTCGTGGGGTCTCAATGATCCTAAGAAAGGTGAGAAATCAGCCCAGAACTACACAGGAGGAGCTGGTCAATAACCTGAAAAGAGCTGGGACCACCGTTTCCAAGGTTACTGTTGGTAATACACTAAGACGTCATGGTTTGAAATCATGCATGGAACGGAAGGTTCCCCTGCTTAAACCAGCACATGTCAAGGCCCGTCTTAAGTTTGCCAATGACCATTTGGATGATCCAGAGGAGTCATGGGAGAAATACATGTGGTCAGATGAGACCAAAATAAAAAATTTTGGTCATAATTCCACTAAACGTGTTTGGAGGAAGAAGAATGATGAGTACCATCCCAAGAACACCATCCCTACTGTGAAGCATGGGGGTGGTAGCATCATGCTTTGGGGGTGTTTTTCTGCTCATGGGACAGGGCGACTGCACTGTATTAAGGAGAGGATGACCGGGGCCATGTATTGCGAGATTTTGGGGAACAACCTCCTTCCCTCAGTTAGAGCATTGAAGATGGGTCGAGGCTGGGTCTTCCAACATGACAATGACCCGAAGCACACAGCCAGGATAACCAAGGAGTGGCTCTGTAAGAAGCATATCAAGGTTCTGGCGTGGCCTAGCCAGTCTCCAGACCTAAACCCAATAGAGAATCTTTGGAGGGAGCTCAAACTCCGTGTTTCTCATCGACAGGCCAGAAACCTGATTGATCTAGAGAAGATCTGTGTGGAGGAGTGGGCCAAAATCCCTGCTGCAGTGTGTGCAAACCTGGTGAAAAACTACAGGAAACGTTTGACCTCTGTAATTGCAAACAAAGGCTACTGTACCAAATATTAACATTGATTTTCTCAGGTGTTCAAATACTTATTTGCAGCTGTATCATACAAATAAATAGTTAAAAAAATCATATATTGTGATTTCTGGATTTTTTTTTTCGATTATGTCTCTCACAGTGGACATGCACCTACGATGACAATGTCAGACCCCTCCATGATTTCTAAGTGGGAGAACTTGCAAAATAGCAGGGTGTTCAAATGCTTATTTTCCTCACTGTATATATATATATATATATATATATATATATATATATATATATATATAGTACACAAGCTTGAATCATTTATAAATGTATTGATTTGCTATAGAGGCATTGGCTCTTATCACAACTTTGTGCTATATTGTCGGTTATTTTCTCATGTAAATTTTTGCAACCTAGGAGAAAATGCCACAGGTCTAGGAAAACATTTTGATAATTTATCTGGTAAGCAGAAAGTCTTGAGTCATGCAAAATGTGGAGGACGTCGTCCTGGGGCATGTTTGGTTTGGCTTGAAAGGTGGCAGGTATATCAGGGGTTAGACGGATGACCTGTGTCTGTTTGATGTAATACCATCCAGAGTGAGGAGCATGTGTCTCCTGGGGTCAAAGAGAGATGAAGAGCCCCTGTCAACATGCAGAATCGGCCACAAGCGGCCAAGGGCTGTTTGTGTGTGTGTGTGTGTGTGTGTGTGTGTGTGTGTGTGTGTGTGTGTGTGTGTGTGTGTGTGTGTGTGTGTGTGTGTGTGTGTGTGTGTGTGTGTGTGTGTGTGTGTGTGTGTGTGTGTGTGTGTGTGTTTAATGACCTCTGGGGACATATCCTGCTGTCCTATCTCTCAGCAAAGTGCTGACTGTAAACCCACCCACAAACACACACACCCGCCTCAGTCAGTTGACAAATATGTCGTCCAAACTGCATTATAAACAGAACTCCTTCATATTCATGCCCCCTTGCCCTGTTTACGCAGAGACTGCGCCATTTGAAGGAATGTAGAATCACTGCTATATCATAGGTTATAAGTAACGTATTTATTCTCCTTGAGTTTTTTTATCCCTTTGTTTCAGTGGAATTATTTTGACAAACATAATACTATAAGACTCCTTGTTTTAGACAAATTAATTACAAAGCATAGGCCTTGCATGGAATTAATGTGGCAGCATTGAATGAATACCAGAAGGCATTGCAAAGAACTCTGATAACATACAGCAGGGATGGGCAACTCCAGTCCTCGAGGGCCACTGTCCTGCAGAGTTTAGCTCCAACCCTAATCAAACACACCTGAACCAGCTAATCAATGTCTTCAGGATTACTAGAAGGCTACAGGCAGGTGAGTTTTATCAGGGTTGGAGCTAAACTTTGCAGGACAGTGGCCCTCGAGGACTGGAGTTGCCCATCCCTGACATACAGGTTCAAGCCAAACATTTTCATATTTATTAGCAGTAATGTAGGTTTCATTTGAATATTTGAACACAACTTTAGAACGTAATAAAGTTTAGGATGTTTCCCGCCCCCAAAAAAACATACTTTTTTACTTAGTTGGAGTATCATGTTGTTAGCTTAGCAACATGCTAACGGAAACACTATCGGAATCCATTGTAGAGTGGAGTCGAGTCTATGTAGCACTTGATGGCGGCTATTTGTGTGGTATGCCAAGCTGCTGCCAAAGCCAGATTTTCTTGGTAACACTTTAAAATAGCTTTCATTTATGAAATTAACAGCATGTATGTTGTGCTAAGCTAATGTTGACAAAGCTAATTACTTAACCTTAATGTACTATGCCATCTCCAATTTGTTTGTTATTTCACTTATTTCATTGTCAGATATGTTATTTTCTTTCATTTTAAACAAGTTATAGAAAAAATGGACCATCATACACTTTGTTTTACAGTTCACAGACTCCTACTAGTACTTTTATGGACCCTGATTTTAGAGCATTGTATGTAGAATGTTAGGGTGACCAGACGTCCCCGTTTTCTGGGGACAGTCCCGGTTTTTGGTGTTCTGTCCCCGACTGGAGCTGTCCCCGGAAATGTCCCCGTTTTACAGCTCGTTCAAAACAAACCGCTTATACATTGCAAAAAGGCCGACCTTACAGCAGCTGCTGGTTATAGGAGCAGTCGTGTAGTCATTATTTTTACCAGCAGATGGCGCTGTGAGATACGGTGACTCGTCGTGCGTGCACCGCTACTTCATGAAGAACGTCACGAGAGCAAAGTGCCTTTATCGTCAAATATCAAAATAAACATCGTTATCGCTTTCAAGGTAGTAACACACTAACTATTCATGTTAAATTAAAGTAATACTGTTTGCATGTGCTTTATAACAGAGCCTCAACAGGTGTGGGATTGTTTTTTCCCCAAAAGTTCCGCAGTCACAACGCAGTGATTACCACACATCTCTATAAAAAACCTAAACAATTACAATTGAAACAAATACATGTGCATAATAAACATACTTAAACACATTCTTAAAATAAGCCTAAAATGCAAAACTACAAAACCAATTAAAGATAGTAAGAGTTATTTTCAAGCACAAATGTAACAAAACATTTGAAGTAAAGTAAAAAAAAAAAGTAATTTATACAGTATAAACTTGTGAAAATTAAAGTATTAAATACAACTATATTTGTTAAATAGTTGTATTCATCATATCTTATTTTTGTAATGTGTTTTTGTTAAGTCATGTTATAATATTGTTTTGAACGGCTTGTGATTTACAGTGGTTACTATATGAGCTGTTTTCAGGCATTTGGGGGGCTAAAATATGTTATTTTGGCAGGGCTGCCTACTGTTATATTTGCATTCCTGGGTCTGTATATCACATAATTGGGGTCGCTTCAACCTGCGGACTTGGCAACACAGTGCAGTTGAGTTCTGTTGACATTTGACAACTAACGTTATGCGTCGCTCCGTTGCTCTGATTGGTTGTAGGTCTATCCAATTGAGGTCTTTCCTGGTTCGGTTGAAACACGCCCCATAATCACAGCCCAACGGAGCAGTATCAGACTAGAAATTCTGACTAGAATTGAGCATAACGATGTCAGGCTAAGGGAGCCCACTACTACAACAATAACAAAAAACATTCAAAAATGTCCCCGTTTTTAATTAATAGATAATAAAAAATTAGTTTTTTTAGTGATATTTTGACCACTCAAATAGGCAAATGTCCCCGTTTTCCATTTCAGAAATCTGGCCACCTTATAGAATGTTCCAAATCATTCACTTATTAGGTTCCATTTGGGTTAGAATGCTGCTGTTATAGGTAGATCCCTATATAGACAGCAAGGCAGGTTTTGGGACAGACATATTGCAAACTCCTTTCTCTAGATTTCCCATAAAGCTTTTATGTATTCACTGCAGTACGCACCTGCTTTGCACTACCCCACAAACAATGATTTTTATTTAAGAGGTAATGATAAGAGGTTTTAGAAAAGTGTTTGTTTTTGATGTTGATGTACAACACTTCTGCTCAATATACCTGGCCCTAAACTGTGTCATCACGTAGCCCCGATATGTGCTGTTTCAAAGCAGCCCTCTCATTTTCTTTCTCTGCAGTCTGTCTTTTACTTCTCGCTGAGGCCACCGGGTCTCATAAGAACTAGTGTTTTTCCCTCAGCTAGCGCCTGGCACACTTCAAACGCTCTAATCTCTTTGACCCCCAGATGAAAGAGGCAGTGCTGGGTCCAACCCATTGAAATAATGGACAGAAGAAGAAAGACTAGTCTATGTGAATGTAAAATAGTAACGCAAAAGCCAAATGTGAACATCAGTGGTGTGAAGACAGACATTAAGCATTCTGTCACCACTGGAGAGCAGGCAGCGCCTAGGCTACATGATAAAACCATGGCAACTTGGGTCTTAGAGGTCCTACGTATATATTAATTGTGAATGCAGGTGATAACAGCCTAAAGGTGCTATAATGCCTTTTTACTTTTAGGTCTAAGAAATAATGTAGACATTCTTTTTCATTTGTCAACCACCAGTTTTAAAACGAAAAAAAAAAAAAACATTCAAGCTTTACATTAAGTAATCATTAAATGAAAACAAAAAATATGGTTAAAGAAAAAGGTGCAGTTACTGGGCCCTATTTTAACGATTTGAGCGCATGGTCTGAAGCACACGGCGCAGGTGCACTTATGGTGTGTCCGAATCTACTTTTGCTAATTTAACGATGGGGGAAAAAAATGGTGGGTGCGCCAGGCGCATGGTCCAAAAAGGTTGTACCTAGTCTCTTAATGAGTTATGGGTGTGTTTTGGATGTAAACCAATCAGAGTCTCGTCCCTTAAAAAGCCAGTTGCGATGGCGCCATGGCAGATTTGCTATTTACATGGTGGAATTTGTGAGCGGAAAGACTGAATGCTTCTCCCTTTTATTTTATATATTTTTTTAAATGTTTATGTGCTCCTGCGTATCCCTGCATGTGTAATAAGCAGAGTGTACGTGCGTTGTGCACCTGCCTATAGGCGCATATTACTAATGTGCCCTTTAAATAACGTCTCTGTTACGTATGTAACCCTCGTTCCCTGAGGAGGGAACGGAGATGTAACGTTAGTGACTAACGAATGGGGGTTTCGCTTGGAAGCCAATTACCTTCGAGGAATTTAACAGCGCCCAATGGCAGTGCCAATGCCATGGGCATGCGGAATTTGCATGTGTAACTCCGCCCCACCTCGTGGGTATATAAGGAAGTATGCTGGCAACATCGCATTATGTTACTGCTGCGGAGCCAAGACTGAACTCCGCGTTCCAGCAGCACAGCGAAGGTGGCAAAGGGACGTTACGTCTCTGTTCCCTCCTCAGGGAATGAGGGTTACATACGCAACCGAGACATTCCCTTTCGTTCAGTCACCACGACGTAACGTTAGTGACTAACGAATGGGGGTCCCAATACAACAACGCCACGCGGCTTTCTTCCAGTGCCCTGCGTAAGTGTGAGTACCCAGTCGTAAGACTAGTACGGACGAAGGACTCCTACTTATTACAGGATTACCAAGGTACACCGGGAAGCATATTCCAGTGGAGATATGCCAAAAATGTCTAACCGTAGGGAGGACTTAGAGAATACACAAATGACCTGCTAAGGGCTGCATATGGAAGAACTCTAGGGTACCAGCCAGAGGGTGGACTTTTACCCTATGGGTGACAGGGACTTGCCAAGGGAAAGACACATGCTCACTGAGGAGGCTTACGGTGGAAATACTCATGTGGGGGTCGCCGGAGGGGAACCATGCACATGGGGCACCTGGCCGGACATGAGGGTCTGGGCTCGAAAGGGCAGACTGAACTAATGTCGGCGCCGACAGTGCTGGAGGATCGTGGTGGGCAGATATTGCGGCCACATAAACTTTAAGGGTGGAGGGATGCAGGGGTCTTCTTGGCGGGAAGAACACCAGGTGACGAAGAGGTTCCACTTCAACGCATAGGCATGCCGAGTGGACTCTGCCCTAGCGGAAGTGATGGTAGCGACTACCGCAGGTGGTAGGCTACTCAAACCTGCCGCGTCTCGTCCAGAAGCCACACGTGGAGCTTCCAGAATCCGGGGCGCGGGTGCCATAGGGTGTCCAGTCTCTGAGTGAGGAGGTCCAGTCTCAGAGAAATAGGCGGCTGGGAGGGAGCTCTGTGCCGAGTGTGCCCTCGGTCAGGGAATAGTACAGGCTGCAATGGGAAGAGTCGTGGGAGGCAAACAGATCTACCTGTGCGTCGCCGAACTGTTCCAAAATCAGCTGGACCGACTGGGGATGGAGTCTCCATTCTCCAGGAAGTGGCTGAAACCGTGAGAGCTCGTCGGCTGCACAGTTCAGATCTCCCGGGATGTGGATAGCATGAAGGGACCTCAGGTGCTTCTGACTCCACAAGACGAGATGGCGGGCAAGTTGAGACATACGGCGGGAGCATAGACCGTCCTGGTGGTTGATGTACGCTACTGTAGCCGTGTTGTCTGTCCGGACTAGTACGTGTTGACCCTTCAGCAACGCTCGGAAGCGGTGCAGGGTGAACCGTACTGCCAGCAACTCGAGGCAATTGACATGCAGAAGGCTCTGGGGTCCTGTCCAGGAGCCCGCGGCTGCTTATCCATTGCACATGGCACCCCAGCCCGTGGAGGAGGCATCCGTTGATACAACAACATGCCTGGAAACTCGTTCTAGGGACACTCCAGTCCGTAGACAACTGAGGTTCGACCACGGGGTGAGCGTCTGTAAGTCTGTAAGCACAATCTTCGTAAAGACGCGAGGGGACAAAGATAGCCCGAATGGGAGGACCGCGTATTGATATGCCCGCCCCTCGAAAGCAAACCGTAGGAACGGTCTGTGTCGAGGTAGGATGGAGACATGGAAGTAGGCGTTCGAAAAGGCGTTTCGCTGTCAACATCTTGAACGGAAGCCTGTAAAGGTATCGGTTCAAGATGCGAAGGTCCAGGATTGGCCGTAACCCACTGGTTTTCTTGGGTACAATGAAGTAGGGGCTGTAGAACCCGGACTTCATCTCGGCTGGAGGGACAGGCTCGATCGCACCCTTTGCCAGTAGGTTGGCAACCTCCGCACGCATGACAGGGGTATTGGCCCCGACCATAGTGTAGCGGACTCCCCGGAAGCAGGGAAAAGCCTGCGCGAACTGAATCGCGCATGATGGTCTTCACGACCCAGCTGGACAGTCCCAGAAGCTGAAGCCAGGCTCCCAGGAACTGCACCAGCGGGGTCATTCGGACCACAGACGTACCCAGGGTGGGGCAGCGAGGTAGCGTTACCGGCCCGGACATGGGAGGCTGTTGGGCGTCCCGGTGTGGGGGCACGGTTAACGGCTGCGTCCTGACAGAGGAGACCAGGGAAGGACGCACATTCCACTGGGGTCTGCTCTGCCAGGAGGCTGGCGACAGAGAGGGATGTGAGTGGCGGGACCCGGGGGTGGCGCGCACTGTCATCACCGACCTCTGGTGGCTCAGGGATGGGAATGTTAATTCTTTCTTTAACCAACATAGGGTGCTGCTGACCCGGGGGCCAGCAGCTGAACAAAGGATTCTCCCCCGGCCCTCCACCGGGGGAAGGAGTGGTCCTGCTACCCTCTCCCTGAAAGAATTTCCTATCCCTGAGCCGTCCATCTCAGGAGCGCCGCTTGGCCTGGTATTTAGCGGGGCGGGCTGAGCGGACTGGGACGCCTTCCTACGGCGACCTCCACGACCCAGCCCGGGTGAAGGCTGCTGCTGGGGCAGGGCGGGAGGGGCGGGAGCCTTAGGAGAGCGTCCTCGGCGGCGAGCAGGCTGAGGCGGCTGGGTGGAGGCAGCAGCTGGCCGCCGGGGCAGTATGTGTTTGATTGCCTCAGTCTGCTTCTGGGCGGTTGAAAACTGTTGGGCGAAGCTTTCAACCACGCCGCCGAAGAGGGCATCGAGGAACCGGGTCCGCTCGCTGTCCCGCATATCAGCCAGGTTAAGCCACAAATGTCACTCCTGGACCACATTTGTGGACATCAGTTGACCCAGGGAGCGTGCGGTCACCTTCGTCGCCCGGAGGGCGAGGTCGGTGGCGGCACGCAGCTCGTCCACGAGTCCCGGATCAACTCCACCCTCGTGCATGTCCCTGAGGATCCTGGCCTGGTAGACCTGGAGGATCGCCATGGCATGCAAAGAGGCAGCAGCCTGCCCCACATCTCTGTACGATTTCGCCACCAAGGTTGATGTGAATCGACAGGCTTTGGAGGGGTGCTTAGGATCACCACGCCAAGTTGAAGCGCTTTGAGGACACAGTTGCATCGCAACAGAACGTTCAACTGGGGGGACCCCAGTGTACCTGTTGGCCGCGGCCCCATCGAGAGTGGAGAAGGCGGAGGAAGTCGCAGAACTGTTGCGGGAAGACAACGGGGACTTCCAGGACCGCACAATCTCCTCATGCAGCTCGGGAAAGAAAGGTATTGGGGGCGGGGACTGATGGGTGTCAGCTCGCGGCGCCCCCAAAAACCAATCATCGAGCCGCGAACGCTCGGGACAGGGTGGCGGGTTCCACTCTATCCCAAGACTCGCGGCTGCCTGAGACAGCATGGCTGTCAGCTCTGGGTCCGACACGGGCAATGCTGGCGCGCCCGAAGGCGGCAGCACAGCCGAGTCATCATCCTCAGAGGACTCGAGCCCACCTTGTGATGCGGTGACCGACATTGCATCATCCTCCGGAGCGCCAAATGAGTTGCGCGGGGGGGCCGAAGCAGGTCTGTAGAAGGAACGCTCGCGGGTTGCGGAGCGCTAGAGGGGGGTGTGGCCCGAGGCATGAGCGTCGGGGCTTTGTTCCACACCGCCACCCTCAGGTCACCCTGACCACCAGCCAAAGTACCGCCTCTCGCGGAGACGGTAGATTGGGGTGTGGTAGAGGGGACTCTCACTTCTTTACGAAGATCCTCGAGTCTCGACCGCAGCACTGCGATGGTCATGTTCCCGCAGTGGGAACATGACGCATCCACAAACGCTGCTTGAGCATGCTGAACGCCCAAGCATACCAAGCAGTGATTGTGCCCATCGGAAGATGAAAGCGACCGGCCTCACCCAGAAGTACACGGGCGAGACATCCTGAAAAGGACGTGCCACGTGTAAGCTCTTTTATGAGAGGAAGCTTCGTAGAGAACGCTGAAGCGCCCAGGGAACACACACCAGCTGTCTAGCAGACCACTGCACAGATCAGCAGGCAGGCAGTATGCAATCGCTGGAATGCGCCGTTGACACCAACGCCTCTGGAAAGCTGCTCGTCTCGAAGGCCAACAAAGACTCAGTTAGCAGGCTTGAAGGAGTGAAGAGATACTCTTGGCTCCAAAGCAGAAACATAATGCGATGTTGCCAGCATACTTCCTTATATACCCACGAGGTGAGGCGGAGTTACGCATGCAAATTGCGAATGCCCATGACATTGGCTCTGCCATTGGGCGCTGTTAAATTCCTCGAAGGTAATTGGCTTTAAGCGAGTATTCGTTAGTCACTAACGTTACGTCGTAGTGACTGAACGAAAGGGAACACAAAAAATACTGCGCTATTGACTTTAGACCAGGTTTTTGTTGCTCAATGGCGCAGTCGTTTTCAGTTGCCTCAAAATAGCAACGCGCCAACAATGTGCCTCAACATATTTGTTGAATCCTGGAGCAACATTCCAATCAACCAATCAGATTTGAGGGACAAGTTTACAGTTTATGTCAAGTTTCTTACAACCAGTATTTGGTCCTTCTACATTAGTGTTATTCATAAGTTATGGGTATGATTAGGTTTAGGGGTAGGGATATTAAATTTAACATTTTCAGACTTGAATGTTGTTCCAGGATCAACAAAATATGTTGATGCCCAAGATTGAATTCTTTGAGAACTGCCATTTACTTTAATCAGTCTCATTTAGAGACGAAGAGACAATGAGATGAATTGGCTTTGATGTAACATCAATCGTTTCAATATACTGAGTTTTCAAAGCAGTCAATTTACACATGTAATATTTGTAATAATCAGTCAGATGGGCAAAATAAATGCAGAAGTAGTTTAACATTTAATATTTACTATGGGTGTAACGGTACACGTATGTGCACCAAACCGTTTCGGTACAGGACATCCGGTACGGTGCATGTGTGTACCAAACGGTTCCGAATGCAATCTTTAACAGTTAACAGTAGCGCGGAACTTACTTCAATCCGAGTTCCCACACGAACATATGATGTATTCTGTCCATTTTATCAGGGAATTCAAACGATAAATGCCATTTTGATGCTCTTTAATGTGGCATTAATGTGCTTTAATAAGCACGCCAGTTCAAGCGGTAGCGCGGCGCGGGAGTGAACGCAATCATTTTTTCCTAGTCAAAGAATAAACATGAATCAACATCTGAAGGTATGTTGAGGATACATTATAACTTACTGAAACGTATCATATGTCGTGTGATCGCTCAGTGTTTCAACGGCGGAAAGACGTCAATAAAGCAGCTTGTAAACAATGTTACGTAGCATTACATTTACCTCAGGCAGTCAATCAGAGCCCACAGCTGGTTAGTTCACTAGAGAAATTAACTCTTTTGCTAAATATACAGGCTGGTCATATAATTAGAATATCACCAAAAAGTTGATTTATTTAACTAATTCCATTCAAAAAGTGAAACTTGTATATTATATTCATTCATTACACACAGACTAATATATTTCAAATGTTTATTTCTTTTAATTTTGATGATTATAACTGACAACTAAGGAAAATCCCAAATTCAGTATCTCAGAAAATTTGAATATTACTTAAGACCAATACAAAGAAAGGATTTTTAAAAATATTGGCCAACTGAAAAGTATGAACATGAAAAGTATGAGCATGTACAGCACTCAATACTTAGTTGGGGCTCCTTTTGCCTGAATTACTGCAGCAATGCGGCATGGCATGGAGTCGATCAGTCTGTGGCACTGCTCAGGTGTTATGGGAGCCCAGGTTGCTCTGATATACCCCTTTTCCACCAAAGCAGAGCCAGAGCTAGATTGGAGCCAGAGCCTAGTTCCAAATCGGTTCTTTGTGTTTCCACACCCAAAGCCCCAGCTCCGAGCCAGGAAAAGTGGTTCTTAAGTAGCACCAAAACATTGCTGGGCTAGAACAGGGCTAGAAGTAAGAACCGATTACGTCAGGCACTGGGGGCGGGGTCAACAAGACGAACACAGACTTGAGATCCGCCATTGTTGAAATAGCAGCTAATGGAGCTAACAGCTGCTGCTCGTTTGTAATCTCCGTCTATGCTAATTACGGCGAACTGCACGAATGCGTTGGATTCGCTGTGTTTTCGTTGTGTTTTGATGCCGATGTAGGATCGCAAAGCCATGTGAATCAATAGTAACGCAACGTTTGCAGTGTTGATGGAAGGCTTGTTGGCAGCGGTGCTGTGCAGAGACCGATCGTCGTATGAAAACGAGTCCAGCGAGAGCACACGACTCCTTATGCTTTTGATTCACTCATGCGTTTTATATACGTGGATCGGTCTGCGCAGCGCCGATGCATCTCAAACAAGCCTGGTGTGTGTGTGTTTCCCGCTAGCGTTGCTGAGAAAGATGAGACGTATACAGTGACGTAAGACCTGGCTCTGTTGTGGCTCTCTAGCCTGTGGAAACGCAAACGGTTCTTAGCAGGCTCCTCAGTTGAACCAACTATGAACTGGGACTAGCTCTGGCTCCGATCTAGCTCTAGCACTGCCTTGGTGGAAAAGGGGTAATAGTGGCCTTCAGCTCTTATGCATTGTTGGGTCTGGCATATCACATCTTCCTCTTCACAATACCCCATAGATTTTCTATGGGGTTAAGGTCAGGTGAGTTTGCTGGCCAATTAAGAACAGGGATACCAGGGTCTTTAAACCAGGTACTGATTGCTTTGGCACTGTGTGCAGGTGCCAAGCCCTGTTGGAAAATTATATCTGCATCTCCATAAAGTTGGTCAGCAGCAGGAAGCATGAAGTGCTCTAAAACTTCCTGGTATATGACTGCGTTGACCTTGGACCTCAGAAAACACAGTGGACCAACACCAGCAGATGACGTTACCCCAAACCATCACTGACTGTGGAAACTTTACACTGGACCTCAAGCAACGTGGATTGTGTGCCTCTCCTCTCTTCCTCCAGACTCTGGGACCCTGATTTCCAAAGGAAATGCAAAATTTACTTTCATCAGAGAACATAACTTTGGAACACTCAGCAGCTTTCCAGTCCTTTTTGTCTTTAGTCCAGGCGAGACGCTTATGACGCTGTCTGTTGTTCAAGAGTGGCTTGACACAAGGAATGCGTCAGCTGAAACCCATGTCTTGCATACGTCTGTGCATAGTGGTTCTTGAAGCACTGACTCCAGCTGCAGTCCACTCTTTGTGAATCTCCCCCACATTTTTGAATGGGTTTTGTTTCACTATCCTCTCCAGGGTGCGGTTATCCCTATTGCTTGTACACTTTTTTCTACCACATCTTTTCCTTCCCTTTGCCTCTCTATTAATGTGCTTGGACACAGAGCTCTGTGAACAGCCAGTCTCTTTTGCAATGACCTTTTGTGTCTTGCCCTCCTTGTACAAGGTCTCAATGGTCGTCTTTTGGACAACTGTCAAGTCAGCAGTCTTCCCCATGATTGTGTAACCTACACTACAGAACTAGACTGAGAGACCATTTAAAGGCCTTTACAGGTGTTTTGAGTTAATTAGCTAATTAGAGTGTGGCACCAGGTGTCTTCAATATTGAACCTTTTCACAATATTCTAATTTTCTGAGATACTGAATTTGGGACTTTCCTCAGTTTGTCAGTTATAATCATCAAAATTAAAATAAATAAACATTTTAAATATATCTGTGTGTAATGAATGAATATACGGTAATATACAAGTTTCACTTTTTGAACGGAATTAGTGAAATACAACTGTTTGATGATATTCTAATTATATGACCAGCACCTGTATGCACTATATTAGCCTATATATATTCATTATATTCTACTTAACCTGTTAGTGATGTCTTGATTATTTAATGTATGTTTACATAAAGCTGTCATGAAAATGACAGCCACTGTGTATAAATTATTATATTTCAACAACGAATTGGAGTAAAAACATAATTTTATAATTAGATTTAGAAGTTAACTGCCTTTTGTGAAGTTTACATGTTTGCATACAATGTTATTTGAGTGTTGATTATAATATCTAAACATAAATAGCAACTGAATTTAGGCTAATAGTTTGGGCTCTGTTGTTAATCTTTTATATATACACTCTAAAAAAAAGGTTCTATATGGCACTAAAAGTGGTTCTTTGTCGTAATCATAGGGGAACATATCTTGTCATGTTCTGTATATGGTAGCGGTGCTATATAGCACCTTAGTCAGTGGTGCTATATAGCACCACAGCCAAAGAACCGGTGAAGAACTGCTGAAGAACCACTGAAGCACCAAGACTGGTGCTATACAGCACTTAAAAAGGTTCCCCTATGATTACGAGCCAAGAACCACTTTTAGTGCCATATAGAATCTTTTTTTAGAGTGTAGTGATGTGCAAGTAAGGGCTCCCTATATAGTTTACAGCATTATATTAAATACATTTTTGGTTATAATTGAATTAATTTAAGGACAGACACATTTTGTTCACTAAACCACTGTTTAATAAGAATAAATAAAAAGCAAATTTATATTTAACCGTGACTTAAAAACTGAGGTACGTACTGAACCGTGTACCGTTACACCCCTAATATTTAGGTGATATTAAAAAATGTGATTAATTAATTAAAATGTAATATAATTAAATAATTAAAAATAATTAAAACATTATCTGGAAAATATTTGTTGACAGTATCTTTTTCTCACTCACTATTAAAATAATCAACTATACATTAAACGGTTGGTAAGATTTTTTTTAATGTCTTATGCTCACCAATGCTGCATTTTATTTGATCAAAATATAGTAATTTGAAATATTTTTACAATAAAATGTTTTTTTTTTCTATTTTAATATTTTTCTAAATGTAAAGCTAAATTTTCAGCACCATACTCCAGTCTTCAGTGTCACATTATCCTTAAGAAATCATTCTAATATGCTGATTTGCTGCTCAAGAAGCATTTCCTATTACGGTATTACTAATGTTGAAAACAGTTAGTACTGTCACATTTGATCAAATTAAGATGTTCTTGCTGGAAAAAGTCACTGACCCATAAGCACCCACTTGCAGCCACCTGCATTTTTAAATAAAGTTATGCATTAGGCCACTGTATCACAATCCGTACAATGATAACATTAAAACCCAAACCAATATGCAAAAAGTGAAATTTGATTTGTGGGCAATATTTATTTAAGGACAAGCTATTAACACTTGAGGGGCTGTGTGAAATTTGGCCCACGGGCGTCACTAACATATTTAGTCTACCTTTGAACACTGGTAACTTTGACGAGGCTTTTGTTTATGGGTTTTTTATGAAGAGAAACCCTGCCTGGGTGTAACCATTAATGGCAATTACCAGAAAAGAATGTTAGCTGTGTGTGCATATCTCTCTAACAAATGATCTCTCCAGCATCCCCTCAGAAGCCTTAAGCAAAGTACTGATTAGAAATGCCATTGAGCATGCCAGTAATGGCAACACGTTGTGTTAGGTGAAACTCAAATGAGACAGGAACAGTGGGAAGCCAATATCATCTCTCCAGCGGTGCATGTTCTTTGTGTTAGTTCTGCACTGCGTTGTTGATGTTGAAGATTTAATCATGAACTCATCCGTCCCAGGATTCAGTTTCTCATGCACCATGCCAGTGTCTAATGAGATAGGCCTAACAAAATTAGAGTTCTCTGTGTGAACGCTGTGTGACGTAGCATTTAACTAGAAAGAACTAGTCTATCATTAGACATTGCTTTTAACAAAGAATCAGTGTTATTTTAGTAGCATTAGCTGTTTCCATCCACCATCACATTTTGGTATTGGACAATTGCATAAAAATAAAAAAAACCCCGCTGGATGGTAGTGTCACGATACTGGAATGTCCAACTTGAATATGATACCTTGAAAAATATAGATTTTCGATATAACGGGTAAAACTGCCATGTATACCGCTGTAAGTTCCACCCGTCAGCCCAACAACAGAATCCAACGGCGTGGTTGAAGGAATTCTGCGTGTATGCCTTTTCAGCGTTTCTGTGAAGTTCACTTAATTTATTAAAATGTGGGTATCTAATTTTAACTCTGACTCCATGAATAATTTAATCTGACTCCAATTTTATGTGACTTCGTAAAATTTGTTACATTTGTAATTTAACAGCTGATCATAAGATTAGTTGTGATTTAATTTAGATGATTGTTGATTTTTCTTAGTATCTCTTATTTTCAAATATTCATTCCACCATGGGACTCGGTATTGCAAAGAGACTTATTGTTCGCTATTACATTAGCTAATGGACACAAATTAGCCAGTTTTTATATCAAAGAGGAGGCAGAACAACTGTTTTACCTTGTCAGGTTGCACACGCTTACTCATAACAAGTGTAATTTTAGTAATAGTCACAAAAGCTGTAGCCCCTAATAGCAGTGATAGTCAGAAATCGGATTGCCCCTATGATGTGCTCCATGCTCCATTCATTGGATCATCGGTATGATCTATCCTGGCAGAGAGATTTAAGGAAATACCACTTACTCCCCATTAGTCACTACTAAAATAATGATTTCAGAATGATACAGAATAAATCAAGGCTAACATTTATTTTGGCCAGACAGAACTTAAATAAAAAGAATAAACAAGAATCCATGGTACACAACTGATCAGCATCAAATATAAAACACAATTACAAAGTAATATGAAGATAGTTTCAAAGAGTCATCATATCTGGCACAGGACACACAGTGTGTTTGACTGTCTTTAAGACACTGACACAGCACTGCATGAGGGTTCTTCTGGCTACAGAATTCTCCCAAATGGCAGCTCTGCCACCCTTCCTTAAATACCCAGACCAGAACAAAAGGGTTGTAAATATTTGCTACACAAACACCTGGTTTCGGGGGAGAGGATCAGATATCTTGAAGAGACCACTCAAAAGGAGGGAGAGGGGGAGAAGTTTGTGCAGGGCGATGTCCTACACTCTTTCTGTGAGATCCTCTCTCCAGATTAGTGAGTTTCGTTGTTTTATTGCAGGGTGTAAGATGTCTTAGCAGTAAAACCAATTCTTACACCGTCATGCAGATAATTTGTTATCTCATAATCTTTTGATAATTTGGGTAATTTTGTTGTAATAGCTTACACACTGCACAGGGATGCTTAATTTGAATCATTGAACTACATTTACATAAAAAAGAAACGTAAACAATCAGTAATAAAATATCAAATAAACAAGTGGCAAACGATAACACAAATACAGTGAGGAAAATAAGTATTTGAACACCCTGCTATTTTGCAAGTTCTCCCACTTAGAAATCATGGAGGGGTCTGAAATTGTCATCGTAGGTGCATGTGCACTGTGAGAGACAAAATCTAATCCAGAAATCACAATGTATGATTTTTTAAAACTATTTATTTGTATGATACAGCTGCAAATAAGTATTTGAACACCTGAGAAAATCAATGTTAATATTTGGTACAGTAGCCTTTGTTTGCAATTACAGAGGTCAAACGTTTCCTGTAGTTTTTCACCAGGTTTGCACACACTGCAGGAAGGATTTTGGCCCACTCCTCCACACAGATCTTCTCTAGATCAGTCATGTTTCTGGCCTGTTGCTGAGAAACACGGAGTTTGAGCTCCCTCCAAAGATTCTGTATTGGGTTTAGGTCTGGAGACTGGCTAGGCCACGCCAGAACCTTGATATGCTTCTTACAGAGCCACTCCTTGGTTATCCTGGCTGTGTGCTTCGGGTCATTGTCATGTTGGAAGACCCAGCCTCGACCCATCTTCAATGCTCTAACTGAGGGAAGGAGGTTGTTCCCCAAAATCTCGCAATACATGGCCCCGGTCATCCTCTCCTTAATACAGTGCAGTCGCCCTGTCCCATGAGCAGAAAAACACCCCCAAAGCATGATGCTACCACCCCCATGCTTCACAGTAGGGATGGTGTTCTTGGGATGGTACTCATCATTCTTCTTCCTCCAAACACGTTTAGTGGAATTATGACCAAAAAGTTCTATTTTGGTCTCATCTGACCACATGACTTTCTCCCATGACTCCTCTGGATCATCCAAATGGTCATTGGCAAACTTAAGACGGGCCTTGACATGTGCTGGTTTAAGCAGGGGAACCTTCCGTGCCATGCATGATTTCAAACCATGACGTCTTAGTGTATTACCAACAGTAACCTTGGAAACGGTGGTCCCAGCTCTTTTCAGGTCATTGACCAGCTCCTCCTGTGTAGTTCTGGGCTGATTTCTCACCTTTCTTTGGATCATTGAGACCCCACGAGGTGAGATCTTGCATGGAGCCCCAGTCCGAGGGAGATTGACAGTCATGTTTAGCTTCTTCCATTTTCTAATGATTGCTCCAACAGTGGACCTTTTTTCACCAAGCTGCTTGGCAATTTCCCCGTAGCCCTTTCCACCCTTGTGGAGGTGTACAATTTTGTCTCTAGTGTCTTTGGACAGCTCTTTGGTCTTGGCCATGTTAGTAGTTGGATTCTTACTTATTGTATGGGGTGGACAGGTGTCTTTATGCAGCTAACGACCTCAAACAGGTGCATCTTATTTAGGATAATAAATGGAGTGGAGGTGGACATTTTAAAGGCAGACTAACAGGTCTTTGAGGGTCAGAATTCTAGCTGATAGACAGGTGTTCAAATACTTATTTGCAGCTGTATCATACAAATAAATAGTTAAAAAATCATATATTGTGATTTCTGGATTATTAGTTTTTTTTAGATTATGTCTCTCACAGTGGACATGCACCTACGATGACAATTTCAGAACCCTCCATGATTTCTAAGTGAACTTGCAAAATAGCAGGGTGTTCAAATGCTTATTTTCCTCACTGTAAATACAATAGAATAAAGGGACAAATGAAATAAACATGACTTTAAGTATATTCAGGTAAGAAATACTACAGAAATGAAAGTAATTAAATGTAAAATAACACTTCAGCATACCAAGTCATTTTGGACAATTTCATGCTCCCAACTTTGTGGGAACAGTTTGGGGATGGCCCCTTCCTGTTCCAACATGACGTGCACAAAGCAAGGTCCATAAAGACATGGATGAGCGAGTTTGGTGTGGAGGAACTTGACTGGCCTGCACAGAGTCCTGACCTCAACACGATAGAACACCTTTGGGATGAAATAGAGCGGAGACTTCTCGTCCAACATCGGTGCCTGACCTCACAAATGTGCTTCTAGAGGAATGGTCAAAAATTCCCATAAAAACACTCCTAAACCTTGTGGAAAGCCTTCCCAGAAGAGTTGAAGCTGTTGGGTTGGCCAACTCCATATTAAACCCTACCGATTAAGAATGGGATGTCATTCAAGTTCATGTGCATGTAAAGGCAGGTGTCCTAAAACTTTTGTCAATATAGTGTATATTTTCTGTTTTATTTGTTTAGTTGTAATTGTGTGTTTTTGTCATTTATATTAGTTTTAATTTAACCCCTTTCCAGACACCCCCCTCCCCATTTTGGCAAGTGGGGCATGAATGACATACCCAAAATAAAAAGGCTGCTACTCATAAGTTATTCTAGACACATAACCCCATATTTAGAAAGCCAACACTTGAGAGTCTACAGTTCAAGACTCAGAATTACTCAGACTGTTACTAATATGGAGATATATAGACATATATCAAACATAAAAAAAAAAAAGAATATGACATATCGATGACTCAAATCTGACGCAAATCAGGAAGAGGAGAGAGAGCTGTGAACACACTTTCACCACTTCAGACAGGATAATTTAGTGGGAAATGAATAGAAATGGTATTCTGTATGACCAAATATTTAGCAAAAATGTGATAAATCAATATGTCTCAAAATATGCATACTTTTGAACTAAGAGCCCTAACGAACACTCTTCAGGGCAGCTGTGTGGACACAATGAAACCGCAGCAGAGGTGACTGACTTCACATGCGTGTGATATTCAGTTCAAAATAGCATACGTTACAGATGGATTCTTTTGCACTCCTCACATAAATTAATAAATGAATGTCACTGAATTCTAGTTTTATCATTAACAGTGGTCAAATATCGAAGCTGGAGTCTTTAATGTTCCGAATGATACACAGTTTGTCCAAATCAAATAAGAGTGTTATTTAGTTTTTTTTATGTGAGGTTTTACAACAGTAATCTGGGGCCGATGGCGATCTTTGATTGGAAAGGGGTTAAGGTTTGAGATTAAAATTAACTAAGAGAAATAAATGCTGAGGATGTATTTTAATTGTTGGTTCAATGTTATCAAATGAAACCTTAAGTGTTACCAGAATTATTAATATTTTGATTCTTCCAGTCTGTCAATGTGCCAGTCTGCCTGTGTGAAATATAAATTAGAAGAGTTACTACTGTATATAAGTTTTTAGATTGAATTTGAAGGAACTGTTAACTTTTGGCCAATTTTTATTCACTTTAATTATTTCTTGAAATGTACAAAAGGTCATGTGCTTAAAAAGGTACCTTATTATTTTCATTTTATTAAAGTAATTTTGATTATACATCTGCAGTTAATCATAATGCCATGGGAAATAACAAATTACTCTTTAGCACTGGCCAATCAATCATGGTAAAGTTTGTAGCATAGATTAATGTATAGTTCAAGTGCACTTCAGAAGAGATCATAAGACCTAATGTCACCACCTTAGATAACAGAAAGGTGTCCTATCCTAGGTGAAGAGGATGAACAGGTATTTTAAACGTTTTAATCAAGCTTTATACGACTGCATGCTAATCAAGGCTTGGTCTTTAGGTGTCATGTGATTTTAAGGGTCAAAACTGGGCTAGTTAGCATAGTCTCATTTTCCCCTGCTGGTACGCTATATTGCCAAAAGTATTGGGACACCCCTCCAAATGAAATAAGAATGGGTCGCTCTCAGGAGCTCAGTGAATTCAAGCGTGGTACCGTGATAGGTTGTTCTCACGTCTTTTCGATTCCGAGCCGATCCGTTTTGTTGCCAGCGGCACAGGCAACAACAACAGCTGAGGGTTCTCGCTCTCTCTTCTCCGACGGCGAAGTAACACAAACCCACCTCTTGTCACTCACTCGTCTCATTCGCTCAGGTTAAATAGTGCTTGTATTGTGCATAATTTTACGCGCTCACACCAAAAGCATGCGCACCACTGATCTTAATAAGTGGAGAGCACAAGTACCTAGTAGAGAGTAGTAGTCGCAAGTACCAAAATTAGTGGCTAACTGCGCTTAAACGGTCAAATACACAAAATTATGTCAAAATGCCGGTCTTGACGAGTATTCAGTTAAACACAGTCAGTTCTGGAACGTAAATAGTTGAGAAAGCTAATGCATGTTGTATAACAGTATATTAGATCCGTGCATAAACTCTTAAAGTGACAGCAGTCTAATATTCCAGCTGCTGTCTGTCATGTTAATCGTTAAAAATACTATGGTAGTCAATGGTTGCTCTATCTGCTTTGTTACAAACAGTCTTCAAAATATATTCTTTTGTGTTCAGCAGAACAAAGAAACTCATACAGGTTTGGAACAACTTGAGGGTAAGTAAATGATGACAGAATTTTCATTTTTGGGTGAACTATCCCTTTAAATCTCAAACATGCACACACTACAAGATTTTAACATTTTTGCACATCACACACTACAATATATCATTAAGATATCATGCCAGGATGAGCACTTCACGTGATCTCATGGGGAACCAGGTGTAAACATGTACGTAGCAGATCATTGATGTCTCAACAGGTAATGTTTACTTTTGCTAGCAGCTTTCTACACTCAGACTTTCATTCATCTTCGGAACATCTTTTTGATTAAATCTGAGAGCTCTCTAACCCCTCCATAGACAGCCTACACCATTGCAATGCTTCAAAAGTTCATATAAAGAGATCAGAAAACTAATCCATATGAATTGAGTGGATTAGTCTAAATGTTCTGAAGAGACTTGATCGCTTTTTATGAAGAAGAGATTTAATTCTAGGTGTTTACTCGCATATAAACATTGATCAGGGAACATAAACAGAAGCCAGGGGCATAGCCATTTCCACCCCTGATTGACGCATGGCCACCCCTGTTGCGCAAGCTTTTCTGCGGCTTTAACAGCTTATTGTTCTCCAATTGTTCTCCAATCAAATGAACTGACACTGGCAAAAAGGCCATTCACACACTGCAGCTGAAAATTGTCACTTCACCTATTATTATGTGGAAAATAACAAGCTCAAAGATGCCTATAATAAGTGGACATGGCAATGCTGCAAATGCAATAAAAATGTTCTTCAAGTACATGTTTACATAGCAAAAGAATGGAAAATTAGCCCAGTGGAATGGAGAAAAAAAAACGTCTCAGGTTACAAATGTAACCATTGTTCCCTGAGAACAGGGAACGAGACACTGCGTCAGCTTTTGCTTACGCTACGGGGAACGCCTCCAGCGTGACAGGTGCCTGAAATCACAATCAAAAAACGTCAATCCTATTGACCAGCGACAGCCTATGATGTCATCAAGGCGCGACCAGGAAGTATATAAGGGCGCCTTGCCAACATGACAGTATCTAATCGTCTGAAGGGACTGTTTTGGCAGGCAGGCCCTGCGGCATGGCACAGCGACGCAGTGTCTCGTTCCCTGTTCTCAGGGAACAATGGTTACATTTGTAACCTGAGACGTTCCCTTTCGAAAGGGAACTCGCACTGCGTCAGCTTTTGCTTACGCTACGGGGAACGATATACCCACTACGCCATGCCGACGGGAGTGCATGCCCATAGGCAGTGACAACTGTCAAGACAAGCAAATTCTACTGAAATGCCTGAATCACTCCCCTTCTGGTCACATTAGGCTGTCAGTGACAGCGCTCCCTACGGTCATAGCCCAAGCTATCGCCCAAGAATGAACCCTCACACACATGAGGTCCTTCCCAGGCCCTGCTCGAAGGCCTGGAACCACCCTTTCGACTTAGAAGGGGTCCCTTTAAGGGAACGTGGCAAGGGAACTCGAGGGAACCCTATGCCAGTCACTATTCGGGAGGTCCTCACCGAATGCCACCAGGGAGACCTGACCTGGTGACCCAGTCTGCTATGGGACACGTAATACGGTCAACCCTGTCTGTAGTGTACAGAGCCTCTGGTACACGCCTATGAAAAGGCATCCCGCTAGGGTGCTGCAAGAAAGGCAGTGACATCCACTAGCCGGATCTCAGAGACGGGCCATCCCGGAGAGCGGTGCTCAGCGAAGTGCTTTATAACCCTTGCTAGCGAGGGGAGTTCAGCCGCTCAATCCTCGGATCTACCAAGCACCTACTTTAAAACGTGCTTAGGAGGCCAGAGGCCTTACAGGCTGATCATACCAGGGAGGCCCCGAGGGGCCTACAACCCTAATCAGCGCCAGGCGGCCGTAAGCTCATAACAGACCCTCACTTGAGAGGAGCTCATAAGCCTGCCCGGTAGGTACCCATGCCGCAGGCAAACTATGAAAGTCCCCTCCTGTGGGGACCGCATAGCAGCAGTAACCTCTCGTCGTGCTAGGGTAAGCACACCGCCTTCAGGTCTCGCGAACGGCCAGAGACCGGCGCCTGATAGCAGGTGACCACTAGCTGTCAGCGTAAAGCCAGTTGTGTGTTCCCGCCTAGGGAACTCGTTCCCCAGGGAGGCCGAGAGGGACCTCCACCCGGTAACCTGTGCCGACTGCTCGCGTGTCCAACAGCGGAGCTCGCCCTCAGGAAGGCCATATGGGCCTTATACCTGATAGCAGTCGTGCTAGCCCTCGGGGTAGCTGGGAAAACCAGGGACTCGCTTCAACAGGGAGGCCTAGCGGGCCTACCACCTGCAAGAATGTTGGGCATTTCTCCATCACAGCCCTCCGCTTAGTGGCTGGACCTATCCAGAGACCACGAGACAGGAGCATGCCTTCAGAGGAGGCCCCGTGGGGTCTACTACTCCAAGCGAATCCCACAGGGAAGCCCCGTGCCGCTTGCCTGATAGCAACCCATGCTACGATCCGTTACCAAAACTGGGGACCGGGGAACGACTTCAGGGAGGCGCAATGCCTCCACCTGATAGCAGAACATGCCACCCGTCTCAGAGCGGGAGCTCGCCTTAAGGGAGACCCAATGCCTACCACCTGATAGCAGACTGTGCTACTCATAGCACTTCCTGCTCACCGCCACAGCCAGGAAGGCTACTAGCACTCATGCTAGCCCTCCAGTGACTGGAGCCCAGGAACGCCCCCACAGAGGAGGTCAGGTGAGCCTGCTTACCCCACAGCAGGCTCTTAGGGAGGCCAGGTAACGCCTACCACCTATTAGCAGCACGTACCAGCCATCGAGGGGCTTAAAGCCGGTGGCGCCCCCTCGGGGGAGACCAGGCAGTGCCTGTTGACCAAGCAGGCTCTCAGGGAGGCCAAACGTGGCCTCCACCTGAGCGAAGATAACCCAAACCAGGAGCCTACCCCTCAGGGAGGCCTTTAAGAAGGCTGGCTGCTGCACCTGGGCTGACGGCAGCTGTCTGCTGCTGACAAAGGCCTGGAAATCCAGATATCACCTGGGAACTCGTCCCCAGGGAGCTAGTTGACGAGGTTACTGCTGACGTCGACACCGGTGGAGAAAATCCTCCCAGGCACACTCGTGTGCCATGGCGTCGAGACTTCTTGCAAGGAGGCCGGTTGATGCCTACTACCTGTCCTGAAGTCCTGCTGCCCAGACCGCCCAAGCTGGCTACCAACAACCAGCTGGCTCTTATACCCGCACCTGGGGCTGGTCCTTCCAGGAGGTAACTAGGAAACAAGTTCTCACTTTGCCCTAGGGCCCCCAAGACGGCGCAGTCTCTCGGGCAGTGCCTACAGACATGGACCTAATCACATTGCCAACAGCAGTGTACTCAGCAGAAGTGCTAACAAAAACCCTCTAAGCGAGGGGAGTACAACTTACGTCACCTGCCTCGGGGCGGCTGTCTTATTTCCTATGCAGCGGCCAACCGTAATGCGAGGGCGTCAGCCAATGGCAATGCTCGGGCCTCAGGGGAGCATCCGACCAGAACCGTAAACATCGGTTTATCCGATGTTCAGCTTACCCCGAGCCCTAAAGAAGGTGGAGCAGAGACATAAAGCAAGGGTAAACATTACTTTTTCATAGAAAAAATAGAACCCACCGGCCGAACCATCCTCCAGGAAGAGGCCGGGGGCCGCCAAAAGATGGCGGCCACCAAGCTCTGAAAGGCGGAAACAGCAGATAAAGTCTAATCGCAAACCGGCGAAAGACGCTTCGTTCCGCCCCACGACCACTGGCAAAGTCGCTGTCTCCTGCAACACCTCGACTGCGTTACTCGTAACCCCAGAACGCAGAGAAGGGGGCGGGCCTTGGCCGGACAACTCTGTAACAAGAGGAGGTTAGGTCAAGGATGCATAACAAGCCCTGTTTATATCAAGACAGGCCAGGGGCGAACGACCTTCCTTAGAAGGGAACGCCCCCATCCTTGACGGAACCTAGGCCAAGTGGTGCGACCTAAGTCTGCACTAGATCCACTCAGGGCTCGGGAAAGAAATATTATCACCTCTAATAATACACAATGAGGCCCCCGAAAACCCTTTTCCCAAAGCCCCGCAGAGCTGGGCGCAGATCTCACTACAGCTCATGCAAAAGTGCATACCCGGTCTTCAGCTACTTCACACTTTTACGCTAGGAAAAACACAGCTCGCCCCCGACACTACAAACCCTCGGGCAAGAGCGCAATTCAGTTACCCACATCAGTGGGTAAAACATACACGGAGAGGCAGCAAATTCTACTAGCAAAAGTGAGGCATACACACACAACCACATAATGTTGCAAAGAAGATCGTTCTTAGCTTACTCACGGGGAGCTGCAGGCCCTGCGAAATCCAGCGATGATCCAGACTTCCCCAAGCAACCCCTCAGGGGAGCGACGGTACAAAAAAGTCCTGAAAAACATAGTTTGAAAATGTTTCGCCCTATAGAGGGGGACTCACCAATCGCTCCTCGCGGTGCTTCAAACCAGCCCTCGAGCAAGTATCCGCCCACCGCTTCCTGAGGGGGGCGCTTTAACAAACAAACCAGGCGGGCCGTCAGAATCGTACATTTCCTGCTCATCATGGGCCCACCGGCCTGATGTAAAAACGCCCGGGGAAAAGGTCAGAGGAAGGGAAAAAGGCAGCGTTCAAGTCCGCTCCCTCGGGGGCGGAGTCCGCTGCCTACGCTGGTTCCGGTCGCCAGCCCCGGCTTCCTTCCTCTTCCGGTTGCGGGTGTCCCGCCTCTTTTGCGTCCCGCTCCTCCGCGGCGGGGGCGCTCGAGAGGCAACGCTGGCTCGTTGTTCCCGTCTCCAGCCCTCAGACTGAGACGGGAGAGGGACACCCGACTGCCTGGGCGCGGTCCCGGACCTCCGCGGAATGCATGTTTTAAATGCCGCCGAGCGCGCCCTCGCCTCTCTGAACTTTTCCACCACCGCCTCCACGGAGGTGCCGAAAAGCTCAGAGGGCGACACCGGGGCATCGAGGAGAAAGGATCTCTCTTTCCCCCCGATGTCCGCCAGGTTGAGCCACAGATGTCTCTCCGTGGCCACCATCGCCACGAAAGCAGTCTGCTTGGTGGCCCGGAGAGACAAATCCGTGGCCCGGCGCAACTCGGCCACCGCTTCAGGGGTTATTCCCTCCCCCTGATCGAGGTCCCCCAGCAGGTCTGCCTGGTAGGCCTGTAACACGGCCATTGTGTGTAAGGCCGCCCCGGCATGACCCGCCGACATGTATGCCCTGCCGTTCAAGCGTGCGGTGGTCCTGAGCGCTTCCGTCGGCAGGGTGGGAGCCCTTAGTGTCGATAACCTCCCGGAGGCGAGATAGTGTGCAAACGGCTCGTCTACGGGTGGCAACGACACATATCCAGCCTCGGGCAATCCCTCAACATCAGCGAAATTAGCCCGCTGATGTCGATGGATACGGGCTGAATAAGGTTTCTTCCATCCCTTCGAGATCTCTTGGTGGAGATCGGGAAAAAATGGAAGACTCCCAGGAGCTGGTTGGTCATGGGCGGAGAGAAAACGGTCGTCCAACCTACTTGGACGCACGTCATCTCTCCTAACACGCTGCCAGGGCAGCTGCAGTCTACCTGCAGCGCGCTCCATGACCTCCAACAACTCCCCATACATGGGACAGGGTGGTTGGGAAGCCTCAGCCTCAGGCGCTTCATTCGCCTCCCCAACCATCCTCTGCTCGAACGGAAGAGCAGCGGACGAGGAGGAGGAACCCAAATCCAGTTCCTCCTCCGAGGTCCGCCCCTCGCGATCTGGCTCGTCGTCAACCAAAACCACACCAGCCTCTAGGCGACGAGCCAGATCCAGCTGGGAACCCCAAGATTGTATGCGCCGCTCAGCCTCAGCACGAGCGGGGCCGTTCCCAGCTGCTGAGCTCTCTCCCCTCGAGAAGAGAGCCAGACGAGAGCGGAGCGTTCTCATGGGAAAACGCTCGCAGTTCGCACAGGAGGCTCCCTCGAGAACCTCCCGTGCGTGCTCTTCCCCCAGACAGTATACGCAAAGTGAGTGTGTGTCATCAGGTGTAAGATACCTGTTACACGGATCCACGCACCTGCGGAAGTGGCGCTGCTTGCTAGCACACTTTGAAGACATTTCCCAACGGTGAAACAGGCAAAACAGTCCCTGAAGACGAAAAGATACTGTCATGTTGGCAAGGCGCCCTTATATACTTCCTGGTCGCGCCTTGATGACATCATAGGCTGTCGCTGGTCAATAGGATTGACATTTTTTGATTGTGATTTCAGGCACCTGTCACGCTGGAGGCGTTCCCCGTAGCGTAAGCAAAAGCTGACGCAGTGCGAGTTCCCTTTCGAAAGGGAACTTTTCCAAGCCAACAAAATGGTAAACTATGATAGCACAAA
Source organism: Romanogobio albipinnatus (assembly GCA_023566225.1). Lineage (NCBI taxonomy): Eukaryota > Metazoa > Chordata > Actinopteri > Cypriniformes > Gobionidae > Romanogobio > Romanogobio albipinnatus. Next base: position 26,691,249 of record CM042260.1, on the reverse strand, counting down.
GAATGTGCCGCCATTTGCATTTGTACTTTGCAACAAAAATATAAATGAACACGCTTTTGAATTTTTAATAACGTAAAAAAATAATAATAATAATTTTAAACACTTTTTTTCTTGCGATTTTTACTTACAACTATAAGCCATTGGATCGGTTATAGACTACTCAAAGAGCTCTACCGGTTTCGGTATGGATTGATTCCATTTGTGTTGGAGACTCATATGGAAGAAAATGTATGCCAGGTAAAAATGCAATCATTACATAGGAACGATGATACAGTTTAACCAGTTTTTTTAGATGATATTCCATGCAGGATATACAGTAATTTTCTCTAAATTTGAAGCAGGATTTTTGGCCACCCCAATAAAATCATTGTATCTTACCTGGCCACCCATAAAAAAAAAGGTCTGGCTACGCCCCTGATAGAAGCTCAACCAAACTTGAATGACGCGCAAGAACAAACCTCTTCCTGAAGCTCAAACTTTCCTGTGTAACCTATGAGGTTCATTCTCGTGTGTTACTTGTAACTGCAGCACGTTTTTCTCACGCATCATTCAAGATCTTCATTTGCTTTCCGAAGATGAACGAAAGTCTCAAGGGTTTGGAACGACATGAGTTTGATTAAATGATAACAGAATTTTCATTTTTTGGGTGAACTAACCCTTTAAATGTGAACTGACTGCCCTCCTAAATGAACGCCTATGTGTGCATGCCAGATGTGTGAGAGAGACACCTCACCCCCGTTTTTTTTTTTTATTCCCAGTTCCCACACATAATAAAGTTTTGTCAAGGACTGACTTTTTGAACCCCCCATCCTTCAAAGCCCAGCGATGCACATCACATATCTCAGTCCAGATATATTCATCCGTTCCAGAACTCATTTTCTGAACCTGTCACTCTCTCCACCCTTATGAGAGTGTGTGCTGTGCAGTTCTTTACATTCGCACTTGCTCAGCGCACCACAAGAGTAAAAGTGCTGGAAGAAAGGGATTTCTCTCCTGTGACGGTTATATTGTTTTCTCCGGTGTTTCAGCTGACCTTTTGCTTTTTCTTTAGTTTCACTGAATGTGTTGAGCAATGCTGCTGCTTCCTTGAGACAGAGACTGAGAACCTGCCTATCTAGGGCTTAGTATATCAAAACAAATGTCTCTGAGGATCAATGAATTAAAGTCCGATGTGGAACCAAATCAAGGTGAATGGATTCAGCCAGCAACAAGTTACTCGAGTGTTCAGTGCTGAAGCACAAAAGTATAACTGTGAGTTGGCATTTAGTAGCTGACATTTCAAGATCCTGTTTTGTTGTGCCAGAAGTCTAACTTCATAAGAGCATGAACTTCTTTTTGTTGGTGCTAAAAGCCATGTTGTGTGCTACAGTGCGTGTGTGTGACCTTGGGGTGCACGGTTAGCATATTTGTCAGTTGTAAGTAGTTGTTGAAGATATGGGGTGATCAGTGGACCATATCTAGAGATCAGGGTGGCTGATGGAATATCGATATGTATATATAATAGGCATACATCAGCCTAAAAAAGTAATTGGACACTAGCCACAAATGATTGAATGTATTTGTATTATATAACAAATGTGCAAACATATGAGTGATTATATAGGCTAATTGGAGATACATTTTGCATTTTCAAAAAAACTGTTCACTTACAGAAATTCTTTATAGTATCTTATTGAAAACATATTAAAATGTAATAAATCAGTGCTTGCCAAACACAAGTTACTTCCTTTGTTTTTCTTTTTTTTTACTTTTAACGAAAAAACTGATTGCTTTATATGATTATTTGTCAACTCTGTTACTGTCAATTCTGTTACATACTGTCAACATTGTTACTCTACCTTGGTAACAGAGTTTGACGGTAACAGAATTGACGATTTTAAACTTTTTACCCAAAAGCTCCACTTGCACACTTGTGCACATGGCACTAATGAACAACTCTCTATGTGATCAGTGATAAATTATGTTTTCCTTTTGATATTGTGGGAACAATTCCGATGTTTTACAATATAACTCTTGGTGTAAGAACTTTTTAGATAAAACTGTTTTCTCAGAGAGAGCACAAATACCTTTCAGTGCTTCAGATTTTATCAGTGAGGGAAAGTGACATCATTTCCTGTACCTTACATAGTTGTGGGAGATAATTCCACCAATTTAAAAGCAAAGTATGGTACGGTCAGGGGCGGATTGGCAATCGGGAATACCGGGAACAATCCCGAACGGCCGGTCCATTTCAGGCCGAACCAAAACAGCTGGTCAAAACGTTTTTATATATATATATATATATATATATATATATATATATATATATATATATATATATATATATATATATATATATATATATGATACGTAACGCTACCGTACCGGCCTGTGGCCGGCCGCTCAGCTGCAGCGGAACGCAGCTGTGTGTGTGTGTGTGTGTGTGTGTGTGTGTGTGTTTCAGACCGGGCCAAATCAATACTTCCAATCTTGAGGGGGGATACGAGCGGCCCCTCCCAACTTGGACTGATCCTCGTATTTCCTGACATCCGATTGGCTCAAAGGAGTTTACTTATGCTGCGTTCCAGGCAGGTTTTTGAGCCTGTAAGTTACGACTTCAAACCACGACTCACGACTTTGTAGCGTTCCAGGCAAAGTCACGCCAAACTGCCTGAGCGGTAGCTAGATGTAAACAAAGAATGGCGAACCTTACGGGCATTATGCTCATTTTCAATCATTTCTATCGCCAAAGGTGCTTACACCATGCCTATTTGAGGGAAACGGAGGAGAAAAAACAGTGCATAAGACAAGAGAAGCTGTTATACCTTTTATTTTACGTTATTTGCATATTTGGAAATGTATTTGGTATTCATTTATTCTTGCACTCCATGGCCTGACACTAGAAAAGCTGCTGATAATGCATAACATTTGCGGATAAAAACGTTAGAGCAATACCTTATATTTGGTTTGTAATGTACGACTTTCATAAACACCGCATCCATGGGGGCTGCCATTGTTGCTTCGCGGGCTATGTGACGTCAGATCTCGTAACTGGGAGTACATCGATCTAGTACGAGTTCACGGGTGGGAAGTCACGGGTTTGACTGCCGTTCCAGTGCACTTTCACAGGTAGAAGGTTGGAAAAACACGGGTTACGGGTTGCCTGGAACGCGGCATTAGTTAGGTTTGGGTTTGTGTGAATGTCCATATTTTTTTACGGTCTATGTGTGAATGCAACAGAGACAGACGGTAAAAATGGCGAAAAGAAGGAAAGAAGAGAAAGAAATGGGTGGGGCCGAAAAAATAAGAATGAAAAAGAAAAAAATGTTGGCACAAGAGGCAGCTAAATGTGCCAAATTAATGGACCTTTTCCGCACTGAAAAGGGTGCTGTGGCAGGAGGTGCAGATGAGGAAGGACCCAGCAGTAGTAGTGGGAAGTTCGGATCATTTTACTGACTCGGATCTTTGAGTCTCGTTCAGCAAAATGAACGAATCTTTTTTCGAGTCATTTCGTTCATTTCAGAAAAATATAATTAAAATGACATGTTAAATAGCCCAACCCATCTAGTACTTATGAAAATGTTGATTACATTTGTAAAACTAAATAAAAATAAACTATAGGGTACTGCAACCAAAGCCAAATGATAAGAAACTGAAACGTTTAATTAATTGATTAGTTGTTGGGTCAGGCTATTGCAGTCTAATGGTGTGTTCACTAACTCTGTTAGTTCACCTCACCTCCTGATCCGAGACATTCTTTCTTTTGCAACTTCATATTTATCACGTTTGTTCTCCGCCTCTCGTGTCTTCGAACTCCTCGAGACGTTAGTTGTCGACTCGTCTGTGTCTGACTCTGATGGGGCTGGAACCGGGCCATGTGACACAGGTCCGGGAAGAGAATGATTAGTTCATCTTTCGAGTCTCGAGTCTCGAGTTCGGGTTTGAGTCTTTCGTTCTTCCTGTCAGTCCCTCAGAGTCTATGCTGTCAGTAGCGGAAACAGAAAAGATTCGTTCTTTCGAGTTCGGGTTTGAGTCTTTCGTTCTTCCTGTCAGTCCCATAGAGTCTATGCTGTCAGTAGCGGAAACAGAAAAGATTTGTTCTTTCGAGTCTCGAGTTCGGGTTTGAGTCTTTCGTTCTTCCTGTCATATTATCAGTTAATATCAGACATAAACAAATATGGGAAATATATTGACTATTCAAGTCTAACATCACAAATTCAAGTCAATTAGATTATTACTCATTTTGAATCATATAGCGCAAACACACACACACACATATATATATATATATATAGTGTGTGTGTGTGTGTGTAATATGTTTTTGTATAGGTGCTATAGGCCTATAAGCTATAGGTTTAGGTAACATTTTTAAACTGATTTTTATTCATTAATAACACAAGGACAAAAAATAATATAACTCAATAGAGAAAAATAAAATACAGTTGATTCAAAACGAGTAATAGTCTAATTGACTCGATTTTGTGATGTTAGACTTGAATAGTCAATATATTTCCCATATTTGTATATGTCTGATATTAACTGAGAATTATATATAAAAAAATAAAAATAAAATAAAAAAATAACTACGTGCTTGTTAGTAAAAAGGCTGTGAACTAGTGTTCAATAGAGATTGCTAATGTGTCGTCATCATGACGTATTCCCAGTGGTAAACGCAAAGCATTTTGGGAATCCGCGGCACAAACGGTTACGGGCGCCAGTCTTCTATGCATGGAGGCAAGAACGCAGTGTTCAAGATGCCGTCTACCTACTGTGTTATAAACTGCAATAGTCCTTCTCACGATAGAAGTGGCATAAAGCTTAAGAACGGGGTATACAAATATAAGTAAACACTTTGCCGTTTGAATGATGTCCTGTATGAACAAAATGACGTTGTATATTTTTATGTGTCCACTGTTCCGCGCCCCCCTCTCTCAGGCCGGCTACACACTGCAATCGTGGCGTTTTCTGTGTCTTTGCACACCAGAAGCGTGTCTGACGCGGCGATGCTGCTGCTAGGTGACGAAGTGGAAGGCCTATAATTCATGTTAAACGCTTCCAACGTGTTGCGTGAAAGATAGGCGTCGGGACTATTTGTAGCATGCACGCGTTTTCCGCGCGGCTCAAGCCGCAGGTAGTGTGAACGCTCTAACCTATTAACATGAGAGCCGAAATAAAAACGGACACTACGCTTGCAGTGTGTAGCCGGCCTCACACACACACACACGCAGGTTTGTTCAATTCGGACTGCATGCAGATAGATGAGAGAGAGCGAGGAGCGTGGTGCTTAAAACATTAGCATAACTTTGAACGGACGACAGTTTTCTGCCCCACTTTTACAATCTCCAGGTCCTGGACCCATCCATCTGTTAAAAAGACTGCAGCGACTTGAATTCTGAAAACTTTGCGTGTGTGTGAACGCACAACACTTAATATGTAGTTATATATATATATGGGTGCTGGAAGTTGGGCAAAAGTGTGACGTCCCTTGACCAGTCGCTCAGCTCGTAAGGATCCAGTCCTTTGATTCCCTTTATTTTCTCATCAGATCTTGTCTTTGCATTAGGATTTAGTTTTAGGCGATATGGTCTGACAATGTTTTCTTTAGCCTGCTGCATTTTGTAGGATTATATTCTGTTTTTCTCTCTAATTTTTAATTATTTTCATGCCAGAACACTAACCTGCTATGCCAGGCCATGTAAACGGGCCAAACATACCCATAATTCTTTGCATTCTGATGACGTTACAGCCCAGTTGGTCACATGTCTTAGCGATCTCTATACAGTGACAAAGTCACGTGTCAAAAGAACGACTCAAACGTCAAACCCGAAAGACTCGTAAGAACGAATCTTTTCTGTTTCCGTTACTGACAGCATAGACTCTGTGGGACTGACAGGAAGAACGAAAGACTCAAACCCGAACTCGAAAGAATCTTTTCTGTTTCCGCTACTGACAGCATAGACTCTGTGGGACTGACAGGAAGAACGAAAGACTCAAACCCGAACTCGAGACTCGAAAGATGAACTAATCATTTTTGTTCTTTCCAGTACAGATTCAGCGTAATGCGCATGCGCGGTCAACACAAAATGAACGAATCACTCTCTGAGACAACTCGGTAGTCCCGAGTCATATTAAAGATTCGTTCAAAATGAACGAATCGTTCATGAACGACACATCACTACCCAGCAGCATGGACAGGATAGGTGCACGATTAGGCCGGCGAGCGGCTGGCTGCCTGTGCGTGAGCGTGGCGTTTTCCATGTCTTTGCACACCAGAAACGAGTCTGACGCGGCGCTGCTGTTAGGTGTCATGATAAGCCTACAAAGACAAACATCTTTTCCTATTCTATTTTGCTTGGAAACGCTTCCAACACTCTTGCGTGTCACGTGAAAAATAGACGTCTGTTCTATTTCTAGCATGCGCCCGTTTTCCGCGCGCGCCCTGTGTCACGCAGCTCTAACCTGTTAACATGGGAGCTGAAATAAAAACGGACATGCCACGCATCCAGTCTGTCGCCGGCCTTAGTGATAAATGACACAAAATATTGATTTGAAAAGGAGTTTATTGATTTAAAAACGATTGTATTGGTACCGCTAAGAAAATAGTCCATTCCGGTGTGGTGAACAAATGAGTCCTATTGAAGAGATGAGTTCGAGCTTAGGACCCTATTAGTATGCCTGATCCGTCAGGAGGAGCAGGAGAGGAAGAGGAGCAGCAGGAGGAGAGAGAATGAGGAGGAGAAGAAAGGAGGAGAGAGTAGCAGGAGGAGAAGAGAGGAAGAGCAGGAACCAGGAAACAGACAGGTAGAGGGGCAGTGTGCAGGGCTGGGAAGGCAATCATATTAGGCATATCAATCAATCAATCAAAGCTTTATTAAGGACATGCACACAAAAATAGAAAAATACAGCACAGTGTTACATATGTTACATATTTACATATAGGATAAAATGCCAATAGTTCCACATACTAGATAATAACCTGACTGAAGCACAGATTGAATTAGAAAATATATTATTCTTTGCCATATTTAGTACTCATGTTCTTCTCATGCATATGTTATGTAGCTGTACAATCAGTAAGCAGAGGCAGGGTCCAGCACAGGGGAAGCTGAGGCAGGGAGAGTTGAAAGTGAGTACACACACACACACACACACACACACACACACACACACACACACACACACACACACACACACACACACACACACACACACACACACACACACACACACACACACACACACACACACACACACACAATCTCTATTGTATGGGACTGCATTGTAGTTTTTGAGTATGAGTGGGTGTGAGTATTTGTAACTATTTTAACACTCCGACTAACTATACACATGACATGATGGTAGTTAGCAGTATACTGTGTGACTTATGTGTTTGAGATTAGGTTTTGCTGACCTGGTTGTTTTCAGTGCAGTGGTGACTTGCTTATACAACCTGATGAGGCAGGTGTTATCCTAAAGTTTCTAGAAGGTCTTCAGCGTAATCTGATTGTCTTTATACCATAAAAACACTATTAGAATGAAAATAACTGCAAAAAATCCTGCTCGTGTACCAAGGGCACTCGCGTAAAAGGCCTCTCCGTCTTAAAGTCCCGGGCTGAATTTCAGTCCCAGTACGTCCCTGGGTACGGTAACAGAAGAGATACAAGATTTATGGACACACATTTGTATAGGCTAAAAGTTATGTTTAAACAATTTAATGTTGACTATTTAGAAAATCTTATTAGAAAATGACTATTTAGGGCTTTTATAAATAGAATAAATGAAATATTACCAAAAGAAAAGTTGAATCAAATATTTTGATTACACGATACATGAAAAAAATACACTGACTAATTCGGACAAGAAATCATGATTTTCAGCTAAATAAGATAGAAAATACAGAAAATATTATATTGCTATGGCATGTAACATCTTGTGATTCATGACAATGATTAACAAATGATTAAAATAATTAAAAATATAACCATTTGAAAAAAACACCAAATGTACCTGCAATTATAGAATCACTCACATGATGCTAGAGCTTTTCTACTTTAGAAAAAAAAACTTTTCTTAGCCATTTTACTTTTTTTTTTTATTTTTTTTTTTAAGATTTTATTATTATGATAGGACAGTAGGTAGACAGGAAGCGAAGTGGGAGAGAGAGAGAGGGACGGGATCGGGAAAGGACCACGAACCGGGACTCGAACTCGGGTCACCCGAAGCGCAACAGCGCTATATGTCAGTGGCACTGCCCACGAGGCTATTGGTGCCGACGCCATTTTACTTTTAACCAACGAAACGATTTTAGTGGGTGTCAGTTCCTAGCATAATAATAGATATTGAACTATAGACCTATTTTGTGTTTGCAAACAGCAATGATGTTTTTTTGTGGGCGGAGCCTATCTGGTTGCAGAAAATGACAGTTCTACCAGGAAGACTCGGGAGACCAGATAAAGTATGATAACACCACAAGTTTATTAGCAGACCAGCAAGTATTAAATTAGAGGTTCTTTGGCGTAGGCCCCGTCCGTAGCGCTCGTCACGAGGGTAACGGACTCTGCAAATCCAAGTTTATATCTCACAATTCTTAGAAGGATAAACAGAATTGTGAGAGATACTCGTTATTCTTTTCCTCAGATTTGCGAGTTAATATCACGCAATTCTTCCCCTCAGAATTGTGATATACACTCACAATTGCAAGTTATAAAGTCTGAACTGGGATATATAAACACGCAAATCAAGCATATAGCGTCAGTTCTGGCAGGTCACGTTAGTCAAACTCACTGTCTGTCAGCTGATCACGTCTACCTATAGGAATATGACGTCTATCACGCATACATATACATATAAATATATAGCTCCTCAGTACTATCAGCAGCTATCGTGTTTCTCCAGAGCTCATTTACCCTCCTCCACCCCCAGCTCCTCCTCTTGTCAGTCAGGATTTGGTATTCTGATTTCCCTTGAATCAGACTAAATTCCTGAATCACTTTGTACATGTAATATCAACATTAATGATATCTGCAATACATTATGTTGCTTCTGTTCTGTTTACCCTAAGGGGGGTTATTGCTGCTCTCTCTGCTCTTATCCCTGCTAGGCTGCATGGATGCGCATGGAGTTCTTGCCCAGAACAGAACCATACTGGCAATCCAACCTATATGCTAATAGTCAATCATCTTTGACGATAGTGGTCCTGACAAAAATGCAATAATTGTGAGATAAAAATGTTATAGGCTAAGTTTAAAAGTTATCTAAGTAAAATGGTTTAGGCTGAAATATTATTTCATACTGTAACTGCTATGTTCATATGTCCCTTATTAACTGCATATGTGAATATTATGTAGACTTACTGTTTTCATCAACTTCATGCTTTAATAGTAGACTAATCATTGCAGGTTTCATCAGTCCAGTCTGTGACTTGGAACATAAACGTCTGTGTTTAGCTTCAAAGGGTGTCTCCAATGATGGGATTTTATAACAATGAAGACCATATTTTTTGTATTCCGATTCTGACATACAAAGCAAAGGCATAACAAAACATTTTTCTCTTATTCTATGGATTTTGCCCATTTTTCTCCACTTGTTACGCTATTTTTCGGCAGCCACTATGCAAGTGACGTAACTGTGACGTGTGCAGTAACTTACATTAAGTATCATAGAATTCCGTAATTTTTTTTCAACAATTTATTTTTCCTTTTACACATTTGACATTACACATAGTTTACATGTAGTAACCCTAACCCTAATTATATACAAGTACATATTGTAAATGAATATTACTCAGTACTTAATTGTATAATTACACTGTAACAAGGACACCTTAATGGCATTAAATATAAAAGTCACTTGTAGCATTTAAAACGATGGATTTTAGTTTTTAGTGTTTTATTGTTAATTTATTCAGACTAAAAAGTTCAAAACATTTTATTATCAGCCATAACATGAAAATCAATATCGGCGTATGGATATTAACCAGAATCTTAGTATCCGTCACCTGTCCGCGATCCTGTTTTTAAGCTGGTTTCAATGTAGCTCAGATATTCAGATGTTGTGGGATGTCCTAACTATTTTGCTATGTGACTTGAATCGCTTTACTGAACCATTTGACACTTTGTAATCTTCAAGTCACCGTGAGGGAAACAAAGGAGTGAGATACTGCCGGGCTATTCACGTTTCTCTGTATCAGAAGCCTGAAATCTTCTGTTGGCTTAATTTATGTCCATCCTGTCACATTAAACAATAATCATTCTCATGAGACTTCCAGAAGATAAATTTCCTTGTGTAATCCTGAGTGAGTCTAATCCATCGCCGGCTCCTTTAGCACGGCCTGTAAAGGTTAAGTGAGTTTTTTCAGAGGCACAGTGTATTTTTTTTCCTCCTCTGGCAAGGGAAAGGCTGTTTGCCCAGTGTAGTTTGTTTATGTATGTGTTGGGGTAAATTGGCTATTCTTAGTCTCGTTGAAGAGCAGACGTGACAGGCAGAGGCCGTGGTTTGAACTGACTTAATTGGGCCATTCATCACAGAATGCTGATGATGTCTGCTCTCTCTTTCTCTCATTTGCTATCTTTCTGTCTTTCATTTTGCATCTTTTCTTTCTCTCGTTCTCTAAACAGAAACATAATTATTCAATCATGTGAACCAAATTCACCCACTCCGAGGATACCGTAATTAAACAGCACAGTCTTAAATTAGAAAATGGGTGGAGATTTTTGTTGTGATACCTGTAATGTTTATTTGGTAGAAACACGTTTGGGAATTGGACTGACATTTTTTACATATTTCCCTTTCATTTTCAGTTCTCAATTAAATAGTATTTTGTTATCTCTCTACATCACAGTATAATTTGACATGATGCAAATAAATGAATGTTGAATGTCACTTTATATGCTATGCTAATACACAGTGATCTAGCCCATTAGCATAATCATAACTCATTTACATGCATTACATAATGTTCCAGTTTATCATACTTTTCCATCGAACCTGCTTTGGTGACATACTCTTCAAAGCTTGTATTGCATAAAATCAACACAAGAACCTTAAAGCAGTGAATATGAGTCAAACTCAGGTCAAGTTAATAGTTAAAAGGGCCTAGTTTTTTTATATACTGATACTCAATAGTTCTCATTTTAAACAATGATATACTGTACAATGTAGTGATTTCGAATAAGACATAACCTTTTGAACGGCAGTGTTTGATCGGTAAGATTATATATATTTTTTTAGAAGAGGTGTCTTACTGTTACGTACTGCTCTGAGACTCAAAGGTTGAGGATCCAAATGCAGCTTTATTGAAGGGTAATCCACAATCGTAGTCAAAAATAGGCAAAGGCTCATACACAGGCAAAAGGGTAATCCACGGAACGGGCAAGTAATCCAAAACCAAGAGACAAGAAACCAGGGAAACCGCTCAGAAATGCAGTGCTACAACTAACAAGACTTCGCAATGAATGACTGAGATAACCAGGCTTATGTAGGGTGAAGTGAACAGGGTAATGAGACACAGGTGGATGTAATCAGGGATGATGAGTCCGGGCAGAGAGTATTATGGGTAATGTAGTTTGTGGTGATATAGTAATAGTCGAAGGTGGAGTGCCCTCTGGTGGACTACACGGGCACTCTCACTGGTGATTGTGACACTTACGCTCACCAAGGCTGCATTTATTTTATTAAAAATACAAAAAGACTTGTCTGGCTATCACCAGACTAAGCTCAATCTTTTAAGATTGCACATTGGTCTGGGGAGTCTGCTCTGTGTTTTCTACTGCACTAGAGGCGTGATCAATGAGCATAGTTCAAATGACTCTGTACGCAATTGGATAGTCCTGCAACCAATCAGACCACAAGAGGCGTGATCAACGGGCATAGTTCAAATGACTCTGTACGCAATTGAATAGTCCTTCAACCAATCAGACCACAAGAAGCGTGATCAACGGGCATAGTTCAAATGATTCTGTATGCAATTGGATAGTCCTTCAACCAATCAGACCAACGATCCATCGCTTCTCTATCCATCACCCCGATAAACCCGCCTATAGCACGGCAGGTGGATAAGCTGGTTTGTGATTGGTTCCCGCAAAATTGTAACAGAAGCAGGATAAAAAGATGTACAGGTTTCCAGCCTGAGCTGCAGCGTGAAATCCAATCGCCAGCAGATTGGGCTTGGTTTATCCAGTTTACAAAAAGACAGTAATATTGTGAAATATTATAAAAATGTTAAATAACTGTTTTCTATTTGAATGTATTTTAAAATGTAATTTATTTCTGTGATGCAAAGCTGAATTTGCAGCATCATTACTCCAGTCTTCAATGTCACATGTTCCTTCAGAAATCATTCTAATATGCTGATTTGCTGCTCAAGAAACATTTCTGATTATTATCAATGTTGAAAGAATTTGTGTAAAATAATTTTAGGATTATTTGATGAATAGAAAGTTCAAAAGAACAAATTAGTATATCTGAAATAGAAGGCTTTTGCACTATTGTACTACCGTTCAAAAGTTTTGGGTCAGTAAGATTTTTTTTTTTTCTTTGGGAAAGAAATTGATTAATTGAAATTAATACATTTACTCAGCAAGGATGCATTAAATTGATCAAAAGTGACTAAAGACATAATGTTACAAAAGATTCAATATAAAATAAATGCTGTTCTTTTGAACTTTCTATTCATCAAAGAATCCTGAAAAAAAAATGTTTTACACAACTGTTTTCAACATTGATAATAATCATAAATGTTTCTTGAGCATCAAATCATCATATTAGAATGCTTTCTGAAGGAACATGTGACACTGAAGACTGGAGTAATGATGCTGCAAATACAGCTTTGTCATCACAGAAATAAATAACAATTAAAAATATATTCAAAATAGTTAATTATTTTTCATTTTAATAATATTTCTTTTGGTATTTTTAATAAAGTAAATGCAGCCTTGGTGAGCATAAGAGACTTATTCTAAAAACATTAAAAATCTTACCGCTCAACTTTTGAACTGGAGTGTATATATGATATACACTTATTTTTATATATTTACATAGTGTACTTTTTTTGTTATATACAGTATTTCATTAAAATACATTTATGTTTTGACATTTAAAGCTAATTTTCATGGTTTTAAAATGTTTAAAGTATTTCAAATCATTAATTAGTATTTCGAGTCATTAATGATGGTTTTAAGGCAAGAATTGATTTTTTTTCCCCCTAGCAGACTATTAGTTAAAGCACTTTGTGTTTGACATGCTAAATAACACATTAAAACCACCTTTAACCGGTAACAGGCCAGTGTCCGGAATCCTGACATGAAGTTGACTGCCAAGGGCAATCCTTCAGTACTGTGTGACTGAACACCATGCAGGCTAGACAACCTCAGACTTCTCATACTGGTCTGAAACAGTCACCTGAGAGAGATGGAAGGGTTCGCTCAGCCATCAGATCACATGACCTATTGTTCATTCTGTGGGGGAATACAGGTGGTTTCCCTGGGGGGCTGAAATAGGATATCCTCTGCCTGAGCTGATCAGTGCAAACGAAACCCTCGCTCTCGAGTATCACAAAAGGAGACCACACAAGAACAATTTATTTGTGAGATGTCAAGTATGTATAAAGATTGTGTGCTTTTGTAGTAAGTTGTATGGGTTCAGCATCATGTTTTAGTCAGTGTTTTGTTCACCTGAATGTACAGCCCCATGGCAAATATTAAATACACTACTGTTCAAAAGTTTAGGGTTGATTATATGGGGCCACTTATTCTCACCAAAACTACATTTGATCAAAAATGCTGTAGTAGCCATAATATAGTGTGAAATATTATTAAAATGTTAAATAACTATTTGCTATTTTAATCTATTTAATCTATAATCTATTTATTCTTGTGATGGCAAAGCTGAATTTTCAGCATCATTACTGTAGTCTACAGTTATATTATTACAAATATTGATACTTCAAAATATTATTATTATTAATGTTGAAAACATCCATTTTACATTTACAATACATTTTTCAGGATTTTTTGGTGAATAGAAAGTTCAAAAGAACAGCATTTATTTGAAATATAAAATTGGTCAATTTAATGCATCCATTTTATAATAAATAAATACAAATAATCATACTGACCCCAAAACTTTTAACGGCAGTGTTAATATTATTGAATAATATTAAATATATAATAAAATAATGCAATATAATAGTAATATGTTAAATATAATTAACAACAACAAAAATGGCTGATAAAAGATAAATGACTGATATTAAAATTCTATATCATTTTGTGTAAATAAAAAAGGAAGCTAAAAACTAAAACCAATCCTTTTAAATGTTACATGAATTGAGTTACAAAAAAATACAATAATGTAGGAATTTGGGCATAACAACATAGTGTTTTTAAAGGCTAACTTTTAAATGAGTGTTAGATGGCAGCAATGGTAGCCTAATGTAAAAATTGGAGGAGTGCATTCACAATAAAATATGCAATACTGGCCGATAAATTAAAGAACAATCTTTAATATCGGCCGATAATTGCTATATTGTGAATTAATTCTTAATAAAGAACGCCTCAATCCCTTTGCGTTCAGCAGTGGCGTGACTGAATTTTCCCTGACCATTTTCTCCAGCTCACCTGCAAGGATGGAGAGATCAGAAGGAAGAGAGGAGCTTTTTAGACGAGAGGGTGACAGCGCACTTGGTATGCATGAGAACAGTGAGAGTAACCTTTTTATCAATCAGCTTTCATCACTGACCAGCCCTATTGAGGAACACAAAGCAGGCGGTCAGCAACATTTCTCTCTCTTTTTATTTTCCCTGCTTGTTGCTGCAGCAACTAAGCCTCTAACCAGACAGACAGGTCATTTAGCATTAAGCCGTATGCTGCGAAATATTGTCCTTTCAATAAGTAATGACTATCTGGTAGCGCTAAAAGGGCTGGAGAAGTTTTGGCCACCGAAACGCTCTGGCATCCCTCTCTATGATCATACACACTGCCTCTGCGGGTCTCCATTGTATTTAAACATATTCCGAAGAGCGCTTTAGATAAATCGTTCCGGCTCTCTCAGGAACGCCAACTTCCAGGCTCTTATTGATTGATGTGGAACAGACAGTGAAAGTTCTCAGGCTTTTCAGAGCACCGAGGGATGGATGGGGGAGGAAGAATGGAGGAGAGAGGCATTTAGCGTTTCACCCCAAAGGCACTCGAAATACTTGCCCGGTCTTTGAGGTGGCGGGCACAAATAGTCCTGTGAAAAGGGGCAGACGGGGAAAGTGATTGGAGGGAGGCTTGCTTTGGCAGTGTGGCTGGTGGGCGGGACATTCGGCGATGAAACGTTGCATAAATAATGCCAGAGGGGGGCGCTAGGTCCTCTGTTGCCATGGAGACCTTTGTGGCTGACTGAGCCTCTGTTGTGCGCGAGGTGCTTGGAAGCTGCGGCTGGCAGACCGGCCGCGCCTGTAATGAGTTGAGGAATTTCTCTAATGGGAAGAGCTAAGTGGAAGGATGGTCGACGGACTGGCTTTACGCTTATCTTGTTTGCTCTGGCGTGTGGGGTGAGACAAGGTAGGGCTATTTTATTCTGAGCTGTGCGGGTAAATGTGGAAAGAAAAGACTGTTTCTAATTTAAAGGATGAGTTTCTGAAGTTTAACTGCATTATGTATATATATATGTATGCTTTGCTAATGTTGGTTACGGTGTTCATTGGTGTTAATTCTCACTGGCTGGCTCTCCAGTCTTACTTATACTGGTTTTAAATGGTAGATTTCAGCCACAATTAGCTGTCATTTATTATTATTTAATTTCTAAATGTGAGTTTTACATAATTTAGCATTTAAAGGATTTCCTTGCACTTATTTCCTTTGAACTCTGATCAACAGGTGTTGCCGGTTTACCTTCTTTACTAGTGGTTTGCAATATCAAAATCACTTTTTTTGAGAATATATTGTACTTTTAATATTTGTCTTACAAAAGAACAAAATAAACATCATTGCAACCAAACATCAAGTTATGCCAAGGTGATTAAAATTGTTTAATGCAAGAGGTAAAGTAAAAATAAATTTTTTCCACACTTTTTTTTGTTATTTTTTGTTATGTATATTCAAGATCATAAGTTATGACAACATATGTTTTTTACATTGCTTTAACTAATTAAAATAAGTTAAGCAATCTTTTTTTAAGTTATACAAGATTCAACACATTTTTAAGTCAGTGTAATGTAATTTAAATTCAATTGACTTAAACATCCAAGTTGATTGTACTTAAAATTTTAAGGCAATGAAAAATCTTAAGGCAATTTAAAATGTATCTGAAATAATAATCTAAGTGCAATGTAGTGTCAAAAAATACTGATTTTTGATACATATCGATACTGAAATATCTGAAACGCTTCCAATACTAATTTTCCACACAATAGATACACAATACCAGCTGCACTTTCTCGCTCTCTCATCTCTCCGACAGCGAGTTGACACACAAACCCGCCTCTCCTTACTCACTCGTTTCATTTGCACTGGATGAATATTGTTGGTGTTACAGGGCTTGAATTTCGGCATTGGATTGCGCATAATTTTACTCATTCATGGACATTTTGTGCTCAACACCCAAAGTGCACGCACATAAATCCGCCTCTCAGTACTAATTTTAGTTATTTTTTGCTGCTTAGTGCGCTTAAACAGTCAAATACACACAAATAATGACAAAATCCCGGTCTGCACATAAACACAGTTTATGTTTTAAGTGAATGCAAACAGTTTTTTTTGGAGGGAAAAGGTGAAAAAAGATATGTAACAGTATAATGGATCTGTGCGTCAGGTCTTAAAGTGACAGCAACCTAATACCTGCTGCCAAATTATGAAATAATATTAAAAATATCTACATGGTAGTTTTTCCCCATGGTATCGAATGTCAGAAAATTGAGGCCAGTGAAAATACTGAGAGGCCACAGTGGCTAGTGAGCGAAACGTTAGTGTCAAGCCCTGATAACACATGTATAATATAAAGCATTATTTAATTAAATATATGTATTTTTAATAACATTTTTAATGCCATTCTAATACGAAAAGGGACAATGTGATGCAAAACAAATAGTATTTTAATGCTTTTGCAAAAGATTTGCACTCGAGAGAGAGAGAGAGAGAGAGAGAGAGAGAGAGAGAGAGAGAGAGAGAGAGAGAGAGAGAGAGAGAGAGAGAGAGAGAGAGAGAGAGAGAGAGAGAGAGAGAGAGAGAGAGAGAGAGAGAAAACGTTGCTAGCAAATGCAAAGATTCTCAGGGGAACACAAATATTTTGTGAGTGAATGCACAAGATTTGAAATATAATGCTTCCCCTCATCAGAGTTTTCTTTTTCTTCCCATCACCATGTACCCTTAAGGGCTGTATATATGTGTGAATATTTGGTGATGACGCAAAACTGTTGATTCAAAGTTTTGAATTGATTTATTAAAACAGCCAGTTTAAACTTACCAACTCAACTGTTTTTGATTTTTAAATAAGAGCTATGAGACATTAAAATGTCTTAGCGCTCTTATACCCGCCTGTAATGATAATTTTATGACCCAGTCTTTAGAATGCATTGAGGCCAAATAAAAAGCATATTACAATCAGCAATATTCGCAATGTTGCCTATATAGTTTCATACATCGTTTCATCAAAATTATAACAAATACAGTGAGGAAAATAAGTATTTGAACACTGTAGTAAAGTTCGTTCGTATGGGAAGAAGGAGGCGGGAACCGGCGACCATTCAACAAGTTTAATGAAAAATAAAATGGTGGCGGCAGCCCCTCACGGCCGACTGCCGCCTACATACAAAAAAAAAAACGTAAATAAAACACAACACAAAATCCAGGCCTGGTCCTCTCTCGTCCTTCACTGTTGTCGCTCCTCCTTTATACTCCCTCACTCCTCCGTGAGATACGAGACGGCTGCAGCGCGCAGCTGGCGCCCATCCCCACTGACCCGCTCTCACGGTCCCTCGGCCTCGCTGCTCGCCACAAACACCCTGCTATTTTGCAAGTTCTCCCACTTAGAAATCATGGAGGGGTCTGAAATTGTCATCGTAGGTGCATGTCCACTGTGAGAGACATAATCAAAAAAAAAATCCATAAATCACAATGTATGATTTTTTAACTATTTATTTGTATGATACAGCTGCAAATAAGTATTTGAACACCTGAGAAAATCAATGTTAATATTTGGTACAGTAGCCTTTGTTTGCAATTACAGAGGTCAAACGTTTCCTGTAGTTTTTCACCAGGTTTGCACACACTGCAGGAGGGATTTTGGCCCACTCCTCCACACAGATCTTCTCTAGATCAGTCAGGTTTCTGGCCTGTCGCTGAGAAACACGGAGTTTGAGCTCCCTCCAAAGATTCTCTATTGGGTTTAGGTCTGGAGACTGGCTAGGCCACGCCAGAACCTTGATATGCTTCTTACAGAGCCACTCCTTGGTTATCCTGGCTGTGTGCTTCGGGTCATTGTCATGTTGGAAGACCCAGCCTCGACCCATCTTCAATGCTCTAACTGAGGGTTCCCCAAAAGGTTGTTTGAGGTTTGAGGTTGTTCTCCAAAATACATGGCCCTGGTCATCCTCTCCTTAATACAGTGCAGTCGCCCTGTCCCATGTGCAGAAAAACACCCCCAAAGCATGATGCTACCACCCCCGTGCTTCACAGTAGGGATGGTGTTCTTGGGAAGGTACTCATCATTCTTCTTCCTCCAAACACGTTTAGTGGAATTATGACCAAAAAGTTATATTTTGGTCTCATCTGATCACATGACTTTCTCCCATGACTCCTCTGGATCATCCAAATGGTCATTGGCAAACTTAAGATGGGCCTTGACATGTGCTGGTTTAAGCAGGGGAACCTTCCGTGCCATGCATGATTTCAAACCATGACGTCTTAGTGTATTACCAACAGTAACCTTGGAAACGGTGGTCCCAGCTCTTTTCAGGTCATTGACCAGCTCCTCCCGTGTAGTTCTGGGCTGATTTCTCACCTTTCTTAGGATCATTGAGACCCCACGAGGTGCGATCTTGCATGGAGCCCCAGTCCGAGGGAGATTGACAGTCATGTTTAGCTTCTTCCATTTTCTAATGATTGCTCCAACAGTGGACCTTTTTTCACCAAGCTGCTTGGTAATTTCCCCGTAGCCCGTTCCAGCCTTGTGGAGGTGTACAATTTTAGTCTTTGGACAGCTCTTTGGTCTTGGCAATGTTAGTAGTGAATTCTTACTGATTGTATGGGGTGGACAGGTGTCTTTATGCAGCTAACGACCTCAAACAGGTGCATCTAATTTAGGATAATAAATGGAGTTGAGGTGGACATTTTAATGGCAGACTAACAGGTCTTTGAGGGTCAGAATTCTAGCTGATAGACGGGTGTTCAAATACTTATTTGCAGCTGTATCATACAAATAAATAGTTAAAAAATCATATTTTGTGATTTCTGGATTTTCTTTTTTATATTATGTCTCTCACAGTGGACATGCACCTACGATGACAATTTCAGACCCCTCCATGATTTCCAAGTGGGAGAACTTGCAAAATAGCAGGGTGTTCAAATACTTATTTTCCTCACTGTATATTGTTATTGTTATTCAATACATTGCTGAAAAGAGTTCTATAAAGTGGAGAACAGCCATGCAACGGCATCGTTCTTTAGATTTAATTAGAATGTATTCCTCTGTAGGCTAGATGCATTTCACAGTCCATATCCTCTTTTAATGTGTCAGTGTCCTGAACTGTACAAATGTGAGAAATGAAAAATCCTACGGGAGAAGTATGAAAGGTGTGAGAAAAAGAGAGGAAAGGAGTTTAATTTGCAGCACATTTGTGGTTTGCTGGTTTGTTTCGTGGCAGAGAGCTGGTTGGTTGTGATTAAGTGCGGATGAAGAGGGGTGTTTTGGGATTGAAAATGTATAAGGAGTTATTCTGATGTCTGGGAATAAGGGCTGGTGGGATACAACATCATCTGATTTAGTCCACAAATGGCTTTCAGAGCTGGATCAATAAACCCTTCTATTGTGAAACCCTTCTACGGATCAGACCCCCATCGATCTTCCTGCCCAACTGTAATTAAAACAGGTACCGGTGAGGAGAACACATGCTGAGGAGCATCTGATTGTTTTCAGAGTTCCTATTTTTTATCCTCATCTCCATGTTCTGGACCGTTGCTCTACTCTGCAGGAATAAAGCGTTTTGGTGTCTTACGCCGTGCCTTAAAGGGATAGTTCACCCAAAATGAAAATCATCCCATTTACTCACTCTCAAGCCATCCTGGGTGTATATGACGTTCTTCTTTCAGACGAATACAATCAGAGTTATATTAAAAAATGTCCTGGCTCTTCCAAGCATTATAATGGCAGTAAATGGCAGCCCAAAATTTTAAGACCAATAAAGTGTATCCATCCATTAAAAAAAGTAATCCACACGACTCCAGGGGGTTAATAAAGGCCTTCTGAAGCGAATCGATGGGTTTTTGTAAGAAAAACATAAATTTAACATGTTATAAAGTTAAATATCTAGCTTCCGGCGGACCGACTTCTGTATTCAACTTACGATGAAAGAGTAGCTCCTCTCGCAGTTCAAAACGCTTATGCTATGTCCAACGTCATCGGCACACCAGTTAAGCATTTTTACGATATGTCAGACATCATCGTTGCGGCAGTTACGCTTATTCTGTAAGTTGAATATGCTTTTCAAACAACTTTTCCAGGAGCTAACTACTTTTTCCAGCAAGTTGCGGTGTAGCGCGACCAAAAGTTACATTCCATTTTGTGTTTTGATGAGCCTGCAATGCATTGAAGCAGCACAGTGTTTTCTTCTTATTTGATCACATACTAAAATCGCGCGTTACCGCCATCTATTGTTTCATCGCGCATCTTGCGGCTTTACGGTTCACAGAGAAGAGATCGTCTGATGATTATGTAAAGGATGTACAGGAGTGGGTTGAAAACTTCACACGAATCGACTAGTAAAGGTTACACTTGATTGATACAAACAAAAGATTAAAACGCTGTCTGCGTCAAAGACTTAAGGCACATACAGGTGAACAATAGCCTTTTTAAATTGATTATCCTGCTATATATATATATATATATATATATATATATACATATATATATATATATATATACCTGCATTTTTGTCTACTCCTGTGTATCCAAGTTGCTTATATTTTGTTCTTGCATTGATGTGACATGACATTTGTAGCGATTTTGCACTTTGACAGTCAGTTTAAGATATAGACTATGTATTGTATATTTGGATAGTTTACTAAATAAAACTTTACTCTTATCATAATTGTATTGCATTGTGTTGTTTTAAACCCCAAACATTTAACTTAAAAGATTCTTTATTAACGATTATTCAGTTATTTGTAAATATGCAATTTAATTGTAAAAAAAAAAAAAGAAATCTAAGTTTCTGTGTATCAACTTTTTCAGAGGGGTAGCTTGACTGTAGTTAAACTACTTTAATTTATACTGTTTCAGAGTAGCTTCCCCAACATTGATGTATATACTTTTTTTGGGCTTCAATTTTTGGGCTGCCCCGGCTGAGCCAGGAGTCCTTTCTGTGTGGAGTTTGTATGTTCTCCCCATGTCAGCATGGGTTTCCTACAGGTGTTCCGGTTTCCCCCACAGTCCAAATCCAAAGAATGCAGTGGATTGGATATTGGATATACATATTGGACATGTGAGTGTGAATGTGTCCCAGCACTCTCAGTGCTGGATTGTGTCAGGAAGGCCATCTGACATAAAACCTGTGCCAAATCAAAGATGTGTGTGAAGCAGACCCTGCAAATGAGCGGGGAAAAGATGCTTGGGAGATGATGATTTACTGCCATTTTAAAGCTTGAATTAGCCAGGGCATTTTTTTAATATAAGTCTGATTTTGTTGGTCTGAAAGAAGAATGTCATATACACCCAGGATGGCTTGAGGGTGAGTAAATCATGGGGTAATTTTCATTTTTGGGTGAACTATCCCTTTAATCAGATGCTACACACGATAAAAGGTCTCTTTTCTATGTTAATCAGAGTTTTTGTCATAACCAGCTACAACGACAATACACAACGAGCGACATTGGATTCTGTTGCTGTGTTATTCTTATTTCAAAGGCTCGACCTCTGGGTGTTGCATTTGTCGGCGTATTTGGGCGGGTAATATTTACGTTGTCATTTGCGGTGCAGGTCGGGAATCGATAGGCACGGGCGGACTGCGGGTCCAATAGCCAAGACTATTTTGACTCTATTTGTTACCTACTCAATGCCGTTGAGCATTAATTGTAGCCAATCGTGCTGCAACTAAAGTGATTGACAGCTTAAGTCATTATAAATGGATTAACCGATTGGAATCCGATCATATTTAGTATGTGTGTACAGCAAAAAATCACATGAATTGTTAGCTACATTCAAATGCGGTTTAAAAATCCTATTAAATCACATTTCTGGAAATCCTTTTCAGTCTGACTGTTCTAATTGGATTTCACATGGTTTGTGTCACTTTCTTACACCACATAAAACATAAACATGTCAGACATTGTTAAAGAAAAACATGCAGAAATGCTGCATAAACAAGATTGTGTTGTTGCAAAGTGCCAGTCAAGCAGAAAATTACAATATAATGGGGATATAATGATATAATGATTTTGATACCGACACGGAATAAAGCCATGCATACCAGCCGTCCTACAATGGCTATACATTGTCATGTTGTAAATAAGAAAGCATCTTTATTGCAACCCCCTCCATGTTGCTGTCGTCCTTTTCTGCGTATGGCTTATAGCTCAACGTCATTGCCAATGCAGAACAGAACGGTTGCGAAACAGTGTGGACAGTCAATAATTTAGATCAGATTCCAATCGGATAGACAAATAATCAGATTTGCACTGACAACATACCTTCTGATGTTTATTCATGTTTATTCGTGCTGTAACAAGTAGTAAAGTGGAAGAGATGATCAGTTCATGTGAAATTGTCATTTGAAAATTTAATGCGAAAAACTTCACATGAACAGAGGCGCTACTGCGATCTGTAACGCCACATTAAAAAGCTTCAAAGCGCTCTTCTGATTTGATTTTTGGTGGATTTCATCGAGTTTCGTAGTCCTGTCGCGTCTGGTGTGGCCAGACAAATTGCTTGTTGATAGAATTGTATCGCATCTTGTTAGAACACTGTGTTATGAGGCTCTTTTGTCCATCTTTGAGTGTATTTGAGGTATTGGAAGTTCTTTGAAGGCTTCTCATTGGAGGAAATGTTGTTGTCTTGGAGGGGAAACTTGGCTGCCTGTAGGGGGCATCTTGGGGCTGGACGTCTAAGCGATTGTATGTGTTGATGGTGCTCTTTCATTCCCAGCTGGGGTGTTAGTGGTGATTATCATCTCTCAAGGCCGGGCGGAGGTCTGCCCGTTTGATTTATAGCTGGCTTGCATTTGCTCCACAAATTCTAAAGAAGTTTCACTGTGGGACTAGAGTTTAATCTAATCAAAATAACAAGTTTTAACTCAATATAATTACAGGAGAGAAAATTATGTGCCCTCTATTGTAATATAGACTTTTAAAATGGTATTGAATGTAATTAGTGGTTCTTGCTAAGGTGTATAGGGTTAGGGATTTGAACAAACCCCTAATACTGAGTATTAGTGTTAATTCAAATCATCCAGATGGAGCTCTTTTACTTTTCTAAAAAGTAATCTAATCTTTTCTAATCAGATGTACAAGACCAGAATTTACTGTTGTCAGTCCTGTATTTGAGTCTTTCATGCGGTTATGTTCACACACATTTATTTAACCTCTTAAGATCTGGGACTATTTTTGGGATTTCCACCTGGATTTGGCCTACCCAAATTTAAAAGCTTCCCCATACAAACATACAGTGGTCTAAGTTCAAAATGTTGATGTCATTTTACAGGAAACCCTTTGAAGTTTCATAAAATACTGCTAAAAGTGATAAATATGTAAGTATATGTTGTCTAAGCTGTAATAACCCCCCCAAAAAAGAGAAGCTTTTTGATATTTTTTTTTTTATAAATTCAGTTTTGAAAGTGTGTAACTCAGGCCCTGTGTGCTATACCCTGCAGACAGTTTGGGCTGTTTCCACTAAATTCCATAAAATTTTTGTTAGTGTCATGTTGTATGCAAGATTTATTGGATCTAAATGGATCTGAAGGGAGGACCCCCCCTCCCCTTACCCTGCTACACCCCTACACCCCACCCCCTACCATATACAGTGGTATAAATGCAATATCCCAGTGGCATTCAATTAATTTAATATGCTGGAAACAGCCCAAACTGTCTGCAGGGTGCTAGAGCTCACAGGGCCTGAGTTACACACTTTCAAAAATGAATTTATAACCAAAACAAATTAAAAAGCGTCTCTTTTTTGGTGGGTGGGGTTATTACAGCTCAGACAACCTATACTTACATGTTTATCACATTTAGCAGTGTTTTATGTAACTTCAAAGGGTTTCCTGTAAAATGACACCAACATTTTTAACTTAGACCACTGTATGTGCATGGGAAGCTTTTCAATTTGGGTAGGCCAAATCCAGGCGGAAATGGTACCAGAGTAATTTAGTGTAAATACATTACTTTGTGTAAAACAAATGCCAAAGTGATCCATATCTCCAGAAAGTAGAGACTCTAAGCTTTCAAAT
Organism: Romanogobio albipinnatus; assembly: GCA_023566225.1. Lineage (NCBI taxonomy): Eukaryota > Metazoa > Chordata > Actinopteri > Cypriniformes > Gobionidae > Romanogobio > Romanogobio albipinnatus. The sequence goes on along the minus strand of CM042260.1, from coordinate 26,666,633 downwards.
GGTACCACATATGAGGTCAGAGCTCCTCCACAGACATTTAAAATTGAAAGTATATATACATGATGTCATCATTCCGGACCCTGTACAGGGTCTGCGGACTTTAAGTGGTTAAGGGAACGCACCTGTAAAATTTCAGGACATTTCAGGACAAAATTTTCTGGAAAATCCGTGCTATGTGGGCAGAGAGACTAACTGGACAACTAGTTGTCTGTCATGTCATACAGTGCGAGAGAGCCGCTCTGCACTGCACAAACACGTTTACCGTGTGTTGCGGGTTTTCATGTATGGTTTCGGTAACTTACAGGGATGGAGATATGAGCTACATATCATCTGAAGGTTTTAGATCTAGTCACTGACTAAAAGACAGATCTTGGGATTTAGGTGTCGATATCGAGATTTAAAATGAAGATCGATTCAGTATTGTCCACCCAGCGCTATGAACAACTGGATAGCAAAATTCGAAAACAGAAAGAACACATTAGAAGCCACATTAGAACATTCTTGCAACTGCATAGCAACAAGGTAAAAACACATTAGCAAACACATAATGACGGCAACCTTTGCACAATTGAATGCCCCTCATATTCTCCTCAGAAAATGGAAAATTCTAGTTCAACTGTTACTGTGGACAGACTTGTGCAGGACTGTTCAGTTTTAATCTGAATATGTTGTATTTCAATAACCTTTGCATTCTTCTAGTATGAGTGACGTAATGGCATTGAATGAATTTTGTTAACTGCCCATCTGTCTTCTTCTTTTCTCAGGAGCTACAGTTTGAAAGATTAACTCGAGAGCTGGAGGCGGAGCGTCAGATAGTGGCTACTCAGCTGGAGCGATGCAAACTGGGATCTGAGACAGGTGGCAGCATGAGCAGTATCAGGTAATGCTAATGTACTGTGTGGGTGTGTGCCATGGCTATCTAATACTTCAACTAAGTCTCTAAAATAAGGCCGTGCTGTCTGAAGGATGTAATTGTATGGTTATGGAAATGCTGACAATATTCTTGACTTCTTTGTGCAAGGGTCGGAGGGGTTTAAAATGTAATTTCAGCTCATATTGTGATTTAAGTTTGTATGTGAAAGAAAGTGTGCATGTGTGCCTGTACCGATGTATTTTCATCTTAGTATCTAAATGCAAATGTTTTTGCCTACATGTGCACATGTGATTCTGTCCCATGAGGGCACCTGGGTTAAACTAGTTTCCACAGGTTTCTTCTCATGCCTTAGAGAAACTCATAGACATTTACTGCATGACAGAGCGCCACCTGAGCCCCGGACTCAAGTCTGCACACATTACTTGGCTAAATAAAGACATACAATAGACTTCTATTGTTTTTATATAAAGACCAACCCTTTTATTTGTTTGGGTGTTTAATATATATATATATATATATATATATATATATATATATATATATATATATATATATATATATATATATATATATATATAATATACACTCACCTAAAGGATTATTAGGAGCACCATACTAATACTGTTTTTGACCCCCTTTTGCCTTCAGAACTGCCTTAATTCTACGTGGCTTTGATTCAACAAGCTGCTGAAAGCATTCTTTTGAAATGTTGGCCCATATTGATAGGATAGCATCTTGCAGTTGATGGAGATTTGTGGGATGCACATCCAGGGCACGAAGCTCCCGTTCCACCACATCCCAAAGATGCTCTATTGGGTTGAGATCTGGTGACTGTGGGGGCCATTTTAGTACAGTGAACTCATTGTCATGTTCAAGAAACCAATTTGAAATGATTCGAGCTTTGTGACATGGTGCATTATCCTGCTGGAAGTAGCCATCAGAGGATGGGTACATGGTGGTCATAAAGGGATGGACATGGTCAGAAACAATGCTCAGGTAGGCCGTGGCATTTAAACGATGCCCAATCGGCACTAAGGGGCCTAAAGTGTGCCAAGAAAACATCCCCCACACCATTACACCACCACCACCAGCCTGCACAGTGGTAGCAAGGCATGATGGATCCATGTTCTCATTCTGTTTACGCCAAATTCTGACTCTACTATCTGAATGTCTCAACAGAAATCGAGACTCATCAGACCAGGCAACATTTTTCCAGTCTTCAACTGTCCAATTTTGGTGAGCTTGTGCGAATTGTAGCCTCTTTTTCCTATTTGTAGTGGCGATGAGTGGTACCCGGTGGGGTCTTCTGCGGTTGTAGCCCAACCGCCTCAAGGTTGTGCGTGTTTTGGATTCACAAATGCTTTGCTGCATACCTCGGTTGTAATGAGTGGTTATTTCAGTCAAAGTTGCTCTTCAATCAGCTCGAATCAGTCGGCCCATTCTCCTCTGACCTCTAGCATCAACAAGGCATTTTCGCCCACAGGACTGACGCATACTGGATGTTTTTACCTTTTCACACCACTCTTTGTAAACCCTAGAAATGGTTGTGCGTGAAAATCCCAGTAACTGAGCAGATTGTGAAATACTCAGAACAGCCCGTCTGGAACCAACAACCATGCCACGCTCAAAATTGCTTAAACCACCTTTCTTTCCCATTCTGACATTCAGTTTGGAGTTCAGGAGATTGTCTTGACCAGGACCACACCCCTAAATGCATTGAAGCAACTGCCATGTGATTGGTTGATTAGATAATTTCATTAATGAGAAATTGAACAGGTGTTCCTAATAATCCTTTAGGTGAGTGTATATATATATATATATATATATATATATATATATATATATATATATATATATATATATACACACACCACTCTTTGTAAACCCTATATATACTTTGTAAACCCTATATATACTTTGTAAACCCTATATATACTTTGTAAACCCTATATATACTTTGTAAACCCATATAAGTATTTGAACACCCTGCTATTTTGCAAGTTCTTCCACTTAGAAATCATGGAGGGGTCTGAAATTGTCATCGTAGGTGCATGCCCACTGTGAGAGACATAATCTAAAAAAAAAAAAATCCAGAAATCACAATATATGATTTTTTAACAATTTATTTGTATGATACAGCTGCAAATAAGTATTTGAACACCTGAGAAAATCAATTACAGAGGTCAAACGTTTCCTGTAGTTTTTCACCAGGTTTGCACACACTGCAGGAAGGATTTTGGCCCACTCCTCCACACAGATCTTCTCTAGATCAGTCAGGTTTCTGGCCAGTCGCTGAGAAACACGGAGTTTGAGCTCCCTCCAAATATTCTCTATTGGGTTTAGGTCTGGAGACTGGCTAGGCCACGCCAGAACCTTGATATGCTTCTTACAGAGCCACTCCTTGGTTATCCTGGCTGTGTGCTTCGGGTCATTGTCGTGTTGGAAGACCCAGCCTTGACCTATCTTCAATGCTTTAACTGAGGGAAGGAGGTTGTTCCCCAAAATCTCACAATACATGGCCCCGGTCATCCTCTCCTTAATGCAGTGCAGTCGCCCTGTCCCATGTGCAGAAAAACACCACCAAAGCATGATGCTACCTCCCCCATGCTTCACAGTAGGGATGGTGTTCTTGGGATGGTACTCATCATTCTTCTTCCTCCAAACACGTTTAGTGGAATTATGACCAAAAAGTTATATTTTGGTCTCATCTGACCACATGACTTTCTCCCATGACTCCTCTGGATCATCCAAATGGTCATTGGCAAACTTAAGACGGGCCTTGACATGTGCTGGTTTAAGCAGGGGAACCTTCCGTGCCATGCATGATTTCAAACCATGGCGTCTTAGTGTATTACCAACAGTAACCTTGGAAACGGTGGTCCCAGCTCTTTTCAGGTCATTGACCAGCTCCTCCCGTGTAGTTCTGGGCTGATTTCTCACCTTTCTTAGGATCATTGAGACCCCACGAGGTGAGATCTTGCATGGAGCCCCAGTCCAAGAGAGATTGACAGTCATGTTTAGCTTCTTCCATTTTCTAACAATTGCTCCAACAGTGGACCTTTTTTCACCAAGCTGCTTGGCAATTTCCCCGTAGCCCTTTCCAGCCTTGTGGAGGTGTACAATTTTGTCTCTAGTGTCTTTGGACAGCTCTTTGGTCTTGGCAATGTTAGTAGTTGGATTCTTACTGATTGTATGGGGTGGACAGGTGTCTTTATGCAGCTAACGACCTCAAACAGGTGCATCTAATTTAGGATAATAAATGGAGTGGAGGTGGACATTTTAAAGGCAGACTAACAGGTATTTGAGGGTCAGAATTCTAGCTGATAGACAGGTGTTCAAATACTTATTTGCAGCTGTATCATACAAATAAATAGTTAAAAAATCATACATTGTGATTTCTGGATTTTTTTTTTTTAGATTATGTCTCTCACAGTGGACATTCAGACCCCTCCATGATTTCCAAGTGGGAGAACTTGCAAAATAGCAGGGTGTTAAAATACTTATTTCCCTCAATATATATATATATATGAAGAGTTCAGATGCAAAAGCCTCTAAAAGCCACTTCGGTCAAAAATGAGATGATGATACTGAGTGCATGCTCTCCGCATATAGTGTACGTTCATAAAATACTTTCACTTCAAACCCACTAAATCCCAGCCTCAGCCCATTCAGAAGTACCGGTACTTAGGTAGAAACCTATACATAGAAGCCTGACAAAAATGCTTATTTTAAAGAAAAACATCTTTAAATATATATATATATATATATATATATATATATATATATATATATATATATATATATATATATATATATATATATATATATATATATATATATATATATATATATATATATATATATATATAATATATGAAATACTAGAAAAATGGCATTGGTGAATCCAAGGGGAAACATAGTCTTCTCTTAAGTGAGTGTCCCATTAGCTTCCCCAACATTCAATAGCAATTAACATCAATTAGCTTTTGTTAACATTCCTCACACTTGTTAATTATGTGTATCTCTTGGTGGCTTGACCTTCCAGGAATCTCTTGTTGGCTGTGTGAGTTTTTTTGTTTCAGGGAAGAGAAACAGTGGAGGTCTGTCACTCTGAGCTCTTTCATTTGTTTGTGACTCTCTCACAGTAACTCTGAGGTGAGGGACAGGTTCAAAAGACATCTCAAGCTTCATAAATGCACTGTATGAAGATGTTTGACTGTTAAGAAGTTCATTAGGACAATATATGCTGGGCTGTCCATCATTTTTGCCACACATTTTTATTTTTATTCCCTATTCACAGTTGTCTTATATCAGGAATCAGTCTTTAAATGGTCCGAAGAAATCGACAGGGTGAGAAAGAAATTAAGTCCTGCTGTGCTCAGTCTGAAGGTTACTACCTCTGAGAGCTTGTACGGGAAGAAAGCCACAATGTAACTCTGCTACATAATATTGATTTGGCCTTTTAATTTGCCATAAGTGAAGCATTACACAACATCCAGCTGATTAAGACTTCATTTCAACTGATGATTCCAGTGGCCATCTGTGAAAAACACTCATTCAAACCTGTTCTCTTATGGTGTTGCTCTGTTTGTGGTTTCGGTTACATTTGACTTACCAGAACAAATGCAATACTGAGTAACTCTTTCTATGAAGCTGTGCTGCGTTCGAGTCCTCTTGGGAATTTCCTACCAACAAGAGGAAATCGTAATTATTTCATGTGAACACAAGGGCTGGACCAGGATATTTCAATATTGTTCTGAGTATTTTCCCTCACCTTACACACATTACAGTGCTTGTGCACTATGAATGAATGACAGTGAGGCCATGCACATTTTAGCAACCTTCTGCATATCAGTTCAGTGGTTTAACCCACTGGACCACCATCTCCACGTCTTAGCGCCAATTCAGGGGCAGGTTGCTTGAATGAATGGTGGGTTCATTAGTCTATTATTCTTAATGAGAAACACAACAACAAAACAGTACAATGACAAACTCCCTTAAATAGGCGGTTTTACATTTCGCATTGTTGAAACCAAATCTTCTGTGATCATCTTGTCATTCAGCTCCTCACTCTCGTGATGTGCTGCTGATGTACTGCCACTCTTGTTCGGCTCACACTGCGCGTTCAGTTTTTAATTGTAGTTAATCTGTTCTCTAACTAAACTAAATAATTTTTACTACTATAATATATCAAAACGATGTGGGGGCGGTGCCGCAGTGGGCACGTGATGTAACCGGTGTTATGCCTGAACACGGGTATCACCGACTATCGCATCAAGCCTAATATTACCCGTTATTATCAATCTAAATGAACTGTGAAATATTGGAGCTTGTACTGGGACGTAACCGATCTGTGTGTTTTGTATCACTAGTGCAGTGTCCATTCTCGGAGCATATTAGCCCTGCCCACATGATGCGCACCGCTTGTCCAAATTCATGCATTTTATTACAGAAGAATATGTTCAGCTCCCTCCCTCCGAACCTTCGAATATTCGGTGTTGATTACTACACTCAAAAAAAATTGTGCTATGTGGCACTAAAAGTGGTTCTTTGGCTATTAATCATAGGGGAAATAAATAAAAAAATTGCGATAGTCAATCAATACAAAAAAAAGAGCTTGATAATTTTTCCGGCTGCAATAATTCTCTCTCTCTCTCTCTCTCTCTCTCTCTCGCTGACTGCGTGCGTGCGTGCCTCGTCCATTTGGGGAGGTGTTTATACCTCGCGCTCGTGCGTACGCATCGAGTTTAAAACAAGGCTACTCTGCAAGGCTACAGTTGGCAGTTTGATAAATGCAAGTTAATTCTTCAGCTTAATCTTTGTGTGCTTCAAGTTCAATCTGTGTGTGCTAAAAAGGCACATAAGTTCCTATGAGATAGTAATACATATTCTAATTTTTTTGCCAAATAAATGAAAAGCATGTCATCAATGTCTTCTCTCTCTTGCTGTATCAAAATCTCACCTAGCTTTCCTCAGAGAGGGTCCCAATAATGTGCTTAAAGTCAAGTCAAATTCAGTTTGTGCATGATTACATTATATAACATTTTTTTTAATACTGTATCCTAAATTGTGGATAATAAAGCTAAATATCATATGCTGAAGTAAATTTCTGGAGTGTTAACGATTAAAAGAAAAAAACAACAACAAGAACCGTACAGAACCGAAAACCGTGTCCCTAAAACCGTGATACGAACCTTGGGTTTTGTGAACCGTACCACCCCTAATATGCACCTAAAACACAATCATCCATTGCAGTTTTCATCCATTTTATTTATTGTTTTTGGTATTTAGTCAAGTGCATTTTTTGTTAACAGACTGAGAGTCCATTGGGCAATTCCGCGGAAAACTGTCACATCCATAACACCAACACAATGCCATGGTATTTAGTTGGCGTTATGGATGTGACATTTTTGCGTGGAATTACCCCATTGCTTTTATTGTGTTTTGTTGTTTTGTTCATTTATTGTGGATATTTAAAATGTTTTCCGTTTTCAGTGTTAAATAGTCTTTAGAAATAAAAGTTGATTGATCTTTGAAAAGGTGTACCTGCATTATTATGCCATTATCATTATTTTAGATGAAAATGGTCTCAGAACGACAATATTATTGTTTATTGCAATAATTTCTTGGCCAATTTATTGTCCAGCAAAATTTGTTATTGTGACAGGACTACTATATATAGCACCGCTGCCATATACAGAACCTGTTAAGATATGGTGCTATATGGCACCAAAAGTGGTTCGCCTATGATTACAAGCCAAGAACCACTTTTAGTGCCATATAGCACCATTTTTTTTAGGGTGTACCGAAGCTTCAAAGCTCAAAAAATGGTATTCGGACCAGCCCTAGTCTCTTCATATACAAGCTAAGTGTTGTGTTTTCTGGCTAACTTTACCGTTCGTATTTTCTGGTAATATTTTACCTCAATAAATATAATATAAATATAAATATATTACTCTTTAATGTATTTTAACTGTTACAATTATGAAATGATAACAGACAGTATGTTTTTTTATAGTCCATATATAAACAAAAAGTGTCACTGTTTTGTCTTTCATCTTTAGTTGTGTGTATATGGTGTGTCATCCTACCATCTGTTGCATATTGTTGGGTTTGATACTTGAGCCAAAGACACTGAGCCAGTGTCTTCTAGCAATAACTTATCAGCCTGACAGCTTGCAAGACTGAAGATGCTATCACAGGAGACCGGCCTTGATTGTCAAATGAGTCTCCTGGGAATTCTGGGTAGAGTTGATAAAGAGAATCGACTCACTGCGGGGAAGACACATACTTGCATAGACAATGCCACAAAGCCAAAAATAAGGTTTACTGTATGAGTGGTGAAGTGTTTGAAGACGAGTGTGAAGCCTGGGTAGTTTCTTGTAGTGCAGGATGGACTTTAAGTCGGTTATTTTCTGAGTGTGAAATAAGCTGGAATGTGTCGTCTAAATTTGTCACAAAGCATAAAAATGCAATTGAGACATTTCCTGAAATTTGACTGTAAACTTGATGCACGCGTCATGTATAATTGGAAAACTCTTGGCCAAAAACCAATTTGAAACGGGTGCACATTGAATCGTTCTTTTTTTGCTTGTGTTTTCACTAGCGGCACACTGAGTTGAGTAAACATTGAGTGTGATTCATGTGTGTTAATGTGTTACTGCTGTAAATCCAGTCACTCTCTGGCACTGGATCAGTCTGGTTCACGGCTGTCTGGAACACGTCCTGCCCAATAACGTGATTACACACACGCATACCCCGACTCTTCCTTCTTCTGTGGTGTCATGTTTTCTTCTATTTTGGTTTGGTTCTATTTTGATCTCTCCTGTGGCAAAACCTATTTATTTTCCTAGTTATGTTTTTAACACGCTCACAAGTAAATTTTACTTAACATTCAACACTTGTCTATCACGTCTCTCCGGTTGGATGGTAAAATATTCTGACTGAATAACCTTTTAGTCTTTATTCTGTCAGGAGACATCTCTTCCGTTTGACAGTCAATGTCTTGATGCTGAGCATTTGGAATTATGTCTAAGGAGAGATAGCAGACATCAGGAAGTGAGGTAGACCTGCTTTTCTCAACTGCTGCCTCCCATCAGCTCTATATTTGGGCATTTTAGACAGTGGCTGTCTTTAAAATGAGTGAGCTACCTACCTAGACAGCATTTCTGGACATTGGCGCATCCAATTATTAACTCCAAACTAGGAGTGATATATTAATATAATATATTATAGTGATATAATATAAATATTATAGTGGTATATTATAATAAATAACTGATGTGTTAGAAGCAGGAAAAATGGGCAAGTGTAAGGATTTGAGTGAGTTTGACCAGGGCCAAATTGTGATGGTGATTGGATTCTCCAAAACTGCGGCTCTTGTGGGGTGTTCCCAGTCTGCAGTGGTCAGTATCCATCAAAAGTGGTCAATGGAAGGAACAGTGGTGAACCGGCTACAGGGTCATGGGAGGCCAAGGCTCAATGATGTACGCGGGGAGTGAAGGCTGGCCAGTGTGGTCCGATCAAACAGACTAGCTACTGTAGATAAAATTTCTTTGAAAGTTTCTCCTGAACCAAAACAACGCGCTTATGCTGCATTGACGCCATGTCATAACCGCAATTAACGAGATGGCAACCTGTGATATTCTACCCGGAGCTGTTCACGTCCTCAGACTCGGATTTATGTTTGGAGACACTCTTAAAGACGTTCACCCAAAAATTAAAATGATGTCATTAATGACTCACCCTCATGTCGTTTCACACCCATAAGATCTCTGTTCATCTTCGGAACACAGTTTAAGATATTTTGGATTTAGTCCGAGAGCTTTCTGTCCCTCCATTGAAAATGTATGTACGGTATACTGTCCATGTCCAGAAAGGTAATAAAAACAAAGTAAATTTGACGTATTATCTGGTGCGCCCGAGCTTCGTTTACAGGGAGACGCACGCTGTATTCAGATAACACGTCAGCAGCATCTCACGTGATTGACAACAGACCCGGAAGAGAAGACAGTACTGAATCATTTTTATTATTTTTGGACCAAAATGTATTTTCGATGTTTCAAAAAATTCTAACTAACCCACTGATGTCACATGGACTACTTTGATGATGTTTTTATTACCTTTATGGACATGGACAGTATACCGTACATACATTTTCAATGGAGGGAGAGAAAGTCATTAATGACATAATTTTCATTTTTGGGTGAACTAACCCTTTAAGGGAGGGTGGCATCTAATGCTTTCAAGGCTATTGCTAGCTGCTCTGAAATTGCTTACCCTACCTTTATATCACTTCACATCTTAATTTGAGCTGTTTAGCTTCATTTAAAGCTTATTTTGTCTTATTTTTAAACAAATTAACTGGTAAAGCCACAATATGTAATTTTTCGGAGCTAGAAGTCGCTTATTCAAAACAAAGGCATAGCTTGATGATGCCTGGATTTCGCAGAGCTTTTTTATGCCGCAGACAACCGCTTCCGTGCATACGCAGCACTGTTTTATCATATTAGATAATACATTATTTCAATGTGTTGAAGGTTATGTTGTAATGCATTTTTGTGCGTTCGCTCGGCGGTTACTTTGAGACACTTGTTGCACACTGCAGTAAGCTAGATCGATATTAGGCATGGTAAAACATGGTACTCGCGGTAAATCATGGATTCATTTTTATACATTCTTCTGTCACAAACGAATACATTTTTGTCACAATATCACTTCTATCAGAAAACCGTCACCAAATATGGAACCATGAGTCTCAGACCTTTCCAATGATGTGTTTTATCAATATTTGACTATAAAACCGTGCAGTAATTTTTGCGTGATTAAACGACACTGCCCACTAGGGGGAGGAGCCTGCTAAACGTTAAAACACTGTTTCCATTCTGTTTCTGCCCACTGTTTTCACATGATGAATTTTGAGTGTTTTATCTTTTGAATGATAACTAATTTATGATGATTATTAAAATATGTGAGTGAGACACTGACCGTTAACAGGTTAACCCATGTTTTAGTTTTGTAACCCCTAGGAAGTGTCCTGAGGCCCCCTAGTGGGTCCCGCCCCCTGGTTGATCACTGCATTTTTAGCCATTATAGGCGTCTTTATACAACACAACCATTTTTGAGCATCTTAGGCATGTCCCGAGTAAGTGTGTGTGGAACTAGGGGAATTAAAATGAGCTTATGACACCCCAAAATGCTGTCTAGGTACATTAGGCATCTTGACATTGAGAAATTAGCCCTGGCTCTAAATGATGCCTTCATCCAAATGGCGCATCATTTGGATTAGTAGTTTGACTGCTTACAGTATTAGAATATGGGTCATTTAGTGCACATATGTGAGTATGGAGGCAATCTGAACATCCTCAAAAATATTAAGTGTTGAATGTGTGTGTTGATGCAGTGGCTCTATCTTTCTAGCTTCACATCCTCTCTTTTTTCTTCTTCCATCTTTTTCTCTCAGTGCCTGGGGAACAGCAGGCAGTGTTTAGTGAAAGGTCATCTCTGAATAACATGTCTGACTATGTGTTCTCTATGTGGCCATTTCCCCCAAAGGTTTTAGCTCTCTGTGCATTTACATTTTCCACCCAAAATTCCTCTCGCTCACTGCGTATTAAAGTCAACCTGAGGCTTTCAACTAAATTTAAGTCTTCGTGCTTTAAGGTACAGAGATCTGTTAAAACCTGTTTCCACTTCAGAGTAAAAAGTACAACTCACAATCATGAAATACATTTAAAATAATAGTCCTATTGTGAGACATAAAGACTTAATTGTGAAAAATTGATTCTGAGAAATAGTCGTAATTCTGAGAAATAGTCATACTTATGTATTGTTAGATATAGTCACAATTGTGAGAAATAAAGTATACATTCTAAGATACTGTATACAATTGTGATGGTCAAAAAAAGGGGAAATAGTTCTGAGACATAGACAAGCTTTTATAGATATAACCTTTGTCTATGCAAATAAGATTTGGAAGATCATCCATTAATATGAAGACAAAAACAGCTTAACTACCCAATGTGCAAGGATGAATTGTCACATTTTATTGAAGAGAAAGCTGTTGTATTTACAAAAGCACTGTTACCTTTAATGAAGCTCTTATTAAATTCCCACTTTCACTGCAGAGCATATTTAACCTCTTGTTTGTTTGATTGTGTGTGTGTGTGTGTGCATGGTTAGTTCCATTCAGCATCTTTCCCGCTGAGCATCTGCCATTCCAGTTAGGTGTGCGGTGCGTGCGTGCGTGCGGGTGGGCCGCTTCAGATCTCTCTTCTCTAAACGGCTGCTGTAACCTACAGAGAGGACATTAAGGCAAAGCTCACACTATTTCTGCCTGTTCCTTTCTGTTCTATGCTATATTTTTAGAGCCGAGACTTCCATAGCTCTCGGGCTGAAGGCAATGTGTTATTATTCAAATTGGATAATGGGTTGCCAGTCAACGCTCCAGCGCAATAATGTAACGTGGTGAATTGCTTCGCCTGAAAGCATGACTGTCCATTTTGCTTCAGCTGAAGTTCTGCACGTATCTTTTAAATGGCAGGTTTGTGCATAAAGCGTAAGATGGTGGAAGTCATTATCCTAAAGATAAAGTCGTGTGACTGCAAACAGGAGAGAAGTGGAGGGACAAAAATTGAATTATCGGGAGATAATTGAAAATTATTTTTGTAGAAATTTAAGTCTCGTTTTCGGATCAAGGATGTCAAGGTACGCTTGCGTTAATGCTTCTGTGCATTGTCAGTGATACTAAACTTGTGTGTCTTTGCTATTAGACCAGGATTCAATGGTGGGACGTGTTTAAATTTAACAGTTTGAGCAGATTATTGATTATTGTGGTACTGTGGTTATGTATTATTGTTTAGAATTTGTCCAAACTGAAGCGATGGATACCGTATCCACTGGAAAAATGCGGACTGGAAGGACGTTTTGAAGGTTTTACTTTATAATACCATAATAAGCCTCTTAGAGCCTGTGTGCATAAGGGACCAGTATGACTCTGAACAGATTTATGCACACTTATAGAATGGCATTATGAGAAAAATTGCATCATCAAAGCCCTTCCAATAGTACCAAGCCTTGATTTTCAATTATGCTTCAGTTATGCATATGCCAAAGATGGAAAATGACAAGTAGTATTAATTGAGCATGGAACATGCATTGGAAAAACAATTTTGCATTTTATTCATCATTTTGTATTATTATTAATATTATGCATGCTACGTTTTGTATTTGTATTTGTATTTGTAAGTTTAAAATGGAGGGAAATGGTGATTAAAAAAACCTGTTGATACTCAAAATACTCTTCAGCGAGGATTAATTAAGTTGATCCGAAGTGACAGTGTGAAAAAAATGGGTATATATATACATCGATCAGGCATAACATTATGACAGGTGAAGTGAATAACATTGATTATCTCTTCATCACGGCACCTGTTAGTGTGTGGGATATATTAGGCACCAAGTGAACATTTTGTCCTCAAAGTTGATGTTAGAAGCAGAAAAAATGGGCAAGCGTAAGGATTTGAGCGAGTGTGACAAGGACCAAATTGTGATGGCTAGACAATGGGTCAGAGCATCTCCAAAACTGCGGCTCTTGTGGGGTGTTCCCAGTCTGCAGTGGTCAGTACCTATCAAAAGTGGTCCAAGGAAGGAACAGTGGTGAACCGGCGACAGGGTCATGGGCGGCCAAGGCTCATTGATGCATGTGGGGAGCGAAGGCTGGCCCGTGTGGTCCGATCAAACATACGAGCTACTGTAGCTCAAATTTCTCAAGAAGTTAATGCTGGTTCTGATAGAAAGGTGTTAGAATACACAGTGCACAGTTTGTTGTTTTATTTATATCCTTTTTTATTGAAACGGTTTAGGTGGCTACTACTGGACATGATGAGATTCCATTACTTGGGTCAAACAAACAAGTGCAGACAAGTAGATAAGGTTGACATTAATATGCAAATCACAGGGAAAATATTTGCTGTAATGGAGGAAGAGGAGTGAACTTGACCTCTAAATGAATGCTCTATTGTGTCTAAAACAATCATTTACATGTGATGAGAGGAAAGGGAATAAAGAAGTTAATAGATGGTTTGGTATAAAGCGTTTAGAGATAGTGTAAAGTGTTTTGGTAGCTGGCTGGTGTAATGAATGACTTTCATTAGCTTGCAGTGGCCTGTGAAAACACAACATTGATTTTTTTTTTCTTTCTTTCTTTAGGGCATCACTGGGCATATTGGTTGGAAAGTGTGTTCTTGTGTAAGGCACATGCAAGCTCTCGCTGAACCATGAGGGCAGTTACGGGGCCACATGTCAGCATTTGTAAAAGCCCTCAGTGGTCAGCAGTTTCTCTGTGTATGCGGTCTCCGCAGCTAATGAGAAGGGCCCAGTGTGTGTGTGTCATCAAATCTCCCGTGTGCTCTCCCAAGTCGCCCATCACATGCGGTCAAATGCCAAATTCCACACACAGTCTGCACACTAACTGGGCCTATTAGGAACATTGGGTAGCTTCAAAAGGATTCTTTATTTCAGGGAGTTTACAAGAGATTGGTTTGATGTTGGTGGCTGGAGTTGACAGTCATCTGAGGAGGATTTGTATGTTTGTTTTTGAATTAAATCAGATCTTTATCCTGAATTGAAACACATTTGTAGTTTTTCCACTTGATGTCCCAGTTGCAGTGAACTTACAGTATTACAGGTGGAAAAAGGGCTTTTTAACAACCAGGTAAATCTCATGTAATGTCTAGTGTTTTGGTTTTGTTTCATGTTTATGTTTCATGTTCTTATTTTGCTATGTTCAATGTTTCCTGGTTTCCTGGTTTGTCATGTGATTCCATTGTACCGTCATGTGATGTCTCTTGTCATGGCATGTCATTGTCTTGATTGTTCACAGGTGTGTCTTGTTTAGTAGGGATGCATCGATGGGATTTTTTGGGGCCGATACCGATTTTAACAAACAATTATTGGCCGATTCCAATACCGATACCATCATTAATGACATTATTTGTCATTAAAATAGACAGTGTTTTGATCAGCAAAGAAAAAACAAAACAAAAAAAAAACACATGCATTCACTTATAGCCTACTAGCTAGTTTATACAGAAAGTACAGAAATAAAGTAAACAAATGTTAAATAACACTGCATATTCTTCACTGTATAAATCAAATACATATATTATTACATTGAAATGTAGCTACATTCTACTGTACAACATTAATATATTTCTGTTACAATTAATTTGTTAAACTTTTATTTTGACGGGTTGCTGTGAAGATCTTTGAGTTTCTGTGTGTGTGTTTATGATATGACGATAGATTGTGTCGAATGAAACGGTAAAATGCTCATGAAGTGATTGGACATGAGGTTCATGCATTCATGTCCTCATATATTGAGGCAGCAGAGGCTGAAAAACACTGAAAGTTTCAGTGTGTGTGTGTGTGGTAAATGAAACCGCGCGTCTGCGCCATTCATTCACAGAGACACAGAAACATGAAGGATTCATATTTAAACGTCTTTTTGCGGTTTAATATTCACAGACACTAGTATATATCACAATTGATTTAAGTGTACTGACCCACGTTTTATTTATTCATCAAAATTTTGACAAATTCTGTGACATTCCACATTTTGCAGTACATTTTTATGACTGGATTCCGTCTGTGTTTTCCGCATCGTGGTAATGAATCCTAATGGAAGTTATTTAGTCAAGAGTAGTGAGCAAATTTTTTTTTTTGGGGGGTCTTTTGTTGTTTAATTAACATTAAAACGCAGCTCGGCTTCAGTGGATTAACGTGACATCTCACAAAAACATGTCCAAGTCACATCTAACTCCAAAATCAAGAGTAAAATAAAAAATACATTTCATTTTAAATAAGGAAAACACAAACTAGTTTTAAAAACCATGGATCACAGGCTAATAAAACACAAAGTATAGCTATAAATGTACATTACATCAAAAAATAAATTAATTAAAATTGGAATTAAATTAAAAACTGGGGAAACGCTTCATCACAGTTTTCCCTATTTTTTTTTTTGCAATGCTTATTTATTTTGACACATAATAATTAATACAAATTACCATAATGTATAAATGCTTCTAATATATCATAACTTTTTCGCATTATAAAAAGTTTAATGTTCTAAAAAAATTCATAATGCAAAAAAAAAAAGTAATAATAGGGCTTTTTTTGTTTTGTGGTTTTGTTTTAATGAGCTACATTCATGGTGAAATTGGCCCGATCAGCTCTTAACGAATCACGAGATAAACTGAAGCACTGATTGGTCCCCCATGTTGGGAATATTGAATCAGGCAGATAGAAGGATCACATAGGGCATTTATTAAAGTGTCTTCAAGTTCAGGTCCACAGTGAAACTACACTAAACAACAGATTTGACGAGGTCAGCAAATCCCTCTGATCAATGTGTAGAACTCAGCTGGCCACACTAATTGGGGACAGTGTGTAATATACTGGAGAAATTACTCATTATAGGCATTGTTTCCTGTAAGGTCAGAGACTTATCAGCATTTCTCTGGCACTTGTTTGATTTAGCATATGGACTGACAAGTGAAGTGCAACTCGTCAAAGGTTGAAGTTTGTCTTGCACATAGAATCTTAGGTTAATCAGAGCCTTTATAATCCAGTAAAACAAACTCATCTTGTTTGATGAGTTCATTCAGTTCATATCCTTTGCTTGCCATGCGGGAGCTTCCCTCCTCTATTAGTGCTGCTATTTACCCAGCCATCTATCTATCTGTCTGTCTGTCTGTCTGTCTGTCTGTCTGTCTGTCTGTCTGTCTGTCTGTCTGTCTGTCTGTCTGCCTGCCTGTCTTGGTATGAATGCATATTTGGAACTGAACTTAGGACTGGTGGTTAAGATATTGTTGGTCATTCAGTGTTTAAAAAAATAATAGTAATAGATAACAGTAATTCATTATTATTAAAAGATACTAATAATTCTACTACTAATAAAAATACACTCACCTAAAGGATTATTAGGAACACCATACTAATACTGTTTTTGACCCCCTTTCGCCTTCAGAACTGCCTTAATTCTACGTGGCTTTGATTCAACAAGGTGCTGAAAGCATTCTTTTGAAATGTTGGCCCATATTGATAGGATAGCATCTTGCAGTTGATGGAGATTTGTGGGATGCACATCCAGGGCATGAAGCTCCCGTTCCACCACATCCCAAAGATGCTCTATTGGGTTGAGATCTGGTGACTGTGGGGGCCATTTTAGTACAGTGAACTCATTGTCATGTTCAAGAAACCAATTTGAAATGATTCGAGCTTTGTGACATGGTGCATTATCCTACTGGAAATAGCCATCAGAGGATGGGTACATGGTGGTCATAAAGGGATGGACATGGTCAGAAACAATGCTCAGGTAGGCCGTGGCATTTAAACGATGCCCAATTGGCACTAAGGGGCCTAAAGTGTGCCAAGAAAACATCCCCCACACCATTACACCACCAGCCTGCACAGTGGTAACAAGGCATGATGGATCCATGTTCTCATTCTGTTTACGCCAAATTCTGACTCTACCATCTGAATGTCTCAACAGAAATCGAGACTCACCTGACCAGGCAACATTTTTCCAGTCTTCAACTGTCCAATTTTGGTGAGCTTGTGCAAACTGTAGCCTCTTTTTCCTATTTGTAGTGGAGATGAGTGGTACCCGGTGGGGTCTTCTGCTGTTGTAGCCCATCCGCCTCAAGGTTGTGTGTGTTGTGGCTTCACAAATGCTTTGCTGCATACCTCGGTTGTAACGAGTGGTTATTTCAGTCAAAGTTGCTCTTCTATCAGCTTGAATCAGTCGGCCCATTCTCCTCTGAACTTTAGCATCAACAAGGCATTTTCGCCCACAGGACTGCCGCATACTGGATGTTTTTACCTTTTCACACCATTCTTTGTAAACCCTAGAAATGGTTGTGTGTGAAAATCCCAGTAACTGAGCAGATTGTGAAATACTCAGACCGGCCCGTCTGGCACCAACAACCATGCCACGCTCAAAATTGCTTAAACCACATTTCTTTCCCATTCTGACATTCAGTTTGGAGTTCAGGAGATTGTCTTGACCAGGACCACACCCCTAAATGCATTGAAGCAACTGTCATGTGATTGGTTGATTAGATAATTGCATTAATGAAAAATTGAACAGGTGTTCCTAATAATCCTTTAGGTGAGTGTACACTAAGGATTGATGAGCTGCTGGGTTCATGAATATTAATCACGTTGTTAGCATTCACTCAAACTGATTTGCTGAATTCAAAACAGTGACGTAATATATAACCGCCAGCCAATGAGATTCCCATTTTGTGCATTAGTCCCGCCCACTACCGGAGAAAACTGGCATATCTTCTGTTTGTTCTTAAAAGCTGAATAATTCCAAATTAACTCTGTTATTTTGACAGGAAAATACAACAAAAAATATTGTTTACATTGTCGATTCTGCGTGGTATGTAAGATTCTCACTCTCTTGTGCTCGCTCTCTCTCTCTCTCTCTCTCTCTCTCTCTCTCTCTCTCTCTCTCTGTGTGTGTGTGTGTGTGTGTGTGTGTGTGTGTGTGTGTGTGTGTGTGTGTGTGTGTGTGTGTGTGTGTGTGTGTGTGTGTGTGTGAAATGGCACTCTCAGCAAAGCGACAGAGAGTCGTGCGCCTTCACACTTGAGTTTACGGTACGTCAAACACAGGTACGCTGAGCATCCATTGAGCTGACTTGAAATAGTACAGATCGCTTGATGGAGAGCGAAACTCTCAAGCGCTCAGTTAGAGTGTTCAGCGAGTGAAATATATCTATGCTAAACTTATACTTAGCTTCTAACACACACACTGGCGAGTAAAATCTAAGGATTGATTAGCCAATTTCTAATGATAGACATAGATTTGGTCACATATGCGAGTGATTTACTCGCATTGTAGAGGGTTGCTGTCTGTCTGTCTGTCGAAGACTGGTCTATTTCAGGAATTACAGTTTTTCTCCATTGGTTTGGCTCATTTCCTGAAACAGAAATTACATTCTCAAAATTGTAAGCTCATTTGTCAAAACAGTCTTACAGTTCAGCACAACACTATAGCTCACTTGCAAAAGCTAATATCTCTCCCAAAACTGTTCACTCATGCTTCAGAACTAAATTCCTTTCCCATATTAATAGTCAGTGCCACGAAAATGGCAAAGATCCTTCTCAATTGCTTTGGCTCATTTCTTGAAACAGACCGGACGTTCTCAACACTCTTGGTGCTTTTGCCAAAATAACATGGATGGTTCGGCACAACACCATGGTTCATCTGCAAAAGCTCATACCCCTCCCAAAACAGTTCACTCATGTGTCAAAACTAAATTTCCTTCTCATTTAAGGTTTGACATCACACATTGCACTCATACTGTCAAGGAAATTGTTACCATTATCATTCACACACATAAAGTAACTTCCATACTTCAGAGTAAAAAGAAAATGTATACAGCATAATATACTGTAATATAACACACAAACAAAAAAACAATGAAAATTACTGTCCTCACCCTCCTGGCCATCCACACTCTGCTGTTCTCAATCTTACTGTAAACACTTGTAAAATGTCTACTTTTCTAATGAAAGAATCTGGGTTTGATTTTTTTCAGAGATATTGTTAGAGTAAAGTTAATGAATATATTGACCAAACAGTACACACAAGATCAGTACTGCATTTTGATGAAAATATTTATTTCTCTCCACATTTGTAAAATCATTTGATTCATTCATGCATTTTCAAAGGTTTGTTTTTTATATCTGCTGAGGTTGGGCTAAAGTCTCTGTCCAGCCTCTCTCAATGTCAACCCATGGATACTCAGTAGAATCGCATCTGATAAATTTGGTCCCCGTCTTCTTTGGCCACATCCTACTCCAGGTCCTCTTCCTACCCGCCTCTTCCCCTCTCATCCCCCCTTCCCCTCTCTTCCCATCTCTTCCCCTCTCTACCCCCTTCCCCTCATCCCCCCTTACCCCCTCTTCCCATCTCTTCCCCTCTCTACCCTCTTCCCATCTCTTCCCCTCTCATCCCCCCTTCCCCTCTCATCCCCCCTTCCCCTCTCTTCCCATCTCTTCCCCTCTCATCCCCCCTTACCCCCTCTTCCCATCTCTTCCCCTCTCTACCCCCTTCCCCTCTCATCCCCCCTTCCCCTCTCTTTTCCTCTCTACCCCTCTTCCTCCACGGGCTCCCCCTCTCATCCTCACTCTTCCTCTTCCTCAAGCAGGCAGTTGCCCTTGTTCATTTACTTGGCCAGGTGCCTCCATGTTCAGAAATTGTACTGGTCCTGCATTGTCAAGCTCTTTACATGCATGTTTGGCAGCATTCACAGTCATGGACAGCACCTGTCAGGTAACTAAACATACTGTTTGATTGGTCATCTGAGATGTGTGAAAGTCCTCCTTCATTAGTCAAGTTCTAGTTTCACCTGACTGTCAATTGCTGTAATAAATTTATGCAATGTTCCAAGGGATTCATATATGGTATTCATGGTATTATGTTCTTGACTAATTGTGACAATTGAACAGACTATTGTGCATGTGATGACTTATACAATGAAATGACGCTGATACGTTTTGGAGCGAACGACCATTAGACTGAGAATCAAACAATCAGTTTAGATCAACAAGATCTATTCACTTTGAAATTGTGCTAAATGTAGGCTACCTGTACTTAATCATTTGCAAAGATTTACTGAGACATTGAGACATGTACTTAGACATTTGCAATTTGATTAAATAAATGAGAAATGCTATTCTGTTGTGAACAATTGCCAAGTGGTTTGGAGATTTGTTGTTTTGAGAATGTAATTTCTGTTTCAAGAAATAAGCCAACCAATGGAGAAAAACTGTAAATGGCTTACACAGCATTTTTAGCTGTGATAGTAGAAATCATTTTAATGTAGTAATTACACATGTAACCTTAAATGAGGTAAATGCCGTTTAGGACCTTTTTCTGTCCTGTTCTATCTACAGCAGTCGACCCATAGAATTACACTTACATCAGTGTTAATTAGCTGACTTCATCTAAAGACCTGAGAGATTGGATTGGATTGACGTCAGAAGATTGATAGCAGAGGACTTGTTAAAGAATAAGGTATAGTTGGTAGAAAGAGATGAAGAGCGACTGCAGCGGCCTCTGGCAGTTACTGGACTTTACATTCACATTGATGCATGACATTTAGCGGCTGCTTTGATTGTGTTCTCTAAAGAGAATGATAGCCTGCCAGATCACCGGTCAAACACATTCAGAGACTCTGCTTACCTTCAAACGGTGTTCAAACAAGAAAATGACTTGAATTTAATGATTTTTATGCACACAATCTCAAGCAAAGGGAAATGTGTCTGCATGACTGCACACAATTGAGCAAACGCACATAATTCCTGCACGCTGAGACATGAAGGAAGTGGAATTGACCTTCTATGTCCATTTATTTGGCTGAAGGACTTCAGTTAGCATCCTACCATTTGAGATCATCATACTGAGATCATCAACTGCAGATTTGTATTCATTTAATTACTGTATATTAGGTGGCAAATTATTAAAATATCTTATTACGGAATTTACGCACGATCAAGGGGATTTAAAAAATATATAGTTGATATTTTAACATATTAGTTGAAATCCTTATGAACATTGGAATATATGATTTAAAGTATTCTATTTCAAATTTTCCTAATAATAATTCATATATAAAATCTTTTAAATATTTAAAATTCATGATTTATTTTCATTTTATATTTTTGACATTTGAAACCGTTTTAATTTACAATTGTTATGTAAATTAATTAGGGGCCAAGCACCGAAGGTGCGAAGGCACCTATTGAAACCGTTCCCGTTCCTATTATTATTATTATTCTTCCTTCTTCTTCTTCTTCTTCTTCTTCCGCCACGAAGTCTATGGCAGCCCATAGAACCGAATGGTAAAAAGTTGTGAAATTTGGCACACAGATAGAGGACAGTCTGAAAAGTCTCCATAGCAAATTTGGAGTCTCTAACTCAATCGCTCTAGCGCCACCATCAGTCCAAAATTTGACTCATGTTTATGCTGATAACTTTTTAACCATAAGGGCTAGAAACAAAATTCTTTTTTCCTCCGAATCCTTTGCTCAAGCCGATTCGATTGCACCCTATGACGTCATTTTCCGTCATAATAATTTTCCCGCCATTTTGAATTTTCCGAAAAACCTACTTTTGCGAACTCGTCCTAGACGGTTCATCCGTTTTGCACAAAAATTGAACCAGATCATCTTCAGACCATGCTGACAAAAAATCTTGCAAATCAAGTTGATTCGTTAATTCGTTTTTGATAAACGCGCAAACAAATTTTATGTACCGGTTGCAAAAACACACTTAAGGCAATATCTCCACAACGCTTTATCGTATTCAAACCAAACTTGGTACATGTCATCACAAGCATGACTTGAGGCAACATGCAGTGTTTCGGCGCAGCGCCACCTACTGGTCCGGAGATACAAAAAATGGCTGTTTTTGCTTATAACTTTTGAACCGTTTGTCCAAAAATCATAAAAGTGGTCTGGTTAGATTCAGGACGGTATTCAGAGTTGTCTGATATTCAATTTTACCATATCGGTCATTTTGGCTGTCGGCCATTTTGAATTATGTGCTAAAATGCTATATTTTACAAATGCATTAGTGTATTGTTACTAAACTCGGTATGTCACTTCCACTCCATGCCCTGAAGGTACTCAAAAAGTTTTGGGGCAGTGCCACCTTGTGGTCAAAAGTTATAACAAACTTGACAAAAATGCTAATAACTTTTGATTAAATTAGCCTAGTTTAATGAAACTGGTCATAATACATTTATTGGCTCATGCCGAGAACATAGATACTAATTTTGCCATATTTGGTCAAACATCCTGTCCTCAATGTTCTTATTTGATCAAAACCTACTTTTTCAAACTCATCCTAGACCGTTTATCCAATTTCCACCAAAATCGAATCGTATCATCTTCAGACTGTGTCAACAAAAAGTTAGGGATTTTGCATCAATAGATGAAACCGTTTTTGTAAACCGCAGCGACGAAATTGAGCCATGATGCCAAAATGACTCTTGAGGCTGTATCTCTGCAATGCTTTGATATATTGGCATCAAACTTTGCATGTGTCATTGTTCCCTTATTCTGACCACAGCACATCAATTTCGTAACTGTGCCACCTATTGGTCAAAAGTGATAAACCATTAACTTATATTATCAGTGACTCTATATATGATATTTCAGCCATTTTGCCTAATCTTCTTAAACTGTATAATTGTTAATTGTTGCAGTTGGTCTGACACTCTCAGACTACAATGCATTTTTCAGCCTTTTGCCTAAAATCATCTTAAAACGTGATTAATTGCTCATTGCTCCAGTTGATCTGACACTGCCAGCCATTTTGGCATGTCTTGTCTTCTTCTTTGCGCTTGGCCCCGGTATTGCTGCTTGCAGCTATATTTCTAAATATATTTCTAAATGTTTTTTACTCTCTCTTTTACTCTAAAATTTTGAAAGTGTTTTGGTACAAACTTGACCTAGGTTTGTAAATGGCCCTCTTGGGAAAAATAGAATAATAAAAATTCATGATATGAGCGCTCTACATGCTTTTAGTTTCTTCAGAAGGGCATTTACAGTTCATTAAAGCAGTTCATTGGCCTGTACCTGCTCCTGCTGTGTTAGCTGGTGTGTGACTGTTTATGACAGAAATATTCGCACTGTGCTGTAGAACACAGTAGTCAAACTTTGCCAAAAACGAAACTCCGCTTTTCTGTCTTTCATGCTGTTGACAATAAATGTGGTCATTATATAATTAGCTGGTGGTATTTTAGGGTTCAACACACTTGAGTGAGGTACAAAGTGCCTTTCCTAGCACACTTTATTCCATGGGCTATTACTGGGGTGATTATGGGACCAATTTGAAAACTGCAGACCCCTTTCATAGAATGTTGTTTAATGGCCTGAAAGAGGCTAAAAGTCCTCTTTTCTCTGCAGTAATGTAGCTCTGACTCTCTCTCATTAGTAACTCTTCTTTTCTGGGGTCTGCTGATCGCTTATCGCTGATGTGAAGAAGATCATCATTCACTCATGTTTCAACTCAGTGATTCATCACACAGGGAAAAAGAACATGAGTCTTCTTACTTTTTCGCTCTATGCTTCTACTTCGCATGTGTAACTTATCCTAAAGTTGGGCTGTAGGGTGAAATATCCAGTCTAAATGTCCAGTCACACGTCATTTATCACTGTCATGGCTCTGATTTACATGGAGCTTTATTGCTGTTCATTTTACACACCGCAACGTGGTTAAATTACTGGTATGAATCTAATTAGGCTAATATTGAGTGCAGATATTTAGAACTTAGTATTTCAGTTCATTTTAATTAAAAAGCAGTTATTCATCTTACCTATTATAAATTAAAAATGTATTTAGAAAAAATAATTTAAGTGTAATTTATTTATACATTTACTTTTATGTTTTATTTATATTTATAATTGTATAAATAAAATGTATTTCTAAAAATAAAAAACGTAAAATAATCCGCTATTGGCCAAACTTGACATGAGTTCATCCCTTAAGTTTAGTGGTTAAATATCTGGGCTGGTAACCAAACTATTTTTGATTCACACACCAGAAGGGATGATATGAACTGGCCCTTGCAGAGGGCTGATATGGCTAGGAACTATACTCTCATTCATGCATAATAATCAAGGAACTTTCCTGCTGTACCAGTCGCAATGGTATTACGCAGTGCCTGAAAATAGGCAAATTTCCGTCAACATAACCAACGTGACTAACCAATGTGACTGCTTGCACAGGGAGCGTGCTGGGGACTATTTTCAGGCACTGCATAATATCATTGCGCCTGCTGCCATGGTACAGCAGCAAAGTTCCTTGATTATTACACAGGAATCAAAGATTGGCTTAATGGATTTGAAAATGGTAAAACTCAACTGTTTAACTCTAGGGGAGTTGGAAAATGAGCCTATTTCAAAAAAAGCGGCGTGTTCCTTTAAGAATCAAGGGTACATAAACTTTTGAACAGGGTCATTTTTATAAATTTGGTTATTGTTTTATCTTGTGGACTACAGGTAAACCTCTTTTATGTAAAATAACTTATTCAGTGCAATACTAAATAAAAAATAACATGCATTTTGTATGATCTCTCTTATTTTGTTAACTATTTTCACAAATTCTGCAAGGGGTTCACAAACTTTCAAGCACCACTGTACAGGTGGAGCTGGGGAAGGTGGAGGGTTTTCTTAAAACTTGCTGCAAGTGCTACAGCAAATGCTGACCAAGCATTTGAAGGTTGAGCAGCGAGCTCAATAGCTGTGCCCTATAGAGAATGATGTGATTGCAAGCAGATTGAGTTAAGTACCTATCAGCCTGTGCCATCTATGACAGAACTTTCAGGATTTATAATTTCTTATGTGTAGTTTTAGTCAACCTGAGAGCTTTAATACATTTGAATATTAAAGCTAATGCTCTCCAAGCTTTTAAAAATAGACATGGCCCAAAAGGCACAAAGCTAGATGTCATGGGGTCTTGGGTCTTGTCTTTTAAAGGGGTGGTAAACCATGGATTCACTTTTCTAACTTTAGCTAGTGTGTAATGTTGCTGTTTGAGCATAAACAACATCTGGACTACAGCAAACGGCCGCTAGGGACTACTACACATTCCTCCAGGTTTGCTGACATCACCAGCCCCAATATTTACATAAACCCCTCCTCCAAGAATATGAAATAAGGGGGGGGGGGGGGGGGCGAGGCCATTTTGTATCGCAGCAGGGAAGCGCTGTTGTGGTATAGTTAGTAGGCTGGAGTGTTGTTGCCAATGCTGACGAAATGCTGTTATTTTCATCCGGATTGCAGGTCCACTTTGTTCAGCCTTCCTAGGGACGGGGGTGTGTTGCAGTGCGTTTAACATACAACATTATACGCATGCGTGTATGATACAGAGGGGAACACGGTCGCATTTGCAGCAGATATATGCTGCCCATCATAAATCAAAGCATGAGACAGACAGGGGTCGGAGGAGAAGACCGGAAAATGTGACATAATGGACAATATTCGTCTGTATTTGCAATACACGAGCCGCGGTTCAGCTGCGCGAGACAGACGGGCGCGTGCGGCTCCCGCTGCACATTTCACGGAGGAAAACTTCCACAATCTTCACAAGTTCAATGCAGGATTCTTACAACGGCTTGTCCTGAAAGATGGATTTAAAAACAGAAGCTGTTTACGGGCCACAACCTGTAAGTATGATTTATTTTTCGTCGATGTGTTTTCCTGGAATAGTTTGTGTTGTTAATTGTAGCCTACGTTGTAGCAAGGAAGTAAACAGATGACAACGTTCATTTGGCTCTGCAAATCAGTTTTGTTAAATGCTCATTCATATTAACGTTATCCGACAAACACCTAACGTTACAAACTTTTTAAAATCTCAACAGTGAACTTGGCATTAGTGTAAATTATTCTTTGATTAGAGCTTTTATGTATTGTTTATCTACAGGCATGCTAAACATGGTTCTGTGTTTGATTTGGATACTATAGTAAAGCCAATGTTTAGTGTTCGTTCTTGCGACAGATATTTGGCAAATCGTTCTAAAAATACAAAAGTAACGGTGCCATTCAGTAGCGATCACTATAGATCCGCAGTCTTTACTCTTGAGGACTGAACAGGTTCTGCTCGATCATCTTCGCTAAAATTGTCTGGGTCTGATTCGGGCTCAAATTGGTATGGTTTTATTGACGCCATTGTACTACCAAAGCACAGGCTACCAGTAAAGGTAAGGGGCGTGACGTTTCCGACAAACGTGCACTAGGTGGTTAGCGAATCACAACACACTGGGCCAGCTAACCAATCTGAGCCCATTGCATATTTTTGAGGGACTGGCTTCATACAACCCAGAAACCATCAGACCGTTTTTACAAGGAGGGACAGAGCAGTGTAGAATAAAGGTAAAATATATAAAGAATAATGCAATTTTTTTAAAGGGGGGGGGGCACACTCAGTTTCAGTCAGTCTCATGTCAATCTTGAGTACCTATAGAGTAGCATTGCATCCTGCATATCTCTGAAAAGTCTTTATTTTTATTATAATTATAAAAGGAAGATGCGCTGTTCCGAGTCTTTCCGAAAAAAGCCGTGCGGCTGGGGGCGTATCGTGTGGGCGGAGCTAAAGAATGTCGAGCGCGCGCCGCTGTTACTGTGTTGAGTGCGTCTGAAAGCTGCGTCATCCCTAAAAGCGGGAAATATCTTTATTCAACATAAAAAATGGCTTTTAATCAGATACAGCCATACATCTATGATCCGGAATCAGACCCAGAGGCTGAAGTTGAACAGGAGCAGCAGCAAAAACGACTAGAGCAGGACATCTCTATGTGGTATAAGTTACACTAACTATATAATATGCTTAGCGGCTTGTGTTATTTACACATTTATACTTTAATTATATCGTGTGTGTGTGTGTGTGTGTGTGTGTGTGTGTGTGTGTGTGTGTGTGTGTGTGTGTTTACGCGTGGTTTGTGTAGACATGATTTGTAGTAAGCGGACTGGTTTTGCGCGTCAGGCTAGTGTTTACATAGAAAGACATGGAATAGTAGCGCATTTGAATGAAGAAGCGCGCTTATTTAGTTCAACATATTTCCCCATTCTTTGTGTATTGTTGTTTGGAGTGCTTTTACAATACACAAACATACACATATAGTGGCCAGCTAAACAAATGTACACACTATACATCGCATGCTCCATTGATCAATACGTGGTCATGTTTAGGCTAACGTTACTTGATGGGCATAGGCAAAAACAGACATTTGAAGCAGTCTTACTCACTGCCTGCGGTTCCAACGTTGAGACCTTTATCGTTGGGACCGCTCCATCCTTCAGTATGTATTAGGCGATTTGAAAATCCGGAAAAGCAAATTCCATCCACTTTTGCCTTAACGCGGGGTTATTTGGCTACGAGCCAGCGCTTTGATGGGCGTAGCCTATTGCTTTCACGCTCTCTCTCTCTCTCTCTCTCTCTCTCTCGCGCGCGCGCTCTTCCGGTAGAATTGTCCGTACGGCCCATACAAGGAAATTCCGCCCTGTTGACGTCAAGCGGACCCATGATCGAAAAAAACTTTCCGAAACTTATGACTAACAGGAAGTACTAATTTTGGCAAAGAAATACTCCCATCAAACGTCCACCTTAGCTTTTGAAACTGTGTCCATGTTTAGCATGGGAATCCAAGTCTTTAACAGTGCAAAAAGATCAGTATGCATGAAACAGCATTTCACCCCCCCTTTAATGAACACATGTTACAGTGCACCCCACAAACACAATCAAGCCTTCGAAAGAATGTGTTTTACCACCCCT
Organism: Romanogobio albipinnatus; assembly: GCA_023566225.1. Lineage (NCBI taxonomy): Eukaryota > Metazoa > Chordata > Actinopteri > Cypriniformes > Gobionidae > Romanogobio > Romanogobio albipinnatus. The sequence continues at coordinate 26,638,404 of CM042260.1, read as the reverse complement.
TAAAGCATCTTTGGATAAGAAAGCACCTGCTCAAATTCCAAACTAAAGCTTTCAGTTTATTTGCTCATGATCATCATCTCTTAAGTTTGTTGGCATGAGAACACGCTGATGACAGAATGAAGGTCTTCATACATGAAGTCGTGGAATCAAAAGTCCCAGTCACTGAAATACAGTTTTCAGGTCATATTATGAGCTTGCTGTCAGCAGTATTGATAGAGTCATAACATCATGAGTCTTCTCCTGCTGTGCAGAAGCTTGTGTAATCTCCAGCAGTCCTCCTCTGCCAAAGATCATGCAAGCTGAGAAATGTGATTACAGTTTTTGGTTAGGGGCCAGAGGGGAAAGCAGACAGTGAGAGAGGAAAAATGTGTGTTTGTGTGTAAATTCTGACAGTATGGTCCAGCTTTCCTTCTGTCGGGGATGATGGCTCAGTGGGGTCCCTCATGCAGTAGTGACCCTCCTGCCCTGCCCCCCTACCCGTGGCCGCTTCCTCCCCAGCCGAGCGGAACATGCATCTACGGCGAGCACACTGGGACATGCTCAATCTCATTAGAAATGTAAATGCAAGCTTATCTATTCCAAACAGTAGATAGTGGCTGAGTCCAGATAAGGGCAGTACTGCTGCCAAAAAGAGAGAGAGACAATTTCCATAAATCTGGGCGCTCGTGCGTGTTTGTCTGACAGCGGGAGGACACCAGGCTGATGCTAGCATTTTTTTCGGCTGGCCCATTATGTTGTAAAAGACCCATACCTGCTTTGAGGAAGCCTGCATCAAACACAAACCGAGTTTTGTGCCCCTTTTCCCAAATCATGTGACTTGTTGTTGAGAAGTGAGCTATAAAACCCAAAGACCTAGACTAAAGGAGGCACTCAATCCTAGCTGAATCTAGGGAACAATCAGAGAAGCGTTTGAAGAATGGTGAAACAATCTCTTATGAGGTGTGTAGAATCCCTACTAGTCTCAGCCTCAGACGGACCATTGGCTGAACGTCTGATGCATGTGGCACACTTTTCCTGAAACACTTCAGGAGTTTCGAAGTCGTCACCTGATTGGTTGAATTCTACAGGATGTCTGCGAGGCGTGTGTGTTGCTTTCTTTAACGGTCCGCCTAGAAACAAATGCTGTGACGCCAAACTCCCTCGTGGAAGAAGAATGCCATCGTGTTTACAACTGTTATCAACTAAATGCTGGATTTTCAAAAGTATGTGAAGTTCGCGGCTCCATTGTTGCAGTAAACTTGCACAATGTTCTTGAATGAATAATTGATATGTGTTCTGTTAATGCAGGGACATCGACTTTACATTTTCACACACCTAAACATCAACAACAACATTTATTTATAAAGCACATTAAAGCACATTGAAACACAATATGGATTGATCCAAAGTGCTGTACAGAGTACAAACCTAAACATGACGCGGAACAAAATTGAACTGTGATTAGTTGCATTACATGTCAGTCAAACGTCCTCTTGGGCGCCCCTTGACCAATGAAAGCTGCGATGGAGTCCAGACCTTCTGCTGTCAGTCTGAAGGTCTGGCTACGGGAGACTACATTACTACTAGTAGACAGAGGGTAGACTGTTAATTCTGTCATGGAGGAATTCTCAAGCTGATTCTCAAGGTTCTCAAGCATTTGAAATCAAGTCAAGTCACCTTTATTTATATAGCTCTTTATTCAATACAGATTGTTTTACAAGTAGCTTCACAGGAATAAACAGGAAAATAACTAAATCAATGATGCAAATTCAGCTCTTCAGTGAAGTTATTAAATGTAATTTCAGTACGCCCATATAATCTTCCAATTAATACCAAGGTATAAAACCAGCCGCTTACCTATTCCCATTGTTAGTTCTTGCAGAATCCCTCCTCCTTCCCTGCTCTTCCTTTTTTTGTACAATTTTGCCTGTTATAGGGGGGCAATCGGAGCTCTGGTATAATATCCTCTCCGAGCCCCTCTATAGCAGACAGCAAGCCAAATCTGTTTACCACTTTCACTAAGATTATATGGCCACACTAACTCATGAATGAAAATTATTCAGCTCAAGCCAGTTAAGTGTCAATTCAATTCAGTACAATAATAGTATTGATGTTGCAAAATTAAAGGGTAAGTTCACCCGAAAATACGAATTATGTCATTTATTACTCACCCTCATGTTGTTCCAAACCGATAAGACCTTTGTTCATCTTTGGAACACAAATTAAGATATTTTTGATGAAATCTGAGAGCTTTCTGACCCCTGATAGACTGAAACATTATTACTACATTCACTACCATAAAGGTAGTGAAGACATTAAAAATAGTCCATGTGACTACAGTGGTTCAACCTTAATGTTATGAAGCGACAAGAATACTTTTTGTGCGCAAAACACAAAGCAAAAATAACGACTTTATTCAACAATCGCTCTTCTTTCATGTCAGTATCCTAAGCCGTTCACATAGTAAACATGTCAGAATGTCTATGTCAGAAGACATGTCTATGTCAGAACGCTGGCTCACCATTGGGCGACGCTGTTCACGTGAGCACAACGACGCATGCAATACTGGCCAATACTGAGCTTTTGACATAGAACACAGAAGCGCTGCACTACGTGACTATGTGAACAGTGTAGGAAACTGACATGGAAGATAATAAATTGTTAAATAAATTTGTTATTTTTTGCGCACAAAAAGTATTCTCGTCGCTTCATAACATTAAGGTTGAACCACTGTAGTCACATGGACTATTTTAATGATGTCTTTACCTTTCTGGGTTTTGAAAATAGTTGTTGTGTTGCTGTCTATGTGGGGTCAGAAAGCTCTCAGATTTCATCAAAAATATCTTAATTTGTGTCCCGAAGATGAACGAAGGTCATGATGAAGATGAACGGGTTTGGAACGACACGAGGGTGAGTAATTAATGACAGAATTTCCCGTTAATCAATTATGAAATGTCAATTCACCTACACAGCAGCTCTGCAGAAAACAGGTGAGTCTTTATCCAGTTCGCTTCCGTTCAAGTATTGTTCTTGATAATAATTGTTCAATAAGGCAGTGTTACTGAATATTAAGTGTCGTTTAAACCATAACTGAACAAAAGCATACAAAAAGAACATACAATTGATCATCGCTTCCTGTAAACTGGAGCGTCTAACAAACACCATGTCTTTTTTACGGAATCCACAAATCTTCCACACTGGCGAGCTAACTATATTATAGTTATTGTCAATTCCAGTATATTGCAACACGCCACTCTGGCAACCAACCACAGTGCACGGCAGTGGCGACTTTTGCGTAGGTAAGCACCACTCACGCTGTCTTCAGAAACTGTAAAAAGCCAGTTATGAGTAACTGGTGTTGTATTGGGCGGGAGAGCATAGGGAGCTCTCCTAATGACTTTGTGTATAGATTCCTGTTATGAGCCAGAGCCTACAACTGCACCAGCATACATCATCACCCCCTTAATGAAGGCTCCACTCCAGCTGTGTGTTTGTTTCTTTCTTTCTCTGCATTCACACTAGAATTTGTTTGGCACTAGAGGGAATACATCTAAAAACATGACCGGCGTTGCTGCTCCTTGAAGATGCACAGAATATTGTGCTTAATAAAAGGCAAGGCAGGCAGTCTGGAGTGGAGCTGATGGATGATGTCATAGTAAGTGATTGATGTCATAATGGTTGTGACATGATGTCGACTGTCTGTTATTGACAGATGTTATCGGCAATGGAGAGAGGCCATTTAAGGAGAAAGAGAGACAGAGACTATTGATGAAAGCGAGAGCCGTTCGCTTTAGCTTTCCTCTGGGAATGGTACCACAGGACTTGCTCACTCTGTCTTTCAATGCTGTTGTGCTTTTTATTCCTTTCCCTTGTCTTGTGACACATTTCCACTCTGTCTGCGCATGCTGTGAAATTCAGATCAAAATCTATGCCAAGTCAAGCAATTAATGAGCCAAAACGAACAGGCCTACCAGAAGCAATTAAACCACTTTTTAATTGGCAAAAATAATTGTCTTTATTTTAATTGTCTTTATCATTGTGAATATTAAAACAGAAATCTGAAAGATAAGGTTAATTTCAAGGGTGCAGCATCCGTTTATTTGTTTCTGAACACGTGAAACTGCACTTTAAATGCCCTTAAATGATCATTTAGTCAGTTAAATTAAGATCTCATTGTGTAAGAAACGTTTTACTGTTGCTTGTACTGTACTTAGGACACAGTTTTGATGAAGTGTAACTCATCTCACATTTACTAAAATTGTGCCGCTTGTTGAGGAAACATAGGCTATACGTTTTGTAAATGATTGAATGTACACTACCAAAAAATAAAGGTTCTGAAAGGTTATTGGTTTTGGGCAAAATCAGCTAGCACTTCTTATGCTAAATGAGAAGCAACCACCCAGAACACCTGTGTAGCCGCATAGCAACCTGGCAGCCACCCACAGCCTGCTTGTGGCAGGGAGTTTTGCACAGACAAGACCACTCACGTTTGCTTCAGAAAATGTAAAAGTCTACCCCAGTAAGTGGTTTGAAGTCCAAAGTAGTTATTTCTACTTTGGATGATTTGAAAGCCCACAGGGGTGTCTTACACACTTAGCCACTACTGACAAGAAATCTAAAGCAGCATGTGTAAGTGTGTGTGTGTGTGTGTGTGTGTATGTGTGTGTGTGTTTGGACCTCTTCCTTAACATCTCTATCTTGCCCAAAACACTCTTTTAAGAGTAAGGCAGGAAGTCACCGAAGAGGTTGCCAGCCACCACGAGGGTCTCAATTCAACTTCTTCCATAGATCTTGAGTTTTTTCAAGTTCCACAGGCTTTTGAACACTGCTCAAGGTGTGGATGTGTTTCTCTCACATCGAAGACATGTCAAGAAGCCTATGAAAATGCCTTAAAAGACATGAAATGAGCTGGGCTCTGCTTGCCTCTTTGTTCCTCAGCCAGGGAACCCGTCTTTGTTCTGTGGCTCTTTTGAGCTCTTTACAATCTCTCCAGTGCAGTCTCAGTGAAGGAAATAAGAGATATTGATATACATGGACATCAAACATGGGCACCATTCCTTCCCTCATGCCCACCTGCATTCATTCATTCCAGGCATATTTCTTTTCATCCTGTTTTTTCTCCATCCTCTCACTCTGGTCCTCCTCGTGGTCTAGGTGATGGTTCACCCGGTGGCTCCACGCGCTTATCTCAGTAAGAGCAGTCCTGTGGTGAAGGGAGAGCTTTTTCTCACTTTCCCCTCTCTCTCTCTCTCTTCCTTGCTCACTCTTCCTCTAGCTCTTTTTCTCTCTCTCTCTCTTGTTGAGGTCTTTGAATCCGAACGTGCCTCTTTTGAGAGTTGCATGTCAGTCTCCTGAGGCCGGGCAACTGGAGGGCCACTGTAGACATTCCCTGCATAGCAATAGATGCTTCATAAAGTGTTGATTGTAAACTTGAGCGCCTTCATGAATAAGGATTGCCTGCAATATAATGCTGTGTGATGCTTCGGGGGAAATGCATTAGCATATCTGGTCAACGGGATACGCAAGTGTTGCGTTGTTTTGCTGCAGTGATAGCTTGTAATCCTGCGGGATAGCTCAGTTTGATGTGGGAAGGTACTATCTGAATGTTTACCGTGCAAATAATCAAGATGGACCTGAGCTGTGCAGCTGTTGGATGCCTAATATCTTGTGAAGAGGCTTTTTTAATATAGATCTGAGGCAGCAGACTAAAATGAGAGTCAGTGACTGACATTGGATCCATTGACTGCATAGTTTAAGCCATAGTTTAGACCTTTTAAAATATACTCCAAAAACTTTATATTCATAGCCCTATATTTTTAAGAGGCCTCCTAAGAGGTGTTGTGGCCTCCTCCTTCCTTCCTTCCTTCCTTCCTTCCTTCCTTCCTTCCTTCCTTCCTTCCTTCCTTCCTTCCTTCCTTCCTTCCTTCCTTTCTTTCTTAATTAATCACATTGTTTTCTGTAATTAATCACGATTAAAAACATTCGAGTTTTTAAAATGTTTTATTGTAAAAATTCACACTTCATTTCCAAATTAATGTAGAAACAACGTTTGAGATGTATATTTGATGATGTGAGACGGTGGTCCAGTGGGTTAAACCATGGAACTGATATGCAGAAGGTTACTGGTTCGATCCCAGCGGTCAACACCAGTGTGTCCTTGAGCAAGGCACTTTACTCCATGTTGCTTCGGGGGGATTGTCCCTGTAATAAGGTCCCTGTAAGTCGCTTTGGATAAAAGCGTCTGCCAAATGCATAAATGTAAATATTTTAAATATGTGTTATATTTTTATGAATGAAGGCCAGTATCACTGATACTAATACAGCTACTGATGTCTCTATGAAATATTTTTTTTATAAACATTAATGAAAGACATTCAACATTACAGTATAATTGAAAGCTATACATTTCAACATTTATTAGTCTTTATAAATAACAACTTTCAAAATTTAAGTGCATACATAAGTCTAAACTCTTTAAGTTAATTTAAGACGTTATTTAACTAATTTAAGACTGCTCTTATGAGGATACTCGAAGAAACTGGCATTTTTGTTCGTTCAAGCGCGAAAGAGAACTTGTTTCTGGCGCACTGCCTGTGCATGCGATACTGGCTCGCATCTTTTTGTGTGTCGTGTGTGTGTCATATAGACAGGACATTCACAGACAGCACATTCTCTTTTGTCTTGTCGCGCTCGAATGGTTTAAAAGTATTTGCATGCATAAGAGCCTGATTATATAATGTAACACTAGCCAAATAAAGGATGACAGAAAAAAATTTGGATGCTGCGTTAATTGCATTAAATATTTGCTAATTTTGACAGCATTACTGTGTGTGTGTGTGTGTGTGTGTGTGTGTGTGTGTGTGTGTGTGTGTGTGTGTGTGTGTGTGTGTGTGTGTGTGTGTATATATAAAGCTGCATTATTTGACATTTAATAAACTTTCAATGCAATGCATTTAATGCAATTAATTTTTAAATAACATTCTAATTTCTAAATAATTTAAGTCCTAGTTCGCTAAAGTTTTGGGGCAACATCAGCAGAAACTCATTTAAAACCTTGCATATCCAGGATACAATTAAATTACATCCCACAAGTCAAGTCTGCCATGAAAGATTAATGTTCTCTTGTACTTTGTTTGTGCTAATGGGTGTCAGTAGCTCAAAGAAGAGCACAAGTGAAAATGATCATAAAGGAAGTGATGAAGTTCAGAGAGGATGGTCGCTGGGCACTTGGCTAATAACACAGCCGGAAGCATATGTTCAGGTTTAGCTGCACCGTGTGTGCGCTCATGATTCCTGCAGACATGAAAAATAAGTGATTAATGGAAGTGACTACGGCCCACAGTGCTCACAAGTTAATTAAAAGCTCAGCAGCACTGCAGCCATGCACTTTGCCCATCTAAAGTCACATCATTTTTCCTGAGCCAAACTGAGAGGCCAGGTCTTTATTTATGGATGTGTGAGGCTTTGCTCCCCTACTTTTTAAATGACATGTCTCTCTTTTACAAATTTATGTTTTACTTGAGAACTTTATGATCGGTTTGCATTATGCAGTCTTCTTAATTTATTGTCTGTTTTTGAAGGCTTCAGATAATTTTGCACAATTATTATTTTTTGTTCTTTTATTGTCTTGTTTAATTGTTAATTTAGGGGTTGAATTGCTGTCATTTTAAAAGTTTATTATTTTCCCAAAGTATGGGATAGTTCACCATGAAATGAAAATAAAGACATATTTTACTCAACCTGAGGTCCAAAAAAGATAGAAGGACATAATGCATTGGAACAACAGCTGGGTGAGTAAAAGATGGCTTTATTTTCATTTCAGGGTGAACTATCCCTTTAAGTTTTAACTTTAAACATCATATATGGGTGTTTGTTTAGAGACCCATTAAATGGCCAGCCAGCCATCCCATCCCCATCCCCATCCCCATCCCTATCCCTATCCCTATCCCTATTCCTATTCCTATCCCTATCCCCATCCCCATCCCCATCCCGTGAGAACGATAGTCAGATTTGGTTTCAAAACTAAATGTAAAAATGGTTATTTAAGCGAGTTTGTCATTGTACTGTTTTGTTTTTGTTTTTTGCATTAAGAATAAAAATGAACCCACAATTCAAGCAATTGCCCCCAAATTGGCCCCGAATTCCATCCATCCAAACAAATTAAACTTTACTATTGATGTTACTAAATAATAATAATAAATATCCATAATGCATTTGATTGTAATCTAATGAATCAAAAAGCAAAGATAAAATGCTAATTAAAAATATGCATATGGGACAGTTAAACAAAACTACATATCTACCAACTAGAATAACAGAAGCTGGTTGAAGCTGGATTTTCCAATAGGGAAATTATGTTTAATATGGAGTCTTTTCATAACCCAAGTGTGGTAGCATAAGAAATTCTAAAAACGTATCTAATTTACAATGATCTTAAATGATAAATCCTCTTACTGTATATGAGATGTCCCACAAACGCTCGGTACAGTATTAAATAAAGACCTGTAGGGTGTAATATTCCTTGGCTTCTGCTTGGCCTGCCATAGTGGTTTGCTGGTAGTTATGTTTTTTTTTTTTACTGTTTATATTTGTTATTGCTCTGCTGTTTTGGGGGGTTGTGAGGACAAGGCACTGTAAACAGTGAGTTTCCAGCCTGCAGACTTTTCCATTGGCAGTAAATAATGTGGATGTTCTTATGCTGCTCAGCCCTCTCTCACTTGCTACGGTCTCACTGGAGTGTATCTTTCAAAAAAGCACACAGTTGTATAGTTATATGCAAGAAAATAAAGGAAAACAATATGATAGACTATTATTATTTTTATATAATAATCAGCAAATGCTGCCAACAATTTACAGAATCATTCATCTTTGTTTTGTTTATTTTCTACCAAATTATCATTAACTCTGAGATTGCAACTTGGTAGCATTGACATGGCACCAAAATCAGGCAATTTTTGTATATTTAAAGTGTCCTTATTATGCTATTTTAAAGGTTCCTATCCTAATTTTCAATCTTTAATTTTCTTATAATATACATTGCAGCATCACCTCTTTTCTCACAGTGTCTGAAACGTCTTGATAAATGATCCGGTCTCTCTAAACCCCTCCTTTTTGAGAACCTACTCTGCTCTGATTGGTTAGATGGCCCAATCTGTTGTGATTGGTCCACTGCATGTGTCGAAAGCGAAACGCCCAGTATCTGAATTTCAGCTTCCTCTGCACTTGTATACACAGTGATACATACAGTAAAGATGGCGTCGGATTTACTGTATCAATTTGAGGCCTCATTTTTTGGAAGAACAGCACAGAAAACAGTGTCTTCTCGACATGTCAACAACACGAACCAAACTATTCCAGGCCTCAGCTACAACTGCAGTGTTTCAGGGCTTGTCAAAGTAGACAAGTGAAAACCATAGGCGGGCATTATGCAAATTTGGTACAAACCTATGTAGGTTTGTGCAGGAAGTAAGACTTGTTTCAGGCAGTTCAGAATCAGTTCTTTCTTTTGGAAGAGAATAACTCCATTTGTTATGCACTATGATCTTTGAAAAGTAGACCTTTTACTTTCACAAACAGCTATATTACACACTACCTTAAAGTTAATATCGAAAAAAACATTAAAAGGGGCACTTTTTTGGGATACTGTGGTGTAAGTCTGTCAGTGTTTGCAGCCATTTGAGGTTTGTATTCTTGCTGTGTTGGGCTGAGCATAGTTTGGTGACAAATGCTGTTTGCCTAAAGCAGTATCTCCACACACACATTCAGATGAAATGGGGGAAAGATAATTAGTCTGTGTTGTAATCAGAAAGCAGAAACTGAAAAGGAAGGCCTATTTTCCTTATGCCTGTACTGAGGGCATCAACCAGAGGGTTAAGGGCCTTCACTGTGCGTACTGATCAGCTTCCATTCACATTTTGCATTACTCTACATGCTTTTGATATTCAGTCTTTCCTTCTTGTGCTTTCCCCTGCTGAAAAGACTGATTTAGACCACGTGAATGGTGTCAGAAGCAGTTTTCTGTAGTGAAGCAGTCTGATGGGAACAAGAGGGTCCAAAACACGTGTCCAAAACATTCAAAACCAGTTATGTATGTATTCTTTTGTGTTAATTTAATTTAATATGCCACCATAAACCCAATAATGAGTGAATTATGTCTCTCTGCATTTCTTAAAATCCCCATGCCTCTTGCTCCAGACCCAGATCAGTATTATCAGGATTATTTGATTTTATTCTGACAATGAGGGATGTGTTTCTGCTATGATTAAGTGTGGGGCTGTGTTTGTAAGGACTGTGGAGATATTAATTGAATCTGATATTAAATATTACAGACCAAATTTGACAAGACAAAGAGATGCTGGGCTTGATTTAATACTTGTCTGCATGCTGAGATGAGATGGAGAAATTAAAAAATGGGTTGCCTTCTGGAAATGAGAAGCGAAAAGGGTCAGAGGGTTAACTGAATCTGACCTGTAACAAATGCATTTACATTTATGCATTTGGCAGACGCTTTTATCCAAAGCGACTGGGACAATCCCCCCGGAGCAACATGGAGTAAAGTGCCTTGCTCAAGTACACACTGGTGTTGACCGCTGGGATCGAACCAGCAACCTTCTGCATATCAGTTCCATGGTTTAACCCACTGGACCACCACTCTCACAAATGCAATGATTTTTAGAACTGTAGGACACACAGATGCTGTTTACACTTGGTGTTTATATCCATCTCAAGTGATCTGATCACAAGTGGATAGCACAAAATGCTGGTGTAAGCAGGAACCAAACTTTTTTGTGATTTGATCACTCAAACCACTTCCTCAGGTAGCCTTTAATAAACCAACAGCATTTGTACAGCGAAAGACTGCCTACAGCAATTGCATTAAAACAAGTGTTTTGAACTTTCAACATGACTTTAAAAGAACAATACATGCAAAGAAATGCTCTTATGCTGTCCTAGGCTTTATTTAGAGCATTATTTACAGAATACAGTAACAAAAAAACTGTAATATTCTTAATTTAAATATTATTACAATAAAAAAATAAATAAAAGCTTTTAAATTATATAATATATATATTAGTGGTGGGCATAGATTATTTTTTTTAATCTAGATTAATCTAGATTAATTCCAAAATTAATCTAGATTAATCTAGATAAAAATGGCTCATTTGAATTCTGCCGAAGGCATTCAGAATATGTGTGCTCGTAAGTTGTTTGTCTTTTTGTAGTTTGAATAATAAATAACTTCTGTCCCTTTAAGACCTGACGCACGCATATCCAAACACTGTTCCTGTGAGCTGGTTACGACTGTGTTTACGTTAAAACTCACCAAGATGGGCATTGAGACGTTTTTGAGTGTATTTGACCATTAATAAGCTGGAAAAAGGAGCTCATTTTTGCACTTGTATGTCAGAGGCGGCTTTATTACAGTATGTGTGTGTGCGCTTCAGATACGAGCGCGAAATCTGCGGGAATTAGTAGAATTAACGTTATGAGCAACCCAGCGCGAAATTCAGACCGGTCACACCAATACTAACAAAAGTCCAGCAGAACACCCGTTCGCAATGTTCAGAGGATTAAACGGACTGAATGAGAGGAGGCGGATGCGTGTCAACTCGCTGTCGGTCGGAGAGGAGAGCGCAGCTGATATCGATACTGTAGAAAATGAGTATTGTATCGTTTCAGATATTTCAGTATCGAAACATAGCGAAATATGGATATTTTTGACAACACTAGTAGGCATACACACAGGTTCGAAGACTCGTTCTCTCGCCCCCTACAGTGCAATTCGGCTAGGTGTACATCCGCGCTAAAATATCAAGGTGAAAGTCATCATAGCTTGTGTAGTATAGACCCAGCTCCCAACCCAACTTTGAGAATAGAGTAACGGCAATATTTTTTTTTATCGCCCGATAAGAGTTTCACGTTAACGCAGCACGTTAACACAGATAACGGCCCACCACTAATATATATATATATATATATATATATATATATATATATATATATATATATATATATATATATATATATATATATATATATATACATACATACAGTGAGGAAAATAAGTATTTGAACACCCTGCTATTTTGCAAGTTCTCCCACTTGGAAATCATGGAGGGGTCTGAAATTGTCATCGTAGGTGCATGTCCACTGTGAGAGTAATAATTTAAAAAAAAATCCAGAAATCACAATATATGATTTTTTAACTATTTATTTGTATGATACAGCTACAAATAAGTATTTGAACACCTGAGAAAATCATGTTAATATTTGGTACAGTAGCCTTTGTTTGCAATTACAGAGGTCAAACGTTTCCTGTAGTTTTTCACCAGGTTTGCACACACTGCAGGAGGGATTTTGGCCCACTCCTCCACACAGATCTTCTCTAGATCAATCAGGTTCCTGGCCTGTTGCTGAGAAACACGGAGTTTGAGCTCCCTCCAAAGATTCTCTATTGGGTTTAGGTCTGGAGACTGGCTAGGCCACGCCAGAACCTTGATATGCTTCTTACAGAGCCACTCCTTGGTTATCCTGGCTGTGTGCTTCGGGTCATTGTCATGTTGGAAGACCCAGCTTCGACCCATCTTCAATGCTTTAACTGAGGGAAGGAGGATGTCCCCTACATTTTGTCCCCCAAAATCTCGCAATACATGGCCCCGGTCTTCCTCTCCTTAATACAGTGCAGTCGCCCTGTCCCATGTGCAGAAAAACACCCCCAAAGCATGATGCTACCACCCCCGTGCTTCACAGTAGGGATGGTGTTCTTGGGATGGTACTCATCATTCTTCTTCCTACAATTTGACCAAAAAGTTCTATTTTGGTCTCATCTGACCACATGACTTTCTCCCATGACTCCTCTGGATCATCCAAATGGTCATTGGCAAACTTAAGACGGGCCTTGACATGTGCTGGTTTAAGCAGGGGAACCTTCCGTGCCATGCATGATTTCAAACCATGACGTCTTAGTGCATTACCAACAGTAACCTTGGAAACGGTGGTCCCAGCTCTTTTCAGGTCATTGACCAGCTCCTCCTGTGTAGTTCTGGGCTGATTTCTCACCTTTCTTTGGATCATTGAGACCCCACGAGGTGAGATCTTGCATGGAGCCCCAGTCCGAGGGAGATTGACAGTCATGTTTAGCTTCTTCCATTTTCTAATGATTGCTCCAACAGTGGACTTTTTTCACCAAGCTGCTTGGCAATTTCCCCGTAGCCCTTTCCAGCCTTGTGGAGGTGTACAATTTTGTCTCTAGTGTCTTTGGACAGCTCTTTGGTCTTGGCAATGTTAGTAGTTGGATTCTTACTGATTGTATGGGGTGGACAGGTGTCTTTATGCAGCTAACGACCTCAAACAGGTGCATCTAATTTAGGATGATAAATGGAGTGGAGGTGGACATTTTAAAGGCAGACTAACAGGTCTTTGAGGGTCAGAATTCTAGCTGATAGACAGGTGTTCAAATACTTATTTGCAGCTGTATCGTACAAATAAATAGTTAAAAAATCATACATTGTGATTTCTGGATATTTATTTTTGGATTATGTCTCTCACAGTGGACATGCACCTACGATGACAATTTCAGACCCCTCCATGATTTATAAGTGGAAGAACAAAATAGCAGGGTGTTCAAATACTTATTTTCCTCACTGTGTGTGTGTGTATATATATATATATATATATATATATATATATATATATATATATATATATATATATATATATATATATATATATATATATATATATATATATATATATATATATATATATATGTAATTTATTCCTGTGATGGCAAAAGCTGAATTTTGCTGAATATGCTGATTTGGTGCTCAATAAAAAGAGAAAAAGATAAAAAAAGATCAATATTTCTTAATATTTTGGTGGAAACCATGATACATTGAACTTTAAGAGAACATAATTTATTGGGAATGTAAATATTTTGTTACATTATAAATATATTACTGAGTTTAGTGATGATAAATAAAAGTATTAATTTCTTTAAAATAAAAGATCTTATGTACCAAACTTTTGAATAGTAGTCTCAAGTCCACCTTAAATATTATATTATTTTATTTTATTTTATTTTTTATTTATTAATTTTATTTTTTCATTTTTTATTTATTTTTTTATTTTTATTTTATTTATTTTATGCTATTATTTTATTTTATTATTTTTGTTATAGGTACTCAAATACACTTCAGGTACAGTATATTTAAGAGAAGCTGACAGTTCTTTTGAATTTTCTTTTCCTCTTTTTTTTTCACTTCATCATCATGAGTGCGGTATGCAGCCACAAAACCAGAAAAAAAATCCCTTTAAAAATCCAATCACAAATGATCACAAAACACATGTTACTACTATGTAGATGTCAATCTGGCCTAACCACTTGTGATCAGATCCCCCATGTCAGATCTTAAAATCTTGTAAACAGTGCTGGATATACACAAACATACAGAATTATTAGGCACATTGATTTTCTACTATTTTAATAACTACTATTAATTTTGTATTTAATCATTTATAAGTGATATATAATTGTTCATGAAGGCTGGAAATGAAAAACACCTTATATTCAGGTGTGCAGGAAGCATGTTTCCTTTTACAAATAAAATGAGCCAAAAAAAAAAAGAAAGAGATTTAACTTTATTAAAACTATGAGAAGGATGCAATACTAATGCAATACTAGAAATTGCAGTTAAGGCAGTTAATTTTTGAACTCCCAAAACTTTCTGCCAGATTCTGGAAGATGAATTCTTCAAACAGTGGTACAAGAGGATGTGGTGCTGCTCCTTCAAGAGTCTGATGGTCATGCCTTAACTGCAATTTCTAGTATTGCATCTCATGGGCATTTAATAATTTTTGACGTTTCAGACTTTACAGTTAAATCTCTTTTTTAGCTATTTTTTTTTCTGTAAAAGAAAATGTGCCTAATAATTAATAATAAGATTAATGTGATTAATGTTTGGAATTGGTTAAATGTGCCTGGGGAAAATATATGATCAGAAAATCAACGTGCCTAATAATTCTGCACGCAGTGTAGTTGTGTTTACACAATCTTCTTCTTGCCAGACTCCACTGAAATCTGGACTTGACCTTAACTGAGCACAGTTGACGCTGGTCATTCCAGAGTGTGAAGTCAGCATGGTATTTTGTTTCCACTGTTGTGCAGCAGTGAAAACATTGAGAGAGAGAGTGAGAGAGAGAGAGAGAGAGAGAGAGAGAGAGAGAGAGAGAGAGAGGTTCCAGCACAGCCCTGCGGTGCCATGTTTTAAATGGTGTTACGTTCTTAGCTCTTGACACTCTGCTACTGCAAGACTGTAGAGTAACCGTCATACATACTGTATATAAAGCCGAAAAACATGATAACACAAACCCCAGTGCGGAGAAGGGACATGAACAGAGGCACTATATCACACACACGTACGCATGCAAGCTGCTGGCTGAGTGAATATGTTTGTGTTTTCTTGATTGTGCGGGACCGTACACCAGCAGAAGAGTTAACCGTAGGGGAATTGTGTGAATCCATATTCAACATGTGCCGCATTCACTTGCCTGAAAGGATTAGGAGCTCCTAGTGGGTGCACAGCAGGGGTAGATGAAGGACATGCAATCATGCAGAGAGTGTGTGTGCGTGTATGGAGGGTTGTGAGGATCATAAATGATGCTGATTGGCTGTAGAGCTGGAAGCTAACATGGGATAGGGGACTAGGGAGTGTGTATGCATTTAAGTTACGGCTGTTTCATGCTTTCCCAAAAACCACTGGAGGGACATGTCTTTAAGTCGTCTTCAAAGCACGTTAGAAAAGGACCCAGGCCTGTTTCACACAGCATTCATAAACAGCACAACAGTGTAAACAGACTGGTGTGAAAGAAGTCCTTGTTTTTGCCCAGTTTAAATTCTATGTTGCTTTTATTATCTCACTCCTCACAGTTATTTCTTGACTCGTTCCGAGAGTTTTTGCCACAAAGACAAAAAAAATTCTGAACCGCTCTGCTTTGTAGAGTCCCTGCAGATTTCCTGCTGAGCATTCACGTTCAGCATGGAAACCTTGGACACTGTGGGCATTTTGGAGAGTTGAAAATAGATCAGGACAAACCATAGTCCGCTCAACTCTAGATCAGCATAAATGACCACGGGTCTTCAACCATTTTTATATTAGGAAAGTTTGAGAGCATTTAACTCTTTATAATATTTTTGTCATGATGTCTTTACATAAGGGATCTTTTTTAATTCTACCATCAATTTAAAATGACCTAAAACGTATTATTATTATTATTATTATTATTATATTTTGTTTTAATTAAATGTATCATTATTGTTAAATTGAATTAAAATATATCACATTTAGTCGTTTTATTTTTATAACTTGTATACCTCATTGCATTTTATATTTGATTACTGTTGAATATATTATTATTATTATATTTAATTGTTGAATTAATTTGTAATTAATGTATTATTATTATTATTGTTAAATTTAACTTAATACATTTAATTTAAATGTATTACATTTAGTCGTCTTATTTTTATAACTTATATATGTCATTGCATTATATATTTGATTACTGTTTAATGTTTTATTATTATTATTATTATATTTTATTGTTAAATTCATTTGTAATTAATTTATGATTATTATATTATTATTAAATTGAACTTAATTTAATTGAAATGTATTACAATTAGTCTTATTTTTATAACTTATGTACGTTGTTGCATTTTATGCTTGATTACTGTTTAATTGATTGATTAATGTTTCTTTTATTATTGTTTAAATGTAGACTTATTATTGCTACATTTGCCATTGTATTTTAAATGTGATTACTGTTCAATATTAATTATATTATTTATTATAATCAAAACATGATTACTGAATTGAGTCAGAAAAAAGTAACATTGTATGTTTTAGTATTGACAGAGTACAAGTTGAAAATGCAAGGCGATTATTTACATGTTTATTGAAGTGTGGTATGTTTGAATTTAGATGTCAATCATGTGGTTCACAGCGTGTCTCCATTATGCCCCACAAGCTCTTTTTCCATGTGCATTTGCATTTTTGACCAAAAATGGGCAAATTGAACACAGAGCAGTCAGATTTGAAATTGAAGGGAGTCAGAACCGTTCATTTGCATATTTTTTTCTGGTCTATACATCTCACAAAGGCTGACGTTCAGAGTTTGATTGACAGAGTAAAATTATGAAGACAAGCTGTCATTCCTTTTGTGAAAAGGGAATTCAACTGTTGCTTGAGGAGCATGGAACGTATATTACAAAAGATTTAGCTTCCGACGATGTAACGCTCATCTAAACATCCGTTTGCTTAACTCTACCATTGTCTTTTGCTTTTCCTCACTCAGCCGCTTGTTTTATAGTGTGCACGACACACAATTATGTCAAATCTGTTCATTTTCATCGCCATACCCATAGAGAACATGTGAGTCGGCCTGCATGCTGGTGGGTTTTTTCTACCTAGCCCGTCTTATCAGTTTATATCAGTTTCTGTTGGCTATATGATGTCTGTCTTTCGGGTTCAGGTTATGTCATTATATATATATATATATATATTTTTTTTTTTACTACTTTCACTGATATGACTACTGGAGAATGACAGGCAGTAATGGAAAGAAGAGATGAGAATGGGATCAGAAAATCAAACCCTCATAACCTGCACAACTTCACAGATGTTCATGCAACCTCGTCTTCAACTTCAAAACTCATTTTCATCTGTCATTTAACTGATTTTCTAGGCATGGACACTATACGGTATGTAATTATTAATATTATAATTTCCATGTATGATATATTTAAGGAGGTACCGGGCACCAAGTATACTCTAAAAAAAAAAGGTTCTATATGGCACCAAAAATGGTTCTTGGCTCGTAATCATAGGGGAACCTTTTTAAGTGCTATATAGCACCAATTTTGGTGCTTCAGTGGTTCTTCAGCGGTTCTTCAGAGGTTCTTCAACCGGTTCTTTGACTAAGGTGCTATATAGCACCGCTAACTATGGTGCTATATAGCACCACTACCATATGCAGAACATGTTAAGATATGGTGCTATATAGCACCAAAAGTGGTTTCTCTATGATTACGATGAAGAACCATTTTTGGTGCCATATAGAACCTTTTTTTTAGAGTGTATATGCAGTACCCGCTGATAGACAGATGCTTTCAAATGCTCCTGTGTATCCGTGTAAGCGTCAAATGTTTCTATTTACAATGTGGCATAATCACTAGGGTTGATACCGTTTTTCGGTACTTTTGGGATGTCTACATAAATAACTGTAAAGAACCTGTAAGTCATTTATAAAAGTGTTATTGACATTATGCCAGAGCTGCCCTGGTCTCTGTCTGCCATTGTCTGTGATGTTTGATTACTGTAATATTTACTAGTAAATATTAGGCTACTAGCTACTTAATTTAATTAATAAAAACAACCATATTATTATTTTTTCTTTTTAATTTAATTTCTATGAAAATATTTCCCACAAATTATGTGTTATGTATTTTCTGGTAATCAAATAAAGATATAAGACATTAATTTAATTTATCTTTTAATTTAATTAAACTTTTTTTTTTTTTTTTTGTCAAACAAAGTGCTGCACAACTGAGCTTTATATGGTTAAAATTAAAACATGAAGAAAAATTGTAATTTATTAAAAAAAATAATAAATAAAGTTTTGATAATTTACTATTATTACATTAGTGTTCGTATTATTATTACATTGAGACGTATCTAAATTCTTCTGTACAATAGTAATTTATTTGTCAAGTTAGCTGAACTTTTATTTTGACGGGTTGCCGTGATTTTGAGTCTCTGTGTGTTTATGATTGATGATGGTAGTTTTTCTCAAATTAAACGGTAAAATGCTCATAAAGTGACTCTCAGTGGCTCTGGAGATGACGTTTGTGCGTTCATGTCCTCAAATGAGAGGCAGAGATGGAAACATGCGACCGTCACGCGCGATTCTGAGTGAGAGTGTGTGTGAGGTAAACCCATAGACTGTAAACCGCGTGTCTATGCATTAATTCGCACAGAGACACGCATGCTTCGTATTTAAATAGTCTTTTGCGGTTTAATATTCACAGACACTAGTCTATATCACAATATGCGTTCTCAGGTACCGAAATTTGGTACAGATTGATTTAATGTGAATCGGTACTTGGTAGTACCGATGTAATTTGGTTGGTGCCCTTAAAAGTACCAAGTTTGGTACCCAACCCTAATAATCACAGGCATATATCTGTTGAGCTCATGAACGCAGTGGCCAATCAGAGGTGTTTAAGTTAGTCAGAGCTCCAGAAACACTGGACTTTTCCTTTACACCGATTTAGAGCTCTGCGCGCTCACAAATCCTTTCATTATTACCAACAAAGTGTAAACATGATGTAAATAAGTGATTTATTGTGCGATGTAGAAAGCTTTATAGTTTTCGCAAGAGCGTAGATCTCAGTGAGGAGGCGCTGGACGCATAGACTAAGTGATCCACAGCTTCATTCCTGCGCTCTTTACTCGCTTTCTGTTTATAACCCATATACAATTTGAAAAAAAAAAAGTTCAGTACACTGCTCAGAACACTGGAAAGTTTCTGGATTTACAACTGTATTTAAATGTGAGATTGAATCCCGGACAAAACAATCGGACCCACTTTATATTAGGTGGCCTTAACTACTATGTACTAACATTTTAATTAATCATTTGATACAATGCACTTATTGTGTACATACATGTTTTTACATTGTACTTACATTTAAAAAAATTCCTGCATGTATTTACATCTATAATACATTTCTGTAGTTACATTTGTAATTACACAGTTGACATTTCCCTTACACCTAACCCTACCCTTAAACTTACCCATACCACCACACCTGTCCCTAACTCTACCCGTATCCCACCTCAAATCAGCAAAGGTGTTTTGCAATACAATATAAACACAGTAAGTACATTGTACTTATTTTCTGATGTAAGTACATAGTAGTTAGGGCCACCTAACTTAAAGTAGGGCCCAACAATCTGATACGGTATTTTCAGCATAGATATGCTCTAAATACATAGAGTGTAAATGCACACAGACCTGCCACTTCTTTTCTTTTTTCTTTGTCTTTCATTTTATTACAAATTTCTCTCTTGATCTTTTTATAAACATTTGAAGTCTACATGTTGTTTAAATGTATTATTTACTTAGAATTATCATCATATATAATAAATCCATTAATTTATTTTATTTTCAATTTAATTCATATTTTTATTTGATTAAATTTTTTTTAGTTCCAACAGTTTTTGCTATGGTACAAAAATTGGTACCGAGAACCATGAAATTGTACTACTTGAATTTTGATACTGTGACAACCCTATATATTGTATGGTTTTAAAATGCTATTTTGTATTGAATATCCTTTTTTCATACTTTCATTTATAATGTTGTGACTCTTAAATTCCCTTTCAGCATTGTACTGTTTATAACTAATTAATACATTAATGCTAAAATTTTAATAAAATTAGTATTTGTTTTTGTTTTTTGTGTGTGTGTGTGTGTGTTTGTTTATAATATATATATATATATATATATATATCGTTTATGATATTGCTTTTTTATTAAAACAGCATTAATATATGTTGTGTGATTTTAATATTCTATTAATTTTTTATTTTTTATTTTTTTTCATACTTGCAAATATCATATTATCATATTTTTTTTATTTGATTTAATTGTTATGTATAGTATGGAAATGTAATATCAGCTATTTACGTATGTATGTATTTATATTTTTTTAATTATTATTTTTTTAACTTGTGGTTGACTGGGATTTTAATATTGTGACATCCATAGGTTTCACATTTTCTGATGTAAACTTGCACGTATGAACGTCTCCCAAATGCTGGGATGGTTGCCACGAGCATTGTGAGCAATAGAAATTGAT
Source organism: Romanogobio albipinnatus (assembly GCA_023566225.1). Taxonomy (NCBI): domain Eukaryota; kingdom Metazoa; phylum Chordata; class Actinopteri; order Cypriniformes; family Gobionidae; genus Romanogobio; species Romanogobio albipinnatus. Next base: position 26,617,502 of record CM042260.1, on the reverse strand, counting down.
ATGCTTACAATATAACAAGCGACGCAATTCTTCATTTCGACATGCGTCTGCTTGTGCAGTGAAGATCCTATTGACTATTTAATTCGCTAATCTCACTGCCGATGCCCCGACCAAGCGTTGAAAGGAGTTCCTTTGATTGAGGCCGATTGCTATGTAAAATGTCCATTGATTTCTCTATGACCCAGCTACATAATCCCTCAGTCTGATTATAAATCACCCTGTCCTCCTCTTTGCATGGCTGTTTCTACAATATGATAAAACCCAGGCAGCTCGACAGCATCTTTAATTGGGCAAATGGGGGCCATGCCGAATATATTTCACAAAGCCGTATGTGGTTGGTTTGAGTGGCTACTTTAATTTTTTATTATGTTTAAGAGGGACATTCTAGCAGACATTTTTAAGACTTGGCTTGTGTGCGTATCAATATAAAATACAAGAGTCATTGTTTGTCTATAGAGAATAGACAGCGTGTTTTATGGGTTTAGAGGCTGATTATAAGTGATCTGCCCTTGATGGCCGTGTCTTTGTTCGTCCCCTTGAGGACCAGAAGCCTTTGAGTAAACATCATTACAGCCTGCCTGCCCATAAACTTGCTTTTACATTTCAAACCGCGCAGCAGGCTTATTTACTATGAGTATGTTGATAGGCAGAACTGCTGTCTTAATGGTGTTGTTTATTTGAATGAGAGGAAAGGAGAGATTAATGACGTGCTCTGTGAGCGTAACAGGCCATCCGTCCAAACGCCGTCCTGGCTGTCTGCGCTTCTGGAGACTTGTGCTCTGCCTAAACGGAAAGACTGTTTGGATGCTTTTCATTTTGCAAATTATTACTTTTATTCAGCAAGGATGCGTTAAATTGATCAAAAGTGACAGTAAAACATTTATGATGTTTAAAAAAGTACATTTGTTGTTCTTGTTCCACACACATATTTATAATAATCAAAAATGTTCATTAGCAGGTTAGAACGATCCCTGAAGGGTTATGTGACACTGAAGACTGGAGTAATGATGCTGAAAATTCAGCTTTGCCATCACAGGAATATATATTTTATAATATATATTTTATATATAACAGTGAACAGTGTGGTACAGTATAAGAGCATTTATTGGCTGCCATTAAATATTTATAAATCATTCCTTTATTAATCTGCTGCCATGTCACTATATGTCTTTAAGCACAATGTGAAATCAAAATTGAGCCTATTTTCATGCTTCCAATTATTATTAGTTAATTATTATTAATATTAATCAGTGATATCATCTGCTTCTCATGAGCCTATATGAAACCCTAAGAAATAAAACCAAAATAAATATAACCTTATTTTCCACTTAATTTTGTGCATTGCATTGCTGAGTTTAAATGTGTTGTGAATGCTGTTTCCCATTGCTGGAAGCGATCCTGGCTTATTTTGGGGTTTCCCTGTATTCTGAGCGTGACATGTTCTGAAACAGCCGTGCGCTCAGAGGAGCAGAAGACAGCTGATGTCACTAATTCATCATTTTACTCTCTCCTGCAGCCTTTCCTTCACACTCCCCGGCTGGTGGTGCTCTTTTGCTCTTTCAGGGGTTTGGTTCAGTCTGAATGTGGGTGGGATACGACGTCGGCCACCAACATTTTCCCTGAGACTCTTTTAAGTGGGGCTGACATGACTTGGAAACTTACCTGTGAGTCTGTGCTGTTAGCCAGAGCTGAGACTGAAGAACTGAGACACAATGTCCCAGATTATTTACAGCCACTGACCACGTCACTTCAGATCAGCCTCTCTCTCTTAAAACTCCGTCTTTCTCACCACACCATCCCTGGACTAAAGACACTGTTGCGTCACAATAAACTGAATATCTATCTATCTATCTATCTATCTATCTATCTATCTATCTATCTATCTATCTATCTATCTATCTATCTATCTATCTATCTATCTATCTATCTATCTATCTATCTATCTATCTATCTATCTATCTATCTATCTATCTATCTATCTATCTATCTATCTGTCTGTCTGTCTGTCTGTCTGTCCATTCATCTATCAATCCATCTATCCGTCTGTCCGTTCGTCCATCCATCCATCCATCCATATCTATCTATCTATCTATCTATCTATCTATCTATCTATCTATCTATCTATCTATCTATCTATCTATCTATCTATCTATCTATCTATCTATCTATCTATCTATCTATCTATCTATCTATCTATCTATCTATCTATCTATCTATCTATCTATCTATCTATCTATCTATCTATCTATCTATCTATCTATCTATCTATCTATCTATCTATCTATCTATCTATCTATCTATCTATCCATCTGTCTGTCTGTCTGTCTGTCTGTCTGTCTGTCCATTCATCTATCAATCCATCTATCCGTCTGTCCATTCGTCCATCCATCCATCCATCCATCCATCCATCCATCCATCCATCCATCCATCCATCCATCCATCCATCCATCCATCCATCCATCCATCCATATCTATCTATCTATCTATCTATCTATCTATCTATCTATCTATCTATCTATCTATCTATCTATCTATCTATCTATCTATCTATCTATCTATCTATCTATCTATCTATCTATCTATCTATCTATCTATCTATCTATCTATCTATCTATCTGTATATCTGTATATCTGTCTGTCTGTCCATTCATCTATCAATCCATCTATCCGTCTGTCCGTCCATCCATCCATCCATCCATCCATCCATCCATCCATCCATCCATCCATCCATCCATCCATCCATCCATCCATCCACCCATCCATCCATCCATCCATCGTTTTATTCATTCATCAAAACCACTCACATTTGCCACTTGCTCTGTGTTAATTTTGGACTCCAGACACTACTCTCTAAAATTCTGGCTTACTTTTTTAACCCAAAGTTGTGTTTTGCTCATGTGTTGGCTCATTTTGCTGGGTTATTTTTATTTTTACCCGGGTGGTGGGTATACCTAACGGACAAAGACGAGTGAACATGGCATGCACATGTACAAATACATATTTTACATTCATTCTCATACACACAGATGGACGTCCTCCCACAGCCACAGTGTAGGCAATTGCCAGGCAGACAGTGTGTGGGGAGTGCCCTACATTAAACCCAGCGTATCTTTAGGGATCCATTACAGCAAATGTTACTGCAGCTGGTGTATAACAATAAGATCTACTCCCAAATCCCCAACTCCGAACCACTGCCTTTCTGAAACCTCAGCGGTGCCTGTGCATTCGACTCTCTGAAGTCTTGAATGCATGCATACTGTATCTACATGCTACAGGGTGCCATGTCTCATAACCCTGTCACTAGTGATGCAGGAGGCTCTTTTACAAGAAAATAAACTCCAGACTGTCACATATATTCTGACAACTCTCCTTGGGACTCCAGTTCGCCTCTCTCTTTCTTGATTATTTCTTTTCTCTCTAGAAAGAAACTCTAATGTAAGATGACCAGATTTTGGAAATTAAACTGAGGAGGGTTTCTAGTTCACTGGCAAATCAGTGAAATGTCCAATGTTATTATCTAAGATAAAAAAAAAAAAAAAAAAAGATTCTAAAATTCTTGTCATTTGTAATATGACCTCATTAAATGTAGTACTGTGATGAACCATGTTATCATACTCATCATTCTACTCTAAATTGCTTTTAGTGAAATTGTATATATTTATAAAATTATACTATATATACAGTCAAACCAAAATTATTCAGACACCAGATATAATGTTTTACTAGTGGGTGCTGGACACTATAGTTCATTTATGTAAGTTAGGATAGCAAAATAAAGTAAACTGTGATATATTATACCCAAAAATTCTTCATACAGTGGACTAACAGTAAAATTGATAAAAATGTGGGACCAAAATTATTCAGACACTTTGACCTGACCATGTTTTGCTTAAGTGTTTTTTCTTTCATTGCTAATGCAACCTTTTACACCACAGACTGAACAAAATTAAGCATTGCTAAATTGTTATTATCAGCTGATTGGTTGATTGTAATCCATTACATACCTTTCTATCAAAGTTATCTGACATTATCAAGATGAATTTTGTCACAGTTTAACTCACAGTTTGAGTTCTTGTCATATTTTATTACCATTTTCTAAACTATAGCGAATAAACTGTGACAATAATCATGAAGCCTTTTCTACCACATATAGGGCCCTATTAAATATTATTTAGCACAGTAAACAACAGGGACATTTTTGTGGATAGCATCAGCCCGGGACAGGCTACTAAATTGCGTATGTCTGGTTACTCTAATGAAATACTAAACGGAGATAAATGATCCTCCGGTGATGTGGGCATGTGTGACCATTAGCAACAGGATGTGAAGTTTGAATCTGAGTTGAAAGGTTGCCATCTTCTTTTTAAACAAACCATATAGGTGGAGGAAAATGTTACCCATTGTGTGAGGTTATGTGTGTGTGTCATCTGTGTTAGTGTCAGAAAGGAATATATTCTCATCAGTTCCATAATGGCTTCTGTTGTCTGTGTGTTGTGTGTGAGTCTGCAGGCAAATGGAGGCAGACACAGAGCATCCCTGAAGGGTACACAAATAGACTGCCTGTTAGCTGTTTGTGCTCCATTTTGATGGAGTCCTAAAATTAAAACTTAATTTTTCATCTCGGGATGTGAGAAGGCAGCAAAGCAGTCAAGCATGGATTTCCTTCCTCTCCATAAGTGCTTCTCATCTGCACTGTCTGCAGCATCATCCTCTTTACACTGTACAGAGTAAAAGATTGTTTGGGTTTTGACTACTTTTAGTTCTGCAGATGATTATCTTTGTTTATTTGATAATGGGCTTATATTTGGTCACGTCATCAGCTGGTTAGCTGGTTGAGACCCTTAGTTAAGGATTTAGCTGCAAATACCGGCAGCAACAAAACAGGACGATCTCACGCACTGACAATGTCAGAGACTGTCAGGCTTAATGAATGAAGTTCAGTACAGCAGATAAATCCTGTTCACATTCGAATTTTGGCTTACACTCCTGCAACTTAAGCTGAATTTCCCATGTTACGTGCCAGCCATCGTCCCCAGCTCACGCAGTAGGTTAAGATGGAAAGAGATTAGCTATGTTTCCATCCAAAGTTGCAAATTTATCTTGGAATATCGCATAAAACATTTGCGAATAAAGCACATTTCCATTCAGGGAGACGAAGAGAACAAAATTGTCACTTCCTACTAAACTGGCGCTAAAGAAAAAACTACCACTAAGAGAAATGAAAGTTGCTGCAAGGAGAAGCCACTGTATCTAATAATTTTGTATTTAATAAATTACTTGCGCCTCGGAGTGCGCAGACGAAACACAAAGTTATCTTGCTGTCGGAGGCGGATGCCTGCTGTTTGGGAACACAGTCGTGTGACAGTTCTGGCAGGTAATTATATCGGTAATTATATCATTTCAGATGCTGTGTAACCAGATCGGTCCGCTGGTTGGTCCAGTTAATGCGTCCCATCACAAAGTCACGTCTTTTTTGATGCGCATTGAGGAATTTATTCAGTAATTGTGTTTCCATCGTAGTTTATGCGCATGTTTTTCTATCGATGTTTACAATTTTGGGGCCGATTAAACCCAAGAATGGCATACTAATAGTAGTCAATAAACGATAAACTGCGTTAAAAGAATGTATTTGAACATACCTTTAATGTCTGATTTTCCACTGACTATTCTCTCATTCCTGCGTAATAATCATGGAACTTATGCTGCTGTACCATGGGTGCAGCAGGCGCAATAATATTACGCAGCGCCTGAAAATAAGCAAATTTCCGTCAACATAACCAACGTGACAACCTGCTTGCACAGAGAGCGTGCTGGGGACTATTTTCAGGCGCTCCATAATATCATTGCGCCTGCTTTACCCATGGTATGGCAGCAAATTTCCTTGATTATTTTGCAGGAATGAGAGTATAGTTCCTAACCATATCGGCCTAGAAAATCACAACTTTTTATTTTCCGTCGGCCTTAGTACACGATGTAACTACAGAAGAGTCAAGTTTTAAATAGGAAAAATAACGAAACTCTTAGGTCATTTTTTGGAGTGAGATGCTAACGGTCTAATCAGATTCTGTTTAACTGTTTAACTCTAGGGGAGTTGGAAAATGAGCCTATTTTCAAAAAACGTGGCACGTTCCTTTAACCCTCTGGAGTCTGAGCTCTTTTGGGGCCCTTTAGAGCTTTTGACATTCTCTGACATTTGTGTTTTTTTCAGTTGCTTATAAACACATTAATGGCAAAAGTGTAATTACACTGTATTCAGCACAAACTGGGCTACCATAATATGTGAGCAACATGTATCTACATGCTTGTATTTTTGAGAGAAAAATGTTTGTGCACGGTTTTTGAAAAAAAAAAAAAAAAATTCATTATGGCCTCAAAAAACAATAGATATTTGTTCACAAGACTTTTGAATAATGAGTGTTTGCTTCAAACTGATGTTAGAATCACTCACTCACATAAAACAATACACTGATTTAAAATTTGTAAGACAGTTTGGTAACACTTCATTTTAGGGTTCAATTATCGCTATTAACTAGTTGCTTATTAGCATGCATATTACTAGGATATTAACTGTTCAAATGATAGTACTTATAAAGCATATATTAATGCCTTATTCTGTATGACCGTATTCTGCATCCCTTAAGCCTACCCAATACCTTAACTTAAATGCTAGAAAAACTACCTTACTAACTATTTATTCGCAATAAATTAGGAGTTTATTGAGGCAAAAATCATAGTTAATAGTGAATGTGTTCCCCATACTCAAGTGTTACCGACAGTTTTTCTTCACAAAGCCTGTATGCGAGGAGGCGTGATATCTAATGAATAATGATGAGATAACACCGTAGATCACAAAAGAACATTATAGCCCGCATAATGAGCTGTATAATGAATGAGCATCAGGTACTTATGTGACTGAGAGCAGCAGGACAAAGGACATTATATTGTACTTATCTAGTAAATGCATCTTGATTTAAGAATGTTTAAATATTAGAAACAAGACAAAAATTACTAAGAGCATTTTTTCTACATTTTTTTGTACCATTTTTTTGTTTTTGAAAGTAGTCTCATGCTAAAAAATTAAGTAATAAATAATTCAAATTAAGATGCAATTTATACAAAACGAAATTCTCTGTAAAGAAAGCAATTCACTTTCTACAACAAAAAAAAATCACTTTTCTACAAAACAAAACTCCAGAATCATTTATTTAGAATGTAGTCAAAAAAGGCCTATTATTTTTTAAATGATCAAAAGATGTGACTTCACTGCAAAAAATTATCTTTTTATTTAGTTGAAAATTGTACTTATCTAGTAAATGCATCTTGATTTAAGAACGTTTAAATATTTAGACTAGAAACAAGACAAAAATTACTAAGAGCATTTCTTTTTACCATTTTTTTGTTTGTTTTTGAAAGAAGTCTCATGCTAAAAAATGTAATAATAAATCATTAAAATTAAGATACAATTTATACAAAAATTGTCCCAGACACAGGATTGTCATTGGTCTTAGAAAATACAATTTCTTTATAAAGTGTGTTTGTGTGTGGGTGAGATTTTTTTTTTTTTTGTGTTAGGGCCAAAATGTTACCAGAATAATAATAAAACTAGAAATCTACTGCATGCATTGCAGGTATTATTTAAGCATGCTTAATAATGAAGAGCTAAAAATGCAAAAAGGTATCTGTTAGTTTCAGTTCAGGCTCGAAAATTGTAGTGGGTAGTGAATTCCTAATTTTTCTCTTTTCACATACCGGTATTCTCTTTTCCCATAGGCTTATTGAAGAATGTATATCACCATTCTTTGTCAATATTGTTCTCCACAGCTATTGACCAATGATAGTCTCTGTCAATCTCTGTGATACAGATACTTTTGAAGATACAAAGTGCACTATGGCAGGCTGATTTTAATTGCTTGTAAAGGGGCCAGACATTTCAGACTTGTCATTATTGCTTTAGCCTGATGCCTCCCTAGTGCGGCGCGTGACATATCTGGGTTATCTGTAGGGTTTCAGGTTCATGTATTTTCAGACTTCAACATTCGTTAAATACTTAGGTTCTCCTTTAGATGTTTGAAGTTTTACTTTTCATCTGTATAAGTCCTTGATTAAACTTTTATCACATATCATAAAGAAATAAAGAAACTACTGGTTAAGCGTTGGTAAACAAAAACTTTTGCGTACTGCTGTGAGTGTCTTGCATTTAGTCTCTTTTTATTGTACTGTTTTGCAGGAACTGATTTAGGAATACATAGCCTTTTAAAATATGCTCCATTTGAAAATTTGACATATGCACACTACAAAGTTTTTGCCAGTGTCTGGGCTATTTCTCTCCAGTAGTTATAAGTGATAAAAAAGTCTTCATACGCTTTTAAACTGGAGTTGTGGTATCTCTTAAGACGTGGCCGTCTCTTGTTGTTCCCGTCTCCAGTAGTTTGTTGTTGTTCCATTTTTTTTGACTGTGAAACAATGAACCAGGCCGGTGTACGCAATATTCCTTAAATGCTCTCAAAGCTAACACTTACATTATAGCTAGTAATGCCGTCATAACATCTACTCCATGTACAGTTATGGGTATAGAGATCATGGGAACGCAATGTAACACTTTCCATACATAAGCTGGGTGCGGCAGATTTTCCTATGGAAAAGAAGTGCCCCCTCAATTGAACTGGCAGCAGAAGGCAATTAAAGTGTCTGCGTTAAAGGCCTCTCTCTAATATAGCATTATGGAACAAGTCCACTGAATCTAATTCCCACAAAGCCTTGAATGAGAGAGTTTGTATCTTATTCAAGACCTCGGAATGAGTTATCCAAGATGCCCAGCATTGGCAAGCAGTCGTTGGGCTTTGGATGAGTGAAGATACATTTCTTTCTTGTTAGGACCCATCGGGGATGAATGTCAATGTTTACACTATAGATGCTGTGGTAATGAGGTTAATATTGCAGTTAGCTCAGTCTGGTGTATGTGTAACGTATGGATGTGCAGTCTTGCAGTAATTGTTATTGATTTAGCTGTGCCATTTTACTGCGGTTGATACGATTATATTTAGCCAGCTTTAATTGTTTCTCATCTTTTATTCTGACTACAGCTGCTTTATTAGATTTGGTAGGATAACGTATGTTTTATTGAAGGACAACTTTGCTTGGAGGCGTATGTAGCAGATAGTTATCCGAGCACTGCTAAATCTGGGATGTAACTAGGGTTTTCAAAATGGACCAGCTGTAAAAAAAAGGTGTAGAAGGTGTACCAATCCATCTAAGTGAATTAGACTCCTCTAATTCTGTGTGGTGTTTTGATGGACCATAGCCTGCTGTGATCCGAATACACACACAGACACACTCACTGCGGTCAGTCAAGAGGATCAAGGCACCACAGATGGTTTAGTGCATCAGGCCCGACTGCTTTTATGGTGTCAAGTATTTTCATGGAGAGAATGGCACAAATATCATTCATATGAACTAGAGCTACACAAACAATCAAAATAAAATTGAACTTGGCCTACTAGTGCAGTTTAAATTAATTTAATGAGTATAATATGAAAATAAATAAAGACATACTATAAATATATTACTATTGTAATATAAAATTGTAAAAAAAAAAAAAACATATATATAATTAACAATAATTTTAATAATAACACTAATAATTTTGTATCATTTTTTATTATTATTACTATTATTATTTTAATACTTTTAATCTTATCAGTGTTATTGATTGTGTTAACAGCATAACATTCATGTTGCGTGATGTGGTTTGAGGCTTTATTAATGTCCAAACCTTAACCCTAACCTTAAAACAATGCAAATATAGTGTTGGTAGCACAATCAGATTTTTCGCCAAGACACCTGTCTTTGAGAAGATGCTCTCTGATGGCATGGACATGGAAGTTAAGTTAAAAGTATTGTGCAGAAAGCACGGTATAATTTAGCTACCAAACTCCACCGTACACGTGGATATGCGCCTAATATTAGCACACATTTATAGGTTAAAGATAGAGCAAGCAGCCATGTAAAGTGGCAACCATGTTTTAAATAAGTTTAGTAGACTATTAGGGGGCGGCTTTAATTATAATTGTTATTATCTGAATAGTAATAATAATAATAGAAGACATGCTTTTTTTCAGAATTATTCAAATTGCTGTTGTGAATGTGAATTTGTCTTTTGGTTCTTTAAAGGGGACCTACTATGCCACTTTTTACAAGATGTAAAATGAGTGTGTATGTGAAGTTTCAGCTCAAAGTACCCCATAGATCATTCTTTATAGCATGTTAAAATTGTCACATTTTGGGGGTGAGCAGAAATGCACTGTTTTTGTGTGTGTCCCTTTTAATGCAAATGAGCTGCTGCTCTCGGCCCCCTTTCAAGAAGAGGGCAGAGTTTCAAGAGCTCATGCTCTGGCATACCGGCAACAACAAAACAGGCCAATTTCACGCACTGAAAATGTCAGAAACTCTTAGGGGTGTTCAGCCTTATATGACTTCAAAGGGAATTCATGTGCAATTTTTTATCTGGAAACTCGTATTTACGATCATTCTGATAGTACGTTTGGGCAGCATCAATTAAAACGGGCAGAGACAATGGTAGCTTTAGCAACATTAGCCATACAGAGTGCCAACAAGCTCTTTAAGAAAGGCAATTTGGAAAGACTCACAACATATGACATGTGATACTTTGTCTGGATCTGAAGCTTGCGCACACAAAACATTACTGACCCATCTTTCAGAATCAACCTTTTTGAAAATCCAGCATTGAAAAGACCCTTGTTTGTTTGTGTATAAGACTTTATGCTAATAGAGTGTATGCATTCATGTCACTTTCCCGCCGGAACACGCCCACTTAGCCGGACTGAGTGGCTGAAGAGCTGCTGCATGACTGGAGTTAATAGGGGAAACTGCAAAAACATGAGTAAAACAAATTATTATCAGTTTAAACTAAAGGTCGGACTCGATTATAAGTGTTCCTTACAACTTACCAAAGATCCGGTGATCCATAATTATTGACATGCAGCTAGGAATCGTGTTTCCTGACATTTATATGTGCCTGATTTCAACACCGGGGAAATACATAAAGCAAATTTGCCTGTGAACATTTATATAAATACATTATAGGTAAGGGTGATCACTTATAGCAATGTTATATAGTCATATCGTCCAGCCCTAAAACTTATAGTTTATAGTATAGTTTTTGTCAGTCAGCATCAAATAATGTAGAATATAAGATGGTAAAAATGTAATTGATGAGTTGTCAATACAATATATAACAATACAATATACAGTGGGGAGAACAAATATTTGATACACTGCCGATTTTGCAGGTTTGCCCACTTACAAAGCATGCTGAAGTCTGTAATTTTTATCATAGGTACACTTCAACTGTGAGAGATGGAATCTAAAACAAAAATAAAAAAAATCACATTGTATGATTCTTAAATAATTAATTAGCATTTTATTGTATGACATAAGTATTTGATCACATACCAACCAGTAAGAATTCCGGCTCTCACAGACCTGTTAGTTTTTCTTTAAGAAGCTCTCCTGTTCTCCACTCATTACCTGTATTAACTGCACCTGTTTGAACTTGTTACCTGTAAAGAAGACACCTGTCCACACACTCAATCAAACAGACTCCAACCTCTCCACAATGGCCAAGACCAGAGAGCTGTGTAAGGACATCAGGAAAAAAATTGTAGACCAGCACAAGGCTGTGATGGGCTACAGGACAATAGGCAAGTAGCTTGGTGAGAAGGCAACAACTGTTGGCACAGTTATTAGAAAATGGAAGAAGTTCAAGATGACGGTCAATATCCCTCGTTCTTGGGCACCATCCAAGATCTCACCTCGTGGGGCATCAATAATCATGAGGAAGGTGAGGGATCAACCTAAAACTACATGGCAGGACCTGGTCAATGACCTGAAGAGAGCTGTCCAGGCCCATCTGAAGTTTGCCATTGACCATCTGGATGATCCAAAGGTGGAATGGGAGAAGGTCATGTGGTTGATGAGACAAAAATAGAGCTTTTTGGTCTTAACTCCATTCGCCGTGTTTGGAGGAAGAAGAAGGATGAGTACAACCCCAAGAACACCATCCCAACCATGAAGCATGGAGGTGGAAACATCATTCTTTGGGGATGCTTTTCTGCAAAGTGTACCGGACGACTGCACCGTATTGAGGGGAGGATGGATGGGGCCATGTATCGCGAGATCTTGGCCAACAACCTCCTTCCCTCAGTAAGAGCATTGAAGATGGGTCGTGGCTGGGTCTTCCAGCATGACAACGACCCGAAACACACAGAGCCAGGGCAACTAAGGAGTGGCTCCCTAAGAAGCATCTCAAGGTCCTGGAGTGGCCTAGCCGGTCTCCAGACCTGAACCCAATAGAAAATCTTTGGAGGGAGCTGAAAGTCCATATTGCCCAGCGACAGCCCCAAAAACCTGAAGGATCTGGAGAAGGTCTGTGTGGAGGAGTGGGTCAAAATCCCTGCCGCAGTGTGTGCAAATATGGTCAAGAACTACAGGAAACGTATGATCTCTGTAATTGCAAACAAAGGTTCCTGTACCAAATATTAAGTTCTGCTTTTCTGATGCATCAAATACTTATGTCATGCAATAAAATGCAAATTAATTACTTAAAAATCATACAATGTGATTTTCTGGATTTTTGTCACATACAAAATTACAGACTTGTACATGCTTTGTAAGTGGGCAAACCTGCAAATCGGCAGTGTATCAAATACTTGTTCTCCCCACTGTATAGGGCAGTGGTTCCCAACCACGGTCCTGGTGGACCCCCAACAGTGCACATTTTGGATGTGTCCTTTGTCTGACACACCCACATCAGGTCTTGGAGTAGCTACTAATGAGCTGATGACCTGAATCAGGTGTGTTTGATTGAGGAGACATGCAAAATGTGCACTGTTGGGGGTCCACCAGGACCGTGGTTGGGAACCACTGGTATAGGGTATGATTTTACCCCAAAATTCAACATATTGACACAAAATGATAACTGCAAATCCACGTTTTGCTGACTGGAGTCCAGTTGTTTATGTGACTTACATCAATTAATTTGCTTCTCTTTTCTGTAGCTTTTGGCAGTCTGTAAAAATATACCTCAGATTTCTTCAGATTCAGATACCTTCAGTCAATCCCAAAACCTCTTTCCCATGTGTGTTTTTCGCGGCATTCACGCTGAAAACCAATGCTCTATAAGGCAGATCATCACCGGCTGTGGGCAGGGCTTCTCCCTACAATGACATCATTGTAGGGGGGATCTTAATCAGCTCGTTTGAAGAGACTGCTTTTGATTAATGGGAATTGTTAAAAAAAAGTTTTTCGAATTTTACCATTATAGGTTGGTTGTTCTCACACACTGCTGACACACATCGGTGTTCAAACACCTTATGAAAGTGAATTTTGCATAATTGGTCCCCTTTAAGCATCTAAACTTCAGAAAGATTGCAGTTTTATTCAGCAAAGATGACATTTAGCAAATATATGTCCCATAATGCACCCACATTGCCCTGTTTTGACACTTGCAATGCATCCCAGCATGCATTTGTCTCTGGCCATGTGCTTGTCTGCATTTGCCAACAGGTTGCAATTAAAAGCCTTGTCACAGGTCTGCAGGCTCTTCAATCATGCTGGTGGTTCTGGCTGCCTTGTTCGCTGGCGTCTGGCTCCGGCGCATCCATCTGAACAGAAGGTGTTTGACAGCATCTCGAGCTGAAATCTGCTAGGCCACGGAGTTCGTTGCGTGTTAAAGCCTCTTGGAAATGAAACCGAAAGCCATAAGGAGTGGAAGTGATTTGTTGGTGTGATGAAGTGTGCTTGAGAGACAGGCTATTTCAAATATTGGCCTGCTGTAAAATAATCAGCATTACATAACAGTTCACACTGGCCTTGCATCTGATTGGCTGAGTAGCACTTCAAGAGAGTGTAACGATTTTCAGAGTTTATGCTTTGATGTTATTTTCTCTCAAACGTTGACAAAGCAACAGGAAAAAATTAAACCTTTTATCAAATCACGCCAGCATTTACGTATTTACACAGGTTTATTCGTTCCTTCCGCACACAATTATATAAGTAGCTTTTGATTATTAGAACCATTTCCCATTCAAACAAGTCAACATTTTCATTATTCAGTTTCCAGACTCTTGCATTATTTAAAGTGAAAAAATCTGTATAAACAAGCCGCTGAAAATAATTTTTTCAGCTGAGAACTCTCCCATCCTTCACTTTTGAGATACTTGGTCTCAAACGTAAGTTCATAAGAGGTAATGTTTCCCCAAGCATACTTGCTCTAAACATCCTCATGGGGTTTGCATAAGGGCATTGCACTAAACCCCTCCGCAAAGCTGTACGTGTAGAATTTGCCATCTCCCTATTTCTGAAGAAAAACGTCTTGGTTACGGATCTAACCCTCGTTCCCTGAGGAGGGAACGGAGACGTAATGCTAGTAACTAACGGATGGGGGTTTCGCTTAGAAGCCTATCATCTTCGAGATCTTAGAAAATGCCCAATGGCATGCCAATGCCATGGGCATGCGGAATTTGCATACGTAACAAGTATAAAAGGAAGTACGTGGCAATATCGCATTACGTTACCTGCTGAGGAGCCAAGACTGAACTCCAGCCATTCCAGCAGTACAGCGGATGTGGCAAAGGGATGTTATGTCTCCGTTCCCTCCTCAGGGAACAAGGGTTACATCCATAACCGAGACGTTCCCTTTCGTTCAGTCACTACAACGTAACGTTAGTGACGTTAGTCCCAATATAATCACGCCACTCGGCTGTCTTCCAGTGCCCTATGTAAGTGTGAGTACCCTGTCGTAAGACTAGTACGGACGAAGGACTCCCACGTATCACAGGAATACCAAGGTACACTGGGAAGCTTATTCCAGTGGAGATATGCAAAGATGCCTACCCGTAGGGAGGACTTAGAGAGTACACATATAATCCGCTATGGGCGGCATATGGGAAAACTCTAGAGTACCAGCCGAAGGTGGATTTTTAACCCCAGGGGTGGCAAGGACTTGCCAAGCGAAAGACACTTACGGTGGGAATACACGTGTGGGGGTCGCTGGAGGGGAACCATGCACACAGGGCACCTGGCCAGACACGAGGGTCTGGGCTCGAGAGGGCAGACTTAATGGTGTGGGTGTCGACAGTGCTGGAGGAACTCAGGGCTTTCGGGAAGCTCACCTGAGGAGAAAAATCGCACGTATCCAGTCCGTGGAGTGGAATGGCGAGCAAGCGAAGACACCTGAGCCTAGCCCATTACCGGCCACTGGAGGAGGCGAGTACATAGTTGGACACAGGCTCCACTCGGAGATTGTAGAATCTGGCGAATGTGTTAGGTGTCGCCCAGCCTGCAGCTCTGCAGATGTCTGTTAGCAAGGTGCCATGCGCTAAAGCCCAAGAGGAGGCCACACTCCGAGTGGAGTGGGCCCTGACCCCAAGGGGACATGGTCAACCTTGCTGCTGGTAAGCCAAAACAATGGTGTCCACTATCCAGTGAGACAGCCTTTGCTTTGAGAGAGCTCTTCCCTTCCGCTCTCAACCATAATAGACAAAGAGCTGGTCTGAGGTCCTGAAACGCTGCGTCCTGTCTACGTAAGCGCGGAGAGCTTACCGTAGTGGACTCTGCCCTAGCGGAAGTGATGGTAGCCACCACCGGAGGTGGTAGGGTACTCAAACCTACCGCGTCCCGTCCAGGAGCCACACGTGGAGGTTCCAAAGGTCGGGACGCGGGTGCCAAAGGGTGCCCCGTCTCTGAGTGAGGAGGTCCTGTCTTAGAGGGATAGGCCAGGGAGGGGCTGTCGCAAGGAGTAAGAGTTCAGGGAACCAGGTCCGGCCGTGCCAGTATGGGGCGACCAGAAGGACCTGCTCCTTGTCCTCCCTGATCTTGCACAAAAGCTGTGCGAGAAGGCTCACTGGGGGGAACACATATTTGCGCAGGCCCCGTGGCCAGCTGTGAGCCAGTGCATCCGTGCCGAGCGTGCCCTCGGTCAGGGAATAAAACAGGCCGCAATGGGAAGAGTCGTGGGAGGCAAACAGATCTATCTGTACGTCGCCAAACTGTTCCCAAATCAGCTGGACCGTCTGGGGATGGAGTCTCCATTCCATGAAGGGATCGGTTCAGGACGCGCAGGTCCAGGATTGGTCGTAACCCAGCGGTTTTCTTGGGTACAATGAAGTAGGGGTAGTAGAACCCGGACTTCATTTCGGCTGGAGGGACAGACTCGATCGCACCCTTCGCCAGCAGGGTGGCAACCTCCGCACGCATGACAGGGGCGTTGGTATGCCCCGACCATGGTATGGCGGACTTCCCTGAAGCGGGGAGGAGCCTGCGCAAACTGAATCGCGTAGCCGAGCCTGATGGTCCTCGCGACCCAGCGGGACAGTCCCGGAAGCTGAAGCCAGGCTCCCAGGAACTGCACCAGCGGGGTCATTTGGACCACAGACGTACCCAGCGAGGTGGGGCAGCGAGGGAGCGTTACCGGCCCGGACATGGGAGGCGTAGCGTCCCGGTGTGGGAGCACGGTTAACGGCTGCGTCCTGACAGAGGAGACCAGGGAAGGACCACATTGGGGTGCTGCTGACCCAGGGGCCAGCAGCTGAACAAGATTCTCTCCGAGCCCTCCACCGGGGGAAGGAGTGGCCCTGCTGCCATCTCCTGGAAAGAACTGCCCATCCCTGAGCTGTCTGCTTCAGGAGCGCCGCTTAGCCTGGCGTTTTTTTGCGGGCTGCGGGGCTGGAGCGGACTGGGGTGCCTTCCTGCGATTTCCTCTGCGTGGCCCAGGTGGAGGCTGCTGCTTGGGTGGCGCAGAGGGAGAGGGAACTGCAGGAGGGCGCCCTCGGCGGCAAGCAGGCTGAGGCAACTGCGCGGGTGGCTGGGTGGAGGCAGCAGCTGACCTCCGGGGCAGTATGTGTTTTATGGCCTCAGTCTGCTTCTGGGCGGCTGAGAACTGTTGGGCGAAGCTCTCAACCGCGCCTCCGAATAGCCCATCCTCGGATATGGGGGGTATCGAGGAAACGTGTTCGCTCGCCGTCACGCATATCGGCCAGGGTGAGCCATAGGTGTCTCTCCTGGACCACTGCTGTGGACAGGGAGCATGCGATCACCTTCGTCGCCTGGAGAGCGAGATCGGTGGCGGCACGGAACTCATCTCTGAGTCCATCTCTGAGCTCCACCCTCGTGCAGGTCACACAGCAACTTGGCCTGGCAGGCCTGAAGAGTTGCCATGGTGTGCAAAGAAGCGGCGGCCTGCCCCGCAGCTCTATAGGACTTCGCCACCAGAGATGACGAGAACCTACAGGCTTTGGAGGGGTCAGGTCACGAGCGCTGCCTGAGCGTGCTGAAAGCCCAAACACGTCACGCAGCGTTCGTGCCCATCAGAGGGCGAGAGAAACCAACCGTACCCAGAAGTACACGGGCGAGACATCCTGAAAAGGATGTGCCACGTGTAAGCTCTTTTTGTGAGAGGAAGCCTTGCAGTCGATGCCGAAGCGCCCAGGGAACACACACCAGCTGGATGCAGACCACTGCACAGATCAGCAGGCAGGAAGTATGCGATCACTGGAACGCGCCTTCACACCAACACCGACTGGAAATCTGCTCGTCTCGAAGAAGCTGACAGAGTCTCAGAAGGCTTGTGAGGAGTGAAGAGGTAGGTACTCTTGGCTCCGAAGCAGAAACGTAATGCGATATTGCCACGTACTTCCTTTTATACTCACGCGGTGAGGCGGAGTTACGTATGCAAATTCCGCATGCCCATGGCATTGGCACGCCATTGGACGTTTTCTAAGATCTTGAAGATGATAGGCTTCTAAGCGAAACCCCCATTCGTTAGTCACTAATGTTACATCGTAGTGACTGAACGAAAGGGAACTTTATATTTCTCTGAGGTTAAATAAGTGCTGTTCTTTTTAACTTTCTATTCTATTAAAGGAAGCCTGAAAAAAGTATCAGAGTTTCCACAAAAATATGAAGCAACATAATGTAACGTCTTAGGGTTAAATTAAAATTTAGCTCAATAGGGAATTTTGGGTATTAATATTTTAGGGATTTATGATTAATCACAACGGGTTATAATTGAATCACAAATCTATAAAAAAAAAAACCAAAAAGGGGAAATACCCAGCTTAAATATTTGAACAAATACATACACAGTTAACCACAATGAATTGCAATTAACTACGAATATATAAGCCAAGTCAGGAGGCTATAGAATAACCTTTTAAGAATTAACTCAAATCGGGTCTGTCCGTCTAACGAACCGACACGATCTTTATCAGCCCTTGCAAGGTCTTATTCCCAATTTTCAGGAAGTTTATCCCTCTGGCCACAAAGGACAAACTTTCCGAGTTATGGTATTAATTAAAGCATTCAATGATACTTATAAGAGCTCGTAGCTTAGATCTGACATTAAAGGGACTCATGTTTTGTGAGCAGCAACAATGACAATAAAAACGTGGATACAATGGTTTTAATAGTGATGACTACTACGATTACATACGACTAAATAAAGGATACATGTATATACAGAATAAAGAAAAGTAAAGAGGGAGGATGAGGAGGAGAAAGGGAGTGAGGGTGAGGAAGAGGAGAGGGAAGGAAAGTAAAGAAGGGCATGGTCCGGTCAGAAGCTTCCCCAAACATACCCGCTAGAGCCAGCAAGAACAATTATCACCATAAATAGGGGTACGATCTTAAACGCATCTAAATTTCGATAGAATTGATACTTGCATGGTTTCTTTGTGTTGTGTAAAGCAAGATGCGTGCATTGCGTTTCTCAGAGTGTTCATGCGCTGAAGCTCTCCCTCCGTTCGGTCCTTCCGGAGCGGTTGGTCCGCGGGAGATTTAAAGGGTTTTCGAAGCGATGGTCTTGGAAGGGAAAGTTCATCTCTTCCCCGCGGGGATGGTTCGCACAGTGATGCGCGCGCTCTGATGGAGCGCACCGCTGGCCATGTCGCGGAGTGCGTCATCTTCAAAGGGGGCGACTAGCTTGGCTGAGCCGAAGCCCCGCGAGCCGCGCTGGCGTGATGGAAGGGAGAAGCAAGTTTTGTCTCGTCGGTGTCTTTCCAAGTTGACTGAGCTCTGAGGTGCTCGAGTTACTGTCCTTTAAAGGGGTCATAGAATGGTACATGCACTTTTACAAGTTGATTATACGGAAATGTGTGTTGGCAGTGCCTGTACACAACCATCCTATAATGATAAAAATACATCCAGTGTTTTTTTTTTAATCTCCTTATATATTTTCCCCTGTCTCAAATCGAGCCGTCTGACCGTGTGACGTTACACGGTGTACGCCCCTCCTAAGATTGTTGATTGACAGCAGCGTTTCAACACAGACCCACCCTGAGCGAGCTGTCATCAGTGCGCCATTGTTGATACTCTGGAACAGAATGGCGTCTAAGCGATTGTGGTGTTGTGTTGTTGTTGTGTGTAATAACGAACACAGCAGTCATTTTGATGTTCCTAAATCCGAACTGCTGAAGACCCAGTGGCTGCTGAGTTTTGTTTTAGAAGGGAATATTCCCCCCGATCAACGTCAATGTTTGCGCGAATCATTTCTCAGCAGACTGCTTTATAAACGAGCGTCAGTATAAAGCAGGTTTTGCTAATAAGCTGCTCTTGAAAAAAGGATCGTGTTCCTGCTGCACCTCAGGAAGATGTGAGTGTAACGTTTTATTAACCTTTATATTAATCTTTGCAAATCGCTTCACGATGAATGAGGCTAAAGTTTACAGGGTAAGTTACATTACGGCATGCTTTCTGTGTATGATGTTCTCAATATAATTCATAATCCCACGTTTATAATGAACAACGCGTTATGTTTGTTATTACAAACTGTGTACTCGGGTGATAAAGTTAACGTGGTAACACTACACTAAGCTTACTTTTGTACATGGTTTATAACGGTGTCTGTTACTGATTAAGAAGTAATGTAAAAAAAAAAATCTTATAACATAACATCAATCTGTCAATGAACTAACACATCAGTAAACACATAGCAACTACACTACTCTGCCAGTACAAAGATAGATCAAAGTGACATGACGTTAACCAACCATTCAGAAACGTCCTGTTCGAACTTCGATGGGTTCGTCATCTTGTTCCTAGTCCGACTCCGGTTCAAAATGATAAGGTTGCTCAGATGTTTCCTCAGAGACTCCCGTTGCCATTATTTCTCGAAAATATACCCTCAAATGTTGTCAAGGCAACACTCCACGTGTGTTGTGGTGTTGTGTCGGGTCGAACCGAACGCCCCACAGAGCAGAGGGGGCGGGGTGAGCAAAGCTCATTATCATTTAAAGTCACATGCACTGAAATGACTTGCTGAAAACTGAGCTGGTTTTGACCAGGTAAAATGAGTGTTTTCTTACAATTCTAATGAGAATTTTTAATTAAAGTATATTACAAACTTTTCATTTAGACACTAAAGAATCATATTAACTTGTACAAAAATGTAATTCTATGACCCCTTTAAAGTCCACTAACCTACGCCCATCTTCTCCGAGCTGACCAATCGTTGTTGTGAATTTGAGGCGTGAGACCTTCTTTGTTCAGACTTTTATTACTCACTGGAATGTTCTTTTGGCAGCCCGGATGAGTGAGGTTTTCGCTCCAAAAGGGCAAAACATACTAACGATACATCTCATAATCATATATTTTGCACCATTGATTAAGACAGAGAAAGAGGAAACTCTAGACATCAAACATGCTAGTTTAAATGCATAAAAGACAGTGTATCTCTTTTCCAGAGCCATTTGGAGCATTTAAGATTAACATCACACAAACACAAATATATACTTTGTGGTCTACATACATATAACACAAGGGTCATCATATATATTTCTGGGATGGTTCAATTAAAGGCTAAAAAGAGGAATACTTGTGTATACTTGTGTGTGTGTGTGTGTGTGTGTGTGTGTGTGTGTGTGTGTGTGTGTGTGTGTGTGTGTGTGTGTGTGTGTGTGTGTGTGTGTGTTGAGGTCATTCCTGGGCATTCTGCACAGAGAGGTGAGTTAGATCGTCTGGCTGATTAGAACCTGTTTGAAGTCCTCACAGGGTAACAGTGGTGCGGCCTGCGTTGTCTCTGCCGGTCGTAAAGGGTGATAGGTCGGCCATTTGGCCAGCCTCGATGGCACCACTACAACTAATTTATATGCTAATACTAATTCATAGGCAGAGCTGTGGAAAAGATCTGCATCTCCGGTGTTTCTCGAACGACCCACCACTTTGATTGTAGCGACTCCAGACGCTACAATAATTATGTTTCTTGAGCAGCAAATCAGCTTATTAGAATCATTTCTAAAGAATCATGTGACACTGAATAATGATGCTGAAAATTCAGCTTTGCCATCACAGGAATAAATTATATTTTAAAATATGTTTAAAATAGAAAACGGTTATTTAAATTGTAATAATATCTCACAATATTTCTGTATTTTCATCAAAATGAAATTCTCCGCTTTTCACAAAATCATTTGCACACTCTTCATTTTATTTTATTTCTTTTTTCTTTCTGAAGCTATACAGCAACATTGAAAGCTCTGTTCTCCGTGTGTAGCGTGAAAGCTCATGCGATTGCCGCCAGCTCGCTGTGCAGTACAGTCGTACCATGTACCAGCTGCTTTGACACGATTATCAGGTTAACTGACTCGTAACCTGTGCATTGGCTCAGGACCTCCCTAGTGTCCGAACTCACATAGTGTATGCACGCCTGTATTCTGTTATACAAAGAGAAAAACAAAAAAACAGCTTTCAATTCCCTTGATTCACTCCATGTGATCTTTTATTTACCCACCCCTAGATTCACTTTACACATGAACAGTTCTTCTGCACTTGAAGCATTTTTGTGTATTTGAAAGTGTCAAGAAGTGTTTTCATGCATACTCTAATGGAATTCTCCTGCTACGTCGTCTTCTGTGACCGCACAGGTTCTTCTGCTTTCAGAAATGACCTGGACGTCTTCCTTGCTGTTTATAGTTTGTACAGCAGCTCTGTCTCCTTGGTCCTTGAACAAGGGCACATGCTGTAAATATCTACCGTCACTCCAATGTCACCGCAGTCGTTTCCACTTTTTTTTAGATAAGTATTCCCAATGCCTGCTGTTTAATGCAGCCCTAGGGTAGACCAAATGAATAAATGGCCATGATTGTCTGTCAATGGGGGACAGCGGTGGGCAGCAGAAGAGTTTTCCATAGGGGGTCGGACGTTTTGCTGGTAAACACACAGAGTTTTTTTCCAATGCACCTTGTGCAACGATCTACTCCTGATAAATTGACTTTTTTTAGATGCAGGAAACCCTCTAACAGTTTGTCAGGCTGCCGCAGCAGAGGATCATGGGTCACAGCATGCTACGCCTGAAGGCGTCTATACAGTCGATGGGCAGTCAACCGCAACAGAGCTGATTTTAGCCAACTCCATCCCTATTCTCTCCCTTTCTCTCTCTTTTTTCCGTCTTCTGGCCCAGTCGGGCACCGGCAGCATCGATCACAGGCCAGGAAATCCAATATTCTGCACCACTCTCATTCCCACCATGTGCCTGTACGATGTCATTTGTATTCTTTCTCAGTGAATAGGAAATATTTATAATAATGATGGTCTAAAGGGTGGGAAGCATTATCCTGGTTAATGTTTGATTCCAGATCTGGGAGAGTCGGAAAACAAATCTGCATGTGTGTGTGGTGACATCCTCAGCTGTAGTTTCCTGTCAGCGATGTTGTGTTGTTATGAGACGAGTGTTGTTGGGGGCTGCGCAATTATTCTCTTACATCTCAAATCTACTGTATCAGACAGAGAGAAAAAAAGGCATCAAAGCTTGAATCACAAACTGTACATCATACAGTAAAAATGAGCTTAGAAATGAAGGTAATTGTTTGCATGACATGTCTTGACTAAACTTAATATGTGTGTGATTAGGCGTGTAACGATGTATCGTTAAACGGTATATCACGGTATAAAAATGTGACTATATGTATCGTTGATGTAAACGAAATGATTTGTGATATAGTTGTTTTATCCAAGGCTCAACTTGCTGTAGCCTATTTATAAGGTATAATTCACCCAAAAATGTAAACTCTGTCATCATGAACTCACCCTCATGTTGTTTTGTTTCACTTCTAAACACTAATAAAGATATTCTTTATAAAACCTGAGAGATTTCTGTCCATTCCTCTCAAACTTAAAAGATCCAATAAATGTCATAAAAGCATCGAAAAAATAACTAATCGAGTGGTCTAATCCAAATCCAAGTCTTCTGAAGAGACACAGTGGCTTTATATGATGAACAGATTTACCACAACGCACATACTGTAGTAAACACGGACGTTCAAATGAGTGTGTGAAGCGCAAAAACTACGTGAGAGTGAGTAAATGCAGAATTAACATTTTTGGCTGAACTAAACATTTACAGTTTGGGAATAGTCATTCTGACACACTTTCTTCGGATTAGAACTGTGACTGATTGCATTGATCATCTGAAGTGCACGGGCTGCCGGAATGACACTCCTCAAAGTCAAAGTGCAAACATCATTTAAAGTGACACTCTTTATAGTGAAATCGCAAGCATAATTTAAATCACCAGACCACAGTTGGTTTTAGTTGTATTATTCAAAACATTTTAGATGGTTTATTCTTATATGTATAGTGCAGTAATAGCGGGAGAGGTGGGACATAGCGAGAACCGGGAGAGAATGCTGCCTGCCTTTAAAATGTGAGGGGGAAAAAATATTACAAAATTAAACGACTATATATAAATGTTGAATATAATGTATAATGAATGCAATGTTCTTTTGGCATATAATGAATATATAATATAATGAATGCAATGGGGTAATATTTGTGGGTCCTGATAATAATACAATAATAATAATAATAACAATATTTTAATCATTAAAAAAACTCTTTATTTTGGCTTAAAATATTGCGATACATATCGTATCGTGAGTTCAGTATCGCAATCGTGACGCGAGTGTATTGTTACACCCATATGTCATTATTAAAAAAGCCGGTTAACAGAGGCATAAAACAAACTTAAAATGTTAAACACAAACATCAACATTTCTAAAATACATTTTTAATATAGGAACAAGAGAAGTTAATAAATGTGAACATCATGAATAACAATGTAAATTATACTAGCAAATGGTCAGCCATATAAATTAATCTTGCCCCAGTGCATGTTGGGAAGAGAGTTAATTAGGACTACACCACCAAGTGTAGGTGTAAAATAAATATATAAATAAATAAAAGACACAATACAACTCAGCAACTAACTTGTGGTTGTTTGTTCAACTTAAAATATCACAATGTATTATAATTCAAAAGAAACTAAGAAATTAATACTTTTTTTCTTTTCAGCAGGGTTTACTTCACTGATCTTTGCACAGTATGCTTACATGCTAATGTGTGGGGGCATAGAAATGTCAAGTGTATTGCCAGTATTTTTCTGACCTATGTCTTATTGACAGGTTTTATTAGCTAACACTAACAATAATTTGTATGCTGTCATATTTTTACCCTATATTTTCTTGACTTATCGTGGATTTTATAGCCTACTATGTACATTTTTTTTTTTTTAAGGCAGGAAATATATTGTATAGTTTCTATTCTATAATAAAAGCTAGCACTGCATTATTTATATACTTTATCGTTATGAAAATACCCCGAGATGGCTTGAAAAACACACATAAACCATATGTTGTTGCATTCGTGTGTTTATTGTCTTGACGTTTCATCAGTACAAATGTTTTTGCATTTTATTCAGCTACAGTGACAGCTGGAAGCCTTTTGTCCATATAAGGGATTTCCTGGGACGTCATAAGTTATTACTTCTATGGCCCTGTCCCAAATGGCACCCTAAACTCTCACGTCCTTCCTACGAGTCCGCACTTTCAATGCCGCTTTGACTGTC
This sequence comes from Romanogobio albipinnatus, assembly GCA_023566225.1. Classification (NCBI taxonomy): domain Eukaryota; kingdom Metazoa; phylum Chordata; class Actinopteri; order Cypriniformes; family Gobionidae; genus Romanogobio; species Romanogobio albipinnatus. The sequence continues at coordinate 26,592,589 of CM042260.1, read as the reverse complement.
GGGAAGAAGTCTGCTGTGGAGCTCGCACCAGTGCGTGCTCTGCAAAAGTGTGCAACGAGGGCTCATATCAACCGCAAAGGGGGCACTCACAAGCAACCTTCTGAGACCTTAAATAACAAATGAGACACCCTACAGTCTTATGGACTTAATGTGTACTCGGCAGCCATTGTAAGTCCATAAGCCCGAAAGTGCATATGAAGTGTGCCATTTGGGACAGTGTCTATAAGTCCGTTTTGAACTTTATGCGAGCTAGCGCCTTTCCCGGCTTCCAGTATGAATGAAATGTACATTAATCCATAATGCTCACATTTCCCCGTTTTGGGTAAGAATAAAATGTCAGGTCAAGCATAGAATATCTTGTCTCTTGCTAATGTGCTAATGTGGGAAATATGATTGGCGAGAGAGACATTAATTCCAACCGTGTTCTTTTTGTACTTTGCAGTTCAGCCGATGAGCAGTTTCGCTGGAATACCCAAGGTAAATGTCTTTTTTTTAAATGATTTTCAAAATTTTGCTGCCAGGCTTTTTTCTTTTTCTTTTTTGGAGAATGTATTCATAACTAACTGAATTAGTTGTGCTGCAGCATACAGAATCATTGCATCATCTTTATGAATTACACTACTTTTTAAATACACATTATTGTTCTGGATAGAAGTTTTAAATACACAGTATAGATTCGAATATATAGCTTATAAAGTAACCATATATTGCTGCTCATTTTCTTTATCGTTTTTTAAAAGTTTTATTGATTTGTTGTTATAGCTCTATTGTGCTTTCTATAATTATTTTTTTTATCCCTACACATTTCCAGTCTGCGTCACTCTCTTATGTGTCTAAAGAGAGACGAATCCCAGCTTAGCATCCTGCTCTCTGGCCGAATGGTTACTGCTCTAGTTGAAAGGTTAATCTTTTGTCTTAGGAGGCTTGTGTAACCCTTTATCCCTTGGCAAATTACACCACACTGGCCCTGGGAGAGTTGACAGTCACTTCTGACAGAACAAGCAGCATGCTGGTTAACAGGGTCATCCAAACAGCCAATTAAATTCAGTCTTAGCCTGTTTAGATGCTTAGTGAGCAGGTGAATGGAAAAGGTCAGGAGGTCAGACCCCAGGTGTGACGAATGAGGCTTCAGGAAGTGTCTGTGGTGTGTTCGTGATTAACCTCCCTGTTTTCTTCACAGATGGACAGAAAGACATTGAGGATGAACTAAACACAGGTCTAGAACTGGTGGATTCGTGCATCCGCTCCCTACAGGAGTCTGGGATCTTGGATCATCAGGAATACACCACAGCTGATAGTGAGTAGTCATCACTTTTCTTTTCTTTTTTTGCAGGAGTGCCTGAGAATTCTTTGTTGTCCATTAAAGAAGCATAAACCTAATCCTACCAATTAGTGAAGAGATTTTGACCATTGATTTCATTCGTAGAACTCAGTCACACTATTGATGTGTACACTCATTGGAAAGGCGCACGTTTACTGTCAATCATGCTGCATGTTAACAGGGCCGCACATAAAGGGTCTTGTGGGTTTTCGTTAAAGGGGACATGTCTATTCTTTGGATAGATTTCTGAACAATTAATGTCACTAACAGCATATATAATATTGGCAGTGCATATGGTAACTGGCGCATCAAGTAATCTAGTGCCAGTTATTGCAATAATATTTCATATTATTGCAATAACTGGCACTAGATTACTTGTGCCAGTTATTTCCAGACAGAACTTTTTGGCAAATAATAAAAAAAGAGACTTTTGACTGTGTATACAATTGCAGAACATTTCTAATCTCAAAAATGCCTCAGTTCTAATTATGTTTGGAAAAATATCTTCATTCTTTCCTACATGGTGCAAAAGATATTAGTTGGTTTCAAATCAGTTGTCAGTGTCGAGAAGTTGTTAAATAGTGGTTGAGTTGAAGCCTAAACAGAGGGTTAAAAGTAACACAAGGTTTTCCACACTTTTAATGAGCAAGCTAATGATGCAAAATGATTTTACAAGTAAAATTAAATATTAAAAACAAAATATTAATAATGCTTTTTGAAAAGTTAGGTGGATAATGTGCAGCAATCAAAAATTATTTTTAACATATTGCCAAAAGTTTTGAGACACCTGCCTTTTATATGCACATGAACTTTAATGGCATCCCATTCTTAATTCGTAGGGTTTAATATGGAGTTGGCCCACCATGTGCAGCTGTAACAGCTTCAACTCTTCTGGGAAGGCTTTCCACAAGGTTTAGGAGTGTGTTTATGGGAATTTTTGACCATTCTTCTACAAGCGCATTTGTTAGGTCAGGCACACGAGAAGGACGAGAAGGCCTGGTTCGCAGTCTCCGCTCTAATTCATCCCAAAGGTTTTCTATCGGGTTGAGGTCAGGACTCTGTGCAAGCCTGTCAAGTTCCTCCACACCAAACTCGCTCATCCATGTCTTTATGGACTTTATGGTAACCGCCAAACCCAGACCCAGACAGAGAAGTGTGATTGGTCACTCCAGAGAACACGTATCCACTGCTCCAGAGTCCAGTAATGGCATGCTTAACAGTACTGCATCCAACGCTTTGCATTGCACTTGGTGATGTAAGGCTTGGATGCAGCTGCTTGGCCATGGAAACCCATTCCATGAAGCTCTCTACACACTGTTTTTAAGCTAATATGAAGGCCAGTTCTGTAGCTATTGACTCTGCAGAAAGTTTGCGACTTCTGCGCACTGTGCGCCTCAGCATGCGCTGACCCCGCCCTGCGATTTTACATGGTCTACCACTTCGTGGCTGAGTTGCTGTTGTTCCCAATTGCTTCCACTTTGTTATAATACTACTAACAGTTGACGGTAGAATATTTAGTAGTGAGGAACTACTGAGCTCCTGGGAGCGACCCATTCTTTCACAAATGTTTGTAGAAGCGTCTGCTTGCCGGAGTGCTTGATTTTATACACCTGTGGCCATGAAAGTGATTGGAACACCTGAATTCAATTATTTGGAGGGGTGTCTCAATACTTTTGGTAATATAGTGTATCTCCTTGACAAACTGAAAATCGGGAAACCGCCTTTATAACTGTAACTTTAACTATAACTGTAAAAGGCAACCGTTTGTCTTGCTTTGTATCTGCATTTTGATGGAAAGTGAGAACATCTGTCAGGATTAATGTGCTGATTAATTTAACATTGCTTTTATCTGCCTGTTATGTTGTACATTGCACCTAAAGTGTTTTATTTAGAGATGATAACTTTTATTTTTGTCATTTTTGTGAAACTACATCTGGCTGCATGCCATGTTAAATTAAGACAGTATGTGACAGAACATACAGGCAGAAGTCTATTTTTTATAAATATAATAAGAATTCTGTCTGTTGTGGGCAGAAGAAAATCTCCATTAAATGCATTATGCAAATAAAATCTGTTACAGAGATAATTCACCCAAAAAATAAAAAAGTCTGTTAATAATTTACTCACCCTCATGTTTCTCCAAACCTGTATGACTTACTTTAGCACAACAAAGAATATATCTATTACACTGAAAATCCAATGTTGTTTGAGCCCCTGCATTCTTCAAAAAAATATTTTGCAGAAGAAAAAACATTAATGGTGAGGGTGTCACAAATGGGTTGCAGTAATGATTGCACGATGATGAAGAACAGAAACAGTCTTTAATAATTTCCAAACTCGGAGCACTCAGGAGAACACAATGCATAAATATCAACCACGTAAAACACTTACAACACCGAACAATGAACAGAAGAAACTAAGAGCTTAAATACACAGAGTAATCAACAGAAATAAGAACTGGTGTAAAACTAATGAGTAACTATGGAAACTAACTAGCAAACAGACACCAGGATAGGGAACAGAACGAAAACGGATTCAAAACAGAATGAGACCATTACAGTTGGTGATTTCTTCTGCATATTCAGCTTTCCCTGACGGTAGAATGTAACGTAGATTTGTTTTGTTTAGTGAAATTGATGCTTCGAAATCCAAATGTACACTGTAAACCTGCATAAGTTGTCAAAACTCAAAATATCGAGGCAATCGGTTCACCTAATTTTTTAAGTTCAGAAATATAAAGTTTAAATAAGCTGAACTGATTTTTATTTATGCCGATACATTTTAGTTGCTCTTAACTGCAATATAGAACATTTAAAATATATCTGTTCTCAAACTAAGCTCATGCTCCACTTGTCACCCCCAACCCTGACCCAAACATTATTAAATCTCCACCTTAACATTAATCTGGCACCTTAGCATTTACCCTCCTGTTTAAATATCAGGCAAAGCATGTTGGGAAATAGAAATCCCAGCCCAGTTTCAGTTAAATTTAAGTTTGTCTAAATTAAAAGAAACAAGTTAATAAAACTCAAATTTCAAATTACTTAAAATGTGTCAGTTTTGTCAACTCAAAAGAAAAAGTTCTAAATACTCATAAAAGTTAATTTGATTGAACTAATTTGTTTAATTTGAGTTGGCTCTACTCAAACCAATTAATTATTTTGAGCATTAGGGTTTACAGTTCGTCCCCAGGTGTTAGAAATTGCTAGTGTCATCCTGGCCTTTCAGTGTGGTTTTGCAGTGTTTTTTTGTTTGTATGTTTTTTGATGATTGAAAATAAGTTTATGCGTCATCGACACACTTCATCTCCATCTACTTCAGGGCCACTATAGCCGACCATGATGTGCAATACTGCAAAATTCTCTAGAATTCATAAATCTCTGAAGAGCACATTTTTTTATATGATGAAGTGCCACTTTACCACCCATTCAACCATTCTATCTTTTTTTTTTTTTTGGCAGAGATTAAGAACACAAAAGCTTAAGCGGCTGTTATCGATGATGTATTACTCCACCGAAAAGTTTCATGTCATTGATCTTTTTCTGAGTTCAAAGAGGCTTTTAAATAAGTTATTGACTTTGCACATTCTGCTTAGGTTTGGTGACGAGAAAAATGCCACAGGTTTTTACAATCTAATTCTACCTTTAAAGTTGGAATAATCAAAACAGAGAACGTCTCCACTGAATACAGATCTCGACCACAACATTCTCTGGGCTTCAGGCGTTAGAACACCACAGCCGAACATAAAAGGACATGAATTATGTATGGAAACTAAGTATATTTACTATAACGGGCTGGAATTACAGTGAGCTCTAACGTTTCGCTAAGGACAGAGTGGCTTTCAATAATTTATCTGATAGACGGGTGAGTCGAGATAAAGTAGCTGGAGCGCTGTGGAGGTGTCTAATGTGGACACGCTTTTACGCATTATCGGACAGCCAACAAACATTGGCCTCCATGCTCCAAAGACTTTATTCTTTAAATGGAGCTTGTCCCTGACTCGTTCAGAATGCATTAGTGATCGAAGCATTATAAGAATAAGAAAAAGTCTAATGTCTCAAAGGCATCAATCTCAGTGGCTGCTATGTGTAATGTCAGACTTTACAATTGTTTCCATAAGTTCTCATTTTTTATATCCATGTCGCACTCTTTCTTGTACTGAGTCATAGCAGCATGATGATTTTGCTCTTGCTTTTTTTTTTTATAAAATAATATAAAAAAAATAGATTTTTTTATGAAATGTTTCATCCTAGGGAGATGGAGCCCAGCAAAAAGTTGAGGTGCTACTTGTGCTGATATTTTATACATCAGTCCAACAGTCTATGCACTTCCATGATGGGATTACATATTTTTAGTACAAGTTTATTCCATCCAGTGGTTAACTTAACAGCCTGGAATTACGTGAAATGTTGTCAAGCACCTTCTTGATACCATTGCAGGTGAAACGACAGGTGTAATTTATCCAATTTTCTTCTGCTGTCTTTGGGGTGCAATCGGTTGAGGACCTTCTCACTCAGCACATATCTCACCATTAGCTAACCATTTACTATCTTACAGACAATTTAAACAAAACTCAAAGTTTAGGATGTGCTTGTGATGTATAACAAAGTAATCAGTATATTTTGTTAATGTAACACTAATTTGTAATTTTGCTTTTGTGCTTACTGAAATGTTGTTCGTAAATGCTGTTAAGTACATATACAGCTTCGCTTCGGGTCCTTATCACCTTGTCATGTCTTTATTTTTCGATAACAGCCAGCTGGATGTACATTATCTTGCTTATAGTGTTGTCAAAAGTACCGACCGCGATACCAACTCGGTACTGAAATTTTAAAAATGTGACTTTTTGAGCGCTGTTTGAGCGGAATCGTAAGCACCTCTGATTTCTCTGAATCGTGCTCACACGCTCATCAAATATGTCTGTGATTGGCTACAATGACCAGTGCTTCAAAAACATGTTATAAATATACATCAATGACCCTTTTCACAGTTCGCTTACACAGATACACACAGGAGTGTTTGAATGCAGATGCCTATCAGCCTACTGGTCCGCTGTTCGACGCCTGCTTATTCTTTCAAACCAGGGCCGGCCCAAGCCTTTATGGGGCCCTAAGCAGAATTTGGGGACCCTCGGTGCCACCAGTATGATTGACTATTGTCAGTTCTTGAGAATTCGCACACCCATTATCAATTTTATTAGTTGTAGCTGTGTTACTTATCTGCCTGTCATGTTTTTACCCTTATACGGTTTTTAATTGTAACAGTAGCAAACCCACAAGAGTGGTCAGACGTTAACTTGCACTGTATTATTCAAAGTACTGGGATATGTACGATTTAAAAAAATATATATATTTAAAAAAATAAATGTTAGAATGTTATAAAACTAGAAATGTTGATGGATTTCTTTCAAACGTTAAACAGCTTGTATTTTGGCAGAAACGCGCAGGAAGACCTTAGTGCTTCTTTTTGTTGACAACAGATATATAAATGATTCTCATTACAAATTTGGGAAGATTATTGCTGCATTTTGCGTTGCGTTCCCAAATTATAATTTTGATCGACTCAAACATATAGTACTGACAGAGAAGCATTTACTGTGAACAGAAAATGAAAGCTATGCTGTAGGCTATACTCTGTCCAAAACATGTACGTCAGATAAGATATTCGCTCTAAACCATATCACATTCTCAAATCCAGCCACTCATAAAAAGTTTACCGGGCAAATGACAAGTGATTTTTCTCATACTTTGGAATTGAACCCTGGCTAACTAGCCAATGAATGGTGTCCAGCCAATGGCGCTGCGAGCTCATGCAGCGCTGTCAGAATCAATCCGTGCATATATTAGAGAACTTTTTCAAAAAAGTGCAGTTTACTAGTAATTGTTTAAGGCAATTAAGGTAAAGTGTTTAAGGTAATTGTTTAATTTCGCGATTTCAATAAAGTAACATGCGGCAAGTAATTTCATGTGCTCTTCGGGGCCCATTTTAATTTCTATTAAAAAAAAGCAAAACGACAGTGGGAGGCGATGCCGCAGTGGGTAAGTAATGTAATATGTGTACGGCGGAACACCTTGTAACACCGGTAACACCGACTACCGCAGCAAGCCTAGTACGTATCTGGCACAAAAAGAAATGAAGATCAGAATTTATGTGACTGCATTAAAGGAATATTTCAGCATGCAGACTCTTTTGACTGTACTGCTGCTTTTGATCATCTTTAATGGCATTTGAGACTTCACTTTGCCATGCCATAAAGTCTGATGACCTTCTCATAATATGGTCAAGGGTCCAGGGCAGAAGAAAGCATTAGGATAACCAAAGCGGCATTGCATTCCCCATGTCTGATCTGGGGTTTACAGATCAATGCAAACATAAATGAGAGCAGCAGGCTATTATGGACTCGAATAATGCACCAATTTTCTTATCTCTCCAGACCAGCTTGATGGATCTGTCTGATAAAGGAGCCATAGATTATTGTGTAGCACGAGGAGAGCAGACAACATCCTCATCCTGAGAAACCTGAGATGCTTTAACTCAAGCTGTTTTTAAAGGCACAGTGTTTTGTGTGCGGAGAGGGAAAAACAATCATTATTTTCACAGTATGTTTCAGGGAGCAGCTAATCTCTGTTTGAGGCTGATAGTCCAGACATGGGCTTGCTGAAGGCTACATCAGGGCTGATAGCATCTTGACAAACTATGAATTTGTTGATTGTTGATACAATCTCATTTGCTGTCAGATTGGCTAAGAGCTGCTTCTCCAAACACGCAGTCAGGCCGCTGCTGATTATCTTTGTAATCTGACAGGGATGGACATTTTGGTCATTATGTTTACATAAGTATTTGACAGATAAATCAACTATGTACTCAAGAGAGGGGTTAGGTGACATGCATGCTGTTTTTGTTGTTTAGCAGTAATGCATTATATGCAGTATATACAGTGTGCGTGTATGTATGTGTATTATGTATGTGTATATATACACTCACCGATCAGGCATAATATTATGAAGTGAATAACGCTGATTATCTCTTCATCATGGCACCTGTACTGGGTGGGATATATTAGGCAGCGAGTGAACATTTCGTCCTCAAAGTTGATGTGTTAGAAGCAGGAAAAATGGCCAAGTGTAAGGATTTGAGCGAGTTTGACAAGAACCAAATTGTGATGGCTAGATGACTGGGTCAGAGCATCTCCAAAACTGCAGCTCTTGTGGGGTGTTCCCGGTCTTCAGTGGTCAGTATCTATCAAAAGTGGTCAATGGAAGCAACAGTGGTGAACCGGCGACAGGGTCCAGGGGCGGCCAAGGCTCACTGATCTGTGTGGGGAGCAAAGGCTGGCCTGTGTGGTCCGATCAAACAGACTAGCTACTGTAGATCAAAATTGCTCAAGAAATGAATGCCGGTTCTGATAGAAAGGTGTCTGAATACACAGTGCATCGCAGTTTGTTGCGTATGGGGCTGCATAGCTGCAGACCAGTCAGGGTGCACATTCTAACCCCTCTCCACCACCGAAAGTGCCAACAGTGGGTACGTGAGCATCAGAACTGGACCACGGAACAATGGAAGAAGGTGGGCTGGTCTGATGAATCATGTGGATGGCCGGGTGTGTGTGCCTTCCTTACCTTGGGAACACATGACTCAAGGATGCACTATAGGAAGAAGGCAATCCGGTGGAGGCGGTGTGATGCTTTGGGCAATGTTCTGCTGTGAATAATGCCATTCATGTGGATGTTACTTTGACACATACCACCTACCTAAGCATTGTTGCAGACCATGTACCCTTTCATGGAAACGGTATTCCCCAGTAGCTGTGGGCTCTTTCAGCAGGATAAAGCTCCCTGCCACAAAGCAAAAGTGGTTCAGGCATGGTTTGAGGATCACACCAACGAGTTTGAGGTGTTGACTTGGCCTCCAAATTCCCCAGATCTCAATCCAATCGAGTGTCTGTGGGATGTGCTGAACAAACAAGTCCGATCCATGGAGGCCCCACCTCGCAACATTTACAACAATGTTTAGTTATTTTTTATTTGATATCTTAAAATTATAACAGCTCTGATTTATCATTATGCCCGTGTTTAAACATTGTTGTAAATGTCTTTATATATTGTTAAAAGACCTTAATTAGGCACATGACATTTACAGCTCAAATTGAGTGTTTTTGGGTGGTCCATTCCAGCTAGTTATTAATGTAATGACACTGCAAAGTAGCTATTGCTATAAAATGATACCGTAACCATTAACTTATTTAAAAAATGTGTCTTTTTTGACACATTTGTGTATAGTTGTTACTAAAGTTTAAATGAAAAAAAGTAATCACTCCATTATAGTATCTTCATGACTTATCATGATCAATTATCCTTGTGCCCATCCCTAGTTCTGCCAGCTCTTCAGTTGTTTTCAGACACACAAACATTAACACACTTCATTTTTATTGGTTTCTCTCCTCTCGCACATTCTTTAGCTTGTGGGTTTTCTCTTGTCATTTTAACCTCCATCTCTCGTGCTGTCTTACGCTCGCTCCTTTGCTTCTCTCTCTATTTCACTCCTCCCCTTCTAATAAATTATGTATGCCATTTCTGCTAGGCTGAGGGCTGCATTGCTGCCTTGCTGAAATTGCTCTCTCCCTCTCTCTCTCTCTCTCTCGCTCTGGCGCTTTGCACACAGGACCGAGTCTGCTCTCTCAGAGCTCACTGCAGCTCAGCTCGAACCCAGAGGGCTCCCTCCAGTACTCCGCCAGCTACCATAGTAACCAGACCCTGGCCCTGAGCGACTGCTTGTCCGCACCTCAAACCCAGCAGCCTCAGCCCCCTCCACGCTCCAGCGGCCAGCCCGGAGGAGCCGTGCACAGCTACAACCAGGTGAGCGCTTCTTCTTTCCTTATTTCCTCCTAGTCTCGTTACAAACCCATCCCTCACTTTTGTATTTTCCCCTCCTCTCTCTCTGGTTTTTGACATGTTCTGCACCGCAAGTCTCTCGTGATCAGGGATGTTGTAGCGATTCTGCTTTTTTTTGGGACTGGCGCGAAATGATTCCCGGGCTCCAGCTGGGATCATGTTTCAAGCTGCTGCCTAAAAAGTGATTCCGAGACCTGATTAAAGCAATTAACTGCAAGACCGAAGCATTTGTTAGCAGACGCCAGTGGTACTGCATTGCATCGAGCAGCAAGTATGTGCAAGGCAAACTTTGTCATTATCCGGGGAGTTAAATTGTGCCCTGTTGATGAGACTGTAATTACAGCAAAGCCTGCAGGGTGGTTTCTCCCAACTTTCATTTCTTTTAAATGAGTCGCACGCACCTGCTACAAGCTAGAATGTTCCCGTAAAAAAGGTATGAAGTCTGTTCAGACCACAAATATTTAATTTCCTCCATGTTCACTAATTAACCGGATGTCTAACGCATGCAAATGACAGAAGAAGTGCCTGAGCGGTTGGTCCCGATAAAGCTGACATTGGCACATCCTCACTCTCTCACTCCCTCACCCTCCCTTTTACTCTCTTCCTTCTCTCATCCTTTGACACTTTTAATGAACACATAGGCCCTCTGTCTTTTTAATGAAAGATGTCCAGCGTCCTCTGCCATCCGGACTTGTTTCTGAGACAGTTGAGGAGGGCTTCTCTGCAAAGATTCTTTGAAAACATTCTCATTTTAAATGAATGTGGTTTCTTAAAACATGCATCATGTTTCCAGCGTCTCTCTTTTTCTTTCTCATCTGTGTTTGTGCGGACTGTTGGGTTGATTCTGTGGAGGCTGGGTAATCTGAAGAGGGCTTGTCTGCTTCAGGATGGGTTTATATAACACAACACATCAGTTAGGTGCTTTTATGTAGATATTTTTAACACCATAAACCTCTTGTTCCCTAAATAATTCATCCACATCAGGAACCAGTAACAGTCTTTTCAAGTAGGTGTTCCTCTTCTCTCTACACCAGGATGCAGTTTTCCCTCTTAGAGAGAGAGAGAGAGAGAGAGAGAGAGAGAGAGAGAGAGAGAGAGAGAGAGAGAGAGAGAGAGAGAGAGAGAGAGAGAGAGAGAGAGAGAGAGAGAGAGAGAGAGATGGAAAGATAAAGCATTTGGCAGAGGAATGATGGTATAATTGCATTACACCTTGGTATAACGTGATATTGAGCTATTAAACGCCTTTTTTAAATCTTCACAATCCTATCTTGAGAGTTTTTTTCTGGAGAGGATTCTTCCATATCTTCTATCTCATTCATTAAAGTCTTATCAGAAGCAGCACACTCTTGAAAATAAAGATTACAGTTTCAACCGAAAAAGCTTTTTGCAGCCTGATATCACAGGAGAACCTTATTCTTTCATTCTTTATAGTAAACCATCTCAAAGCAGGGCTTCAGGATACCTAGAAGAATTAGTATGTTGATATAAAGGCCCTGCATCAAGAATGTACAGTGATAGTCTTCAACAAATCAGATGATCACGATTTGACCAAGTTAGTCATGCTCTTTATTGTCATTGTTCAGTCGCAATGCGGTTGTACAACGCTGTCCAATGTGAAGCTTGATCTCACAACCTTCAGATTATATAAAAGCATGTCGACAAGGCAAAGATTTTTGCCAGTTAGGAATGGGTTATGACAAGGATGGGGAACGTCAGTCCTGGAGGGCTGCTGTCCTGCAGAGTTAAGCTCCCAACCCTGATAAAAAAACACACCTGCCTCTTGCCATAGTAATCCTGAAGAAATTGATTAGCTTGTTCAGGTGTGTTTGATTAGGTTTGGAGCTAAACTCGGAAGGACAGCGGCACTCCAGGACCGATGTTGCCCATCCCTGGGTTGTGATGATCACCAAGTTGTCCAACAATCAATTTGTGAGTAATTACGTTAATTAGTGAGGTTGAATTACTAAAGCTCAAAGTATAATTTAGCCGTCCGCCTTCTGCAAAAATCTGCGCAATGTCTGTTCGGGGACATCAGTGCAACAGCCTATATGCAAGGACAGAAGAGTCCAGTAGGTGGCAATATGCAGTTGTGATGTGTTGTGCAGTAGACGACGAAGAATGTGATGGGAGCAATACAAAGCTGCTTCATTGCTTTTGTTTTCTTCTTCTAAACTTTGCGTGCAATGGAGAATCCGCTACTGTTCTTCTTCTGACCTTTTGAGCGGATGTCCCATAAATGACACCACTCAGCTTGTAGAGTATAGAAAAGCAACTGTACTGCATGTGTCGAATCCACGCGGTTGAGTACTTTAAAATCAGTGCGAACACGACTGTGCTGTGAGATGGAGCAGGACAAGGAAAATGAAGTATAACTGGCTTTAATACTATTATTATTAGGGGTTCAAGCATGAAATGCTGAAACCCTATTGTAATTGTAAGGTTTCGTAAAACGCATCGTGCAGGCCAAACCGTAAGGCCTAGAGACATGAAACCGGGCCAGATGGTAGGCCTCAATTTGGGGACAACCTATCAGAGTATGACCCCGAATGGCCCATAGGTGGCGCTACAGCAACCAAAAGTTCAAAATTGCTCATAACTCTTAGACTGTTTGTCCCAGGATCAAGTGTCTTATATCGTTGGAATCCGTGGTTCAAGGCAGACAAAAATTTTGATTTAGGCAGGGAAAATTTTCTGCTCTGTCGAATTTTGTCCAAAACCTACTTTTGCGAACTAGTGCCTGGTTTTTCGCCTGATCGGAACCAAACCAGTCTAGGACAATTCTCTGGACTCTCTAGATCAAACATTTGGATGGCTATAACAGGGTCATTTAGAAAAGAGGCGTGGCAAAATACACTCAAAAGCCTATAAATTCTAAGGGAAAACTCAAAACTTCACGAAAATTGGTGGGCATGTGTGACATTAGATCCTTAACAAGCATGCAAAGCTTTATAGAGATCGGACCATAGGTGGCACTATAACTGTTAAAAACCATATGTTTCCTATGGTATATTGCCTTTAATTTGAGTTTTCCATCTATTTTTTTCAGTGTTTAAAATCTTGCTAAATAAAACTTAATGTCTTTTGATGCTTGTGTGCTTAAAGGCCTTAAAGGCTTGAACCCCGCTAAATGCTGCTTGCAGCTTTAATTATTATTATTATTATTATTATTATTATTATTATTATTATTATTATTATTATTTTCTTCTTACCCAAGCCAATCATTTATCCATTTCCTGGTTTCTTTCTAATCTTTCCAATTGTATTGGTTTATAGAAATGCTGTACCTGTTGTGACAGGAATTTTTACGTTGAAGGTCTTACACTCTAACAAATGATGGGTTAAAATTTCTGGGTTATTTGGCAACCCAGAGCTGGGTAAATATTGGACAGAACACATGCTGGGTTATTTTTCCCCAGCTTGTTGGGTTTTATTCTTAAACCCATTTGCTGGTTTGTTTTTTGAAATTGCTGGGTCAGTCAATTTGAGATTGAAGGTATTTCATGTTATATAATAAAAATGAAATAAAATCTGTTCTTTATATACAGGTGCTGGTCGTATAATTAAAATATCATCAAAAAGTTGATTTATTTCACTAATTCCATTTAAAAAGAGAAACTTGTATATTGTATTCATTCATTACACACAGACTGATATATTTCAAATGTTTCTTTCTTTTAATTTAATAACTGACAACTAAGGAAAATCACAAATTCAGTATCTCAGAAAATTAGAATATTGTGAAAAGGTTAAATATTGAAGACACCTGGTGCCACACTCTAATCAGCTAATTAACTCAAAACACCTGCAAAGGCCTTTAAATGGTCTCTCAGTCTAGTTCTGTAGTGTAGGCTACGCAATCATGGGGAAGACTGCTGACTTGACAGTTGTCCAAAAGACGACCATTGACACCTTGCACAAGGAGAGCAAGACACAAAAGGTCATTGCAAAAGAGGCTGAATGTTCACAGAGATCTGTGTCCAAGCACATAGAGAAGCGAAGGGAAGGAAAAGATGTAGTAGAAAAAAGTGTACAAGCAATAGGGATAACCGCACCCTGGAGAGGATTGTGAAACAAAACCCATTAAAAAATGTGGGGGAGATTCACAAAGAGTGGACTGCAGCTGGAGTCAGTGCTTCAAGAACCACTATGCACAGACGTATGCAAAGACATGGGTTTCAGCTGTCGCATTCCTTGTGTCAAGCCACTCTTGAACAACAGACAACGTCAGATGCGTCTCGCCTGGGCTAAAGACAAAAAGGACTGGACAGCTGCTGAGTGGTCCAAAGTTATGTTCTCTGATGAAAGTAAATTATGCATTTCCTTTGGAAATCAAGGTCCCAGAGTCTGGAGGAAGAGAGGAGAGGCACACAATCCACGTTGCTTGAGGTCCAGTGTAAAGTTTCCACAGTCAGTGATGGTTTGGGGTGCCATGTCATCTGCTGGTGTTGGTCCACTGTGTTTTCTGAAGTCCTGGGCTCTCATAACAACTGAGCAGCACCTCAGACTGATCGACTCCATGCCACGCCGCATTGCTGCAGTAAATCAGGCAAAAGGAGCCCCAACTAAGTATTGAGTGCTGTACATGCTCATGTTCATACTTTTCAGTTGACCAAGATTTCTAAAAATCCTTTCTTTGTATTGGCCTTAAGTAATAATCTAATTTTCTGAGATACTGAATTTGGGATTATCCATAGTTGTCAGTTATAATCATCAAAATTAAAATAAATAAACATTTGAAATATATCAGTCTGTGTGTAATTAATGATTATAATATACAAGTTTCACTTTTTGAATGGAATTAGTGAAATAAATACACTTTTTGATGATATTCTAAATGTGACACTACAGGCATTTTCCTCTTTGTACAGTTATAAATTTGATAGGAATACAATGTAATACAAATCTTAATTTAATTCAGGAAGTTTCCCCTCAGGACGTTTCTCTCTAGCCTGTCTCCGCCCTCCTACGTACTTCCGCTCAATTTTCATTTTCCTTCAGTACTCCGTTTGGGATTGCGGTATTATTCTCTGGTTTTCTCTGGTCAAATTTTAACCGGTCCAAACAGTGAACAGAGGGAGTGGCTGAGAACGATGACGTTGATGCGTGCGCTAGTTTGAGATGACATGCGTCACGACCAAACGTTAGCGATTGGTTATGGCAGATCCAGAGTAGCTCTGGGCAGATCCAATAGTTTTAAACTTCAACAGAGTACCCGCCTTCAAGGAAGTTAGCGCTTGACAATGGAGAGTGGCCAGACTCTCTGTACAAATTAATTGTATGAGAGTCTGGTAGGACCAGGCTAGTTTCTCTCAGAACAGAACACAAAATGACCGTCGACAATATATCTAGTTTGGAACAGACTACCCAACATTGGGTTACACTGACCCTGCGCTTGGTAGGTATGTGATGACCCTGTAGCTGAGTTACAAAACTACCCAGCACTGGGTAAAACTATTAAAATTAACCCAATAAAATGACCCAGCAGGCTGAACCCAGCATCTCTAATCTATCCATATTTATTGGTTTATAGAAATTTTGCACCTGTTGTGACTGGAATTTTGACGTTAAAGGTCTTACCTGGACAAATTGTGATCACCAAAGACTTTGTCGTCCACTATGACACACGAGATGAAACAATAGTTTCTTGCAACCTGATGCCCATTGTGGTTTGCAAAAACGGGCTGATGTTGTGTTGTCTGAACCTGGCATTTATTTATTTATTTGTATTTATTTTCAAGGTTTTTAAGATGGATTCTACTACATTCCACCTATACAGTGAAAACTGTTCTTAACAGTCTCCGGTTTAGCTTTAAATGTCATACACTTTTCTAGTGCAATCATTCTCTCCATCTTCAGGACCTTTGCCTCATATTTAGTCAACTCTCCCTTTGAATATTATTACCTGATATCAATGCAATGAAGAAGAAAAAAAAACCAGCTAAGCACCCCCATCCCCCCACCCCCAACTGAAATTGCACTGACTGCCAGTTTAAAAATAACCTAATTTCTTCTGAATAAGAATAATCAGGTGTCATGCTTTCTGTAAATGAGAAACAGTGGAACTAATGTTTCATTGTAATAACCCATAATCGTCATGGTGATTATGAGGAATCTAAAGGAAGAAATGTTTATTCACACACCAAGCCTCTTTCTTAATGACTGGCAATGGGCCAGCATTAATTTGCCCCAGTATATCTGTGCCCGCATGCCCTTCTGAATTCTGGGCGATGTAACATCCAATGACATAAGGGGTGGTGATCCCATGAGGAACTGCGACATATGGCTGTGTATGTATATGCAATAACTTCCGTTTACAGGTTTTTTTTTATGTGTCCAGGAAACAAGCTTGCATCTATTACTTTCAAGGGAATTATTGTGATTTTTAAGGCTTTGTGAGAAGATTTTATGCCCTTGTCTCATATGTCACCATCTGAATGTCAAGTAAGCCAACTTAAAGGGATAATCAAGACTATTATAACATTCATCCTACTGTAGAACTCAAAAGAAGATATTTTGGTGAATGTTTTTGGTCATTTTGTCATAATATGAAAGTCATTAGGGTCAAAAACTTTCCCAAAAGAGTTTAAAATGAATCAGTATGATTGTCTGGTTATCACCAGACCAAGCTCAATTTATGATTGAACATTGGTCTAGGGAGTCTGATATGTATTTTCTACTGCACAAGAGGTGTGAAAAAACGAGCATAATTAAAATGACTCTGTATGCATTTGGATAGTCCTTCAACCAATCAAACCACAAGAGGCGTGATCAATGAGCAACGACCCATCGCTTCTCTATCCGTCATCTTGTTAAACCCGCCAATAGCGTGCCAGGTGGATAAGCCAGTCTGTGATTGGTTCCTGCAAAAGTGTAACAGAAGCAGTAGAAATTAATGTACAGGTTTCCAGACTGAGTTGCAGGGCGAAATCAAATCCTAGGCAGGTCATGCTGGGTTTACCCTGTCTATCAGTATGACTCAACAACAGACTACATCAAATATGGCAGCACAAACCCCAAATGCCATGACGTTTGTTCATGTAACATGCAAGAATCAATGAGCTGAATTTCTATTTATGAGTGCTGAAAACAGTTCTTATTTTTGTGTAAACTAAAATATTTTTTGTTCATGATACTTGATTTCGAAAGTTCAAAAGAACAGCATTTATTTGACATCATAATCATTTCTGAATACAAGTATAATTTATTTTAAAACACACACACACACACACACAATCTTGCTGCCAAACTTTTGAATGGTAATGCAACTCTTTGAAATATCTTCTTTCAAAATATATTCTTTAGTGTTTACATAGAAGAAAGAAACAACATAAGGGTGAAATAACAGATCCTTTTTTCCCTCTCTTTTAAAAAAAAAATAGGATCTGTTTTGAATATAGTTTTAAATATAACAGTTATCTTACTCTTCTCCTAGGTGACATCTAACCGTGCAGCCCAGCTCGCGGCGGGCGACTCCTGTCAGAGCCATGGCGGTGCCCTGCTGTCCGGTTCCCAGCATGCATCTGCAGCGTCCGGCCCGGGCCTATATTACTCCAGCTCTACTCTGCCTGCCCAGCGCGTCAGCTCGCCCCTGAACTCAATGCAGTCCAGCGGATCCCCGACTAAACTGCAGCGCCTGGGCTCGGCTTCCGACACACCCGGTTACGCCACCACCCAGCGCCTGCCCTCCTCGTCCTCCTCGGCCTCCCCCAAGCCTTCTCCGGGCAGGCTTGCGAAATCCTACAGCAGTAGCTCGCCGATCAATGCGGTGGGCATCGGAGGATCACCTGGTACTCATGCTTCAGGTTCCCCGCACCGGTTAGCGTCTCCACCCAATAACGCATCACCTATCTATCAGCAGCTGCAGACCGCCGGAGTGTCTACTTACGCCACGCTTTCACCCACCAAAAGGCTGGTGCACTCGTCTGAGCAGTACAAGATATCCCACGATCTCTACGCTACCGCCACTCTACAGAGACCAGGCAGCCTTGCTGGTGAGTAACAAATCCTGACCTGCCTTTGACTAGTCAACTGGGATTTACACGTCGCAACAATAACAAACATTGTGTGGGTGTTTCTTTGGGGACGTTTTTGAAGCGTGAAATACTTTCAGACACCCATGAAAACAGTACAAGTCCATTACTTGCTGTAATCTGGGAATGTATTTTCTGATAAACACTCAACTACAATCTCAATCCAAACAGCAGCAGGAAACAAAAACAAGTACATCAGTGTACAGACAACTTTGTGCTAGTTGGCGACTTGGCAGACTGTTTGAAACGTATTATTGATTTTGATCAGCTTTGAAGTGTAGGAGCATTCACACTGACAACTATTTGCTGAAATACATTAAAGCTAAATAAAAATACGAAAACACATAGCAATGTTTAGTATATCTGGCCTGTAATGTCTATATGAGTGGATCAATAAATCATTAATTTAACTGATTCATTCAAAAACATTGAAAAGCTTAGTTGTGATTTTTTTTTTCTTCTTCATTCAAAAGCGCCTCTGCTTTTTTGCAAAAATGTGATTGTTCTTTGACTTTGTTTGGAACTATTTTAATTTGTGGAGGAACAAGTACACAGTAACTGACAAAATTATGTCAGTGTTACAGTGTATGATTTTTATTTTATATAAAAGCAGCATATAGTGTAAAAGCAATGTCACACTCTTCAGCCTATATGTGAAAAAAGTGTTTATATATATATGTGTATATACTGCCAAAAGTTTTGGGATGCCTGCCTTTACATGCACATGAACTTTAATGACATCCCATTCTTAATCATTAGGGTTTAATATGGAGTTGGCCCACCCTTTGCAGCTATAACAGCTTTAACTCTACTGGGAAGGCTTTCCACAAGGTTTAGGAGTGTATTCATGGGAATTTTTGACGGTGTTCTATCGGGTTGAGATCAGGATCAGGCCAGTCAAGTTCCTCCACACCAAACTTGCTCATCAATGTCTTTATGGACCTTGCTTTGTGCACTGGTGCGCAGTCATGTTGGAACAGGAAGGGGCCATCCCCAAACTGTTCCCACATAGTTGGGAGCATGAAATTGTCCAAAATGTCTTGGTATGCTGAAGCATTAAGAGTTCCTTTCACTGGAACTAAGGGGCCAAGCCCAACCCCTGAAAAACAACCCCACACCATAATCCCGCTGACCCCGCTCTGTGATTTTACATGGCCTACCACACGCAAGTTTGATTGACAGGCGATTTGACCAATCACATCGCCGAATCTGCCGTTTTGTCCAACAAAGCAGTCAGGAGAGTTAGATTAATGTCACGACATTAGATTAATGACGGTGGACTTGAACTTGGAAAAACGGTGTGTACTGACGTCTTTCCGCAGTTGAAACAACATTTCTTTTAGTGTTCATTCATGTTTATTTTATGCTTATCAATGAACTAGAAGGAAAAGATAATCGGTTCGCGAGCAGCTTTAACTGAGGCGATACAGCGATCACGACACATTAAAGAGCCACGAAACTGTATTTATTGTTTAAATTTCTTTAAAAAATGACAATTTCAAAGTTGAGACTTTGTTTCAAATCAAAAGTAACTTGCTCTGTCCTGTCTGTTGGCGTGTTTTCAGTGTCCACTTTGCTCCGCTATGTATTTTCTCTACGTGAGAATGTGTGTGGTGTGAGAGCACCATGGCTTGTCGGACATAGCAACAGGCGGGTCTTTGCGAACAGTCAATTGCTTCCACTTTGTTATAATACCACTAACAGTTGACCATGGACTATTTAGTAGTGAGGAAATTTCAAAAATTGACTAATTGCACAGGTGGCAACCTATCAAAGTACCAGGCTTGAGCTCCTGAGAGCGACCCATTCTTTCACAAATGTTTGTAGAAGCAGTCTGCATGCTGAGGTGCTTGATTTTATACACCTGTGGCCCTGGAACACCTGAATACAATGATTCAATGAGGGTTGTCCAATACTTTTGACAATATAGTGCATATAGACATATACATATAGTGTTGACTTGATTGCCTCTAACATTGAGAACGTACTAACAAACATCAAAGTCTGAACATTAATGAATTCTCTGTTATCAGAATTACGTAAATACCCATGGAACCTGTGTAAATAAATACAGCTCTATGGCAGACAGAGAAATTTGATACTCATATAAGTTTTCACATCGAAAGCACCTAGGGAACCACATTTGTTTCCCATGCATGCTGTCTTTACTGATCCCTACATTCAGCCCCTTAAGTCGAGAGACTTCAGCTCTTCCTTTGAAGGAACATAGCACTTTGATATGAAGACTCATTCTCGCTCCGCAGTTAGACATCAAAGAGGTGCAGAAACAATTCATTTATTCAGGCATATACCATACGTGGCTGTTGTTGTAATTAGTGTTGCTATTTTTGCAATTAACATTACAGTAATTCTAGCCTATGTAGAAAATGATCTCAATCAATCTTAGGTCAAAGACAACAGGCTTTGATTTAAAATAAAAAAGAAAGCAAACAAAGAAAGAAAATACTTCTAAAGCAAAATGCTTTTAAACTCCTCAATGTGTTTGGTTTAATAGCTTCATTAATTGCTTTAACCTGTTATTTTTTCATTTCCATTTATCACAATTAAGCCTGTAAACAACAATCTGCTTTTATTAACTGATATCATCCAATTTAAACATCTAAGTTCATTTACATATTTTTAATTTGTTAAAAAAAACACCAAAAATACTGTACATAAAAGAATGTTTTATACATTTTATGTTATTATTCATGTGATGGCATAGCTGGATTTCTAGCATCATTATTGCAGTCTTCAGTGTCACATGATCCTTCAGAAATCTTTCTAATATGCTGATTTTGTGCTCAAGAATTTTTTTTAAAATAAATAAAAATTAAACATTTTTCAGGATTTTTTTTATGAATAAAAAGTTCTAAAAAAACAGCATTATTTGAAATAGAAATCACTTGTTAAACAGTTTAAATGGCTTTAATGTGACTTTTGATTAATTTAATGCATCCTTACTGAATAAAAATATGAATTTCTGTGTGTCTGAGTGTTCAAATGAATTAATTGAGTTAAACATGAATTAATTTATAAAAATGAATTAATGTATACATATTAATTGGTATTTAGTGAATTTTTATGAGTAAAATGATTATGTGCACACCACTCTCATCTCTTAATGTCACGTCAGGGGTCGGGCAGGAAAAAGAGGCGAGCTTATGACCGCACAGCCCAGCTTGCGACGGGCAATTTATTTTATTCAGAAATTCAGAGACGTTTTATGCAATAATACAGAAACACTGCTGCATTCAGAGCGGGAGCCTGTTATCTAAATCACCCGCTTAACAGGCCGATTGTGGACCTGTGTAAGGTATTGTTGATTACTGCCCTATATTACCTGCCACATTGTCAGCTCTTCCTCAAACCCGCTGAGAGAAACAGGCGCACAATGGGAAACAGCGGGCCAGTGCCAAACTGTCCCTCAGCCCGTGCTGAGCCATCACCGGCTCTCCCGCTTGTCTCTTTGATTAAAGTCCACCGTCCTGTGGCCGTACACCTCCACCAGTATCTGTACAGTGGGAGTGCTCCAGCATGCTGGCCATGGACCGAGAAAAAGAGCCCAGTCCACCCACTGGTGCGCTGACCGAAAGCTGATTAGATCTGAAGGCAATTATGTAGTATAGCCAAGAGACTTTGTTTGCAAGACTTCCCTGATTTCTCGAGGGTATTTGATGCGTTTGGTGAGCATGTCTTTCATGATGTAGTATTTGGAGGGATTGATGGTGAGGGGCTGATGATGTGTGTCATTACAGCTGGAGGCCGTGTGACAGAGAATAGCAGAGTTGGACTCTTACTGAGACTGAGAAAGATGGACTTTAGTGCTTGTGTTTCCTCTGCAAAAGCAAAACCAGCATTGATATGATGAAGAGTGCAGTTCAATGATGGAGAATCATGGTAAACAGTGCAGAAACATGGTGTTAGGAAAAAAACATTATTTTCTGGTTTGACTTGAGTGGTTAAAATGACTCCTGAAAAAGCTTCTCACTTCACATGAGAATCAGCATGAAAGTACTTTGAAAATACAGGCCGATTTAGAGCAAATGTATTTGTAGAGCTAGAAAAGGTTTGTCTAGATGATATACTCTGTACTTTACTATCATTGTTTCTGTTGATTTACTCCTTTAGTAGAAGATACGTTTACGTTAGTATTTTTTGTAAGACCATAATTTTGTAAGAGCAATGAACCATTCGAGGCACCATAAAATCATTTGAAGTCAGTTTTATTTGCTGTGCTGATGTATATCATTTTGAAACAGGTAGTTTGGCCTATTTTTAATAGCCTAAAGCCTTTCATTTTTTGATAAATAACTCACCGTCATTTTTGAACTATCCCTTTCATATTGATTATTATTATTTTTGTTGTTGTTGTTAAAATAATATGAAAAAGTATTAATTTAAACATATATATAATATTTGTATTTTTAAATGTAGTAGTAATAATAATAATAATTATAATAAGGGTAATAATACATACATAAAAATATACATTTAAGAATAAAATATTATTTTAATAATGAATAAATAATATTTATAAAAAGATAACAATATGTTAATACTACTACTAATAATGATACATTTTGAAATACATTCAAAATACATAATTATAATATAAATATAATTTATTTTAATAATAAATTGTGTTTAATAATTAATAATAATAATATTTAACACCAACAACTATTATTGTTGTTAAATGTATTATTAAATGAATACATTGTATTTATATTTATGTATCTATTATTATTATTTTTATTTATAATTTTTTTCAATAAAATTCTATTAATTTCTCAATAAAAGAATGTATATTTACGTAATAGTTGTATTTTTACTTAAATGTAGTGGTAGTAGTATTACTAGTAGTAGTAGTAGTAGTAATAATAATAATAATGATGATGATGATGATGATGATGATGATGATGATGATGATGATGATAATAATAATAATACATTAAAATATACATTTAAGAATAAAATATAATTTTAATAATGAAAAAATTATATTTATCAATAAAAATAACAATATGATAATACTACTACTAATAATAATAAATAAATAATAAATATAATAATAAATATAATTTATTTTAATAATAAATGGTGTTTAATAATTAATATGAATAATATGTAACAACAACAACAAAAACTATTATTGTTGTTAAATGTATTATTGTATATGTATTAAATGTATATGTAATATTATTATTTATTAAAAATATCATACAATTCTATTAATTTATCAATAAAATAATGTATATTTATGTAATATTTGTATTTGTACTTAAATGTAGTGGTAGTAGTACTAGTAGTAGTAGTAGTAGTAATAATAATACATTAAAAAATACACATTTAAGAATAAAATATTATTTTAATAATGAATAAATAATATGTATCAAAAAATAATATGATAATGCTACTACTAATAACAATACATTTCAAAATACATAATTATAAAATAAATATAATTAATTGTATTAATAAATGGTGTTTAATAATTAATAATAATAATATTGAACAACAACAACAACAACTGTTATTGTTGTTAAACGTATTATTAAATGAATACATTGTATTTATATTTATATATTAAATTGTATTTATATTTATGTATTATTATCATTATTATTTATAAAAAATATTATACAATTCTATTAATTTATCAATCAAATATATTTATGTAATATTATTTTGTATTTGTACTTAAATGTAGTAGTAGTAGTAGTAGTAGTAGTAATAATAATAATAATAATAATAATAATAATAATAATAATAATAATAATAATGAATTATAAATATATACATTTAAGTATAATATATGATTTTAATAATAAATAAATGATATGTAATAATAAGTTCATAATCAATTATTTATCAACAAAAACAACTATTATTGTTGGTGTTAATGTATTATTAAATGTAATTTATTTATATTAAAAAGAAGAATGATCATAAAAATAAACAATTCTAATACAAAAATCCAAATAATATAGCTAAAAAGGCTGATTATTGTTGCCAATCATTTAGCAACTTGACACATTAATGCATAATTAACTGATAGGTGGTCATCTGTATGTGTATTGATTTTTTTAAATGGTTTTGAATATGGCTCAGATTTTAGAGCTGAAGCTGTATGTTTTTATAATTGAGATTAATTGACAGGTTTAGCCTGAGCGCTTTACTAGGTACTACATTAGATCCTACACTCGATCTCTCATCCTCACGCTTCAATGAAAGTTAACAGAGAACACAATGCACAGCCTATGTTCAGACGCATGTGATTAGACAGTGAAGAGGTGCTTCAGAGCGCTTGTCTAAGTTTTTCCAAATGTGAACCAGATGTACAAACCTATTTATTCAGCCAGCTTTATCAAAGGCATGTGGATTTCTCTTTTAGATGTAAAGTTTCATCATTAGGTGGGTAGGGAGCGTGAGGGCAGATGTGTTACGTGTGTCTCCTCACCAACGGAAACAGTTTTGCTAGTTTGTATAGGTGTCTGTGTGGGAGCCGCTGACCTGTCAGTCCGAATCCTCCACTTGGACAAAGAGTTTAGCCAACAAATTGCCTTTGAAAAGCTGTGCTTCTCCTGCAGCGAGACATGCTGCTTTGCTTGTAATCACTTGGACCTGTTGGCAACATCTGTGACAGGGTGTTGTCTATCTCTCAGTTCTTACATGTCTCTTCTTGTCTTCCTGCTTGTCTGTCAGTTCTTCTGTCTGCCCAGTTAGCCATCTGTCCGTCTCTCAGGCTGCCCATATCTCTCAGTGTCTACCCTGTTGAAGAGACCAGCATATGTTGCTTTTGGATGCTGCTGTCCCCAACAGGATTTTTAACTAGCTTACCCAGCATGACTTTTCTGGTCTACCAGTCAGACCGGCACCCAGGCTGGACCAGCATAAAATGGACCCTGAAATGTAAAGGGACCCCCTTCCTAAATTATAAAAGCAGCTTTATATTTTGTTTTTAAAGACCCTTTTATACTGTGAGGAAAAATATTATAAAATATTAATGACATGTTGTTTCCAAAATTAAATAATTGGCTTTTAAAATGTCACAGTGCTAAGAGCAATTATCTTGAGACACTGTAATACACTGGCACCAATGTTAAAAAACACAAATGTTGCCCAAATATTTATGATTTTTCTTTTAACTGGATAATATTTACTCTGTATACAATTTGTATTTTTCTTTTCTTTGGACCCACTTTATATTAGGTGGCCTTAACTACTATGTACTAAAATTTTAAATTAATAATTTGATAGATTGCACTTATTGTGTACATACATGTTTTTACATTGTACTTACATTTTGAAAAATACCTGCATATAATTACATCTGTAATTAATTTCTGTAGTTACATTTGTAATTACACAGTTGACACTTCCCTTACACCTAACCCTACCCTTAAACTTACCCATACCACCACACCTGTCCCTAACTCTACCCGTATCCCACCTCAATATCAGCAAAGGTGTTTTGCAATACAATATAAACACAGTAAGTACATTGTACTTATTTTCTGATGTAAGTACATAGTACTTAAGGCCACCTAATATAAAGTGGTGCCTTTTCTTTTTTCTACTTGGTATTAATGCAAAATATTTAAATATTCTTACTCATTTTAATTCAGTTTACATACACTAAAAGTTTTGAGACACCTGCCTTTACATGCACATGAACTTTAATGGCATCCCATTCTTAATCCATAGGGTTTAATATGGAGTTGGCCCACCCTTTGCAGCTATAACAGCTTCAACTCTTCTGGAAAGGCTTTCCACAAGGTTTAGGAGTGTGTTTATGGGAATTTTTGACCATTCTTCTAGAAGCACATTTGTGAGGTCAGGCACTGAAGGCCTGGCTCGCAGTCTCCGCTCTAATTCATCCCAAAGGTGTTCTATCGGGTTGCGGTCAGTTCCAGTCAAGTTCCTCCGCACCAAACTCGCTCATCCATGTCTTTATGGAGCTTGCTTTGTGCACTAGTGCGCA
Source organism: Romanogobio albipinnatus (assembly GCA_023566225.1). Taxonomy (NCBI): domain Eukaryota; kingdom Metazoa; phylum Chordata; class Actinopteri; order Cypriniformes; family Gobionidae; genus Romanogobio; species Romanogobio albipinnatus. Next base: position 26,566,360 of record CM042260.1, on the reverse strand, counting down.
GTCATGTTTGAACAGGAAGGGGCCATCCCAAAACTGTTCCCACAAAGTCGGAAGCATGAAATTGTCCAAAATGTCTTGGTATGCTGAAGCATTAAGATTTCCTTTCACTAGAACTGAGAGGCCAAGCCCAATCCCTGAAAAACAACCCCACATCATAACCCCCCCTCCACCAAACTTTACACTTGGCACAATGCAGTCAGGCAAGTACCGTTCTCCTGGCAACCGGCAAACCCAGACTCGTCCATCGATTGCCAGACAGAGAAGCCTGATTTGTCACTCCAGAGAACACGTCTCCACTGCACTAGAGTCCAGTGGCGGCGTGCTTTACACCACTAAATCCGACACTTTGCATTGCAAGGCTTGGATGCAGCTGCTCGGCCATGGAAACCCATTCCATTAAGCTCTTTACACACTGTTCTTGAGCTAATCTGAAGGCCACATGAAGTTTGGAGGTCTGTAGCTATTGACTCTGCAGACTCTGCAGAAAGTTGGTGATGTCTGCGCACTGTGAGCACTGAAATTCTTGTTTGTAAAATCTCTCTCTCTCTCTCTCTCTCTCTCTCTCTCTCTCTCTCTCTCTCTCTCTCTCTCTCTCTCTCTCTCTCTCTCTCTCTCTCTCTCTCTCTCTCTCTAAAATTTTCCCCAGACCCTCAAACACCCTCTTGCATCTCCCTAGGGGCTCCAGACACCAGTTTTAAAACCCCTGGCTTTCACATCAACTATTGGTGTTATCTACAAAAGTTCATGTCTTATTCTCTGAATCTCATGTCATTCATCTTTTCCACCTTGTCATTTTCCAAGAAAAGAGAGCATCTCAGATGATAAAGCTGACTGAGAGAGCTGTTTATAGGGTTTTAGCGATTGTGGATGTATCCCGATGGATCTCCTCCTAACACTAAAGAAATCAGGTTAGGGATGAGCAGCGTTTGCCTGCTGGACACTGATAAGGTGATTACACGAAATGCCCTCTATCTACACCTTCGTATTTTCAGAACATTCTATAATTATGTTTTGCAAAGCAACAGCGCACCAGAAGTTGATCGGACACTGCAGTACTTTGAAGATTAACATGCACATTACTTATTCTGTTTCAAACGGCCTTGAGGAAGCATCTCCGTTCTGCTGATTGTTTGCATTGCCGTTTAGAGTAGTACATCTCTGTCATTCAGTGAAAACCAGTGAGACAAGCTGCCAAGATCCGGAGAAACCTCCAATCTTGATGTATAACAACTCTCTAAAGTGTGTGTAGAGTGTAGAGTCCCTATAGGCCGGGACAACCCAAGGATATAAAGTGTGTGGATCAATGCGAGAATGTGAGTGAATGTTGAGTTAGCATTCGCCTTCCTCCTGTGTCTTACATTTATATAGGGCATTTCTGGGTACTCTTATTGGTGGAGAGGAGACAGAGTGATAAAGCCAATCAGGATATGGGGATGATTAGGAGGCCATGATGATGGACAGAGGCCAATGGGCAAATTTGGCCAGGATGTTGGGGTTACATCCTTACTCTTTTTCCATAGGACATCCTGGGATTTTTAATGACCACAGAGAGTCAGGACCTCGGTTTAACGTCTCATCTGAAGGACGGTGCTTGTTACAGTGTAGTGTCCCCATCATTGTACTGGGGCTTTGGGACCCACACAGACCACAGGGTGAGCGCCCCCTGCTGGCCTCACTAACACCTCGTCCAGAAGCTACCTAGTTTTCCCATGAGGTCTCCCATCCAGGTACTAACCAGGCTCAGCCCTGCTTAGCTTCAGTGGGAAACCAGTCTTGGGCTACAGGGTGATATGGCTGCTGGTTCACAGCGTTGTTGCTGCTCTCTGGAGATCCCAGCATGCACTTTTGATTGAGAAGGGAATTATTACTAAGGCAATGAACATACAATCATACATCAATTTATGATCATTCTTTTTTTATCCTCACTATATATATGTGGCATACTGTGTGGTATATATATATGCGTGTGTGTGTGTATATATATATAGTGTGGATTACTGTTGAATGTTGAAAATACTTGGCCTCCTCCTGTGGTTCATAAGTATCATAAACATCATCTTCACAGAAAATATTGACTAATGTGCTTTCTGATGCCTTGGACATGTTGTGATTGGCAGGTCTAGTGTGATAGCCAACCAACTATGTTCATCTGGGATCAGTGCAATGATGTACTAGCACTCCCGTATTGTTGTTCTCATTCATAAGGGACTTTTTCTTCCGTGTTAAAATCATTAACACTAACAGGAACAATGCCTTCTGTGCAGGATCTCGAGGTTCTTACAGCAGTCAGCATACTCACCTGGGCCCCGAACTGAGGCCTCTGCAGTCCCCTGAGCATCACATTGATCCCATATATGAAGACAGAGTCTACCAGAAAGTCCCCATGAGAAGCTTGAGCCAGAGCCAGGGAGAAGTGCTCCCTCCAGGCCATACTGGAACCTACCGGAATAACACGGGTAAAGTTTACACACACACTCTCTCTCTCTCACTCACTCCTTATGCATGTGTGTGCTGAAGTGTGTTAATCCCCAAGTTACCAACCTCCAGGATTTCTGCAAGAGAGCCAAATCCTTAGAGAGCATTTATCCAAATCGGACACGGTTCTTGCTCACAGCCGAGTGTTGACCTCATTAGAATTAATCTGCGTTAGAGCACATCACACAATCTGTATTTGTCTCTGTGTGTGTGTGTGTGTGTGTGTGTGTGTGTGTGTGTGTGTGTGTGTGTGTGTGTGTGTGTGTGTGTGTGTGTGTGTGTGTGTGTGTGTGTGTGTGTGTGTGTGTGTGTGTGTGTGTGTGTGTGTGTGTGTGTGTGTGTGTGTGTGTGTGTGTGTGTGTGTGTGTGTGTGTGTGTGTGTTTTAACGTAGAGGGTTTCACTTGTCTTACCATATCACATTAAAACACCTCAGCAGTCTTTTTCAATTAGCTCATTGTTCGTCTTATTTTGATTGCAGGTCAGGTGTAGCATGATAATCTGATGAGTCTCGCCAGTTTTGTTAGTGTTGTTTTTAATCCCTTTACAACTCATTGAGAAAGTGTATTGTGAATCCAGCTCAGAGTCAGGAGGATGAGACCAATGGGTAAATTACAAAAGCTGCACCAATACAATCATATTGATATATCAGGATTCTTTTTTTTTATAATGTACATCCATACTCTAGATACTTGTATTATGTATGTGTTCATATCATTTATTTATTATTAATGTATTATTTCAAATGTGTTAATAATTGTAAGTTTTATATAAAAAAAGTTTATAATATGCTTTTATAGTATATACATACTATATATACCAGAGGTTCTCATGGTCATTAAGTCGCAACCCACTTTTCTAGGAATTATATTTTATATATATATATATATATATATATATATATATATATATATATATAAATAAATTGCAGACAATATGACAGTATGGGAAACGCAAAAAAAAAAAAAGAAGTGATTTCTAAATTTACTTTGACTTGTATTTCATTGCAGACAATATGAACACAAAATATTTCATGTTTTGTCTGGTCAACTTCATGTCATTTGTAAATATGCATCCTTTCCTGTCATTCAGACCTGCAACACATTTAAAAACAGGAGACAGGAGCAATTTAGGGCTAGTAATGAGGTAAAATTGTTAAATAATGATGTGATTTGAAACAGGTGATGTCAACAGGTGATTGTAATTATGATTTGGTACAAAAGCAGCATCCAAGAAAGGTCTAATCCTTTAGGAGCAAAGATGGGCAGAGGATCGCCAGTTTGCCAACAAATACGTGAGAAAATTATTGAAATGTTTAAAAACAATGTTCCTCAAAGAAAGATAGGAAGAGATTTGGATATTTCACATTCAACAGTGCATAACATAATTAAAAGATTCAAGGAATCTGGAGGAATTTCAGTGCGTAAAGGACAAGGGCGCAAGCCTAAGCTGAACAACCGTGATCTCCTATCCCTCAGGCGGCACTGCATCAAGAATCGTCATTCATCTATAAGCGATATCACCACATGGGCTCAGGACTACTTTGGCAAACCTTTGTCAAGTACCACAATACGTAGTTACATCCACAAATGCCAGTTAAAACTGTACTGTGCCAAAAGGAAGCCCTATGTTAACAGTGTCCAGATGCGCCGTAGACTTCTCTGGGCTCGGAGGCATCTGGGATGGACCATCACACAGTGGAAACGTGTACTGTGGTCAGATGAATCAGTATTTCAGGTATTTTTTGGGAGGAATGGACGCCGTGTGCTCCGGACCAAAGAAGAAAAGAATCATCCAGACTGTTATCAGCAACAAGTCCAAAAGCCAGGGTCTGTCATGGTATGGGGTTGTGCCAGTGCCCTTGGCAAAGGTAACTTGCACTTCTGTGAAGGCACCATTAATGCTGAAAAGTACATAGAGATTTTGGAGCATAATATGCTGCCTTCAAGAAGACATCTTTTCCAGGGACGTCCATGCATATTTCAACAAGACAATGCAAAACCACATTCTGCACACATTACAAAGTCCTGGCTGCGGAGGAAGAGGGTATGGGTACTTGACTGGCCTGCCTGCAGTCCCGACCTGTCTCCAATAGAGAATGTGTGGCAACGAAGACCCCGTACTGTTGCCCACCTTAAGACTTGTTTGCAGGAAGAATGGGACAAAATTACACCTGAAACACTTCATCACTTGGTGTCTTCAGTCCCTAAACGTCTTTTAAGTGTTGTGAAAAGGAATGGCAACATTACAAAGTGGTAAATGCTTTACTGTCCCAACTTTTTTTTAAATGTGTTGCAGGTCTGAATGACAGGAAAGGATGCATATTTACAAATGACATGAAGTTGATCAGACAAAACCTGAAATATTTTGTGTTCATAGTGTCTGCAATGAAATACAAGTCAAAGTAAATTTAGAAATCACTTCTTTTTTTTTTTTTTGCGTTTTCCATACTGTCCCAACTTTTTCTGATTTGGGGTTGTGTGTGTATATATATATATATATATATATATATATATATATATATATATATATATATATATATATATATATATATATATATATATATATATATATATATATGCGTGCGTGTAGGCCTACATGTGTGTGTATATAGGCCTATGTGTTAGGGGTGGCACGGTACATGGAAAAAAAACCGAACCGTTCGGTTCGCTTGTCTCGGTTCGGTGTGTGTGCGTCGCACGGTTCGCGCATGCGCAATGTATCCTTGTGCCCGTATGTTACCTCAGACAGTGGGCGTCCTTTTCGCGCGAAATAAGAGGTGTGTGTGGCCATACAGTAAAGTAAAAGTGGAGTGCTGCAGGTCACGTCACATGTAGAAATGAAAGTGGGAGAGATAAGGAAGGCTGTCCGGAGTTGGAGGATGCGCTAGCATCGTATAGCGGGGCAGATGCAATGCGAGAGCGAGAGCCGCGCCGCGCGTGCCCGTTGAGCAGACATACACTGGCAGTGTTTGTCTCGCGAGTCGCGCATCTGAACCACGGTTGGTGTATTGCAAATATAGTCCATTCTGTCACATTTTCCGGTGTTCTCCTCCGACCCCTGTCTGTCTCGTGCTTTGATTTATGATGGGCAACATCTGCTGCAAGACCGTGTTCCCCTCTGTCTCATACACACATTCATATGTTGTATATAAGTAATTCACATGATAAATGTAACATTTAAAAGCTAAGATGCTTCTAGTTCTAATAGTTTAAACATGCCTTTGAAGTTTGGGCAAAAACTTCTGGCAGTGTTGTGTTTTCGTGTATTTTATGTTATTTTTTCACAGCGTTGGATGTCATATGGTGATTGTGAAACACACGGGACACTTCATGGTGAAATGTGTTAATCAGGTCAGCTGAATTAAAGCCACAGTGCATTGTTCTGATCAAAATTGATATGATTAACATGAAAAATGTTACGCCAATGTGTCGGACTCGGTAGACAGCCAGTTAGGAAACAACTTGATATAACAATATTTAATACTGTATCCTAATTGTGGATGATTAAGCTATATATCATATGCTGAAGTAAATAAAAAACAACAACAACAAGAACCGTACAGAACCGAAAACCGTGACCCTAAAACCGTGATACGGGTTTTGTGGGTTTTTTGAACCGTGCCACCCCTACTATGTGTGTATATATTTGACCCTGGAGCACAAAACCTGTCATGAGTCGCAGGGGTATATTTGTGGCAATAGCCAACAATACATTGTATGGTTCAAAATTATAATTTTTTTCTTTTATGCCAAAAAACATTAGGATATTAAGTAAAGATCGTGTTCCATGAAGATATTTTGTAAATTTCCTACCGTAAATATATATAAAAATGTATCATTAGTAGTAATATGCATTGCTAAGGACTTCATTTGGACAACTTTAAAGGCAATTTTCTCAATATTTAGATTTTTTTGCACCCTCAGATTCCAGATTGTCAAATAGTTGTATCTCCACCAAATATTGTCCTATCATAACAAACCATACATCAATGGAAAGCGTATTTATTCAGATTTCAGATTATTTAAATAAATTGGTTGTTTTTGTGGTCCAGGGTCACATATACCACCACACTGGTTAAAAAATATACAAAAGAAAATAAAGTGGCATTTTTGAAATATGGAAACAGTTACCGTGGTGAATACACAATACTAACATGAACTGTTAATGAAACATGAAAACTGCTCCTGATGAATAGAATGAACATCATACCTGCATGCAAATCCTTACCAGTACGTCATACCAGTAAGGTGATTTATTGGTAATTTACGTTTATTTCATGACTTACTAATTGACAACGTAACGTTGCATGCTCGTCGTTTCTTTGCTCTTTATATATTAAGTGATATACAGCGTACGTCGGCACATTTGCGCGTGCAATTGAAGAGTGTGTGCTACGAGCACAGTATAACAGCTGACATGACATGAAAGTTCGGTTTTCTGAGGTGAGAGAGAATTTATTTCGTAACAAGCTATGAAAATAACATTAGAATATAGACACTGACATATAGCTTGACAATATATCATCTGACAGCATATTACATCGGACAACACGTATATTCTTGAGCACTATTTTTTTTTTTTTTTCCTCAAAACGTTGTAGATTACCTGCCATGACCCTCAGTAGTGTTGACCATCTCTTCAAATTGCAAAGCTATTCATTTCACTTAATTTTGACATTTAGATCCTTGTATTGATATGTTTTATGCATTTATATTAATTAATTCATTATTTTTTAATATACACATTACCAAAAACAATTGCATTTCTTACATGTGGGCTCCAATCAGAATCAAGAATTCAACGTAACGATGTTAGTGTGAGTGTGGAAGGGAGGCGTAATGACAGGATATCGTGGCGCCTCTGAAGCAAACATGTAACAGTGTCGACTCTCACCTGTCTTAGTTGTGCAGATAAAATCTATATGGTCTTTTTTAATTGGGATCTGCGGTGGTAATTTCCTACGCTTGCTGCAATCTTGCTGTGACCTTTGAGAAGTGGAGCTTATAATGTACCTCAGAGACTTTATTTCTTTTCAAAATTGTTGCCTCTGCCTAATGGTATGGCAGCATCAGCAGACTGTTGAAAATTATGCTCTCTCTCCTTTGGCTTTCTCGGTTCTCTGAGCTCTCACATATCACAGCCTTTTTATTTTCTCATCCTCAAGATGTTACTGTGCTTTAAGAGAAGAATAGAGAGCATTGGCTTGCTTAGATAAACACAACCGAACAAGGGCATGTCTTTCTCTTATTTGCCTGGAATGGTGCTAAAATGCAATTAAACAGGTAAATGAAGCAATTAAATCTGTGTCATTGCAGTGGTATTCTGTCTAAAGCTAAAGGTTGAATAAAGCCAAAGTGCCCGTCTGCTACATAAATCAAACTAAAGCTATTTAAGGAACTGAATTTAAGAAATTATATAATTCTGCCATAGCACTTCTATTAAAAATTCAGTTTCCAGTGTTGAATTGTGGCAGTCGTGCTCATTAAAGCTCTATTATATTCATTACAGTGTATGTTACTGTTTAAAGCGCTATATCTTCAAGAGAGACCTCTATTGTACTCGCACTGAAACACGGCTCGCTATGTAATCATGTTCACACGTGGACAACATTTGAAATATATGAGTAGATGAGGTTAAATGCATATATATGCATAAATTAATATATGAGGTCCCTGAAAGTTTTTTTGAATGTCTTGACAATTAAAACAGCTTTTCAGAACATTTTGATCCCTGCGAGGGTTGTTTGTAGTTACGTCAAATGTAGCTTAGCCACCTCTGAACTGCACATTGACTCTCTGTTGCATTTTGCAAAGCCTTTATTTACCACTTTGTTATTTAATGTTAATTAACAGTCGGATGACGGCCAACAGCCAGGCGTTGGTGAGCGTCTGTCGGCCTAGATTTTGTTCCACACGTTGGTTATAGTAGGGCTCAACCGATTCACCCAATTCACCATGTTGAATTGGCGTCGGGGCCGTTGGTGAGAGATCGCTCTGATTGGTCAAGACAGCACAGACAGAAGGCTGTTCTAATTTTACGCCATCTAAGCTGAGCATTCCGATACGCAAATATTTAATAACTTGAGCCACCTGGAATTAAGAAAGTGATCAGCGTGATTGATATTCAAAATGGTGAGCAAGCGCTGCTTTGTTCACGGTTGTATATCCGCAGCCCTAGTTATATGATGAATATATCATAGTTATATGATGAATATATGATTGATTCCTGCAGATATACAGTCAAACCAAAATGTATTCAGACACCTTCAACATTTTCTCACATTGTCACAGTGTATTCTCTATAGTTAAGAAAATGTAATAAAATATGACAAGAACTATTAATCTATAAGGAACAATTTCATCTTGATAATGTCAGATAACTTTGTTAGAGAGGTATGGAATGGATTACAATCAACCAATGAGCTGTCAGCTGTTAAATTTAAGTACCCAATTATATAATACTAATTTAGGTCAACCAATGACCAAGCAATGCTTCATTTTGTTCAGTCTTTGGTGTAAAAGGTCACATTAGCAATTAAAGAAAAAACACTTAGGCAAAACAGTCTGAATCATTTTGGCCCCAAATTTGTATCAGTTTTACTGGTAGTCCACTGTATGAAGATTTTTTGGGTATATGTCACAGTTTACTTTATTTTGCTATCCTCACTTATATTGTCCTGCACCCACTAGTAAAAAATTATATCTGGTGTCTGAATCATTTTTGGTTTGAATGACTTATTTCCTTACAAAACGCAAAACGCACATGGCAGTCAGCTGTAGTCTTTGCAGTGTGTACAAGTGCAGCTTTTTGGCCCAGACGCAGCCGAATATAGTATGAAGCAGAGCAAGGCCAAGTGTTCTGGGAGCGGAACGAGGCTGCTGGACTGATTGCTAATGAGAGACGAACGCGACACACGGCTCGAGAGCAGCAGAACTTTTATTATGCCACAATTGCCACTTATGCTTCTTCCGGCCAAGCGTATGTGGGGTAACACAGTGCTGTTTTATCACATTAGATACATTTGAACGTTAATTTATGTACTATATTTATGTACTGTTAAATTATGTACTATAAGTTATGCAACTATAACCGTTACTCTGTGCATTCGCTTGGCGGCTACTATGAGACATTTGTTGCAAACTACAGTAAGCTAGTTCGATATTAGGCATGGTAAAACAAACGTGTTGAGCTATAACAATGATTAGTTTTCTGTCTATAAATGTAATATAGTTGTTCCCTTGACTAATAAAACTTATAATATATTAAAGGGTCTTTGGTATTTCCATGGTTTCTACAAAATAAAATAAAATAAAAAATCGAGGGTAAAGCGGGATGTCATTGATAGGCGACGCACAGACACGGTCCGCGTCCTGGTAAAGGCTTATTTCTCTGGATTTAAACATTCTCGGAAACATCGGAGATAATGTAAGTACACAAGTCAACAAAATATATAACATTGTTCTAGAGGTTTTTGGATATTTTAATCCAAAAATCTTAAAAACTGTGCCTTTTAAAGGAATATTTCACCCAAAAATGAAAATTATCGTATAATTCACCCTCAGTCCTAGGTGTATATGACTTTCTTCTTTCAGCCGAACACAATCTGAGTTATATAAAAAAATATCCTGGTTCTTCCCAGCTTTTTTATGGCATTGAATAGAGCCAGAGATTTTAAAGCTCCAAAAAGTGCATCCATCCATCCGTTATTAAAAGGAATTCATACGACTCCAGTGGGTTTTTGTATGAAAAATATCCATATGTTTTCACTAGCTTCTGGCAACAGCCGTACACGCATTCATGAGAGAGTTGAAATCCGGTGAAAGGGTGACCTCTGACCCGACGTATGAAGTAGGACTTATGATGTAGGCATGGCGTAAGCTTAGGTGAGAATTGACAAATGGGTAAGCGCTGAGGATAGAGCAAAATAAAACGAAGGTCATGAATTAATAGTCTATAATGAGAAGTTTTATAGAAAAATACAGTTTTTTTGATATTATGTATTACTTTGTTCGTTCATTAATTAATTTAGGTAAGATATATACTGTTTTTTATCATATTTTATTTAATATTAATATTTATTTTATTATAATATTTATTTATGTTTATAAAACTGACTTTTTGATTATACCAAACTTACTCAATCTCTAGAAGATAACTTCCTTTGACTTTGTTTGAAATGTTTTAAACTGAAATATATATTTGGAGATATGGATTACTTAAGAGTTAAGACTCTGTGTAAAAAACTGTGTAAACGTATTGGTTGATATCACAATTCAATATGCAAATATAACTATGACTTCATTTTTAGCAGTAGTTTTTCTTATATGCCAGTGGGAGATTAAACCGCAGAAAAATGGCAACGTTTAAGGCTGAATTTATCTACAAAATTCAATTTGAACGACTTCTATGCAGTAAGTTAAAGAAAGAAGGAAAACAGGTATGAGAGCGCCCTGCAAGCGCTGTAAAAATACTTATGAATATAAGAACCTGTTGGCTGCTGTCTGTCTCTCCTTTTCTCCTATTGCACATTTGGCAAATGATCAAATCAAGTCAGTCAAAATTGGTGCACTGCACTCGCACCCTGATAATAAACAGCCAGCAATTTTCAGCTGTGGCTTGAGGTGTCTGAAACTCTATGATAGCATTCAGTCTGACATTGAAGCTCCTGATAAAGTCTCACAATGCCTAACAGAGTCTCGAGAACAAAGTAGCTCAAGTCTTGGGTTTTTATGTGATCGACTTTGACTCTCTGAAGCACCTGAAAGTAACAAGTAGTTTATGAAAAGTCACTAATGAGGATCTATGCAGTCTTGTGTTTGATGTCACGTCATTGCTCACTCTGTCTGTCAGTGCATTGACCTCACTTTTCTTGCTGTCTCTGTTCTCTTCCTCCCAGTTGAGTTGCTTCCCTGAGCTAAGTGGCTCATTAGACCCGCAGATGAAGTACAGGGCTAATGACGACATTAGAAGCCTTCACAGATACGCTGCTAACATGTAGCAGCTGTGTTCTTCTTATTACAGGGCCGTGCAGGAGAGATAAAGAGAGAGATTTATGGCCATATTTTTTTTTTGGGTCAGATGACATTGGTTGGAAGACTGTCCAGCCTGAGATCCCCAGGTGGAAATGACTCAAGCAATCAGGGCGGTTCAGGGCAAATACCATCACCAGAAGATTAGAGAGACGGAGAGGTCGACCGCTGGGCAGTTTTCTTCTATGAAATGTTTTGTAGTCTCACAAGATTTGTTTTTTTTTTGGGGGGGAGAGAACTGCAGCTATTTTGTCTCTTGGTGCAGAGCGTCACATGCAAGGAAGGCACTGGCTCATTTCAACAAAATGCCATAAAAACCCATATGAGTTTTCAAATTTCATAGAGAGAAAGCCGTTGAAATTTTTCACAGAGAGTAAAAAGGCTTTCATGGATGAGTCTCACAAAAAAACTGTCAAGAACACATCTGGGTCATTTCACCCATTATAATTTTTTTTACTCTACAGTGTTTACCATTTGGGGTCTATACAATTGATTTGTATGTTTTTGAAAGAAGTCTCTTATGCTCACCAAGGCTGCATTTATTTGATCAAAATATTTGATTTATTTGTTTTCTATTTTAATATATTTAAGATGTAATATATTTCTGTGATGGAAAATCTGAATTTTCAGCAGTCATTACTCCAGTCTATATATATAGACCAAGATTTTTTCAATTTATAATTTATATTTTGCATTCCTTTACTGTAATGAAAAATTATGGTAACAATATTACACATGATATTTTTGTTTTTAAGACTTGCTTTCTTTAATGAAATCTACCTGAATAAATCATACAAAAATGTCATGATTTATTCTATGACACAATTAATTTAATATTTTTAGTGATTTTTTTTTTTGACTCTCAAAATTGTGTTAATAATTTTAGTTAATTTTATCATCTTAACCGCTTCCTCAATTCAAGCCTTAAAACTGCAAAAATATGATTTTATAAATGAAATGTTCTCAATATTTTCTATACACACATACACACTATTTTTAATCATCGCCTTACATTTTTTAATCAAAATTACAATACCCATGATCTTTTTTTAAAAACATTTTTACAATGTATTGATCCTAAAACTCTTGGTTAAAAATAGGCTTCATTGTCATTTTGCAAAACATCATTTTATATTTTTGTCTTTGAGATGAGATATGATCTGGGCTGCTTTTGTGAGATTTCCCCAAAATAGTCTGAGCTCAACATTATGACAGTATCACATTTTATTAGTTTGGCCCATTATGGATTCCCTGTAATGCTGATTCCTTTCAAGTACCTTATTCATCACAGGCTTGCCTATCCAGGAGTCAAATCTGATCTTGCACAAAGCTCCAGATAATGTGAATGTGATTAAGCTCCTCGTGGCCTTTCATTCTGCTGCAACACCGTTGCAGGATCTCTCGTTCATTTTCAGCTCTGAAATACAAACTTCATGAAGTTAATTAGGCTTTGTGTGAGAGGGACTGGAAGAGCAGCATATGCGGCTAAGAATGTGCTGAAAAGACTAATTTTGGAACAGAGCGAGGAATTAACCCGAGCTTGAGGGAAGTGCTCTATCAAATGCTGATGGAGCTTTCCTGCTCACATCCCTGTATAACTGCCAGGGCTTTTTCACAGAAAAAGAGATGGTGGACCAAAACGGTGTGCATTTTTTTGCTGAATTTCATCAAAAAAGATGACTAATAACATAAAGTGGGGCTATTTTTGAGTCCATTTCCTGAATCTGCGTCATATGCTGAAGAATGGGCCATGATACTCCCGATGAGAACTGCTGGGTGGCTTCAGAAAAGAGGAAGGAAACTTGATTCTAGCTCAGTGGTTACACAAACCTCGATTCGACTCGAGACTACAGCAACACTTGAGGCTGAAGTGGAAAAATAAGGGAGAGTATTTCAGCCATCTCTCAGCCGCTGTGAAGAGCAGTTTGAAGTGGAATTCGCTGTTTGGATATTGAAGCACGTACGGCTCTGTAGATTGCTATAAAATCAATGAATTTGTCAAGCACCACAAAATCATCTTTATCAGACCAAAACACAGCCTTTTCCCAGAACTCTGTGCATCTCACTTGCTGATTTACAGCCTATCTTTACATTTGTAATACCTGTGCTTTGTATACTGTAACATTGTGTTTTTGCTGAGCTTTCAGGATGTATTAATTGCTCGCTGTAACGCACATATGTAATTTGTGGAGATCAGCAGTAAATTCCCCATTGAGAAGCTCAGTTTAATTCATACCTGAATATAGCAGCCTGTTCCAAATGTTATATAAGATGAAGCACCTAAAATACATCATATCGCCAAAAGTTTTGGGAAGCCTGCCTTTACATGCACATGAACTTTAATGACATCCCGTTCTTAATCCATAGGGTTTAATATGGAGTCGGCCCACCCTTTGCAGCAATAGCTTCAACTCTTCTGGGAAGGCTTTCCACAAGGTTTAGGAGTGTGTTTATGGGAATTTTTGACCATTCTTCTAGAAGCGCATTTGTGAGGTCAGGCACTGATGTTGCACGAGAAGGCCTGGCTCGCAGTCTCCACTCTAATTAATCGCAAAGGTGTTCTATCGGGTTGAGGTCAGGACTCTGTGCAGGCCAGTCAAGTACCTCCACACCAAACTCGCTCATCCATGTCTTTATGGACCTTGCTTTGTGCACTTGGTATGCTGAAGCATTAAGTGTTCATTTCACTGGATCTAAGGGGCCAAGCCCAACCCCTAAAAAACTACTCCACACCATAATCCTCCCTCCACCAAACTTTACACGTGGCACAATACAGTCAGGCAAGTACTGTTCTCCTGGCATCGCCAAACCCAGACTCATCCATCGATTGCCAGACAGAAGCGTGATTCATCACTCCAGAGAACATGTCTCCACTGCTCTAAAGTCCAGTGGTGGCGTGCTTTACACCACAGCATCCAATACTTTGCATTGCACTTGGTGATGTAAGGCTTGGATGCAGCTGCTCGGCCATGGAAACCCATTCCATGAAGCTCTTTACACACTGTTCTTGAGCTAATCTGAAGGCAACACAAAGTTTGGAGGTTTGTAGCCCTTGACTCTGCAGAAAGTTGACGACTTCTGTGCACTGTGATATTACGTGGCCTAATACTTTGTGACTGAGTTGCTGTTGTTCCCAATTGCTTCCAGTTTTTTAATATACCACTAACAGTTGACCGTGGAATATTTAGAAGTGAGGAAATTTCACAAATGGACTGCACAGGTGGCAATCACGGTACCACGCTTAAATTCACTGAGCTCCTGAGAGCGACCCATTCTTTCACAAATGTTTGTAGAAGCAGTCTGCATGCCGAGGTGCTTGATTTTATATACCTTTGGCCATGGAAGTGATTGGAACTCCTGAATTTAATGATTTGGAGGGGTGCCCCATTACTTTTGGCAATATAGTGTATATCTACTTTCTTCTGTGATTTATTTCCTTCACAAGAGTAAATGGAGCTACTCATGAGTTTTTACTGGACAGCATATCATAGTATACTTGAGTCTGGGGTGCTGATTTAAATGGGTTTTTCTTCTCTGTTTGTATATTTCTGGGTATGTAGATTTTTTATGTTTTGCAGGGTTTTTTATGTTATCCTAAAATGCTCAAACAAACCAAATAACCCATAAATATTCAGGGTATTCATGGGAGCAGCTAGACGATTAACATTTTACTTTAGCATGCCTTTTTTTGATTTGAAGTTTGGTTGAGCTGTAATATATAATTTAGAGAGTAATACCTTTGAAGAATGTGCTAGTAAGAGAGAAGGTATTCCTCAAGTGAACAATAGTGAGAGTTTATGTAAATTAAGTGCTGAATAAATTTGACTAATTTAGGACTGCAAAGAACATAGCCCAACAAAGACTTTTTACTGATATTTTACTGATATTGAATAACCTATATTGAATATGTTGTGTGAGAGTGAGCGTGGTTGTGCCCTTAATATTTTATGATTTATGCCTTATGTGTCTTAATACAGTATGGCATTTTTTTAAAGTTTAGTATATAAAATATAATATACATTTTGTAAAAATAATAATTGTATTTTATATTTTTATAAAATACATATTTTATTTTTGTATTATTTATACAAAAATATGTTCTATTGTTGGTGTTATTTATTTTTATATTCAATAAAATAAAATGAAGTAAAGCAATAAAAGGTGTAAACTATAGGCAATAGTAAAAGGGATTCCTCATCCATTAGATATTGAGACCTCAAAAGCTCATACTGTATGCAATGTTTGTGTTGAGTCTGTAAATCACTGGAACAATAACAGTTTGAACCAGTTGTGAGCTCAGTTTAATATCATCCTGTGAATCTGGGCACTGCTCCTCTCAAGCATGGCTAATGAGCAATTACACGCACACACACACACACACACACACACACACACACACACACACACACACACACACACACACACACACACACACACACACACACACACACACACACACACACACACACACACACAGAGAGAGAGAGACATATAAACACTCTACGAAAGATGGATGGTGCTCATAACTTACGCTGAGGTGCTGGCAGTGAGACACGGAGGCAGCATTTTGATTCACGTGAAGCATCACCTTATATCTGCCCTGTAGCCTCGCTCCAAGGATGCAAGGCGTAACACGGATCATATTTACAGCCGTAGCGGCTCCTGTGCTGTTGTTGTGCCATATGTTAAAAGCCTTACCACACATGAGCTCTGAGTGAAATGGCATGTATGTGTAATGGAAATCATTCATAAAATGGAATGGAAGCATCCAGACATCACTCAACAGGTCAATCTCTGCAAAAAAACACAATCAGATCAGTTACTGAGAAACACGCTTGTTTCATTAGTGTGTCCAAGCCAGAGTGATGTTAAATTGAGGTTGAAGTATTTTTTCACATTGAGTTATAGCAAAGTCCCTTTAAGACAAGTCACTTCACTCAGCGACCATCTTTGAAATGCCTCTCAGGCAGGCAAATGCAGCGCCTATCTTTTTGAATGGGGAAACATCAAATTCTGCAAAACTGTTCGCCAAGCTTACAATTAAATTTCATATTTAAAATCTCCAATGAAATCTGACAATAACTGTCTCATAAATTGTGTTTCTAAATGATCGAATCATCACAAAAAAATGCTTTTTTCAGCCTGGACAAAGGTAATGCGCATGCGCAGTCCTAAACACGTGTCTCAGAACACCTGTTTCTATAGCAACCTGAGCTTCGAAATGGAAGCTGCAGTGACACGATGACTTTACTAATCTACGATTGACTCTTTCATTTAGATGGCGGGGCCTATTCGCCATATTGGGCGTTGCACTTTCTCCCATTCATAAGCAATTGGAGTGTACCTTCTTCCTATATATAAAGTCTTTGGCTTTAGTTCACCACAGTTTGTTACTTTTGCCTAGCCTGACAAGCCAGACCCACATCAAGATGTTTGGTCTGGAAACTCACCATTGACAGGGCTCAATCCGAGGGGCGGGATAAACGGTTGTCTGTCAAATTCCCTCTGCACGCAATTTCCACTGACTCTATACACGATGTGATTGGCCTGACCAGAGTTTGGTTTTTCCAGCTCTGAGGTCTACCGAGAGTTGCTAGACTACACTCGCGGCAAAATAAATGTTCTGCCGCTAGGGTGCGTCTAGATTTCTAGGCTAACTTTTGCCATTTCCAGGTCTTTGACTTTATCACTATGTGATGAAAATGTTAAGGACACAAACATTCTAAAAAAAATTATATATCGTAATTATATCATAACATTTTTATTTTTGTATTTTTATTTTGGACCCACTTTATATTAGCTGGCCTTAACTACTATGTACTAACATTTTAATTAATCATTTGATACAATGCACTTATTGTGCACATACATGTTTTTACATTGTACTTACATTTTAAAAAATAACTGCATGTAATTACATCTGTAATTAATTTCTGTAGTTACATTTGTAATTACACAGTTGACACTTCCCTTACTCCTAACCCTACCCTTAAACTTACCCATACCACCACACCTGTCCCTAACTCTACCCGTATCCCACCTCAAATCAGCAAAGGTGTTTTGGAATACAATATAAACACAGTAAGTACATTGAACTTATTTTTTGATGTAAGTACATAGTACTTAAGGCCACCTAATATAAAGTGGGGCCTTTATTTTATTTAATTTGAAATACACTCACCTAAAGGATTATTAGGAACACCATACTAATACTGTGTTTGACCCCCTTTCGCCTTCAGAACTGCCTTAATTCTACGTGGCATTGATTCAACAAGGTGCTGAAAGCATTCTTTAGAAATGTTGGCCCATATTGATAGGATAGCATCTTGCAGTTGATGGAGATTTGTGGGATGCACATCCAGGGCACGAAGCTCCCGTTCCACCACATCCCAAAGATGCTCTATTGGGTTGAGATCTGGTGACTGTGGGGGCCATTTTAGTACAGTGAACTCATTGTCATGTTCAAGAAACCAGTTTGAAATGATTCGAGCTTTATGACATGGTGCATTATCCTGCTGGAAGTAGCCATCAGAGGATGGGTACATGGTGGTCATAAAGGGATGGACATGGTCAGAAACAATGCTCAGGTAGGCCGTGGCATTTAAACGATGCCCAATTGGCACTAAGGGGCCTAAAGTGTGCCAAGAAAACATCCCCCACACCATTACACCACCACCACCACCAGCCTGCACAGTGGTAACAAGGCATGATGGATCCATGTTCTAATTCTGTTTACGCCAAATTCTGACTCTACCATCTGAATGTCTCAACAGAAATCGAGACTCACCAGACCAGGCAAAATTTTTCCAGTCTTCAACTGTCCAATTTTGGTGAGCTTGTGCAAATTGTAGCCTCTTTTTCCTATTTGTAGTGGAGATGAGTGGTACCCGGTGGGATCTTCTGCTGTTGTAGCCCATCCGCCTCAAGGTTGTGCGTGTTGTGGCTTCACAAATGCTTTGCTGCATACCTCGGTTGTAACGAGTGGTTATTTCAGTCAAAGTTGCTCTTCTATCAGCTCGAATCAGTCGGCCCATTCTCCTCTGACCTCTAGCATCAACAAGGCATTTTCATCCACAGGACTGCCGCATACTGGATGTTTTTCCCTTTTCACACCATTCTTTGTAAACCCTAGAAATGGTTGTGCATGAAAATCCCAGTAACTGAGCAGATTGTGAAATACTCAGACCGGCCCGTCTGGCATCAACAACCATGCCACGTTCAAAATTGCTTACATCACCTTTCTTTACCATTCTGACATTCAGTTTGGAGTTCAGGAGATTGTCTTGACCAGGACCACACCCCTAGATGCATTGAAGCAACTGCCATGTGATTGGTTGATTAGATAATTGCATTAATGAGAAATTGAACAGGTGTTCCTAATAATCCTTTAGGTGAGTGTATTTTATTACAAAGTCTCTTTTAATTTTCAAGTGTGTTAAGTTTTTCAAGTTTCTTTAAAACAAATTGACAGATAGTGTCTTTACTGTCACTTGTGATCAGTTTATTGTTTAATGCATCCTTGCTAAATTATTAATGTAATAATAATTTTTTTTAGAAAAATTAAAAATGAAAAAAAAAAAATATATATATATATATATATGCAAATCAGCATACAGGACCAGAACTATCCTCTTTATAATTATAAATAAAGCACTCTAGCTGGTTGCATTCCTGCTGCTTAGAAGATGCACATTTGTATCTTAACCTGTCAGACCGACAAACCTGCACACAAAATAATTTAATTCACATAACATGTATGTCTGTATTGGAACATCTTCTGAATTGCATCTTAAGGATAAACACAACCTTAATGGCATTCTTGGTTAGCAATGTTAGCGTTTGAAGCTCTCTCTTCTGAGCAAACAGATGGATCCATTCAAGACAGAGTCATTCAGATACCCCCAGTAAAGCAGGTAGTGCTTTATTGTATTGCACACCTTTTTTTCTGCATCGAAAATTGCAGAGCAGCAAACCATTCCTCTAATATATTTCTGTTGAGTGGGAGTGACCTTTGGCAGGGTGTAATATCACGCAGAGAAAAAAAATGCTAGAAGAAGCAGTCAGGCAAAAGAAGAAAGGGCAGTTTGTTTATGATCGCATTACACTGTAACAGAGCACTGAATCTGATGCCAACGCTAAGGAGATGCTGGATCCTCTGATTCGTATCTGAAAGGTCAGGTAATTTAAAAGAGCAGCCTATTATCAAACTTATAGAATATTCAAAGCCTCTCCGCGAGAGGAGATTAGAAACATGGGGTGGGGTTTGAGTGTGGTGTGTGTGTATGTGTTCGTTTGATTCATGAGATGCCAGATAGAAGATTGAAAGAGAGTGCAGAAGGAGAATGTTTCAAATTCAGCCTCGGTACCGGAAGAATGCACTTAGAAACACATTCATAATAAAGCCAAGGTCTTTCACTTGTGGCTTTTTATTTTTAATTCTCTTATATTTCTTATTCAAATGTTCTTGTTTATTTTATTATGGAAATCTTATATATTTCTTATTTAAATATCTGGTAAAACAACTGGCTTTTGTAGCCGCACTGCATGGTTGCTTTATTCATACGGTATGACATGTCATATGAATGAAATATACCAGTCTGTGATAAAAAAAAAAGTTGAAGGTACCAGTATTTCTGGTACTACTACTGAGTATGTTCGGTACCCAAAGATAGATGCTGTTTTCTAACGTGCTCTCTGAGCTTCAAAGGTTTCTATTTACAGTGTGTTTTTACAAGTGTTGAGCTTTGTAGCCAATCACAATCATATCTGTCAGAGGTGGAAAGAGTAACAAAATATTCTAATCAAGTAAAAGTACTATTACTTCAATAAAATGTTACTTAAGTAGAAGTAAATGTCTAAAAATGTACTCAAGTAAAAGTAAAAAGTAGTTCATTTAAAATATACTCTGAGTAAAAATTACTGAGTTACTTTTTTTAACAGCGGGGTGGGGGACTCTCCCGAGTAGGGTTGTAATAGAATGAGATTTTCACGATATGAAAACATCAGTTTCACAGCATCATGGTATTAATTATTTAATAAATAAACTGTATTATTAAATTATGGTTATTATTATCACCAGTTAAAATGGCATTAAATTAATGAATTAATTTTTTTTTTTTTTGTGGTTGAACAAATGCTTGAAACTTGAAACCATTTTTTTTTATTAAAATTTCAATAAAACATGTCTAATGAACTAAATAAATTATTATGAATTAGATTAACAACTTTACGAATAATAGAGTCCTAAGATTTTTTTCTTTTTATTATTTAATACAAATACATTACCAAAATGGTGGTAATCAAATACTTATCCTTTCATTTTTTTGGGCAAAGCGCTGCTGTTTTACAAAATTAAACCATGGAATTAAAAATATATTCTTAAATAATGTTTAAATTATGTAACATTATTACTGTTGTTATTATTATTATTATTTTGACAAGTATTCTATAGGCCTACAATAGTAATATATTTCTGTCACAATTTCATCTAGTTAAACCGTTTATTTTGACGGTTTTAGTGAGGACCTATTTCAGGGAAAATCTGTTTCAGAGTGTATTTGATAATGGCTTTTAATCAAATAAACTGATAAAAATGTTCATTAGGGGGTCTCAGATCAGCTCTGGAAATGTTCATACTGTATGTTCATGCCCAAATATGTTTTTGAGACGTTAAACACCACGAGCATCGCGTAGGCTACTTAAGTATGTAGGCTAGTAGACGAAACGGCGCTGTTCATTCACACAGAGACAGAACAAGCAGATCATATATTCATATAGCAGTAGTCTGGATGCCAGACGAACTTAGCCCCGCCACAAAGAAATTTGCACGGGCAGTTCGGTCTGGACTTGATCCATAGAGAAGTAATTATGCCCGAACAGAAACTGTTCGGACCAATGAAATTGTTAGGGCGGGCTTTAGACGATGATGGACAGATGATAAACAGTGACGTAATCATCCACGTCATCAAAGGCGCTTGGGTTGAATTTGTTCTAATGCTAAACGGAGAACTTGTTCGTATATGCATTCACCTTTACTATTTCTCTCAGAAATGTGTGTATCCTTAAATTCTTTTTTTACAACACCGGCAAAGATCGTTTACACTTATCTTTTTCTTCTAACCTTAGGCTACTTATTCCAGCGTGTGTGCAGGGGTTGCCAAGTTTTTACAACAAAACCCGCCCAATACCGATTGCTACTCAAAACTAGCCAAAAACAAGCCCAAAAGCTTTCCGGGTGGGGTGGGGGGGTTCTCCGGGAAAAATGGTATTTGGGGGGGTAAAATATGTGTTATTTTGGCTGGATTGCCTGCTAAATTTCGCATTCCTGGGTCTGTATATCACATAATTGTGGTCGCTTCAACCCGTGGACTTGGCAACACAGTGCAGTTGAGTTCTGTTGACATTTGACAACTAACGTTATGCGTCGCTCCGTTGCTCTGATTGGTTGTAGGTCTAGCCAATTGAGGTCTTTCCTGGTTCGGTTTAAACACGCCCCATAATCACAGCCCAACGGAGCAGTATCAGACTCAAATTCTGACTAGAATTGAGTATGACGACGTCAGGCTAATATAGCAGTGTTTTGAGCTGCAATATTCACAGACCATGTCGCGATTTGATTAATTGTACAGCTCTACTGTCGATGTATTCATTCATCCATCAGTTTGCGTGTTTAACATGACATCTGCGTTATACTGTAGGTAATTCCGGGATTTCCTCTGTATTACAGAAAACATTCGGCCTTAAGTTATAAACGTACCTTTATCTGCACAGATGGTGTTCCTAAACATGTTTTATGTGTTTCCTCCTTTGCATCAACCTTTTTTTGCTAATTTGATATCCTCCAGGACAACACCCGGCAATTTTTTGTCTATATCCATACTATCCAGGGGTTCACGACGGCGTTTCGCTTTCAGCTGGGTCTGACGTCTCTCTTGTCCGTCCGTCTCCATCTTTTTGTGATTTTTTTGCGTGTTCGTTCTCCCGCCCTTCAATTCAATGCAGTCGTTTCCGGATCGCGTGTTCCCCCCCCTTTGTATTATTTATTTTTACTCAGTAACGGATGTGGTTTAAAATGTAGCGAAGTAAAATACTTCAAACAAAACGTACTTAAGTAAAAGTAAAATTACTGATTTTTAAAACTACTTAAAAAAGTAGAAGTACGCAGAAAAACGTCTCGGTCCTGAAGGAGGGAACAGAGACGTACGTCGGAACTGACCGACGAATTGGGATCTGATCTCAGAGACCAATCTACTTCGAGTGTGTTAAAAACGAGCCAATGGAGATTGGCATGCGATCCACGCATTCCATGCTCCGCCCCGCAGTGCGGGTATAAATAAGGAAGTGGAATGCTAGATCATTGCTTTTTTCTGCTGAGGAGCCGAACTAGTGACTCGGCCCCCTAGCGGAAGTGCAGCACCTGGCGACGGGACGTACGTCTCCGTTCCCTCCTTCAGGGAACGAGGGTTACATACGTAACCGAGACGTTCCCTTTCAGTCGGTCATGTTCGATGTACGTCGGAACTGACAGACGAATTGGGATCCCTACCAAAACGCCAGGGAGCTGGCCCTTCCAGACGCACTGGACCGTCTTAGATGGTACGGAAGTCAGGGCTCCAAGCAGGGAGGTCAGTCACTGCTGTTTCTTCAAGACCCACCCAGTGTGACTATTGGATAACGCTGGGAAAGCGTGCCCGTCTCGGGAGATGGTACGCTGCGGAGCCACGTCCTTCAGTGGAAGGATTGGTGGCGGAATATACATAAGGACTAACCTAGCAGGGTAGTGCAACATATGGCAGTCTCTGGGGTGGTTCCAGCCTGGTTCCAGGGGAGAAAGAACACGCCCAGAGACGACAGAGCAGGCTCTGTCAAGGAAAAGACACTGGGCTAGCCAAGTAGGGTAGCAGGTACCGTGGAAGAATACACATATGGGGTTGCCGTGAGGGAACCGCTACATATGGAACCCAGCCTACACACACGTTTCACAAGCATACGGGTGCAGGCCTGGCGTCAGACGGCCGCAACGTCTGGCATTCGCAGGGGTAACGGAGGAGCTCGACAGGGTTAGCCATTTCCGGGGAACACAACTGGAGACAATAGACGCACGTATCCGGCCCAGAGGGTGGGAGTGGCGTTGCAAGCCGACACTTAGAACGGGCACTTAGCGCTACTGGCCCCTGGGGGCGAGGATGCGGGAAGATACCGGCTCTACACGGAGGCTATAGAATCTAGCGAACGTGTTAGGTGTCGCCCAGCCCGCAGCTCTACATACATATGTCAGCGAGGCACCTTGGGCTAGCGCCCAGGAGGAAGAAACACTCCTTGTTGAGTGTGCTCGCAACCCGAATGGCCAAGGCACGACTGGTAAGCCAAGACGATAGCATCCACTATCCAGTGGGCTAACCTCTGCTTGGAGACAGCCTTTCCCTTCTGCTGGCCTCCGTAACAGACGAAGAGTTGCTCTGAGGTCCGAAAGCTTTGAGTCCGGTCAACGTAAGCGCGAAGAGTGCGGACGGGACATAACAAAGCCAGGGCTGGGTCTGCCTCCTCCGAAGGCAGCGCTTGCAAGTTCACTACCTGGTCCCGGAAGGGAATGGTAGGAACCTTGGGCACGTATGCAGGCCGGGGTCTCAGGACAACGTGAGAGTTGTCCGGCCCGAATTCTAGGCACGATTTGTTGACCAAAAGTGCATGCAGGTCCCCTACCCTCTTGATGGAAGCCAATGCTGTCAGAAGCACTATCTTCATTGACAGGATTGTAAGCTCCACCGACTGCAAAGGCTCAAAGGGAGGGCTCTGAAGTGCTCTAAGCACTAGAGCCAAGTCACAAGAGGGTAACGAGTTTTGAGTTACATATTTGCGCAGGTCCCGGGCCAGCTGTGCACCAGTGCATCTGTGCCGAGGGTGCCCCCAGTCAGAGAATAATACCACTGGCAATGAGTCGAGTCCGGAGAGGCAAACAGGTCTACCTGTGTGGCTCCAAAGAGGTCCCATATCAGCTGGACCGCCTGGGGATGGAGTCGCCACTCTCCCGGAGGTGCAGGCTGCCGTGAGAGCTCGTCGGCTGTGCGGTTGAGCGCACCTGGGACATAAATGGCACGAAGCGACCTCAGATGCTTCTGACTCCAAAGGAGGAGGTGGCGGGCGAGTTGGAACATGCAACGGGAGTGTAGACCACCCTGACGGTTGATGTATGCAACGGCTGCAGTGTTGTCTGTACGGACCAGTACATGCTTGCCACGTAGCGGCCCCTTGAGGTGGCGCAGTGCCAAGTGTACTGCTAACAACTCGAGGCAATTGATATGCCAATGCAATTGAGGTCCCGTCCACAGACGTGAAACTGCATGTCCGTTGTACGTGGCCCCCCAGCACGTGGAGGAGGCATCCGTGAAGAGCACAGCATGCCTGGACACTTGTTCTAAGGGCACCCTGGCCCGGAGAAACGAAGCGTCGGACCACGGGCTGAAAGTTTGGCGGCAGTAAGGAGTCAATGGGACCCGGTACTGACCGCTCTGCCACGCCCACCTCGGGACTCGGCCATGAAGCCAGTGTTGAAGCGGTCTCATATGAAGCAATCCGAGCGGCGTTACCGCGGCTGCAGATGCCATATGCCCCAGGAGCCTCTGAAAAAATTTCAGTGGGACTGCTGTCCTGCAGTTCAACACTGACCGGACCCGGTCTTCTGTGAGGCGCGCAGTCTGGCTAACCGAATCCAGCTCCATACCGAGATAAGAGATCCTCTGTGTGGGACAGAGTTTGCTCTTCTCTCGGTTGACCCGAAGGCGCAACTGCTCCCGAGACTGGGCGAGTATGAGCCAGTCGTCGAGATAGTTGAGGATGCGAACGCCGCATTCTCTGAGCGGAACAATAGCTGCCTCTGCGACTTTCGTGAAGACGCGAGGCGACAGGGACAGTACGAAGGGCAGGACTTTGTACTGATATGCCTTCCACTCGAACGCAAAGCGAAGGAACGGTCTGTGTCGAGGAAGGATAGCGACATGAAAGTACGCATCCTTCAGGTCGATCTCTGCGAACCAATCCTGGGGAATGATGCATTCGAAAATGCGTTTCTGCGTTAACATCCGGAACGGGAGCTTGTGCAGGGCCCGATTCAGGATACGCAGGTCCAAGATTGGCCGTAACCCACCCTCTTTCTTGGGTACAATGAAGTAGGGGCTGTAGAACCGGCTGGAGGAACCGGCTCGATCGCATCTTTCGCCAGTAGGACCTCGATCTCTGACCGCAAGACCTGAGCATCGCTGCTTCACACAGAGGTGAAGAGGATGCCCTTGTACTTGGGAGGCCGGTGAGCAAACTTAATCGCATAGCCGAGTCTGACGGTACGGATGAGCCAGCGAGACGGTCTGGGGAGCTGTAGCCAAGCCCCCAGAGACCGCACAAGCAGGACCAACGGCACCACAGACGTACCCGGGGTGGGGCAGCGAGGCGGAATAGACAGACCCAACTCGGGAGGCCCGGAGGCGGCCCGGAGTGTTGTCTGAGTATTCCAGGGTGGGGCAGAGTGTGGGTGAGAAGGCCCGGGGGCGTTCTCGGTGCCCACACTGCTGCCCCCTGGCGACGGGAGGGGAGGAAAGAAGTGACAAGGCCTGGAGGCGTTGCACACTGCCAGGGAGAGAGGAAACTGCTCTTTTATTGAAAATGTGGGTACCGCTGGACTCCGGAGAGCCAGCGGCAGAGATGTTGTACCAGTCGGGGCCCCCCGGTCCTCCTCCGGGAGGGGGGAGGGGTGCGGACACCATCTCCCTGCGCTTTGCGCTTGCCCGCCAGCTTAGTGGGACCCTGAGCGGATTGGGCGGCACCCTGCTTCCCCGATGGAGGCTGCTGCTTGGGCTTCGCAGGGGCGGAGACGGACGGCAGGGGGATGCCCTCGGCGACGAGCAGGCTGAGGTGCTGCCGGCAACGACTGGGTAGAGGCAGCAGCGGGTCGTCGGGGCAGGATATTCTTGATGGCCTCAGTCTGCTTCTGGGCCACCGAGAACTGCTGGGCGAAGCTCTTGATGGCGTCGCCGAAGAGGCCGGCCTGACAGACAGGGGCGTTGAGAAACCGGACCTTGTCGGAATCACGCATGTCTGCCAGGTTCAGCCACAAGTGGCGTTCCTGGACCACTAAGGTGGACATCGCTCGACCCAGGGAGCGTGCAGTGACTTTCGTCGCCCTGAGAGCGAGGTCCGTCACTGAACGCAATTCCTGCATAACACCCTGGTTGGAACTAACCTCGTGCAATTTCTTTAGCGCTTTGGCCTGGTGGACCTGCAGGAGCGCCATGGCATGCAGAGATGATGCGGCTTCCCCACAGGCGGTATAAGCCTTGCCCGTTAGTGCGGACGAGAACTTACACAAGGCACCGGGAGGGGAGGGGAGACGCGGGGCACCCCGCCAGTCCGCAGCAGTCTTGGGACACAGCTGCGTCGCCACAGACCGCTCGACTGGGGGGATTCCCACGTAACCCTATGCCGCACCATCATCGAGGGTAGTGAGGACGGAGGAGTCAGTCGATTGGTTTCGAGGGTTGTAAGGCGCTGTCCACGATTTCGTGATCTCCTGATGCACTTCCGGGAAGAAGGGCACTGGGGCGGGGCGCTGAGAACCAGCACGGGCCGTCCCGAGATGCCAATCATCCAACCGCGAGGGTTCGGGACACGGTGGAGGGTTCCACTCGAGCCCGACACTCGCGGCGGCCCGGGAAAGCATAGCCGTAAGCTCTGGGTCTGACTCGGGCAACGCTGTCACACCCGAGGAGGCGTTTGACCCGCCGGGGATGCCCTCACAGTAACCCTCAGGTCGCCACCAAAGTTGTCAGCCAAAGTAGCAGCCCTCTGCTTTGCAGCAGGTGGGCCACTAGATCGGGGGATACGCAATGGCACTCCACCCCTTTCGAGGTATTGGAGTCTGGACCGTAAAACTGCGATGGTCATGTTCCCGCAGTGGGAACATGAGTCATTCACGAACGCTGCGTCAGCGTGCTGAACGCCCAAACACGTGAGACAACGAACGTGACCGTCAACTGGGGACAGAAATCGACCGCATCCAGAAACACACGGAATGACATCTTGAAAAAGACACAGGGTCAAACCGTGTTGCTCTTTTAGAAAGGAAACTGCTCTTTTTTTATGTGCTGAAGCACTCAGGGAGATGACCGCGGCACCACACAGTACAAAGGTGCAAGCCTGTGTGTGCACTCAAAAACAGAAACGCCCAGCGAACCAACTCTTTGATCTCCGTTGAAGCGGCCACCCACTGAGACACGCCGTCACACCCGCACTGGAAGCAGCAGTCGTTCCTCTCATGAGACTCGTCGTAAACACTCTTCGTAGAAACAGGAAACATTCACTGTTCGGCTCCGAAGTAGAAAAGCAATGATCTAGCGTTCCACTTCCTTATTTATACCCGCACCGCGGGGCGGAGCGTGGATCGCATGCCAAACTCCATTGGCTCGTTTTTAACACACTCGAAGTAGATTGGTCTCTGAGATCAGATCCCAATTCGTCGGTCAGTTCTGACGTACGTCGAACGTGACCGACTGAAAGGAAACTACTCATTTACAATAACGCGAGTAAATGTAATTTGTTACTTTCCACCTCTGATATCTGTTGAGCATGTGAAAGCAGTGGCCTATCAGAGGTGCTAGTCAGTAAGTTAGTCAGAATCCGCTTAATGCTGAAAACACAGGATTTTGTTTTGTTCAACGTAAGCTGCACGCTTGCGAATCCTTTTATTATAACCAACAAAGTGTAAACACAATTTAAATAAGAGATTCATTATACAATTAAGATATCTTTTACATGCCATAAGCTTTATTGCTTGGAAGTTCGATACGGTTTAGCTCCACGTAGGCCTATGTTATTTATCTAACATGCCAGGCCAGAATCGGTGGGCGGGGCTACAGAATAAGGCATTCGTCTTCTTCGGTTAAGGTGGGGTTTCACTGCACTCTGATGTCACGGGGACGCACAATCGCATTTTTGACTAACAAGGAAGTTTTCAGTTTTGAAACTTACAGGATATTGTTATATTACGATTACCTTTTATATATCAAAAGCTCAAGGGAGCTGAGCAGGACTTTTCATTGTGTTAGTGTGTGTTATAATGAGTGGTGATCCGGCACTGAAAGCTGAGGTTTCATGGCTGTTATCAGTGGCAGAAGGCAGCAGCGTTAATCTTCTCGTGTACACAGACACGCACTTCGATCTATCGCTGTTCCACAGCTGCGGCGGCCTGTTATTTATCGTAGTCAAACCACGAAATGCAAACAATTACATCCAGCTCTTGATATGCATCCAGGTACATAGGCAATGTTACTTTATTACACTAAAAAGTTTGTCGGGGTGAATTAGAACCAGGAAACCATTGAATTCCAGGTGAAAATGCCAGTTGGGATAAATTAGCAGTATGTAAACATTAACATTTAACACTTAAATAAAAAATAATAGTAATGTTTCTTTAGTACACTCTAAAAAATAAATTCAGGGGACCTGTTACCACAACTTAAATAAATACATATTGCAAGTTAAAATTATAATTTAATGTTTTAATTTGCCTTTTAAGTTGCAAAAATTATTTTGTGGAGTTATGTTGGCACAATTATGTTCATCAACTTAATATCAAATTTCTGCTTTAATTGGCTTTTTTATTACGTTGTAGTAACTTAATTAAATTAAGGCAGTGGGTTTCTAGAATAAATGTTAAAATTAAGTGTTAATTTATTTGCTTTTAGTGAAGGGAAAGACCTGTTAGTGTTTAATGCTCTTATGTTTGACATTTAAAAGAGTTCCTGTAATGTGGAAGTTTTTGTGGTTACCATTGTGCTGAAGCAATAGATGAAGGTAAACACTGCATTGACTCTATAAGCAATGACTTCTTACTTGTTCATTAAATATACATGTTAAATAAGTTATGTTAGCATGTGCTATGATAACTGCTGATTTAAACTGAAATAGAATTGGTTCCATGGCTACAACTCTGGTAGTTGGAGCAACTTAATTCAACTTAAATATGTGTGTTTATGCTAAAATTATTAAGTTCCTCTAACTCAATGTAGTGGTTTTCCAAAGTTACTAGCCCCTCAGCATTTTCACTGTCCAAAATATTGTTGCTGGGAAATGTGTTGTTGTCTACATGTAAATAAGCACTGTACACACCAACTAAATAGGTCTATTTAGCTATTTTATTTTATTAAATATCAAAAATCTAAAAGGTGTGCATCATACCTGACACCTAGATGAACACTTTACAGTTGGTTTTATGACTGTAAGTCATTCTCTTCAAATGCTATTGAAGTTAGAATCGTGTATACCAATGTCGTATGTAACTTTAGACAAATTCGCGAATATCGAACGTCCAACTTTATGCCAGTCATGGTTCTGCTGTGATCTTTATTTGAACCCATTTCCGCTGCTGAACAAAAGTCAATCACTGTATGATGAATGAATCTCCTACGTTCATCGCACATAGGCTACATCTCTGCTTTGTTGTTTATGATGAGAGTGCAGATTTCAGTGAGTGAGAGCGCACTCTGAACAAAACGTCTCAGGTTACAAATGTAACCTTTGTTCCCTGAGAACAGGGAGACGCTGCGTCAGCTTCGACGCTACGGGGAACGCCTCCGGCGTGACAGGTGCCTGAAATCACAATCAAAATGCGTCAATCCTATTGACCGGCGACAGCCTTGACGTCATCAAGGTGCAACCAGGAAGTATAAAAGGGCACCTTGCCAACATGACAGCATCCGATCGTCTGAAGGGACTGTTTTCGGCAGGCAGGCCCTGCGGCATGGCAAAGTGACGCAGCGTCTCGTTCCCTGTTCTCAGGGAACAAAGGTTACATTTGTAACCTGAGACGTTCCCTTTCAAAAGGGAACTTGCGCTGCGTCAGCTTCGACACTACGGGGAACGATATACCCACGCTGCCATGCCGACGGGAGTGCATGCCCACTGGCAGTGACAACTGTCAAGACAAGCAAATTCTACTGAAATGCCTGAACCACTCCCCTTCTGGTCACATTAGGCTGTCAGTGACAGCGCTCCCTACGGTCATAGCCCAAGCTATCGCCTGAGAAGGAACTTTCACACACATGAGGTCCTTCCCAAGCCTTGCTCGAAGGCCTGGAACCAACCCATTCGACTTAGAAGGGGTTCCTTTAAGGGAACGTGGCAAGGGAACTACGAGGGAACCCTATGCCAGTCACTACTCGGGAGGTTCTCACCGAATGCCACCAGGGAGACCTGACCTGGTGACCCAGTCTGCTATGGGACACGTAATACGGTCAACCCTGTCTGTACAGTACAGAGCCTCTGGTACTCGCCTCCGAAGAGACATCCCGCTAGGGTGCTGCAAGAAAGGCAGTGTCATCCACTAGCCGGACCTCAGAGACGGGTTATCCCGGAGAGCAGCGCTCAGCGAAGTGCTTTCAAACCCTTGCTAGCGAGGGGAGTCAAGCCGCTCGATCCTCGGATCTACCAAGCACTTACTTGGAGGCCAAAGGGCCTTACAGGCTGATCATACCAGGGAGGCCCCGAGGGCCTACCCATAAATCAGCGCCAGGCAGCCGTAAGCTCATAGCAGACCCTCACTTGAGAGGAGCTCATAAGCCTGCCCGGTAGGTAACCATGCCGTAGGCCAACTATGAAGGTCCCGTCCTGTCGGGACCGCATAGCCGCAGTGATGTCTCGTCATGCTAGGGTAAGAACACCGCCTTCAGGTCTCGCAAACGGCCAGAGACCGGCGCCTGATAGCGGGTGACCACTAGCTGGCAGCGTAAAACCAGTTGTGTGTTCCCGCCTGGGGAACTTGTCCCCCAGGGAGGCCGAGAGGGGCCTCCACCTGGTAACGTGTCGACTGCTCACGCGTCCAACAGCAGCGCTCGCCCTCAGGTAGGCCAAAACGGGCCAATACCTGATCGCAGTCTCGCTAGCCCTCGAGGTAGCTGGGAAGACCAGGGACTCGCTTCATCAGGGAGGCCAAAACGGGCCTGCCAACTGCACAGAAGGTAGGGCATTCCTCCATCACAGCCCTATGCTCAGTGGCTGGAACTATCCAGAAACCACGAGACCAGAGCGAGCCCTCAGAGGAGGCCGCGTGGGCCTACTACTCAAAACGAATCCCCCAGGGAAGCCCCGTGCAACTTGTCTGATAGCAGCCCATGCTACGATCCGTTACCAAACTTGGGACCGGGGAACGATTCCAGGGAGGCGCAATGCCTCCACCTGATAGCAGAACATGCCGTCCGTCCTGATCATAGAACGTGCTACTCGAAGCACTATACGCTCTTTAATCACAGCGACTGGGAACCGGGAGCTCGCCCTCAGGGAGGCAACAGTGCCTACCATCTGATAGCAGAACGCTCCTACTGCCCACAGCAGGCTCTCAGGGAGGCCAGACAGGGCCTAATGCCTGAGCGAAGGTAACCCAGACCAGGAGCCTACCCCTCAGGGAGGCCTAGCAGGGCCTACCCCCAAATAGGAGGTCTGCAGATTCCAAGGACCCTGCCGTGACTTTAAGAATGCTGGCTGCTGCGCCTGGGCTGACGGCAGCTGTCTGCTGCTGACGAAGGCCTGGAAATCCAGTTCACACCTGAGGACTCGTCCCCAGAGCCAAATGACGGGTCACTGCTGACGTCGACACCAGTGGAGAAGAGCCTCCGAGGCACACTCGTGGGCCAAGGTGTTGGGACTTTCCTGCAAGGAGGCCGGTTAGCGCCTACTACCTGTCTTGAAGTCCTGCTGCCCAGACTGCCAGGCTGGCCACTAACAACCAGCCCGCTCCTACGCCCACACCTGGGGCTGGCTCCATCCCAGAGGCAGCTAGGGACAACTGCTTCGCCGTGTCCTAGGGCCCCCAGGATGGCGCAGTCTCTCAGGCAGTGCCTACAAACATGGACCTAATCACATTGCCAACAGCAGTGTACTCAGCGAAAGTGCTTAAACAAAGACCCTCTAAAGCGAGGGGAGTACAACTTACGTCACCTGCATCGGAGCGGCTGTCTTACTTTCCATGCAGCGGCCAACCTTGATAGCGAGGGCGTCAGCCATTGGCAATGCTCGGGCCTCAGGGGAGCATCCGACCAGAACCGTATAGAGAGAAGGATTATCCAATGTTCAGCTCGACCCGGGCCCTAAAGGAGGTGGAGCAGAGACATAAAGCAAGGGAAAATATCACAGAAATATGAAATCCGCCGGCCGAACCGTCCTCCAGGAGGAGGCCGGAGGCTGCCAGCAGATGGCGGCCACCAAGCTCCGAAAGGTGGAAACAGCAGATAAAGTCTAGTCGCAAACCGGCGAAAGACGCTTAATTCCACCCCACGACCACTGGCAAAGTCGCTGTCTCCTGCGACACCTCGTCTGCATTACTTAAAACCCCAGAACGCAGAGAAGGGGACGGGCCTTGGCCGGACGACTCTGTAACAAGAGGAGGCTGAAACAATGATGCATAAACAACGCCATGTTCTTATAACAGAAGACAGGCCAGGGGCGAACGACTTCATTAGAAGGGAACGCCCCCATCCTTGACAAAGCCTAGGCCAAGTGGTGCGACATAAGTCTGCACTAGATCTACTCAGGGCCTGGGAAATAAATATGATCACCGCTAATATTACACAATGAGGCCCCAAAAACCCTTTTTCCCAAAGCCCCGCAGAGCTGGGCGCAGATCTCACTACAGCTCGTGCATTAGCGCGTACCCGGTCTTCAGCTACTTCCCACTTCACGCTAGGAAAACACAGCTCGCCCCCTACACTACAAGCCCTCGGGCAAGAGCGCGACTTTAGTTACCCACATCGTGGGGAAAACATAACACGGAGAGGCGGCAACTCTACTAGCAAAAGTGAGGCATTCACACACAACCACATAATGTTGCAAAGAAGATCGTTCTTAGCTTACTCACGGGGAGCTGCAGGCCCTGCGAAAATCCAGCGATGATCCAAATCTCCCCAAGAAGCCTCTCAGGCGAGCGAAGGTGCGGAAGTCCTGAAAAACATTGTTTTGAAAATGTTTCGCCCTATAGAGGGGGACTCACCAATCGCTCCTCGCGGTGCTTCAAGCCAGCCGTAGGCTAGTATCCGCCGCCATCCTGAGGGGGCGCTGTCACAAATAAGCCATGGCGGGCCGTCAGAATACATTTCTGCTCATCATGGGCCCACCGGCCTGATGTAATGCGCCTGGGGAAAAATCGGAGGAAGGGAAAAAAAAGCAGCGTTCACCTGCGTCCTCTCGGGGGCGGAGTCCGCTGCCTGCGCTGGTCCCGGTTGCCAGCTCCGGCTTCCTTCCTCCTCTTGAAGCGGTTGTCCCGCCTCTTCTGCGCCGCGGTCCTTCCTGGGGGCGCTCGAGAGGCAACGCTGGCTCTCTGCTCCCGTCTCCAGCCCTCAGACTGAGACAGGAGAGGGACACCCAACTGCCTGGGCACAGTCCCGGACCTCAGCGGGATGCATGTCTTAAATGCTGCCGAGCGCGCCCTCGCCTCTCTGAACTTACCCACCACCGCCTCTACGGAGGTGCCAAAAAGTTCAGAGAGCGAGACCGGGCATCGATTAGAAAGGCTCTCTCCTTCCCCGCAATGTCCGCCAGGTTCAGCCACAGATGTCTCTCCGTGGCCACCATAGCCACCATCGAGCGACCGATGGCGAAAGCAGTCTGCTTGGTGGCCCGGAGAGACAGATCTGTGCTGCGGCCCAGCTCAGTCACCGCATCAGGGGTTAGTCCCTCCCCCTGATCTAGGTCCCTCAGCAGGTCTGCCTGGTAGGCTTGTAACACTGCCATCGTGTGTAAAGCCGCCCCGGCATGACCCGCCGACATGTATGCCCTGCCGTTTAAACGTGATGTCGTCCTAAGAGGTTCAGACAGCAGGGTGGGAGCCCTAAGTGTCGATGGCCGCCCGGAAGCGAGGTAGTTCGCAAACGTCTCGTCTACGGGCGGCAAAGACACATATCCAGCCTCCGGCAATCCCTCGATGTCAGCAAAATTAGCCCGCTGACGTCGGTGGATCCGGGCTGAATAGGGCTTCTTCCATCCTCTCGAGATCTCTTGATGGAGATCAGGAAAAAATGGAAGACTTCCGGGAGCTGGTTGATCATGGGCGGAGAGATAGCGGTCGTCCAACCTGCTCGGACGGACGTCATCCCTCCTAACGCGCTGCCAGGGCAGCTGCAGTCTACCCGCAGCGCGCTCCATAACCTCCAACAGCTCCCCATACATGGGACAAGGTGGTTGAGAAGTCTCAGCCTCAAGCGCTTCACTCGGCTCCTCAACCATCCTTTGCTCAAGCGGAAGAGCAGCGGACGAGGAGGAGCTCAGGTCCCGCTCCTCCTCCGAGGTCCGCCCCTCGCGATCTGGCTCGTTGTCCGAGAGCACCACCCCGGTCTCCAGGCGACGAGCCAGATCCAGCTGGGAGCCCCAGGAGTGAAGCCGCCGCTCGGCCTCAGCGCGAGCGGGGCCGCTCCCAGCTGCTGAACTCTCTCCCCTCGAGAAGAGAGTCAAACGAGAGCGGAGCGTTCTCATGGGAAAACGCTCGCAGTTCGCACAAGAGGCTCCCTCGAGAAACTCTCGTGCGTGCTCTTCCCCCAGACAGTACACACAGAGTGTGTGAGTGTCATCAGGTGTAAGATACCTGGTACACGGCTCTGCGCACCTGCGGAAGTGGCACGACTTCTTGGCACACTTCATAGTTCAGGCTTTTCTTGGTTGACGCTTCGGCGATAACAGGCAAAACAGTCACTGAAGACGAAGAGATGCTGTCATGTTGGCAAGGTGCCCTTTTATACTTCCTGGTTGCACCTTGATGACGTCAAGGCTGTCGCCGGTCAATAGGATTGATGCGTTTTGATTGTGATTTCAGGCACCTGTCACTCCGGAGGCGTTCCCCGTAGCGTCGAAGCTGATGCAGCGGGAGTTCCCTTTCGAAAGGGAACTCCGGCGTTTCAGCAATGGCTAATCTGAACACCTCTGTTCGCAATCATAAGATCAAAAGAATTGTGTGTAATTGGTTATAACGCACAAAGCAATTATAACAGATGCCTTTTGAGAAGACTACAATAAAATTCTACCCGCCAAAGTGGCTAGTGGAAGTGGTTGTGTTCAGTGATTAAAGTGGGATTTGGCAGGTGGGGGAACCCTCAATTATGTGTAGGTGCAACAGGGAAAAATTACTCACCTTGGGACAACATTTTGAGCATCGTGGTATAGCAATACATTTTGGGACAAGAGTGTCACTGGCACTAAGTATCACAATACTTATTTACTTGATATTTTAATGGTTTTATTTTGGTCCATCTATATCTACACTGATATGATGATGATACTATGTTAAAATAATATGGAACATTGTAAATTCACAATTCACATTTCACATTGTAAATTCAAACATAAAAAGGGGAAGTATAAAAATTCTTAACATTTAACACACCAAAATGGCTGAAGACACAACTAAAATAGAAATAAATCACAGCCTAAATAGACCAGTCTCAATGTCAAAATGCAGAATCAAAAGTTTTGCTGTAGGCCCTGAGGCAAGGGCCCCATATTAGCTGATCTTGGTGCCACAACGTTTTCTACCACAGATTTTTTTTTTTTTACTAACTCGTCAAAGCACAGAGATACAATGTGTATATATAATGTCTGAATATTCAATTTTAATATTAAGTAGACCTATAAATATTCCAAGCTGCAACACATTAACATCATAAATGCATTAACTACAGATATTAGGTGTTTCCAGAAACAGCAACAACTTTTGAGTATAAAACTGCCTTAAGGAATTTTAAAAACCGATGAGGTCCCAAATTCGAGCTATTTAGGGGGGTTTGGGGGGCATGGCCCCCAAGAAAATTTGTATTTCTCTGATTTACATATTTACATAATTTACATTTCTCTGTGCATTTTAATGTGTTTGAATGCAAAAAATAAAATAAAATAAAATAAAATAATAATAAATAGCTTTTATCTTGTCACACTCTCATTTCCATGACCCTTTCTTTTTCTCTCATTCTCCTTCTCTTGTCCTGTCTCTTCCCATCCTAAAGCTGAGCTTTGACTATAGTCTCTTTATTTTCGCCTCAGTGAAGAAAGTAAACATAGGGTCAACTATATTTTATTAATTCACTGAAGGCTACGAACGCTAGGTAAATACGTTTAATAAATTAATTCGCAATATGTACGCACACATTCATTATTCTATGCCTAATCTGGTTTAAATTATTTTACAACATTTATTATATAGCTACAGCTCGGAAAAATACCGGTGAGCTGACTACGGCCATGATTACAGTCGTGTAGGCAGCCTATAGTTTACCTCAACACTTCACTTTACATGGTCAGACTTGGAGCTCTTCAGTCTGGTTCAGCTAGTGTCGCCACAAAGCCTTTTTTATTGTACACATGATGTTGCGCTTGTATTCAAACGGATAAAGCAACTGCCCAGCGTTCAAATGGCGGGTTGGCGGGTGTTAATGTCAAGCCCTGCTTATGGTTAGTTCCTGTTAGTTAATACATTAACTAATGTTAACAAATAAGACCTTATTGTAAAGTGTTACCTATTTTTTTGTAACAATGCAAAAGTATTTGCTGTTACTTTTAATCAGTTTAATTATTTCTTTCCTTCTTTCTTTTAATCTTACTGATCCCAACTATAGTGTATTGTGATTCTGAGCAGAAAAAAAAAATGTTTTATTGGTTGTCATGTTGTTTTATATGGTTCAGAGAGAGAAGGCACAGATTAGCAAATGAAAGTTGGCTGTTATTCACAAGTGTCCTTCAAACTGGCTTAAGAAAAGACTGTATACGGTGTCAAAGGAAGCAGAACAGCAACAAAAAGGCTTAGTATGCGAGTTAATTAAAGAATTAGCCTACATCGTCAAACGCTGTTGTCAGGAAATAGCAGGATTCGCTGAGGCACATTATCGGCTAGTCGCCCTCGTTAACAGTCTCTGTACAAAATGAATTAGAGAAACTCTCAGCAATTCAGCTGAGATGGTGAGCGCACAATGTGGCCCCAGAGAGAAGTGTTTACCAGCCATTGTACCGGGCAATACACCATTTTATTCTCAACTATTCTTAAGTATAGAGACCAGTCTGGCTCTTTGTAAGGCTCTACAGTAGTCGAATTAACCAGCACTGGATCATAAAGTTGTAGAGAAATGTAATGAGTGGATGCTAGAACTGACCGTTAAAAGATCTCACAGATGGAAAAAGATGAAAAACCTACTGTGAGTTAATAAACACCTGCTTTATTGTTGTTTATGGGTTCATTCATCATTTTATATAGAATATATGCAGTCTGATATTTCCCAGTTATTACTTTCTACTCTCGCATTGTTTACGATTGCCGATGACAAATAATAGATACGAGACGGGTCGGTTGTTGAGATTTTATGCAAGATGTTATCAACCTCGTGTAGTACTGTGGGTTTGTGCGAGTCCTTGTCCGTTTGTGCGTTTTATCTCACGATGTGCTGAGGAAAGCCCTTGTCCGTGTATTGGTGTGTGGGGTCACATAAGATACACCGTTTCTGATAAGATAAGCTAATGGAATCTGAAGGTCACCGAAAGGTCATTCTCCCGAGGCATCGCCGCTGTGGCAGAGTGGCAACACTTCATAATGATAAAGTCTTCGCAGAGGCCTGGAGCAGCAGCACTTGCACATACAATTGTGATAAGCGGAATACTTACTGTTTGGAAAAGTGTGTCAAGAAGAAATATATGCATTGCAGTTGCAGGATTATTTGATTACATGGTTATTTGAAATGTAATCAAATAATGCTGCAATTCCAATGCATATATTTCTTCTTTCCTTCATACAACGTGTGACCTTACTATCTGATATTTCAAGACCGAGTGAAATTTCAAAACAGTCAATGGTAGGTGCACTGCCTTAAGTTACAGACAGAAGTTTAATTAAACTTTTTTGTGAATTAATGAATGACATACAGATTTTCACCTGCTGAAGGTGTTTGCATGCAGTTGGAGCTGTAAATCAAGCCCCCAGGGTTTTCAGTGCTGAACCAGTTAGAGACCTTGAGTTATTTGAAATCTTCACATTGGAGTAATGAGTTTGAGCACATCCAAAGCCAAACACCCACACTCTTCAATTGAGCCAGATGGATACTGTCTCTTCATTATGTTAAAAAACAAACAGTTGTGGAGTTGATCTACTTTTGAAAGCGACTCACATTTATGGGTCTATTTGAATAGAAATTTAAAAAAAAACTTGGTGTGTGTGTGTTGTATTGAAAATTGTTGTTGCAAATTTTGCAGAACTAAATGCATCAGCAAAGTATATAATAATTTTTGTCTCTCACAGTGATGTCTTTAAAGAAACGGGTCACATTTTATTTTATTTTAAGGTGGCCATGTTACAGTGTAATTATACATTTAAGGCCCTGTTTACACCTGGTATTAAAGGGTTAGTTCACCCAAAAATGAAAATTATCCCAGTTATATTTTAAAAAAATTATATAAAAAAAATTATCCTGGCTCTTCCAAGCTTTATGATGGGAGTGAGTACGTTGAGGGTGAGTAAATTATAGGAAAATCATTTTTGGGTGAACTATCCCTTTAAGGTTTGTTTTTGGTCAATCGGATTACAAGTAGATGAGGGAGGCACATTCCCATTTACACCTTATTGTTCAAACCAAACTTGGGTCTTCTACTGACAAAGTTTAAATCCTGTCTGGTTAACGCACTTCCCATATTTTTATGCATTAGGTAGGCGGAGAGAAGGTGGTCTTTTGTGGCTGTTCGAACACATGAGCGTCAAAAGTGGACAAGCTCAAAATGTTTTAGACCCTATAACTGTATTTAGTGTTGTCCACTTGTGATCTGATCCA
Organism: Romanogobio albipinnatus; assembly: GCA_023566225.1. Lineage (NCBI taxonomy): Eukaryota > Metazoa > Chordata > Actinopteri > Cypriniformes > Gobionidae > Romanogobio > Romanogobio albipinnatus. The sequence goes on along the minus strand of CM042260.1, from coordinate 26,527,028 downwards.
CCAAAATACAGGTGTAAACAGGGCTTAAGTATAGAGGAATATTAATTATCACATGTATTTATAGGGTTAGGATTAGGATGCGGGTGTGGTTTAGGGTTAGTTGCATGTAATTAAGATAAATTTATAGTATAATTTATTACTATATTAACTACATAATGTGTAACAAAGACACTATAAAATAAAGTGTTACCAAGAAACATTTTGGGTTTCCCAATGAATCTTTCATGGAACAGTTCTTGAACTAAGGAATTTTTTTAATAATCTAAAGAACCCTTCATAAACCAACCAGAGTCTTGTCTCCCATTCCCTTTAAAAGCCAGTTGCGCTTGCACCATGGCGGATTCGCTATTTACATAGCAAATTTGCGAGCGGAAAGACTGAATGCTTTTCCAGAGAGAAATCCGTTTATTTTACGTTTCTTTAGACATATGTCTCATGTTTGTGAGACAAGTATTCACTAAGCTAGAGTTCCTTTTCTGAAGACTATCTGAATGAACGTCTTTGACAGAGAGGCTGCAGATCACGCATCATGTTTGTTTTCTTTATTTTGCAAAAAGCAAAACATTTTGTTTTTATTGTGACTGTACACACACACACACAAAAAAAGAAACTTAACAGATTATAATGATGTAACACTTGCCTGAATGATAATAAACAAGTTATTTGAGTCTCTTTGGCACTGATAAGAAAAAAAGAGAGCCAATCGCGCCGGCGCAACCGCCGACTCGAGAGGGTTAAAAATGTTTATGTGCTGCTATGTAGGGTTGGGCATCGTTTTGATTTGAACGATTCTGATTCCGATTCCGATTCTTAGTTTCGATTCCGGTTCTTTTCGATTCTCGATTCCGATTCTTTGAGGGGTGGAGTCACAACATGTCACAGGCTCATTTCACAGAGGAAAATTGTATTTTGATTCAATAATGAGTTTTAGTTTTGGGACTTTCTCCGCTGGCATTTTCACTTGCTTTTGCTGCAAAGGTGAATGGAGTTTCACACCGAGTCCCGGTTTAACAATAGCATTAACAGCAGTCATATTAGGACTGCTACTAGCGTGGGCAATTTGCGTATAGCTACATTTATCTACGAGGGGGAAAAATAATTTCAGTAACGTTGTTGTTCACCACAATTCGCAATTTGGTCAAGGGCTTTGTTATTACACTACAATCACTTACCTGATTATGACGAGGTGGGATAATGTTAGTTCACCCTGAAATGAAAATGAAGCCATCTTTTACTCACCCAGCTGTTGTTCAAATGCGCGTGTTCCTGTGTGCGCACTCTAAGCCGCAGTAGCCTCGTGCAATATTATCATGACAACCGGTACACAATATTCACTTAAGGAGGTTATATTATTAGTATTATTTCTTATCATATACGTTATAGAAAAGACGAGAATTGCGTTTTTTTCTATTGAGCTTGATTTCTCAAAATGGTTATGTGTGTGTGTGTGTGTGTGTGTGTGTGTGTGTGTGTGTGTGTGTGTGTGTGTGTGTGTGTGTGTGTGTGTGTGTGTGTGTGTGTGTGTGTGTGTGTGCTTATCGTGGGTGCAATGACAACAGTGCGAGTTATTATAGTAGGCATGAGCGCTGGCGGCTGCTGACGGCTCATAGTGCACACAGAGGAGCGCGCTCAGAATAACGGCCGAGCTCAGTGTTTTGACTGAATAATACGGTTTCTTTCTGGCAAAACCTTATAGTGTGCCCCCTGAACACTTTCCATATGGCGCGCGTCTCCCTGTATCGTTGCGTGATACATTTGTTTGTTTTGTGTAATGTTTTAGCTGATCGCCATTCACTGCCATAGGAGCGCGTGCAGGAACAGTATTTTAAATGTCATAGGACATAGGGCACTGGGACAACATCAGGGTAAGTAAAAGAAGGCTTTATTTTCATTTCAGGGTGAACTATCCCTTTAATAACGTTGGTTAGCGCAGGGTTGCCCGAGGAGGACAGACCTGCGCAGCATTTCAAACACGCTACACTCATATTTGTAGTGCATCCTCCCGTGCAAGAAATAAGTTTGTCATATGTGTTGCACTGTGCCGACCCAGGCTTTTTTTTTTACGCTGCTTACCGTGCTCCATGGCTGCAACAGAACAAACGGGCGCGGCAAGCACTTCCGAAAACTTGCGCGTTTGGAACCGATGATCGGAATCGAAAACAAAATTTCTAAACGATTCCAATGGCATCGTTATTTTTTAAACGGTTCCAAGTTGGAACCGGTTCTCGATGCCCAACCCTACTGCTATGTCCCTGTGTGTAATAAGCAGAGTGTACGCACATTGTGCCCCCGCCAACACTTATGTGTTCATTATGTGTTTATTCATAAATCTGTATGGTCATTCTGTGGAATTACAAACCGGAAGACAGAACACAACAAACCACGTACTGTAACATATTGTAAGGTCTATATTTTTTATAATGTATCTTTTTTTTATGTTGTTCATTGTGGTGGGACCAGTGAAATATTGGCAGGGCACTGATGTGGCCAGCCGAAAAGATTTGCTTTGGTTAATGTGGAAAACTTATGTCTGGTCACTGAACTTTACATCTCTTCACTCTGTCAGCTTCCCATATATTCCGGCTCAGGGAGCTTAATTCAATCTATCAAGTACCCCCTTCTTCTTTCACCCTATTTCTCTCTCTCTCTCTCTCTCTCTCTCTTCTCTTTTTCAACCAGTCTCCATTAATTTCAAACTGTCTAATTATCGTTAGCCTACAATGAGCGAGTGCAACATTTTCTCTAAAGGAAGCTGAAAAGTCATGGATGGTCTCGGAAGATACATTGATCCTTTTTTCCCAGGGTGCACTTTGTGTTTGGTGACTAATAGTCCTGTTTTACGGCTTCACTGGCAGTGTTGTGGTAAAGACTCAGAACCCTGCCATTGATCGTCTCACGCTGCAGATTTATGAGACACTCCACTGTGACTGTCTAGCAGACAGTGGCTGCCATGTTACCCTCATATTGAGCGAAATGGATACACTCTGTCACCTCAATATGTTAAAAACTGAACAAATATGCATTACAGTGATCTACCTTTGAAGTTTGCATCTGATGCAATCAGCCACCCTGTCTCGCCATGTTTGGTGTTGATCAATTACATTTTTCTGAGGAATTTTTTAAATGTTCACAACTAAATTTAGAGCTTGCGTAAGCACAGTCAATCTGTGAATCATCAGGCATCAAGATTAATTATTTAATTGCAAGTTTTGGAACAATTAAAGCACCATAAAGCACTTGCTTGTACTGTAATTTTCAGTATTTTAAATCCACTATACAAGCATATTGTAATGGTTTTGGTGGCTGTAATAAAGCGTACGATGAAGGAGATCCTTAGGAAGACTTTTAATATAACTCAAAACACAAACAAGATAATATACACTCACTCTAAATCAAACAGGATAAATCCAGGACATGGGAGCACTGAAAACTGAAGGCTTAAATACAGATCTGAACAAGGAGAAACAAACTAGACACACCTGAACAGAATACTCTAATCAGTAACCATAGGAACAAACTGCCATGGAGAGCAGGAAAGGAGAACAAATTAACAACGTAGAAAACAGATCAAGAAGCTAAAACGGAAAAGACAAGATAACAAATATTTTTAACAAACTTAAACAAACACAAAACCATTTGCCATTGGCTACTGATACAGCAGGAACCAATCAGCTGTGCCCTATAGAGAATGATGTGATTGCAAGCAGACTGATTAAGCACCTTGAGTCAGTGATCAGTCTGCGACATCAAGTTTCATGACATACACAATGTTACAAATATAATGGAAGAGAGTAAGAGAAATCTAATGGCAGATGAGAGTGATACAGAAAGCAGTCTGTCGGTGAGAACGGAAAGGGGGAAAAGAGAAGGGCTTGGGGAAGATGTACGACAAACGTGACACATATGGGTCACGGTGGGAGTTTCAGTTTATTTTTTTGTTTGTTTTATTGAACATTTTAAAAGATAATTGCTACTTTTTAGCTCACAATTGTGAGTTTACAGATATAAAAGCGCCATTGCGAGTTATAAAGTCAGAATTGTGAGATATAAAGTCAGAATTAAAAAAAATATTCTGATAGGCAAAAGTCACTTTATATCTCGCAATTCTGACTTTGTATCATGCAATTCTGACTTTATAACTCAATTCTGACTTCTTTTCTCATAATTGTGAGATGTAAATTTGCAATTGCGAGTTATTAAGTCCAATTCTGAGGAGGAAAAAGACAATTCTGACATGTCTGACTTTATATCTAGCAATTCTGAGTTTTTTTACTCAGAATTGCATGATATAAAGTCGCAATTGCGTGTTATAAAGTCAGAATTGCAAGATATAAACTTTTTTGTGGAAACTGATTTTTTATGAACTGAAAGAACATTATTTATTTGAATAGAATTTTTTTGTAACATTTTAAATTACTTTATAATGTGTGTGTGTTTTTTTTTTGTTTTTTTGCCATTATGAAATCACCTGAAATCATACAAATGTATCTTCAAGTACAGTTGTTGTCGTATAAATAATGTTTAATCTGCCACATGGGCTTCTGTTTCTACTGTTTAATATAAAATGTGTCTATAAAGGCCCATTGACACCAAGGACGATAAATAACGATAACAATAAAGAAATAGTTCTAAAAAATTTTTAAAGAATAGCAGAGTCCACACCACAACTATAACTATAATGGCACAGAGAAACAACTTTATTGGAATCACTTTAAGAATGACATTTTCTAGCTGGTGAATGAAAAAAAAAACAATGACAGCCAATCATAATCCATCCTACTTTAAAGAGCTCAAGCATTTAAAGTGGCAGATGTCAAACCTTAGAATAAACAGAACGATATTGTCTTCTGGTGTGGACGGTAATATAGTTATCCATATAGTTATCGGTTTTGGTGTGAACAGGCCCTAAATGTGATAAGAAAGTTGACTAGCAATAATCAATAATGTGTACTCAAGGAGCTTTTTATTGCCGTTCTCATTGCTGCTGTCTCTTCCTCTCCTTTCCGTTCCCTTCTTGCCATTCTTTCATTGTATCATGTCTTTGTCTGCTTGTCTTCTCATTGTTCCTGTACCTAGACCTAGTGAACCAGTTCTGTGAGCAGGTCCTGAACTTCTTGTTTTGTCCCTACTCTCCTGCCATAGCCCCGTCCTCCCCTGGTGTTGACTCCGTACCCTTGCAGCGAACAGGAAGTCAGAATGCCACAGGGACATTTCCCAGAGGCGGCTACGCGTCCGGTCAGGGTGCCAATTACACAGATACTTACCGCACATTGCCGTACTGCTCATCAGTGGAGTCTCCCTACAGCAAGTCCGGCCCTGCCCTGCCACCCGAGGGCACCCTGGCCCGCTCTCCCTCCATTGACAGCATTCAGAAGGATCCTAGGTGAGTTTGCATGCCCATTGAACCTTTTTTTACAGTCGCAGTAGCGCTCATGCCAGGTGCAGATGGCAAATGTACACATATCGATCCAATTTTAGCTGGAAGAGCATCTGCTGAAAGGGTTCCCAGCCGTTGTGTGTTACATTTTGGAGGCCCTTTTTAGGGTGACCACCTGGTTATTGCTCTGTTGCTGGAGAGCAGATGTGATTTTGCGGGACAATGCGGCACACATGGGAGAGAGATAAATGTACTACTCTGAGACTATGTAAATTTGATTCAAATGAATTGGAAAGCCTGGGGAAGGGCAGGGGGTGTTCGCAGCAATGCCATTTAAAGAACATGTTAAGAACATTATAATAATCTAAAGAACATTTTTCCACTATAAAAAACCTTTTGGGTAATGTAAAGGTTCCATGTATGTAAAAAGTGCCATGAGATTTTTCTTTAATTTAATGTTTCTTTCTCCGTTTTTAAAGGTGCAGTGTGTAATATTTAGGAGGATCTATTGACAGAAATGCAATATAATAATACATAACTATGTTTTCAGTGGTGCATAAAGACCTTACATAATGAACCGTTATGTTTTTATTACCTTAGAATGAGCCATTCCTATCTACACACACCGCGGGTCCCTTTACAGTGAAGTCACCATTTTGCGGCGCCATGTTTCTACAGTAGCCCTAACTGCTCTACAGAGTGCTAGCTTTTCTCTGCTGTCTCAGACGACGATATCTTTGTCCTGTGTCGCCCACTGTAGCTTCTCAATGTGCTTCGAAAGGGAGAGGTGAGCGGTGGACGGCCGCTAAAATTTACACAGTGCACCTTTAAGGGGCAACTCCTTTAAGGCTATGACCACTGATTGATTGGCTAGCGTCATTGCATAGGAACCAGTATCAGCCCTCATTGCTATTGCAAGTAATTGTTTTGAAAACATTATCCACATAAAACCATAATTTACAGAAAAAGCATTATGAAATAATTTACTTATGGTTTGTGATGCAGCTGCTGTTGGATGATCCAATACAGATGGCTGTAAGATTCTTTGCGAATTACAGTGTGCCTCATTTATAAAACAAAATGCTCTGAACGAACATATCATCCTCTGACGCGATCCGGGACTCCTTTAAAATAAACCATCCATTTATTTTATGGTGCTTGAATCCTTCTGAAGTTTGTACAGAGACGCAAACTAGCTGTTTAAACTGGATGCGTCAAATCGAACGTTCTTCCACTCTTCCATTTGTCCTGTTTTCAACAGACTCAAGTGCATGGATTATGTCAGAATCTGAACATGCATCTGTATACTGTATCCAGTGTAGTCTGCGTCACTGATCATAATGGATTCTGTTCGTTTTGTCGCGACGCAACACTTCCATACAGTGTGGGCAATTGTCAGCCATTAAGCGACTGAACGCCAGTGGGCGGGCGCCTATGATGCAATGATGTGTGATCTGGAGGCAGTCATATGCAGTCGTTTTTGGAGCTTGATTAAATAAATGTTTTGTTTATAGTGACGAGGACCATTTAAGCTATGGTACAAATACCCCTTATGTCAAAAGATCAAGGCACATTTGATGTCATGACCCTTTTAAACGGTTCTTCATGGAACCTTAGATGCCAATAAAGAATATTTACTTTTAAGAGTGTATTTGATGCAACGTAACACATCCGGTTAGACATCGGGTCTAAAAACGTATAATAGGCTTACCATAGTGAATTAGGGGAAGACAAAGTCATGTTTTGAATGAAGGATTGATGATGTATTGACTCATTAGTTCACTTTTGGGGGTCACTGCTTATGTTTTGCAGGACATGGAACAAAGCTCCCAATTTTGAGATTGTCCCGTAAAATAGCCTTGACCTTGTATCAGGGGTGAAAGCATATTCAGCCTTCTCAGTAAACAATTGGTCATGACATAAATGAAAAGGAAGTAATTTTTTAGCAATAGAGCTTCCTATTGTAATCTTCACATTAAAGCTGTTGACTTTTCAAAGGCTAATCCTGCTGGGTCTTTACACTGCCGACACATCCTTTTCTGTCTACTGCTTGTGCAAATAAATCATCTGAATAAATAAATAAAGCTATAATAATAAATATTTTAGAATGTGATACTCTGTTTCCCATGATTAAGATTCTCTGTAAATGCATTTAGACAACCACTTAAAAAGTCTACTGGCTGTATATAACGGAATATATAGGTAAATTTACTTGTGAGCCGGGACAGGGCTTCTGGACATGAGCTTGCAGAGTCTTTTTATTTTTATTTGTGTTGATTTAGAGTGGGATTTCTTGCTGAAATGCACTGTTGCTTGTTGTTTGTACATTTACTAAGTCAATAGCTTTTGGAAGTATGTGGTTTGTTGTACCTTCTTGCGCTTTGGAACTCTATGCAGTTTTTACAGACATCAACAGAAATTATGATTAGTTTCCCAGGGGGATGATGTTTCTAAAGCCCTGTGCTAATTATAGAAATACACTTCCTCAAAGCATGTGCTACACAGACAGGCGTTATCATAAAACAATATGACAGGGAACATATACTGTTCAAAAGTCAGTACGTTTTTTAAAGAATATATATTACTCAGCAGGGATGAATTAAACTGACCAAATGTGACAGTAAAGACAGTTAGATTTAAATTCCAAAAATAACTTTCTGTTCATTAAAGTATCTTGGGAAGAAAAGCATCACTGTTTCCACAAACATATTAAGCAGCACAACTGCACCAAATCAGCATATTAGAATGGTTTCTGAAGGATCATGTGACACTGAAGATTGAATTAATGATGCTGAAAATTCAACTTTGCATTCACAGGAATAATAAAATATGCTACAATAAGAGTTTTTAAATTGTAATAGTGAGTGATTTTATTGGATTGCTATGAATTGAAGAGTTCTGGGTGGTTACATCTCATCCAAGATGTTCATGGCTTTCTTTCTTTAGTTGAAAAGAAATTATGTTTTTTGAGGAAAACATTCCAGGATTTTTCTCCATATAATGTACTTCAATTGCAACCAACGGATTGAAGGTCCAAAATGAATGCAGTTTCAAAGGGCTTCGGAGGGCTCTGCATGATCGCAGACGAGGACGAGGGTCTTATCTAGTGAAATCATTCGTCATTTTCTAAAGAAAAATAAACATTTATATACTTGTTAACCTCAAATGCGTGACTTTGGTGTTGGCATCGTATGATGCCATCACATCGGAAAGGTCACGGTTGTGACTTACGTGGAAGTACCGACCCAGTGTTTAAAACGAACGTGCAAAGACTGAATCAAACGCACTTTACAATAATAACAGTAAAACAATGATGTTAGACAATTTTAAAGTTGGTGGAGAAGAGATGGAGTTTTTCGGCACTGGTTCGGTACTTCCACGTACGTCACGGCCGTCACTTCACGTCATATGTCGTGAAGAAGTACAACACTGAGCGCATTTGAGGTTAAAAAGTATATACATTTTTATTTATTTTTGAAAATGACCGATGGTACTGTATTGATTTGGACCTTCAACCCGTTGGTTGCCTGAAGAAAGTAGCTTCGACTGAAGCTTCGACTGAAGAAAGAAAGACATGAACATCTTGGATGAGATGGGGGTGAATAAATTATTAGGAAATTTTCATGTTGAAGTGAACTAATACTTTAAAGGTCCCGTTCTTCGTGATCCCATTGTTCAAACTTTAGTTAGTGTGTAATGTTGCTGTTAGAGCATAAATAATACCTGTAAAATTATAAAGCTCAAAGTTAGCGAGATATTTTATTTAACAGAAGTTCCCTTTCAAAGCCTACAGCGAACGGCCGGCTTGGACTACATCCTGGTACTTCCTTCATAAATGACGTCAGTAGAACAGTAGAACAGACTAACCTCCGGCAACAAGAATACGCGAAAAAAGGTGGCGTGGTATTGTTGCTGTCCCACGTGGAGAAGAGGACGGTCGCGTGGAGAAAAGGAATTGTTGCGTTTGAGTGTGTTTGTCGCCATGTCGTCGAGACGCTGTTATTTTCATCCCGGAGTCAAATCACCTTTGTTTGGCTTTCCCAGGGACACTGTAGAGATCATTAAGCGCATATATCTCCCGTTAAGAGGCGTGACCTTTCCACGTGCGCTAAGCTGCTGTCGAATCACAACACAGGAACCGTGCCACGTTTGCTAAGATGCGGTCAAATCACAACACGGGAACCGCTGGCACAATCAGAACTCGTTATGTATTTCTGAAGGAGGGACTTCATAGAATAAAGGAAGTCATCAGCCGTTTTTAGGACAGTGAAAACAGCGGTATACAGATAGGTACATTGTGTTAGAAATACTGGTTTTTTTTACACGCGAAACATGAACACATGTTATATTGCACACTGTAAACACAATCAAAGCTTCAAAAAAACACGAAGAACAGGACCTTTAAGTTTGAGAAAATGAAGTGATTTTGCCTTAGCAAACACCATTATTTAATATTGACTACTGGTGAAAACCCATAGTAACGAAGACTATGAGATTATGTGCCAGCTCCATTTAGATATAAATCATTTTTAATTCTTCACACCCTTTTCTAATACACTAGGGGCCAGATTTACTAAACAGGGCAAATTAGCGTGAGAGCGCAATTCCCCAAAAAAAAACACCGATTGGAGTGGAAAGTTCTGCACGTGATCTACTGACTAGGCGCAAATGAAAGAACACAGATGCAGCCGGATCATTTACATAATGACCAACACAATCTACCAGTTAGCGTCTGGTTTAAAATGTGCTTTTTTTTTAAGGCGATAAATAATGGCGCAAACACCAGTAAATGGACGAGCGCAAACCTTTGTAAATCACCTTGCGTGATTCATTTAAATACTCTCCTCCCATACATGTTTTGTCTGAATAGGAAACTCCTACAAATGCATATGCAGTAAGGTCAACTGTGCCCACGCCTTTTCGGTGATCATTTTTCACTGCGTGTCTTTAGTAAATCCTGACAGTAGGTTTTTTTTAACGCCAAAAGAGGGTTTGCACTGTTCATCAATATTTGCTTCCACGTTTTCCTTTGTTTAAATTTGCACATTCTTTCAGTACTACTCAATTATAACTCTTGATTTATTTTAAAGGAGTCATTAAAATTTGTGATAGTATTAATGAAATCACTAAAAACTTTTTTTTCATCCATTAATTGGACAGAGTTGATCGCATGTTCCCATTATGCAAAGTGGCTCCTCATCTGCTCGGTGTTACAGTGAAAAACTGGATGGCAGATAATTAGTACTGGTGACACATACACTCTGCAGGCATTTGCCAAGGCTGATCGTGGCTAATAAAGGCTACTGCAGTCTAGCAATAGTGCAGTTTAGTGTTGTTAGTCTTTGCACAGTTCATGACTACATACTATTAGGGGTGGGCGATATGGCCAAAATCTTATATCACGATATGAGTCATTTTTATTCCACAATAACGATATAAATAATGATATAGTTATTTTTGCTTTAAATAAGGTGATTATATCAAACTAATACTAGGCTAAAAAACTCTCGAGCTTACCGAATACAAGTAAACAGTAATAAAGAAACAGCAAAGAAAACAAACTACAACAGAACAAAGACACAAATGAAATTAACCTACCTGAAAAACTTCAAGCACTAGAAATACTACAGAAAATGTATAAAGTAATCAAATGTATTAAAAAAAACAATGCATAGTCTTTACTGTGTAAATTAAATATACATTTAGTAAAAGTTGCAAAAGATATTAAAGTTACAAAAGTGATTCAGTCAAGAGCAGTGAGAGATTTTCTCTAATTTAAAATCGCCTGTTTTTGAACCGCATCACTTAAAAACACATGCAAACGATAAGCTTTCGTGACCGTGCAGCACAGCAACGTCACATGAGTGTAACTACGATTGAGACAATAGCCCAAAATCTCTACCGATTGACAAATTTCTACCGGTTAATCGTGTGTAACGGTATATCGCCCACCCCTACATACTATTTCTGTTGGAGAAACTTCTTTGAAACTTTACAAGATGGATGGATGGATGGATGGATGGATGGATGGATGGATGGATGGATGGATGGATGGATGGATGGATGGATGGATGGATGGATGGATGGATGGATGGATGGATGGATGGATGGATGGATGGATGGATGGATGGATGGATGGATGGATGGATTGATGGATGGATGGAGTGTGAGCTCTTTAGTCTGAGTGTGATTGGGCGCAACTGGGACCACCCACTTTTTCCGCGACCTTGGTTGGTTGCAAAAGTACTTTTCCCATAAACTTTCTTTAGGGAATTCAGTAAAGAGTTTCAAAGAGATCCAAGATTGAAGATGTATTTAAAAAAAAAAAAAAAAAAGAAACAGTACATCAACAGAGTAGCATGTCCGAATACATAGCAAGACACTTCCAGCAAGATTCTGAAGTGCGCATTCATCATCTTACTATACCATGTGGCCGCGTGTTGTGAATGGCGCTGTAGGTCACATGACAACGACAGCATGGCGGATGTTGTACATCCAAATTTAATTTACACGTTCATACAATATATATATATTTTTTTTTACAGCAAAACCAAATCTAGGCTTTGACGTTTTTTAGAACTACGTATCCCATAATACATTGCAAATAATGTAATAAAATCATAAACAACAGTACAGTATAAAACTATTAACTACAAGTTACTGTTTGTATATTTTTAAAGTTTGTTTTCTGTGTGTCGAGCCATTTGCAATGTTTCATGGCAATAGGAGTTAGAAAACAGAGCTCATTTGGCTTCTCATTAGCATGGGAACAGCAACTTCTCTGATTGATGGATCCAAGCAGGATCTCTCCTCAGACGAAGTTCTGTCAAGCAATCATAGATGGTTCAGGTTGGTAGGTTTTTAACTCAATCTGCTTGGATCAACTAAATGCTGGATTTTCAAAAGTATGTGAAGTTTGCGACTTCATTGTTGCAGGAAACTTGCACAACGTTCTTGAATGCATGCCGGTCTGTTATTGCTGGGACAGCGACTTTACATTTTCACACCCCTAAACATAACGTGGATCAAAATGAACTGTTTTTGGTTGCGTTACATGTCAGTCAAACGTCCTCTTGGGCAGTCCTTGGCAAATGAAAGCTACGTAAAAGTCCAGACCTTCTGCTGTCAGTCTGAAGGTCTGGCTATGCGAGACTAGGTTCCTGCTGTAACAGTAGCCAATGAGCTTGCTGCTCAATCGTCAAATACTTGGTCAGCATTTGCTGTAGCAGTTGCAGCACACTTCCAGAAACCCTCCACCAATGGGTAATTCATGTATTCTATATTGTACAGCAGCAGCAGCATGTCTGTCTTGCTCACAGCAGCGTGTTGTGTGTGTATTGGCAGTGGCAAGTCCCGTACTTTCTTTACAGCAGCGTAGTAGATCTATTCGGCTAAGACCAAATATATCAACATTGTCATATCCATCGCCATGCCAAACATGAGAGTTGACATAGCGGAAATATTCTCTTAAATGACTCTAAAATCACATTTGTGGGATCTACATAAGCATTTATTATCTTTTAACGAATTTAGAAAATCAGTGTCTCTATGGAAACAATTAATGGAACTCTTCTGCTCTGTTGGATTTATGAGAGATCAAGGCAAATAGCCGATGACCCAAACACCGAACAGCACTTGTTCTTGTGTGGCAAAATTATATCTTGATCTCTTGAAACAATGGCTTATTTAATTGCATTGTTGTGTGTATTTTCCTACTCTAATGAAGGCTATTTCTGTTCTGTTGTGGTGTTCCTTCCCTAGAGATGAAGGGATGAGGGAAGACAGGTATGCTAACCGCTCATAACAACTTTAGACAACCCCCGGCCCACGGCAAGCGTGAAGCATTGCTGAAATGTGTTTTTTGTATGAATTTGGAAGGACAGTATATCCTTGGGTGGAACACTAAACTATTCAAAACAACAAAAAGACTTTGACCTTTCCACCTGAAGGCGGCACGTGGTACAACCCGAAAAGTGATAAATAAAGCACATTACTGACGATATGTACAGTATAAAGACAGAATTGTTCTCAAGTGTCAAAACATTCTCGAGCAATTGTTATTCACAACACCAAGTTATCAAAGTTGTGTGAAATCCATAATTGCCACGACGAAGAGGATTTTAGACAGGTGTTTGGGAGTTGTGATCCACATATGTGAAATCTGTCAATGAAACACTGATTATAAGCAAAAAGTGCATTAGCAAGTTATTAAAATTCATCATGCGGTTAAAAATGTGGTTAAAGAACTCAGTAAACTGTCAACTTTGCATCCACTCCTGTTTGCATCGGTGCCGCGACACCACGGCACTTGGCACAGATTTTGCGAGAAAATCTTTGGCAGACGTTATCGCATTATGGTTGCTGATGTGCAGCGATAAACAAAGTTATGGGCCATCTGCAGCGCAAGAGAACATGGAGAAAGAAAGGATACTGAGGGATGAAGATAAATGGGTGTGATTGAATGGGGGTTATTGATTTGCCGGCGTATCCCACAGAGCTGGATAGAAAAAGGGATTGCCTTCGGAAAATAAAGGGGTCTGCCCTTTGCCTTCCCCCTTCTATTGATCACAGCTTAGGTGCAAACCGTCTTTTCAACACAGTCATTATTACCCAGGCACCAAGGAGCCTTTTCTCTGCTTTGTTTTAATGTGAGCGTGCACTTTAGTGGTGTCCTTGTCCACTCAGGGACAAAAAGATGCTTATTGACACTGCAGCATTGACGTATACAAATGCACACTGTGATTTACAGAAAGCATCTTGTGCCACTTAGATGTCTGGAAAGTGATGCCCTTGAGTGGTCACCTAAGGATGGTTAATAGAGAAACCTGCAGTGCTTGTAAAAGGTTGGTTGGTATTATTCTGTGGAGGGCCTGTGAAATTGGAGGTCAACCTTCAGATATACATAACTGTGGCATGGTGACTGCTGCTTATGCACAGCTAGTTCTAGCTAAGAAATGTTTTTTGATTGCTACATGAGTGAGATGTGAAAAGACTTTGTGTTGGTTTCGTTGTTGGCTCTAACATACACACGTCAGATCCAACAATAATGTATTTTGAAATCCCTCAATTATTCAGTCTAGCAACAAAATGAACACTGCTTCAGTATTACAGTAATATAGAATATCAGAATAGTAGCCTGAAGTCATGTGAGGTAATTTTACTACAATCGAAAACTGAGACATAGATGGCACCAGTTGCGTTTTTATGAAACAGAGAGAGAATGAGTCTGCGGTGTGATATTCAGTTCAGATCAGTTTAAAATGTTTGCAGTTGACCAATCAGAATTCATATTTTTAGAGAGCCGTGTACATCAAAAGCGCCATCATCATTGAAAGGCCTAAAGGAGATCTGTTTGAATGCAAGTGAATGGAGAAGATCCCTCAGTGCACAGTAATAGTATAGTAATAGTAAAATCACCTTCCTGTGAGATGATCTTCATGTTTGCTGTGACACATTCATTTAGTAGAAAACTTTATTAGGATTTTACAACAGAAAAATCCCTTTTACAATTAGAAATAATTTTGACTCATTTTTTTTTTTTTCTCACAAATAATTACAAAGAATCGGCAAGTAACACACTGAATTAATTGAAGGCAGGGCTTCAGAAAAAAAAATTAATTAAAGAGCCATTGGCTCCTATAGGGAAAACAATATTTAAAAAAAAAAATTAAGTGCCACAAATGAATAAATGTGTTTTAATTTGGTTGTGTGTTATCACGTCTGCTTCCTTTTACAGCATCAGCATTTTCATCCATCTTGTGGATGTCCTGGGAACTAAGATTTGCTTTAAGTATGAACTGAATAATTGCTTTTCCAACTTAACTACATACAGTCACAAAGAATTGTTCTTTACACAGAATCTGAACGAGTGTCACAGACCATAATAATGTCAGTATTACTTTGCCAATGAGTCAAAGACTATAGATATAGAAAGGCGGTTCACTCCTATTACTCATGAACTGCAACGGCAGAATTTGTTGCTGATTTGAAATGTTATTTAATTGTGAGTTCGGCAAGAAGTTTTTGAGATTTCAGGATTCCCCCATTCGAATAGATAGGACTTGGTCTTGTATGCCCGAAATAGCTGCCCGAATATGGCCGTCGAGTGAACAGACTTTCCTTAATAGCGGCTTTGGCATAGTTTGGCCTCCCCCAATGCATCCTATAAGCATTGTCATATGTCTTGCACACACCCAATCTATTATTCTTCTATTATTCGTCATATCTGAGAGGTAAAATTGGTGAAAGGCAGCCCTTCACATGCAATTATATGGGTGATGTTGAATTTCGTTTTTATTTCCTTCCATTTTTTCTCATGTAGACAATATGAGTAAGTAAAAATATAAGGATTTTGTGATGCAAAATGCCCCTTTCTATAGTTATTTTCCTAGCTGACTAACAAGTTTATGAGCATTGAATGGCTTTTCTGAGGTAAATTTGACACTACGTGACACGATTGTTCTCAAGCTGTTTTATACAAGCTCTTTCCAAGGTCAAAATGCTGATTGAGTGATCTGTCAGTCCACATTATAGAGCGCCAAAACGACATTTATTGCTTCTATGATAAAATTGACAGAATGTTAGTTTTTTTCCCCATTCCAACTTTGCTGTGTGTCGTCTCATTTTATTATGTCAGCACAACAAAAGATGTGAATGGCTACTCATCACAGAACATGCAGGTAAAAAGGCACACAATTTCTAATCATAAGATGTACATTTTATATTGTCGCCACCGGTGATCTCAGCAAAAATATCACTCGCAAATTAACATTTTTGCGACTGTTTTAGTCGCAGTATGGCGCCCTGTGAAGTAGCAAGACTGAAGTAGTATTTTCTTGAGTAACCTACTCCAATAATCTTTGTTGTATTTACAATTTTTAAAAATATTTTTTACAGTGTATGAGTGAAATCACAGGAATTGTGTGACAGGTGGGATTTTTACGGAAACACCCATTTCAATATAGTTTCTATACTCAGTCAACAGTTGATGACAATCATAAAACGTATGTTTCATATGGACGGTTAGTCTGTGCGTTAGCTTTACTCAATGACTTGTTGAAAACAGAGATTTATTCAGTGTGTTGCTCAGAGATGTGTGACGGTCCTGCTCTGCATTTGCTTGGAACAATTTTCGCTGGTGCAAACACAGACAAAGTAACCAGCAATATTTTGTCTAAAATGTAAGTTACTCAATATTACCTTGTTTTTATTGTGCTGTTGTTTGAAAATCAATATCACATTCGCAAATGTTTTGAATATCAGCACAGATGTGATGCAGCTCCCCTGCTTTTAGAATGGCGATAGTAAGAGGTGGTTGTTGTGCATCAGAAACACACCCGGCTCAGAATAAAATGCTGGAGATTCATGGCCTTTACCTCAGCCATGCTATCTTTAACCTAACCTTGACTTGACTTGATAGATCACCCTTCTGTGTTTCCCTTCACGAAGACTTATAGACAGCTGCATCTGTGACCCTGAGTGCGTCATTGCCCCCACATCTATGTTCAGATCAGTCTCTTGAGAAACCCCCAACATGAAGATGTTGATAGCAAAACAGAATGGCGCAAATGATACCTTGTATTATTATGAATGATGCATTTACTACAGCATGGGGTTACATTGCAGTGCAGGAGTGCATATGTCATTGACAGTGTACAGGTGGGTTTATCCTGTGTTAACGTACAGCGAGGAACATGACTCTAGTGTGACTCAGTGCCAAGTGCTTTGTGATGGAAATTGAGGGCCTCTGGGTTTGTTCGCAATAGCTTTTGTTGGTGTATTCATTGCTTTTTCAGTTTTTTTGTAGTTTAGGTAGCAACGAGTGTTTCAGTGTTGTCACATGTTGTCACGTACGTGGAGATGGCATTGTCACATTTCATCCTACCAAGTTTGCACCTGGTGTTTATGGTAATTACTGTCTGTCAAATGTTCCATTAGCCTGTTTGAGATGACATTAGTGTAAATGCACGTTCTGTTTGACTTTCGCCCTTCTCGTTATTAGAAATAATTATAATTTTTCTATGGTTTAATATCATCTGTGATTTGAAAATAAAATAGACCCAATCGCTGGTGTACCGGAAACCCCCACAACCCACAAGGTGGCCAGTTTTAAAGTACCTTTATTGTGCTTTTTTGCATATATTACCTTTCATGTAGTATGTAATATAACTTTGTGAATTTAAAAGGTCTGCAAAGATCAAAGTGCATGATAAATGGAACTATTCTGAACTGCCTGAAACGAGTCGTCAGTAATTGCAGTCTTGCTTCCTCCACAAACCTACATAGGTTTGTAACAAATTTGCACAATGCCCACCTATGATTTTCACTGGCTGCCCGCAAACAATGTCTACTTTGACTTGCCCACCAACACTGTAGTTATAGCTGAAGCCTGGAAAAGTTTGGTCCGGGTTGTCGACATGTCGAGAAGACGCTGTTTTCTGCGGTGTGAAAGCAAATCCACTGCACTGCATGCACTTCCAAAGAATGAGGACTCGGGCTAGAATTGATACGGTAAAACTGATGCTATCATTACTGTTTGCATCACTGTGAATACAAGTACTGAGGAAGCTCAAATTCAGATATGGTAATGTGCATCTCATTTCAAACATGGGTCATTTGACCAATCAGAGCAGAGTAGGCTCTCAGAAAGGAGGGGTTTAGAGAGATGAAATCCTTGATTGAACAGTTTCAGACACTGAGAAGAGGTGATGCTGCAATGTTTATTATTATGAGAAAAATAAAGTGTTTTTTTTTTTTACCTTGAATGCATGCAAATATATTGTAGGAGACCTCCAAAAGAAAATTAGGAACCTTTAAAATAACATAATAGCGGCACTTTAACCACACAGTGTTCCTGAAAGGTATTTGGACTTAAGCCACACACTAAAAGATGTTTCAAAATATTTAATCAAGCAAGCAGCCTCCACAAACAAATGTTGCTGTAGCAGAACTGATTTATTCTAAAGGGATAGTTCACTCAAAAATTGAAAATTCTGTATTGTTTAATCACCCGCATGTTGTTCCGAAACAGTATGACTTTCATTGGTCTGTAGAACATAAAAGAATAAAAAAAATTACGATTTTTTTATTTTTTTCTCTATACAATGAAAGTCAATGGACACCAAAACCATTGGGTTACCAGCATTCTTCATAAATAACTTATTTTGTGTTCTGACATATATAAACATATATAAATATATATATATATTATATATATATAATTTTGTATAATTTTTTTTTTTTCTAGCATGTTATATCAGTTCTTCAAACCCTAATTGATGGCGTGTGTAGCTTTTAATTTCTTAAACAACCATGTATGTAGACATATCATGGCCATATTCCAGGATGACAATGTCAGGATTCATCAGGCTGAAATTGTGAAAGAATGGTTGGGAGGGAGCATGAAGAATCATTTTCATGCATGAATTGGCACCTCTGAGTCCAGAACTTAAAGTTATTGAAAGTCTTTGGGATGTGCTGGAGGTGACTTTACAGAGTGCTGGACTCTTGTCAATATGTCAAATGCTGTGATGATATTTCCATCAAGTTGTGTATCAATTTTTGGTCCAGATCTTATATTGATAATACAAGAGTCCAGCACTCTGTAAAGCTTGAGCCTGACGAATCTTGACAATGTCATCCTGGAATATGTCCATAATGTGTCTTCTTACATGGTTGTTTAAGAAATTTAAAGCTACACAATCCATCAATTAAAGTAGGAAGAACTGTTGCATAAAAATCACTGCAATAATGATCTAATTATTGACTCTTAATCATTTGCCAATTTAAATCCAAACAGCAATTTTTTTTGGATGGGCAGTGTATATATATATATATATATAAAATGTATGACAGTTGAAAGCGATGGTTTTTATTTAAAAAAAGTTTAAAATGTTAGTGTTTTTCTTACACACAACTATCATTTACCATGTGCTCGCTTTGATGGTATGGTGTTTATGAATGCTGCTTTAGTGCTCTGTATTCAAAAACCTAAAGTGAAGTCAGTATGGATTCCTGGAATAGACAGATGGTGAGTGAATCAATGAAAGCAACAAGATGTGCGGTACGCAAGGTTAATGCACAGCGCTGGCCATGTCAGATACTTCAGGTTAATTTAATTGACATTCACATAGCGCCCAGGTTAGATCATAGGAAAATGTTGGCTAGGCAAAATCATATCTTTAATGTTTGAGGTCACCACATTTTTAAGTGTTTATGAATATTACATTCTCTGAGGTGGCGTGTTTTATGTGGTCGAGGCAGCGGTCGTTCAGCTGAGTCAAGTGTTTGCGCTGTACGATCAGAGAGGTCGAGATTTCACCGTGTTGAATCTTGACAATGACATTGTCCTGACAGTGACTCGCATTCAAAATCAGTCATATGAGTCAATGAGGTTGGGTACTAAACCCAAAGGCCATTTTACACGGTGCATAGTAACCACGAGATCCCAGTTAATTTTCAGCGGGAGAGAGTTGGCAGACTCACGGTCTAGTGGTGAAATTATTATTTTTATTATTATTATTATATAGCCTTCAAAATTGCTGTTTCTAAAACTGCTCCTTGTTCTCTAAAAAGTGCACTGACATTCACTACATAGGGAATAATTAATGAATATGCGATTTTGGACACCACAGATGGCTGCCCATCATTCTGTTGTGGTTAGCTTATATTTGTTGACTACTAAGTTTTGCCCCCTTGGTTACTGTTGCTAACTCAGAACATCCCATGGGAATGAAATCGAGATTTCTATGATATGTATATATTATTTGCTCATAAAGGGGCTCATTGCTCATTGACTGGTTATTACTTATACATGGGCTAGAGTAAATTTCCAGCCATTTGGATCTGCTGTTTTACTTATTTTATTTTATTATTTGTTAACTTATGCAGGAATGTCATTTACAAACTGCATAGTCTGCAAATCAGGAAAACTTATATCAGTTTCACAAATGTTTTTGGGTAATTTCCGTAAAATTGCACTTAAACTCACAGATCCCCCATATACTTACAAGCCTATCTGCGGCAATGGCTGTCACGGTTATGTTCTGTTTTGTCTATGGACTTTCAGTGTGTATTCCTATGTCACATGCCTGTTTGTGTTGTCATTCTGTTTCCTGATCACATGTTCCTTTGTTCCAGTTTCCCGCCACTCATCTGTCACCATGGTAACCCTCATTAGTTTAGTTCTGTTCAGCTGTGTCTTGTCTATTATCTTGTTTGTGTTCCCTATTTAAGTTCTGCTGTTTCCCTTAGTCTTTGTCCAGAGCAACAGGGAAAAACGATATAGATGTGAAATATAGTAAAGCAGAGTTAAAAAGTATAATTAAGGCTAAATCTATTATCAAGTGGCAACATATCTGGGACAATGGACACACAGGAAGACATCTAAATAGGCTACAAGGGAAAGTGGGAAAAGATACACACAACTCATACATTTTATGTATAATATTCACAGTAATTGCTACATTCGTTTTGTTCACAGGCATTGAGCTGAAGCAGTAACAGTTTCACATCACCTCAATGTTAAATACCATTTGGTTGGGTGGCGAAACAGAACGATGTTTAGCATAAACTCATGTGTTCTGTTTATCTTGTTTGTTTCGGCATAGTCTTTCAGCATATTTCTAATTGCACAAACAAGCCGCAACCCACAAATACAGGGACGCTGATTGCGTCTTGAGCCTGAAAATTGCGGGAGCAGATTAGTCCTGATTGTGAGGAGCTCAATATAAGGATGGCGTACACGTGGTGGTGTTTACCACCATCTAATGCGATTAATCTGTTTGAAAGACTACAGTTTGAGAAATTTCTCCATCTGTCCTCCCTCTCTCTTTCTCCTTCCAGCGCATTTGTTTGTAAACCCATAATTGTGCACAAATAGCGTGTTTCATGATGGTTGTTATGCTTGCTTGGCTCTGTTGTGATTCAATTAATTCAGCTAATAAGCTATATAACGATTACTTGATGACATTAAGTGCTCTTGACCAATTAGTTTTATAAATGGCCATCAACATGAGCATGGTTGACCCTGAGACCCGTATACAGCATGACTATTATCTATTATAACAGTTTTTCAAATCAATTTGGCTCATTTTTTTAAACATTCTCATCTCAATGTTCTCTAAACTGTAAGTGTAATTGTCGTTTTGCATGTCTGCAAAATGTAGTAACTCACCCAAAACTTTTAATTCATGTTTTAAAATCTAGTTATGTCAGAAAATTGGCCACTGCCACCATGTTTTTTTGTCAACGTGTGAGCCATACTGATCAAAATGTATCAATATTTTCAGCATGGTAGTCAACCCTGGAAATTTTTCTTACAAATTGTAACTTTTTTGTTGAATGACTCCTCACTATAATATACAATATTGTCAGTTTTGTCTAGATGAATCCTATGATGTATCAGACTGAGCTTTTTACAAACAGATTTCAACAGCAGGATAAAAGGTTACTGGGAATATTATTTTTGTTTCATTACATGTATTCAGAAAATTCACTTGTCCATTTTTACGCATTTCCTACATGTAAAGTCATGTAGGACACAAAATTCATATAAAAGTGTTTAAATAATTGTTTTGACTTTATTTGTCAGGTGGTACAACCAAATAGTTGTATGTGTATATGTACTGTAGTTGTACCACCTGACATGGAAAGTGTACTAACCTACACATACTTGAAACTAGCAGTTTTACCAGTATTTGAGAGAGGTCTACAAACCTTTGCACTGTGCCACAAAGATCAATTAGGATCCTCTAGATTATGCATTATCATATTTACGGTTATTGCCATGTCAATTCATAATGAAAGATCTATGTTTGCAGTTGTGCCACCCTGCCATTTGACAATATACAAATTGCTCAATTATCTCAACAACTTTAAAACTATATTTATAAATATATACTATACTGATATATATATATATATATCAAATTTGTTTATATGAAAGGTTTTAAATCTAAAATGATGCCATGGTATTTAGTTTTACATTTAGTTTACCAATCAGCTTACATTTTTTCACAGTGGTAACAAGGCATGATGGATCCATGTTCTCATTCTGTTTACGCCAAATTCTGACTCTACCATCTGAATGTCTCAACAGAAATCGAGACTCATCAGACCAGGCAACATTTGGTGAGCTTGTGCAAATTGTAGCCTCTTTTTCCTATTTGTAGTGGAGATGAGTGGTACCCTGTGAGGTCTTCTGCTGTTGTAGCCCATCCGCCTCAAGGTTGTGCGTGTTGTGGCTTCACAAATGCTTTACTGCATACCTCGGTTGTAACGAGTGGTTATTTCAGTCAAAGTTGCTCTTCTATCAGCTTGAATCAGTCGGCCCATTCTTCTCTGACCTCTAGCATCAACAAGGCATTTTCGCCCACAGGTCTGCGGCATACTGGATGTTTTTCCCTTTTCACACCATTCTTTGTAAACCCTAGAAATGGTTGTGCATGAAAATCCCAGTAACTGAGCAGATTGTGAAATACTCAGACCGGCCCGTCTGGCACCAACAACCATGCCACGCTCAAAATTGCTTACATCACCTTTCTTTCCCATTCTGACATTCAGTTTGGAGTTCAGGAGATTGTCTTGACCAGGACCACACCCCTAAATGCATTGAAGCAACTGCCATGTGATTGGTTAATAAGATAATTGCATTAATGAGAATTGAACAGGTGTTCCTAATAATCCTTTAAGTTAGTGTATATGTGCCAAAGCACATATCATTTGTTTAAATTAATAGAAAATTCAAATCTGGTTTGAAAAAAACACTTATTATTCAGATCTGAACTTTTTGTTTTAAGAAAAAAGCAAAGAAAAACTGTAAACAAGCATAGTAAACAATATGCAAGTATACTCTGCCTGCCAAATTGCTTCCCAATGTAGTTGTGCTCCAACTTTTGTTGGACATCTGGGCCACAAAAGAGGGCAAACTGTATTTTCTCTGTCTTTATTTATCTTAGACGGCTTTCTGAAATTGGCCATCATCTCCCCCAAAGGATGAGGCATAAAACAAAGCTCTTCAGGGGGAGGACGTGAGGATCCATTTGTAAACCCTGGTGGGGCTATTTGCCGAGCAATACCGAAGCCTATAGCTCGTCTCTGGATTGAGGCTCAGCAGTCTCTTCCCAGAAGCCACTAATATCTTCAAAGGTCTTCTCCATCAGTTCTTTGACCTGCCTCGAAATGAAAAGCAAATGTTTGCAGCAACGCTGCTGTGCACATACACAGGTGCATGTGAGTCACCTCACTCTTGCATTTTGATTTATTCTGCTCATAGTTCTGTTCCATGAGAGAGAATGTGTGCTGACATCATGGGTCCATTCGAGGGTCGTACATTGTATACATTTCCCCATCTCTGTCCTTGTTGTTTTGGTTTTACAACGTGTTCATGGGAGTGCCAGTCGAATCAACAGTGTGGCATCTAGCACTTAAACCCATGTTGCTAAAGTCCTGTGGCTCTCATTATTTCAATCGCAGAACTACAATACCACCAGTGACGCCAAAACCGTCAGTCGTTTGAATAAGCCTTATGGAAATCACTCAAGGCCATTTACATTTACTGCGTAATACTCACGCTGCTAGGGAGGCTAGCAGAGCTGCTTCTGTCGGACGTGGGCAAGAGTCTCTGCGGGATGAAGAATTCTGCAGTGACAATCAAGTTATGCATGCTGAGGCACATATTCTCACTGTTTTCTTCCACACACCAACACAAACACACACACAAACATGAATGCTAATATGATGTGACTTCAGCAAGCTGTGTGCTACATAACCAAAGCTAATCCATAATGCATTTATCCCTGCGGGTTATTGACTTAGTATGTGAATCAGGCCAGAAGGCTGTCCCGACTCCACTTCGGGGTATTACACTCAAACACTATCTCCCCGACACAATTTAATTCACGCTTATCACTTCAATAACAGCATTTGAGGGCAAAATCACTCCGAACTGAAGAGCAGAAACAGCCCTGACGTTTTATTCAGAGTCACAAGGATCTTTTCCTAGTATGCTTTTCATAGTATTTTAGTCTGCAAAATATCTATACATCCATAGAGCAAGATAAATATACTTCCGTCAGGTCCACTTAAGTCAAAAACACCATAGACAAACTTTTAGTCAACTTTTTATTGGCATATTTGGCAAAAAATTACATTTGGCGATATGGCTCTGTTCTAAATTCCCATCCTTGGCTCCATGAAAAGCCAAGACAGGGAACAGCAGCAGATTCTGGAGACAACCTCCCATTTTTTAAACTGGGAGGGCAGCGAAAACCCCCATTTAGAACAGAGTATGCATCAATGACAACAGAATGACATTGATTAAGTTAAACACAGTTTAAGGAGGAGGTGGGTTGCAAAGCAGCGTTGAGCAAAAGCAGCCAACCAGGCAGATTGAACTGGAGCTACTGTTACGACCCCGTCTAGGGTGAGGCCGCAACATAAACTGGTATTGGAAAACCGAAGATCCTTTGTACACTTTTATTTACAGGACCACAAAAGAAAGCACAACTTCAGGGATGAGCTAAGGCCAAAATAACAAACAAACACCAGCTAAACTCCTAACAGGAATTTACTAAATTCCCTAACAAAAGAAAACAAATAAAAATACAACAAATTAACCTATCTACCTATCTGATGAAAAACAGGAGAAAACAGTATTTACAAAATAATTGGCACTCACCCCCTACAGCTTCCAAGAGTGGAAAGATATTTACAATAATCTACAAAATATACAAAGAAAGGAAATGAGATTGACAGCCACTTATCAACTCAAAACCAAAATTCACACTGCACACAACAGGCAGGTCAACAGATAAGCTAGCAGTAGCAACACACTGTAGCAAACACACAACAGCACATGTGCAATTGAACAACAGGAAATCACAGGTTGAGCAGAGCTCCCTCTTCAGGCACTGCAGATCCTTTAATTGCCTCTTGGTCCCATTAGCACCAATCAGATCTGGAGTTCACGTCGATAGGATCCAATCCTGTGAAATAAAGGGCAGGACAAAAGAGAAAAAGAGCATAGCAACACATATACACAATACGTCTCAGGACGTAACACTACGCTAAGTAAGGCGCCCTGTTTGAGAGTTCCCAATTGAGTGTATAGGAATCAGATCAGCTGATATGGGCGGGGTTGGAATTTCCAATCAGCTGACAGCGGAACTTGACTACGTCACCTGCCTGAACTAATGCAGAATGCTTGATTTGAAAGGAAAAAAATTACAACTATTAATAAATATACAACAATTATGATTTTCAGAGAATAATTTGGTTTGTTTTTATCACTCAATTGGCATTATTATTGCATTAAGAATAGTTCACCTAAAAAAGTTCTCTCACCCTCATGTTTTTGTATGTCGAGATTTATTGAGTATTACTTTTAATTTCAGATACACACACACACACACACACACACACACACACACACACACACACACACACACACACACACACACACACACACACAAACACAAAAAATATTGAAATAAATTCACTTTTATTCAGGACAGATGCCTTTTAACACATTTTGTAATGTGTTACAAAATAATTATATTTCAAATAATTGCTGTTCTTTCCATTTGTCAAAGAATTCTGTAAAATGTATCAGTTTCCACAAAAATATTATATATAAATGTTTCTTGAGCACCAAATCAGCATATTACAATGATTTATGAAGCATCATGTGACACTGAAGACTGGAGTAATAATGCTAAAAATTGAGCTTTACAATCAAAGAAATAAATTACATTTTCATATATATGGAAAACATTTCACAATATTACTGTTTTTTTTTTTTTACTGTATTTTTGATCAAATAAATGTAGCCTTGTTGAGCATAAGAGACTTCTTTCAAAAGCTTTTTTTTTGCTTCTGTAATGGAATATAATCTGTACAGGTGAACAGAACACGGGAAACAGGTTACGTTGCATATCACAAGTTGCCATGTGCACGCCTTCAGAACCTTCTATAATAATCATGAGCATATATGCACCACTGTTTACATCATAGTAATGTGACGCCATTAATGCATACACAATATAGCCACCTGGTTATCGCTCTTAGGTAAATTGCATACCCATTAAAATTCGTCACACTGCAATGAAGAGGATTTTCCGTGGCAAATGTATGCATGCATATCAAATATAACCTTTAGCTAGCTTAAGGGAAGGGAATACAGTAGCTTCTCCCTGGGACTGTGCTCACGTGGTCTAATCCCCCTCTAACTATATTTGAACAGAACTCAGTGCACAGGACTGCCTGCATCTTGCGGCTTATTGTTAATGCACTGGCTCCAACTAGCTATTAAATCCAAATTCCTTTGATCATATTTTTGGTGCTGTTTGGTTGCTAAATACCGGTATGAGGTTTATTTTTTAAATTCTTGTTTTTTTTTTTTTTCATTTTGAGGTTTGTTGGCTTGTTCAGTTCTCTGTCAGCATCATAGGTGTATCTGAGGTCTCTGTTTGTCAGGATGAAATCTGTTAGGTCAGGACGCTGTCTGCAACCGGGAGATTTGAGATGGGAGACAGACAGTGTGGTACTGACAGCCGTCCATATGGTCCTCTGGCAGCTCGTCTCATCAGAGACACCGCTGTTATTGAGCAAATCCCACAGCACAGGGCTACAAGAGGGGAATGCATCTGTCTCTGTGTAAACAATGCTTGAATAATAACAGCATACTGACACACACACACACACACACACACACACTCACACTCACAGGGCAGGTAGTCATTAACTTGCTTGACTACTGCTATAATATGCAAAGAAAATGACCTCCTTTAGACAATAGAGATTCAGGTGTTAATGTTAAGGTGCAGCTTGCGAAATGTAGAACATTTGAAGAGTCATTAAAATATAATTTGATGCTTTCAGGTACAACAGGGCATCAAAGCATCTTACCGTGGCATAAACCTGACATCCAAATCATACTATATAAAGCAGGAAGCTACTCAAAATGTAAAGTAGGCATTTAAAAGGTTGTTAGCTACACTACTAGCTACTAACAAATGAAGGTAACTACATTGAAGAGTGTGTGTGTGTGCGTGCATGCGTGCGTGTGTGTGTACATATGTATTTATATAAAGTTATTGGGGTGTCTAGTTTTATAAGCAATACTGATCTGGCTCAATAACATTGAATTTTTCGATAAAGGTGAAAGGATTCATTTCAGACACTTAATAAAAAAAAAAAGGGGTCCAATTTCTTATCTAATCTGAAAAATGTATTGTGAATTTTTTGGGGGGGAATCATTGATGGATGAACCAATTTCCTAAAATTAATTGGATTTCCAAATGCTTCACATATGAGAGGATAGTTTAGAAAAGCATATTTGATTATTGCCAATTTAAAGAGGATCTATCATGCTTTTCATGCTTTTTTTTATTTAAATTTCTTTCTTTTTTAAAGAATTAGTTAACTTTAAAATGAAGATTACCCCATGATTTACTCACCCTGAAGCCATCCTAGGTGTATATTGACTTTCTTCTTTCTGATGAACACAATCAGAGTTTTATAAAAAATATATATATATCGGTTACACTTTATTTTAAGGTGTCATTGTTACAGTGCCCCGTTCACTACCATTATAAAGCTTGGAAGAGCCAGGATATTTATTAATATAACTCTGATTGTGTCCATCTTTGAAACGGGCATACAAATGTAGCTCCTATCTCTTTGAATGGGGAAACATAAAATTCTCCAAAAATGTTCACCAAGCTTACGATAAAATTTCATATTTGAAAAATCACCAATGAAATCTGACAACAACAACTGTCTCATAAATGTTTTTCTAAATGATTGAATCATGACAAAAACTGCATTTTTCAGCCTGGACAAAGCTAATGCACATGCGCAGTCCTAAGTGCGCGTCTCAGAACACTGCCTGTTTCTGTAGCAACCGGAGCTTCTAACGGCAGCTGCAGTGACACAATGACTTTACTAATCAACGATTGGCTCTTTCATTTTGATGGCAGGGCTTATTCGCCATATTGGCCGTTGCACTTTCTCCCATTCATAAGTAATCGGAGTGCACGTCTTTCCGAAACATAAAAACATTTGTTTTTTGAAAATGAATTCTAGTAGACCCCAAAAATAAAATCGAGACTTTGTATAAGGGCATAATATGTCCTCTTTAATTATTTCTACTGCAGCTGAGCTGCTTGTTTTAAGTTAGTAGCATTTTTGCTTCTAACTTACAATTGTTGTTACTTTTGTTGATAAAAGCGCCAGTAGAGGTCTAAATCTTTTTTGTGCCAAACAATAAGCATCCCTTTTCCTCTGGTTCCTCCTCATCTCCTCCACTTCAAGTCCTCAGACTGTACATTAGATACAGCTCACATGTACAGCATGTGTCTGTCATATATTATACATCAAATAACGGTTAGTCAGTCACAGGGCATGAAAACTACACTGGACGCAGCTCATGCTAAAAGTAAGGGCATGGATTCCCAGAGGCTGTGATATTGCATTCACTGAGACTTTGGACTAATGTCTGTTCTTTCTCATTTCTTTCTGTATGCTTTGAGTTGTCAAATTATTTAGGCCAAACCCAACTAGTCATAACTCTGCCTGGGCCGCTGAGGATTGTGTCATGAACACTCCAGAACTGAGGCAGACGCTTTGATCCATTTATCAGTTCACGTTTTGTATAGACTTTTAAAGTCTTTTTCCTTGGTTAATCGCCATAATGACATTTAGCTATCAATGCTAAATTTGTAATCTGAAAGTTGTATGTAGTCTACTTGAAATGCTAACCACAAAGCTTTTTACTTTTATCAGTCTATCTGATGGTTTTTAGATGCTGGTGTAAGTTTGTTTGTTTGCTATGGCCTTTACTTCCTCTGGCTCTCTCTGAAAATAGATTGAACTCTAAATGGACCAAGGCAGTAAAAATTTAATATGCCGTTTCTTACGGTGTCCCCAGGAGCATTACCTCTTTTCGGTCCACTTTACTGAATAGCAGAGCAAGAAGAGGCTAGTGTTGAAAGAGCTTTACTCACTGATGTACAGCAAATAACTGTGGGTACTTCCTGTTTGGCCTTGCTTTTCTTCAGTAGGAGGTGTTGTAAGACTTTTTGCCTCAGGTGGGTTTCCTGGTTTTGTTTATGTACTTGCATTGTTCTGTTTTGTTGTTGTTGTCATTTGTTTGTTTTTGTTTTGTTAGTTGGAGTCTCTATATTGGGGATTAATGAAAATATATAGAGTGGTGGAGGTATGACGTCAGATCCCAAAGTCTAATTCGCCGCAGGTTCCTTCGAGATTTTCCTATGGGGGTTTTCAATGTATGAGTAAAATAAAGCCTGTGGTAAACATAACTTGACGATACTTCAATGTTTTACTCTACAATGTACACTGCACACACTCACACACCAAGCTGTCATATCTACAGTGGGGAGAACAAGTATTTGATACACTGCCGATTTTGCAGGTTTGCCCACTTACAAAGCATGTAGAGGTCTGTAATTTTTATCATAGGTGCATTTCAACTGTGAGAGACGGAATCAAAAACAAAACTCATTGTATGATTTTTAAATAATTAATTTGCATTTTATTGCATGACGTAAGTATTTGATCACCTACCAACCAGTATGAATTCCGGCTCTCACAGGCCTGTTTTCTTTAAGAAGCCCTCCTGTTCTCCACTCATTACCTGGTCTAAATACCTGCCATACCTGCACTACTCTATTAGGTAGTCACCATATTTGGGGATTGGTATAATATTGGTTATTGGCTGAGATTTAGTGATTTATGTATTGATATTGGTCAGTATCAAGCAATTAATTGTTCACACAATGCACACAATTCACACAATGTGGCTTGTTTTAATGCATAAATTGACGTTCTGTTTTTAGAAACACCATAAAAACAGGACAAAAATTAAGAGAAATGTTTGTTGTAACTGTTGCATATTTAAAATTTGTCCTCAGAAAATGTTTACAAAGTAAGCTTTGATTGCTAAACAATTCACAGTTACATTCAACGATAAAACAGTGCAATGTTAAAAGTTCCACTAACCCCATTTTAAAATGATTAGTGTGAAACAAGGCCTTTGCTGAGGGGTTAAAAGAAACATTTAACCAAGGGTTAAGCATAGTGTGCAAAGCTCTTGTGTTGATTTAGAAGTTTTGCTGGCTAATCTTTTTGGACATCAGCGAAAACTTCAGAATGGTTAAACCTTGGTTTATCTTTGTTTGAAGAGGTGGAATCGTGAAATAAACATCTTCCCATCCCTCTCTTACTCACACACTCTCTGTGTTTGTCATCCAATTTTTTAGATCTTTATTCAAAGCAAACAGAGAAAAAACCCACACAGATCTCTCAGCACATGTGTTGATGATCAGTCATCTTGAGAGGTAGCATTCATCTTTTTCTTTTAAACTTTTCCCAGCATTATCTGTGTAGGAGTTTCTGGAAGAATCTCTGTCCGTGATACAATTGTTCATGGCGTACCATCCATCTCATGCAGATTTTGTATCAGTACAGCTGTGGAAAGGTTTTTTTTGATGAATTTGAATGGTTCAAATTCTTGACCAATTCTACCATTTACAGCCCTAATCTGTATTTTTATCACACCAGGGAGTTTGTCGTTTTCGGTTACGTTTTATTTTGAGGTGTCCTTGTTACAGTGTAATTATACATTTAAGTATTGAGTGATATTAATTAACAAAATGTACTTACTATATAACTAGGGTTAGAGTTTGATTAAGGGTTAGTTGCATGTAATTAGGCATAATGTATAGTTAGTACTATAGTAACTACATGTAACGTGTAATAAGAACACTGTAAAAAAAGAGTTACTGTCGTTTCTTTTCTTTTATCTTTTATCTTCTCTTAAGTTTATTGCAACTTTTATCTCACAATTAAAAATGTTGTCTCACAATTGCAAGTTAAAGGGCTCTATCATACACCCGATGCAATGCAGCGCCAGGCACGATGTAAGTGTTTTTTGCTAGTTTCAGCCTGATGGAGTTATCATTTTCACGTCCTGCACCACGTTGTTTAAATAGCAAATGCATTTGCGCCCATTTGTGCACCCATGGACGTGCTGGTCTGAAAAGGTGTGTTCAGGTGCATTGTTGGCGCGTTCCTATTATGAGGCAACTGAAATTGACTGCTCCATTGACCAACAAAAACCTGGTCTAAATTATTATTTTTTGCAGTATTTTTTATGCTATTTAAAGACAGAGTTAGTAATATGCGCCTTTAGGTGGGTAAATAGCGAATCCGCCATGGTACGAGTGCAACTTGCTTTTAAAAGGAATGGGAAATGACACCTTGATTGGTTTACTGATTGGTGTATTATGCCCAAAACAAACCCATTGCTCATTAAGAGAATAGGGACAACCTGATTAGACCATGAGCTGGGCGCGCCGACTGTTTTTTCCGTCGTTAAACTAGCAAAAGTGGGTTTGGACAAGCCTTAAATGCACTTGCGCCGTGCACTTTAGAACATGTGCTTAGAACATTAAAATAGGGCCGATAGATTCATAATTCGTAGAAAGAAAAAAAACAATTCTTAGTTTACATCTTGCAATTTAGATTTTTTTACTCGAAATTCTGATTTTACGTCTTGCAGAGAAAAAAAAAATATTATTTTTATATCTCACAATCAGGAAGGTTTTTTTTTTTTTTTCAGAATTACGAGGAAAAATGTCAGAATTGTGAGATTCTCTTCTCTGAACAGTGGAGTCAGATCCAAACTTGGTCAAACACAAGCACTGGGAGACATGCATAATGCTTCTGTACACATGCTCTGATAAGATGGGTCTAGGAGGCCTTCCTTCCACCCTTCATTACCCCAGTGTTCTTTGCTTCAGACATGGGCATGCTGTTTATCTGAGGCTTTAGTAAGCGTGGAGCCAGATGCTGCAGCGAGCTTCGCAAAGATGGTTTCTGACGTGCTTTCTGACAGGTTGCAATCTGGCACAATATGCCTGGAGGAAGGTGAGGCCTTTATCCGCACACAGTGCTAAAGTGTGTTTTTAGGGGTTTTATATATAGAAAAGACCTGAAATAGCAGCATAGGACATTAAGTCTTTTTCATCTAATTGGGATGCAGGTCCCATGGGAGTCATGTTGTAATAGAGATTTATTGAATGGGATTATTTTCAGCTCTGCTTACCTTCTGGATGCATGCTGGGACAAATAGATGGCATCTCAGCTTCAAGCCACCTTTAGATCTTGCGGAAGCTACAAAATCCATTCCCACAGACCACTTTTAGCCAGAATCCATAGTGGAAATGGTTGTTTATAGACTTCATATGATCTCTGGCAGAGAACATGCTGCTCAGAGGAAAGTGATTGTACTGTGTGTATGTATGTGTATACATATATACATACAACCCCAAATCAGAAAATGTTGGGACAGTATGGAAAACGCAAATAAAAAACAAAAGAAGTGATTTCTAAATTTACTTTGACTTGTATTTCATTGCAGACAATATGAACACAAAATATTTCATGTTTTGTCTGGTCAACTTCATGTCATTTGTAAATATGCATCCTTTCCTGTCATTCAGACCTGCAACACATTTAAAAAAAAGTTGGGACAGGAGCAATTTAGGGCTAGTAATGAGGTAAAATGGTTAAATAATGATGTGATTTGAAACAGGTGATGTCAACAGGTGATTGTAATAATGATTTGGTACAAAAGCAGCATCCAAGAAAGGTCTAATCCTTTAGGAGCAAAGATGGACCGAGGATCGCCAGTTTGCCAACAAATACGTGAGAAAATTATTGAAATGTTAAAAAAAAATGTTCCTCAAAGAAAGATAGGAAGTGATTTGGATATTTCACATTCAACAGTGCATAACATAATTAAAAGATTCAAGGAATCTGGAGGAATTTCAGAGCATAAAGGACAAGGGCGCAAGCCTAAGCTGAACAACCGTGATCTCCGATCCCTCAGGCGGCACTGCATCAGGAATCGTCATTCATCTATAAGCGATATCACCACATGGGCTCAGGACTACTTTGGCAAACCTTTGTCAAGTACCACAATACGTAGTTACATCCACAAATGCCAGTTAAAACTGTACTGTGCCAAAAGGAAGCCCTATGTTAACAGTGTCCAGATGCGCCGTAGACTTCTCTGGGCTCGGAGGCATCTGGGATGGACCATCACACAGTGAAAACGTGTACTGTGGTCAGATGAATCAGTATTTCAGGTATTTTTTGGGAGGAATGGACGCCGTGTGCTCTGGACCAAAGAAGAAAAGAATCATCCAGACTGTTATCAGCAACAAGTCCAAAAGCCAGGGTCTGTCATGGTATGGGGTTGTGTCAGTGCCCTTGGCAAAGGTAACTTGCACTTCTGTGAAAGGCACCATTAATGCTGAAAAGTACATAGAGATTTTGGAGCATAATATGCTGCCTTCAAGAAGACATCTTTTCCAGGGACGTCCATGCATATTTCAACAAGACAATGCAAAACCACATTCTGCACACATTACAAAGTCCTGGCTGCGGAGGAAGAGGGTACGGGTACTTGACTGGCCTGCCTGCAGTCCCGACCTGTCTCCAGTAGAGAATGTGAAGCGCAAAATGCGACAACGAAGACCCCGTACTGTTGCCCACCTTAAGACTTGTTTGCAGGAAGAATGGGACAAAATTACACCTGAAACACTTCATCACTTGGTGTCTTCAGTCCCTAAACGTCTTTTAAGTGTTGTGAAAAGGAATGGCAACATTACAAAGTGGTAAATGCTTTACTGTCCCAACTTTTTTTTAAATGTGTTGCAGGTCTGAATGACAGGAAAGGATGCATATTTATGTTCATATTGTCTGCAATGAAATACAAGTCAAAGTAAATTTAGAAATCACTTCTTTTGTTTTTTATTTGCGTTTTCCATACTGTCCCAACTTTTTCTGATTTGGGGTTGTGTATATATATATATATATAGGCATGGATTAATGGTCATCTGATATGGGATATTCAATAGCTGATGCACATGGCGATATCGAGAAAGCAGAGTGGTAGATTATTTGTGTATTTATGTAGTAGTAGAACAATATTTTGTCATTTTAAAGGAAACTTATATTTAAGTTTTTTCTGACATTTCAACAATTTTGTTAAACAAACTTTCAAAAAGAACTTTCAAAAAGGAACTTTATAAATATGAATGATTAGCAAGTAAGTAGTAGAGGCGTATCCCATCGTTTGTGAATGTGTCTGTGTATATGTTACAATGATTAGTTGAACCTGCCCTGTACCACCTATTCAGATATCAACTCCAATGCTCATCAGTGTAAATCCATTTTCAATTGGATGCTCTCTATAATGAGCACTGTCACTGGGTGTTTACTCATCACCTCTGTATGTGTTTTCACGTTGTCACTTGATGTTTTCCCTGTATAAATAGGCTTTGCTTCATATCTACTGACCGCCCACGCCATGTCTCCACTGGTGCACACATTCCTATCCCCCTCTCCATTCCTCTTTAATTGACATGTATGTCCTTGGATGTAGCCTGACCTTAGAGCCTCTGAGGGAGGAGTACCAAGGACAACTGTCATCTTTCATCACATGAGTCAGAGAGAATCATACCCAGACGCAACTTTGAGCGTTAAAGATCATCCTAACAAACCCATTCACCACGGAGGCATTCTTCAGAGATTCAGGGTATGGCGTTCCTCTGTCACTTACTCTCTGATATGATCATTTTCATCAGTATTGTGGAGCTGTGGCTGATGGAGTAGATCTGACGCTCCAAGACCCCAGAGATCGTCCATCCCATCTTTCAGAAGCATTCATTTAATGTTTCATGCCAGATGCAACCTGACCTCTAGATGTACCTCTCTTTAAAGTTGTCCTGTTGAGGCGAGAGAGGTATACATGTATCCATTGCTCTGTCAGAATCTCAACACAATCTGCATATAGTTCATCAAGGTAATGAGCAGGCACACTCTTTTCACATTTTCAGCAGTACTTAAGAGAAGAAAACTTTGGTTGGAATTTGAGTTTATTTGAATATGGAAATATGCATTCAATATCAGGCAAAAATGTGGACACTTGATTGTATGTTTCTCATATTCTAAAATGTTGCATTCAAATAATTAAGATAGGATAATGTAAGTAAAAATATACACTTTTTCATTCAAAAGTTTGTGGTTAGTATTTTTTTAATTAATGTTATTTAGCAAAGGTATGCTTTTCATCAGTAAATCCTGAAATACATGTGTCACAGTTGCCACAAAGATATTACTGTTTTCAACATTCAACATAATAATAAGAAATGTTTATTGGTCACCAAATCATTACATTAGAATGATTTCTGGATGATCATGATACACTGAAGACTGGAGTAATGATGCTGAAAATTCAGCTTTTGCCATCACAGGAATAAAGTAAAATTTAAAATATATTAAAACACAAAAGTTATTTAAAATGACTTTTTACTGTATTTTTACCAAATAAATGCCGATTGGTGAGACTTCTTTCAAAAACATAAAAAAAAAAAATCTTACAGACCCCAATCTTTTAAATTGTAGT
This sequence comes from Romanogobio albipinnatus, assembly GCA_023566225.1. Lineage (NCBI taxonomy): Eukaryota > Metazoa > Chordata > Actinopteri > Cypriniformes > Gobionidae > Romanogobio > Romanogobio albipinnatus. Next base: position 26,491,155 of record CM042260.1, on the reverse strand, counting down.
GTATAAAATATACCTATATGAAAAGCAGTAAAGCAGCCAATCTGTGCTCAGCAAATAACTCCTTCAATACTGTTGGAAACATATCCCAGAATGCATCTAAACAGAATGTGGCTTCTTTGAAGTTTGAGAATTTTGATTTGTTTAACATTTTTTGGTCACTACATAATTCACATACCTCCATTTTCAGCTATTTCACAGCTTCTATTGCTTTACTATTATTCTGAATTGTGGAAAATAACAATATTAAAGAAAGATCAGGTGTGTCCAAAACTTTGGACGAAATGAAATGAAAAATGATAAATGTCCCTGAATATGTAATGAGTAAACATGCAAGGGAGGTTGAGATGTTGTTTGTGAATCATAGGCATTGGAATTCTGTAGACATCTGTTGCATTTCCTGCTGGAATTCTTGGCCTAGTAATGAGCATCGGCAGTTCAGAAATGCCTCGCTCCTTCGTTTCAACCATTTTTCTTTTTAAAGCGAACCAAGGACTCATTGTGCGGCTTGGCTCCTTTTGATGTGATGTCACATTAGTAATAATTGTGTGACAAAGGATAACAAGTTCTTGACGGGCCTTCGTTCCGCTCGCCTTTGCGCAGCCTAATTATTTCAGGTTTGATGATGTGAAGTGGAGTTTGGACCTCTTCTGTCAACGTATTTGTTACCGGTTACAGTTGAGCGAGCAAAGACACACAGGTCTTTAGAGACTACAACTTCAGCTTTCATCAGCAGTCATCCAGGCATGGATTTATTAAAGTCATATCACCTGGGTAACAGCACTTAGTATGCAACGTGGCATAGCACCCGGCTTAATTAAATTACTGACAAGAAGTTTGACTCTTAAATTGTGTCACTATCTTCCTGATTGGAATAGGAAGATTGTTGGGGGCTTCTAGGTTAATTCAAGATCATAGTATAATGAACTTGACACAGTTTTGCCACCAAGAGGCAGGAATGCTGATGAATAGGGAGGGGATCTTTTTTTAAGGGTTGTTTATTCATTTTGAAGTAGCTGGTGAGGTCAGTATAATTATCATAGTCAAGTAAATTATTGAGTAATTAAGCTGGTGATTATACTGAAGAATATGAACATATTATGGACATTGAATAGCTTTCTTGAGGTGAATGTAACTGTGACAAGTGACATTGTACAGCCTACAAGCTGTTTTATTGACGTCTTTCTCCGGTTGAAACACTGATTAAGCGATTACATGAGACATAATTCATTTTGGTAAGTTGTAATCAGGCCTTGATATTAACACCCTCCAACCAACCAAATGCGGGTGGATTTCAGCAGTGGTGTGTAACGCGGTCCCTCGGGTTGAAGTTTATTTGTAATATATACATTTTTCAATTGTAATATTTTAAAAAGGCATCTTAAAACATAAACTATGTGCAATGTAGTGTTGTCAAAAAAACTTTTTCATTGCATATCGATGTATATGAAACTCTTCCAATACTCATTTTTCACTGAATAGATACACGATACCAACTGCCCTTTCTCACTCTCTCATCTCTCCGACAGCGAGTTGACACACAAACTCACTCACTTGTTTCATTTGCTCCGGATGAATATTGTTGGTGTTAAAGGGCTTGAATTTCGCTGTGGGATTGTACGTATTGCACATAATTTTGTGCTCACAACCAAAGTGCACGCACATAAAGCCGCCTCTCAGTACTAAATTGGGTTATTTTTCCGCTGCTTATTGCGCTTAAACAGTCAAATACACACAAAATAATGGCAGAATGTCAGTATAGTGCGTATTCACATAAACACAGTCAGTTATGTTTTAAGTCAATGTAAACAGTTGAAAAAGAAAACACATGGGTAACAGTATAATGGATCAATGCGTCAGGACATAAAGTGACAGAAGCCTGCTGCCAAATTTTGAGATAATATTAAAAATATCTATACGGCAGTTTTTTTCCCCATGGTATCCAATGTCAAAATTGTGGCAAGTGAAAATGTTGAGTGGCTAACTTTGGAAAACCATTAGCCACAGTGGCTGGTGAGCAAAAAGGTTAATGTCAAGCCCTGGTTGTAATGTATCTTTCAACATACCTTCTGGCGTTCACCCATGTTTATTTTTTACTGTAACTAGTAGTAAAGAGGAGATGAGACATGCCCTTGAACTGAGGTGGCTACAGCGATCTGTCATGCTGTATTAAAGAGTGTCAAAACGACATTTATTGTTTGAATTTCGTTATAAAATCAACAGAATTTTAAAGGTGCTATAAGCGATGTAACGCGTTTTTGTCACATACAGCAAACATCTCCTCACTGTCCTCTAGCTGCCTGTCCCCTGAACACACTGTAAAAAATGCGGTCTCTGTAGTCAGCACAAGCTCCACAAACGGTGACAAAAACAAACTTGGGCAGTCTGGACAACGTAACATAATAAACAGTGCTCCAGCCAATAACCGACAAGAATGATTTGGGGGTGGAGGTTTGGGGTTAGTGCGCGTGCACTTTTTTTATTTAAAAGTACATAAATTTACTCTCAATGGGCCTCATTCATGAAACATTCATAAATATATGAGCAAATTTGGAGTCATTTGCGCATTAAAAAATTGACATTTACGAAAACTCCCCTCCAGATTCACAAACACTTCGTATACCACGGATTCGGTAGTAAAACGTGTGTATATTAATGAATTCCAAACATTCATAATTTGCATAATCCCCGCCCATGAGTTACAACTGCAAATGACGTGTGCAGGAACGCTATGGAATCTTCTGGACTTCTTTCTCAGGTTTGGCTTTTGCATAAATGCTAAAGAGACTAATTGGCCATATGCCTAGCAATAAATATTAAATTATCATGTGTCCATCAAAGCATTTTAGCCAGCTAATAATGCCTGGTGCTCTTCTTCAATTCAATTTCAATTCAATTCACTTTATTGTCACACAGCTATATACACAAGTGCAACAGCAGGTGAAATTCTTGGTGCAGTTCCGAGCAACATAGCAGTCACGACATGACATGTACAACATTTAAGCAACAACAGATTACACATCTGATGCGCCCACAATTACTCACAGCACAGTAAACTCTACAATAAACAATAAATAATTTACACAATGTGAGTGTAGTTCTCACAGCTTTAGCCAATATACACATACTTACAATATACATATACTTTAAACAATATACACTAAACATACATTAAACAGTATACATTAAGCTATAATAATAATAATAATATACAATGTACAGTATACATTATTATTCACAGTAGAGATCCAATTATGTACAATAGGTGCTATATGATAAATGATAAATAATAAATGATACATAAATGTGTATATAATGTGTGTGTATCTACAGTGGGTTGTGCGGAGTGATATTCTGTCCAGTGTGTGTTATGATCCTGATGGATCAGGAGTTAAGTAGTCTGATTGCTTGTGGGAAGAAGCTGTTCTGAAGTCGGCTGGTGCGTGTTCTAATGCTGCGGTACCGTCTGCCTGATGGCAGCAGTGAGAGCAGCCCATGGTTCGGGTGGCTAGAGTCTCTGATGATCCTCTGAGCTCTCTTCACACACCGCCTGGCGTAAATGTCCTGGAGGGAGGGAAGCTCACCTCCGATGATGCAGCTGGCCGTGCGCACTACCCTTTGCAGGGCTTTGCGGCTGCGGGCGGTACTGTTGCCGTACCAGGTGGTGATGCAGCCAGTCAGCAGGCTCTCGATGGTGCTGCTGTAGAAGCGTGTGAGGATGTGGCGGTTCATTCCAAACCTCCTCAGCCGTCGCAGGAAGAAAAGGCGCTGATGAGCCTTCTTCACAACGGCCTCGGAGTGGACGGACCATGAGAGTTCCTCTGTGATGTGGACACCGAGGAACTTGAAGCTGCTGACTCTCTCCACCGGTGCTCCATCGATGGTGATGGGGCGGTGTTCTCTCTCATTCCTCCTGAAGTCGACCACCAGCTCCTTGGTCTTGCTGACGTTGAGGGAGAGGTTGTGCTCCTGACACCACCGTGTCAGAGTGTGCACCTCCTCTCTGTAGGCCGTTTCATCATTGTCGGTGATAAGACCTACCACCGTCGTATCGTCAGCAAACTTGATGATGGTGTTGGAGCTGTGGGTAGCCACACAGTCATGTGTGTACAGGGAGTACAGGAGTGGGCTGAGAACACAACCCTGAGGGGCTCCAGTGTTGAGAGTCAGTGATGAGGAGATGTTACTGCCCATTCTGACCACCTGGCGTCTGTTTGACAGGAAGTCCAGGATCCAGCTGCATAACAGGCTGTTTAAGCCTAGAGCCCGGAGTTTAATGTCAAGTATGGAGGGCACAATGGTGTTGAATGCTGAGCTGTAGTCCACAAACAGCATTCTCACATACGTGTTCCTCTTTTCCAGGTGGGAGAGAGCAGTGTGTATTGTAGATGAAATGGCATCGTCAGTGGAGCGGTTTGTGCGGTATGCAAACTGCAGTGGGTCCAGTGAGGGGGGGAGAACAGAGCAGATGTGGTTTCTGACTATTCTTTCAAAGCATTTGCTGATGATGGGGGTCAGAGCAACAGGACGCCAGTCGTTTAAGCAGGTGGTTTTTGACTGCTTAGGTACAGGCACAATGGTGGACGTTTTGAAGCATGTGGGGACCACAGATAGGGAGAGGGACAGGTTAAAAATGTCCGTGAAAACTCCAGCCAGTTGGTGCGCGCACGCTCTGATCACACGGCCGGGAATGCCGTCTGGACCCGCTGCTTTACGGACATTCACCCGCCGGAAGGATCGGGTTACATCCGCTAAAGATACGGAGAGTGCACCAACCTCTGTATCTTCAGCCGCGAGCTCTCTCTCCGCGAGGGCGGTGTTAGTTCCCTCAAAGCGAGCATAGAAGGTGTTGAGCTCGTCCGGGAGAGAGGCAGCGGTGTTCACGGTGGAGTTTGTGTTCCCTTTATAGTCCGTGATGGTGTTAATTCCCCTCCACATGCTTCTGGAGTCGGTGGTGTTGAACTGTCCTTCAATCTTGTCCCTGTACTGCCGTTTTGCTGCTCTGATGGTTTTCCGGAGGGCATAACTTGCTTGTTTATGCTCCTCCGCATTACCGGAGTTAAAGGTGAAGGTTCGCGCATTGAGTGCCGCGCGAACATCCCCGTTTAGCCACGGCTTCTGGTTAGGGTACAGCCGAATTGTTTTGGTCGGAACAACGTCATCTACGCACTTCCTGATGAAACACGTTACGCTATCAGCGTAGACCTCGATGTCGTCATCAGAGGCCGACCGGAACATCTCCCAGTCCGCGTGATCAAAACAGTCCTGTAGCATAGAATCTGATTGGTCCGACCAGCACTGGATGGTTCTGAGGGCGGGTGCTTCCTGTTTGAGTCTTTGCCTATAAGCGGGCAAAAGGAGGATTGACGCGTGATCTGATTTGCCGAATGGTGGGCGTGGGAGTGATTTGTATCCATCCTTGAAGGGGGAGTAACAGTGGTCTAAAACACGGTTCCCTCGCGTGTTGAAGCTAACATGTTGGTGGTATTTGGGTGCGATGCGCTTGAAGTTGGCTTTGTTAAAGTCTCCGGTCACAATAAACGCAGCATCAGGATGCGCGGTTTCCTGCTCACTCACTGTCCTATACAGTTCCTTTAGTGCCCGGTCTGTGTCGGCTTGTGGGGGAATATACACAGCTGTGATGATGACCGCGGTGAATTCCCTCGGTAGCCAGAATGGTCGGCACAGAACCATGAGAAATTCCAGATCAGGAGAACAGAAAGACTTGATAGAATGTACGTTCCTCTGATCACACCAGGATCGGTTGATCATAAAACATACACCCCCGCCTTTGCTTTTCCCTGAGAGATCTTTTTCTCTGTCCATTCGATGCACGGAGAACCCCGTGGTTTCGATGGCCGAATCTGGAATCTCAGCGGACATCCAGGTTTCTGTAAGGCAGATAATGCAGCAGTCCCTCGTGTCTCGCTGGAAAGAGATCCGCGCTCTCAGCTCGCAGAGTTTATTGTCCAGAGACTGAACATTAGCCAGTAAAATACTGGGAAGCGGGGGTCGGTTTGCGCGGCGTCTAACTCTGATAAGTACGCCGGCTCTCTTCCCTCTTCTCCGGCGTTTGCGTGGTCGGGCCGTCCAGACAAAGGGTTCCGCTGCTGTGTTTGTAAGCAGCGTGTCGTCACTGAAGAATTTAAAGTCCTGTTTTCGGTGTGCGATTGCCGAACCAATGTCCAAAAGTGTCTGTCTGTCGTACTTAGTAAGGCAGACAACATCCAAGACGAAAAACATAAGAACTATAAACAGAACAAACAAAAAACTACAATGTTCCAGCGGAGCTCGCAACGTAGCAGCCATCCTCGGCGCCATTCCTTCCAACTATGTGAACTCTTCTGAAAACGGCCAGCTGGTGGCGCTGAAAGCGCTTTGCAAGGGCAGCGTTTTTCCATCTGAGATACTTTGATTGCTATGAATATGATACAGAATATCCATGGTAGTAATGTGTTACTAGTATCTCATTTTGAAGAGTATTATTGAATATAAAAAATGCAGTAAAAAGCAGTATAAACTTCTCCATTATTGTTGTTCAGTCTATGTACAAGTGGGATGATTGGTCGGTGTAGTTTTTGTCCCGCCCCTCCTCCACTGTGATTGGACAGCCAGGTAAAAAGTGACAATGACGAGCGCTGCCTATTACCCAACGTTGAACAGTAAAAAAAAAAAAAAGAAAGGGCAAATCAACTCTTGAAATATTATTATGGTACATAGTGCATCAAAATGCAATGTCGTCAGTTTGCCTAAATTAGAACACAGAACGTTCAAATGTTTTGCGCTCCATTTACGTGGTAGGGAGCAGGTGTAAATTTCTTTCGTACCAACTAACATTTTGAAAATACGAACATTTTTGTGAATCAAAAATTTACATCAGAGCGGCTTTACGAACGATTTACACACAAATTCGTTCTGCTCGTGTTTCATGAATGAGGCCCACTGAGCGTAAAATAGTTGGTTGAGCCATCGTTACCACAGCAGCGTTAACACGCAAGCTACTTCCATTTGAAATGCACGTTCATGACAGTTTCAGGAAGCACGGAGTGGAGGAGGAGGCGGGAGGGTCTAGCTTGCCTCTGTTTTGTTTGACAACACTTCAAACATCAACAAGAAGTTACTCCACCCAGGATCGCTTAGAGCACCTTTAAAGTTGAGACTTTGCTTTATGTTAAAAGCAACAAAGCACAACGCTTTTTTTCAATTATCGGATGGCAGTTGCGCTACAAATGTTTAGTGAAGTTTTGTTTGAAGATTTTAGATTTAAAGGGTCATGAAACCCCAAAACACATTTTTTGAGATGTGAACAGATATGTACAGACAGCACATCATTGAAAACACTAAAGATACTCATTAAGTTTTTTCATAAGTGAAAATTCATGACACTTTAAGAAACCATACCATCAAAACGACATTTATTGTTTGAATTTCGTTATAAAATCAACAGAATTTTAAAGGTGCTATAAGTGATGTAACGCGTTTTTGTCACATACAGCAAACATCTCCTCACTATCCGCTAGCTGCCTGTCCCCTGAACACACTGTAAAAAATGCGGTCTCTGTAGTCAGCACGAGCTCCACAAACGGTGACATAAACAAACTTGGGCAGTCTGGACAACGTAACATAATAAACAGTGCTCCAGCCAATAACTGACAAGAATGCTTTGGGGGTGGAGGTTTGGGGTTAGTGCGCGTGCACTTTTTTTTTTTAGCAGTACATAAATTTACTCTCAATGGGCCTCATTCATGAAACCTTCATAAATATATGAGCAAATTTGGAGTAATTTGTGCATAAAATTGACATTTGACAACAGAAAACAGCATAGCAAAGATTTTAGATTTAAAGGGTCATGAAACCCCAAAACACATTTTTTGAGATGTGAACAGATATGTACAGACAGCACACCACTGAAAACACTAAAGATACTCATTAAGTTTTTTCATAAGTGGAAATTCATGACACTTTAAGAAACCATACCAATAGCGATTAAAATGAATATTGTAAATCCAGAGCTAGTGTCCACACAGCTGACGTTTAACTGATGTAGCTTATCCACGTTGTGTCCACGGAATTGACTCTGAACAAAGTCAAAATGTGACATCGGAGAAGTGTTAATTAAATTAGTTCGGTCACAGATTTTGGCCCGAAACTGAAAATAGCTGTTTCGGCTGAAAATTTCCAGTAGCTGAAATTTCATTGTATCCTTTATATACAGCCCTCACAGCCTTGGGTCTTTCTCTGAGAGCTGCAGATATGTTGCATTCATGTATTATACATAGGAAGGATGGCAGCAACCTTTTTTTTTGTTCAAGCACCATTAACCAGCATGACCGTCTCTCTTTTTCCTGTACCATCCTTTCTGTGGTGCCACTGTGATGGAGTCTGGTGGCTCTCTAAGGAACTCTACCCTGTTAATTGCCTCATTTAAAATCAAATTCCACCCCTCGCTCTTGAGAATAAATTCGATCATTACCCAGGAGTTTTTTTTTCCTAATTCAGAGGGCATCAATGGATCACCATTTCGTTTCTTTGGATTTCTCAAGCTTATCAATAAATCAGGCCTTCTGTGGAATATAGCTGGACTCTTACCTTATTAAAAACTCATTTGATGAGGACTTAAGTGTATTTCAGCAATGATGCCTGATTATTTAGTATGGTGTTCTATACAACTCATCCGCTCTAGCTAATTCACTTCTGTATTGTAATAGTTTGCATGCTCAAAACTTGAATTAATTTCTCTATTGAGTATAAGATGAATTGATGGTGGTCTTAATTATATCTGGATTTAACAGACTGGCTGAACAATTACATTTTAAAACAGATTCAAATAGAAAATAATATTTTTCAATTTTACCTAAATTAATGTAGCCTTGGTGTAGCCTTAAGAGTCTTCTTTAAAAAACATTTTAACAGTAGTGTATCTAAAATGTTATTCTGTAAATGTTTCCATCATAGTTTATGCGCATAAATTGTTACAGAAAAAACAGTCTATCCACCTCAAGTGAGCATTGTTTAATGCACGTTTTAGAATTTGTATTCACATCTTGGGGTTTCCATCCAGCATTTTTATCTCAAAATTTGCCTAAAATTATATGGATGGAAACCCAGCCACAAATATATGCAGTACTCAGACATTCATTTGCACAAAGACACAAATTTATTGAAGAGATTTATATAAACCTGTCGAATACAGTGGATTAGAAAAGTGAAATTGTGAATGTCATGGGCTGCGAGGGTGAAATTAAAGTAGAGCAGTGCATGACATGTGTAGTGTATGTGGAAATCGCCTCAATACCCTGAACTATAGAGTCCTGTTTTGACACTCTACACACAAGTATGTGTGTGTGTACGCTGTACTTCTTCCTCTAAATTTGTCCGTATGACCAATGAAACCCTTTTGGATTCTCACAGCAGACTTCATTACGTTTCATTTAATGTCTCTGTGCCAGTTATTTACTGCTCCTTTGACTTATGGGGCTGTAGTTGTAAGACAATCAGTCAGAGGTATTGATTGAAGTGGGATAAATCAGCTTTGTCAATGAACTCCAAGTCTGACCGCAAACTGGCATGCGATTAAATCAGCTTTATTCACTATGGCAGCTTTAAGTACTTGTATTAATGGCTTTAAATGCATGATGATGTTGCCGGGTGCCTGTTATTTTACTTAATGGCCATTAAAGGAATCACAGGGACAGTTTCACTTTACAGCACCTCTCGCTTATACGGCCACAATGATTATGTCTGAGACTCCATTATTAACATCTGCTAAAAATAATCCTCTGGCCAGGGAAGGCTGCAGGCAGCTGGACGGAGGCCATGACAACACCTGTCCGTTCGCATTAGCCACTGCCCATTGCCTTGCCAGCAGTCGTCTTGGGTGGACCCATCATTCTCCAGATTTCCTGTGTGGAGGAGGCATTGTGCAATCCTGAAGTCCAGCAGCTGTTACCTGGAACTGTGTTGTAGCGATACAGATTGTTTGAACACAGAAAGAGAAGATAGATGTTTATATAGCTTTGCTTTGCAGGCTTCTCGTGTTGTCTCTCACTCTTTGACGGCCATTTATTTGCGCATGTTTGCGAGGGAGCTGATGAATTTGTGGAAACTATTACATGTGTTGCAGTCTGATTGGGTGTGTTTATGTGCGTGCTCTTATAAAATTATTGTAATAATTAAAAAATCCACAACATGATCACAGTGAATGAGAAACTGTTGGACAACACCACTCTATTCATTGTGTTGTCCTGCACATACTGTATATCAGTGCCACAGTAAATCCGACACACTTCTGAGCATTCAGAGGCAAATAAGAGATTTAAATGTTGGTCGGTTTTATTCTAAGTGAGAGTATACGATTCTCGACAAGTATTAGTGAAAATGTGATCGTGTTGCAGGTTAAAAAGTCTGAAAAACTATGATACAGGCACATGCATTCTAAAGTAATTAGGGAATTTAAAGGGATAGTCCCCCAAAAATGAAAATTCTGTCATCAATTACTCACCCTCAAGTGGTTCGAAACCTGTATGAGTTTCTTTCCTCTGTGGAACACAAAAAAATATATTTTAATTTTTATATTTTTCAATGGGGCCCATCAACTGTACAGGAGCGTAAAACTTCAATTTAAAATTCAATGTCAACTTAAAGGGTTACTTCAGTGATTAGCATTAAGCTTTGTATCAGTAGAAACCTGGTAGTATATTTGAATTATCGTACTTTCCCCCCTCATACTTTTATTTTCCTTCAGTACTCCGTCTGGGACTGCTGTATAGTCTTAGGTTTTCTCCGAACAAATTTGTACCTGTCCAATCAGCGAACAGAGGGAGAGAACGATGACGAACGATGGCTGAGAACGATGACGTTGATGTTGTGCACTAGTTTGAGTTGTAGTTCAGTAATGGCGGTGGAGAAAGATGCGAGCGAATAGTCTTTGCTGAGTTGTTTTGGTGGCCATGATGTTGTGTCCCGGGAAAAGTTAGATTTTCCAGCTCGCGCCATAAGTGGTCAAGAAGGAGTTGGCTGAAGCCCTATTCTGACGGTAATTGTTTCGCGGGCAGTCGGAAGGTATTGTCATCATTTACAGGGGCTAGTCAGTGATTTTATTGCCGTCTGTCTCCCACCACCCGCGTAAAAATCCCCGGCCGAATTACCTACTATTTTAGACAAACACCAAGGTCGTGTGGTAATTGAATTGCTGTCCGAATCCACATGTATGGATGTATTTTTAGACTTGTATTTCTTTAAATGCTGGCAAGTATTTTCAAGAGCAATATAGTTCATCACGCTCAAAAAATAAAAGGAAGAAAAGCACGTAAAAATTTGAATTGGGCCGGCAGCATTTATTCTTATTATACCAATTATGACATTTTATTTACAGCATACACTCATGTTACAGACCACGTGAGCAGCGCGTTCCAGATCACTAAATTCTCCCCTTCACTGTGAATAATTCTCAATCCGAATGCACAAGGTTTTATCACTGAGGTGGCTGCACATTTATTTTTACGGACTTCCATGTGAGAAATAAAGGCAAACGACGCATGACATAAGTTAGCGATTGGTTATGACAGATCCAATAGTTTTAAACTTCAACAGAGTACCCGCCTTCAAGAAAGTAAACGCTTGTCAATGGAGAGTGGCCAGACTCTCTGTACAAATGAGTAGGACCAGGCTACCTCATGTCCCCATGAGAAGAGAGAATTATGCATTTTATTTCTGGAAAAAATCCTCAGATGATGCAAATATCATTTTGCGTCATCTGAGGATTTTTTGGCCAGAGCCTAAAGACTACAGCCAGTAGTAGGAGCTAGTTCCACATGTTTTAAACCCGGCCATAGGGGGTGGGATCTGTACAACTAACACACTAACGCAACAGACGTGATTGGAGTCTGAAATTACATAAGTTATTAATAAATTATGTATAAATTACATAAGTTATAAGAAATTACACACTACTGTGATATATAGGCTACTGTGTGATCATTTACCGGCAAATTATGAAAATGTTCTGCTTGTCCTTTTCTGGTTTTGGCTGTATATCCCAGTACAAAGCAACTTAGCACCATTTGGATGGAAAATACACTACTGTTTAAGTTATTTTAGGAACTAGCTCATCATGGAAACTCTTTTTTAGTTTCTAGTCAACTAATGTTAGAACTGGTAGGCGTGGATTGGGAGTGGCCCCGTAGGGTAGCGAAGCAAGTGCATTTTGGGAGTTGTTGTCTTTCTTCCACATGAGCCAAAAACACATTGTCTGGCTTTTCTCAGTCTAGAAGGCACCAAATTCAAAAATAATTTCACAGTTCTACTACATAAATGACCCAGTTTAAATACAGATTCATCTTCCCAGTGCTGAAGTGCCCCTTTAAACATGAAACATTAATCGGTTCCAAAGAGAAATAAACTCAGCTCAGTGACTCTTGATCTTTTTTGCTGTCAACTCCCAGCAACAGGGAAAATGTTAGTTTAAGCAGCACTAAATGTGAATCATTGCTGTTAAGGCTTCTTTGGGATGTATAGTTTAGATAGGAATGCTGCCCAAACATTTAGGGCTCTATCACACTCTCGACGCAATGTGACGGCAGGCGCAAAGCAAGTGTTTTTTGATAGTTTCAGCCCAACGCAGTTATCATTTTCACGTCCAGTGCCACATTGTTTAACGAGCAAATGCACTCGTGCCCCTGTTTGTCCATGGGCATGCTGGTCTGAAAAGGAGGTGTTTCAGGCGTATTGTTGGCGCGAATCCAACATGGTGCAACTGGCTTTTAAAGGGAATAGGAGATGAGACTCTGATTGGTTTGTTGCACGTTATGCCCGAAACACACCCATGACTCATTAAGAGACTAGGTTCAACCCTTTTGGACCACGCGCCTGGTGTGCCGACCAGGCGCTCAGATTGTTAAAATAGGGCCCTTAATGTCCCTGTCCTTTGAGTGGAAACTGACTCTTAAATTTCGACACCTCTGTATTGTAGAATAAATTCGTTTTGGCATTAACTCACAGCTGTAAGGAAAGGTTATAGATGCTTTACAGTTACTTTTGCCTTGGTTTTGCTTTACGTGAAAATTGTGTCAGCTTGTTCAATAAATTATAATATAATTTCACAGTCTTTTGTTATGCATGTTAATGCTCAATCTGTTTGGATGATTGTGATGTAAACTGACTCATGACGCATGTGAAGATCTGGAACATGTAGGCGTGGGGACTGTTCTGTATGCGTGTGTGTGTGTACATGTTATCTGCACACAATCATGCCTCTATGATCATGCATTGGATTGCGTTGCATTGCGTCTGATCTTTCCTCTCTGTTAAACGCACTGAAATGTACATACACGAATATAAAACTTCTGTATTCTGCCCCAGTTCTGTCACGCTGCGTGTGAAGTTCCTGCACATTGATGGGGGAAAAGAAAAAGAAACTGTTCTGATGGTGTCAACTGGCCCCATTTTACAGCGCTTAGCACAGCGCCTATGAAGCCTCCCCACTTTATACGCACATGACTGGCGTTTCATTTGAACTGCGAGTCCCTGCTAAGTTTTAATTAATCAAAAAGCACAATGCTTATCTTATCAGCTGATCGTTTTCATTTTGATTACGGGCTGGCGAGCGGGAAGACTGATCCTCAGGAGGAACGGGCCCCTAACTGCAGGCAGGCCGATGCTTATCGCTCTGTTTGCAGAGACAGGAGAGACCATCTGCCTTTAAGCATTGCTGGCCCTCAGGTTAAGGGCTTCAGACACCAGCAACCCTCCCAATCCCTCCTGCGGCTCTTCTTATCTCTATCAAATGCAATCTCACTCAGATAAAAGGCATTTGTTTAGGGCCTTTATTTATCAAAGGCTGACACGCTCTGTGATGGACTTTGAAATGGAAAATATTTAGCTGTAATTCTTCACAAAAACAATGAAATGGGCATGACAGGTGTGCATTTGTTTATTTATTTTATTTATTTATTATTTTGTTTACTCCTTTTTAGGAAAATTCTAGTACTTCTTGGCTGTGTAAAACGTAACCCCACAATGCTAGGTCTCGTGTGTGGTTGACAGGCCATTGCTTTATGGTTGCTAGCATGTTTGGTGGTTTTTTTATATCCTAGGTCAGGTATTTTGTATATTGTGCATGTATGTATATTTGGTATGCACACTCCTTGGTCCCAGACAAAAATGGCTAAACACTAAGCTTTTAATTGTCTTAACCACACATTTTTGGTCAAATTAGCTCAATTTAAGCAAATGCACTACTTAAAAAGCCATTGCTGCCTCAGAAGAACATCAAAGACAGAATTAGGCTTTTGGCAGAATATGGGAAGTTGTGTGTGGAGTGATGAATCACAATGAAACACGAGTTGCATGGTGATTCTCAAGAGCAGTATCTTTGGGGAGATTTTTTAGCTGCTGGTATTGGTGAGCTACTTCACTGTGAAAAATCTTTTAAGGGTTAATTCACCCAAAAATGAAAATTCTGTCATTAAATTACTCACCCTCATTTACATTTACATTTGCATTTTACATGTATGCATTTGGCAGACGCTTTTATCCAAAGCGACTTACATTGCATTCAAGGTACACATTTTACATTTTTAAATAATAATTTTTTATTTTTTTATTTTTCTCATGTCGTTCCAAACCTGTAATACATTTGTTCATCTGCGGCACACAAATTAAGATCTTTTTGATGAAATCTGAGAGCTTTCTGTTCTTCCATTGACAGCTACGCAACTACCACTTTGACATTTCAAAAAGTTAATTGAGATCGTAACACCAATCCATATGAATCGAGCGGTTTAGTCCAAATTTTCTGAAGACACACGATCGCATTATATGATGAACAGATTTCATTTAGGCTTTTATTCACATATAAACATTCATCAACTCACACAACAGTTGTGGTCAACGGAAGCTCAGGCATGTTCGCTTGACGTGCGAGAACCAATGAGGTGCATTATCGTGTTACGCAGCACGTTTGAGCTTCCACAAGTACCAATGAGGTTCATTCTCATGTTACGCAGCACACTTGAGCTTCCACAAGAACCAATGAGGTTCATTCTCGTGTTACGCAACACGTTTGAGCTTCCACGACCACAAGAACCAATGAGGTTCATTATCGTGTTACGCAGCACTTTGAGCTTCTGCGAGAACCAATGAGGTTCATTCTCGTGTTACGCAGCACGTTTGAGCGTCCACAAGAACCAATGAGGTTCATTCTCGTGTTACGCAGGATGTTTGAGCTTCCACAATAACCAATGAGGTTCATTCTTGTGTTACGCAGCACTTTTGAGTTTTACAAGAACCAATGAGGTTCATTCTCAGGTTACGCAGCACATTTGAGCTTCCACAAGAACCAAAGAGGTTCATTCTCGTGTGTTACGCAACACATTTGAGCTTCTGCAATAACCAATGAGGTTCATTCTCATGTTACTCAGCACGTTTGAGCTTCCACAAGAAACAATGAGGTTCATTCTTGTGTGTTACACAGCACATTTGAGCTTCCTCAAGAACCAATGAGGTTCATTCTTGTGTGTTAAGCAGCACGTTTGATCTTCCGTAAAAAACCAATGAGGTTTGTTCTCGCACATCAAGCAGGTTCGGTTGAGCTTCTGTTTAAGTTCGCTGATCAATGTTTATATGTGAATAAAAGCCTAAATTCTGTGCATCATATAAGGCAATCATGTCTCTTCAGAAAATTTGGACTTAATCAATAAATTCATATTTATTCATTTTTAAATTTCTTTATTAACTTTTTGAAGTGTCAAAGTGGTAGTTGCGTAGCTGTCAATGGAGAGTACAGAAATCTCTCAGATTTCATTAAGAAGATCTTCATTTGTGTTCCAAAAATGAAAGAATGTTTGAAAAGACACGAGGGTAAGTAATTAATGACATTCTTTGGATGAACTATCCCTTTAGTGCTTTGGAGTATATTGTAGAATGGCTTGCTTCCCACAAATGAACAGTTGTTATCTAAAGAGAATGATAAGATGTTATTTTATCAACAAGACAATGCTCCTGCCCAAATTGCAAAGGCAACCAAGAACAAGTCCATCAGGCTCATGTTTTGGCCTGATCAGAGTCCAGATTTGAAATCCATTAGCATTGAGTTGATATATAGATATATAGCATTGACTCAAACGTGCTGCATAACACAAGAATATATATATATATATATATATATATATATATATATATATATATATATATATATATATATATATATATATATATATATATATATATATATATATATATATATATATATATATATATATATATATATATATATATATAATTTTACTATTTTTGTTTGTTCTTTTATTTATTTTTTCTCTGAGCTTCAACAAAATTGATATTGGCTGCTATGACGTAAGAGAAGAATTACTGCAGCATGGTTCTGTAGATCATGAAAAAAAACTCAGAGTTCAACCAATCTTTCTGTCAAACTTCCTCAACATCAGTGAAAATGATCAAATCTAGTAGTTCTCACCCAGAGAAACACTGTTACACACACAGGCATTCACAATTGTAAACTCCTACTAGCTCTCCGCGCCCACTGTTTCAGAGCAATAACACAATAATGGAAAACATTTTCCCTGTAACAGTTTCTGGAAAGACATTTATTTCACTTTAACCTCAGTGCGTAAGAGATGTTCACGGTAATGGTGCAGGTCTGCCAGCCCACAAAGTATAAGTCCTATTTCACCTCCTACTGTACAACAAAAGTGTGAATATCACTTTCCTACTCTCTCTCTCTTTTTCCGTAGGGAGTTCGGTTGGCGAGATCCCGAGTTACCTGAAGTCATTCAGATGTTGCAGCACCAGTTTCCCTCTGTTCAATCCAATGCAGCGGCATATTTGCAACACCTATGCTTTGGAGACAACAAGATTAAAGCTGAGGTAAATATAACGTTATATCACTGGTCAAAGCTCTAATGATCTGTAAATGTGTCTGCTTACCAATGCACAACTTTAGGTGATGCAGAGCAAAATCTGTTTGGAAAATATTTTTGTGTAAAGAATGTTGGGTTGAATGTTGGACTTTTCCATATCTTCTGGCACAAATTGTGTGGATATTAACAATGTACATTACCTTGGGAAAACTCTTGTGGAATACCTACCAAAATATTTTATTGATAGGTGTTGTAAGGTGAAATTAATTCTTGTAGTACCGTTGACAAATAATTCACCCCTTTATTGAAATTTGATGCCAGGTCTCTAATGGTTGATCCCCCAGCAGTAAGTTTTCCGAATTATAAAGCACGCCATGGATTGCACCAGTAATTAAGCACTAATAGCACAGCCAAACAATGCACGGAAAGCTGCGTATTGACAGCCATTCTCTACACAGCAGCTCTATAATTGTATCCCAGAGGCTTAAGAGAGGCTTGGAGGACAAGCAAATTAAATTTGGAGAATAAATCTGCGAGAACAAAACAGCAACAGAGAGAGAGACGAGCTAGCCGACAAACTTTTAAATGATATTTAATGAAAAAAAAACCAAACAAACAGTGAGACCCAAATTAGTTTATATAGCGATGAGCTCCACTTCAAACCCGCATTTTTCTCCATCTGAAAAATGTCTTATTTATTAAGAAAAGACACTGAATGAATCCCCCTGCTTTCTTTGATCCGCATGTTCATCAATTTCAACACACAGCCGAAATGAACTTGTTTCATGTTGTTCTCATAAAGTATTTGGAGCAATGTTCAATCATAGCTTGATTGATTCGATTTGGTCCTATAATATTCAGCTGCTCAGTGGTGTGCTATTATTTTCTTGGAAATAAACTAAACAATTGGCATATCATTGCCATTGGTTGTTCTCAACTGGTTTTCTGGTTACAACTGATTATAATGTGTATTTGAAAATGCAGCACTTGCCTGTCATCTTCCCAAATGTGTAATCATTTATCAATCTTTTATCAACAAAAGAAAAGCTTTAATATCTACATGCGTTTGTCCGACCAAATAAAAGAAACAGAAATAGTATTATTGCCACAGTAATATATTTCTTTGATTTAAATGAGATCAGATATAAAAAAATATAAAAAATAATAATAATAATGATAATTATTTTTCTCCTTCTGTATTTACATAAAAATATTGTAGAATTTGATTGGATGCACATCCATTGACTAAACTAGACTGTTGGCAGTGAACTAAGATGTTTCTCATTGCTTTTAAAGTGTATAAGTCTATTTGTTTTGTATTTCATTGTGTATTTAGCTTTCTTTTTTTTTTTTCCTCCAGTTTGTGACCCAATCAGAACCACTGCGGCCCACTTTTGGGTTATGACCTACCAGTTGAGAACCACTGATCTGTTTCATCCCACAGTCATCATATCAGAGGTCTCTAAAAAGGTCAAACATTCATCGCTCATGGACTCAACACATCCAATACATTATGCAACTCATACTATTATGCAACAAGCATGTGTCGGTGGGGTACATTTTACATTTGTAAACTCTTCATATACAGAGGCTTTCTACAATGGTATTACAGTGCCATTCTCAGTCAGGTGCAGTTTACTTTTCAAGAGTTTGACCCTGATATCTGCTTCAGTAAAGGTCCAAACCCAGTCATCTAGACTTCTTATTCAGTCTGGAGTGGGACTTGACATCAAGATTCACTTCTGCATAAATAGGTGTCAGTCTGTTCATCTGAAATGGCATCACAAGGACAGCAGAAAGGATGATTATGGATGAATTATGGAAGATAACATTGATGGTATCTAAATTATATTTCAGGAGAGGAATGCATTTAGCATTTGTGGTGTTACCGGACCAGTAGCAACAAAATGTGTGTGTGTGTGTGTGTGTGTGTGCTAAAAAAGTGCAGTCAATTATATGTGACAGTACAGCAGCAGATGGTGCCGAAGCCCTGAACAACTTATTTCACCCCTGCCATTCTTTTTCATTCTTTTTCATCATACATACATAAACGCTTTCACATTATGGAGAGGATAGTGAAAAATAACACCAGTCTGCAGCACAAGGGTTGCAGGCCTGTTAATGGCTTTTTTCCCCCCTCTTCCTACATTTTTAAAGGCTGTCTAAGGTCTTGCATAAAATACGGTTATACTTTATTTTATTGTTCTCCCCTTTAGACATTCTGTTGACTATAAGTACCATGTCAACTAACACTCATTAGTATTTGTTGAGTATTAGTAGACTGTTAGAGTTAGAATTCGTAGGATAAGTTGACATACTTGCAAAGTTACTTATAGTTTTTTTTTACCTTCAAAATAAAGTGTTAGCAGATATTAAGCAGACAGTCTATACTCAATTAATACTCTAATAAGAGTTAGTTGACATGTAGGTGCAATGTTACTTATAGTCAACAGAATGTCTAAAGGGGACCATCAAAATAAAGTGTTACTATACTGTAAAATAAAGCGTAAATATACTGTACTAGTCAGATTACGAAGACTGCTCCAATCAATTCAAACACATGACTCGTATGGTTCTTTTATTACTTATTCAAACACATATGCTTACTATGTTATTATGTACTTAAAGTGCTTTTATGTTCCACAGAAGAAAGAAAGGCATACAGGTTTGGAATGACATGAGGGTGAGTAAATGATACTAACTATAAGGCTTGAGGGATTAAATCAGTGTTGGTAGTGATGGATATAAGAAGTATATTTTTGATTCACTAAAACAGAACAGGTTCATGTGAATTGTTCATTGAGGAATACGTTTTACTGGTCGTGCTGTATGGTTACTTTTAATTAACTAAAAAGAACCGACTCCAAAAACTTTTGTTTGAAAAAAAATTGGGCTGTTCCCATTGTATGGTTTTGATTCACTACAGAGTCATTTGTTCAGGAATTGAACTACTTGCAGTACGTTTTGAGCTGTTGGAGTATTTTATTACAGTATTCTGTCCTCACCAAACTCAATTCGTCATTAGAACGTCATTTTCCCAAAATACATCACATTACGGAGGTAAAATGGGCTGTGAATGCCGTTTCATATTGACATTTTTATAGAATGATGTAAATGAACTTTAACCAGACAGGAACTAGCACACACACTGAAGCAGACTCGGAGGGTAAAGGAGGACGGCTATCAGATGACAGAGCAGTATCTCCCACAGCAGAGGTGAGGAGAATACTGATTAGCACAGCATTTCAACCAGACAGGCCGAGATCTGATGTTTACGGTCTTCCTGCTGAACACTGGCCAAGTGCAAAGGCAGCTCTTTCTCATCCTCAGCTGGCCACTATTTATAGCAGGTGGCTCCAGCAAAGCTCCCTGGGTCTGTCTCCTTTGTGGCCCGTCTCTGGTTAAAGTTCAGCTTTATCAGCCCTTTTGGGGGAAAATCTAATCCGTCAATATCCATTTGCACGTGCCCTGTGGAGTCAAGAGGAAGCACTTCCGTCCGGACGGCTCATGCCTCTAATTGAATATCTCAGCCTCGCCGCTACTTCAAGACGATGTTAACACTCAATTAATTTCTTAGTGCACAAGATAGCAGTTCACTTCTCAAACAACCCAGCTAACAAAATACTGTAAGTTCTAACAAAACATGTTCTAACCTTCCCATTAAGTTACAAAAACGTTATTTTGTAATGTTCTCTGAACGTTTAAAACATCCAGTTTTTTTTATATTTAAATAAAATGTTTTGGTAATACTTTATAATAAGTATACAGTAATAAAGTGCTTACAAATCGTTAAAGGGATAGTTCACCCAAAAATGAAAATAACCCCATGATTTACTCACCCTCAAGCCATCCTTAGGTGTATATTACTTTCTTCTTCCAGATGAATACGATCAGAGTTATATTAAAAAAATATCCTGGCTCATCCAAGCTTTATAATTACAGTGACAATGAATAAAGAACTCACTATTTGTATATAGCCTATTAATATATTAACAATATAGAGAGTACAATATATGAATTAACTATAAACTAATAGTTTGAAAAAGATTTGTAAGTGCTTTACTACTGTATACATTTAAAAAAAATGTTCGAAGAATGTCCAACCAAAACATATATAAATAACGTATTTAGGCTAATGTTTTAAGAACATTATCAGAGACCAGATAACTTTTAATGAACATTCTATTAATGTTACCGGAAGAACGTTTGTTCATAACTTTGAGCAGAGCCTAAAAACGTTTTGCCAATGGCCGATGACTTAAGAAAATTTACCGGCCAAAAATATTTTTTACCAGCCATGACACAAAAACAGGTAATTATGACACTTAAATTTTAGTTTAATACTAGTAAAAATTCACAATCCTCTGTTCTAATTTCGATACCACAGCTAAAACTACTAGCTTAACTAGTATAAATTGAATAGCCCACACACACAAAAATGGTTCTTCCGGGGTTCTTTGGGGTGGTTAAGGTGCTATGTAGCACCACTGCCATACAAAGAATCTGTTAAGCCCCTGTATAGTTCTTTAAATGTTCTCTAACTCTCTCTTAATCTCTGTAAGAAAGGGAAAGGGAAAGGATAAATACAACATTAAAATACAGTGTATTTCCTGAAGATAATGGGGATAATGTGGTTCTCAACATTTTGCCCCCAAGGCCCCCCTATAAGGAAATATTTCAGGGCTTCCACTTGAGACTTTTTGACCTCAGTAAATTCCCGTTCAAAGCAAACATATGAGAGTGGAGTAACAGATCTAAAATCGAAGGAGGAGAATGGGGTGGTTCTATGGTTCTATATAGCACCATTTGACCATTTGTGTTGTATAGCACCTTTAAAGATAGGTGCTATATATAGCACTTTAAGTGGTTCCCCCGATTACATTTTTGTTTAGAGTGTACATTTTAAAGACAAGTAATAAAATAAGAACAAACAATCAAATTACAAGCAATAGCACAAACAATAGCACAAACAATACAACAAAAATACAAAAGAAATCAACTCTTCAGGCAGATCTAATAGTTTTCAGGTACTAAAATGTAGTGTAGGCTAATCAAATAAATAATACTGCATAGTCTTCATATCCTTTTTAACGTTCAAGAGCAGTGGGGTTTTTTTCTTCTTTGTCCTTTGTTGTTTGATTTAACATTAAAAACTAGCACTATCACCTCCCCCCATAAAAAATGCAATAAAATAATATTCACAATTCACATGTTATTCACTAGTAACATTTGTTTAATTAAAAACAAATAAATACAGTGCATTCTAAAATTTGTTGACAGATTATTTTTCAGATTATTTTTGACCGCATTATAGTTCAGAAAATAATTTAAACATGTTTCTTTGGAATTATATTAATTGTGAAAAGTGATAAATCTGAAATTAATGATTCATTATGTAAGTGGGTGAAAAAAACTGAATATGGAATCAATATTTACAGAAATAATTTTCTTACATTTGCCTTGGCATTAGGCTATATAAAAGCCAATTATTCAAGGGTTTGGTTTGAACATTATCTTATTAGCATTATCTGGTAAAAATGTACATCAGGAATAAAAATGTGGTCTGAGTTTCACAAACGAAAACCGCTGACAGGCTGAATGGAAATTTAAAGCCTCTGTCAATAGGTGGCGCTTATAGAATAGCAGAAATCTCACTTCTTTCCATAAATGCTGTGTCTGCATGGGACTGTTGCTTACTATCTAGTTCAATAAGAAGTCCATCCATCCATCCATCTTCTTCCGCTTATCCGGGGCCGGGTCGCGGGGGCAGCAGTCTAAGCAGAGATGCCCAGACTTCCCTCTCCCTAGACACTTCCTCCAGCTCTTCCGGGGGGACACCGAGGCGTTCTCAGGCCAGCTGGGAGACATAGTCCCTCCAGCGTGTCCTCGGTCTTCCCCGGGGCCTCCTCCCGGTTGGACATGCCCGAAACACCTTCCCGGGAAGGCGTTCAGGAGGCATCCAGAACAGATGCCCGAGCCACCTCAGCTGTCCCCTCTCGATGTGGAGGAGCAGCGGCTCTACTCCGAGTTCCCCCCGAGTGACTGAGCTTCTCACCCTATCTCTAAGGGAGCGCCCAGCCACCCGGCGGAGAAAGCTCATTTCGGCCGCCTGTATCCGGGATCTTGTCCTTTCGGTCATGACCCAAAGCTCATGACCATAGGTGAGAGTAGGAACGTAGATTGACCGGTAAATCGAGAGCTTCGCCTTACGGCTTAGCTCTTTCTTCACCACGACAGACCGGTACATCGACCGCATTACTGCAGAAGCTGCACCGATCCGTCTGTCAATCTCCCGTTCCATCCTCCCCTCACTCGTGAACAAGACCCCTAGATACTTGAACTCCTCCACTTGAGGCAGGAACTCTCCACCAACCTGAAGTGGGCAAGCCACCCTTTTCCGACAATAAGAAGTCAACTAACTTTATTTAGCATTTTTCCTTTTTACTATAGCATTTGTTACAGTATGAAAAATAGCAACCTACACAGAGAAAAGTAGCTAGGCTACAACATGTTAGTTGTAATATAAATCTATAGTGAAAAATATATTCCCATTATAGATTATAAATTATAAATTCTACAAGTTAGTCAAAATTTACCACAATAAATACAATAATTTGAGCGCCACTCGTGTACACAAATATTGATCCTTAGAAGTCGTAAAACGCAAACAGCCCTGGGCAAAAAGTAAGTATATGGCGTATACGTGCATATGGCCCCGACTACACCACTGGTCTTAAGACATCAATGTGTCATCACGAGCCACAGGGTTTAATTTGGATTTGTCTGTGCATGTTTTTTTTTTTTTTACTCTCAGATTTTGCGCAAGAAAGCATGAAAGAGAGCTCAAATTCACGTCTTAAAACGTCACATTGGTGACGTCACATTAAACTTCCCACAGCACAAATTCCGTTTTGCATGTTCCAGCGCTTGAATATTTACATTGGAAAGGTTGAAACTTTCATGATGATGCAGCTCTGACCCGTCAACTGTACAGGCCGTCATTCACGTTTGTTCACGTTCATGGTATCACAACATTGCATTGTTAGAATTCAAAAAATGGTTACTGGCCAACTGGAGACTGACACAGTTTCATATACTTGCCAACACCGATTTAGTGTTAATTTTAGGCCCTGGCTTTGAGAGAACCTTTCCAAAATGTTAACAACAGTCCTGAGAACGTTCCCTGTTAGCTGGGAAAGCGGCCACCATTAGTTCACCTGCACTGCTTGATAGAACATGCCAAGAACATCCCTAGTCTCTGCATTTATCCTCTGACGTTTTGTGGCTTCCAAACATCTGTTGCTTCCGAACATCACAATAATTAATTGGACTTCCTTTATATAATGTCTGTGTACTGTCTCACCACATCTCTTGTGTGCGAATCTCACCACATGAATGAAACGAAGGCTTCTGTGTGGTGACGCACATGTCTGTCTGCCTCTCGGGATGAGCCGTGCCTTTGTTCTCCTCTTAGGTGTGGTTTGAATATTCATGCTGTATATGCAGTACAACCCAAAAACAGGAAAAAAAAAAGGATCAGAAGTAAACTTATGGAATGGACTACTAGATCACTATTCACCTTCAGACAAAGCCACATAAAGAAACGGGCTTGTAATCTCCATTGGTGTGAGTGCAGATGTGAAGCCAGAGCGATGATCTGTAGTGACGTGCTATTCAGAAGCACATCTGCCAGGGCTGGATCCTGCACTCATCTAAAGCTAATGCAGCAGGGTATTGTATATGCCAATTGGCAGCGGGACAGGAAATTGGAAATTCAAAATGCAATCACTTGATTAATCTGCAGATAGACACATGTGAGTGTGATTCTCTCTTAATAATTTAGCCCTGCTGGTTCTGTCAAATCGTTCGAAATGCTTGCTGTGTGTTAGTCTGTAAGGGACCAAACAATGGCAAAATAATCCAAAAAGTTAAATAAGGAAAATACTGTGATTTTTATTTATTTATTTATTTATTTAAATTGACTGAAGTAAAAAAAAAAAATCTGAATATATATATAGCCTACTGTAATATAATTTATTTTTATATTTTAAGTTTTCATTTTAATATTTTAAGTTAAAGAAATTGGATGTGCTTTTATTAGTTTTTTTTGGGGGGGTTATATATTTCTCTTAGCTTTAATATATATTTTATATATTTCATTTCAGCTTTGTCATAAAAAAATAAAAATAAAAAATAAAACATTTTTAAGACTTTTATAGTTTATTTTTAGTACTGAAATGTATTAAATTTCATTTAGGTGCCAAGGCAACACACCTAATTTTTGTTTACATTTATATATATAACATACCTAAAAGAAGTTTAAGTTTTTCATCTAATATTTTTTTTTTTTTTTTTTTTTTTTTATCATATTAGTTTTAGTTTATAATAACAACACTGAAAAAGTCATAATGACATTAAGTTGGGAAAATAATGACAGCATATACACTCACCTAAAGGATTATTAGGAACACCATACTAATACTGTGTTTGACCCCCTTTCGCCTTCAGAACTGCCTTAATTCTATGTGGCATTGATTCAACAAGGTGCTGAAAGCATTCTTTAGAAATGTTGGCCCATATTGATAGGATAGCATCTTGCAGTTGATGGAGATTTGTTGGATGCACATCCAGGACACGAAGCTCCCGTTCCACCACATCCCAAAGATGCTCTATTGGGTTGAGATCTGGTGACTGTGGGGGCCATTTTAGTACAGTGAACTCATTGTCATGTTCAAGAAACCAGTTTGAAATGATTCGAGCTTTGTGACATGGTGCATTATCCTGCTGGAAGTAGCCATCAGAGGATGGGTACATGGTGGTCATAAAGGGATGGACATGGTCAGAAACAATGCTCAGGTAGGCCGTGGCATTTAAACGATGCCCAATTGGCACTAAGGGGCCTAAAGTGTGCCAAGAAAACATCCCCCACACCATTACACCACCACCACCAGCCTGCACAGTGGTTACAAGGCATGATGGATCCATGTTCTCATTCTGTTTACGCCAAATTCTGACTCTACCATCTGAATGTCTCAACAGAAATCGAGACTCATCAGACCAGGCAACATTTGGTGAGCTTGTGCCAATTGTAGCCTCTTTTTCCTATTTGTAGTGGAGATGAGTGGTACCCGGTGGGGTCTTCTGCTGTTGTAGCCCATCCGCCTCAAGGTTGTGCGTGTTGTGGCTTCACAAATGCTTTGCTGCATACCTCGGTTGTAATGAGTGGTTATTTCAGTCAAAGTTGCTCTTCTATCAGCTTGAATCAGTCGGCCCATTCTTCTCTGACCTCTAGCATCAACAAGGCATTTTCGCCCACAGGACTGCCGCATACTGGATGTTTTTCCCTTTTCACACCATTCTTTGTAAACCCTAGAAATGGTTGTGCGTGAAAATCCCAGTAACTAAGCAGATTGTGAAATACTCAGACCGGCCCGTCTGGCACCAACAACCATGCCACGCTCAAAATTGCTTAAATCACCTTTCTTTCCCATTCTGACATTCAGTTTGGAGTTCAGGAGATTGTCCTGACCAGGACCACACCCCTAAATGCATTGAAGCAACTGCCATGTGATTGATTGATAAGATAATTGCATTAATGAGAAATTGAACAGGTGTTCCTAATAATCCTTTAGGTGAGTGTATGGCTGTTTCTCAATACCAAGTACGCCAACTTCTGACTTGCGTCCTTGGTAGTTCAGACTTGCAAGTTCGACTCGGGAAAACGAACTCCAGAGGACGGGGGGAATCGCCGTCAGTCGTCAATTGTGAAACGTCATCAGTTGCTGCCAAGTACTGTTCCAATTCAAAGTTCACATCTAGCCAAGTACAGTTCAAATCCCCAGATGTGTCCTTGATCCACCCCTTTTATCAAGGATGCATCGAGAGGACACTTGTGGACTTCAGACAGACCGGTATCCCAGAAAGCATCTCGCACCAACAAGCAAACATCAATAGCGGATGAGAAACCCCTCGTAATTTAAAAATACTACTGTTAATGTTTCACAAAATGTAGTTTTAAGGCTTTTTCAGGCGAGAATGTACTTGTTTAAAGCTCAAATCTGTGGTTTATTTATAAAGAGAGCGCCTTTTTGAAAATTTGATCTGGCGTTTTCGGAGTTGTGAGATCCAGTCGATCAACGGCGCTCGGCGGGCGCTCTCCCCGCCGAGAGCAGCCTTAACACGGCTAGTCCTTCTGACGCCTGCCGCTGGCTCTGATGTCTTCAGATATAATTTGTCTTCTAACAGGCGATCTTTGGTCTCATTAATCTATAATTTGTTCCCTGGCAAATCGTTTTGACTGAGGGCAAAGTGAAGTTTCATAACTTTATATTTTTAGGCTATTAAACACATAAACTGACATTTTAACAAAAATAGACTGGGTTGTGTTTTATGTCATAATTAATTTTATTACAGTAATAATCACACTTGTCTGAACCACATATTAATGTTTTTTTTTTTTTTTTTTTTAAACGAAAAGAGGCAGGGTTTTTAATATTTCGTTTTGTTATAAATATATATGCAATAACATTGCCTGCACAACATTTGTGTGGCTATAATGTGTTTCATATTTTTTTAATGAAAATAAAAAGAGGCAGAGTTGTGTTTTATCATATATTTCGTTTTATTGTAGCCTAAAATATACATACACTGAGTAACTCTATCAAGAACGCTGCTGTTCCATTAGCAGAGTACCGGACTATTGTCCTCCCGTCCTCGGGAGTTCGTTCTCCGGAGTTGAACTTGGCGAGCCTGAATTAACTACCACGGACGCAAGTTAGAAGTTCGCGAAGGCCTACTTGGTATAGAGAAACGTATATTTTAGGCTACAATAAAACGAAATATGTCATAAAACACCACTGCCTCTTTTCATTTACAAAAAAATCTTAAACATATTAGCCACACAAATGTCGTTCAGGCAGCTACATTGCTTATCTTATATATTTATAACAAAATGAAGTATAAAACACAACCCTGCCTCTTTTCGTTTAGATTTAAAAAAAACAATAGGCCTATATTAAACATTAGCCTAATATGTGGTTTAGGGTGATCAGATTTCTGAAATGGAAACCGGGGACATTTCCTATTTGAGTGGTCAAAATATCACTAAAATCTCATTTGTTATTATCTTTTCATTAAAAAACGGGACAATATATTTTTAAATGTTTTTGTTTGTTTATTTGTTGTTGTTGTTGTTGTGGGCTCTCTATATTATTATTAACATTATAATTATTCTGATTTAGTTTGATTATTAGGATTTTTATGTGGTTTTAATACAATTCAACGCACCCGCAAAAAAAAACAGTTAATAGTTGCCATTGTAAATAACAAGCAGTTCAAAACAATATTATAACATGACTGAACAAAAACACATTACAAAAATAAAACAAAAATATTAAAAATAAAACTATTTAACAAATATTTTAACATTTTATAATTGTATTTAATATTTTAATTTTCACAAGTTTATACTACTATATAAGTAATACATTAAAACAAACTTTTTTTACTTCAAATGTTTTATTAGGCTTGTGCTTAAAAATAAATCTTACTATCCTAAATTGGTCTTGTTTTGCATTTTAGGCTTATTTTAAGCAGAAATGATGTGTATTCTGGATGTGTTGCAACTGACAAAACAATGCCGCACCCCGTGATGATAATGTCGCTCTGCTCTCGGTTACGTTAGTAGAGGCTCGCGCACAACCAAGTTCAGCCTATCATGCGGGGGTGTTGGGGGGCATGGCATTACTGATCGTTGCGTCCGTTGGTCTGAGATGCATTCTGGGATACCGGTCTGTCTGAATTCTCCTCTCGATGCATCCTCGATAAAAGGGGCGGATCAAGGACAAATCTGTGGATTTGAACTGTACTTGTCTATGGCTAGATGTGAACTTTGAATTGGAACAGTATTGGGCAGCGACTGATGACGTTTCACAAGTCCACGAGAACACAAGTACAGACAAGAACGCATATTGAGAAACGGCCCGATGTGAGAGAACAATTCCTGAAAATATTATAAAATGGCAGGGGTTATGGAGATACGAAGGCTGCGGTTGAGTTGATGTCAATCACTGTTGTTTTTCCGTGGCCTTCGGAAACACATGGCTTTTTGTAGTGCAGTCTCAGATCCTCTAATGAACTTGGCTGGCTTTAATTGACTTTAGTGTAGAACAGCAAAGCCCTGTTGATAGAGATTTACTCACACCTCTCAGTCTGTTTAGCTGTCTGAAGAGTGATTCCTTCTCCCGCTCCCTCTAGTATTGATTTTTCAAATACACTGGTTATGGATTCAGTGCCTCCTATTTGTTCATTTATCCTCCGAATGATCTCATGGCCTGACGCTAAGCTGTTTTGATGTGACTTAACACTAAATTCAGACTTTTTTCCTTCTTTTTTTTAATGTGAGGCTGCTGAATGTTAGAAGGGAAAGGTCAACATTTCGAATGATATCTCATAAGTTGAGGCCAAGGCTGTCGTGTTCTCACTGACCAATAATTCTTGCTCAGATCGATTTAAGTTGCATTTAAATCAGGAGTTCAAGTTGAGAAATGTGAATATGAATGAATTATCAAAGTCCCTTTCAGCCCACTGGCGCCTCAAGTGGATAAAAAAACATCCTGAGACTCAAATATTCTTCATTATTATATAAGTGTTTCTTCAACTTTTAGATTCTTTTTACTGAATTTATTCAATTGAAAATTTTGACTTGTTTTATTTTTGCTACTTTTTAGATGCTTGTGTAGATTTGATTGTTTTCCCTCGTTCCGAACGCAGACTTTTTAAGTCTTAAAATATGGAAACTCATATCTATTTGTCTGTTTCCCTCAGATACGGAGGCAGGGTGGTATTCAGTTGTTGGTGGACCTGTTGGATCACAGGATGGCTGAAGTACACAGAAGCGCCTGCGGTGCCTTGAGGAACCTCGTTTACGGCAAGGCCAATGATGATAATAAAATAGCTTTGAAGAACTGTGGTGGGATCCCTGCACTGGTCCGTCTGCTGCGCAAGACCTCTGATGTGGAAGTCAGAGAACTAGTCACAGGTAAGAACTTCTGCTGGCTCTGACATGCCTCTTTTCAGTTTAGGTTTTATTATAGACATTTTTATTTCCTCTATCACAGTGTTTCAGGAAAGAGGATTTTCTTGTGCCAGATAAGTCGTCATTTCTCTCTCTCTCTCACTCTCTCTTTTCATCAGCCATTACTCCAGTCTTCAGTGTCACATGATCCTTCAGAAATCATTCTAATATGCTGATTTTATAAATGATTGATAGTCAATAGTTATTATCAATGTTGGAACCAAGGCTGCTTAATATTTTTTTGGAACCTGTGATACTTTTTTTCAGGATTAATAAAAAGTTCAAAAGAACATAATTTATTCAAAATAGAAACCTTTTCTAACAATATACATATTTACTATCACTTTTTATCATTTAACACAATTTAACTTGCTGAATAAAAGTATTAATTTCTTTTTAAAAAAGAAAGAAAAAAAGGACTGACCCCAAACTTTTGAATGGTAAGTGTATATTGTTACAAAAGATTTCTATTTTGAATAAATGTTTTTAAAAAAAGAGTATTTTTTAAACTTTTATTAATCAAAGAATCCTGAAAAGGGGGGGGGGATCATACCTAATAATCAATAAGTCTGAACCTCATATGAAATTCTTGCTTGTGGTTTTGTTATTTTCTTTTATTATTTAAAGAACAATGTACAATGGAAGGATGTTTTAATAATAGATGACTTCGTTTTTGGCTGTAGGTTGCTGTATATGTATGGAGTATTATAATGTTTATTTATTATTATTATTTCATTTTCTTTTTTCCCCAATCTTTTTTTCTAGTGAATCAGTTCATTCAGATGGTTCATAGAAATTATCAGCAAGTCACTATGTACTACATAGGGGAGAGCGGGGCACAACCTAACGCTTTTTTACTTTCTCAGTTTGTGTAAATCAACTCGGGGTTAAGAGTATTTCTTTTTTCCCACAATCATTTCACACATGTCTAGCACAATTATGTGGTTTAGTTTCATTAATACAGTGTATACTTTTTTCTTGATTTACCCCGAAAGAATGGAAGGGAAATGTGACAACATGCCCCATAGGTGGGGAACATTGTAACATGACCAAATGACAGCTTAAAATGTTATCTGATATAATCCAAAAAATATCTAAAACAAACAAAAATATTTTGTTAATAAAATACAATTATTAACTTTTTTAAATAAAATAATGGCATTTTTTTAAAATATACTAATGTTTGAGTTTGATAACTATACTATACAGCATAGTCAAAAACATAATAATAATGAATTATTTCTGAACATTGACTCTCAGTCATTATTCACCATTTTCTCATGGTTTCTCAAAAGAATGCATAAAAGTATAGAATATAATGGCATATTTCTAATAGGGGCTCATTGTAACACAGTGTTACAATGCACCCCGCCTGCACAACTGGGAATTAAACCGCGGCTTGTGTCTTCTGCTAGTTACATCAGCATTAAAGACCTATTTCAACGGTTAAATAACAGATATTAGATTAAAATAATATCAGATTTGTCTTATTTTAAATAAACACAAAAAACAGAGATGAAAAATTAACTTAAGTAATTTACTTTTGCTATGGTTAAATAAATGTAAATCCACTAAGTTTGGTCATCCTGGCATGCGTGGAAAGTGTTAAACCATGTGTGTTACAACTAAACCTGCGTTAGGTTGTGCCCCACGCTCCCCTACATAATCCTACTATGCTTATGACACTTATGTACATTTTATTTTATGTTCAGAATGTTTCCAATCCTGTAATTTAGCAATGTTAAAAGTTAAAATTCTCTGTCTTGTCCATTTAATGATGAGCTACAGAAAGAGATATTTTCTACAAAATAAATGCCCTGTCACAAAAACAAAACAAAAAAACCCATCCCCAAAGGCTTTGCATTCCCAAACATGCTTTTAAATTGTTTCTGTAACGGAATGGATAGACTTTGGAGCAGAGCCACGCTGGAAATGCCTGCTATGCGCTGAATTCAGATTAACATATAAATTAAAAGCAGTGCACACAGGGCACTTAGAGAGACTCCCTGTCACAAATTAATCAGCGCGCTGGAAGCCTCAAGGTCTCTGGCTGCCCAGAGGATTCTCAGCCTCTCAATCTCAAGTAAAGCAGCACATCTGAGTCATGCTTTGCCTGCTTGTTTGACTCTGCAGGAACGCGCTTATTTTTCGACATGCAGAAAGTAAATGTAGCCATATTGACCCACTTGGACCTGATGGTCAGGTGTCCTGTCAGCCTGCTGTCCTGTCAGTGGCTCTGAGATCTTTCTATCTTGGAATATGTTCAAACACAGTTTGAAAACCAACGTCTCTACAAATGTCTCATTTGCAGCCACACTGCAAATCACTTTTTTTTTATTTCACATTCACCTATAAGCCTTTTACATAGTGTTTCAGTTTATGAATTTTGTATTGGAGAAAGGTTGTGAAGCTTTAAAACGCTCACGCGTCTTTTATTATGCATCATCAAACCAAATAAGTTGTGCAACACATTTTGACATATAGTTTTTGTTTAGAGGCTCTACAGAGCCAACATGAAAGATAAATAGAGGAGTGTTTGGCTTTTGTGAGCACGAGCATGTTCCTTTATGAATCGCATGGCTATGAAGAACAGATGGAATACTGGTCTGCAGGAACAGGAAGCTCGCAAGACACCCAGACGACAGAACATCCCCTGAGAAACTGTCTGAATCTTTTGGCAGCAAGAGATGTTTGAATTGCACTACTCAGTGCGATCGTATGCTGAAATAAGGGAGGATTCTTGCAGCGTCTGGGTTTTGTCTCTTGCTGCAGTTCTCTAGCATACGGCCTTGTCTCAAATGGTGCGCTTGATGTGAATATTTTATCCATTTGCACTACTGTTTAGTAAGAAGTCTTGTATGCTCACCAAGGCTGTATTTATTTGATCAAAAATACAGTAAAACATTAATATTGTGAAATATTAGTACAATTTATGGCAAAGTTGAATTTTCAGCATCATTACTCCAGTCTTCAGTGTCACATGACCCTTCAGAAATCATTCTAATATGAGTATTCTGAGTTCAAGAATTATTTCTTATTATCAGTGTTGAAAACAGTCGTGCTGCTTAATACAATTTTGTGGAAAGGAAACCATGATACACTATTTTCAGAATTCTTAAATCTTTTGGTAACATGGTTTTTAATGTTTTACATCTGCTACGTTAAAAAAAAAAAAGCGTACTAAATACTAGCGGTGTAATGGCACACAAAAATGACAGTCCGTACGTACCTCGGTATTGAAGTCACGGTTCGGTACGGGTTCAATACAGCAAGAGGGAGAAAAATTAATAAAAAGTTTAATAAAAATGTTTTATTAAACAGTGGTTTACTGAACAAATTGTGTCTCTGTCTTTAAATAAATTATAATTACAATTTTCTTAAGGAGAAAAAGTTTAGGGACTATATATAGGGATCCCTTACATGCACATTACTATAATTTTAAAGGTTACAATTAGGCTAACAACAGAACCCAAACTATTAAATTCAGTTGCTATTTATTTTTAGATATAATAATCCAAACTTACATAAAAATTGTATGCAAACATGTAAATTGCAGTTTTTGCACTTCTAAATCGAATTATAAAATGATGTTTCTACTCCACTTCGTTGTTCAAATATATTAATTTACACAGTGGCCATCATAGCTTGTTTTCATGACTTTATTTAAACATACAGTCATGTGAAAATGTTAGGACACCCTATTGAATGCAAGGTTTTCTATATCAGGACATAATAAAAAATCATCTAATGCTCGGCAGGTTTTAAAATTGGGAAATATTCAGATGAACAACAACACATGACATATTACACTGTGTCATTATTTATTTATCACAAATAGAGTCAAGCTGTAAAAACCATGGTTGACAAAGTTAGGACACACTATCATTAAATTGCCTGTAGATCCACTTTGAGCAGCACTAACTTAAAG
The DNA here is from genome assembly GCA_023566225.1 of Romanogobio albipinnatus. NCBI lineage: Eukaryota > Metazoa > Chordata > Actinopteri > Cypriniformes > Gobionidae > Romanogobio > Romanogobio albipinnatus. The sequence goes on along the minus strand of CM042260.1, from coordinate 26,457,278 downwards.
TAATCCTTTTCTGCATGATTTATCAGTCTCTCACATCATTCACTCTTTACAACATTTCTTTATTTTGTTGAGGTTTGTGGGCATTTGTCTAAGCACAGCTCTTGTATGTCAGTATGAGGTCTGAACTTCGACTGGGCCATTGCAACACCTTCGTTCTTTTCTTTTTCAGCCATTCTGTTGTAGATTTGCTGGTGATCTTCAGATCATTGACCCCATTTTAGCCAAGCTTTAGCTGATGGACAGATGGTCTCACATTTGACTCTATAATACTTTGGTATACAGAGGAGTTCATGGTCGACTCAATGACTGTGAGGTGCCCAGGTCCTGTGGCTACAAAACAAACCCAAAATCATCACCCCTCCACCAGCATGCTTGACTTTTTGTATGAAGTGTGCTGATATGCTCTTTTGGTTGTCACCAAACTTGGCGCTGTGCATCTCCACTTTGGTCTTGTCTGTCCAAAGGACATTGTTCTAGAAGTCTTATGGTTTGTTCAGATGCAATTTTGCAAATCTACGCCATGCTGCGATTTAGATTTTTTTTTTAGAGAGAAGGGGCATTCTCCTGGCAACCCTTCCAAAAATGCCATACTTTGCCCATCTATTTCTAATTGTGCTGTCATGAACTGTCATTTTAACTTTGCTGGTGGTCAGTTAATCAAAGACATTTGTTTAGCAGTGCCTGACCATTACTTACCCTCTTAATTCCTATGTTAACAGTAAGGGTGTCCTAATTTTGTCACCCATGGCTTTTCCATTTTGGCTTTATTTTTGCTAAATAAATAATGACACGTGTTATGTCATGTGTTGTTGTTCATCTGAGGTTTTATTTTCCAAATTAAGATCTGCCAAGGACCAGATTTTTCTTTTTTTATGTCCTGATACAGGAAACCATGACTTCAATAGGGTGTTCTAACATTTTCACATGACTGTACATTAAACATATACATTAAATAATCAAGACAGGTTAAGTAAAATATAGGCTAATGAATATACTCGTATAGTGCAAATATTTAGCGAAAGAGTTCATTTCTCTAGCGAACTAACAAGCTGTGGACACTGAATGACTGAGGTAAATGTTACTTTTGATGTCTTGAGTGATTACACAAGATATGTTTCAGTAAGTTGTATTATACCTTTCAACATACCTTCAGATGTTCATTCATGATTATTCTGTTACTAGTATTAAAGAGGAAGAGATGTGCGCATTCACTCACTTGAACTGAGGCAGGCATACAGAGATATGTCACACCACATCAAAGAGCATCAAAATGCCATTTATTGTTTGAATTTCGTGATAAAATGGACAGAATTTGAGAGATGAGACTTTGTTTCTTATAGAAAGTAACAAACACAGAGCTTATTGCAATTATTGGTGGTTAAAAGTGTTTAATGGGCTACACTCCAAACTGAAAGACACGTACCGAAAATTCTCTGTACGAATGCGTGTACCGCTACACCCCTACTAAAAACTGAAACAGATAATCTGATAATATAGGCATCGCAGCATGGCAGTTTACCATATGAAAGATAGATAGGCTAAATGTTCCTTCTGAAATCTACTATAGTCCTTGGTTTTAAAATAGAGCTCAGAGAGTTGCACTTGAATAAATAGTTTTAAAGTGTTAAATATTTTCCATAGTCTAGTTATCGCTTTAGGTTGCTGTTAGATGATGATCTGAATCTTAAAATAGACAGAAACCATTAAATATTGTCAGGCGGTCAAGCAGGCAGTCAGGCGGACAAGCAGATACAGACCTCGTATCTCCATATTTCGTGGTTTTTTTTTTCATACATCATTACTATTGGTCACCCTTTACGTCTGCCTGTGGGTTTTGAAAATACTTATACCCACAATATCAACAATGAAAATTCAAATTCAACTATTTACATCCGTCTCCACAGAGGCATGCTGTCAAGTGAAGATGTCTGTGGGATTTTTGTTCGGTACAGTGAGACCCTAGTGAAATGAAGCAGTCTAAATCTAGGCCTGTGTTCTGCTGGCATGAGATTTGATCTTGGTCAATGTCACCACTGACGACAATTATGTCCTTGTAGTGCTCTAGTATTAAGCCTTCCTCTCTTTCTCTTCCTTTCTCTCTCTCTCGTTCCCTCATGAGAAGCGGTCTCTGATTAGATACCCTCTCAGTTCAGCAATCAAGGTTGTTCTTCCCTGTTCAGAATGCATGCTTCTGTTCAAAGACAGACTGTTCAGAAAGTGAAAGTCAAGAAGATAAATGAGCGACAGGCGACTACTAGAAATAGTGACAGCAATAAGAATCTCACATATTTATAAATATATACAGAATAAGACACACGCTATTGAATTTTAAGGCAGATAACGATAACTGATAATCATCTGCTTGTTGACAATACGATCATTTTACATATTAGCATTTTAACCCTTTTGACTGAAACAGTTCAGCTCAGTTTGCACAAAACATATTCTTGCTAGATGGCAATTGAATGCCTTGAATGTTGTGCTTGAATGTGGTGCTTATGGTGCAGAAATGTTAGCAATTTTGATCTTGCGAAAGATCAAGGCAAAAGATATAAAATTTGATTTCTCAATATTAGGAAGGTCATAATGTTATGCCTGATCGGTGTATATATTAGTGCTGTCAGCACGCAGTTAGATTACTTTAGAAGTCGGTAGTTTATCACCCTGAGCATCTACAAGCACCTGTAACCCTGGTAGGAGGAAATTTCCATTCTAAAGGCCCTTTCACACCGGACACGTAGCGAAAAAGCGAAGCGGGAAAAATATTTTGTGTGCGAATAGTTCGCGTCAAAACCATTCACATCAGCCGCCACACAAATTTGCGACGTCTGTGACGTTTCAGATCTCCAACATTCCAAAACATCCGTGGCGACAGCTGAGAAAACACGGACACTTCCGAAAAACCGAAAAGAAGGTTTTGGGTGTAAAAGAACAGAGAGTCTGAAGGGGAGTATGCTAATCTTGTACAGGAGCTAAATCTTTATCATGGCCGGTTCCACACTTACTTTCAAATGTCCGTGGGAGTCCTCCAGCAGCCATATCACCCTGTAGCCCAAGACTGGTTTCCCACTGGAGCTAAGCAGGACTGAGCCTGGTCAGTACCTGGATGGGAGACCAACTGGGAAAACTAGGTTGCTGCTGGTAGAGGTGTTAGTGAGGCCAGCAGGGGGTGCTCACCCTGTGGTCTGTGTGGGTCCTAACACCCTAGTATAGTGATGGGGACACTATACTGTAACAAGCACCGTCCTTCGGATGAGACGTTAAACCGAGGTGCTGACTCTCTGTGGTCATTAAAAATCCCAGGATGCCCATCGATAAAGAGTAGGGGTGTAACCCCGGCATCCTGGCCAAATTTGCCCATTGGCCCCTGTCCATCATGGCCTCCTAATCATCCCCATATATATACGATTGGCATCATCCCTCAGTCTCCTCTCCACCAATCAGCTGGTGTGTGGTGGGCGTACTGGCGCAAAATGGCTGCCGTCGCATCATCCAGGTGGATGCTGCACATTGGTGGTGGTTGAGGAGATTCCCCCCTTCTATATGTAAAGCGCTTTGAGTAGCTTGAAAAGCGCTATATAAATGTAATAAATTAATAGCACCGCATCTGACAAAGACAAACCACAAACTTCAGGAACCAATTGATCCGGAGCAGCTGTGTTTCCAGTTGAATCACAATGTAAACATTTAAGTGCCACAGTTGTACTGGCGGAAACACATTCACTTTCTATAGTCGCGGACACAATTAAGTTTAGAAAAAAATATACGAGTTTACCTCGAAAGGTTATGTTATCGTTGTCTGTAGCCTACAGTGGGCAAACACAGCTGCATCTGTACAGCTATAACTACAACTACAGCTGTAATCTCATGAGAAATGCGATACCTGGCAATGGTTAATGTTGATTGAATAGCTAATGACATCAACTGGACATTTCGTCACCTTTGTTTCCTTGTATGTGATTGGTTTTAGCCTTTTCCGTCGCTGCGAGAGTGTCAAAAAACCGACATCGAAACGGAAAAAATAAACGTTGTTTTTTCGCGTTCGGTGTGGAAGCACTCATTACTCAGCTGATCAAAAAATAAAGCGCGTCAAAATAGAGTCTAGTGTGAAAGGACCTTAATCCTTATGTAGCGTTCACACCGGACGCGAATAATTTGCGCGAAGTTGGACGCTTGAACATTTTGAGTTTACTCGCTTCATTCGCATGTGAAATTCGCTTCATTCGCGCGTGACATTCACTTCACAACAGACGCGAATTCGCGTCATGGGAGGGGCTTCTGCCAGCCGGCTCGTCTCGTTGAGAAATGGCTGACATGGGCTGTGTTTACACATTTTTGTTAAAATCTACTGTTAATGTGTGACAAAACGTAGTTTTAAGACTTTTTCAGGCGAGAATGTAGTTGTTTAAAGCTCACATCTGTGGTTTATTTATAAAAAGAGTGCCTATTTGAACATGTGATCTGGCGTTTTCGTAGTTGTGAGCTCCAGTGGATCAGCGGTGCTCCACACTCGTTAACCCCGGTGAGATTAGCCTTTCCTCGGCCAGTCCTTCTGCTGTCTGCCGCTGGCTCTGATGTCTCTGTGGTGTCTCGAGCTATAATTCGTCTTGTGTATATGTAACGGCCAATCTTTGGTCTCATGGATCTATAATTTGTTCCCTGCAAATCGTTTAGGCTGAGGGCAAAGTGAAGTTTCATTACTTTTTTATTTTTAGGCTATAACTTTACGTTACCTTTATGTTTGTAGCCGACTATAGCACTGACTTTGAATGTTTGACTGAATTGTTTGCTTTATTTCATGTATAGCTTATTATACCTTTTACTTATACTTTTGTATTATTGATCAGACATAAACTTGCAAGAGACTGTGTTGTGTTTCATGTCATTTAATGTTATCACAGTGATAATCATATTGTCTGAAGCAGATATTAATTTACAGATTTTCTCCTCATTGCGAATATCCGCCAAAGTTCAGATTTGTCAACTTGGTCGATTCGTGCCATTTGCACGAATCACGCGTCAAACGCTCAATTCGTGCCGTGTCATTCGCGCGAATCGCACCGCAGAATGTCTATTCGCGTTTTTGCATTGACTTAACATGTAAATCACTCGCGCGAATCGCGTCCAGTGTGAATGCACCATTATAAAATAAAAGTTAAGACACTGTTTTCTCATTAATGCTTGAATTTAGTCAACATGCATCTTGATACTGCCACCCCCCCCCCACCCCCCGCCACTGATTGTTTGTGATCTTGGTGATGTACAGGAGTCATACAGTATAAGCGGTTGAGAGTCTTTTATATTGATGCACAAACTCGATGACTGACCACACGCTGCATTTATGACACATTTCAGTATATAGCAAGCAGTCGAGGCAGAGGGAGCGTGAGAGAATGACACGAGGCCGGTGCTGTGATTGCCACACACACTCAGGAATCTGTTTGATTTGTCATATGTATGTTGCTGTGTTTAGTAATCGTAGGTTTATGCAGTCAAGTCAAGGCAGTTGATCTAGGAGTTTTTTGGCATCTCCATGTACTCCTGTTCAGTATCACAGCTTGACTCGTCTAAAAGGAAAACAATCTTTTTGTTGTTGCTCTGTACACATACTATACACTGAATTCTGTAAAGTCTTTTTTTCATGGGTGCTTTGGTGTGCATAAATGTATTATATAATAGAAATATATGGACTTGGTTAATTATTTGGTCTCATTTTGGAGTCTCCAACGGCCCTTGAAGCTTGCGGAAAATACAGTTTTGTGAGAATTGGCCTTCAATCTGAAGGTTTACTTTGCTGGATATAGCAAATGATGACAACATTAATGTGTTAAACAAGATTAATGGCATATGCTTAATTTAACGTTAACTGTGTGACACACAACAAAAGTGTGATTAATCTGATTAAATATTTTAATCGATTGACAGCACTAATAAATATACATTGCCATCACAGGAATAAATTACATCTTAAAATATATTCAAATAGAAAACAGTTATTATAAATTGTAATTGGAAAAAATATAATAAATATTAAAACAATTATTTAAAAAATATCAAAACTTTTGAACGTCATATACAAGCATGGGTTATGCAGCAATTGTCAAGCTCATGGTGTGAATCCTCTTTTAGGTGGATTATTACTAATAACTATGCCATAAATGTGAATATTTACATAACACTGCTCAGTTTGACATGCCTACCTACCTTTGGTTCAGAAATACTAAGATTGCCCTACTAAGGCTTGTGGTGAAGAGGTGAGTTGCTCATAAGAATAAGCTCAATGAAAAGTTTTTCACCAGCACCTGCAATCAGCCACAGCCTGGAATTAAAGGCTCACAGCTTGTGTGTGTGTGTGTGTGCTTGAGAGCAAGAAGCTGGCAAGGTCAGCGTCATCAACTATTCAGATGCCACCTCTTCATACTGACTCATAAGTGTGCGTAGTTGCTTAAAAAAGGGAAGGAGAGAGAGAATTGGGCATAGAAGGAGAGGAAAAGTGAAGATAGGCAAATAGGAAAAATAGAACTTTGGACTGACTCATTTTGCTTGTCCTTTGTAAAGCTGATGGACAGTGGGAAGAAGCGACTGGATTGAAGTTGAAGGTTGGCTTCATTCAAGTCGCATAAGTGTTTTGCAATTTAAGATCATCGCTGTTTTTAGAGTTTGTCCTCCATTCTGACATCTGCTAGTTTTTCGTAGCACTGAGTGGCTTTTAGCAAGAAGCTCTTCACACTACAGGCAATAGCAGAACCCCTGCAAGGCCGTTCATTTAGTACGGCAGGAGGTGAGATTAAGCCAAACTTCTGCACACGGTAAAAAATGATATGATCAATAAGTCATGACAACATGATTTTAGACTACTTTAACTCATCAAAATAAGTTAAGCCATTTTTCTATTTTTTCATCAACTAATTTAAGTCAATCATTTAAGTTAAAATGACTTGAATTGTACTTCAATTCAAAAGGCAGTGTACCTTTACAGGGCACTTATTGTCTAAATCTCTAATTCTCTCATTATCTTTTATACCTTTTGAATCTGTGATCCATGGTCCATTTTATTCTTAATTATTCCCAAAGTATCTGTTTTGCACTTAATTCATAACCGGTCAAACACTTTTTGTTTAAATAACGGTTTAATTTTATTTTGGTATTTTATTTTACTTTATTCCCAACCATAAGATTCATTTATTCATTGAAGTTCAATTATTGAATTATGAACTACTACCCACGATGAAGCATTGCAATAATACAAAATGAATGTTAATATTTTACAATAATCTTAAAATATATAAAACATTTTATTACTAGTGTAACGCATCGGAGTGAGAGTCCATCTGCAGCTTTATTTTTGTCAGAGTCAAACAGTACTGGGTCGAGACAATGTAGAAGGCAGAGCAATATCATAAACGGGAACAGGCTTAGGTCAAGACAGGCAGCATACATACACAATCCAGAACACAGACAAATAGTCAGGGCATGCGGCTAAGAATCACAATCCAGTAAACAGACAAAGGTCAGGGCAGGCAGCAAAGGTTCAGATAACAGGAAACAGTCCGAGTTCAAAACAGAGTAAACAGTCCATAGTATAAATGCTCAGAAATGATCACCAAGGCAAATCAACACTGCAATGGTGTAGTGATGGGTCGGTTCGCGAATGAGCCGACTCTAAGAGACAGCTCTTGTAGGTGAACGTCGGGAGCTGGCTCGCATATCTGCTCGCACCTCAAAACACAGCTATACAGCTAATTAAAAAACAAAAAAAAAGCATTTCTGAACATTTTTCTCATGGTTTCTCAATAGAACTCTAATAGGGGCTCATTGTAACGCAGTGTGACAACATGCCCCGCCTGCACAACTGGGATTTAAACTGCTGCTCGTGTCTTCTGCTAGTTAGATCAGCATTAAAGAACTCTCTCAACTGTTAAATAACAGATATAACATTAAAATAATATCAGATTTGTCTTTTTTTAAATAAACACAAAAAACAGAGATGAAAAATTTACTCAAGTAAGAAATTTACTTTTGCTATGGTTCAATAAATGTTCAGTGATATCTTTCAAAGATTTTTTTAATTTTGACGCAATTTTTTCTCTAAATAATGTTATGGCGGCAACTAGTAAATACACTAAGTTTGGTCATCCTGGCATGTGTGGAAAGTGTTAAACCATGTGTGTTAAAACTAATCCCGCGTTACTTTGTGTCCCGCTCACGCCTATTCTTTTTCCATAACAAATCAATGCATTTTTAAAGAAATTGTGAGACATTCTGAGTATGATTTCATTTAATAATTTAATTAGAATTGTTTTCACACATTTTTATTTTTTAAAGAGCTGTTTATGAGCCGAGTCAAATGAGCCAGCTCACGAAAAAGAGCCAAAATGCCCATCACTACAATGGTGTGCGTGTGCGTGATGAAAAGCAGGTGCAGAGCAATCAGTCCCAGGAATGAGGGCCTATGGGAAATGTAGTCCGAATGATAACAGTCAATATTCTGGTATGTGCTCCCTCTGGTGATCCGGAGGAAGTGAAGAGGAAGCCTCACCCGTAACAACTAGGCAATAGTTATAGTTTATATTCTACCATAATTCATCTACAAAGGTGTTTCATATATATATATATATATATATATATATATATCTCCGAAACCAATGCCGGTGAAAGTGGGCACTTTTGTTTGTTAAACCTCTGACATTCTGCATTTTAACAAAGATAGTATTTTGCCTATTAAGTCATTTTGTCTAAAAGCGTCTGCTAAATGAGTAAATATAATGTAGGCTACATTCTGAGAATTTATAAAGCTTCACAGAATTCGAGCCAACAACCTTTTCCTGAATGTTTGTTTATGAAATATTCCAACGAATTTGATAATGCTTCCAGAGAGTTGCGTTTAGTTATGCATCTGCGGAAATAATGTAAAGTGAATCTAATAAAAGAGAAGCATGCTAAAAGCATGCTTTTATTCAAGCTAATATGCTGTTTTCTGATCAGAACACAATAGTTGTGTTTAGGTATATTTATCGTTTTAGTCGTGTGAAATGTGTCCTATAGCACATTTCTCTTCTTGCAGCTGCTAAACATTAGAATGTTCTATAGAGGTTTAGGATGAAATTAGAGATATCCTCTGTGATTTAGCATCTGTCAGGATAAATTACCACCTCAGACAGTGAGCTCTCTCAGGTGAGATATTGATGAGCTCAGGATAGGCTAATTAGCCATACGCATGGCTAAATTGGTTATTTCTCATTTGCAGGATGTTTTAGTATTGACTGCTTGAAATTGACCTCCTACAACCTTAATAAGAGTTTCTTCTTGTTGTAACTTGAAATATGCCCTTTTATAGCTGATGATCAATGGTGAACGTGGCCTGGATTTTTTAATCATGTTACATTTAAGGATCCCTTGCTTGGAGCGGCATACTACCTACTATTTAAAAGAAAGTACTACAGTATACAGCAAGTATACTGTGCTTGGTATGCCAAATATACTATACCATTCAAGAGTTTGGGGTCTGTAAGATGGCTGCATTTATTTGATCAAAAATACAGTAAAAACAGTAGTCTTTTGAAATATAATTACAATTTATAATAGCTGTTTTCTATTTGAATATATTTTAAATTTGTATTTATTCCTGTGATGGCAAAACTGAATCTTCAGTCACATGATATTTCAGAAATCACTCTAATATGCTGATTTGGTGCTGCTCAAGTAACATTTATTATTATTATCAATGTTGAAAAAAGTTGTGCTGCTTAACGTTTTTTGATGAATAGTTTTATAACATTACAAATGTTTTTACTATTACTTTTATTCAATGAAATGCATCCTTGCTGGAAAGTGTTAATTTAAAAAAAGGTTACCGATCCCAAACTTTTTAATGCTATTATGTGCATTGAATTGTAATCTGCGAATGACTGTATCCCACAATGCAATGCATTTGACTTGACCTTTTCAGTGTGACTAATCACCATGGTGATGTAAGAAAATTAGAGCTGTCTGTGCGGATCTTGAGATGCTTGATAGACTGCATGTGTTCTTGCTTTGCAAAGAATCTCGGGTCATGTTGATATAGTTAGTCAACTGTATGAGTTTTGTCTTTGGGGTCATGTGGAAGAGGCACAGTAATTTGCATGTTTATTCTAATTGGGTGCATAATTTTTTGTCAAAAACATGAAAAATAAGTGGTTTTTCTTACCAGTCTAAAGGGAGACCGCTGCTTAGTCACTTGACCGTTATGCCCACCATCACTGTGCGAGTATTGGTTATTGATCTCTGCTAGCTAAGGACTTCACTTTAGAGCAAAAAGCACAGACCTCCCACACAAATGTATGCTTATATACAGTATCTGCTTCGCTTTCTATACTTCAGATCCTTCAACACATTGTAGCCGCCATCGAACTGCATATATTACAAAGTCATGCATATGTTAGAGTACAAAAGGTCTTGACCGAACAAACATTTCGATTGTCTCTTCCACTGTCATTATCCATTCCTAAACAAAAATTAAAATGCTAATGTCTCCCCTCCTTCTTCTCCACTATTTGTTTATCAAATTACTGTCTGAGGCAAATGTGATGTTTCTGCAGAAATGGCTCTCACAAATCTCTAATGGCTGCACTGATAACGATAACAGGGACATATGTGGAACCAAAGATATTAAGTCTTGGCATGTTTTTAATAGTCTGCAAAAGTTGTCATTATTATGTAGGATGTTTAATTTTTAGCAGCTAAGAAATTATGTTTGTTGTACCAATTTAATCAGTTTTAAAGGTGTAATCTGAAGGTTTATGTGGTACAAAACAGTTATTTTATGGGAATTGCATCTAGTAAATCAAATTGCGTAAGTCCTTCCTCTGAGACTTGGCAGAGCTGTGAAGGAGTTTGGTAAAAGGATGTTAGTAATGTGAGACCGCGGGCTTCATAGCTTTTCAAATTATGTTTTTTTTTCCTCTGGTGTTCAGCTCTACATTTCTGTGGGTCTCCGAGTCTGTGTGAGACGTTGTCAAAACCTGTCTCGGGCTAGCTCAAGCACATGGACAATGTTATACATTTTTCACTCCTCAGAAGGAGTAATAATAGAAAAGCATTATTTCTTGCACAGTACTGCCATCACTTTCGGGCATGGGTCTCAAACTACCTGTCCCTCAAGTTTTAATAGTTTAAATGCTCCGCGCAAATGGTCCAAAAAAGGAGGCTCTTCCTATTCACTATGCTAAACGCTGCATGCACGCTTGTGTTTTCCTGTGCAGGTGTGTTGTGGAACCTGTCCTCATGTGATGCTCTGAAGATGCCTATAATCCAGGACGCTTTGGCCGTCTTAACCAACACCGTGATTATACCCAATTCCACCTGGGACGTGTCCCCACATCAAGAGGACCGCAAGCTACAAATGCACACTTCCCAAGTACTTCGCAATGCCACCGGCTGCCTGAGGTGAGTATGTGTGCTTTTCTTATAGGGGCTGGATGATGGAAGGAGAACTTTCAGTTTCTCTCCTTTAGTTTGGCTGTAATTCACCCTTAAATTGAAACTTGTCATAATTTACTCGCCCTCATGTCATTCCAAACCTGTATGACTTTCTTTCTTCTGCGGGACACAAAAGAAGATATTTTAAATACATTCCTAGCATTAGGATCCTTTGGAAGGTAATGTTATTTTTAGTCCTGTATCACTCTTCTCTTCTCTCCTCATCATCTTACTAACACATCAGTTGGCGGGGCCAAAGTTGCAACGATGAAGTAGGCGTTGATTTTCTTCTTCAGAGGCGGTCTTTCACCTGTCATAGGCACATTCTACAATGAGTCATTATCTGGGCTTGGTTACAATAAAAGCTGTTTTTGGACTAACAAGGAAGTTTTCAGTTCTGAAACGATATTCTTATAGTATGATAACCTCTTATATGTCAAAATCTCAAGGAAAATTTGATTTCTTAGTTCATGACCCCTTTAAAATTCTCAGACTTGTTTAATGCCTCTACTTATGTTTCCTTAAGAAGGAAGAATAAGTGTACACTGCCATTCAAAAATGTTAATACTTATATTGAGCAAAGACGCATTCAATTGATGAAAAGTGACATTTATAATGACAGAAAACATTATAGTAAGTAAATGCTTTTTTAACTTTCTATTCATAAAAGAATCCTGAAAAAATGTGTCATGGTTTCCACAATAAAACAACTGTTTCCATCATTGATAATAATCATAAATGTTTCTTGAGCAGCAAATCAGCATATTAGAATGATTTCTGAAGGATCATGTGACACTGAAGACTGGAGTAATGATGCTAAAAATTCAGCTTTGCCATCACATGAATAAAGTATTTTTAAAATACCTTCAAATAGAAACAGTTATTTTAATAATATTTCAAAATATTACCGTTTTACTGTGTTTTTGATCAAATAAATGCAACTTTGGTGAGCATAAGGCCGTGTGTCCACCAAAGCGTTTTTATCCAGCTGAAAACGCTAGGCGCTCTGCTGAAAACGTCTAGCTGTGGGCGCTTTGGCAGAGCAGCGGTTTTTTTATTTATTTATTTGAGACTCTTTGCTTGTTATGATATGAAATATCTGCTGAAGTGTTATCTCATTTCACAGATAGTTTGTTTCTGTATTGATTCTATATAAAAAAATGCTGATACAATGTAAAGTATTTGCTCTGGCTATTGTTTTAAATTATTTTGTTCTGTTATTATGCTTGTTGTTTTCATCTGTTGACGTTGTACCCACAGAATGTGGCGGTTGTTGGTCGGTGTTGTATTTGTCCCGCCCCTCCTCCACTGTGATTGGACAGCTTGGTGAAAAGTGACAGTGAAGAGCGCTGCGTTTTACTCAAAGTTGAACATTCTTCAACTCTCGGCGATAGGGTTGCCAACTTCAGTGTGGCAAAATAAGGGACACCCATTCACGATAATGGCCTATACCTTTACAAGCACGGATGTGTGTCACCGCTGCTGCTTTAAGTCAGTCAGAGCAACTGAAATGCTTCTCTACAAAGTGTGCCGTTCGTCTGAGGTTCACCATGAGTTACTGGACAGACCCATTGATACCTTTTTTCTTTTCAGCCCTATATCTGGAGATCCTCTTGCGTTCAAACGGTGGACGCGAGCTCGACCTGTTTTTTAAAAAAAACGCGCAAGTTTACAGCACATGTTCTCGAGACTCCGTCGCTATGGCAACAAAGCTGCTAAAATGCAATCACACGCAATGAGCTTCTCTACTACTTATTGTGAAATTGATTTCTTTATATTTGCTATCAGTTTTCTCCACACTGCAAAATTCTTATGTGTCTATTAAACTATGTGTGGACCTATGTAAAATACGGGACAAATCGCGTCCCGTATTGGTTTAATACGGGACACGTCTTTTTGCTTGTAAATACGGGACGATTCCGTATTTCACGGGACGGGTGGCAACCCTACTCGGCGACCAGTAAAAAACGCTGAGCGTTTAGCGCTTGAGCGTGAAATACTCGCTCAGTGCCTCGTTACACTCATGGTGTTCTGAAAAACCGCTTTGGTGGACAGGCGGTCTTAGAGACTCTTTTCATTAAAGAGAAGACGGTAGTGTATATATTTACACGTTTGTGTAGTAAGCAGACGACTCTTGGTCTCAAAGGAATGAATGCTGAATGAAAAGGAAGACTACAGCTAGCAGACTTCACACGTACCTAAGAAACTGTGTAGGCCAGATTGCATTTATAAAAAACCCTAGGCATTCTGTTTAGAATGCAAACACCTTCACAACTCCATTGATTGTATATGGGCCGAAAAAGGCAGATTTCTCATTAAGAACAGATTGTGGTTTGCACAGTGCAGTTGTTTCTATGACAGCTGGCCATGTGATTTAGAGAACAGCCCTTTTATATATCTGGACCACTGAGAAAGATGGTTCATTTGATTAACTGACAAAAAACGAGAGCTCTGGATTTTTTACACCTCCTTCCTGTTCCATATGGAATGAGGAACAACCCTGACAAGCCATTTCCCCCAGCCACGTCTGTTCTTTTCGTATCTCTAGATTGCTCGGGGTAAAACTGAATAACCTGTACGGCTCTGTCACGGTGAGTAAAGATTTACCATGTCTCTTCTGTGTGAAGGAAGAAGACGCAAAGCATCTGATTCATGATTTATGCAATAATGCATAATGATGTTTATGTGGAGTGCAAATCTAGCTTATTATGATTTATACATAGCTTCTTGTTGCAAAGAGTTGGTTGAAAAATAACTGTGAGAAAGTGTTGATTCTCTTGGGTTGAGTATCAGTCTCACGTAAGGCTTTATTCTTGTATCCATAGCAACAGCGCAGTATTAAACTACATTAAAGTCCATGCTATGAGAGGATCACAGTGCTTTTGTTTGCTTTCCCAGTTTTCTTCCAAGCATTCCTAAATGAATGAAACCTTTTTTGCAGTTTCACCTCACTAAACTAAGCTGTTATCAATTGTATTTTGACTTTCTATAAGAGATTTTTGAGTTACACAAACAGAGGCACACCAACTGTATGCAAATATACAGATATGCAAATACAAACAGTCGTCTTATCCTTTGATTTTCCTTTTTCTGTAAATAACAAGTCTGCTTCTGATTCCAGCAGTAAATTACTCCTCCGAGTGAATGGCAGTGTCTTGTGTTTCAACAAATCATCTTGTGTATGAGCGCTGTAAAGAGGCAATTACCATCCTCCGCATATTAGTCTGTCAGATACACACGCTTCAGAAAGTAAAATGTGTATCTTATGCGTATTGCGTGATTGTGGACCCCACTTCTACTGCACAGTACGATTGAACTCTCTGCCCCGCCATTGATGGAAATTGCCGACAGATGAGACAGCGCTTCCCTGCTATTGACGGAAATTTCCGGCTTTCCGTGTTTTCATTGTTATACACTGTAAAAAAGGAAAATGTACTGGTAATTTTCTGCCAGGACAATATCCAGTAATTTTACGAAAATTTCCGCTAACCCTTAAAACACAAACTAATGCAATTTGAAATTCAAAATACAGGTAAAACACCTGTAAAAAAACCAAACAAAAAAAACAACAACAACACAGAAAATTCTTTCATATTTATACATTACATTGTGCCCTATTTTTACAGACTTTTTTTTTACAGTGTAGGATAGGGGGCACTATGACACATCTTCTGAAAGTGCACGGAATATCCTGATCAAAAGACATTTGAAGAAGATGCAGAAACAAGCAATATCATATGTAATCATATGCATATGTAAAATAACGCGATCACCAACGTTAAACAGCATTTAAATCAAAACTGCCTGTTACCAAATGAAATGTCGACCCAGAATGAGCTTATAGGACTGTGTAAGCAGGGTGTTGATGGACTCTATCTACTCCATCTATGTTTTGACCATCTTTCTTAATTCGAACTGGATGTTGTCTTTGACAAAAATGCTATTTTCTCAGCTTTTTGCTCAAAATGTTGTTTTTATGAAACTTACCCACATTCAAGTGTTAATAAAAAAAAACATGCATTAAGATAGAATAAGATATATTGCATGTTCAAATATTCATACAAGAAAATATTCTGGGGGCCATGAACATTTTCTGAAAATGATCAAAAATGCTGACATGGCTTGCAACCTAAAAAAAACAACAAAAAAAAAACGCTGTTGTGGAAAGAGTTAATATTGATTCTCCAATGAATCACTATCTTTCCAGTTTTTTTTTTTTTCTTTGTGAATCGAAAACATACAGTGAGACCAGGGTAGTGTGATTCACAAGCAAATGACTCTTATAAACAGGTTCTTTTAGTGAATAAAAAATGCATAGCGAGACCACTATAATGTACATTTAACCACTTAAAAGTCTATAGTGGGACCAAAGTAGTGTGCTTAATAAGCAAATTACTCTTATAAACATTTTCTTTATATTGAATCAAAAACATACAGCAAGACCTGTGTGGTGTGATTCACAAGCAAATAACTCATATGATGTGGTTACTTTTAGTGATTGAAAAACACAGTGCTACCTATGTTGTCTGAATCGCCACCAAATTACTCTGAAGAGCCAGTACTTTTTAGTGAATCAAAAGCACACAGTTTTTTTAGTGAATCAAAAGCACACAGTAAGACCAATGCAGTGTGATTCATGATCAAATGACTCTAATGAACACATTCTTTTTTAGTGAATCAAAAGCACACAGTAAGACCAATGCAGTGTGATTCACAAGCAAATGACTCTCATGAACGCATTCTTTTTAGTAAATCAAAAACTTAAAGTGAGACCAGTGTTGTGTGATTTCATGAGCAAGTGACTCTTATGAATGTGTTTTTTTTTTTATTATTAAATCACAAATATACAGCATGATCAGTGGAGTTCATTTCACTAGCAAATGTTTTAGTGAAGCAAAAACAAGAGTCATTCCCAAAACAATTGACTCATGAGCCGGATCCTTTAATGACTCATTCAGAAAGATGAATTGCCATTTAGAATCCGTCATAAACACTGCCCTGTACAATTTAGTCTTTATCAGTGAGATGTTTTATTTAACATGTAAGCAAAATAGACATTAAAACTGAAACATGCATCATGCTCCGAAAATATTTCATGATAATTTGGCATTTACATTACATTCTTGCTGTCTCTTCTGGGTATCACTTTGGAGACAGTCATGTTGTCAATTTCTGACATTAAATACTTCTATTCGGATTGATGATGTTCGTCAAAGTGGGATTTTTTTTTCTCCCTTGGAGGCGGGAACACTTGAGCAAGCCATTGAAAATCAGTGAAGCAGTGTTTTTGGAATTGAGCCTCGTCCCAATGGGAGTTTGACACACTGCTGCTGTAAATCACTTCCACAAGCAGAAATCAAATTTCTGAAACCTGCAGGTCTCCGTGGGGAAAAAAATCTATCTAATAGAAAGAGATTTTCTCAGCCACAAAGTACAATCCCTCATGACATCCCAAAAAGGCATCACAGCATTGGATTTTCCTTTTTGCTTTCTATATCAGACTTTGAATCAGCCATTTACACAGTTAAACAGCTCCGCACTGTTTAGAATCGGCAACTCACCAGTAGGATCTTAATCGAACCTGTGTTGAACCTGTGTCAAACTTTGGTTGAGGGATTGTTTCTGAGGCAAAATGCACTTTTCCTATTGTGAGATCAAAGAGTAAACATGAGAACTTGAGTTTAAACTGGCTAATGTTCCATTTTTTTATGAATTTGTTCTTGAGCTGGGAGCTGAACATCACTGGAAATTACTAAAGCACCATTGACTCGCAAAACTCTGCCTTGAAAATGTGTTAATATGTGATCAACAGTGTGTAGCAAATTTATCCCTTAAATGCATGAATGTTTCTCCAATCATTATTACATATGCGGGTCTTGAGTGACCCGGATCTATATCTAACACTAATGGATCTCTACATGCCGCAATAATATAAAACTCTCCTGATATTAGAGTAACAATTACAGAAGAATAAAATAAAGCATATCTTGTTTACTTTTGGAGCTTGGAAGGGTTCAGGTTGAGCAGATGTTTTATACTATTATCACTGTCCTCATCAGAGCTAATTTCATATTCTTAAACATATTCTCAAAACCATCAACATCTTCAAAATCAATATTTTGATGACACTAATATTTGATTGCATTCAGTACTTGCTCTGCAGTAAATCACTGAGCCATTTCAAGTTTTGCTGATGATACTTCCTATTCTTTTGTTTTCTGCCTGCAGTAACTATGAGTGAAACGTCACTTCACCATTGTGTATCAGACAGTGCCACCTTGTGGAATAAAGATGAGTCGCACTTATTCAGTCATCAAAGATTTAGTTATTGTTGTGCAGAAAAAATATACTTGCACTGGTACACACCTCGGGTCTAAAGGTGTTCAATGGGGTTGAGGTCAGGTCTCTGTGTGGGAAAGTCAAGTTCTTCCACACCAAACGATCCAACCATGTCTTTATGGACCTTGCTTTGTGTACTAGGGCACAGTCGTACTGGAATAGAAAAGGGCCCAAACTGTTCCCACAAAGTTGGACGCATAGCATTGTCCAAAATGTCTTGGTATGCTGAAGCATTAAAATTTCCCTTCACTGGAAATAAAGGGCCAAGCCCAACCCCTGACAAACAACCGCACACCACAATCCCCCCTCCACCAAACTTTACAGTTGGCACAATGCAGTCATGCAGGTGACTTTCTCCTGGCATCCGCCTAACCCAGACTCGCCCATCAGACTACCAAACAGAGAAGTGATTCGTCATTCCAAAGAACATGGCGACATGTTTTACTCCACTCCATCCCAGGCTTGGTATTGTACTTGGTGATGTGAGGCTTGCATGAAGCTGTTCGGCCATGGAAACCCATTCCATGAAGCTCCCGCCGCACAGTTTTTGTGCTGATTTTAATGCCAGTGGAAGTTTGGAACTCTTCAGCTATGGAATCAGCAGAGTGTTGGTGCCTCAGCACTCGGTGACCCCGCTCTGTGACTTTACATAGTCTTCCGCTGAGTTGCTGCTGTTCCTAAACGCTTCCATTTTCCAATAATACCACTTACAGTTGACTGTGTAATATCTAGCAGGGATCAAATTTCACAAACTGACTTATTGCATAAGTGCCACCTATTACAGTACCACTCTTGAATTCACTGAGCTTTGAAACAACCCCATTTTGAAATTAATTCTTAAATTCAAGGACACATTATATTGATCAAAAATATACATATTATATACAGTACATTATTAGTGCATTATTAACATTGTGCAGTGTTATTTTTCGTGTCATATTTCAGTTTGTTTTAAAGCCGTTTAGTTATCATCATGCTGCACATTTTTCTTCTCATCTTTGTTGACTAAATCAAAAACCCTTTGTTAGCAGACATTGCCGAGATAAACACATTCAATAGGCCTTGTAAGACATTGAAGCAGCTCTCTTCTCACAGCAGGTAATTGTGCTCAGTGTTTGAGCAGCTGCGGAGGTCCATGTTGGACTGCAGGAAGGGGAAATTATGCTGTTGGTGCTCCAGATGCTCAGGTGCTTCTAGCTCACCTTGCCATTTGGCTTCTGTAACCTTGGTAACCACCCCACCCCCAGTGTCAGCCAACTAGAGACCTGACACATCTTCATTCTGGCTGCTGTCATGAAACCTCACAGTTCATCTAAAGGGACAATCTGTCAAAATCTGTTTCTTTCAGATAAGGCTTAGACATTGTGAAGTAATAGGCCTACTAAGTAAGTCGGAAGAAGACATTTCTCCTGTATTCCCAGTGGTCACCTGCTGAATGAGTGTTTTCGAGTGTATTTGTACTAGAGCACATTGCAGCTGTTGAATAGGTCATTTAACCAAGGCCATTAAAGCACAAAGGACCAGACGTTTCTCCTTGTAAGGAGTTTTTAAGGTGTGCTTAAACACCACTAATTGTGTTCAATAAGTGATTTGCTAACAAAGTGTGCTAATTAACTAGATGGAGTGTGCACGTGACAGAAATTAAAGTGAACGAATAAGCAATAAAATCTAAGGGGCTCATTAATTGCGGAAAATTACCAGGAGCTCGATTGACGATTCACCGTGAATCACGTGACCTCGCATAAATCTTAAACTTCAGTCATGACGTATTTGCAGTGCTTTGTATTTGTGTTGACCAATGTTGGTATTCTTCAGATAACTGTTAAAAACGGATGGCACTTTCTTGTTTTACAATGGACATTGAGTTATGTACAAAGCTAATTTTCAATAATTCAGCTGTTTGGAGACAATCATTTCATTTCAACACAATGTTCAGATTTTTATCCCTAAAGTCTTGTCTTGTGGGTAGAAATACTTTACATACAGCCAAAGATGTCATTGTTAGCTTGAAAGACTCATCCAAGCCTCCGTTGCTGTGTGTTTGTGTGCGTGCGTGTGTGTGTGATTTCATGTGGCTCTCTGAGCAGTGTTGTGCAGCAGCATCGCTACAAATAGTGTATTTCTTAGCTATGGGCTGTCATTGTCGCACTTAAGTAATGTAGCTTTTCGGTAGTAAAAGCTATTGTAAGCAGGGGGAGCATATACATGCATATACATTATTAGGTCTACCTGTTATTGTTATAGTATTTTACAGAATTATAAAGTCTTAGCTTTTAACTGTCTCCTAGCTACTGAAATGGATCAGGCTAAGCGAATAATTCATATGCAAATTAAAATGTAAAGCTAATTAAGTACATCCGTGAACATTATATATTTAAAATTGTTTTTTCTTTTATTATTATTATTTTTATTCAACCCAAATACATTATTAGCTTTATTATGTATTCATTTGATTAATTTATTATACTATTATGTGAAAAGAAAGGGACTGTTTGGTGATGCAAAGCTAATAAATAATAAAAGAAATGCACAATATGTATTTGTGTTAAAAATATGATTATTATTTGTATTATTATTAGTTAAAATAATAAAAGAAATGCACAATATGTATTTGTGTTAAAAATATGATTATTATTTGTATTATTATTAAATACATATTGTGCATTTCTTTTATTATTTTAACTAATAATAATACAAATAATAATCATATTTTTAACACAAATACATATTGTGCATTTCTTTTATTATTTATTAGCTTTGCATCACCAAACAGTCCCTTTCTTTTCACATAATCAAATGTCCATTTATTTAATAATTATTAGCTTTATTTAGTTATTTATTCATTTGATTTATTATTCTATTATTTGAGAAGAAATTGACTGTGGAGTTAATAATTAATAAAATAAATGCACTATGTGTTTGTTAAAAATTGTATTATTTTTTATTTTAACTTGTTCATATTTAATGCACGTTTATTTAATAATTATCAGCTTTATTTTATTATTTTTTCATTTTATTTAATCTATCATGTGAGAAGAAAGTGACTGTGGACTGACGCAAAGCTAATATTAAAATAAATGGTCATTATGTATAAATGTATAAATGGTCAAAATGTATTATTATTAATATAGCTCGAATACATATTAAATGCACAAAAATGTTATGCATTAATTTATAAATGTTATTATTTTATTGTGATAGAAGAATGTGAATATGGAGTGATCCAAGAGACATGAAACTAGCACAGCGATGTAGGAAATCTTTGTAGCATCATTATATCAATTATCATGAGTAGTGTAATGCTCTGTTATCTCTCTATTACCTTTTTTTCACCCTGCCCAACTTCACCCTGCACACAGCGGTGCAGCGCTCCTTTTGTGCTTATCGGTAGACATTTATCTGTTCTCCACCAGCTAAATATTCACACCAAAATGCTTTATGGACAATATCAGCCACTTTGCACTTTGCCCTGTCAGCATCAGCATCAGCCGAGGGGGATTTATTAAATAATTTCATCGTTTTGGAATACTCCATCACAGTGATGCTCTGATAAATCAAGCCGCCACCGTCCTCTAATTGCTGCCCTCCCTCTTCTCCCTCTAATATCAGTCCAGCATGACACACCTTGAAAAGTAATGAAACAATTTCTCTTTTTCTCTTCTCGGCCTGCATGATGCATCTACGTTCCTGCCAAGCTGCGAGCAGAAGCACCCTCAGTCACATCCATCACTCACCATCAGAACTGAATCATCTCTCTCAGCTCGGTCTCAATTACAGGGCTCCCCGTGTTCCTCAGGACACCCTTTCCTACAGGCTGGAGAGAGTTTGCATTTGCAAAAGCTGCTGTGAGCCGAGAGGAAATGGGAGAAGAAGGCCAACATAAAATGAAACACTTTAATTGGTGCTGTTGCTGGCAGAAGAGGGAGTAGATGCTCATGATCTGTGGTTATGGAGGAACTCAAACCCTGAGGTCTCCTCTCTCCTCATTAATGTTCCCTGTGTGCTGTTAATGGGACTCATTTGACTGTTTAATAACCCAGAATGGCTCCTGGATTTGGAAAGTTGTTCTGACTCAAGCCAATATATATATATATATATATATGATATTCCATCGCTAGCTGTGCATTAAACATTTTTAATGCATGTCATGGAGGCAAAGAACCACCTGTCGTGAAGTGCGTTCAAATCATTTCACATCATCAAAGGGGATCTATAATGCCCCTTTTTACAAGATGTAAAATAAGTCTCTGATGTCCCCAGATTGTGTATGTGAAGTTTTAGCTCAAAATACCCCACAGATAATTTTTTATAGTTTTTATATTTGTTTTATATTTTTTATATTGTGTGTGACCCTTTAAATACAAATGAGCTGGGCGGAGCTTCAAGAGCTTGTGTTAGCAGCTCCAATTACCTCATGCAGACACTCAATGAAACTGTTCAGCCTTTTATGTTCAAACCAGAGTCAGACAATGATGGAGAGATGCATGAAAGAAGTGACAACATATAGAATGCAACAGGATGTTTCTAAATGGTTAGTTGATGAATTCATGTAGCTGATGTGGAGTTAACTATCTTCAAGTCATCAATTAGCATGTTCTGTCATGATAATCTATAAATTGCTTGTGTGGGAAATGTTGTAAAATGCCCACAGAGCCAAATAATATATGCTGCATGAGGATAGAACAGGTATAGTTAGTTTCATCTTGCTTTTGTGTTACGTACTGTAGCCTATTGCAATAAATGTGAAAAGACATATGCGACAGCTTGAGCAGACTCCCAAATGAGCTCTACTACAGCAACTCTTCCTCTTCTCAACATGGCCTTTGTTGCATGTTCCCGGGGACAGGGTTTATGTAAATGTTAGGGTTAGTGATGTCACTAACCCATGAAAAAGCTCATTGAAGTCCCTACCAGCCGTTTGTTGTAGTCCTTAAAAAAGTGATTTCTTTAAAAGAAAATATCTCCCTTAGCTTTGAACTTTGAGCGTCATAACTTTGCAGATGTTGTTTATGCTCTAACAGCAACATTACACACTAAGGGACAGATTTACTAACAGCTTGCACCAGCGCAAACCCTCCCTTGGCGTTAAAAACCTACTGTCAGGATTTACTAAAGACACGCAGTGATAAATTAGTGCTGAAAAAGTGTGGACACAGTTACTTTGCGGCTGACCTTATTGCATATGTATTTGTAGGGGTTTTCCCTTTCAGGTGAAAAATGTATGGGAGGAGAGTATTTAAATGAATCACGCAAGGTGATTTACAAAGGTTTGTTTACTGGAGTTTACATATTGTGCATTATTTACCGGCCAATAAAAGCACATCTTAAACGACACTAACGGGTAGATTGCGTTGGTCATTATGGAAATTATTAGCCTGGTTAAAACCAGACCATTCTCAGTAGTAACTGAGTTATGGTCTGGCAAAGCTTCATTGACAAATCATTTCCAAAGGGGCGTCACCAATGGGCGTCGCTCAAATGCCTCTCGGCGCAATTGGATAGACCTCAAACCAATCAGAGCGATGAGGGAGATGACGTATGCAGAGCGACGGAGAAACATCTGAGACTCTGGCCGTTTCTCAATATGCCTTCTTGTCTGTACTTGTGTTCTCAAATAAGAAATGTCCCCGGTTTCCATTTCAGAAATCTGGTCACTTTACCTAAACCACATATTATTGTTTAATATATTATTTTTAAAATGTAAACGAAAAGAGGCATGGTGTTATACTTCGTTTTATTATAAATATATAAGATAATCAATGTAGGCCTAGCCACGCGTTGCCTGAACCACATTCGTGTGGCTATTATTATGTTTAATTATTATAAAAAAAAATTATGAAATGAGGCAGTGGTGTTTTTTATGACATATTTCGTACGCGAACTTCTGACTTGCTTCCGTGACTTACCAAGTTTGACTCCGGAGAATGAACTCCCGAGGACGGGAGGAAACTAGTCCGCCTACTCTGCTAATGGACAAGCAGCGTTCTTGACAGTATCACTCAGTATATATTTGTATATGTAGTGCAGGCAATGCATATTATCTTCAATGCATGTTTATAACAAAACGAAATATAAAAAACCCAGCCTCTTTTCGTTTACATTTAAAAACACACACACACACACACATAATATAGGCTATGATTATCACTGTAATAAATTAAATATGACACAAAACACAACCCAGTCTCTTTTTGTTAAATGTCAGTTTATGTGTGATCATCCATAGCAATCATAAAAGTATAAGTAAAAGGTATAAGAAGCTATACAATAAATAAAGCAATTCAGTCAAAGTCAGCGCTAGGAGACTGCAACGGTAAAGTTTAATATCTTAAAAATATAAAGTTATGAAACTTCACTTTGCCCACAGACAAAACGATCTGTCAGGGAACAAATTATAGATTAATGAGAGCAAAGATCAGCCGAGATCTACACCAGACGAATCATATCTTATGTTTAACCACTACAGAGACATCAGAGCCAGCGGCAGACGGCAGAAGGACTGGCCGAGGAAAGGCGCCTCTCGGCGGGCTCAATGATCAATTGAGCGCCGCTGAACCACTGGCGCTCACAACTCCGAAAACGGCAGATAAAATTTAAAGGCGCTCTCTTTATAAATAAACCACATAATTGAGCTTTAAACAACTACATTCTCGCCTGAAAAGGACTTAAAACTATATTTTGTAAAACATTAACACTACCAGAGGGCTCTCGCTAAGACCCATTCGTTTAGCCACCAAAGGGCCAAGCTGGTATCAGACTTTTGCCGAATCCAGTCGGTAAGACAGCGATAACATCTTTTTTAGATCTAAAGGCTTCGAGTGTTGTTCTTTGCTCGGGTTTTAACGAAAAGGAAAAGTTTAAATCGCTTAAAACAGACGCGAAAGCTGATTCGAACGAGTGATGCTCCACAGTAGCGGCAAATCTGCTTCAATGTCGCTGCGCTGTCGTCATCGTGTAAAGCCCGCCCCAACGTTTCTAATTGGTGCCGCGATTTCTAGGGTTTAGAAATGGGTTTGAATGGGGTCTTTGCCAGACTACTTGCAGAGCAAATCTAAATTTGCCGGAAGTTGTCTGGGTTTTCCCAGGCTAGGAAATTATCTGACTGTGTGCTTTAATTTGCTTGTCGACAAAACCTGCAATGTTGCTCCCTCGTTGCTGAGAAATATAATGTAGCAGCGAATATATTTTATTAATAAAAGTCACAAGGCAGCGTTGATAACAAGTTTCTATGCTCCTGACTGTTTCTGTGTGCACAGCGCGATCTCTGTGTGCGATTAACGTGTGATTTAAAACATAAACTACATTTGCATTTATTAATCTTAGTCAATGTTAATTTCAACATTTACTAATACATTTCTAAAATCATAGTCTATTTTTGTGAACTAACATAAATAAAACAACAAAAATTAATAATTTTGTGAGTAAAAATTGGATTGTTCACTGTCAGTTAATACATTAACTAATGTTAACAAATGAGACTTTATTGTAAAGTGTTAACTTTTTTTTTATAATGTGTGATGTCTTGTCCTCATTCCATGTAGAGATATAGTTTTTGCCCATGAACTTTATATCACTCTGCCCTTTCCAAAAAGCAATCAGAAAGAAACTTCTCCAACTGTTGCACCCCCCTGTCTTGTGCAATGGATGAAAACTTTTGCTCAGTCCACTGTTATGTGGTGTCATCAATAATTCATGAAGTTTGTGCCAATTTGTTTCGGTCACAGAGACATGTACCATGCGCATGCAATTGTGTGGTTCACTTCCTGCGTTTATAAATGGTTGTAAGCCATCAAAATGATCTATCGGGATGTTCCCCGTGACATTAGCAGAGGGTCCCGCTTTCAATTTAAAATGAGTATATACAGACTTTATTTTGAAATATTAGGAAGCTTGTTTCACAGACTGCTCTGTGGCAGCGATTAATTTTAAATAACTAGAAATAGATTGGAAATCTGACCAAAAGCACAGCAGTTGTGTTTTCTGACATCTGGTTTGGATGTTATGTTTATGAATAGTAATGTCTCATCATTTATGCCTCCCGCATAACTGTTTTATTGCATAAAGGGGAGGCAGGCGTTGGGAGCCCAGAGCTCTTCTCAGCCTGATGTGCATTAGCATAACCTTTGATTAACTGTTTTCCCATATGGCCCTTGTGGTGCTTGGATGTTTAATTTCCCACACAAAGGGCTGCAATGAGCCTTCCATTAAGTGAGAACAGCATCTTTTCATGCCAAGAACTGAGCTCGATGTCCATGTGTGAAGTGTTTACCTCTTATTTACCTGAGAGGAATTCAAGTTGTTTAATGCAGCTTTTTTCTCTGCTTTATTTTATAGGGAAGTGGAGTTGAGTTAGGGATGGATGGATAGGTGTGTAGATGGATTGATGTGTGTAGATGGATGGGTGTGTAGATGGATTGATGTGTGTGGGATGGATGGATGGATGGACTGGTGTGTAGATGGATTGATGTGTGTGGATGGATGGATGGATGGGTGTGTAGATGGATGGGTGGATGGATGTGTAGATGGATTGATGTGTGTGGATGGATGGGTTTGTAGATGGATTGATGTGTGTGGGTGGATGGGTTTGTAGATGGATTGATGTGTGTGGGTGGATGGGTTTGTAGATGGATTGATGTGGATGGATGGATGGGTTTGTAGATGGATTGATGTGTGTGGGTGGATGGGTTTGTAGATGGCTTTTGTGTGGATGGATGGATGGGTTTGTAGATGGATTGATGTGTGTGGGTGGATGGGTTTGTAGATGGATTGATGTGTGTGGGTGGATGGGTTTGTAGATGGATTGATGTGTGTGGATTGATGGGTTTGTAGATGGATTGATGTGTGTGGGTGGATGGGTTTGTAGATGGATTGATGTGTGTGGATGGATGGGTTTGTAGATGGATTGATGTGTGTGGGTGGATGGGTTTGTAGATGGATTGATGTGTGTGGATGGATGGGTTTGTAGATGGATTGATGTGGATGGATGGATGGATGGATGGATGGGTGTGTGTGGATGGATGGATGGATGGATGGATGGATGGATGGGTGTGTGTGGATGGATGGGTTTGTAGATGGATTGATGTGTGTGGATGGATGGGTTTGTAGATGGATTGATGTGTGTGGATGGATGGGTTTGTAGATGGATTGATGTGGATGGATGGATGGATGGATGGGTGTGTGTGGATGGATGGGTTTGTAGATGGATTGATGTGTGTGGATGGATGGGTTTGTAGATGGATTGATGTGTGTGGATGGATGGGTTTGTAGATGGATTGATGTGGATGGATGGATGGATGGATGGGTGTGTGTGGATGGATGGGTTTGTAAATGGATTGATGTGTGTGGGTGGATGGGTTTGTAGATGGATTGATGTGGATGGATGGATGGATGGATGGATGGGTGTGTGTGGATGGATGGATGAATGGATGTAAACATTTAGCAGATTCTGCAAGGAGTATCTACACATATGATCATGTGTGCATTTTTGTGTTTATAAAAAAACACACAAAGTTATTCATATTTATATCTATTTATATTTTTCATATTTATATATGCAATTTTCTCTATAATTTTATTTAGAGTCGAGTTAGGGATATTATATTTTATTTATGTTTAATAATTATATTATAATCTAATGTGATGTTAACAAATAAGATAATTGCTGAAGCAGAAAGGGCATGTATATTTACGCAAAACAATATTTACTCAGAATTAACCTATGGAGAACAGAAACTGTCCTTTTTTCAATCTAAAGGATTCCTGCATTGAAATCTGAAACTGTGATGTTCCCTCCGATTGTGATTTATGCAATATTCAGGTCACAGTACTAGGGTCAACATGTTCAGCACAGACTCCATTTTTCCACATTATATGTTTGGTCTCTGGTTTAAATGATGTGTTTCTCCAGTAGGAGTGATAGCGTCCTCATGCCCCAGTTGCTGGATGTCATTTTGGCTGTGTCATTTCTTCTGAGCTTATCATGATTCGACCCACACCAGCAACCACATGTTTTTTCTCTCCATCTCTCAAATACGGTGGATAAAAAAGAAAAGGGCGACATGACTAATTAGTGTGTTTGTTCAGTCACAAGCACATTAATAACTGTCATTAATTG
Organism: Romanogobio albipinnatus; assembly: GCA_023566225.1. NCBI lineage: Eukaryota > Metazoa > Chordata > Actinopteri > Cypriniformes > Gobionidae > Romanogobio > Romanogobio albipinnatus. The sequence continues at coordinate 26,429,365 of CM042260.1, read as the reverse complement.
TATGCTTGTAATACACAAGCAAAAAAGAAAGAATGGATATCAATAATCTCAAGTCCCCCAAGCCACCCAATCAAAAAGAGATGGACCTTGGCTAATACAGAAAGTCATGACGTTACTTGAAGAGTTATGACTTTGTCTACCTAGGCTATAATTCATATTAAAGATTTTCTGATGTACTACCATATTCAGGTTTCAATGACTAACCTCATAAACATCCAATGATTTAGCACGTGACTCCGTCCTCTGGGTGCCTGTTATAATGAAATAGTAATTTCTTCATTCAAATGAAACATGTCTGTTGTGACATGAGTGTTTCTGTAAGCCGTGCCTCCTTGCATGACTTTTTGATGAAAACTTGCTCAACAAATTGGATGGAACACCTATAGGTCTTAAATTCAAAAGCTGGCGCTGTCAGGCCTGCTGAATATTTAATGATGCAATAAAGCAGGGCCATAAAGGAACTAAATAGATACGTTTGTAATTCAAATGCTCCATATGCAGTCTAAATTATGTATTTTCAATGCCTTTTCTTGTATAATAGAGGTGGAGACCAGGCAATTCTAATAAATGATACATAGCAATTGATTTGGTTCTGATGAATATAGAAATGTAAATCCTATGAGTTGTAATGTATCTTGTTTCCCATTATAGATTATGTGAGTGAAATTTTTTATAACGAGTGGGCCGTATTCCCAAAAGTAGTTGCATGGTGTGGCGCAGAGACACACGTGTGTCATATTCTTTCGGTCAGGCACACAAGGGAGTTTTTAACTGATATCAAAGCATTTTTAGTACATTGATATGATGAGGAGTAGAGTCTTTAATGGAAATAGGATTTGCTGTTATTGTGAGTTTAATAGACATGCGGATGGAGTTTTAATGTCTACTGTTGTCTCCTTTGCCCAGAGACATTGAATGCATTACACCAAGTCTTAGCCAGGCACATGTACATTGTGTTAGCTAGTTTGGCCTCTATTCTTGTCATGCTGAGTAACTGGGTTGCTAAATATGATTATGCATCAGCATGTCCACCATAGTGCAAAGGTCACAGTTGATTTATAAACACATTAAATTAAAAGAAAGATGTAAATATGAAATATCTTATGTTCACCAATGCTAAATGTACTTGATCAAAAAATACAGTAAAAACTAATAATATAAATATTACAATTTAAAATAACTGTTTCTGTTTTAATATTTAAATTTTTTTTTATTCTTTCCTGTGATGGCATGGCAGTCTTCAGTGTCACATGATGCTTCAGAAATCATTCTAATATGGTGCTCAATTTCTTATTATTATCAATGTTGAAAACAGTTTTTCGTGGAAACCATGATACTTTTTCCAGGATTCTTTAATTGATCGAAAGTTAAAAAGAATAGCATTTATTTGAAATAGAGATCTTTTGTAACGATGTCTTTACTGTCACTTTTGATTAAATAAATGCTTTCTTGTTGAATAAAAGTATTAAGTTCTTAAAAAAAAAAAACCTGGTCTACAGCTTGTAGTCCATCCACGTGTTTTAATGCAGATTTTGGAATACCGCCTAAAGTGCAGAATGGTTGCAAAAGTGTCCAAATTGTACATAAAACATTTGGTGGCTTATTATTTATAAGAAAATATGCTTAGAAACAATTGTGGAAACGTATTTCCAAATCCAAGACCGGCATATAAGAAGTCATGTGACTAAATAATTTGTTCAGAGATGATTGGCTACTACTACCTCCCAGAATTGTCAAATGAATGCTGTCAATCTACCCACAATGAAATCTCATTGGCTCACAATCATCTTTTAAATCACATTTTAAACGTATAGGGCCCGGATGCAATGCGACGCCAGGAGCAACGCAAGTGTTTTTTGCTAGTTTCAGCCCGACGCAGTTATCATTTTCACGTCCAGCACCACGTTGTTTAAATAGCATATGCCCTCATGCCCATCTATTCACCCATGGTCTGAAAACAAGGTGTGTTCAGGTGCACAGGGCATCAGGGCATCAGGTGCACGCGCATCAGCACACAAACAGTTTTAAGTATGAAAAATACTAGGATTCCTCTCTGGAGAAGCATTCAGTCTTTCCGCTTGCAAATTCCGCCATGTAAATAGCGAATCCACCATGGTGCAAGGCCAACTGGCTTTTAAAGGGAATGGGAGATAAGATTCTGATTGGTTTATTGCACGTCACGCTCAACACACACTTATTACTCATTAAGAGACTAGGTACAACCCTTTTGGACCGTGCGCCTGGTGCGCAGACCATTTTTTCCATCGTTAAACTAGCAAAAGTTGATTTGGACGCGCCCTAAGTGTACATGCGCCATGCGCTTCAGACCATGGGCTCATATCGTCAAAATAGGGCCCCAAATATGTTCTGAATTAGCCGATCTGATGAGATTTGAGTGTGTACAGAAAAAAAATTCTAAAAACTTGTAGCTGGTTAGGACACTGTGTTTATGTTTGTACGATAATCCTATTACATTCGTCCATATTCAGCAGTGTACACCTGATTGATTTTTTTAATAAACAAAATAATCAGAATCCTTAGTGGATTATCCAATTGAAATGATGCCAATATCCATTTCTTTCTCTCCCACTGATATACCGTCTAACATAAAGAGTCACATATCTAGCTGTGCCAGTGTTTCTCCCCCTGAAGACTAATAGATTCATATATTAATACATGTCAGAGGTGGGAGGTTTGGAGCGATTTGTTTGAATGACTCGTGAAATGTGAGAGATTTGCATTTTGTTTGTCACAGTGGTTACGATATAACATAGGTTCTATCCCGGGAGGGAATCTGCACCCGTGTGATTGAATCTCCCTGATTTAATGCACTCATCACTGACCTGTGCTTCCTTCTCTCCATCTCTCTCTCTCTCTCCCAGGAATGTGAGTTCAGCAGGAGAGGAGGCTCGGCGGCGGATGAGAGAGTGTGAGGGTCTGACTGACACGCTCCTTTTCGTCATCCAGACTTCCCTCGGAAGCAGTGAGATTGATAGCAAGGTATACTTTCCTCTCGGGATCTGTCCATCTTTCCCAGTGCTATAAAGGCAACCTGTTGTAAAAGTTTTTATGTGTGTGTGTACCGGTACGTGGAACGCTCTGTAACAAATAAACAGCTCTGTGGTTGGCTGCTCTCTGAAGGTTGCTCTTCTAAATGGCGTTCTTTAATCATGATTTACCTGGCAGCCCTTCGTCAGGCCCAGCGTGCTAATAGCAGAGCGGGGGGGAAGCATCCGTCCTAATGAGAATTGAAGAGCAAAGGGTGTGGATGTTCGAGCGTGGCACAGTTCTTTCCCTCTGGTCATTTTCAGACTTTCCCACAATTCTCGCTGTCTGAATCCCCCTGTGGCGCACTCTCAACCGCCGCTCTTCACGGTTTCCAAATGCACAGTATGTCTAATAAAAAAACACTGTACTTGAATTTCTTGTGATAACTCTTCAGCTTTGATTGCCTGTATGTGGAGGGTTTTGAACTTCATCAAAGGGTTAAAGAAATAGTTCACCCAAAAATATAAAATCATTTCACTAGCCAGGTTTCCATCCAAGCGGAAAAAGGTTTAGCTCATCAAAATGTTTACCGATATAGCTGATGGAAAAGCCAATTATCTATATTTTTTTGCAAATGTCGACACAATCTTTTTCCGTTTAAAATAGTTGATCAAAATAGTTTGGTAACACTTTTTGTCGCGAAAAATGGCTTTAACGCATATAAATATGGCATCACATGACAGAATTAGCCTATACACTTATTGACTAAACCTGAGCGAGTTTTTGTATGTGCAGCCCCACAAGACCCATATGTAAATAATATGGATGTGGCATTTATGTCACGTTTTCGCTCGTATCTTCATGCAACATGCATAACATTGCACATCATTACTTACAGTGGATGCTGCCAATTGAAATGAGCCCAAAATCAACATAATCCATTGCGACAATCGCCAGATATTCCTCATGGAGGAACAATTTTAAAAATGCCCACTAAGGGCATCAAGGGCTAAACAAAAAGGCTACCTTGGTTACAAATGCTGTAACTTTTGATTACTTCATGCTATCACCACAAAATTTTATCCAGATGCAGCTCACATGTAGGGGAACTTAACCAAAAAATGTCTACAAGACAAAAAAAATTGCTGAATTTATAAAAATTACCCCATTCAAACTTTATGAACCATTGATTCTTAATACTGTGTGACGTTACCTGGATGATCCACAAAGGACTTTTTTTCTTGAGTCCTTTGTTTGTCCTGATCAGTTAAAATTTTGGATGACCACAGGATGAAGACATCAACATTTTTCTTATTTTGTACTGCCCTTCGGAAGCAATAGAAGATACTTGCATGTTTCCCGGAAGAAAAAGTAAGTACAATTTACCTTAATCTTCAAATTCCCCAAAAGATGCTGGAAGACTGATGCATTACAGGACCTGGAGGTTTTTTCTGAAGAACCTTGGGCAGTTTACCTACTTTTGAACGTGGTCATTTTAATAAATTCAGCTATTTTTTGTCTTGTGGACTATATATATATATATATATATATATATATATATATATATATATATATATATATATATATCTTATTCAGGGCAGCACTAAATAAAAAATAACATGCATTTTGTGGTATCGCTCTTATTTTGTTAAAATGAATCACATTTTCACAGATTCCGCAAGCGGTTAAAGGGATAGTTCACCCAAAAATGAAAATTAGCCCATAATTTACTCACCCTCAAGTCATCCTAGGTGTATATGACATTCTTCTTTCAGACGAATAAAAAGGCTAATCCAAGCATTAGAAATGGATTCATAGTTGCTCTGTTTTAAAAGTCCATAGAACGTGCATCTTCCTATCAACTAACGTGCTCCACACGGCTCTAGGGGTGTTAATAAAAGCCTTCTGAAGCGAATCGATGCGTTTGTGTAAGAAAAATATCCATATTTAAAACTTTATAAAGTAAACTTTGGGCCGACCGCCTTCCCTGTTCAATTTATGGAAAAATTGTTGAAAGTTCTCCTGCCGATCGAAAGACTAACACGACCAGGTCCGCTCGTCATGACGTCACGTACGCATCTTGATTTTCACTTTCAACATTCAACACTTTTCCACGGAAGGTGGTCGGCCAAAAGTTTACTTGATAAGATTTTAAATTATGGATATTTTTCTTACACAAACGCATCGATTCTTTTCAGAAGGCCTTTATTAACACCCCGGAGCCGCGTGGAGTAACGTTATTTGACGGACAGATGCACTTTAAAAACAGAGACGCTATTACTGCAATTCTAATGCTTGGATTAGCCTGGACTTTTGTAAAATAACACTTCGATTTTGTTCGTCTGAAAGAAGAATGTCATATACACCTAAATTATGGGCTAATTTTCATTTTTGGGTGAACTATCCCTTTAACATACTTTTTCTTCTTTATATATGATATAGTTTTTGTCATTTACCAGCAGTTTCTTAGCATGAGAATATCCAAATGTAATAAAAATGTATATTTTCATTATGTCAGAAGTGATCTATCAAACCTACCATTTTCCAATCCCATCAGCGCTTTTTTGGAATTGCGCTCTCACGCTAATTTGCCTTGTTTAGTCATTTTGGCCCTATTTCTGTAACATTTCCTGTAAATGCCCCTATAAATGCAGCCTATGGTTACTGATTATCTTCTTCCTTATCCCCATTTAGCTCCTTTTAGTGCACTAAGCACTCTTTTTTAACCATCACTGTGCTTTAACACATTAAAATGCCCAAAAAAGCAACATCAACCATTTCACTCAACACATTGGCTTTGAAAAAGGGCAATCACCCTAATCACTCCAATGTCTTTATGTGTGGTGATTTGCCATGAGCTGTTTTCGCCAGGTGTTGGCCCAGCAGAGCTATAATTGCTGAAAGCATGCCGCCCGTGGTCTTAATGTGCTGTTAACCTGTGGTTGGTCAAGCTCTCTCCTGTTGACTTTTGCATTTAAAATCAGGACCTTCTAAATTGCTGCCAGTAAGAGAGATGGTGTTGCCCCAAATGTCGCCATGTGCAATATTCATTCTGTCGCACATTTCCAGGGAAATTGTTTCATTTTCCTCAAACACCATGGAAAAAGCAAAGTCATTCTTGTCTGGCACAGAGAAGGGCTGTAAGTCAATATGTTTCCGCACGTCTGAAATGCCAGTGCATAATTCTCAGAGCATTTCTCTGATTACAGTCATTATTTCTGTTTGTGCAGGGCATGGTCCTCCTCATTCCATAATGGGGGAAAAAAAGAAAAACATGGAGATTGTGAAAAACACTCGTTTTTCATCATCATTTTGCAAGCATTTATTTTCTATTTTCTGCTGTCAAGCATTGTGCCTGCTCTGCTGTGTCTCCTTGTAATACTCTGTTAAATGGAGTGTGAACCGATGGATTTGGCTGGTCATTTTTCCCCATCTGCGGGTATATCCTTTAATCACATTTAAATGGGAGACCGTGTCAGACATATAATTAACTACTTTCATATACTTAGTGCCAATGCGGCCTACACTCCCAGCCAACACTCTAAGAAAGACGAGACTGAGGAAATAAGAAAGGAAGGCGAAGTGAAAGAGAGACATGGACAGAGGAAAATAGAAGTGTGGGAATAGAAGAGCGTCTTGAAATAGAAGCAAACACAGTAGGACGTAACCTTGTTATCTTTGACCTGCCCTAGAAATGTCCGTGTTTCCTTGAATACAGGGATCTCAAAGTCAAGTCATCTAATAGTTTAAAGAACTGGACTGATTTGCAGGTCCAATTTCAAGATACACTGCTAACACTTAGGGGGACGTATGAAACTATCTTGCATGCCGGAAGTCTGGGACACCTCCTCTAATGGCTGATTTTGTTTCTGAACTTTTGTTAATCGTTATTCAGCTGAACGGCAGAACAAGGAGTGTATGTAGATTGCTGTGTGTGAGAGTGTGTGTGTTCTGTCCAGCATGAGTTGAATAAGATGAAGTTTGGCCCCTCTAGCCAGATGGGCTCTATCAAGAGCTCAGTGATGCTAGACTAATACCTGCCCAATATCTGTCTCTCTTTCTCCGTCAGACCATAGAAAACTGTGTATGCATTTTGAGGAACCTCTCGTATCGGCTTGCAGCTGAAACGTCTCAGGGACAGCAGATGGGGACGGACGAGCTGGACGGCCTCCTGTGTAGCGATGCCAGCGGGAAGGACGGAGAGACCTCAGGCTGCTGGGGAAAGAAGAAAAAGAAGAAGAAGTTTCAGGACCAGGTGGGCCGTTAAGTGCAGCATTTACAGGCATTTGTAGCTGTGATGTGACCCTTACCTGCTGACAATAACTTGAACACATTTTGCTTGGGAATCAAGGTTCAGAGTAACATGAAAGAGGCATTTAAAGTCAACATGAAATCCAAATGTCCCTTATTTGCTTTAAAGTGCCCCTATTATGCTATTTTTAAGGTTCCTAGTTTTGTTTTGATTGTCTCTTACATGGTTGACATGCATCAAGAGGTCAAAAAACACTTTAATTTTCTCAATAAACATTGCAGCATCACCTCATTTCTCACAGTGTCCCAAACTGACTCTCTAAACCCCTCTTTTCTGAGAGCCTACTCTGCTCTGATTGGTCAGATGGCACAGTCTACCACTTACAGTGTGTGTCAGAAAAGAAATGCCCATTACCATACATAGTCAAACCAAAAATTAATCAGACACCAGATATAATTTTTTACTAGTGGGTGCAGGACACTATAGTTCATTTATGTAAGTGAGGATAGCAAAATAAAGTAAACTGTGACATATTATACCCAAAACTTCTTTACACAGTAGACTAACAGTAAAATAGATTAAAATTTGGGTCCAAAATTATTCAAACACATTGACTTGACCATGTTTTGCTTAAGAATTTTTCATTTAATTGCTAATGCGACCTTTTACACCACAGACTGAACAAAATGAAGCATTGCTTGGCCTAAATTGGTATTATCTAATTGTGTACTTAAATTTAACAGCTGACAGCTGATTGGTTGATTATAATCCATTACATACCTTTCTATCGAAGTTATTTACATTTACATTTATGCATTTGGCAGACGCTTTTATCCAAAGCGACTTACATTGCATTCAAGGTACACATTTTACTTTTTGTCAGTTCTTTTCCTGGGATTCAAACCCATGACCTTGGCGTTGCTAGCGCCACGCTCTACTGTTTGAGCTACAGGAAAGTCAGCTGACATTATCCAGATGAATTTGTTCTAACACAGTTTAACTCGGAGTTCTTGTCATATTGTATTACTATTTTCTAAACTATAGAGAATAAACTGTGATAATGTGAGAAAATGTTGAAGGTGTCTGAATACATTTTGTTTTGACTGTAAGCTTCCTCAGCATTTGTATATTGTAACATGTATATTATATTATATTATATTATATTATAATAATCTACAGACATCCACAGTAAACATTGACTGACAAGGAACAAGGGAAACACAACGGTTGAATGCGGACAAGACACACCTGGGAACAATCAGACTAATCAACAGGGAAAAATACAATGAACTACAAACATGGCACTAGAAACAGGATATGCAACTAAAGTCCTGACAAGACATGGGGAACATGTAACAAACATGAAAGAAGCTTTATTACACAGTAAAATGCTTTTCTGCTTTTGAAAGCGAACCGAGCATAAATCAGAGAGTTCATATCAAAATATGAATAACACAATTAGCATTTTCGACACACACACCCCTTGCCGCCTCAGAATAATCTCAATTTATGTTTCAACGAGTTCCCCAAATTACAGATTTACACGGCATCCTTTTATCAATTATTTATTTTCCAAACGTAACGCTCACCACCTACACAGAGACACACCGTCAGACAGTGAGTTTCCCCAGTGACACGCTCTTCGGCTGATAAATCGCAGTGTTTGTGGGCGTCAGACTGAAAGGAGGAGGGAAAAAACCCAACCTTTTTACAGGCAGCTCCTCCATAGCTGAGGAAACTCTTCATTAATCTCATGCAGGGAAAGTCAGCCGGGATCCGCGGAGGGGAGCGTGGAGGTGGGTGTGCAGTTGTGTAACACAACTCCCTCTCGAGATGTCCCGATCCAGAGGAGCTATAAAGCTAATAGCCAGTGATATATACTGTAGCCACTGATAGCGGAATATAATCCTCTATAACTTTGATACTAGCTAAAATAAAACCTGCATTTGCTGCAAGAAAGAGATGTCCATCACAACATGCAGTCAAAGTTTTAAAGTAGTCAGATTGGAATGATACATCAAAGCTATTACTCTGTTGAGATTATGACAGCATAGGCTGTTGTATTAAACATAATTTGGGGATATTTTCTGTGTAACACATACATACGTTTGCAGATCTGTTTTAGGATTCGGTCAGATGTGTCTCTTCCAATCAGATTACAGAAAGAAAGGAGATGCAAGGATATTCGCCTATCTCTTTTGACGACCATTTCTCCCCATTACCTAAGGTGCCCTCTCGTATCATGTGCCAGACCTTCTCCTCAGCCGAGACGTTTTGAAAGAGGACACCTGGGCCTCCGGGCAACAGAAGGCTAATGTACTCTGTTAAATCATTTATCACTAAATGGCAGTGAGGTAGCCCAGGAAACCAGAGCATGCCGTCGCGGCTCTGTCAGGGCAGGGCAATGGCGTTTAGCGTAGCTAATTGACTGAGAGGAGAGAGTATGTAAACCAGAGCAATTTCAACCCACCAAGCACCGATAGCCTTCTTTGAGTTTACTCTGAGAAATGGGGCATGGAGTGCTCATTACTCTCAATGCTTGCTGACAAGAAAAGGGCAAGAGAAAGTTTTTGACAATTTGAGATGCTTATTTTCGCTCTGATAGTTCCGAAGAAGCTTTAGGATCATATTGTCATTTTTAGATTTATCTTCACTATCATTTTGTGCTGAAGTCTAGCATTTGAGCAGATTTTACTCATTTTAGATGACACATTTTAGAAGTCATCTAAAGACACAAATCAAGCTAGATTTTTACATTTGCTGGAGAAAAAATTAGTGGTTCACACCAGAGTTTAGAGGGTTAAAATGTATAGTAGTATTGGGTCAATATGACAAATATGGATGTGCGAGATGATGTAAATCTAAGTCTAGTTCACACAAAGATCCAAGTTCTTTCCTGCATTTTTGTATTTTCATTAATATGTACACTGCTCAAAAAAATTTAAGGAAAACTTTGAAAACACATCAGATCTCAATGGGGAAAAATATAATTCTGGATATTGATACTAATATGGACTGGGTAATGTGTTAAGAACAAAAGGATGCCACATCGTTTGATGGAAATGAAAATGATCAACCTACAGAGGATTGAATTCGAAGACACCCCGGAAATTTAAGGGAAAAAATTATGCAGCAGGCTTGTCAATTTTGCTGAAATTTCATTGCAGCAACTCAAAATGGTACTCAGTAGTTTGTATAGCCCCCACGTGCTTGCAAGCATGCCTGACAACGTGGGGGCATGCTCCTAATGAGATTACGGATGGTGTCCTGGGGTATTTCATCCCAGATCTGGACCAGCGCATCACTGAGCTCCTGGGCAGTCTGAGGTGCAACCAGGTGACGTCAGATTGACCGAAACACAATGTCCCAGAGGTGTTCTATTGGATGTAGGTCAGGTGAGCGTGGTGGCTCCTCAATGGTATCATTCCTTCATCCTCCAGGAACTGCCTGCATGCTCTCGCCACATGAGGCCGGGCATTGTTGTGCACCAGGAGGAACCCAGGACCCGCTGCACCAGCATAGGGTCTGACAATGGATCCAAGGATGTCATCCCGATACCTAATGGCAGTCAGGGTGCCATTGTCTAACCTGCAGAGGTCTGTGCGTCCCTCCATGGATATGCCTCCCCAGACCATCACTGACCCACCACCAAACCGGTCATGCTGAACAATGTTACAGGCAGCATAACATTCTCCACGGCTTCTCCAGGCCCTTTCACGTCTGTCACATGTGCTCAGGGTGAACCTGCTCTCATTTGTGAAAACCACAGGGCACCAGTGGTGGGCCTGCCAATTCTGGTGCTCAATGGGAAATGCCAATCAAGCTCCCCGGTGCTGGGCAGTGAGCACAGGGCCCACTAGAGGACGTCGGGCCCTTAGGCCACCCTCATGAAGTCTGTTTCTGATTGTTTGGTCTGAGACATTCACACCAGTGGCCTGCTGGAGGTCATTTTGTAAGGCTCTGGCAGTGCTTATCATGTTCCTCCTCGCACAAAGGAGCAGATACCGGTCCTGCTGATGGGTTAAGGACCTTCTACGGCCCTGTTCAGCTCTCCTAGAGTAGCTGTCTGTCTTCCTGGAATCTCCTCCATGCTTTTGAGACTGTGCTGGGAGACACAGCAAACCTTCTGGCAATGGCACGTATTGATGAGCCATCCTGGAGGAGCTGGACTGCCTGCGCAACCTCTGTAGGGTCCAGGTATCGCCTCATGCTACCAGTAGTAACACTGACCCTAGCCAAATGCAGAACTGGTAAAAAACTGTCCGAAAAGACGATTAGGGGAAAAAAATGTAAAACCATTCCTGTTTTGGGGGTTGTATCACTGTTGCCCATCTAGTGCACCTGCTGTTAATTTCATTAACACTAAAGCAGCTGAAACTGATTACCAACCCCCTCTGTTACTTAACTGACCAGATCAATATCCCAGGAGTTTAACTGACTTGATGCTATTCTCTTATTAAAAAGTGTTCCTTAAATTTTTTTGAGCAGTGTACATTATTTTCCATGACAAGTGGCCATCTAGAAATTAAATATTGGTAACACTATTTCAGTGTTCTCGTTACACATAGTACATATGTACATGTAGTAACTATAGTAATAACTATAAATTATGCATAATTACATGCAACTAACCCTAAACACTAATCCTAGCCCTTTAAGTGCATGTAGTTAATTAATATTACTCTGTATTTAAATGCATAAATGTATTATTACACTGTAACAAGGACAAATTAAAATAAAATGTAACCAATATTTTGTGTACATATTTGTAATATATATATATATATATATATATATATATATATATATTATTATTTTTTATTTTTATTTTTTTTTTTACAAATATCATGATTTTTTTCTTTTAGCATTTTTTTATCATCATCCTTTTCTTAGGGTTATTCAATTGTACCTGAAAAAGTCAAGCCTTTTAAAAATATTAATGATATTTTAAAACAAAACTAGTTTATTGCTTGTGTTTTTAAATACTTTTTTTTTTTTTTAATTCCAAGGATTTCAGCATTCTTCTAGCCTGGCTCCGTCCTCCTACATACTTCCGCTCAATTTTCATTTTCCTTCAGTACTTCGTCTGGGATTGCGGCATATTCTATGGAACAGAGGGAGTGGCGGAGAACGATGACGTTGATGCGTGCGCTAGTTTGAGATGACATACGTCACAACCAAACGTTAGCAATCAGTTATGGCAGATCCAGAGTGACTCTTGGCAGATCCAATAGTTTTAAACTTCAACAGAGTACCCGCCTTAATGGAAGTTAACGCTTGTCAATGGAGAGTGGCCAGACTCTCTGTACAAATGAAATGTACGAGAGTCTGGTAGGACCAGGCTAGCATTTTTCTTGGTTACACCACAGAATTGCATTACCATAATTTTTATTCAGAAATTTTAAACGTTCATCATAAATGGGTTTAATAAATTTAGATTTAATAGATCTGGATAAAAAATGAGTTGACCCTGATGCTGTCCTTTTTTATTAAGTTCTGAAAATAGCAATAAAAAGCAATTGTGTAACACCATGTCTACACCAGGCACAACCTTTACAAATCCATTTGTACTGTTGTCAGAAGTAGAGGCTGAGTACTGATGAGTACTAAACATCAGAAATAGAATAGGGCATCAGTTTACTTTCGGGGACTCGACGTATTAAACCTCGCACACTGATTATAATGGTTTCTGTTGGATTTTGTCACACGTGTTACACCGCTCACTTCCGGCGTAGACACTATGTAAGGCTAAATGAGAGTAAAATCTTGCACTCACTGTTTGCATATAGCGAAACCACAGATTAAACCATGTCTCCTCTCAAACTCTCTCCATTTCGTTTGTGTTCACCGTATGGAAAGAGCTGCAGCCTCACGGGGGCTTCTCCACCCTCCAGCAGTTGATTGAACAACAGAGCTGCTCCTCAGAGCTGGAACAGGGGGAGATGAAAACAGACTCATTAATAATGAACGGAGAGTGAGGCTGAGTGCCAGAGCTAGTTTAAGATGCTGAGGTATTTCACAAGTTGCTCTGCCTAAAAGTAGGTCAGCCTGTGAGACCAGCACTTTTCAAAGGGATTCACCCACACGTCGAACACAGGCTTACAGCTCGTCATTCCTGCCCGGTTCTGGGTTTATTCAGGACCAGATTTGTCAGGAGATCTCCTTGTGTTGTGTTTGCGTGTGTGCGGGCAATTGACTTTTGTCCTGTACAGAATGACAGTGATTTTATCTCAGGAGTTCGAAAGGTCGCCGTACTGAAGGTTGGATGCCTTAATGTTATTGGTGGCAAATCTGATTACAAAAGATAAATAAATAAAACAAAAAAGTGTTTCTTGACACTAAAAAAGTGTTTTTACAGTATACAAACTGCATCATATCATAATCAAGAGAAACGTGAATCATTCTCACCCAGAAAGCAAACAATTACTGATGTGGTTATCCTTCTATATATATATATATTTTCTATTATATAGATAGACACTACTGTTCAAAAGTTTGGGCTCATTACGATTTGTTTAAGAAATGAAATTCAGCAAATAGGCATTAAATTGATCAAATGTGACTAAAGATATTTTTAATCTTACAAAATGGTTTTATTTCAAATTAATGTTATTGTTTTAACTTTCTATTCATCAAATAATCCTTAAAAATGGTTTCCTAAAAAATATTAAGTGGAACAAAACATGTTTAATATTGATATTAAGAAAGAAGCCTGGAGTAAATTCAGCATTCCTATCACAGGAATAAACTACATTTTAAAATACATTCAAATAGAAAAGTTATTCAATTCTATTTAAAAAATGTAATAGACCCTGTCTAAAAAATCATAATATTTTTGTTTTTACTATACAAATAAATGCAGCTTTGGTGAGCATAGAAGACTTCTTTCAAAAACTTACCGACCCCAAACTTTTGAACATTAGTGTATGTACAATTCATACAGAACAATAAAATCCTCACAATAACATTAATTTCTCAGTCAGATCACGTTATTTTAGACTTCTTATTGGTAGTCTTCCATGTTCATGTGAGCACGCCTTTTAAATGTTGATGGTGATGGATTTTGTGTGTGTCTTCCTATCTGACTTAGTTGTTTTCCATGTCACACTCTTTGTTTCTATAGTGGGATGGTGTGGGACCGCTGCCAGATACTGCTGAGCCCCCCAAGGGGATTCAGATGCTGTGGCATCCTTCGATAGTAAAGCCCTACCTCACCCTCCTGTCTGAGTGTTCCAACCCGGACACGCTGGAGGGGGCTGCCGGGGCACTGCAGAACCTGGCTGCCGGGAGTTGGAAGGTAAGCCCTTGGCTTGGTATGCAAACACATGTTGTTTAAAATACAAATAGATTAACTGATATGTGTCAGCATTCATCATTGGTATTGCTATCATTGGTCATTGGTTTTGCTTTATTTGCATAATAAAGTTCTAAAATATACTTCTGGCATGATCATTTTATTCGCAAAAAATATCCCACCACTCAGTTTTGAGTCTAAAACGCAGTTTAGACGCAGGACAGCAATTGCGAGTACATTTTTAGTCATCTTTGCAGGAATGCAATATGAAGACTGTACAAAGGAACATTTCTCTTTAGCAACACTATGAAAGCAGGCACAAAATGCCAATATAACTATAGATATCTATGGGTAAAATATGCGTCACATGACTAAAAATGCGTCATCGTTTTTCAAATACCCCCGTTTTCACAGTCCACACTACAACGTGAAAAACTGCATTTTCAAATGTATCCTCTTGGGAGAGTGTTTTTTAAAAAAAAATGTTTGCCTCAATGTGGACAGAAGGCCAAAACACAGAGAAAAAGATGCGTTTTCAAACGAAACCGTATTAGTGTGGACAAGGCCTCAGTATCTGCCAATTAAATTATTTGTTTGTTTGTTTGTTGGTATGTCTATGACTGCATCTGAGAATTTTTTTTTTCTTATTTATTGGGGTCTTTCAGAGTGGAAGCCTATGTTTACTTTGGGTTATGCGTTATTTAAATAATAAAAAATATTGAAAAAGTATTCAAATTTGTGTTAATTTTTTAAATATTAAATTATTGGTTATTATTAGATTTATTTTTAATGATTGATATCTGTCTGAGTGCGAGCAAATGTATACTTAGGGTTGGGGGATTTAAAAAGCATTACAAATATTTAAAGAATTAAAAAAAAATACTGAAATGTTTATTGATTTATTTATTTGTTTATTTATTTTATATTTTTTATATTTTCTTTTTAAGTATTGGTATATATCGGTAGTGTATTCCCTTGTATACTTCGCATTAGGGTCCTTTTCGAAACATACATTTTTTTTTCAAAGAATAAAAAAAAAATAGAATAAAACATTTATAAAAAAAATGTATGGCTCAAAGTATTACAATTCATAGCAACATGCAAAGAGCCATTCAGAACTTATTTTCAGTGTATTCAAGGGTATATTCGCTAAATGTATTAACCGGTGTGAGAAGAAATGGTGTAATATTGCATCTCTCCTGATCTGAGTTGCTTTCATCAGATGTTTAAACCAGTACCAATCTCCCGCTTGGCTTCTGCTTCTCTCTTTGTTCTCACATCCTTTTTACCGTCTCTCAGCGACAAAAGCTTGTTTTACCTCTGTTGCTGGAGAGCTCTAATCCATCCGATGTGCTCTGCAAGATCAATACTCTCAGATGGAGACGAATCAGATGGATTGGATTGGTTTTGAAGTCTCATAACAGGTTTAGACCCCCTTCAAGAAGTTAAATGAAAGCGGCGTCCCTACGACCCCTTTCTACACCTACAGGGCATCAGGTTGTATAGGTGTTTGTGTTTGGGTGGAATTTGTTGGAGAGACAAACGGGAAAGCAAATGAGAGAGGGAGAGACGGAGTCTGTCTGTCTGCCCGTTTTGTCCGGTTCACAAAAAATGGCCGCTCTGTTTGTTCATCTAGAAGAGCTGACATTGAGCCCTGGTCTAATATGTGTGAACTAAGCTCTCCGTTTATGTTTTCAAAATCTATCTTGGACAGTGGTATTAACAAACCGTTAACAAACCAAAACTGTTTTGTAGAAATCCCATGCCGGGAGTTGTAGAAACTGGAAACAAAGCCCTTAACTTTAGACGGATCAAAAAAACACTTATGCGTGAAGAAAGCTTTGTCATCAAGAACTCCTTTTCAATTACATATTTCTTGTATTGCATTACTTTTAGCACCAATACATGTGGTAATGAACGTTCTGTTCCATTTGTGATATATTTTACCTGATTCAATACAATCTCAGCCAATCTCGCGTCCACCAAAACTCCACAGAAAGACAAGGGAAACTAAGCGTCAGACACTTGTCGTGGTCACGACTGGTTAGAACAGAAATGAAACAGATTGCTTGTTAGACACCATGTTAGGCAGCATCCTAATGGCAAAGGAATCTCGCAAGTGATTGATTTGAAACTCTCTACATGTGCAGCATTCAAGAGCCTCGACTAACAAGTTGATTTTGATAGTTTTGGAGTTTTGCATTAGCTTGCTGCTAGTGTAACACTTTGGAGGTAGCCGCAGAACTGTTTTCAACATTGATAATAATATGAACGTTTCTCGGGTTTCTTGAAAATTGAGCTTTGCCATCACAGATATAAATTACATTTTAAAATGCACTGCCCGGCCAAAAAAAAAGTTGCTGTTTGGATTTAAATGCTTAAGAGTCTATGACTGAATCATTGCAGTAATTATTTACTCTAAAAAATGCTGGGTTAAAAATAACCCAAGTTGGGTTGAAAATGGACTAACCCAGCAATTGGGTTGTTTGAACCCAGCGATTGGGTTGTTTTAAGCAAACATTTAACCCAACCGCTGGGTTAAAACAACCCAAATGCTGGGTTAAAACAACCCAATTGCTGGGTTAGTCCATTTTCAACCCAACTTGGGTTATTTTTAACCCAGCATTTTATAGAGTGTTATGTTTCTAGCATGTTAGGCAACACTTTACTTGAAGGGGTGTGCATAAGACTGACATGACACCTTCATAATCATGACATGACACGTCATGAATATGAAGAAGATTTTATGCATGTTCATGACAACTGTCATTAAGCGTAATTCGCTCAATTATGTCATTTTTAATGCAAAGATTACATTGTTTGAGATGTCTTAGTAATGACAACTTGACATAAACCAATACATCATAACCTGTTAGTGCCTTTGTCATGACAACTTGACATTACCAAGACAACATAACCTGTCATAAACATGACATAGCAGATTAATTATCAAACTTAAGTATTAAAATATTAAATATTATCCAAATTAAGTGTTAATACTCACAAATTATTGTCATGAATATTTTCCTTGACCTAAACTACAGTGGTACAAGTTGAATTTGTCATTAAAATGTCATTAAGTGTCAATACTCTGTCTCTGGTTAGGTGTAAGCCATTATGACGGTGTCTTAGCTAGACTTATCCATGATGTAAAAAAGCATTTCAAGAAAATATAAATGTGTGGGATGCTGTAATTAACTGTTTAGTAAACTTAAAAAAAACAAAAAAACATTATGAACTGAAAAATATTCACAACGCTGTTATAAAATAATTTGACAGAGTATTAACAATTAATGACGTTTTAATGACAAATTCAACTTGTACCACTTAAGGCGAGACACTACAGGTGAATAGGGATTTTTTTTTAATTACAAGAAATCACTGTGAAACTTCTCCAGTTTATTACTGGCATATTAATATTTTAATATGCAAATGAGGCCTTATATACTTAAATATAAGCTCATTTTCATACTTTTCCAAAAACAAAATCTGGAAATTGGAAAGGACCATGTTTAAAATTCTTGGTTCTATTTGTTGACATGTTAGAGGAGAGGGCTTTTACAGAGGGGATTCTGGATATCTTATTTTGTGCTTTAGTAAATTAGAGAATACTGACAATAGCCTTTAAAAATCCATTTTCGCCATGTTTTTTGGAGATAAAGGACCTATAACTCAGGATAGGAATGATGTATCAACAAAGTTGGTGCTTGTAGGTGCTACTGAAGGGGATATATCTAACTCTTGAGTGTGAGAAAAAAATTCATTTTGAGAAAACGTCCTTTAAAGTTTTATACTGTATAACTGCATACATTTCTATAAAACCCCCAACCTACAAACAAAATATATATTCAGTTCATTAATATCAGTAGTGTATAATATTTAACACACGTGGAAATTGATAAATGAATAAATTATTAATAGCAATAGCTATTAGAGAACTACCTTAAGAGAACTACCTTAACAAACACATATAACATTAAAGGTCCCGTTCTTCGTGTTCTTTTGAAGCTTTGATTGTGTTTACAGTGTGCAATATAACATGTGTTCATGTTTCGCATGTAAAAAAAACAGTATTTTTAACACAATTTACTTATCTGTATACCGCTGTTTTCACTGTCCTAAAAACGCCTGATGACTTCCTTTATTCTATGAAGTCCCTCCTTCAGAAATACGTAACGAGTTCTGATTGTGCCAGCGGTTCCCGTGTTTTGATTTGACAGCAGCTTAGCGAACGTAGCACGGTTCCTGTGTTGTGATTCGACAGCAGCTTAGCGCACGTGGAAAGGTCACGCCTCTTAACGGGAGATATATGCTCTTAATGATCTCTACAGCGTCCCTGGGAAAGCCAAACAAAGGTGATTTGACTCCGGGATGAAAATAACAGCGTCTCGACGACATGGCGACAAACACAGTCAAACACAACACTTCCTTTTCTCCACGCGACACGTCCTCTTCTCCACGTGGGACAGCAACAAGACCACGCCCCCTTTTTTCGCGTAGTCTTGTGGGCGGAGGTTAGTCTGTTCTACTGACGTAATTAATGAAGGAAGTACCAGGATGTAGTCCAAACCGGCCGTTCGCTGTAGGCTTTGAAAGGGAACTTCTGTTAAATAAAATATCTCGCTTGGCATTGAACTTTGAGCTTTATAATTTTACAGGAATTATTTATGCTCTAACAGCAATATTACACACTAACTAAAGTTTGAACAATGGGATCACGAAGAACGGGACCTTTAACAACAGTCACACACACTGCAGACGAACTGTCCCTGTTTGTTGTATATGTCCATCTATAACTATTTGAATCTAATTCTGACGGGGTTTCTTCGTCTAATCTGTTGTTGTTTACTTTCTTTTTACTAGCTCTTGCTACTTGGTCTTTTCTGTGAATGTTTATGAGCTGATTTCGGCGTTGTCTGCACTTTCTCTCAGGCGGAGAATACACAAGCAAGCGGCAGTGTGTAGTGAGAAATTCACATTGACAAATCAGATGTGGTTTTCGGCTGCAAACTTTAGCGGTTGGTTAGTTCTACAAAGGAAATGTCCATATTTGGATTAGACATCGCTGTGTGTGAGACTGAGAGCTTTATAATGATACCAGGCATGACGTTTCTGTGAATGGAGACAGCACAGGAGATCGCGCTAGAATAACTTTTGATGATTTCGGGTAGAAATCTAAAGGTGCACGGTGACAAAATATAATTAAATAACCACCTAAATGTGTAATGTTGACATTTTTTTATTTTGACATGAAATCTTACATGTTAAGTGAGCAAACTGGCCCAAAATCTCAAAATTGACCACTGTATGAAAAAACGATATTTTCACCTGCCGTGTCTCGCCTTAAAAAAAAGATTTATGACAGGTTATGTTGTCTTGGTAATGTCAAGTTGTCATGACAAAGACATCTCAAATAAAGTAATCTTTGCATTAAAAATGACATCAATTGAGTGAATGACACTTAATGACGTTTGTCATAAACATGCATACAAACTCCTTCATATTCATGACATGTGTCATGTCATGATTATGAAGGTGTCATGTCAGTCTTTTGCACACCCCTTCAAGTAAAGTGTTACCGCATGGTATATGTTTGGCAACAGTTCTTCTAACCCTGATTGATGAAATCAAGCATACTGCGTTAGTTCAGGCAGGCCACGTAGTCAAGCTCCGCTATCAGCTGATTGGGAAAATTCCAACTCCATCCCTATCAGCTGATCCGATTCCTATGCACTCAATTGGCAACTCTCAAACAGGGCGCCTTACTTAAGCGTAGCTTCACTTCAATCTGCCTGCATGGACGCTTCTGCTGCACGCTGCTCTGCAACCCACCTCCTCCCTAGCTCCCCCTTAAACTGTTTTTAAATGAATCAATGTCATTCTGTTGTCATTGATGCATACTCTGTTCTAAATGGGGAGTTTAGAATGGGAGGTTGTCCCCAGAATCTGATGATGTTCCCTGTCTTGGCTTTTCATGGAGCTCATGAAACGGATGGGGAATTTAGAACAGAGCCATATCGCCAAATGTGCAGTTTTGCAAAATATGCCAATAGAAAGTTGACTAAAAGTTTATGGTCTATGGTGTTTTTGACTTAAGTGGACCTGGCTGAAGTGTGTTTCTTCTCATTTCTTAAACAACCATGTATGAAGACACATCATGGCCATTCCAGGATGACAATGTCAAGATTCATCAGGCTGAAATTGTGAAAGAATGGTTGGGATGGAGCATGAAGAATCATTTTCACACATGAATTGGCACCTCTGAGTCCAGACCTTAAATTCATTGAAAGTCTTTGGGATGTGCTGGAGGAGACTTTACAGAGTGCTGGACTCTTGCATTGTCAATTCAAGATATTGACCAAAAATGTATGCACATCTTGATGGAAATAAATGTTGTGATGTTATTTCCATCAAGAAAGGGTCTAGAAGAACTGTTGCCAAACATATAACATGCTAGAAATATAATAATCACTGTAATAATGATCCGATCATAGACTCTTAAGCATTTGCCTATTTAAATCCAAACAGCGATTTATTTATTTTTTATTTTTTTATTTTTGGCTGGGCAGTATATATTTAAATTGTAAAATATTTCACAGTTACTATTGATATACAGTATATTATAATATATATTATAATATGACTTTTAAAATATGTTTTTGGAGCCTTGGTGATCATAAGTTAAGAAACTTAAAAAATGTACAGACTAAGTAGCTTATTTATGAGCAGCATTTTGCTTAATGTGATTCAACTTTTCACTGCACTTGGGAATGACTTACATCTGTGATGGACATGCTTTTGAATTTGTGCAAAATGAGGTATATTGTTAGACTAGTGTTTGGAACAACTTTCAAGTCTGGAGTGCTCCTACTGTATGTGTGTAAATGCTGTCTAGGTTGGCAGCTTACAAGGCTTTGAGACAGAGCCTCTCTGTCATTGTGTTTTTGTGTCTCTTTCGTATGCACACATACAGAGGTCATCAGAAATGAGGGATATGAGGGGATGCCCTTTGGGCCGTATGCTGCAGTCTCCCCGGTTGCAGCAGAAGTGCCGGGTAGCAGAGAGTCTAATCTGAGCTGACACTCTGTCACTGATAAAGGCTGATCCCACAGCTGGGGTCATACATAGAGAACCTGAGAGAGCAAAAGCTCTGAGCTAGTATTAGTCTTTCACTGTGACCTGGGGAGTGTGATTACACTGTCAATGGGGAGCTGAACCAAAATGAGACCCTTTATTGACATATCCAACTATCCTAAACACTGCTGATATGTATAACTATATATAGTTTGAAAACTGTAATAATATTCAGCCATGGTGTCATTGTCGTATTTAGCAACTTATACCTGTTTATTTGTGTGTGTCTCCCCTAGTGGTCGGTGTACATCCGTGCGGCAGTGAGGAAAGAGAAGGGTCTGCCCATCCTCGTGGAGCTGCTGAGGATAGACAACGACCGTGTGGTGTGTGCCGTCGCTACCGCGCTCAGAAACATGGCCTTGGACGTCAGGAATAAAGAGTTAATCGGTACGGTCCTTTTCTCCCCATCTCTTGTCTTATTTTATTTTATCAGTCACTGTGATTCACTTTGTTTCAAATGGTTCAGGGTCATCGGATTTGTAGAGCTCAGGGTTAACAGCTGTGGTCTCTTTGGCTTCTCTGTAATGAAGTCCAGTCGCTTGTGTTTTAGCCAGTGTGGTAAAGAGGGCTGTTCATAGCTCTCAGCTCAAAGGAAGATAACTGTCATTTTATTATTACACATTTTCTGGCCACTTATTTTAAATGGGTTAGGAAGCACCAGGCTGCACAATCTAGGCTTGGCGGACGGCTTTGGTGGAACTGTGTATATACAGTTAGGAAAATAAGTATTTGAACACCCTACTATTTTGCAAGTTCTCCCACTTGGAAATCATGGAGGGGTCTGAAATTGTCATCGTAGGTGCATGTCCACTGTGAGAGACATAATCTAAAAAAAAAAAATCCAGAAATCACAATATATGATTTTTTAACTATTTATATGTATGATACAGCTGCAAATAAGTATTTGAACACCCGTCTATCAGCTAGAATTCTGACCCTCAAAGACCTGTTAGTCTGCCTTTAAAATGTCCACCTCCACTCCATTTATCATCCTAAATTAGATGCACCTGTTTGAGGTCGTTAGCTGCATAAAGACACCTGTCCACCCCATACAATCAGTAAGAATCCAACTACTAACATGGCCAAGACCAAAGAGCTGTCCAAAGACACTAGAGACAAAATTGTACACCTCCACAAGGCTGGAAAGGGCTACGGGGAAATTGCCAAGCAGCTTGGTGAAAAAAGGTCCACTGTTGGAGCAATCATTAGAAAATGGAAGAAGCTAAACATGACTGTCAATCTCCCTCGGACTGGGGCTCCATGCAAGATCTCACCTTATGGGGTCTCAATGATCCTAAGAAAGGTAAGAAATCAGCCCAGAACTACACGGGAGGAGCTGGTCAATGACCTGAAAAGAGCTGGGACCACCGTTTCCAAGGTTACTGTTGGTAATACACTAAGACGTCATGGTTTGAAATCATGCATGGCACGGAAGGTTCCCCTGCTTAAACCAGCACATGTCAAGGCCCGTCTTAAGTTTGCCAATGACAATTTGGATTATCCAGAGGAGTCAACAACCTCCTTCCCTCAGTTAAAGCATTGAAGATGGGTCGAGGCTGGGTCTTCCAACATGACAATGACCCGAAGCACATAGCCAGGATAACCAAGGAGTGGCTCTGTAAGAAGCATATCAAGGTTCTGGCGTGGCCTAGCCAGTCTCCAGACCTAAACCCAATAGAGAATCTTTGGATGGAGCTCAAACTGTTTCTCAGCGACAGGCCAGAAACCTGACTGATCTAGAGAAGATCTGTGTGGAGAAGTGGGCCAAAATCCCTCCTGCAGTGTGTGCAAACCTGGTGAAAAATGGATGTCGCAAGTACCGGTGCTTCGGTACCAAGTCTGTACTGAAATTATAAAAATGTGACGATACCAGCATTTCTGTAGTACCGCAGCTGCGTTCAGTCGCTTCCGTGTTTATCTAAGCGCAGGACTCTATTTAAATATTACTCCTGCATGTTCTCTCTGCGTCTCTGTGTGAATGACGGGCGGTCGGGCGATGCGCAGGCGGTAGACACTCGCTCGCTGTCTTTGTAGTCTCTGCCGTGTGTCACTATATGAGGACACGAAAGCATAAACCGTCACTTCATGAGAATTTGCCCTTTCATTTGAGAAAACTGTCATATCATGAACACATACACTCAAAGGTCTTCACGGCAACCCGTCAAAATAAAAGTTTGGTTTTAAAAAAATTAAATTGGCAATATATTAGGCTACTGTTGTAGCCTACAGTAGATTTAGCTACGTCTCTATGTAATAATAATACGTCTCTACTAATAATAATAATTATGCCTAGATGGTTGATTATTTTTCACTTGATCTTTTTTTATAAACAATATTTACTTTTAAACAGCATACAGCCTTTAAATGTTTATGTATTATTTACTTATAATGATTATCATCATAAATAATAAACTTAGTACATTTTTTTAATTAATTAATGTTAAATAAAAAAATGTAATAAATAAAAAACATTTAGCTATGGTACCGAAAATGGTACAGAGTGCCATAAAATTTTGATGGTATTGGTACCGACTACTGGAATTTTGTTACCGTGACATCCCTGATCTGCAGTGGTCAGTATATATCAAAAGTGGTCCAAGGAAAGAACAGTGGTGAACCAGCAACAGGGTCAGGGATTGTTTTTTGTCTGGTGTTTTTTCCCCAAGGCTCATTGATGCACATGGGGAATACACAAAAATTTGAGGTGTTGACTTGGCCTCCAAATTCCCCAGATCTCAATCGAGCATCTGTGGGATGTGCTGAACAAACAAGTCCGATCCATGCAGGCCCCACCTCGCAACTTAAAGGACTTTAAAGGATCTGCTGCTGACATCTTGGTGCCAGATAGCACAGCACACCTTCAGGGGTCTAGTGGAGTCTATGCCTCCACAGGTCAGGGCTGTTTTGGCAGCAAAAGAAGGACCAACACAATATTAGGAAGGTGGTCATTATGTCATGCCTGATCGGTATATATATATATATAGTTTGGATTGTTTGTTTTTTTCATTGCTGACTTACTGGACGTGGTATGCAACTATGCAACAAAAAAAATAGCATGGAGGCTATACTCAAATGTTTGTTTAATAGTAACTTTTTATATTTATTTTTTTGTTTCGTTTTTTAGATTGTTTTGGTTTAGTGTTTTCCGGGGGTTTTATGTGGCTGACTTGCAACTCAAATATTTTGAAGTTTTGCATGGAGGCTACCCAAATTGTTCCTATTGAACTGCTTTGATTTTTGTTTTGCTTTTATCGTCTGGCTTTACTGAAAGTGACATGGGTTGTTTTGATATTTGTTTTTTGTTAGGGTGCTTTATTTATTTTTGTTCGACTGATTACTGAAAGTGACATGCGACTCAAGTCTTGACAGTTTTGCTTGGAGGCAACTCAAAAGATCATTCCAATTGAACTGTTTTGATTTTTGATTTGGCTTTTTGTTTGTTTGTTTTGTTTGTGTTGTTCAACTGACTTTACTGAAAGTGACATGCAACTCAAATGTTTTGGAGGTTATTCAAAGGGTCACTCCAAATAAAAGTGAGCATCTGTCTAAATCCTTCCTCGGCATCATTAGCAAAGCGTACATATAGTTGTCGCTTTGAGAAAGTAATTTTGCCATTTCTGATCATGTGATCATGGGTCGCACGTTCTCAATTCACCCTTCGCCGGGAGTTTGATTGACAGGTGATCTGACCAATCCTAATCAGCTGAGTCCGCCATTTTTGTCCGACAAAGCAGTCAAGAGAGTTAGTAGATTAACGTCGGTGGACTTGAACTTGAAAAACGCTGTGTACTGACGTATTTCCGCGGTTGAAACAACATTCCTTCTGTATTCAATTCCTGTTTATTTGATACTATAAATTAACTAGAAGTAAGAGATGATCGGTTCACGAGCAGCTTTAACTGAGGCGCTACGGCGATCTGTCACCACACATTAAAGAGCCACAAAACGGTATTTATCGTTTACATTACTTTAAAAAATGACAACATTTTAGAGTTGAGACTTTGTTTCATATTAAAAGTAACCTGCTATGTCCTGTCTGTCAGTGCGTTGTCTTTGCTCTGCGATGTGTTTTTCACATAGACAGTAAAATAAATGGACACAGCGACCCCATAATGAAGTCACGTAGAAGCACTCGTTTCCTGATGGCTGAGCGTACTGCGCAGCCTCAGACTGAGCTTGACGACGTAGATGTGACGTGAGCAACCTGTCCGACAGTGGCAAATCTTCTAGTAGTTGTGCAAAGTGAAATCTGAATCACGTTGTTGAAATATTTTGTCCCGTTGCTTTTGGCTCTCTATGGGCTTCTCCCCATGCTTCTCCCTTGACTTTATCGGACTTTATGCCTCCACGTCCCCCCGATTACCTCATAGACAGTAAAAGATTGCCTACGAGCTTCTCCTCGGGTCTATACGGTAATTTGCTCAACAGCGCAACACAGTCGCGTGGTTATGACGCAATCGTTAGCCTATATTTTACAAAAACAGCTTCAACGGGGCGATAGTGTAAGATACAAGGTAATGGAGCCTTTTATACATTGTCGTGTTTGTTTAGAAATAAACAATGGACGAATGGAGTCTTTAAACGCCTCAGATGTAAAGATATTCACTGTCAAAGTGAGGCCAAAATGAATGGGAGTCAATGGGATGCTAACAGCAGGTGATGGCTTGGTTAGCAATGGCCGCCCCTATGGAAGGTACGCTTTCCTGGTGTAACAGGATTACCCCCTTGGTTTTTCACTGCGTGAGAATGTGTGTGTGTGTGGTGCGAGAACATGGCTTGTCAGACATAGCAACTAAAGGGGGCGGGTCTCTGCGAGCGGTCAATTAGGCAAAATTTACCCAACAGAAAATATAAATGTATTATAAATTAACATATTTTTATGTTTGTTTACCACAAGTGCCACAAAAGCAGCCATGCGCAAGTTGAAATAAATGTGAAAGAATGACACAAGGCTAAATTTGACACAAATGTTTAATTTGCTACAATAATCTTATGGATAGATTTTGCTGTGTTATTAAGGCAACAATCAGATACAATATACAAGTTTGGGGTATTCCAAACGCGTACATGCACAAGGCAGTTAAGCCATGCACCCTTTAGAGTGCTCACTTCAAGTGCTGTGTCCTTCAGAGTGAGTAGGGCTGCTGATGAAAGTGATGCTCACTTTCGATGGAATTCACCCAATATCTTTTTGAGTGGTACTTCATCACGTTTCCACTGTTTAGAACAAGATTAACATGGAAGAGATGCGTTTAATCGCTTGGCGCGCTGCACCGTATAAGGAGAGCTCATGCTCTCTCAATATTTTCACGGTCTTTGTGACATTCATGGTCATTGCTGACTAAGAATGAACCTTTTCTGGTAGTTCTTTCATTGTTTACTCTCAACGAAGAGGCGAAAAGTGACTCCTGTACCAGGATAGTCTAATTGTGCTTCTCCTATCCATGACCATATCTGCTTGTTTACAGTATACATATCCTGTATATGACCTGTCCATAATTTATATAATTTCCTCCAATCATGTGTCATTAGTTTTGAGGTTCCTGCAACTGGGACATGACCTTAACTTCATACAGAGCTGCAGGTGTTTAGCGTTGCACTGCCTCAGAATTAAACGTATTAACAAGTACATGACAGGATCAGACACCACATCACCAGGCTCAGTCTGAATGACAGGAAGTGGTCCACTGCGGGTTCCCGTTGTCACATGCTGACCCGTCGCATCAGGTGCTTAATTAGAGCTTGTTTTCTTTCTTCCTTTATCGCATCTCACACTCATTCACACCATTTGAAATTCTCCCAGTGACATCACCAGCAGACTATTGATCTCACCCGCTAATAAACGTGGTTTCCCTGGCGAGTCTCGCCGTCTCCATGGAAACGGCTCCCTAGTCTCGTTCTTCTGCCCCTGTCAACTGGTTTGCATTTGCCACCTGGGGTCCACCTAGATTTGCACATCATTCAAAATCATTTGTGATTACGCACATCGCATTGTCTTCATTATATCGCCATTGAAATGTGCCTCCTGTCTTTGTAGATTTAGCATGTATAGATGCATAGATAATTCAGAAATATCTTGCATACAGTACATGTGATGCACATATAAATGGACTACTTGCACTGAGCTTCGTGACGCATTTTCATTTTTAAATAGTACAACTCGTTTATTTCCGGTAATGTTTATGTTCAATATGCTTTAGTCATCAAGTTGACTAAACGCCACTTAAAATGAGTGTCAGCAAGAAGATTTACTGCATTGCTACAGCTTAGTGGGGAAATACATTGCCGTTCAAAAGTTTTTGATTGGTAAGCTTTTTTATGTTTTAAGAAGAAGTCTCACCAAGGCTGCATTTATTTTATAAAAAAAAAAAAAGAAGAAAACACAGTAATTGTTACGAACTGCTCCGAGACAGAGGTTGAGAATCCAAATGCAGCTTTTAATAAAAGGGTAATCCACAATCGTAGTCAAAAGTACAGGCAAAAAGGTCATACACAGGAAAGCAGTCCAAACAGGCAAACAAGGCAGGAGTGACAGGCAAAAGGGTAATCCGTGAGACAGGCAAGAAATCCAAAAACCGACAGACATGAAACCAGGGAAACGCTCAGAATTGCAGTAAATAACAAAACAAGACTTGGCAATGACTGACAGAATGAACAGGCTTATATAGGGTGAGCTAACTAGGGAATGAGGTGCAGGTGGATGTAATCAATGGGTGTTGAAGAGTCCGGGCAAAGGATTATGGGTGATGTAGTCCTAGATGGAGTGACAGTCTGGAGTGGAGTGCCCTCAGGTGGTTCACATGGGCACTCACACAGGACGAATTGTGACAGTAATATTGTGAAATATTATTAAAATGTAAAATAACTGTTTTCTATTTGAATATATTTTAAAATGTATTTTATTCCTGTGACGGCAAAGCTGAATTTTCAGCATCATTACTCCATTCTTTAGTGTCACATGATCTTCCAGAAATCATTCTAATATGCTGATTTGCTGCTCAAGAAACATTTATGATTATTATCAATGTTGAAAACAGTTGATGAATAGACAGTTCAAAAGAACAGTATATTTTGTAACATTATAAATGTCTTTAGTCACTTTTGATCAATTTAATGTATCCTTGCTGTATTAGGTAATTTCTTTAAGTTCTTTCCCAAAACAAAACAAAAATTCCTACTGACCCCAAACTTTTGAACGGTAGTAAAATGTTGCAAAAGCTTTCTATTTCAGATAAATACTGTTCTTTTGAACTTTCTATTCAACAAAGAATCCTAAAACAAATGTTTTTTCAACATTGATAATAATCATAAATGTTTCTTGAGCAGCAAATAATCATATTAGAATGATTTCTGAAGGATCATGTGACACTGAAGACTGGAGTAATGATGCTGCAAATACAGCTTTGCATCACTGAAATAAATTACATTTAAAATATTCAAATAGAAAACAGTAATATTTCACAATAATAGTGTTTTCTTTTGTATTTTTAATCAAATAAATGCAGCCTTGGTGAGCATAAGAGACTTCTTCTAAAAACATAAAAAATCTTACAGATCAAAATCTTTTGAACGGTACTGTATATTCATTTTTGTATATATGCTGTATATACACAGTTGGAAAGAAAATATTTATAGGAACATTTCAGCAGGTTCAAGATTCATGTTAACATGATTTGTTGTTTTAATGAATTGACAGCCATAAAACATATTAATAGTCTGTTTTCTCATGTTACCGGAGACTCCCGAGCTGTAATAAGTTGAACGCGGAAGAAAATTGCTATTTTTATCAAATTGCAGAGTTTAGAGTCCATATAAATAGTACATTCATACTCTAAATTGATTTGTATTGACAAAAGCGTGTGCATGTAAACACGGTCTGTGACTAGTGGCTATTATCACACTTTGCTTTTATAGACAGTTCAACATGGCCATCCATCAAAAGCTTTTGAGAGCCGTGAGCAATAAAATCAAGCAAGTTCCTTCTTTTCCTTTCATCCGTGATTTATTTTTGTTTGATCACTGAATCTATATTTGAACAAATTCAGGGGTAGAAGAAACTGGGTCTTTGATGCTGTATGCTAAAAAACAGCACATTGTAAGTTCAGAAAATATATACTGTATATTTTTTTACACAAGGTTAAAAGAAAATTCTTTTTCCAAATTACAGTTTTGTGTTTTTGTTATGTCTTCGGGAAGCATTTAGCTAAACTTAACCCTTTACACAAATGTTGTTACAGTAGCTAAAAGTCCAATGCCCTTAAATGATTAGTAAAAGATTATTTACAAATAATGAATAGTTTCAACTTTAGATTGGGTACTCCAAAAACATGAACAAATAAATAATAAATTATTTGTTTAAAAAAAAAAAAATACACCACAACAAACAAAGACCAAAAAGATGACTTTTACAGGCTGTGGTTATGAGTTAATGAATAATATTTTAACACAGTGTAGTGAGATTTTGTGAAGTGCTTAATATTACTAATTAAACACATTTGTTACAGTATTTATAAATGTAAAAAAAGTGCATTAGGCAATACGGTTACATTATGTAATGTTTAATACGTTTATTAAACATTAACAAGCATATTTTCCCATAGCTATTTGAATATATATGAACTAACGATCTGTTAAGCATTATATCATGTTTGTTAATGATTTATTAAAGCTACACTGTGTGATATTTTCCCCCATCTAGCGGTGAAAAGGTATATGACCATCCAGTAAATATTAGGTTCTGTTCCTCCCAATTCCGATTTCGTTTTAACTCCTACGGTGGCCGTTTTAGTCCAAGATTAACATGGCTTCCAGTTCAATCCAGACACGGTGCCATCGAGTGTTAAAACGCGAAAGGCGAAGCTTGAATTTACGGGTATGTCCCTCTTTGGATAATGTACTTTCAAGATGGAGGGGCAACATGGCGACCCCCATTCGAACCCCTTACCCGTATGTATTTTCAATGGCATATTATAAACTTACGAGAATACTTTATAACTTGAAATAAGTAAATATACATTAATGAGCACTTATATTTTTGAAAGAACTAAGTGTTTTTAGCTAAGAATAAACTAAAAAAGTTACACAGTGTAGCTTTAATGAATTGTAAACATTTAGTTAAAATCATTTGTAGATTTTTTTATAAGTGCATGATCATATGAATTGAAAGTTGAATGACATTTGTAAGAATTACAATTTACATTAAATAATGATCTGTTAATCATGTAATGTTTAATAAGTTAATTAGTAAACATTAACAAGCACATTATCTCATATTTCTAAATATGTGAATTAACGAATGATCCGTTAAGCATTATAATGTTTGTTAATGATTTATTAATGACAGTTAATATAAAGAGTCTCACTTCATCTACTGGATTGAGAGAATTTGGGATAATATAATATAAAAGATATTGTAATATATAATATGATTTTATATATATATATATATATATATATATATATATATATATATATATATATATATATATATATATACACACAGTCTGATTAATTTTAGGTTTGACTGTATATTATACTTTTATTTTACATGTTATAAAAAATATATTTTATACCTTTTTTCAATTTTGTGATATTTATATCTGTATACATTATCAATGTTTTTTAAATATATAATATGTACTATTTTTGAACTCTTAAGAAATATTTTTTGTATTGGCAGGTGAAAAAAACTCTACCAACCTCTGCGTTAAGAAGGAGAACATGTCAGTGGGGTTTATGTGAGTTTCGGTGGCTGAGTTAATGTATGTAATCCCCGAGATACTGTTTGAGGCTTCAACATGCACAACATCAGGTGTAGCGGGCATGAATGAACACAGACACAAGTTGAGCATAGCATTGGATGAGCAGCAGAGTAGTTTGATTTGTAATCGGAATGACTCTCCAAACTTTCAGGTGGCAAAACTTTGCAGGCGTTGAAATAGGAGGGTATTGGTGTGGGCATGCGGCCCATGATGAGACACGTTCTTCAGAGGACTAGCGGACAAAGCTCGGTGGATTTGTTGGAAATGTTTGAAGTTGTGCTGTATGTTTGAAAACCAGCTTTACTCGGCTTGTTTCGAGGGTCCGACATTTCAGTTGATGGAGAGGGATTTGAAAAGTTCTGATCCATCATTGAAAGTTTCATCCTGGATTTGATGACTAAAAGACTCATATTTGCTGCCCACCTGCACACAGGATGAGAAAAGAGGGCATGTGCTCAACAGACTGGCCTTTTGAGAAATAACCTGTGTGTGTGTGTGTGTGTGTGTGTGTGTGTGTGTGTGTGTGTGTGTGTGTGTGTGTGTGTGTGTGTGTGTGTGTGTGTGTGTGTGTGTGTGTGTGTGTGTGTGTGTGTGTGTGTGTGTGTGTGTGTGTGTGTGTGTGTGTGTGCAGCTGTGACCAATCGACGTCCTCTCTCGCTTCAATTTGCAACCAACCTTCCCATCTCTCTCGCGCTCCCTCATGCATCCGTTTGGTCATTTTTCCATCTTCCCTTCCTTTATCAGTTTTCTCTCTCTTTCATTAGTATATTGCCAGAGGTGCCTCGCAGCAAAAGAGCTGCTTCATAATAATGACACAAGAAAATCACCACTTTACCTTTTCTGTGGCTAAATCTAGCCATTCCCCTCCACAAGGTGGCCTTGTTTAAAATTGCATCCATAGTTGTTCAGAAGATGCTTTTGCTTTTAATCCAATATGACAGACATAAAAGCCGGTAACAGAGAGCGATATAACGCTTGAAAGCCACGCTGCCGGACGTTCTCTTTTCAAATAGTCTCCACGGTGGCTGATTTCAAATTTAATTTGCTCCCTAACCTTTAAGAAAAAATGTAGTTTTAAGGTCTGTTTTCGAATGTCTTGCCTTCTCTTTTATGTCTAAGTCGGCCGTTTTCTGCCAGTGGGGTTTGAACCTGCTGTTAGCTTCATTAAAAAAAAGAAAGAAAAAAAAACACCCTCTTTGGATCCATTTAAATGTTATTGCAGGATAAAGGCTCACAGAGTTGCTGCCCAAAGCCTTTCACCACTGTGTGACATTTCAAACCCAGCCGAGAACCCTGAGGCCTTCATGGAACATTTTACCAACCCTCTTTGAACTCAGACGGAGAATATTAATGCTCTTCATTTTATTCAGATCCATTTTAATATGAAAGTATATCATGTCTTTCCAGTCATTATATACAGTTGTCAACCACCTGTGCGTGTTCTTCCCAGAGGAACAGAGTGATGATGCTTTCAGATGAAAGAGATAGTGTAATGAAAATGCTATCTTTATTTACTCATCCTCATTAACGTCTTTTATCTGGGGTCCGCACTGTGTAGGCCAGTTATTGTTTCATCTTTTCTAGTGACTGATCACATATACATTTTTTAGTTGGCCAATTTGAATTGCATCAATTCACAGAAATTAAACTTGGCCAACTGAAAATTTCGATGTGATCGGTCACTAGAACATTTTCAATTGGAGACCTGAATTTTTTTACAGTGTATTAAGCAAAAACAATATGAAATTGATATATGAAACTAAAAGCTAAAAATAAAGTAAAAAGTACAAAATAAATAAATACAATTTTCAGTAAAAATAATAAAACATGAAATAATGAAAAATAAGCTGAAATTAAAGTTCAGCCAAATCGTCTTATTAAATGTTATTTTTTATTTATTTACCATATTACAATATATCTTAAAATCTTAAATTAACAAATATATGTGTACATCAATAATGATTATTTTAATGGCTTTGCAGTGTCAGCAAAACATTGGGAAAATTAATATTATTATTCTGCAAAGATGCATTCAAATGGCCAAAAATGACAGAA
Source organism: Romanogobio albipinnatus (assembly GCA_023566225.1). Taxonomy (NCBI): domain Eukaryota; kingdom Metazoa; phylum Chordata; class Actinopteri; order Cypriniformes; family Gobionidae; genus Romanogobio; species Romanogobio albipinnatus. Next base: position 26,395,881 of record CM042260.1, on the reverse strand, counting down.
AAACTTCTACATATTACAAAAAAAACCTATTTCAAACAAATGTTGTTCTTTTGAACTTTCTATTTATCAAAGAATCCTGAAAAAATGTATCACAGTGTCCACAAAAATATTAAGTAGCATAACTGTTTTCAACATGATGATGATAATAATAAGAAATGTTTCTAGTAATGCTGAAAATGCAGCTTTACATCACAGGAAACATTTTATTTTGAAATATATACAAATACAAAAACATTTATTTTAAACTGTAAATATATTTTAAAATTTGACTGTTTTTATTGTATTTTGATTAGGTAAATGCAGCCTTGGTGAGCATAAGTAACTTCTTTCAAAATTAAAAAAAACATAAGTACATTAATATGATAGTGTATGCATGTTATTTTAGACCATGCTTAAAATGTAACTCTTACCCCAGGTTTCACAGACGTTTTGGCAGTGCAGTGTTTTTTTGTTTTTGTTTTTATGATACAGAATATCCGCGGAAGTGTTACTAGTATCTAATTTCACAGATTGTTTGTTTCTGTATTGATTCTATATAAAAATGCAGATACAATGTGAAGTATTTGCTCTGGCTCTTGTTTTAAATGATTTTGTTTTTTGTTTTATTATGCTTGTTGTTTTCATCTGTTGACGTTGTACAAGCAGAATGTGACAGTTGTTCGGTGTGGCATTTGTCTCGCCCCTCCTCCACTGTGATTGGACGACTGGGTGAAAAGTGACAGTGATAAGCACTGCGTTTTACTCAAAGTTGAACATTCTTCAACTCTCGGCAACCAGTAAAAAATTCAGAACGCTCAGCGCTTGAGTGTGAAATACTCGCTCAGCGTCTTGTTACGCTCATGTGGTGCTAAAAATGCGGCGCTCCCATTGAAAACAATTGGATACGCCAGCCAGCCGTGTGAAAAAAACACTTTGGTGGACACACGGCCTAAGCCCTGTTTGTGAAACCGGGACTCAGATTCCTACAGTATATAACTCTTATCCACCAAGGGGTCCTTGGTCCTTGCCTTGGAATTCAAACAGATCAATTTTTGCAACATAGTGTATAGGTCAAAACTTGTATATTGCTTTTTTGTTTTGTTTCTTATCCTTTTCTGGAGCATGGTCACAAATTATCATTGTACTGCATTCAAATTCCTGGAACATAACTACTTTTATGTTATACAGAAAGAGCATACAGGTTTGGAATGACATGAAGGTGAGTAAATAATAACACTGAACTTTTCCTTTAATGTCTTTTACAGCGTAGGTCTATTAACTTAGTCACTGAGAGTTTAGTGTACATAAAAGCAGCAATAACGGATGGGCACTCTCTCTCTTTTTGTAAATGTCTGTGTGTGCGTGTGTATTTGTGGAGCTCACGATGGCCCAGGGCCGTGTAGCTGATTGCCTGTTTTGTGGGAGAATGGGCTGTTATAGGCTGGAGGGTCTGCACTTACCTCTGATTGCCACTAAGCCTTTGTATTCCCGAGAGCTAGACGAGGCACTCTGAGTCAAGGTTAGCCTTGGGTCATATACAGTCGCTGGATCTCATCGTCATGTAGCAGAACCATCCGGCTGAGTCCATAAAGTGACTCTTCATTTATCACGAGGAGTGTGAATGTGTTACTTAAAGCCCTTTTTACTTTTCCAGTGTTGTTTTTCATGCTCAGGCTGACTTAGAGATCTCCACATCGGTGTTCAGAATTAAACCTGTCCAAATTGCAGTACTTCATGTTCTTGAAAATCAGACGCTTAAAGAGTCCTAAGCTCGTGATTACTCATAATCATGCTATCTTGGGTTTAATCGTGATCACAAAATCTAAAACTAGACTAAAAATGTCCCACACTTCACTGTTTCACCTCTTAATTCCTCTGTGGGATCCTGATCATGATGCGTGTCCTCCTGATAGACTTTTTTTTTGGTCAAATTTGATGCATCAAATCATGTGCTATAACTTTTCATGTATATATACGTTTTCCAGTTTTGACATCTTTCCCGTTCTGTCTTTTAGACAGCAATCACACAAAGAGGGAGGATTACATTTATTGTGACTTTGCACATTAAGCTGAGCATTTTTATTTTGACAGTGATCTAAACATATGCACTTCAAATGAATGCAGATTAATGAAGGAGCTTGTTACATTGGAGATTGTATGAACGAAGAGATGATATCTGATCAATAATGGTATTCAGTAAATATCATATTTTTCCCACAGTTCGCTGTTCAGAGAAATCTTGCGTCTCATTGGACCGCCTCCATAGTTTCCGCTCACGCAAGACAGACGATTTTGCCTGCGGGTACAAGATAAGGAGACACCAATTAACTGGAAGCTTATTGGTGATAAAACGGAGCTCTTCTGCAGTATGCTTCATGTAGAAAATGATGTCTGTGTTTCTTCTTCGGAGACCATTTGGAATTAGCGGAAAGAATTGAACAGCCTTAGATTAATTTCATTAGCTGTGTGCTTCTGTGATAGAATAATAGGGTGCCAGAAGGAGAAGGACTCTTCTGTGTTTCAAAGGTCAATTTATTGGAACGTTTGGATGATTAAAGAGGCAAGGAATCTAGAAAATACTCTGTTGCAAACTATTTTCTTGTTCTTCTTGAAACTGGATGGCTACTTAGCAAAAATATCTTGTAGGCTTGTGCTTGTACACAATAATACAGATGTCTTCACAATAGCATTTCGTGTTTTGTTCTTAGCTAAAATTAGAAATCCTCTGGAGCAGCAAAACAACCACAATAAAATGACAAAATGTAGACACTTGCGATCTATGCCTAGTGGGCTTCCCTCAACCTGTTTGCATTTCTCCAATGCGGAACTAAATGTGTGACATGTAGGCAATTCTAGATATCCTCAAGTGAAAGCAACAAATATATAATGCCATATTTTAACATGTGTAACGACTGGACCGATTAAACACACAATTCTTACAGTTTAATCTCCTTAAGGACCCAGACAGGCTCCATGATGTCTAGTTTCCCCACTGGGAATTAGCACCCAGGTGCTAATCCATACACTTCAAAGACACTTGGGCCGACTGTTCTCAAATGGGAGAAATGCATGAACATGCATTTTCCCAGTACATTTTGTATATCATTACTGTTTGTATATTGTCTTTTTATATTGTATAGTGTTTTGCATGCTTGATGATAGAATTACTAGTTAATGTTAGCTCATCTAGCCGGTGTCTCCTATCAAAATATTCCTAATTTAATGACACACTTTGGTGGACATCACTTTCTCATAGAATGCAGTGTGTGTTTATTATATTTATCAGAATATAATATATAATACAGAATATAGAATTTCCAGCTTAGTCCAATCATGCGAACGAGTCAGCCTTTCAAACAAAGGGACTCTCCCGCCTGAGAATTGCACGTTTCCCATTGATCAAGCCAAAACTAAAAGGCGTGGCCTCCGTGGAACAAGCCAACACAAAGTTCCCTCCAGTGGTTAGATGTAGTACTAGCTGGCGTTCCGTTCCGGTGAGAAAAATATGCTTATTTAAAACTTTACAAACTGTAATTACAGTTTGTAAAGTTTTATATATGGATATTTTTCTCACACAAACCCATCAATTCGCTTCAGAAGGCCTTTATCAACCCATCCCCGGACATTTTTCTTTTTATATATATAACTCTGATTTTATTCGTCTGAAAGAAGAATATCATATACACATAGGATGACTTGAGGGAGAGTAAATCATGAGGTAATTTAGGGGTGAACTATCCCTTTAATGATGTTGATTGCTGTAGTCTATATGTCCAACTTTGGGATGGGGTCTTTCTTAATTTTTCCTTTGTAGCTACTGCTCAAATGCTATCTTGGTAAATTTGTTGGCGATCTAATATTCAATATATCAACTCTCGTTAATTAAGGTAGTCGAAATGTGACTTTATATCTCACAGTGTGACTTTGTATCTTAAAATGTGGCTTTATATCTCAGAATGGGACTTATTATATTACAATGTGACTTTGCAAGTGTAGCCTAATATCCCATAATGATTCTCTATATCTCAAAATGTGAGTTTATATCTCACAGTGTGACTTTGTATCTTAAAATGTGGCTTTATATCTTACAGTATGGTTTAAAATGTCATAATATGGCTTTGTATCTTAAGTGGTTTTATATCTCACAGTATGGTTTAATATGTCATAATATGGCTTTGCATCTTATAATGTGGCTTTATATCTCACAATATGGTTTAATATGCCATAATATGGCTTTCCATCTTATAATGTGGCTTTATTTCTCACAATATGGTTTAATATGTCATAATATGGCTTTGTATCTTATATCTCACAGTGTGGCTTAAATAGGGATGTTAACCGATGACCGTTTGACCGATGGTTGACCGTATCAACGTTAACCGATCAAAGTTGTCGGTTGTCGGTTAAAAAAAGTGATCTCTAAATTAGGCTATTTATAGAGAATGGGAACGTGACGTCACCAACGCAATGCATTCGCGGACTTTAGGACACAGACACTACATTAGAGAATGAGTAATAGTGGAGGTAGACTTTAAAACTTGTATTATACAGTTAAAAACACATTAGAATGGTGAACGCTTGCTGTGTTATGAACTGTCATAGCCTACAACCTGCGTGGAAAACATATCTCAAATCATGCGCAATATTTCAGTTTACCAGCTTGGAAATAACAAAAGTAAGTGAAAGTAATGCTGCCTTCACGTGCTATCGGAAATTTGACAATTCCCACTTCTAAAGTCGTGATTATGAAGTATGAACTCATCTCGTTCATATTTCGAGGGGTGGAGCGCGTTCACGTGCAATTTTTACCTAGGAAACTCCTATTTACAATAATTCAGAGAGCACGTGAAGGCAGCATAACACTCGGAAATAAACAACTTAGCCAAAATGTGTCTTTATAATTTGTATTTATTATTTATAACCGATATTACAGATGAATATTTTCTGAACCGCTTGAATGTGCTCACACCATAAATAATGCATGAAACGCGTCGGCAAATGCTTCATTGTTCAGCTTCAGATGTAAGTTGCAACTTGTGTGATACAGTGCTTAAATACAGTACTTAGCACATCATATATTACATCTACATTTCAGTGGTAACACATAAGGTGTTGATCATCATCTTTCTTTATTATTGTTAGCACTACCTCGAACTAAAGCGGCGTCTCTTCGGAGCTGTCATTATCTTAAATGAGTCGCGGCAATGTTTCAAATGAGCTTCTAACGCTAGACAATAGCCTTTATTTTCAACGCGATCACCTTGTGCCCAAACCATTTCGAAACTAAGGAGCCATTTGTCCTCCGATTACAAACAAGCTCCTCAGCGCCGCGTTTGCGGGACTCATGTTTCGCGCTGTAGGGGATTTTAAAAAATTGACGTGAGTGGAAGGCAGGCGGCGGCGCCTGGACAGTGTGTGTGTGCGTGTGTGTGTGTGTGAGAGAGCGGGAGGCAGAGATGCGACAGAGTTGCGAAATTGCAGGCGCGGCTCGCGAGTTGCGGCTGTTATTTCAAATAGCGCAGCATATTTTTTTTACTAATCGGTTAACCGGTTTCAACCGGCTAATGAGGCTCGGTGGTCGGTCAAGAAAATGTTTAGTTTTCGCCATCCCTAGGCTTAATATATCATAATGTGACTTTATATTGCACAGTGTGGCTTTATATCTCAAAGTGTGAATTTATATCTCGCAATGTGACATATTTCAAAGCGCAGCATAATTACTTTGTTATTTTATTTAATCTAAATGTTAATTTTATTAATCTCACAATAAGTCTTGTTTACTGTCCACTGTGCATGTGAATCAGTGCCAATTCCAGGGTAAATTACTGCAGTTTTCCTTTGTATGGAATATTTGATATGGCTTTTATGTGGAGTGAATTCACTCTAGGCAAATTTAACCATAATATAATTGTCTCATAATGTCACGAGGGGGTGTCCTATACACCACTGGATGAGAAAGGAGCACTCAACATCCTGTAGCGATCATTGCTCTTGTGATTGCCTGTTAATATCACTTAGTGTGTTACAGCACAAATTTGTCTCATGCTTCACCGACACAAACACATAAACCCAAGAATCATATTGTTTCTCCCACTGGTCAAGTTATGTTTTCAGTGCTGTGTGAGTGTTGCCAAGTCAATTTCAATTACACATCCCCTGCTGTTCTTTTAATGTCAGAGATTTCTCACTTCCTCATATTTTCTTTCCTTTGTTCAAATAGTGTGAGTCATATATCCACGCTGAAGTCAGGATAACACCCCCTCCATAGAAATCCAGTGATGCTTAAACTGACACATCTGACACTCTTGAATTGTCGCTCCTGCATTATTATTCTCTAGATTAAGAATAAATTGTAGCACAATAGTCGTACTGACTATGAAAAATGTCATCCTGACTATCATAATTACTCCAGCGCTAATCAGCACATCCTCATATCTCACACTTTGTCTAGGAAAGTACGCCATGCGGGACCTCGTGCACCGGCTCCCGGGCGGAAGCAATGCTAGCGGGAGCAGCGGGGGTACGGCTAACAGCACAGCAGGTAAAACCATGTGCGATGACACCGTTACGGCTGTATGCTGCGCCCTACACGAGGTCATCACCAAGAACATGGAGAACGCCAAGGCCTTACGAGACGCCGGTGGCATTGAGAAGCTCATCGGTATTGCTAGGAGTAAAGGAGACAAGTAAGTAGTATTTTTATTTTTGATAAAAGGCCTGCGTCTTATCAATAATCACTTGCAGTCCAGTCTAACCGGCGTAAAATACCCTGAAGTGTTTGCTAACCACTAGGCCATGGCTTTGTTTTTGTTTGTGTTTCCGTGGACCCTGAGGCCTGTCAGTTATTTTGTTCTCCATAAACTGCGCATTGCTCTTGGGGGCATTTTATTTTCCATCTACATTGTTCCACTTTTATGCCAGCACCTTTATAAAGAGATGAACAGCATGAGTCAAAACGCAATAAGCATTTTATGAGCTTCAAGGCCACATTGTCTACAGATGTTCAGATATATCATACGTACATTCAGAACGCGAGTCGCTTACTCAGTGCTTGCTGAACTGTATAGAAGAAAAGTAAACTTGGACTAGGAACACATCCACTTTTGCCAATACAGAAAGAGCTGATTTGTTATTTGCTGCATCCTTCGGAATAAGAGGCTGTATGTAGCAGTGATTTTAACACGGTTAAGAGGTGTTATCTGCTATGAAGTAAAGTGCGTGGAGTCCCTTAACTTAGATAAAAACAACTGTAACACAGCCTTGGAACTGTTTTATCATGTTTGTGAATCACCAAGAGATATACAGATGGGTCCATATGAGACCACATTGAAAATTTGGGATTTAAATTGATTGTGTTTTAGTCTGAGCCAAAGGCTTGTGGGCTACCCCTCTGAAACATAGCACAACAGCTCTTCGGGCGAGATCGAGTCCCGGCTTGTGGTCCGTTCCCGATCCTGTGCCCCTTTTTCCTCCCCTAACGCTCTCTGTCTGTCCTTGATTGTCCTATCCAATAAAGGCAACAATACCCAAACTATATTTTTGACTAAATTAAAAATAACTTTTTTACTATAACTTAAAAAATCTTAAATTGTATTATTTTGTTTTATTTTATTTATTAAAGCTGCAGTCCGTAACTTTTTGGGGTTAAAAATGATCCAAAATAAATTTTTGAGCAAGTACTATCTGCTTACCTTGTAATAAGCTTGTAATAATGTTTTTAATTCCAGTGGTACTGGTGGATTTCCGCTGGAAATTCAAGCATATCTTTGCGTCATTACGTCACATCTGTACACATAAAGAAGGTGTCCCGGCTAGTAGGCTATATTGTGTGTAATTATACTTGATATAATTAAACTTATCAATTTGATGGCAGATCCAAAAAAGGTTCAAACGACAATCACCAGTGACAACTGGAGATATACCCGTTGTAAAATGCAAAAGACTTCCGCGGTGTGTCTCAATCAGCTCCCTAGTTCAGTAGTCAGGGCACTGATCAGGACATAAGTCAATGGGCTGACTCCCTGATCAGTGCCCTGACTACTGAGCTAGGGGGCTGATTGAGATGCACCCTCAGAGTGGCTACAGGAAAAAAGAGACTTCGATCGGGCCCATGCGAAAACAAGGATAAAAATGGCTTTTGAAAGGTGACGTGAACTCTGTTTTAAATGGGTTCAAAACGGACGCAGAGACCGCCTTTTCCTGCTGGACTAGACATTTCAATGGTCCAATTATGTAATAGAAGCACACAAAGTTTTCTTTGTTGTGCCTTTCTCGTTTTGCTATGTGCATTATTGTAAATATCAATTATTTTGTGCTAGCTATGAGAGGGAGCAATTCACCTCTACTCCACATTAATTTGTTGGTATATTAGAAATTAGACTGCACAGAAAACCCTAATACACATTAAATGTAGTCACGCTATGCTGATGCTGATGCCGTTAACATTAACAATTTGAAAACTTTGCACGGTTTGATGTGATGTGATAAGCGATCGTTAGATTTAATCATCGCAATTTACTGCAATGCTTTTCCCCTTAGTTGGTCAGAACAAAAGTGGATGTTATCTACTTACTGGTCATACTTTCAAACAGTAGAATGTGATTTCGAATGACAGTATCCACACCGGCGCGGTGACTGAAAGCCGCACATTCTCCTCAAAACATTGGATTCCTCCGCGCTGTGCCGTGCCGAGGCACAATTCACATTAAGTTGATAATTTTGCAGATGACTGCAATTGCAGATTTCGAACAGAGATGGCAACAAAGAGGAAAAACGACAGAGTGCAGCTTTAAATTTTCATGTTATTTATCATTTTTTAAAATATTTTATTTTATATTATTTTTGTGTGTGTGCACGTAGGTTTCTTTTTTTGTTTTTTTTTTGTGAGCCCCCTGTATATAGATAGATGTATTTATATAGATGTGTTTAATGATATGCAACAGGCAACAGGTGTTTGCTTCAAATGTGACTCATCCAGTCAGATTTCAAGTCAACATCCACTCAGAATCTAAACCATATATTTTATAATGGTCATTCATTAATCTTTCTGTATGCTTCTTGCTTTATTCTCTTAGAAACAGCAAGTGTAGCCAGCCTGACACAGAGTGAGTGATGACATTTCCTGTTCGAGTCAGGATGCACACTGTCAAAGACATTAATCTGACCCTCATCAAGCTGACACTTCATGCGACTGCTTTATATCCCCCATCAGCTATTCATACCCTGTGCCCGCCCCGTTCAAGCCAATATGGTGATGACAGCTGCTTCCAGTTTCCTGCTGAGAGGTTATCAAAGGGACAAGCCACTCGGGTGCTTGTTTGTTTGGATATAGCACGAATGCAACCAGTTGATTTAGTACCAGCAAGTGGCAGCAACCATTGTGCTCGTTCTGATATGCATCAGGTTTGATGACTTTTGATCTGGAGCGGATTGATTTGGTGCAGATTGTGATATGTTCTCAATGCAATGTGCACGGCAGTGCAAAATAATACACTCACTGCTCTTGGTTGGATAAAAATAAGTCATTTAAAATTGAACATTTAGCAAAACATTAGGCCAAAAAAGAAACTGGTTTTCTTGTGCAGTATGAATACAGCCCAGACTATATACAGTCAGTGGCCAAAAGTGATGTCTGCCCTAAGAAAATTAACATCAAATATTATTCAAATGTATTAAAGATTTGGTTGCATACGACATAGCTGTGCTTGGAGTCAATTGTTTTATTTGTGATAATGCAAGGAAACCAATGCCAAATGGTATGTACATAATATTTGAATTTATTAACACATGTAAAAACAAGAGAACAACGAACCAACAAAATATTAATTATTATTATTATTAAATATTATTACTGTTTTGTAGTCAATGTTTATGCTTTTTTTTTTTTTTGATAGTAAAATAAAACTTATAGCTGTAGTTTGCCTTTTTTGCCAAATACATTTGTCAGATAAATGCCTTAACCAAGTTTAGTGTTTTGTTCTTCCTCCTTATATACAGTGAGGAAAATAAGTATTTGAACACCCTGCTATTTTGCAAGTTGTCCCACTTGGAAATCATGGAGGGGTCTGAAATTGTCATCGTAGGTGCATGTCCACTGTGAGAGACATAATCTAAAAAAAATAATCCAGAAATCACAATATAGGATTTTTTAACTATTTATATGTATGATACAGCTGCAAATAAGTATTTGAACGCCTCTCTATCAGCTAGAATTCTGACCCTCAAAGACCTGTTAGTCTGCCTTTAAAATGTCCACCTCCACTCCATTTATTATCCTAAATTAGTATGATTACGACGAAGAACCATTTTTGGTGCCATATAGAACCTTTTTTTTTTTTTTGTATTTCTTTTCTGCTGTAAAGTTGGCATTTTAACATGGGGGAGATACAGATTTGACTCCCTTTTGGAGCATGTCTCTAGCGGCCAGTCGATGAATTGCAGTTTAAGTCACTTCCGTGTTGGCTTCAAGAGAAACCGCTTGAGTGCAATGCAGCTGTGTGTTATGAAATTCCCCCCGTAACCATCATTAACATTTTGTGTGACTTATGCCACAGTAGACCTTCTGTTGGCTTCGGCCAGACAGGATAGCCTTCTTTGTCCTTGGGCATCTATGGTCGCCGGTCTATGGTTTTCCCTCCTTGGACCACTGTTGGTAAATTCTCACCACTGCTGAGAGACACTCAGCGACCCAGTTGCCTTGACCTAACAATTTGTCCCTTGTTAAAGTCGCTCAGATCTTTATTCCTGCCCATTTCGCCTCCAAAACGCTGATTACAATACCTGATCTAATCTACCCAGACCTTAATATGTGGCCTTGTTATGAGATGATCAATGATATTCACTTCACCTGTGAGCATACAGGTCATAATGTTTTGGCTCATTACTGTATGATAATGCTTTGGCTCAGACATACACCTCATTTGACAAACTACTTTTCTCTAGTTATGTAACTAACTGTAGTTTCCCTCTCTGAAACATGTACGGATGCAGAATTCACAGTGAACTCAACGGCATTACATCACTGAAATGAGGGGTTTAGTTTAAGAAAGGGTCCGACTCAACTGAAGATTTGAGCATGTTAAAATCCATGTTCAAAGATGAGGGGAGGGACAAATCAAACGTACAGATCCACCTCTAAGAATGCATTTTGTCATTTATGAGAGGAAATGATGAAGGATGAGCGGCATTCATTTCCTCTGTTAAAGCCATGTTCACTCAAGGACGGCAAAGATTTTCTTCTAACTTAATTTCAAGTGGCAATTGTAAATTATTCCATTGTGTCCTTTGAGCTGAAATGGATTGACTCGGCTTGGTGAAAGACAAAAGACACAGCTGTTCTATCAAATCGGCTGAAGTCAAACAATTTGTGTCATTTTTGAGAACCAAGAGATTGTTTCTTTTGTTTGTGGTGCATTGTTAATCATAACAAAAGCTGCTGTCCGTGTGAGATGTTTGCACAGAAAGCTGAGAAATAATCTAAGCAACAATGTGCCAGGATTGGATTTTCATTTTCTTCTGTTATGTTTTGATATTGGCATTTTGATCTTTTGAATTTATCCAAGGAATTATTTTTCTATGATGCCATCCTTCAAAACATCAATAGGATACTACAGTTCAAACGTTGGGGTAAAATACAGTAATATTCTGAAATATTATTACAATGTAAAATAACTGTTTTCTGTTTAATATATTTTAAATACATTTTAATAAATTGATTATTTACTGTATTAATTGGTTTAATTGATGACCTATTATTGTATATTGTTTGATAATATTTGGTTGAATAAATTAGAAGAGGTCAATAAATAATGAAATAACTAATTTAATAAATCTTCCCAATGACATGCTCTCAAAGTTTTATCAAATAGCTTTTTTTTTCTAAGTATGTCTGTTATCGTCTGGATGCTGACAACAATAATGACAAACAAAATAATGAATGACCGCTGAAGCCATTGAAACCATATGTTCATTTATTAATGTTAAATCTGTTTTCTTTTCTCTCTCTCTCTCTCTCTCTCTCTCTCTCTCTCTCTCTCTCTCTCTCTCTCTCTCTCTCTCTCTCTCTCTCTCTCTCAGACACTCACCTAAAGTGGTAAAGGCAGCATCTCAGGTTCTCAGTAGCATGTGGCAGTACAGAGATCTCCGGAGCCTTTATAAGAAGGTAAGAGACCGGCTTCCACTCATGACAGCTGTGTCCCACTTCATTCATCCCAACCTGAGGAATTCATTTAGCATGCTAACTGATCTCCCACTCCCACACAATTGTGTTTGAACTTTTAGTTTGGAATGGAAAAAAAAAAAACTGGAGAAACATTTTTGTACCCCTCCTCCCAGACAAAGATGTGCGAGCCACTGTTTATTCAGCACAACACCTTGTAGCCGACTGCAAACATTAATCCACAGTGACTAGCAAAGAATGCTCTATTGAGCAGTAATGGCCAGGCTAAAGAGATATTTCCATTCAATAAATGCTTGTTGCACTTACTATTGTGTGTATCCATTCAGACGTGTCTCTCACAGATTATTGAGGCAAACTTTGACCTTGGCTAGCGCTGACTGCATTTAGAACGTATTGTATATTCTGAATAGAATAGCAAATAGATTGACGTGAAGAGACCTTGAATGAATATTCCCATATTTCTGTGCAACAGCAATTAACAGCAAACTAATTCAACGGTCTTATTTTTTAAATACCAAACCATATCTTTTTTAGCTAACCTTTGGGGATTTATTTATAAAAACAAAAATCTTAACTGGTACTGTAGGTACGTTTTTAAATGTATGTGTATAATATATCGGAGTGTCTATTTATACTGTGCAAATAGCTGCCTTGTTGGTAGAGACTATTTACAATAACTCCGCCCACTGACGGAAGACGATGGATTGTCAAAAGTAGCAATAGTGTATAGAGGTAAGGCAAGGGCAGATAGTTTTGACGCAAATCGACCCGAGTTCAAATCCGCCTTTTGCTGCACGTGCTCTATTCCCTTTTCCCATCACATATTTATTTTTCGTTAAAAATGAAGAAAATATTCGAAAAGTGGAAATAAAGTGTCTAACGTGTGTTTAACCCTCTGGTTTAACCCCCTAACCCTAACCTCTTCGTTTAGGGGTTGCATTGGTTGTCTTCCCGGTCATAAGTGACCGGACACCTAAAACTTCCTCCACCCCAGTAAAACCAATGCAATTTATTTTTCTTCAATAATATTTTTTCTTTTTAATTTTGTATTTTGAGACGATTAGATGGTATTTTTTTAAATATTTTTGCAATAATTATGGTCTATTTTGGCCATTGAAAATCATACACAAAATAATTGTTTTTGAAGGCAGATTAGCGCCCTCTTTTGGAATTATTTAAGAAATCATGCAACCATGGGTGTAATCACTAGAGGTCTCTATGGAGAGGCTTGAGAATTCCCTAGTTCTCTTTTGAAGACATTTAATGATTTTTTTTTTTTTTTTTTGATGGATTTGAATATATATTTAAAAAAAATTAATTACTATTTATTATAAAGTATTTTTTGTTGTTGTTAGAAATATAGATTTTTTTTTCTGTGAATTTCTGTTTTAGCAGATTTCCCATTAATTTCCTATGGTGGTATTTTTTGACCGAAGAGCGCAAGTGGGAGTATTTTTTTTACGACCACTTAGCATGCTCTAATCATGCCCTCAGTTTTGTTGTGTGTTTACATACTAATGCTAGACAAGTCACCAAGTTTCATATCATTCTGATGAAGCTGTGATTTTTACAAATTCAAAATGTGGTTCATAGGTTCAGTTTTTCATAGGCGTGTGTGTATAAGTGTGAGTGTGTGTGTGAGTGGATGTGTCAATATCACACTCTTGATGTTTTAGAGTGTCACCCCTTTACTGCTGTGTACTTTTTTTCAGCATCGTGGCGGATTTGTAGATTGTACACACAAATATTCAGAGAATTTTTGTGTTTTTGCAGATTTCCCATTCATTTCCTATGGTCGGTGTTTCATATCCAAGTTTCATATTCCGATGAAGCAGTGATTTTTTTTTACATTTCAAAACAGAAAATGTTCCGGTCAGAAATGACCGAAGAGCACCAGAGGGTTAATAATAAATTGTTTATCGGTTAGTGTTAGGGGTTTGTGTAGGGAGGGCTTTATTGTCCCAATAAGGCAGAATCCATTTAATACTTTTAATAAGTATAATCATTTACACTTAATGTTATTATTGCATACCGTTTAATGTACAACAACGCTGAGGTGAAAATAGTATCAGTAGTATAAATAGCATCTAAATACTATTTACACTGTAAAACCTGCACCTTTGGGAGACGATAAATAGACAATGTGCTCATGAAAATTAAATTAAGGGCAACCTATTAACATGTAGCTAGATTGCTTGGGTTGTGTAGAGGGTATGCATGTGACATCACCGTCGGCCGGAGTGACTGCGTTTACGCCCACTGAGTGGCAAAAAGACCAGGTGGTAAGATTGGTTTTCAGCGTGAATGCCGCTAAAAGCACACAAAACACAGGAAAACGGGAAAGAGCTTTGAGATTGACTGCACAAATAGATTTGACAAGAAATCTGAGGTATATTTTTACAGACAGCTGAAAGCTACAGAAAGGAGAAGCAAATTAATTGATGCAAGTCACAGGCAGAAACAACTGGACTGCAGTCAGCAAAACGTGGATTTGCAGTTATCATTTTGTGTCAATATGTTGAATTTTGGAAAAAAAATCATATCCTATATATTATATTGTTATATATTGTATGGAAAACTTTGATATAAGTGATCACACGGATTTAGACCTACCTATATTGTATTTATATAAAGCGTTCTCAGGCAAATTTGCTTCATGTAACGTTATTTCCCCGGTGTCGAAATCAGGTACATATAAATGTCAGGAAACACGATTCCTGGCTGAATGTCAATATCCATGGATCACTGGATCTTTGGTAAGTTGTAAGGAACACTTATATCGAGTCCAATCTTTAGTTTAAACTGATAATCGTTCGTTTTACTCACATTTTTGCAGTTTCCCCTATTAAATCCAGTCATGCAGCGTGTTCCGGCGGGAAAGTGCCGTCAATGCACACCCTCTGTTCAAACACAGACAACTGATAGCCAAAATGTGTTTCACATTAACGAGGACAAACTAAACTACAATTCTCCCAAATGAACTGGTCGCAAATTTTGGGTTGTGACAGACCACCATCCCCCAATAAGCACTAGAAGCATCTAGGCTGCAAGAACACAACGTTCCCCTTCGCTGAGCAATCTGCGTCCTGACAGATATGACGCTGGGTGGTGAGGAACGTCCCAGACTGAGCTCTGCAATGTGTCGTTTTGCCTACTCGGCTCTGAAGAGTAGGTGCTGAAGAATTACAGCCCACGGAGATGGCGACGGATGCCATGTTGACCTTTAGAGATGAGAAAAGGCTACGAGCTGACTGTCTGCACCACCGAGATGAGTTTAGAAGTGTGTCTGCAGACAGGCGTCTCTTCCCCGAACTGTGTCGAAGAGGGAGCGCAGCGCTGGGCTAATTCACAATGGCTGTTTGAAAATCTCTGTAATGATATGTAATTATGGATGTTTGCGAGTTTACCCCGCTGAACCTGCCGCCATCGAAACCAATGTCGAATTACGTGCTCTAATTTTATGTGCACGTACTATTAATTACCCTCTCTGTCTTTTTTTTTAATATTTAGAGGGTTTGACGAAAAGGTAACGTGTAGATTATAATGAAAGAAAGTAATTAGAACGCTGATGCCCATTATGCTAGCTGACTAAATGTCTATAAATAATATCAAACAAAGGACCACAGCACTCGCAGGTTCAGCAGCATTGTGTTCGCATGCTGCCTTGAGGCAGGTTATCGAGCAGCTGCTTTAGCTGACGCAGATAAAGTGATGAGGTCAAGGGCGTGGAGGACAGCCAGAGCCATAGATGCATCATCAGTCATTAAATCTACAGTATTGCTTATTATATAAAGTTCTTGCATTGATTTTTGGAGAGATAGAGCCCTCTCGCACTCTTTTCAGCCCCCTCCAGGCTGGGTTTGCAAAGATTTTTAAAACCTCCCACAACCTAACCTGTTCCCTCCAACCCAGCTGAGCCCTGGAAATGTCACCGGGGATGGTATTAAGCAAAGGGCAGCAAGAAAGAGATTGCCATTATTAACATTTGCAGAGCCCCGTCGCTCATCTCATGAGTGCATAATGACAGTTGTTCCATGTGGATGTGTCTTTCTCTCCCTCCGTTGAAATGAAAGGTGTCAATTTGGATGAGTCGGGCCACCTGAGGCGCGATTCTTCGTGTTTTGGGGTGGTGTGACGGATGAAGCTGAGAGAGAAGAGGGAACACAAAAGGGGAGGAAAGCGGGAACAAGAGGTTTGGGAAGCCAGACACCTCCCAAGGCTGTGAACAATGGCCTTGTGCCCAGGAAGCTTCTAGCCAGTATGGGAGGAAATTGTATTATGTAGTTTAACAGTCTTAAATAATATACTCCGCATTTAATAATATATTGAGTTGTGTGTGTCCCGTATGCTTTATTTTCCTTTGGTTTCTTTTCTTATTATTTTATTAATTTAATTTGATACATTATTTAAAAAAATATATATTTTTAAATTTACATTTATTTTGTAGATATTTTGTTTTATATTACTATATATGTAATTTTTATACTTTCTTAGTGCTAAAATTATTGGTAACACCTTAGTTTAGGGTCCAATTCTCACTATTAACCAGTTGCTTATTAGTATGCATATTACTAGGATATTGGCTGTTTATTAATACTTATAAAGTACATATCAATGCCTTATTCTATATCCCTTAATCCAACTCAATACCTACATTTAACAACTACCTTACTTAATATCAATAAGCAGTAATTAGGAGTTTATTGAGGCAAAAGTTGTAGTTAATAGTGAGAAGTGGACCTTAATCTAAAGTGGGACCAAAAAATTTTAAGATTTTGTTTAAAATTGTATGTAAAAAAAGATAAATTCTATTGGTATTGTGACTGTTTGCATATAATGATTCGTATGTTTAAAAGAATATATGTTTGGAGATTCTTCATTGCATTTATGCCCTGGGAAAGATAGGCATACAGTAAATGGATTTTTAGCAACTTTTAAAAATTGCAGTCCCAATAATTTTTTGGCCAATAATGCATAAATATTTATAATTTTGCATAATAAAATGCATTTAATTCATATAAAGTTATAGAAATTGACCCACTTAGAAATATTTGAAGAAGTGCAGATGGTTTTAGCTCCATCTACTAATAAGGTGTGTGTGTTTGCGAGAATGCCCAGAAGCACTTGGCTTGATTTACTCAGTATGACGTAGAGCTGGACTAAGATGAAGTGAAGTTCTAGCCTGAGAGAAGAGAGAAGTTGCTTATGCCATTGATCTTGAGCCTGAAGCCTCACTCATGTTGTGCTGAGAGGTGTTACATTCAGCCTGGCAGCCTCCTGAGATGCAATTCCACAGTCATCCTTACCCAACGCTATCCATGAGGAAGTATCAGGGTAGTCAATTGCCTCAGCAACCCAAGGGAGCCAACGCAGCAAGAGCAACGCTCCTGGCTCTAGCCGCCTCTGGGAGTATAATAATGAGCGCTTGCCATTGGCTTGCTTCAGTGCACATTTCCACACCAGAAGTTCTGTCTGACTCTTAAGCTTCATTATTGAGCAATCACAGGAAGGCAGGTTGCAATAAATGGCTCATCTTTGTATGGTCTGCTTGGTCTTTTCAGTCTTGGTCTGATCCTGTAATATTGCTTGATGCATTCAACTGGAATTAACAGAATTAACTGAGGTTTGTCGGACCTATAAGACGTGCGTTTATCCAAGTGAATTTACCGCACAACCTTTTCACACTTCGAAAGCAGTTTCCTTAGCATGAAAATCCATCAATCCAATGCACATTATTCTCTCAGCCCTGATAAAGAAGAAAGAAAGGAGTTATGGGACGTAATGAATGCAATAAGATTCTTTAATCACATTGAAACTCAGTCTTCCTTGAATGTATTGTTTTCAAGTGGTGGGAACGTCTTCAAAGGAAGTATCCATCCTTACAGGTATTTTTTTTTTTTTGCACAGCCACCCCAACCACCCATTATCTTAAAGAATAAAGGTAGAAGTTCTCATTTCTTCCTCTTGTGGGAACCTGAAATTTTAAGTCATTCTTACAACAGCGTGAGTAAAAGGAAATGACAAAGTCCCCTACTGAAGAGGTCTTTATATGACAAGTGCCTTTTTTCCATGTTCCTTGCCTCTCTTCACGCCCCTTGGAGCCTTCAGATACCTGTCCAATGTCATTATTTGCAACAGGCACATTAGTTGGAGAGCGGTGACTCCTTCTGCCAGAGTTTCTGCCGTGTTGGGAAAGTGGGGCAGCTTTGAACTGCACCGAGTCGGAGGGACAGACTCTTTGATCTATACCTCACCTTTCCAACAAAAGGAATGTCACGGAGGGGCAAATGGGATGTCAAGGGTAGTGTTCTGGGTCCCTTTTAAAAAACTTGTTCAGTAGACTGGGTTTTCAGACATTTTCCTTGTTTCCTCATAGCCTCATAGCACAGCTATATTATTTTTTGCTAGCAGAACTTGTTCATTGACCCATTCTGAAACCTTGTTAGACTTTTGAGTAATAGGATGATATAGTTAAGCTTTACTTATTTGGTGGTTTTATTCTTGCTGTCTGCTCTGCATTTACGTCCACATGAATCAGCTGTATGAATCATCTGACCCTTTTATTCAATGAGAGCACACTTATAATCTCATACGAGCTCATAATATCTTATACAGCCACCTTGATCCAATTTTAAAGAGTACTGTCATATTTTATAACTGCACAATATACCTGCACCACATATACAGATCAAGCATAACATTGACCACTGACAGGTGAAGCGAATAACACTGATTATCTCTTTATCACGGCACCTGTTAGTGGGTGGGATATATTAGGCAAGTGAACATTTTGTCCTCAAAGTTGAGGTGATAGAAGCAGGAAAAATAGCCAAGCATAAGGATTTGAGCGAGTTTAACAAGGGCCAATTTGTGATGGCTAGACGACTGGGTCCGAGCATCTCCAAAACTGCAGCTCCTGTGGGGTGTTCCCGGTCTGCAGTGGTCAGTATCTATCAAAAGTGGTCCAAGGTAGGATCAGTGGTGAACCGGTGGCAGGGTCATGGGCGGCCAATTGATGGACATGGCTGGCCCGTGTGGTCCGATCAAATAGACAAGCTACTGTAGCTCAAATTGCTCAAGAAGTTAATGCTGGTTCTGATTGAAAGGTATCCGAATACACAGTGCATCACAGTTTATGTATAGGGCTGCGTAGCCGCAGACCAGTCAGGCTGCCCATGCTGACCCTGACCCCGCCAAAAGCGCCAACAGTGGGCATGTGAGGATCAGAACTGGACCACAGAGCAATGGAAGAAGGTGGCCTGTTCTGATGAATCACATTTTCTTTCACATCAAGTGTGTGTCACTTACCTGGGGAACACATGGCACCAGGATGCACTATGGGAAGCAGGCAAGCCGGTGGAGGCAGTGTGATGCTTTGGGCAATGTTCTGCTGGGAAACCTTGGGTCCTGCAGTTTGAGGAGCACAACAAGTTTGAGGACTTGACTTGGCCTCCAAATTCACCAGATCTCAATCCAATAGAGCATCTGTAGGATGTTCTGAACAAACAAGTCCAATCCATGGAGGCCCCACCTCGCAACTTACAGGACTTATAGGATCTGCTGCTAACATCTTGGTGCCAGATCAACAGCACAACTTCAGGGGTCTAGTGAGGTCCATGCCTCAACGGGTCAGGGCTGTTTTGGCAGCAAAAGGGGGACCAACTAGCCTAGAAATCTAGACGCACCCAGCGGCAGCAAATATAATTTGCAGCCAGGGCGTCTAGCAACTCTCTGTTGGCTTGCGAGCTGGAAAAACCAAACTCTGGTCAGGCCAATCACATCGTGTATAGAGTCGGTGGGCTTAACACAATGACGGCAGAGTTGCAGTGCAACAAAGAAGCTGGCGAACAGCGGTCTTTCGAATCGGCTTTGGCCGCGACTCTGGAAGACGAAGCTTTTCTTTGAAAAAAGAACAATAAATGGCACTGAAGTCATTCTTAAAAAAGGAAGATGTGTTCTTAGTTTTGCCGACCGAACACGGCAAAAGTTTAATCTGTCAACTAGCTTCGCTTCACGTTCTTCGTTGCTCTGGTTGGTTGTAGTGCTATCCTATTGCGTGCAGAGGGAATCTGAAAGACAACCGTTTATCCCGTCCCTTGGATTGAGCCCTGCCAATGGTGTGTTCTTGATCTTGATGTGGGTCTGGCTTGTCAGGCTAGGGACCAACACAATATTAGGAAGGAATATTATAATGTTATGCCTGATATATATATATATATATATATATATATATATATATGATTACTTTAGAAAATGACAATGCAAAAAGTGTCATCTGCAACATTGTTTTTGGATATTAGACATCTTATTATTTTATCATTATATTCATCCCAGAAAAATATATAATTATATGATTAGATATTTAATTATGCACATTTATGATTTTTCATGCAGCACGATAATTGTACACTCACCTAAAGGATTATTAGGAGCACCATACTAATACTGTGTTTGACCCCCTTTCGCCTTCAGAACTGCCTTAATTCTATGTGGCATTGATTCAACAAGGTGCTGAAAGCATTCTTTAGAAATGTTGGCCCATATTGATAGGATAGCATCTTGCAGTTGATGGAGATTTGTGGGATGCACATCCAGGGCACGAAGCTCCCGTTCCACCGCATCCCAAAGATGCTCTATTGGGTTGAGATCTGGTGACTGTGGGGGCCATTTTAGTACAGTGAACTCATTGTCATGTTCAAGAAACCAATTTGAAATGATTCGAGCTTTGTGACATGGTGCATTATCCTGCTGGAAGTAGCCATCAGAGGATGGGTACAGTGGTAACAAGGCATGATGGATCCAGGTTCTCATTCTGTTTACGCCAAATTCTGACTCTACCATCTGAATGTCTCAACAGAAATCGAGACTCATCAGACCAGGCAACATTTTTCCAGTCTTCAACTGTCCAATTTTGGTGAGCTTGTGCCAATTGTAGCCTCTTTTTCCCATTTGTAGTGGAGATGAGTGGTACCTGGTGGGGTCTTCTGCTGTTGTAGCCCATCCGCCTCAAGGTTGTGCGTGTTGTGGCTTCACAAATGCTTTGACTGAAATAACCACTCATTACAACCGAGGTATGCAGCAAAGTTGCTCTTCTATCACCTTGAATCAGTCGGCCCATTCTCCTCTGACCTCTAGCATCAACAAGGCATTTTCGCCCACAGGACTGCCACATACTGGATGTTTTTCCCTTTTCACACCATTCTTTGTAAACCCTAGAAATGGTTGTGCGTGAAAATCCCAGTAACTGAGCAGATTGTGAAATACTCAGACCGGCCCGCCAGACACCAACAACCATGCCAAGCTCAAAATTGCTTAAATCACCTTTCTTTCCCATTCTGACATTCGGTTTGGAGTTCAGGAGATTGTCTTGACCAGGACCAAACCCCTAAATGCATTGAAGCAACTGCCATGTGATTGGTTGATTAGATAATTGCATTAATGAGAAATTGAACAGGTGTTCCTAATAATCCTTTAGGTGAGTGTATGTTGTGATGCCTAAAGTCACATTTAATTTATGATGCTTCAGATTTCTCAGCCACTTTTTTTTCAATTATTTTTAATCAAATTCATCATATTAACAATAAATTGCACAAAGTTTTCCCAAAACTTTTAGTCTCTTATTGCTTCATACTTTGAAACCTCACAAGCTTCAATGTTTTGATTGTCTTGTCTGTTGTTCTTGTACTGTAGAACACGACCATATGTTCTCAGTCTCTGCACATTCAGCAAGACCCACTGATTTATGTTCACAGTGACGTGTCATCGAGCCAGTGGCCAATGGCTTTATTTTATCTCCTCCATCAGCCTTTCAGGTTGCTTCAGTCACACATCAAACAGGCTTTCTCCACAGACAATGACTCCAGATCATCCGTCCATTGATTTCTGTACCTCCATCCGGTCATTGATTTTTGTAATGACTCCACACTAGGAGGCCTTAAACTAAACTGACAGAATAACAGTGGGCTAATGTAGCGTACATAGATCCTGAAGAAAGCATGTTTTGTTGTGCACTCTCAAATAAATGAAAACATGCATTATAGTAGATTTTTCTCTGTCTCTTCATTTTCTAGGATGGCTACTCGCAGTATCACTTTGTTGGCTCTGCCTCAACAATAGAGAGAGATAGACAGAGACCGTACTCATCCTCACGCACTCCATCAGTATCTCCGGTCCGGACCTCACCTAATAATCGATCAGGTGAGTGTACGTTTCTCCTCCTTCACGTGATGTTTCTTAACAAAGACAACGTATACACTTTGATCGGAAGTGCTAACACGCTGTTGGTGGTCCTGAGGTCTGATTTAACAACTCCAGATCACTAGTCTGGATTTAAAACAATTACAAATAGTAGCATGATTCTCTCTTTAACCCTGAATCCTATTAAACTGATGGGGATTTTTCAGTGCATCCTGGGACTCGAGGTTAATGATCCACTCTACTAGTGGGGTTAGTGGATTCATGGCCGGTTGGCTGTGGCTCTAATACCTTTTCCGGTGGACTAAGCATCTTGCTGAAGCAGAAAAGTACTTTTCCTGGATTCAGCTTTTGAGAGGGCCGTTGGCAGAGGAGGCAGAGTGGTATTTATGGAATTTTAGGACTAATGGGTCTTTAAATGGCTAGAAGGTGAACAGAGTGATGAAATGAAGATCTTTCTTTTTCAATGAAAAATTTAAGTGTTACTTTAAATTGTGTATTGAATTCCTTCCAAGGTCATTCTGTGGCTTATCTGTGATTAATATATAGTCCATGTTTTTATTATTATTAAATATAAGTGTAAAATATGTTTTATGTATATATTAGTCTAATTATTTTGGCAGAGAAATCTGTGTTAAATGAGAAAAGCATCAAATAAACATTACAAAAAGTAACTTTAGAAAGAAATATTTGATTTGATTCAACGTAGAATGTATTACACAAACTTTTATTACATGACTAAAATGGCCATGATTTGGTATATTTATAGATTGGTTACCATGATTCTTCAAAATATCTTCTTTTATGTTCCACAAAAGAAAGAAAGTCATACAGGTTTGAAACGACACAAGGGTTGAGTAAATGTAAATAAACAGAATTTTAATTTTGGGGCAAACGATCCCCAAAATATGAAATTATTATTATTTATGAAATGATACTCTGAATAAGAAACTAAAACTGCCCCAGTAGGTAACAGTAGATGTTTAAATGAGTAAGTTATTGAGTTATTCATTCATTAGATTTGTTCAAACGGCTCAGATTGTATGAGAAGTATGGCTCTCTTTATGAATGGACCATTGAATCATTGGTTCACTTGACTGATTCGCTCAAAATGCAGATTCATTCAGAAATTAAACACTGTGTTGCTCATAGAGGTACAACAGTTCTGCTCTGGCTTTACAGGTAATATTTTCATTGGCAAAATTGTTCAAAAACAATATTGTGTCTAAAATATACCACAATATTAACTTCTTATTTATTGAACTGTTGATTAAAATCAATATCACATTTGCACTCGTGCTATGTTTGTCACCAATCAACTGTATGAAATGTAAGATGAACTACGTAGGTCTGGGGTGGGTGTGTTAAATCATTTTAATCACATTATTTTTCCATAACTAATTAATTAAATGTTAGATACATTTTTAAGTTAAAGGCAAAATATGTAAGACTTTGGATAAAATATCCAAAAACCACTAGAACAATGTTATATATTTTGTTGATTTGTGTACTTACATTATCCCAAATGTTCCCAAAATGCTTAAATCCAGAGAAATCAGCAATTTAACCAGGACACGGACTGTCTGTGCGTCGCCTGTCAATGACATCATATCCACGTTACCCTCGATTTCATAGGAAAAACCAAAGACGCTTTAATATATTGTGTTTTATTTTAGACAGGTGAGCAACTGTTAGGATACATTTATCGGCAGAAAACGAATCATTGTTATATAGCTCAACACAGTTAGTCTTATGGTTTAAATCTTGTTTTCTTGGTTTACCACAAATACCATGCTTTACCATGCCCCATATCGATCTTGCAGTGTGCAACAAGTGTCTCATAGTAGCCGCTGAGTGAATGCACAGAGTAGCATTACAACATAACCTTCAACACATTCAAATGTATCTAATAGGATAAAACAGCGCTGTGTTACCCAACATACGCATGAGCAGAAGAAATGGAAGCGGGGAAAAAAAAACCTCTGCAAAATCAAGGCGTCATCAAGCTATGCCTTTGTTTCAAATAAGCGACCTCTAGCGGCGAAAAATTACATATTGTGGCTTTAATGTAAAATACATTTTTTAAGTTAAAAAGTGAAGCCTACGGTATAGGAAAAAAATTATATTAAACTAGCACGTTGAATCGACAGCCCTTAACGGGGCTGACAAACCTTAACGGCACAAAATAGTTATTGATTTGATTTTAACGTGACAAAGTAAAAATTTGGGGTTCATTAAATCAGACGTTAATATATGGATACAGTGAGATCATTCAGTGAAAGATTCATTAGGCTGATTTTCTGAATCTTTTTGAGTGATTCATTAAAAGATCCAGGTCATAACTAAGTGTTATTCTTTCATTAATCGGATTCATCAAAACACGTTATTTGTATGTTTTTACATGCAGACGAAAGTGTGTTGTCTTTGCATTCAATTCAGACTGCAAGCTAACATTTCACGTAAAATGTGATTTATTTTGCCTTGACACTGTAGATTCAGTTGACTAGCTAGCGCTATATGAAATTTGCCGTAGAGCAGTGCTCACATGATTACAACGTGCACTCTGCAGCTTTTTAAAATAAATAGATTTATTGTCTGCTTGTTTTTCTCAGTTCAGTCATCCGCTGACTTGCAGCTGGTTTCCCGCTGTGTTGTTGTCTGCTGACTTTTCCTCTATGGTTTGAGCTCTAGCTTGTGTCATGGAAATGGTGAACGGTAGATTTTTGCGAGAGATCAAAGCACACAGAGTTAGACAGAGAGAAGGAAGGTACGGGAGAGAGAGAGTGTGAAAGGTCTTGTAGGCGTACCGCAGAGTCGCTGTGCTTTTCGGCTCACAGCATCAGAATGTGACACCAGGGTCCTCGCCTGTGCTACTCAATTAACATTTTCTTAAGATACAGTACATGTGAACCCAGAGCCAAAACAATACAGCAAAATTGGCAATACTATGTAATTCAGGAACTTCACAACACTGCAATTATTTCCAGTATCATGACCTTGCCATTTTGTTGCAGAATTAGACACATGCATTCACTGTGGGGATAATAATATTTATGTGAAAAATTCAGTATTACCAATTCTGCCAACTTTACTGAAAGAGCTTTTTAGGCAGCCTTTCTATTGTGCTAAGCTCTGATTTAAAACAAAAAACACAAACAAGTTAATTAAGTAAACAAACGAGTTTAATTCCTGTTTCAGTTCAAAATAAAGGGGTCCTATTATGCTTGTTCACTTTTTCAACTTTATTTAATCTGTAATGTTGCTGTTGGAGCATAAAAAAGGTCTGCAAGGTTACGAAGCTCCTCTTCAAAGGGAGATATTTTATTTAACAGAATCCACTTTCCAACCCTTACGAAAATCAACCATGGTTTTATTGTAGTAAAAATATAGTAACCATGTATTTTTGGCTAATTGATTACCATTTATATAAATCCAGCGTATAGCGTTAGTTCTGGCAGGGCACGTTAGTCAAGCTCGCATCAGCTGACTGTCAGCTGATCATGTCTACCTATAGGAATAGGATGCCTATCACAGCATACATATATAGCTCCTTCAGTATAATCAGCTGCTATCGCGTTTTCCGGAGCTAATTACCCCCCTCCATCCCCAGCTCCTCCACTCGTCAGTCAGGATTTGACATTCTGATTCCCCTGAATCAGATTAAATTCCAGAATTAGGTTGTACATTTTAATATTGACATTAATGCTATCTGCAATACATCGTTGCTTCTGTTTACCCTAAGGGGGGTTTATCACTGCTCTCCCTGCTCTTATCCATGCTAGGCTGCATGAATGCGCAGGGAGTTCTTGCCCAAAACAGAACCATACCACCAATCTAAACTATATGCTAATTGTCTATCAGTTGCAAAACCATGGTTCATTTGTGGTTACCATGGTTTAACTATAATAACCATGGTTTTTTTTGTTTTATTTGTAGTAAAACCATGTAATGAACTACAATCGTTTTGACTACAACACATTTTTTCCAGACTGTTATTCATTTAAATAATCTCCACCCACGGAATATGCAAAAAAAGGGGATGAGACCTGGTAGAGCTGCATTAGAGAACACATTGTTGTAGCTATGTCAAAGATGACATATGTCAAATAGTTGTTGAAAATGACAATTTCAAAGTTGAGACTTTGTTTCATATCAAAAGTAACTTGCTCTGTCCTGTCTGTCGGCGTGTTGTCAGTATCCTCTTTGCTCCGTGATGTATTTTCTCTACATGAGAACATGTGTATGGCGTGAGAGTGCCATGGCTTGCCGGACATAGCAACAGTAACTAAAGGGGGCGGGTCATTGCGAACGGCCATTTGTGGTCAGTGCACAACACACTGGGCCAGCTAACCAATCACAGCACATTTTGTATTTCGGAAAGAAGGGCTTGGAAAATAAACGGGGAAAGAGGTCCTCTCCCAGACTGGGAAAGAGGAGCTGTAATAATGTAAAATGTATGAAAAAGAATGTGTTTTTTGAACAATCAAGCATGAAAGCATATTGTAGTACACCCCAAAAACAAATTCAAGACTTCGTAAAAAAAGGCATTCATCGTTAATGAATGGTTTTGGGGTTCAGTCTTGTCAGGCAATATTTAGAGTAATCTTGACTATTTGAAACAATCTTTTGTAGAGTATTTTATTGAATGTGATTTTGTGCCGTAATTAAGCACTGTAATATCTCATTTAAGTCAAGAAAATATTTATTTATTTGTGTAAAGAAAAAATATTTTAACAAATATTTGCATATCGTTAATATGACATGCTCAGAGCTAATCAAGCTTCAACTCAAAAATGTCTATTATTTTCCATTATCAGGTAGTAGTTTTATCAATAATCTATGTAATTAAAAACCTTACAAATGAAAGGTTGTGTATTTTATTATTGTCTTTTTTAATTGGACTTGGATACAAACCAACAGATAAGTTTATTCATAACAACTAAATAAGTCTGGCTCAGAGTAATAGGTTATAAATATAATTGGACGAGCCGCGTTTGACGCTGTTGTAAAATTAGCTGTGGAACCTGCACACAGTCGAATTCTGTATTAATGCAGCCAGCGAGTGCAAAGTTGCTTGGCAACCGTAAACATATAGTTACACCAGACACAAGCAGAGCGTCGTGACATCAAAAAGTGAATCACTCCCATTATAATCAGCAAATACACTGAAAGCGCTCATCTTTGAATTTGCATCATGAAGGCATTCATCACACAGTTTGCAGAGTAGATTATGGTGTTGCGCTTGGTGCATGTGTGAATATATTTATGTAGACTATTGAAGTAGATAAATTAAACTTAAAAAGCCAATTTTTGCCATTAATTTTACTTTATGCCTTATAGTAATGGCGCTCATGGAAAGATACTGACCTCACATTAAAATTAAACACAGATCAATGTGTTACAGAGGCTGGAGCTCTGTCTGATCACTGCATCCACATCAAGGATTTTGGCATAATCTTCAGTGCAGAGTTGACAGGTTTTTGCTCACATTTTGCTCACTTTTATAATTTAATCATGAAGCATGGAGGTGATGCTTCCAATGCCACCATACAAAGCCTTCAAAAATACTTTTATGGGATGCCAGACCCTAAGAACACAACAACCATGATGTAGCATTGCCAGCTATTAATGTATTACTGAGACACATTGAGGGCAGCAACTTGAGAGTTCTAAGAGTTAGTACAAGTGAGTCCATTCCTGGTGGTCAGCAAGCAATCCGCAGATCACTTCAAACTCAATATATGATGTAGCCTGACAAGCCAGACCCACATCAAGATGTTGGGTCTGGAAACTCACCATTGACAGGGCTCAATCCGAGGGGCGGGATAAACGGTTGTCTTTCAAATTCCCTCTGCACGCAATTGGATAGCGCCATGAGCGCCACAACCAACCAGAGCAAAGAAGAAGGAGAAGCCGAGCTAACGTTAGATGATAGACTTTCGCCGTATCCAGTAGGCAAAACTTCGAACACATCTTCTTTTCTTAAGAATGACTTCAGTGCCATCCTTTGTTCTTTTCTCAAAGAAAAGCTTAACTCCAAGACTTCCAGAGTCGCGGCCAAAACCGTTTTTAAAAGACCGCTGTTCGTCAGCTTTGTTTAGGAGCAGCACGCAGAACCGCCGCAACTCTGCCGTGACGTGCCGTCATTATGTTAAGCCCGTCCACCGACTCTACACACGTTGTGATTGGCCTGACCAGAGTTTGGTTTTACCGAGAGTTGCTAGACTACACTCGCGGCAAAATAAATTTTCTGCCGCTAGGGTGCGTCTAGATTTCTAGGCTATATATGATGTGGATAAGATCCTAATTTGTCTCATCATAATGTTACATTTCTGAGAAACCAGAGCAAGGTTGGCCTTCACATCTGAGTTTCATAGACATACAGGAATAATTGCTGCTTTTCTTTTCCTTTTGTACCTTATGTGACATGGTTGGTCAAGTTAACCATTTGACAAATGTTTAATGTCAGCAACAACAACAACAACAACAAAATTGCACGTTTTAAATAGGAATTGACTTCCATTAGAGTGGGATTCATTGACAGTAATAGTTGATTTTGCAAACTTTTGTGCATATTAGCTGGTATATCAAGACATATTTCTCACAGAATCTAGTGTTTTAGTGCTGTAGGCGAGTAGATATAGCCCTACGTGATATAAGTGTAGCAATAGCAATAATGTTCCACTCTTGATGCCTGTGGAGCTCAGACACAAAAGCCCTTTCGCCAGCAGAAGTCACTAATAACTGCTGTGTATCACATCTCTTCGCAATATCATATGTCTTTCGAAACATATTGTTTTCATTTTCTACCATTAAGGTCATCAACTGTTCTGTAAAGTCACCTGAAGAAAATCAAATCACACTGAGTTAAATGCATCAGTACTGATTTTCTGTAAAACAGTTTTGCGTGTTTCTCAGAATCTGTATATATTTGTGAGGTTTATGGAAACGTGACCGGAGCCTTTGAGAGTCTCCGCGCTTGTTGACTCCGTAACAGCCAGAGTTCCTCGATAT
This sequence comes from Romanogobio albipinnatus, assembly GCA_023566225.1. Classification (NCBI taxonomy): domain Eukaryota; kingdom Metazoa; phylum Chordata; class Actinopteri; order Cypriniformes; family Gobionidae; genus Romanogobio; species Romanogobio albipinnatus. The sequence continues at coordinate 26,366,516 of CM042260.1, read as the reverse complement.
TTAAGACTGATAATCAGCTATGTGCATATTTTTGCAAAATGATGCATTGTTAAGGAGCAATGATTAGATTAGGAGTCATATCAAGGCAGTTTAGAGGAGGGTAAAGCACTTGCAGTTATAATCTGATTATGGGTTTGAAATAATTAGCATGCTAATGTTTCTCTTGGCCATTGTGGGTAGAGTGGTGCTTAAAGCTATTGTGTGTTTCATTGGTGAAAACGTGTGTGTGTGTGTGTGTGTGTGTGTGTGTGTGTGTGTGTGTGTGTGTGTGTGTGTGTGTTTGATTTTTGAGGACACAAATGTGTGTAATGACACGGGTATTACACTGGTATTACGGCATAAACATGAAATATGAGGACATTTCATATGTCCATATATTTAAAATAGCTTTAAAAACATACTAAAAAATGTTTTATTAAAAATGTAAAACTGCAGAATGTTTCCTGTGATGGGTAGGTTTAGTGGTAGGGGTAGTGTAGGGGGATAGAATGTACAGTTTGTACAGTATAAAAACCATTACGCCTATGGAATGTCCTCACTTAGATAGCAAAACAAACGTGTGTGTGTGTGTGTGTGTGTGTGTGTGTGTGTGTGTGTGTGTGTGTGTGTGTGTGTGTGTGTGTGTGTGTGTGTGTGTGTGTGTGTGTGTGTGTGTGTGTGTGTGTGTGTGTGTGTGTGTACGTGTGTGTACGTGTGTGTACGTGGGTGTGTATAAATCCTTCTGTGCTGGCCAAAGAGGTCTTCTGTGCTTGTGAGCCCTCGGGTGGCTGTGTGCTTTGGAGATAGTGCCGCTGCCCACTATCCAGGGATCCAGGCTCTATCAGACCAGGCTGTAGGAGGGCCGGAGGGGGAGTGGCGCTGATCCTGTTAGAGCATTGAGGCTGGAAGGGATTTTTAGGCACGGAGGGAAGACTCATTCCTGATCTCTGTGACCTTCATACAGCTGTTCTGAAGTGGCTAGGACAAAACACACAGAGCTCATGGACAAAAGGACAGATTTCAGGTCAAACGGCCTGATGAGACTTTAAGTGATACAGTTTTAATAAAACAAATACTGCTTTTATAATAATTCTGTCTGAACTAACAGAGGAGATGTATAGTTATGCTTTATTTTAATCAACTGCACATTGCAAGCATTCCCAAAGACGATTTGTCAGTCCACACAATGGGATGTGACATAGCCAATCAGAACGTATTTGATGTTTAAAGTACCCATGTGGTGAAAATCAAGTTTTTAATGTTATATTATATGTCTGTGGTGTTTTTAATATGCTTTAAGACAAACCATGTGCAAATTCATAAGTCAACACCATTATTAGAGACACTTCTTTAAAACTGCAGTGATCTAAAAGACTCAAAGTCTGATCTGATCAAAGTCAAAACCGCAATTTGAAATCTCTGGAGTATCTTTGTAACCAATCACGTCAACGTGTGGGCGGGCTTTAGCATATCATTAACTATGACCACTCTGAAGTAGGGGAGTCCCAAGAGGTATCTCAGTATATTTTTCTGTTGTTATGAAAAATCTGGTAGATTTGGCAATATAGCGGGTATATGATGAATATGATGTAGCATTCCTCCACGGATGAATTGATTGTTCAAATAATTTCTAAGGATGCTGATTGTTGTGATATGGCAAACTGTAACATGGTTGATGTAATATTAGCAACACCTTATTAGCTGTTTCATCAATAGGCTAATCATATGAATTACTGTTATGTATCCGACGTTGTAAAGAGCGAATCAATTGTGCTGCGTTTACCTCAGTAAGTTGACCGAGTGGATCTCTGAGCTTGTTTGAGTGAGTGGAGGCGGGGAGAATTAGCATATTCATGAATCTGCATATACTAAATGAAGCAAGGGTGTGAAGTCACACTCAAGCTATTTTAAAGCATGGAGACATTTTTTCACAGGAAAATTTTATTTTATTTTATAAAATGTTATTTTGGTGATCAAAGATGAGTTTTAAGGGATAAAATTGTTGACTACTGAGGGACTTAAGTTATACAGCTATGAGGAGCCCCCACTCAGAACACTCTGGCAACCATATAGCAACGTTCTAACTACCACTCAAAATTATACCTTCAAACTTTTCTGTTGTTCCTTAATTTTTTTCTCTCAGAGAATGGCATTTCAAGGATAAATATGGTATGTTTTGTGTGATTTATTTTCTCATGACTTGGGGAAGCTGGGTAGATTGGAGCTGGCTGTTACAAGACCTGTTGGAATCATCCTTCTTCATGCTGTCATGCTAAACAGCACTAATGAGGAATAATGATGCACATCTCTGCATGTCCAGCCTCGTACAGACAGGAAGCTATGAACAAAGTCAGAAACATTTGGACAAAATAAGCAGAAACTGAGGGTGGGGGGAGCAGAGTCCAAGTTAGTTACACCAAAATGAGAATAGGCAAATAGAACAATAACAAATAAGAGAGAGAGAGAGAGAGAGAGAGAGAGAGAGAGAGAGAGAGAGAGAGAGAGAGAGAGAGAGAGAGAGAGCTACAAAGTGTGAAATCAGGCCAGTGTGTCCCCAGATGCTCAGTAAGAAGGGTTTGTGTGATTATTTGAATTGCAGCCAGCGCCCCCGCCTCACCCAGAGAGATGATCAGCCTCAAGGACAGGAAGAGCGACTACGACTCAACTGGAACCAACGCCGGTTACCATGGAAACAAAGGAGAGCTCACTTCCAGAAAAGAAACAATGGCAGGTAGGTCTAACTTTAAGAGGAGGGTGAGAAGAAAGATACACAGAGTTTTGTTTGAAGCACTTAACGGCATGTTAACTAGATATACATACACTTAGTTCCGCTTTGTTTTCTGAACTTTTTATGTGAAATAACTTTTGATGACAAAGATTGAAACTGTTGTTCGAGGTTCAAAATTCTAAATTAAGCAAAACATTTAACATCACAGTGGTTGTTTTATATGCGTAAATGAATCTATTTTAAAACTCTAAATATCCAGAAAAGTCTATGTGAGTCTTTTGTTATTTATTAAAATATATTTTATATATATATATATATATATATATATATATATATATATATATATATATATATATATATATATATATATATATATATATATATATATATATATATACAGTACTGTGCAAAAGTCTTAGGCACGTTAGTATTTTCACCCCCAAAAATGGTTAAGCCAGTTATTTATAACTTTTGTAATAGTGTGTCAGTAGGTAATATCAGTTTACATTTTCAAACATTAATTTTGCCATTAATTGTAATAATCCATTCCAGTGAGATTTTTGTATGCAGAAGGAGTCTGACAACAGAGCTATGATCCACACAGAGATCTGATCTCACCATCATCAAGTCCGTCTGGGATTACATGAAGAAACAGAAAAAACTGAGACTAAATCCAGAAGAACTGTGGCAGCGTCTCCAAGACGCTTGAAGAAACCTTCCTGCAAAGCTCCCTAAAAAACTATGAGCAAGTGTCCCAAAACAAAAGCTGTTTTCAACGCAAAGGGTGGTCACACAAACACTGATTTGATTTAGTTAATAGAAGTTAATTGATCAAAAAAATTAACAGTCTATTATGACATTATTTTTGAATGTCATAAGTAGACTTGACTTTACAGCATTTTTACACAAGTGTCTAAGTACTGTAGCTTTACAGGAAGGTTTCTTCAAGCGTCTTGGAGACGCTGCCACAGTTCTTCTGGATTTAGTCTCAGTTTTTTCTGTTTCTTCATGTAATCCCAGACGGACTCGATGATGGTGAGATCAGATCTCTGTGTGGATCATAGCTCTGTTGTCAGACTCCTTCTGCATACAAAAATCTCACTGGAATGGATTATTACAATTAATGGCTAAATGAATGTTTGAAAATGTAAACTGATATTACCTACTGACACACTATTACAAAATCTATAAATAACTGGCTTAACCATTTTTGGGGGTGAAAATACTAACGTGCCTAAGACTTTTGCACAGTACTGTATATATATATATATATATATATATATATATATATATATATATATATATATATATATATATATATATTTGAATATCTTATAGATTATCTTAATATATGTGTGATCACGTCATAGGCCGTGTGCACATGTATGTGTACGGTCCATCAGGTCATATCCCTCATTTCTTTTAAAAAGCCCCGAATTCCTAGTTACATCCCTGCCAGAGCATCTTATAAACGGTTGGATTTGTTTCACTGTCAATGAGTACAATTTCCAGAATTGTTCATAGTTGTTTAATGCTTGATTTATTAAAAAGAAAACATTCTCTGCACATTCACGCTCTCTCGCTTTCATCCCTCAGTTCAAACCTCATGTGGAACATCCACATTGTTCCGGAACTCGTACGAGACTTCAAATGACGAGATCAAACACAACCAGGTGAGTGGTGAATCAGCCCGAGACGACTCGACTAACAGGGTCAAACAGGGACTGAAGCTCCAACAGTGTATGTGAAATGTGTCTCCGACGGTGGAGATCCTTCCTAAAATCAGACACCATTTACATGTACTACAACTGTTATGAAGCTATGTGAGGATAAGTCGATAGTGCATGTTTTCAACACAAGGCAGCTGTCTATCTACCAATCCAGAACTGTGTTGGCAAACAAAAGCATGAAGATGTATTCATTCTTGCATAGACCTATCAGATGTTGTTTATTTGACTTTGTGAGCCGGCGTGCTATGCTAATGAATAGCAACTATATGCTTCCAAGTGCTGAAGTATTTTTGGCACTTTGGCCATATAGAAGATCTATTACTTCTATTGACAAGGTTCATAATGGTAAATTTTCCGATTTCATATGGATAAGGTTTGCCAGATGTCCCTGGCACACTTCCGAAATACACCGTATGTCGAGTTAGTCGACAGAAAAGCTTTCCCAGACGAGCAGCTGCGGGGAGGCTGGGTGCCGATAAGCCTGGCTTCCACGTGGATCTTTCCTTTCTGTAGCTGGAGAGCATTCAGCTCTGCATCTTTTTCAATTAGTAACATCTCATTTTCTGCCTCGAATCTTCCTGTTATCGAAAGCAGCTCTGAATGGACAGAATGATGTGAATTTAAAGGGTTAGTTCACTCAAAAAGGAACATTTTGTGATCATTTACTCAACTTATGTGGTTCTAATCGTAAGCAAGACTTGCTGACTTCCAAAAAGAGACGTTATGAAGAATGCAGAATGTTATGATATATTAGATCTCATGTGTACATCTGCATATGAAAAAGATCAGTGAAAATCAGAGTTTGGAATGACCTAAGAATGAGTATTTGACAGAATCAATCGATCAGATATAAAGATTCAACAGGGCTGGGTTGAGCCAGTAGTTAAAGGGTTAGTTCACCCAAAATTGTAAATAAAGTCAGTAATTACTCACCCTCATGTTGTTCCAACCATGTAAGACCTTCGTTCATCTTCGGAACATAATTTAGTATATTTTTGATGAAATCTGAGAGCTGTCTCACTCCTCCATAGGCTTTCAGAGGGACTGAAACTTGATGGCCCAGAATAGTAAGTAAAAACGTCATTTAAGGAGTCCAAATGACTACAGTGGCCCTGTATTAAGTCTATCATGCGACGTAAATACTTTTTGAGCGGAAAAACAACAAAAATAACGACTTTATCCCACTATTATTGTTGTTCAATTTGAGCCTCTGACGCCACGACGCATGCGCGAAAACGGCGTTCTTCTTCTACTACTACTAATCTCAGTTTTCGAGCATGCGTCGTGGTGTCAGAGGCTCAAATTGAACAACAATAATAGTCGTTATTTTTGTTGTTTTTCCGCTCAAAAAGTATTTTCGTCGCATGATAGACTTAATACAGGGCCACTGTAGTCATTTGGACTCCTTAAATGACGTTTTTACTTACTATTCTGGGCCATCAAGTTTCAGTCCCTCTGAAAGCCTATGGAGGAGTGAGACAGCTCTCAGATTTCATCAAAAATATACTAAATTATGTTCCGAAGATGAACGAAGGTCTTACATGGTTGGAACAACATGAGGGTGAGTAATTACTGACTTTATTTTCAATTTTGGGTGAACTAACCCTTTAAGCTTTGAAATTGTTATGCCTACATTTTAACTGACCTTTTTATTATGTTTAAATGTTTTCATTTTAGTGCTGTCAAATCAATTAATCGTGATTAATCGCATCGAACATAACATAAAACTTTTATGCTAGATGTGATAAATCACAATTAATCGATTTGACAACACTAATTTTACTTTTCTAATTGTAAATGTATATTATTCATTACATTATTTTATACTTTTTTTTATTCTTATAATTATACATTTGTATACACTTTTCATTTTGTATTCATAAATTACGTTTTTTACAAGGACGTGCAATAATACCTGAAAATTATTAAAGTTACAATAAAAAAACCTCCAAGACAGCATTAAATTCATAAATACATAATATTGCATGTCATTCTTGCAATTTTAACTAACTCTTGCAGGCTTAAGATATAACATTTTTTATATTTTTATCAAATAGTATGTTTTATTCACAAAGAAAGTGTGCAATAATAGCTGGAAATTATATAATTATTATAAGTATACAGGAAACTCTTAAGACAGCAATAACTCATAAATATATACTTAATCCATTTTTGCTGATGCTACCAAGACGTCACATCATTCTTGTGAATTTAACAAAAACTCAAAGATAGAGTTATCTAGCTAACGAGTTTAAAAAGACGATTTTGCTATCAAATGTCACAGAAAACTAAATATTTATGTTTGCAAGGCATAAAAATGCCTGTGCATTATCAAAAATGTGATATAGCTGGATAGTTCACCCAAAAATGAAAATTATCCCATTATTTACTCTCCCTCAAGTCATCCTAGGTATGTATGACATTCTTCTTTTAGACCAATACAATCGGAGTTATATTAAAAAATGTCCTGTCTAATCCAAGATTTGAATCCAAAATTTGAAGGCCAAAAAAGTGCATCTATCCATTATAAAAGGGTGGTTAATAAAGGTCTTCTGAAGCAAATTGAGTTTTTGTAAGACAAATATCCATATTTTAACATGTTATAAAGTTAAATATCCAGCTTCCGGTGGACCATCTTCCGTATACAACTTACAAAAGAAGCGTAACTGGATGGTGTCGGACGTAATGTAAGCGTTTTGATCTACAAAAGGCTATACACTTTTTCCGTAAATTGAATACGGAAGGCAGTCCGCCAGAAGCTAGATATTTTACTTTATAATGTGTTAAATATGTATATTTTTCTTACACAAACCCATCAATTCACTTCAGAAGGCCTTTATTAACCCCCCGGAGCCATGTGAAGTACGTTTATGATGGATGGATGCACTTTTTGGGCTTCAAATTTTGGGCTGCCATCCACTGCCATTATAATGCTAGGAAGAGCCAAGACATTTTTAAATATAACTCCGATTGTATTAGTCTGAAAGAAGAATGTCATATACACCTAGGATGGCTTGAGGATGAGTAAATCATGTGCTTAAAGGGATAGTTCACCCAAAAAATGTGCCCATCATCTCCAAATCAATGTATTTGGAGGCACAACAGCTGCCTTGCCCTCCCAAATATAAGATGCGAGACACTGGATGGGTCTGATGATCAACTTCACTCACAAATACTTCTATCTTCTCAGGTCCCAGTGCCTGTCGCCCCACAGGAGTCCCCGCACAAGGACTACGAGGCCTACCCCATCTATCAAAACACCACTAGGAACTTTGAGGAGCCATTTTTTGAGGATCAGGTCCATCGCCCCCCTCCTGCCACCGATCTGAATATGCACCTGGGACTCAAGTCCACCGGGAATTACGTGGACTTCTACTCTGCCGCCCGCCCCTATAGCGAACTCAACTACGAAACGAGTCACTACCCCGCGTCCCCGGACTCTTGGGTTTAGGACTTGGAGCCTCGCCGAGGTGGGGCACGTAGAGAGGCCGGGAAACTGCATGTGCATGCACGTCACAAAACATTTTCAGAGAGTTTTTTTTCGTCTAAGCTGGTTCCATGGTGAATATGAGCAGGAGGGAAAAAGAAAGCGAGAGAGAAAGGAAGGCCTTGACAGAGAGCGAAAGAATGCGCGAGAGATGAGAGAGGAGCACATACTTTAAAGAGAAGAGAAAGCTTAACCTTTGGTGTAGAAAGTGGGTTTGAATTGAAAGGTATTTGAAAAGTGTAGAGGAAAAAAGAAGTATAGTCGAGGAAGGCGAGGTATGTAAGCACAAGAAAATTAAGTTTGTAAAACGAGCTACGGGAACAGCTTTTCACCTTTTTCGAAACTTTCTTTTCACGTCAAGGTGGATTAAAAGCTTTTTTTTCCCTACATTTCCCCCCTCTATTTTTATTTTAATTTAATCTTTTTTAATTTGATGTAAAGTATTTAGTGTAAATTAAAGAGATGCATTACACAAGTGCATTGTGTAAATTACACAGACCACTCGGTTCTTCCTGTGGCTTTAGGTATTTGTTTTACAGTACAAAGAAAAAGACAAAAAAAAAAAAAATCCTCGGAGAGATGTATAACCTTCAATGTCCCCTTCCCAAAATGTCATTCGAAGAGCAAGGATGTATTTGCCAGTATTGTTCATTCTGAAAATGTGAATATGTCTGTGGCAACTAAAAACAAAAGCAGATGAGGACCGGAGCATCATTCCACTCTCCTCTCCTTGTCGATGAAGTGCTTTCTCACTGCCTACAAAAATAGATGTAGATTTTTGACATAGATTCTTTTTTAATTTCACCTTTTTCTTTCTTGATGACTCGGTGTGGAATAAAAATAAATGCGGCTATTTATCATCCACATTTGCAGGAAAACTGTCCTTGATCTCAGTTTTCTGTGCTAAATGACTGTGCCAAATTTTAAAATCTCTTCGATCAGCACTGGAGACATTTTTTAGGTTTTTCAGTTGATAATTTCTTCGATTTGTACATGCGTTTCTGTTTTTTGTTTTGTTCATAAGTGTGATTTACTGGAATTAAGCGACGTCTAGAAAACACTGGAATACTACCAGGAGGGCAAAACTTAACTTTGCAAGCTTAATTCCCTCCAAAGATGTACAAAAAAAACCTGTCTTTCAATGTTAGTTGAGTGTGTGCTGTACGTCGATCAGTGTTTGATATGAGAGGCTTTGTTTCTGACAGGTTGCTTCTACTGTTTGACTTGACAAGAGATGATGAACTGCTACACTGAGATGTTAATAGAGAATGATAAATATATAAATATGAATATAAATATAGATCTATATAATTTTTATGTGCAGATGTCAGTGTCACTGAAAGCAGCAAACCCGAAAAGACTTTACAAAGTACAAAAAAAGAAAAAAAAAATTCTGTTTACCTTCATGTTCTGATTCCTACAGAGAAAAGAGAAAATGAAACTTGAAATGTTGACCTGGTCCCAGTTGTGTTGTTACCAAGCTACATAAATAATCACGCTGGATTTGGATTATGTTCTGATGTCAGGACAATAAATTACTCTTTGCGATTTGGAGCTGTGTTCTTATGTCCACTAGACTTGCCATGATATTCACGCCGAATGTACTGTATTACACCAGTATTACCAATGGTTAATGGTAGTGGCGCTACGGGGTAAGTTTTGCTACACTTTAATGCATTTATCCTAACTAAAATTAATCTAGAAATAAAGAACATTGCATTATTTTGTGTGGAAATTTAGGATTAGTTTAACCAATCCTCCCCCTCAGGATTTGTAAAACAAAACAAAAAAATGTTGGTAATTACAAATTACTAGAGACATTGTACGGTGTATTTCTTCCCAATATTGAAGAACAAACTGGTGTGATGTAATTTTGAACAAAATAAAACCAAAACAAAGTTTGTTTGGACTTAATTTCTGGAGTTCGAAAGAGCTTGCCAAAGCAAACTTTCTGGAAAGACTCCGCCTACTTCTAAAAATCCTTTATTCAAATCTAAGGCCCTGTCCCAAATGGCACACTTCATATGCACTTTTGGTCTTGTGGACTTGCAATGGCTGCCGCGTATCCATGAGACCGTAGGGTGTCCCATTTGTCATTTTAGGTTTCGGAAGGGTGCTTGCGAGCGCCCCCTTTGCGTTCGATATGTGCCCACTGGTGCAAGCTCCGCAGCAGACTTTTCTCCAACAGTCAAAGTGCCGTTACGTCACAAAAATGCAGACTCGTAGGAAGACTGCAAGTGTTTAGAGTACCCTTTGGGACAGCGCATAATACGATTTCATTGAGATTCAAAGTGAATCATTCTGAATAGGCAAAAATTGCTTTTGAGTTCATTCAAAAACCTATGAATCATGAATTGATGCAAGATAATGCTGCCCAACCTGGGCCTCATTTTATTCATTTTATTCTCAGTATTTAGTAATAGCCTTACATGCAGGATATTTTCACTAGCAGGCATATTGTTTGTTACCACGGGTGCGGTTATGCGTTTCTCGTGTATAAAAAGTAGACTACCTGTAACCAAGATCGCAAGTAAAGCTTAACACGTCACGTAAGATGCTTTTTAAGCAATTATACATTATTTAAGCATATTCACTTTTGGATAAGATATTGAGGAAACAATGTTTATGAACTCCCTGACTGCATTTTCATATTTGAAAAACAATATGTGACAATAGTAGTATGTTTAAATTTAAAGGGTTCGTTCACCCAAAAATATATAATATTCTCTCGAATGCGTCGTGGCGCTTCGTGAGTTCACATCAGAGGCCTAGACGGAAGACAAGCACTTGTTGAATAAAGTCGTTATTTTGATTTTTTTTTTTTCAAAATTCATTGCTGCCAAAGGAGGCCTTTCTGAGCCATCGGATTTCAACAAAAATATCTTAATTTGTGTTCCAAAGGTCTTACGGGTATTGAACGACATGAGGGTGAGAAATTAATGACAGAATTTTCTTTTTTGGGTGAACTAACCCTTTAAATTAATCATAAAAAAGTAGGCAAAAAGTGGATGACTTACTAAGGCCCTATTTCAAATGGCACACTTCATTACAGTCTTGTGGACTTGCAATGGCTGCTGCATGATTGGGAAGTCCACAAGAAAGTTGGGTGTCCCGTTTGTAATTTTAGGTGTCTCACGAGCACTTCCTTTTAGCAAGCCCGCACTGGATCGAGCTCCGCAGCAGACTTCTACACAACAGTCAAAGTTTGGACTTGTTGAAAGACCACAAGTGTTTGGGGACAGGGCCTATTTCTAGCAAGATTTTGAAGTGTGCATACGATAGACACTTTACTACCCCATGAGACCATGGGAGAGGATTTGTGTGGATGGCAGTGAAGTGACACGACTGATGCTGGTTGGTCACATGACAATCACAGCACGACGGATGTATAGGTCCGGATTACATTCATACTACACACATCCTATATAGAACACACTTTTTAGCAGTTGCAAAGTACTTGTTCAAAATAAGTACCTGCTCAAGAGAGTATGCGATTTCGGATGCCCCTGAAACGCCTCAATTGTATGCTTGAGTTTTCTTTGGGGAACGGACACGTCACAATATTCCTTGTTTAAATAATTCACTCCTCAAGGCATACGCAAAAAAAGGGGTGAGGCCTGGGCTTGAGTTGCATTAGTAGTATGTTGAAACTCAAGGTTATGGCACATTCTCAAAGTGACCAATCACAACACACTGGTCCAGCTGACCAATCAGAGCACCGAGACAGAAGCGAGACTTCTGACAGAAACTATACAAAGTGTTACTGACAGAATGGGAAGAGAGGTGCTGCAACAATATATGTTAAAAAAATGTGTTTTTGAACATTCAAGCATGAATGCCTATTTAAGTAGACCCCAAAAACAAAATCAAGAAGGTCCTTGTTAATGGGGTTTTGTGTTAAGTAATGTTTTATATATTCATAATAGTAAATGTCTTTGAAACATTTGGAGACTGACCAAGTAGGATTACACACAAGTCCTTTTATTGATCCGCTCCTCCACCACTTCCAGGCGAGTGCGGTATTGTCAGATCCGCAGCCATCCGAATGCTCTATCACTGTGATGAAAGAGACTATGGAGCGTTCCCTAGGAAACAGGAAAACAGAAGCAAGAGATGCCGACTTTGAATCCTTCCCATAATCCATAGCTCAGCGGAGAGCACAGTTTCAGAGCATTACATCCCCAGCAGGCTTTGCATGATGTACAACAGGGGTCTCTTGCGCCGATTTAGGCTACCGAACAATTCGCACATGGGCACACAGACATGAAGAGAGGGCCTGTCACTGGTATTACCTGTAGCAGGAAACGAAATAAATAAGCACACTTGATGGATTCTCTTCTTAGTCAAGGAGGATGTGGCGGATCATGCCTGGTGAGGCATTATGGGGATTAAGTAACAGGGACCTTAAATTTAGCCTTTTGAGAAGAGCTCTATATATCTCATTTCCTGTCAGTGTGAGTGTTGTCATTACTTCTCTCCTTTCGGAGACAGAGTTCCACCATCCAGCACAGAAGAGAGCAGGAGGGACATGCAGAAATTTTGATCTGTTGCACACGAATGAGGGTCCTGATGGTCATGGAAATGTAAGGGAATTGTAAAACTGATTCTGAAGTGAAAGTCATGGAAAAGCCACATATTTTTCTAGTTTTGCTCTGCTCTATAATATTGCATCAGCTAGATATAGTGGCTGGAGTAAAACCTGCCCTCAAGCCATTGTGATAGCATCAGCCTGTCCGCTGAGGGTCTTATTGGAGACATTTGTACACTAGTAAGTGTCCTTGTTGAAATCAATTTTTTTTAAGATTTTTTTGGGGGGGGACATACAGCTTGAAATCTGCCTGAGCAATCTGTAATAAAATGATTCTCTATAAGCAAGTAATCATGAATTGACTGGGAAGGTCAGGGAAAACTCATTGATCATTAAATATCATTACAGTTCAAAAGTTTGGGGTCATTAAGATTTTTTTATACTGTTTTGAAAGCTGCATTTATTTAATAAAAAATTTAGTTAAACCGTAATATTGTGAAATGTTATTACAATATAGCTGTTTTCTGTTTCCATATATTTTAATATATAATTTATTCCTGTGATGCAAAGCTGAATTTTCAACACTTTGTAGGCCAAAACACAGAAGCGAGTTAGCATTTTAGCACTTCTGGTTCCATTGTCCCCAAATTTTTATGGAATTTTGTTTAAATGTCTGAAATAAGCTCTGTGGTGAACACAAGCTCAAGACACATTTATGTTTTATTCTTCAACATAAAATACATCAGAATTACCCCCCATTCGTGATTTTTTTGAAGCCGTTATGTGTCTTGAAAATGGCAGTTGCTAACAAGTAGCAAAATGGGACTACAGAGGCAGTCGGGGAGATTAAACGTCATCAGGTAAACGTAAACTCTGTCCACCTTTACAGCCTCATTATGCATATAATTGTGCTCTTATAAACTATTATAACTCAAACTTTCTGGGAAAATGTTTTAGTGATGGTGACGTTGTAGTAGTGGGATCGTGTTGTAGTTAGTTTAAAGCTTAGCTTTTAACTTCTGGCGACTGCATTTAGGCTTCAAAATTCATAAAAGTTGTGTTCATCTGTGAAAATTGTCTTGATGGACAATATGTGCAAGTATCATAAACTTTGGTTATTTTTACTTTTGTTGAAGCTTTGTTTTTAGCAATAATCCAAAAGGTCTATGTAATTTTCACGTGCATATGATGCACACTCTTGGGTAGGATGGGGGTGGGGGGTTCGTACGTATAATACGCCATAAAGTGCGTATCATATGCACGCCAAAACGGCTTGGGTTACGTCTGTAACCCTTGTTCCCTGAGAAGGGAACGAGCACTGCGTCGGAACGACACTTTGGGGATACTCCCTAAGCACTAGCGAATCTGAAGTCCGTATAGAAACTAAACCAATCTGACTGGCGTGCGTGATGACGTCACTGTGACGGCATACCCGGAAGTATAAAAGGGGAGCCGGCGCATTGAAACGGCAGCTATTGCTCTGAAGCATGCGCTCCAGGCGTGCCGAGGTGTGGTGACACGACGCAGTACTCGTTCCCTTCTCAGGGAACAAGGGTTACAGACGTAACCCGAGCCGTTCCCTTTCGAGGGAACTCTCACTGCGTCGGAACGACACTTTGGGGAATGAGTACCCACTAGCCCACACTGAGGGTAGCGCCTGCCCTAGTGTGAAGCCGGAGACCGGGGACTGGAGTACCCTAGGACAACTAGGACTGGAGTACCCTAGCGCCAGGCGCCGTAGGGAGATACTTCTCCACCCCTTCCTTTTCCGCGCCCCAACCGATGAGGGAGACGTCTGTTGAAACGGTTTCCCGGCAACAAGACGCTCCCAACACTGGCCCCTGGGACAGAAACCAAGGTTTCTTCCATATAACTAGGGAACGAAGGCCTCCGTTCGTTACCCTGATCATACGGAAAGGATTCCCTCTGGGGCAAAACCCCTTGGTTTCCAACCACCACTGTAGAGGTCTTATGTGCAGCAGGCCAAAAAGTATCACGTTGGACGCTGCTGCCATGTGCCCCAGCACTCTCTGAAAGTGCTTCCCAGTGAAGGTTCATTCTTCCGCTGTCACGTGAGGCGAAGGATGAAAAACCCGCAGAACAAAAGACCTGACCACCCCTGATGACACTTCGGGCACCTAGCCCTGCCTAGGGTGAAGGATAGCCTTAACTCCCACGGGGGAAACTCCAGGCAAGTCGGCGTTACCGCCGAGGCCTAAAGGTCCCCCACTCTTTTTCTTTTAGCGATGTAATCGCTAGGAGAAAAGCCACCTTAGGGTCAAGTTCTTTGGTTCATCCGACTCCAATGGCTCAAAAGGGGGCCTCAGCCAGCCTTCGAGAACCACTGCCAGATCCCAGGTTGGGAGTCTGGAACGAGCCACATGTCTCATCCTCCGAACCCCACAGAGGAACTGTACAACCAGCTGGTGCCTACCCAAGACCATCACCCAAAGGAGTGTGGAAAGCCCCATGGCAGCCACGAACACCCTGAGTGTGGAGGGGGTTAGACCCGCAGAGAAACGATCTTGGAGGAACTCCAGCACTGAAGCCACCGGCCAGTTAACTGGGTCCACCTCACGCTCCCTGCACCAAGTGGCTCACCACTTGGGGCTGTACAGCCTCCTTGAAGACGGAGCCCTGGAACTGAGTAAAGTCTCTATCACCTCTGCCGACAGGCCAGCCTCTAGGTACCTGACCCCCTCAAGGGCCAGACCCAAAGGTTCCAACCCTCAGGCCGGGGGTGAAATATTGTGCCCCCTGCCTGAGATAGGAGATCCCTCCTCAGAGGAATCTGCCATGGAGGACCTGCCAGCAGAGCTATGATATCCGAGAACCAAACTAGAAGGCGAAATCGGGGAGTCTAGGAGGAAGGTCTTATCCTTCTCCCTCATCCCCGACAGATTCAGCCAGAGATGCCTTTACACAGTCACCATAGAAGCCATAGCCCGGCCGATAGCACGGGCCATCTCCCTGGTGATGCGGAGAGACAAATCTGCAGCCCTCCGTAGTTCCAGCACATCCTCCGGAGAGGGACCGTCGCCCTCATCGAGCTCTTTCAGGAGGTCAGCCTGGTAGGCCTGCAAGATAGATAATGTGTGCAGGGAACTACCAGCCCGCCCAGCCGCCATATAAGCTTTGCCCACCAACGATGAGGTGTCCCGACAGGGTTTGGTGGGCAGCGCCGGGGACTTAAGGGACGATGCAGAATCGGGCGAAAGATAGCTCGTGAGAGCCTCTTCCACCCGAGGCATCGTCCCATAGCCCGCCTCGCGCGCCCCCAGAACACTGGAATAATCCAATACTGGAGGAACACGCGAGGAATAGGGCTTCCTCCAAGACCTACACACCTTGGTGTGTAGATCCGGGAAGAATGGTAAACCCCGGCGAGGTGTTTGGACCCGGCGAGAAAAAAACGGTCGTCCAGCCTACTGGGTGGCTGAATTTCCGGCACTTCCTGTGGCCAATTGATATTCAATTTGGCCACCGCACAAGTCAAAACCTCAATTAGCTCCTCTTGGGCGAGTGGATGAAGCAATGAAACACTTTCTGCTTCTCCACCCGCCCGATGCCAAACTCATCCGGCTCCTTGGAAACGGAGAGAATAAGCATCGGATCCTCAGCCCCGGGGGAAGACAAGGATTGGGAAAGTGCCGCAGCAGTGCCAAATCCTGCTGACAAGTCCTGTGAACCCCATGATCTGTGACACCGAGACGCCTCAGCGACCGCGGGTCCAGAACCATGGGGCTCACGAGGCTGGCTGGCCTCATCGAACACGGCCAGCCGAGAGCGGAGCAGTCTGAGTGTGAGCAGCTCACAATGCTGATAGGCAGCTCCCTCAAGAGCCGCCCGAGCATGCTCAACACCCAGACACTGCACACAAAGCAGGTGCCCGAAATCTGAGCCCGAAATGAAGCGGGGACACGGATGCACACACTGCTTAAACTCTCTCATATTCTTTTCCATCATTCACACACACTTTTGCAACTGTGACAAACAACAGTAAATAGACAGACAATTTCAACAGAGAGCGCTATGCTGCAGAGAAATAACTGCCGTTTCAATGCGCCGGCTCCCCTTTTATACTTCCGGGTATGCCGTCACAGTGACGTCATCACGCACGCCAATCAGATTGGTTTAGTTTCTATACGGACTTCAGATTCGCTAGTGCTTAGGGAGTATCCCCAAAGTGTCATTCCGATGCAGTGAGAGTTCCCTCGAAAGGGAACTCATTTTGTCTCATCAATGTTGAAAACTGTTGTTCTGCTAAATTTGTTTGTGGAAATGGTGATATTTTGTTTACCAGGATACTTTGATGAATAAAGTGCAAATGAACAGTAGGCTTATTTATGTCTTTGCTGGATTCGTCCTTGCTGGATAGAAAAAAGAAGCCTACTGAATAACTGAACTTTTGAAAGATATAGTGTGTAATAGCAGAATAAATAGGTAACTCTTTACAATAAGGGCTCATTTCTTAACATTAATCACTTTTTTTACAGCATTTATTTATTTAACTTTGTCGATATTGGTTAGTAAAAACTTTCATGTTATAGTGCATTAACATGTTAACAAAAACTTGATCTTAAAAATGTATTATTAAATGCTTAGATTAACAAATGCTGTAGAAATATTGTTCATTGTTAGTTCATGTTAACTACATTACTACGTTAGTTGCAGTTAACTAAAATTAAACCTTATTGTAAAGTGTTTACTGAAATATCATGTAATATTCTGTATTGTGCAGTGTGTGTTCTTAAGTACTGCAGGAACAAAATATGGATTTGTTTTTTTTGTTTTTGCTTTAGACTTGCATATCATAAAAACAAAAGTCTCCTCATCTTGAATACTAGACCATTTACACAATACCATAATTGGATTTGTGAGTCTAGACTTACAAGCATTATAGAGTCGATAACGTCAAGTTAGATTAACGTTGTTTGGAGACTTGAATTCTGGGATATATAGTATATGCATGTTGGCAATTGTTGAGTACTTGTCTCAGTTATAGCCTGTAAATGTTACTGACTCACAGGTTGAAATATTTCAATGCAAGACTCAGAGTCAGACGCTCGCTGTCTCATCCCCTCGGCACTGTGAAGTTGTAAAATTAAATTCAGAGGGTGTGCAGAATAGCTCTATTTCCCCTGAACCCTTGCAATGATTAAGTGTTCAATATGTACCAAAATTTCATTTTCAGTGTGTGCTGCCTCACACTGTGGGATTATAATCTAATGTGGCATGAAAATAGGTCTTCAATTTAACAATGTGTCATTTTACGCCAGGGCAAATACGGCAAGAACTCGAAACCCATCTCTCTTTCGTGCTGTTGACACATCCATGAATTAGAGCCCCAAAATGCAGATTTGGCACAAAATCAATTTCTGTGAAGACAAAAGTTAAACAAAAGGATCATCATCCCACTGCAGATTAAATTATTCATGAAGGGAAAATGAATTTTCGTCAAGATTCATTTCGGACTGAACAGGGTTGTTAGTGTAATAGGCATCTGTGAATGTCAGACGCTACACCTTTATGCCAGACCTGATTACATCAGTGTTATTTCCTTCCAAAATGACCAATAGCTTCTATTCAGTTAGAGGAATATGAAGTGTCTATGTCACAAGTGTGTCAATACATTTAAAGTCTATACATTTAAAGTACGTCCCCCTCTGTATGGATAGAAAATTGTTATATTAGGGCCAGGACAGGACTTGAAAACAGGACTTTTGTTCACCCTATATTATATATATATTAGGACCTTTTAAAAGGGTCCAGCCCCAATGACAGCTTTTGTACCTTCTTTCTGTGAGTGCACACACTCTTAAAAATAAAGTTGTTTTGTGAAAAGTTCTTTAAAGAACACTTTTTTCTAACCATTTTATAGTCTAAAGAACCTTTCTGCACTACAAAGAACCTTTTGTGCAATGGAACCATACAACACGCCAAAGAACCTTTATTTTTAAGAGTTTAGTTTCAAATTATGTTTAAGGATGATTCACATTACTGTAAACGGGTGTATTTCACATTACATAACACTGAGTTCAATCATGACAACTCTCAGAGTGAAATAGATTCAACCAGCATTTTATTAGCATAGAGCATGGAATGTACATATTTTGGCGGACGAGATCTGCTACGCTGCTGCTGCTGAGCAAATACATAATGTTCAGCTTAGTCACGATAACAACAAGGAAGGCTGCTATAATGATGTAACCCCCAAGCAGATCTCTACAGGTGGCGCTGGGGAGGAGGAGGGATTATCGGAGTTCTCATAATTGCGCAGCATGCGGATAGCTGCTAGGATACGGTATAAGTAAAGCCACGTAGATGAGGAAGTACCTCCGATTGGTTGGTGTCGTAGAACTGAAAGAACCAATGGGCGATTAATTGAGTTTCATGACTGAACTTTGTATTTGACTTACCCTGAGATGAGTTTTGGGTTTCAGAACAACTGAATTGAGTTAGTTCAATCAACTCTGAGTAAACTGACTCTGAGTTAAAGGGTTACTTCAGTGATTTAGCATTAAGCTTTGTATCAGTAGAAAACCTAGCCTGACAAGCCAGACTCACATCAAGATGTTTAGTCTGGAAACTCACCATTGACAGGGCTCAATCCGAGGGGTGGGATAAACGGTTGTCTTTCAAATTCCCTCTGCACGCAATTGGATAGCGCCATGAGTGGCACAACCAACCAGAGCAAAGTAGAAGGTGAAGCCGAGCTAACGTTAGTTGATAGACTTTCACCGTATCCGGTCGGCAAAACTTCGAACACATCTTCTTTTCTTAAGAATGACTTCAGTGCCATTCTTTGTTCTTTTCTCGAAGAAAAGCTTAACTCCAAGTCTTCCAGAGTCGCAGCCAAAGCCGATTCAAAAGACCACCGTTCGTCAGCTTTTTTGTTTACGAGTAGCAAGCAGAACCTCCGCAACTCTGTGTGACGTGCCGTCATTATGTTAAGCCCGCCCACCGACTCTACACACGTTGTGATTGGCCTGACCAGAGTTTGGTTTTTCCAGCTCTCGGGTCTACCGAGAGTTGCTAGACTACACTCGCGGCAAAATACATTTTCTGCCGCTAGGGTGCGTCTAGATTTCTAAGCTATAGAAAACTGGTAGTATATTCAAATGATGGTACTTTCCCCCCTCATATCTCTCTGAGATGAGAGAATTATGCATTTTATTTCTGGAAAAAATTCCTCTGATGACGCAAATATCGACATTTTGCGTCATCTGAGGATTTTTTGGTCAGAGGCTAGAGACTACAGCCTGTAGAAGGAGCTAGTTCTGCATGTTTTCAACCAGCCCATAGGGGTGAGATCTCACTCACAGAATGTAAATGTGTGATGCCCGCTCAGATCGGGCATTCATAACGGAGAGGTGGAGCAAAGTGATTGTTTCAACTTTTCAATGAATTCCTATGAAAGTTAAGCTTCCATATACAATCTGAAAACGCGCCTGACTGGACACGCGCCGAGAATGACTGCCGTGCTTACCTCAGCTCTGCTCAGCTCTTCGCTCTTGTGATGAAGGGGGAAATGGGGGGGGGGGGGATGTGGCAGCAGCTAAAAATTAAGTATAAAAAAACAATTAAATCAGATAAAGCTTTAAAGGGTTAGTTCACCCAAAATTTAAAATAAAGTCAGTAATTACTCACCCTCATGTTGTTCCAACCATGTAAGACCTTCGTTCATCTTCGGAACATAATTTAGTATATTTTTGATGAAATCTGAGAGCTGTCTCACTCCTCCATAGGCTTTCAGAGGGACTGAAACTTGATGGCTCAGAATAGTAAGTAAAAACATCATTTAAGGAGTCCAAATGACTACAGTGGCTCCGTATTAAGTCTATCATGCGACGAAAATACTTTTTGAGCGGAAAAACAACAAAAATAACGACTTTATCCCACTATTATTGTTGTTCAATTTGAGCCTCTGACGAGAGTTCGCGGGAGTGCCACGACGCATGCGCGAGAACTGAGATTAGTAGTAGTAGATTCTCGCGCATTCCCTCTGAAAGCCTATGGAGGAGTGAGACAGCTCTCAGATTTCATCAAAAATATACTAAATTATGTTCCGAAGATGGAAGGTCGAACGAAGGTCTTACATGGTTGGAACAACATGAGGGTGAGTAATTACTGACTTTATTTTCAATTTTGGGTGAACTAACCCTTTAAGCATAAAAGATTGGTTGTAGGCTGCATGACTTAACAAACGTTTGACATATTAAATAAATATTCAGTGTCTATTTCAATGTGCAACAGCTTTTTCTAGTGCATAGTCTAATGCTCTTTTCATATAATTAAATGTTCTCTAATCCAACCTGTTACATTTCTTAAAAAGGGTAATTAACTTTTGACTTCTACTCAGCCAATAGCAAGAAGGCAGAGGCTCGCAAAACACCAGCACCACTGACAGATGACAACCAGAGGAGATGGACGAAGAATAATAAAATCCAACAGTAGAAAGAATAACCGTTGCTTTTGTATTTGGAAATAAAGATGACCAAATAAATTGTGAATAATTAGTTTATTAAACAGCTGTGGTGGTGGTTACGGCATATAATATCTCGGACTGCCCTTCCATCTGGCATCCTTCCATTCCATACGGAGTCATTTTCAGAAGGCGCGATGATGGGTATGCCGCTCAAATAAATAGGCCTATGCATGTGGATATGGCAAAAAAAAAGAAAGGTCTGCTGATGTAAAACTCTCTACAAATTAATGCAGCCTCATCTACAGTATTCTGTAAAGGACATGCCATTGTTGTCACTTTGACAGTGTCTGCATGATGAAAATATGAGCAATGAATGTACCTGCACTGCAAAAAATGCTTTTCTTGGTATATTTGTCTTGTTGTTTGTCTAAATGTCTAAAGATTCTTAAATCAAGAGGCATTTTCTACATAAGAAAAATAACATAAGGCATTTAGTCTGGATACCTCAGGGGGAAAAAATATTTAAGAGCATTTTTCTTATTTTGCAAATTATCTGCCAGCGTGTTTCTTTTTGCATCCATTAGATTATTTTTCTTATCCCACTGACATAATTTTACTTGTTTTAAGTAAAATGCACTTAACAGGACTAAATATATTATATAATGTTTCTTATATAGAAAATGCATCTTGATTTAAGAATTTCTGAATATTTTTACTAGGCCTTCTAGAATTTTTTTTTTGCAGTGTGAATGAATGAATAAAGTATTTAAACACCGCTGGCACTTTAAAAAGGGGCGGAGACTAAAAGAAACTCTGAGTTTACAGAAGAAAACCTGCACCAGACCAGGGGCCTGTACCATGATGGTAGTTTAACAAACTCAGGGTTACAGGATTAGTTTCGAGTTGACAAAACCAAACCAATCTATTCAGGCTTTGTTGGTCCCATGATGCTGGTCATCAGCTTTCTCTGTCAACTCAGGCTTTGATCCTGAGTTTAGCTGTGACATCAGTAGTGAACAGCCAATCACACGATGTGGATCAATGAAACTGATCTCTTCTGCAGAATATTACATGATTGAAAAATATTAAGAATTACAACAAATTTACACAGGAAGAAGAAATGAGCTATCTATGAAAGAGGACAACTTTAAGAAAAATCTTATACGTCAGTGCAAGTAAAAGTTATGAAGTTAGTTTAGTTGATATATAGAGAGAATTGCACATTTAAGCTCACGTGTAGTAATTTTTATAGCTTTATTTGTTGATTTTAAAGCTTATTTGTATGACCTTTATATAGGCTATTTATATCAGTTTAACTAAGTTCCTATTAATGATTGATTTACTAAAATGATACATGTGTAATTGATTAAGGGTATAATACATAATTACATAAATGATAAATAAGCCATTCAAAATTATTATTATTATTATTATTATTATTATTATTATTATTATTGTTATTATAAATAAGCATTGTTAAAAGCCAGATGCTTTAGTCTTTAAAAACCACTTGCTATGTAGTGACCTTTAATTTGGAGTAGAAACAGGGGGAGTGGCTTTATTGCATCAGAGGTGTGTCAATTTGCTCACAGCTGATTGGTCCAATTTCAGTTTGACTTATCCAGTACATGGCCTGCCCTGGAGCGTAAGTTACTATTGAGATGACCACTGCTAAAAACCAAACCACTTTAATGGTACCTAAAACCCAGGATTTGCACAAACTAAGCTTAAACGTATCTGGCTAGCCAGCTAAACCGGCTTCATGGTATAGGCTCCAGGGGCCCGTTCTTCGTACCTCGCTTAATACATCTGAGATGATTTGACAGATCCCAGATCTTTTAATCCTGATAACTGATGTCTGGCTAATTTGGTTCTTCAAACGAATTTGCGGATTGGATTTAAATATCTGGATTAAATGATCTAAGATCACTGCGCGTTCTTGTGTTCCCTGAAGAGGGCAGATGCATCGATACTCGAAACCATGATCAGCAATGCAGTGATTGGCTGGCGTCAAGACAGCAACGTAATGACATCATATAATTAAAAAAGCCACCTGGCAAAAAACTTGGCAAATTACACAAAAAAAACCCACGAATATCTGGACCTTTATAAGGAAACAGCTAAACGACCAAACCAACATAAAAGTTATAATAGATCAATGATAAATGTTTTTTTTTTTACATGATTACCAATTATTTATATTTTCGATTTTATACAGTATTTGTACACCCTTTACATTTTTATTTCAATGTTGTAATTCAATTTTTAATTCAATTTAAAGGAGATTTGTAACGTGACAGTATTAAAGTTTCTTAAGGGTCAAGATCAAATTCTCTGCATCTCCTGCGCTGCATCAAGCCATCCCATAATATCCTTCATCACTTAAATTAATGCACAGCTCAGATTAACTGTACAACATGTGTGCAAACCTCCAATAAAATTATAAAGTAATTATTCCATCACAAATAAATCGCTCAATCAAGTGGCTGTGTCTATAGTATTATACACAACATTATAATATTATATACATTCTCATATACATATACATATACAATTTAAAATTTGTATATTATTATTATTATTTAAAATGATTATTATTGCCCCTGGTTCAGTAATGAACTCTTGTAATAAAGTAGCAGTGGCTGGGACAGATTTTAAGTATCACCTCAAGATGCAATCTAATCCTGTTTACATGAAATAAGCCTGCTCGCGAGCAGGTTTAAGCTAACGGACCTGTTGCTATGACAGCAAGTCCAGGATGAGCGTCGAAGAACCAAACAATCCAAGATCATGCCAAATCGTCAATAATCAAATCCAGCTAACTGAGTTAGCGAGGTACGAAGAACGGGCCCCAGGTTAGGTTCACAGAGCAAGTTACCATGGTAACTGACTCTGAGTATATAAATTACCTCTCTTTCAGAAACAGGTTTGACTTAGGCCTACTCTGCTTTTTTCAGGATTGACATATCTCCCATTCTGAATCAGAAAACCAAGAGTTTCCCTCATTTCAAGGTTAACATACTCAGAGTTTTCACTTAACCTCCTTTCTGAAACGGGCCCAAGGCCTTGGGGTTATTCCAGAAAGCAGGTTATGTGATATACCTGGGTATGTTTAAGGATAAGTAAGCGGATAACCTCAACTTTCTGTTCCAAAAATGGAGGTAACTTTCAGGGAATGTAACTAGCCATAGCAACTCACTCTCTGAACATAACCTGATCCGGAGCAGGTTATGTTCCAGGGTTAGTTTGCTTAAGAGGTATTCAGATGTGTTTTATATAATTAATATAGTTATAACCAAATGTTTATATATTAACCAATATTATATTATACTAAAGAATTATTCTATATATTATTCTAAAGAATTATATAAATTAGTAGGTTATGTAAATCGCTAAAGAAGAAGATGTTTCCATGGTGAATCATTGATTCGTCACTCTGTTAAAAATGTCTTGTGTGTTATCTGGGAACATACTCTGAGTTGTCTGAACTTACTCCCGGACTCGTTTATGGAACCAGCACACCTCGAGTAAGCAAGGTTTGGGTTAATCAACCTAGAGTTTAAGGTATATGTGACGGTAAGTTAAACTTGCTTTCTGGAATACCCCCCAGGTGTACACATTTGAAATTAAAACTAATGTGAGTAAATAAGTAATAAAAAAATGGAATACACTTCAACAAATGCTACCAATGCTATGTGTACTGTATATATGTAAATATATAATCGTGATTAATCGCATCCAAAATAATAGTTTGTGTTTACAATAGGCATTTACAATAGGCATACGATAGAAAATTTTACATTTTTAAATATTTTTGTAAATAAAAGCAAAACAATAGATTTCCGTCATTCTAAAAAAAAAAAAAAACAGTGAATATTACAGTAATAATAATTATTTATAAAAAAAATACTGAGAGACATTACCAGATGCACTACAGTGATGAGAATTGGGGGGAGGGGGCTGTGTGCTTAATTGTTCTGAAAATATGTGAAAATATGAAAATGAGGAGGGGGTAAAATGAGACATTTCAGGTTGTCACTGTTAGAGGAACACAATCTCTAAAGGTCTTTCATATTAATCAGAACGATACGGTTATTACAGCATGCAAGCTGAAGGTTACATAAAGCTCCCATCAATATCCCATGATACACGACGTCCACTCTGTGAACGCCATAGTAATTATTGACAAAATCAGACATCATTGGCACATTTTCTGGCACAATACAGCTCAACCTGTCAGTGATATATTATGATCACATACTGCCTTTATCAGGGTCAGATCAGAAGCCCTTGTACAGTATGTCCCCTAAACCATAGTTCATAACTGTTTCATTGCCTTTCACTATACAACAACTGTTTATTAAACCCAGAACACTCCCCGCATGGCCTTTTGTGGTCAGTGAGAATGTATTTCCTTTAATATATGATGGGGGAACTTCACCTAGCAACTATGGACAGAATCTAACAGCTATAACAGTTGATACTGAAAATGCAGTATTCTTCTCCATCACAATAAACTCTACAATATATTGATGCAATTTGGACTGTTTTCATTATTTTACCAGTAAAAGTGCCAGTCCATGCAGTTGTATGGCTTGTTTCAAAATGAAAACTCCTGTTATTTATTAAAGCATTAGTCTCCCCTCTAGTGGTCATGATTCACCTCAGTGTAAATTTGTCAACACGATTCAACAGCTGCCAGTTGCATATGCAGGGAATTTTACAGTTGTAAGATTTACAGTTGTGGTGGTCAGAATTATTGGCACTCCTGGTAAATATGATCAAAGATGGCTGTAAAATAAAACTGCCTTGTTTATCAATTTGATCTTTCTTTCTTTTTTTAAATAATGAATACTTTAATAATGACATAATGAAATAAATGTTTTTCGTTCCACGTTGGCCACGATTATTGGCCCCCTTAGAATGTTTTATGAGTAAAATATCTCTGCAGTATTCCCATTAATATTAACATTTTTAGCACACCCTGGTTGACTAGGAACATGAAATTGTCCAGCTATGACTTCTTGTTTCACAGGAGTATAAATATGAGGAAACGCAGTGCAAATTACCTTAATCAGCCATCACAATGAGTAAAACAAAAGAATATAGTTCTGATGTGCAGCAAAAGATTGTTGAGCTTCACAAAATAGAAAGTGAAAAAATCTAAAGCATTGACAATCCCCATTTCCACCATCAGGGCAAAAATGAAGAAGTTCTAATTAACTAAAGATGTTATGAATCAGCCTGGGAAAGGTATGTTGTCTGCGCGGTGAGGAGGAGAAAGACTCCCCAAGGATTACAGCTGGAGAATTGCAGAGATTGTTTGAGCCTTGGGGGTCAGAAAGCCCCAAAAAAAAAAAAAAATCAAATAACCTGCACATCACTGCATGTTGTTTGGAAGGGTGTAAAAAAAAAATCCTCCTCGTTCATCCAAAAACAAACTCCAGCATATTCATTTGTCAGACACGACTGGAACTTCAAAAGGGACCTGGTTCTGCGGTCAGATGGAAAAAAGGGTTTTGGCAGAAAACCCAACAGATGAGTTTGGTGCAAACAAGGATAAAAAGTATACCCACGGTTAAATATACCGCTAGGTCTTAAATGTCGTGGGCCTATTTCTTTTTTGCTTAAGGTCCCGGACATCTTGTTCAGACACATTGTATCATGGATTCTAGCAAATACCAACAGATAAAAAACTTTTTTTTTGTTGCTAGAAATCTTATAATGGGCCGTGGTTGGATCTTCCATCTGGACAACGATCCAAAACAAACATCAAAATCAACACACAAATGTGTCACTGAGCACAAAATGAAGCTTCTGCCAGCTGTCCCAGTCCCATGTAGGAAATGTAACCCTATAGAAAATGAGTGAGCTGAACTGAAGAGAAGAAGCACAGACATGGAACTGGGAATCTGAAGGATCTGGAGAGATTCTGTACGAAGGAATGGCCTCTGAACTCTTGTCAGGTGTTCTCCAAACTCAGGCATTATAGGAGAAGACTCATAGGCAAAAGGATGTTGCAAAAAGTATTTAATAAAAGTGTGCCAATAATTATGGCCAACTTATTTGGGAGAAAAGCATTTATTTCATAATGTAATTTATCCCCCACTTTCAATTCTTTTACTTCAACGAAAGGTTTGATTTTTGCGAATGAAAGTTCAAAAGGATAAACAATACTGATTTAGCCTATTTTTACAGCCATCTTTGATTGAACAACTGCACTTGTGCATAACATAACTGTATTTACGGATACTGACAAACTAAACTCAGATAGCCTTTTAGTTGGGCCAAACTCTGGCACTTTGGTATGATAACTATATGATTATGTAAACAATAACACAGGGGTTAATATGAAATAAGGTCTTTGATCTCAAATGTGCATTCCTCAGTAGTCTATTTATTTGGGGAACTCCATTGTTGTGCAAGACTGACATGATTAATTTCCCCCATAGTGTAAATGTTACTTTTAAAATGATGTTCATCGTATTTTTTATGAAAACAGCGTGTTTTCTTTGCTACTTGCATCTGGTGCAGTCGTGATTGCAGCCTATTGACCACTCACAGTGTCAACAGTGTTCTTGAGTAAAGCAAACCTTTTTCCAGTCATAAATAGCCCATGTTTGAAAAGGTTAATGTCTGCTTACATTTTCCAGACATAATTTTTAGCCTTCATGAACCTTAAACATGAGTGCACATATAAATTTCTTTCACATATAAATAGTCAGTGCCACCAAAATGGCAAAGATCCTTCTCATTGCTTTGGCTCATTTCTTGAAACAGACCGGACGTTCTCAACACTCTTGGTGCTTTTGCCAAAATAACATGGATAGTTCGGCACAACACCATGGTTCACCTGCAAAAGCTCTCCCAAAACAGTTCACTCATGTGTCAAAACTAAATTTCCTTCTCATTTAAACAGTCAGTGCCCCCAAAAGTCTTTGTCCCTTTAGCATTTTGTAAGCACTGCAAGTCAAAATGTTTAGATGTTTTGTCACTATGACAGAGGACCATTGAAATATCCCTCATGTCCACCTTTCAGTCTTCGCCCAGTCCTTCATTGACAATGGTTACTGTACTGTTTTTTTTCTCTAGCTAACAGAATGCAATTGTGTATAAAACTGAAAAAAAAGAAATAGGATGTTAGGGTAAGAGTATAGCCTCCAAAGTTTGACATCACACATTGCACTCATACTGCCAAGGAAATTGTAACCATTTTTATTCACACACAGTAACTTCCATACATCAGAGTAAAAAGAAAAGGTATACAGCATAATGTACTGTAATATAAACACACAAACAAAAAACAATGAAAATGATATGCAGCCTACAGTGCTGTAAATAAAGCTGGAGTTTCACAACTATAACAATTCTTCACTGGTCACTGTCCTCACCCTCTCTCTCCTGACCACCGTCCTCACTCTCCTGGCCATCCACACGCTGCTGTCCATCTGGCCACAGAATCTCGTCCACATCACAGCATATATACTCCCTTGCGATGCAACGAGGGAAGAAAAGGCGTGCATGTGGCAACCTTCCTCTACACTGATCTCCTGTTATATCCTCACACGCAGCGTCCATTGCATGGAGCAGGGACCTCTGATCTTGAGGCCGATGCTCATACACTCTCCACCGCCAAGCGGAGAAAAACTCCTCAATAGGATTGAGGAAAGGAAAGCAAGGTGGTAGGAACACCATGACCATCCTTGGATGTGTAGTGAACCAGGCCCTGATGAGTGGGCCACGGTGGAAATTCACATTGTCCCATACAATTACATATTTTGGAAGGTGAGGCCCTACGAGACCTCCCTCATTTTCAGGGATCAAATCAAAATGAAGGCGGTCCAAGAAGATGAGGAACTTCTGTTTATTATATGGACCAAGACTGGGGATGTGAGTTGCCACACCATTCTCAGATATGGCAGCACACAGTTATATTGCCCCCTCTCTGGCCTGGGACATCCACCATGGCCCGGTGGCCGATAATATTACGGCCACGTCTTCGGCCCTTGGCCAGGTTGAAGCCAGCTTCATCCACAAACACGAGGATGTGAGGGGTCTTGTTTCCTTCCAATGCCATTATTCTCTACAATAGCATAAAAAAGAAAACATCTAATCAGTCATACAGAAGAGTCATAAACTACAGTTACAGACAATTGCATAGGAATGTTCTATGTTCTCCACAAGTTCAATATACTACTGGCCACTACTCCAGTGGTTCCAAACCTGGGGTACATGTACCCCTATGCATAGGTACTACATGGGATATCATCAATTGATAGGCTTACTAAAATGTTACAGTAAAACCCACAGTATTAGATAGATTTACATGGGAGGCACTAATTGCAGATCTTTGACCCAATTCAAAACCTAATTTTGACACTGTGTGGCACACACATGGTTCATACAATCTAATCCTAACCCTTCCCCTCTCATCCCCTCTTCCTCCACGGGTTCCCCCTCTCATCCTCACTGTTCCTCTTACTGCGACGTTGCCTTCTATTTTTGTTGAACACAGGTGAACTTACCTGTTGCCTTTTTATAGTGCTTAAACGTGGTGATTGGCGTGTCTACAATTAAGCACCAGTGTGTGTGCACACCTGGTGGCTGTGTTTAACCAATTGGTTCATGGGTGTGTTCATTTGAAAGCCTTTGCTTTAAAAATCCAATCGTCCAGTCGTCCAATCCTAGACATAGAATTCAAATGACAACACTCCATTCGTAATGCATGTATTCCTTACAGAATGAGTTACCATATGTAATTGTATTGTTGTTTTACTTACAGTAACTTTACCACAATTCTAATCACTGCACAGTGACTGGAATATAACTGTAAACTGTATAATCAATACTGTAGAAAATAAACTATTCCATTGTTTATTTTCCCCAATGTTTTTCTTGTCAATTTTAGTATCATAAAATCCCATAGAGGGAAGATAGGACAGACAGACGCACGCACACACACAAAATGAATAGGTAAATGTGTAAATAAATAGATTTCTTGCTCGATGCACAGTGTTCTGTCCTATACAACATATAATTCCATCATTGACTGACTACATACCTGTTTTCCCTGCGAAAGATTTGGATGATGGAGGAGACTGTAGAGCGAGGCACATTAGGCTGCACTCGGCGACCTGCCTCCGCCATTGTGAGGCCATGGTTGATGACATGGTCTATAATTGTGGCCCGAATTTCATCCGGGACAGCATGGTATCTTCGTGCTCCTCTGCCTCTTCCCCCTATTCCACCACCACGCACCCTTACTACTACTACTCCTCCTCCTCCTCCTCCTCCTCCTCCTTCCTCTTCCTCTTCCTCTTCCACGAGCAGGCAGTTGCCCTTGTTCATTTACTTGGCCAGGTGCCTCCATGTTCAGAAATTGTACTGGTCCTGCATGGTCAAGCTCTTTACATACATGTTTGGCAGCATTCACAGTCATGGACAGCACCTGTCAGGTAACTAAACATACTGTTTGATTGGTCATCTAAGATGTGTGAAACTCCTTCGTTAGTCAAGTTCTAGTTTTACCTGACTGTCAATTGCTGTAATAAATTTATGAAATGTTCCAAGGGATTCATATATGGTATTCATGGTATTATGTTCTTGACTAATTTTGACAATTGAACAGACTATTGTGCATGTGATGACTTATACAATGAAATGACGCTGATACGTTTTGGAGCGAACGACCATTAGACTGAGAATCAAACAATCAGTTTAGATCAACAAGATCTATTCACTTGCAAACTGTGCTAAATGTAGGCTACATGTACTTAGACATTTGCAATTTGATTAAATAAATGAGAAATGCTATTCTGTTGTGAACAATTGCCAAGTGGTTTGAGATTTGGCCATGTTGTTTTGAGAATGTAATTTCTGTTTCAAGAAATGAGCCAACCAATGGAGAAAAACTGTAATAAAAGGTACACAGCGCATGCAGATTTGTTTTTCTGCTTTTCCCCGTATGTTCCATTAGACTTTCCATAGTAAAGAGGAGGGACGTCCTTCTCAATAAACTCTCTTATTGGTTGGCGCGACCACTGCCGTCATCACGCACCGTTGCCAAACAATGGGCAGGGAAAAGCCACGTTGACGAAATCGACAGTAGTCTGCGTTATTTTTCATCAAGGAAACAGAAGGATTGTTTTAATTTTGAAGACAACGAAGTGACTTTTTGGTAGAAGCGCTTGGCAGCAACCATGTCATCGCCGCCCAAAGAGAAAATCGAGACCAAAGCTGGACATCTCCCTGCTGGTAATGTCCCGTGCTATTGCTCCTG
This sequence comes from Romanogobio albipinnatus, assembly GCA_023566225.1. Classification (NCBI taxonomy): domain Eukaryota; kingdom Metazoa; phylum Chordata; class Actinopteri; order Cypriniformes; family Gobionidae; genus Romanogobio; species Romanogobio albipinnatus. The sequence continues at coordinate 26,335,357 of CM042260.1, read as the reverse complement.
CTGTTGTTGTTTTTCTGATGGGAGGTCACGTTTGTGGATCATTCCAACAAATGTGTGCATTTTTTTTAAATTAGACAATGTGGTTTTCTGTGCATGTCTGTAGATTTTAGACGGTGCATCAGATATCCTAATCTTAATAAATCACATTGAGCCATACCAAGTTAAAACTGATATACAAGAACATGTGTTGGGATATAGCTTTGTCTGGAAAACAAAAAGTGAAAGGGATGTCAGTTCATTTAACCATTAACTCATTTCACAACACATTTCTAGGCGTTTGTTTAATAAAGAAAAAAGGTATGCTGATATTTCTACTATTCCCACCACTGTTCAGTACAGTTTGTTTATTGTCCAAAATCAGTAACAGACTTGCCTATTTAAACAGCACACTTTGGAAGTGGTGATAAGGTAATTTTACTAGTTTAAAAAAAAAAATATGATTTTGAATTGATATATAGAGAGAATACATTTACATGTATATCATTTTTATTTTATTATAAACATGCATATAAATGTTTTCCAGTGAAGAAAGGATAAGTTAGAAACAGGGCTGGAATGACCCAAAAAGGCGTCTGACAAAAATAGAATAAAGCGTCTCAATTTTTGCTGATGTGTCAAGCAAAATGCCTATAATAACAGAGTAAAAGTTGGTGTCAGCTTTTCATTGCTTACACAAATGTTTATAAGGGATATGAAAGGTATACTTTTCATGGAATGTCCCTGGTGCAGGATTGAGCTGATGGGAAGTGCTTGCACATTGCATACCACAAGTATTCACTTGTCTCTAACAGACAAATGTATGATAGAGATCAACCACGTTTTATCATCCACATATTTTTCCTTTCTCATGGTGAAAATGTGTGATTTCACATTGTGTTTCACTTTGTCAGCATATCTATCAGTGCGGTGTAAAGTACACAATAAATCAGATAACAAAATGTGTAATGACCTTAAAAGTAGGCCAAGGGGAAAGGGTTGCACACGAAATGGCCGCTTGTGCTTTTATGTCATTTCATAGCATTATATAATCAGTACAATCTCAAGTGTCAGGAAATAAACTCTGCAATTGTTTTTGTTAATGTGTGGCAGTGAAAGTAGGAGGAGGCATGAGGATAGTTCAGAAGCATCAGTCTGCAAATGATGTGCCAGACAAGAAGGATGACAAAGACAGTGAAGAATATGAGACTGAGATGTAAGTATGCTGACCTTTACATTTCTGCAGGATGCATTCCAATTCCATCTCACCATCTCACTGCACTGATTTCAGCCAAGCAGGCTGTTTCTTCTTGTCAAACACGTGGTAGACTATATTTTCAGCTGGAGACTTGTCAGAAAAAAGCTGCAACTTTGTTTTTTTATGGGTTAATTTTAGTGCTGAAGTACACATGAAGAGGCTTATAAGACCTATAATGCTCTTGTGTGTAGCTCAAGAGGGAAAATCTGTTTCAGTTGCGTGTATCAATCAATACATGACACCTTTTTTTTATTAGTGTGCTCATGTTTATACTTTCATTTTGTTGACCTGCAACCAGTTGGCTTATTGTTGACTTATTTCCAGACATAATCAGCACTCTTATCAAAACAAACCGCTCCTTTAAATGTGTTATCTTATTGCACAACTCTCTGGAATACTTCATTCAGATTGGTCGATTGCGGAAATTCTGCAGGTGGATATTTAGCATAGATATTTGTGTCACTCTACAGTTCTTCTCACATCATTAAATGAATTAAACTGAAATCAATATTGCATGTCCATTTATTTACATATCAGCAGCATAATGTAGCCCAGGGGTTTTTTAAACTGGGGTCCGGGGTCCTCCAGAAGGTTCTAAGGCAGGGGTGTCCAACCCTGGTCTTGGAGGACTACCACCCTGCAGATTTTAGCTCAAACCTGAATCAAAAGTCCCGTTTTCCACTGAAATTACCCAGAACAATTTGTACCAGGAACTTTTTTTTCCCCCAGACCTGCTACTGTCTGCGTTTCCACTGCGGTCTAAAGTACCATGAAGATTAGGCAAATTAGTCCAGAGACATGGGACTGCGCGTGGCTGCTCCTCCCATTCAGCGACGGCCAGTAATCATTTTTGTGCGATACTGTCTGCAACAATAACAAGTATGGAGGTGATGCAAGCAGCACTGCTTTTGCTAGTTATGTATTGGTTTACTAAAGAGATAATTAACAAAACTGTGGAAAAGAGACGAGCACTGACAAGCGTATTCTGAAAGCTTGTAAAGCTAGTTTTAAAATAAGACAACGTATGTTATTATCAGCTATTATGGACATTGACCGCGAGATGGCTGAGACAACGCGCACCATCGGACAGAAAGAGCAAGACTGATATTTACTGAACGCAGAACGAACCTCACAAAAATGCTGGTTGAAATAAAATGCTGCGTGGAGTCAACCAATCAGCATGTTCAGCACCCAAGTCCCACCCCCGAAGGTTCCTGAACTTTGAAAAAGTACTACCTCGCGAGCAGGGTCGTTTGAAGGGGGAAATATTTACCCGGAACTTCATTTAGACCCTGGTTCCTGCGGTCGAAACAACACACCGAGTACCACCCCAAAGTTCCTAGGTCCTGGGGAAAGTTCCTGCGGTGGAAACGCGGCAAAACACACCTGAACCAGCTAATCATGGTGTTCAGGGCTGCTTGATAATTACAGACAGGTGTGTTGGAGCAGGGTTGGAACTAAAATCTGCAGGACGGTAGCCCTCCAGGAGCAGGGTTGGACACCCCTGTTCTAAGGGGTCCCCAGTAAATTTAAGAGAGTTAAAAAATAAAACTAAGCAAAAAGGGATAGTCTAATGAACATTCTAACTGTTTAATTTTTAAATGTTTCTCTCCTTTCTTGCCATACTTACTTTCCAAAATGTGTTTGCTTTGTATCTTTCTAATGAGTTTTTCTCACTATAGTCACTTTTATCTTGCTCACTGCGGTTGTAAGGCAGTTTTCTTAACGCAGTACGCAAGCTGCTTACATACATTTATTTTGGACATTTTTAATTGAAAATGTTCCTCTTCAGGTTTAAACATCCAACATAATGTATAGCCAATGTTGTATTTATAATGGCACACTTAGCCTACTATTTATCTATATCATATCATGCACAATTGTTAAAATAATAATAATAATATAGGTAAAATTTACTTCTAAACAGGGCTGCATGATTTGCAAATGCATTTTTTAAAAGCTCTGAACCGAGCTGCTATGAGACACTGAAAAAAAAACACTGTCATGAACAGCTCGCATCTAAAAAAATAAATAAAACCAACAACAAAAAACACAGTGTAATGTATATTACATTTTTATTTAATTAAAATCATGGCCATTGCAATTTGATAACCACACTATTGTGATTTAATGCAGCCTTAATTAAGTAACAAAATTCTTACTAGAACATAGTAACCCTTTTAAAAGGTCATAATGTCTTGGCTCAACATTGAGTTCAAGTTGAACAACATTTGTTTAGGGACACAGGTGTGCAATTCCCATTGGACTGCTGGCACGTGGAGAGGATTCTGCTAAAACGAGTGTTTTTCTTAGCTTGAACTCGCTCAGTTCTCTGTTGGTTAAGCGACCCACACTAAACCAGAATATTTAATATGATGATGAAGTCACTGTTAGTGCTCATCTGTCTCAGTGAGTAAGAGTGAAGGTGAATACAGCAGCACATTGTTGTCTTTTACACAGCATTCTGAATTGGCGAGCAAATGATAAATCATTTTTGGTTGCAAACTAAACATAACAACCTTCTTGGGTGTGTCAGTAAGGAAGATGTGGCAACAGCCGGATATCACACACAGCTTTTTCTTCATTGTGGTGGAGTGTGTTTAAGTTAAATAGCTTGCATTGAGTTACCTGCTTGTTGTTGGGTAGCTTTCTAGCTCCTAGTTGTGTAAGTGCGTATTTGCAGTGTAAAAGATTAACAGCCCTCAGATTTCTTTCGTGCTTGTGTTGTGTTGTAGCTGACCTGTTATCAGCGCTACTGAGGTGTGTCCACAGGGTTTGGCTGCTGATTCGGATGGGCTTTATGGCTTTGTTAGCAGTCCCCGCCTCCACCCCGGTACCTGATGACTGATCGGCCACCCCATTACAGCGGGTCTGCAAGCAAGCCCTTATCAGCTCACTCAACCTGCTGCAGGAAATCCTACGAGGTGTTTCGTTCCTGGTGCTGCTTTTAATATGTCTTTGGCATTCCTTCAGAAACATGGAAGCCGTTTGCGAGTGGACATTTCAGAGAAGAGGTTGAAAGAAACGTACTGTGATGTTAGAATGTAATCCCTGAACCCACGCTATTAGGTTTGGCATTTTCTCGCAACGCTGGCAAGCCAAGAGGAAACTTGCCATTTTCCTGTGTAGTCTCTATGTGTTCAGATGTTTTTACAAAGCTTTTTTTAGCTGTCGAACAATCGAATGCTCTCCATTGACTTTGCATTGTGTGAAGCGGCCTCCTTGTCATTTCGGACTTATAACAAAAAACAGAACAATGTCTAAAAGCGGATATGTGACAAAGTGTACAGCAAACAAGCTAAACAAAAACACAACAAAAAACCCAGAAGTTTTTGAGCTGTTGACCCAAAAAACAAGCGTTTAAGAACAAAAAAGTGGATACAGGCCATTTGAGACAGAGCGCGACACGTTATATTACAGTGAGAAGTACACCCACTACAGGGCAACGTAATCAGCGACAGGAAATATAATCTATAAAACTGACATTTGGATATTTGACTTAACAGTAACAAAATGTTTACTGCACACATACGCATACTGAGTGTCAGGATCCCAAAATGTACCCATTCTTCCTGCTGAAGCGTCACGTTTTACTGCCTTTATCCACTTTTGTCTCCTTAAAAGTTTTTTTTTTTTTTTTGGGGTCGACAGCTTATAAAAACTTGTTTCTGTGGGGGTTTTTTTTAGCTTGTTTGCTGTACACTTTGTCACATATCAGCTTTTAGACATTGTTCTGTTTTGTGTTAAAAGTCCGAAATGACAAGGATGCAGCCTCACGCAATGCGAAGTCAATGGAGAGTGTTGGGTTGCCCCTCCCCCCGGTGTGGGCGTGGCCTGAACACACTCTGTCTCTATATACAAGCATGAGTCAGGGTTTTGTTGGTACCATGATGCTGATCACCAACTTTCTCGGCCAACTCAGGTTTTGATCCTGAGTTTAGGTGTGACATCGGTAGCGAACAGCAAATCACATGCTGTAAAACTGCAATTCACACCGTGTTGGAATTGCTGTAATTACAAGATTACTACTTGTACAAAGCTCTGTAGCTAGCAGAGAGCTGAATAACCAGTGTTGGTTACATTATAAATTACACGACTTGCGTAATCATATTACTTATGAGTTTGCATTTCATTATAACAGTGAAATTCAAACTCCGAATATTATGCACACCTGCAATAATTCAATATGTTATAACACGCATATACTTTATGTGTTTAATCTCACTTTATGTCTTTGCTGCTGACCTTCATCATTATGCTGACTGCTGAATAGTCTGTCCGCCAAAAAACACGTCCGACAAGCATTTAGCGAGTCAAAATAATTAGCCAGACTTGGACAAAATGCAAGAAGATAGTTGCAAAAAGCAGCTCAACAACAGGGAGAGACTGCAATGAAATCCTTTACAATGCATCCTCAGAAAGTGCTGTGGAATTGAATTAAGACCTCTGTGACCCTGTCTCAACTGAGTTTACTTTCAGAAATCTGGAATGAGGGGAAATGGTACAGTTGTTGTTGTACAAGGCCAATGCACAAGACCTGTATAAGGAGCCAAAACTGAACAATAGACTGAAGTAATATGCCTGAATCTTACACTCTATTTCCTTCAACTGGGATGGCTTTGTTTGTTGAAAGCTAAGGGGTCTCCTACTGCAAACATTATTTCTTTCCAAAGCTTCCATACACGCCTGTAAGCAAAGTTACAAATGTTTTCAGTGAGCTCAGGATGAAGTCTAATGCATTCCATGGCCACTGATCATTGGATCTTTATGGGCAACTCTGGAGTGAGAACTTCCGTCTCAAAATTGAATTTCTGAAAGATTGAAGCGTTTACTCCCTGAATTTCATTTTTTTTATTATAGATATTAATACTTGTTTAAGTGTGTCCACTAGCTGAATGTGCCAGACGTGCACACACACACTCCCATGTCTTGCTCTGTCTCTCTTCCTTCCTCTTCGCTTTACTAGCAGAGAGATGGCCTGTAAGCAGGTGGCTTCTGATGAAAAAATTGCACATTTGTCGCAACAAGTCAAGTGGCACTGTCTGGGGACCACCTGTCAAATGTAATTTGGTCTTCTCAGATGGATCGGAGGCTCAAACGGAATGGCTCTGAGCTGCTAATGTGATGTGCTATGCTGGTGAGCTCACTCTTTGAAGTGTACACCTGTTCATGATGCAGGAATCTCCACCGTCTTTCCTGGCAGTCTCCCAGTACAACTTACTGCTCTGATGAAGGAGACTGATTTGCTTAGGATATAAGAAAAGGGTGAATTCACTAAACCATTGCACCCCTTTTATAATAAAAGTATAATTCAATCATTGCCACATTCAATATCATGCAACATCTCAGAGTGGTCATGTTAATGTATTTGGTCTTGCTAGCCCATGATTTACTCACCCTCAAGTAATCCCATGTTTAAGCGCAGTACACCACTTATTTCAGTACTTGCGACTCACTAAACGTTCGAGACTGAGAAGTGGCTTGTGTGCTCCACTTATGCTTTTGATGCAAGCAAGAAACCTGCGTGAATTAATAAATTATGCGCAAATATTATAAGCACTATTTAACCATGACTATTTAACCTATTTAGAGGAATGAGACGAGTGAGTGAGAGGAGGCGGGATGTTACTTCGCCGTCGTAGAGAAGAGAGTGAGAATGCGCTGATGACTGTTTTTATATAATAAATACTCTTTATATAATAGTACTATAATAATACTTTTAGAATAAAGGTAATAATTGACCCCAAGCTTTCAAACTGTTGTGTAAATGATTTAATAAATAATACATATTTATACATAGCAATATTTATTATAAATGTATATTGATAATTTATATTAAATTTTAGTTTGTTTTCATTCAAATAATTAGTCCGAATATTAGAGCATCTAATAAGCATCAGTATGTTGACGCTTGAGATGTTGCAAACAGTTTCCATTAGAGTGTGTAACACATGGAGTGTGAATGTTAGCAACTGGCTGGCAGATTCAGGTCATTAGCTGAACCCTGGAGCAGAAGCTGTTTCTGTAGAAGCTCAGGCTGACTTGCAACAATTCTCACACACTGCAGTCAATTTTTGGACAGTTTACTGTAACTTCATCCACTACGCTGAGGGAAACCACATCACATTTCACCCACTGCTAAAGCGCATCCCTCCGTTCTGCAGTGGATGACGCGAGTATGAAAATCGGGGTGGGATGCTGACTTTTAATAAAGCAACACAAAAAAAAGAAAGTAAAAATTGACAGTTTGATGACAATTATTTCCATGCTAGTTTCCCTCTCTGTGCTGTTTAGCGAAGTGTGCTGACGCTATTGGAATAATGGGCTCTTGGTGTGTTTCAGTTAATCTGCTTACATTTGCCTCACTGTGTCGAAAGAATTTCTGTATAACTATATGTTATCTCATTACCACAGAAGTTACTTTTCAAATGTTCCGCCTGTCAATCAAACCACACATAGAGCTGCTTAACTAAAGTCCAAATCTGACTTTCCCATCCACCCAGTGGCTTTGAGGAAAAGATCTCTTGTGCACTATCTAGATCTTAGCATAACTGGATACTAAAAGATGTTATAATTGTAAGTATTTGAGTTTAGCGACACATTTCTCTTTTTCATCATCGTTGTTGGTAGGATTGTGAATTTATAATTTAGGAAAGCTGTTAGTGGTTAGTCTCACTTCTGCAAACTTTTGCACGATTATAAGGAACAGATACCGATGCAGATTTATCCCCTTCGTTCGTTAATTTCAGAGGGGAAAGGCCTTTTATTTGGATGATAGTAATTTTAGAAAGCCATTCATCAGAGCGCTATTGTGTCCATATCATGCCCACCTGTGTGGTTTTTCTAACCTATTATCAGGCCACACAGAATCTGCACATGCAGAACGCTCCGCAGAATTTGAACACCTCTCATTAACAAACTCCTGCTCACATCACACCTTTTGTGTGTCCGTTTGTTAAATATTTTGGTTCAGTCGATTATGGGTTTTAGCTGCCAATAAGAGTGTACTCTGAGCTCTATTTTGCACATTATGCTATGCTATTTACACCAAAATTGATGTGGAATATGCATTTCTCCGTCCACCCTGTATTTGTATTTTGTTGATGTTGAGTCTGAGTCCTGTGTTTGCTGCAGGGGCCAAGCATGGAGTTTCAGGTGCGGTTCAATTTTGTATCGTTTGCACGGTTCATTCCCTCAGCTACAGACAAGTGGTTTTTGCTGTTTTCTCCCGATTTAGCTCATCAGTAAATAAAAGCTATGCCATGGGGTTGCCATGACGACAGCAAGTTGTGAGCGTCTGTGCCGACTTGTTAATTGCAGCAGTCGCCTTTGCTCCTGAAGCTGAGATTGGATATACCATAGCAGTTCACTCTCTTCCTACACATAATCTCCATATACTGTATATGTATGCCTCCCATTTTGGGATGGATGGATGGATCACACTCACTCACTCGCTCGTTTTACTGGTCAAAAGTTTGGAATGACTATTATTTTTAAATATATTTGTTGTCGTAGCCATAACTCCAGTCTTCAGAAACGTGATAAAATACCATTCTAAATTGGGATAATTGCATTACAAAAATGTCTATTTTAAATAAATGTTGTTCTTTTGAACTTCCTTTCATCAAAGAATCTTGGTGGGAAATGGTTTCAACATTGATGATGTTAATAACAACCATCAATAATAATGAATAACAACTGAGCACCAAATCAGCATATATAATTGATTTCTAAAGGATCATGTGACACTGAAGACTGGAGTAATAATGCTGAAAATCCAGATTTGCATCACATGAATTAAATTATTGTTCAAAATGTATTAAAATAAAATGACCATTTATATTTCTCATGCTATTTTTAATTAAATAAATGCAGCCTTAGTGAGCATAAGAGACTTATTTAAAAAGTTGTAGTGTATATATTGATGTAGATTGATTGATTGATTTTAAAGTTTGTTTTATTATTTTGACATGGCCATGTATGCTATAAGAAGCCTGCCTTCTGTATAAATTGCATCTCTTCCGCACAAGAAATTCGGCCTTGGTTTCCACCCACATTAATACCAGGAGAGGTTTAGCTAATGCATTAATATTTTTGTTCAAGATGAAAAATTAAATCTTCCAAAGAGTTATTGACCTTGATATTTACCCTGAAATATATTTCAGTATGTGTTTTTCCATCAATGATTTTACTTAAATTAGGCACTTAGTTACTTGCAACATCTCTGGCCTGATTTCTTCATTTGAAAACCAGCACACCACTGTCACCCTCAGGTGTGGAATGGCATTGCTAAGAAAGGAAAATGGTTGAAACAACATGCTCCTGATTACATGTAATGTATTTCTAATGTCATCCATACACAAAGATCAAAGCATGGGAGGTTAATAATTATATCCATAGATAATGTTTATCATATCACTTTTTTATGTTCTGATCCTCTTCCATTCAGCAAATTGTAAACAAGCTATAACAGTTTAGAAAAAGAATCCTGTTTGCTTTTGTTGAAATCATTTACACTGTGATTTCAATTACTTTTATACCAAAATCTCACTTTTTCTTTCTTCTTCTTTTTTTGAGACGGCCTCATAATATTTATACGATATTTGCCCTTGAAAAGGAATGTCTGTTTAATCGGAGACTATACAGCGGTCTCTTTTAAAAGATAGGAAGCTATGAGACAGGTTGAGCAGCACTGTTATGCCCTAAAGGGAGATTATCCCTTTGGCAAGTCTCTCTCTCTCTCTCCCTCTCTCTCTCTGTCTGTCTGTCTGTCTGTCTGTCTTGAATCTTTGGTGTTTCCTTGCCTTCTCACAGCAAGATGAAAGCCACAAACTTCTGACATATTCTGGATTTCACAGCATTACAGACGAAGTCCCACACTTCTCACAATGCCCTCATTTATGTTCAGCCTTAAGTATGTTGAGACATCAGGATGTGTCTCACGCTGTGATAACAATTTAATTGTCTCCTTTTACAGCTCGGTTTCCTGCAGCGTGCGAGCGGTGGTGTAATGTACAACAGACGGAATAGTATTTGCGAAGGGCTACTGGAAAACGGCCACTCTTCAAAACTTTCTTTATTATGAAATCAAAATCTTCATTATTATTCTACTTTGATAAAGCTGTTTTTCCTGTCAAGGTCAATTATCACTCTTGACCTTCTCTTTTGACTTAGTGCTTTAAGGGAAACGCTTGGCTTTGGAAAATGAATGAGAGTCATTTCTGAGGCTGACGGCTTGCACAAGCCTGAAGCAATGTTTCTACTCTGTGCTCAGATGGTGGCGGTAAATTGCCCGTCCCTCTGGAATTTGTATAGGCCATTTTGTACCTTACCCACTGCCTAGAGCACTTGGTTTTACATCAGACCCCTCTGTTTACTCCCCCCTATACTTTCCACATGTGCATGTTCACGCAGGCCTTAAGAAGAGACCAGGATTCAAAAGGATAGTTCACCCAATAAATGAAAATTGTCATCATTTACTTTCTGTCATGTAGCTCCGGACCTGTATGACTTATTTCTTCTGCAGAGGGTTTATACAATGAAAGTCAATGGGGTTTAAAACAACATTGGACCCCATTGACTATTGTTGTATGCAGGGCCTAAAACCAACTTTTTGCCACACCTGCCAATGGCGGGGGACTTAAAATATTTTTGGCCGGTAAATTCTCTTTTCTGAATAAGAGTAATCCTCATTAAACTTTCGAACGTTATTCAGTCAAGAGCAGGGAGTGATTATTATTTATCTTCTGTTGTTTGAGTAACATTAAAAACACAGAAAGCAACAGGTTTATCATTTAATTTGAAATTTAATTTTGCATTTGGCGCTTGGCGTGTGTTCATTTTAGACCCTGATTGTACTTGGGACAAAAACAGTTAAAACATTCTTCAGAATATCATGATTTTGTTGTCCACTCTAAAAAATAAAAAAACAAAAAAAACAAAGGTTCTATATGGCACCAAAAATGGTTCTTGGCTCGTAAACATAGGGGAACCTTTTTTAGTGCTATATAGCACCAATTATGGTGCTTCATTGGTTCTTCAGCGGTTCTTCACCGGTTCTTTGACTAAGGTGCTATAAGAACCGCTGAAGAACCACTGAAGCACCAAAATTGGTGCTATAGGGAGTGCAGAATTATTAGGCAAGTTGTATTTTTGAGGATTAATTTTACAACATTAATAATTAAACAACAACCATGTTGTCAATGAACACAAAAAACTCATTAATATCAAAGCTGAATATTTTTGGAAGTGGTTTTTAGTTTTAGCTATTTTAGGGGGATATCTGTGTGTGCAGGTGACTATTACTGTGCATAATTATTAGGCAACTTAACAAAAAACAAATTTATACCCATTTCAATTATTTATTTTTACCAGTGAAACCAATATAACATCTCAACATTCACAAATATACATTTCTGACATTCAAAAACCAAACAAAAACAAATCAGTGACCAATATAGCCACCTTTCTTTGCAAGGACACTCAAAAGCCTGCCATCCATGGATTCTGTCAGTGTTTTGATCTGTTCACCATCAACATTGCGTGCAGCAGCAACCACAGCCTCCCAGACACTGTTCAGAGAGGTGTACTGTTTTCCCTCCTTGTAAATCGCACATTTGATGATGGACCACAGGTTCTCAATGGGGTTCAGATCAGGTGAACAAGGAGGCCATATCATTAGATTATCTTCTTTTATACCCTTTCTTGCCAGCCACGCTGTGGAGTACTTGGACGCGTGTGATGGAGCATTGTCCTGCATGAAAATCATGTTTTTCTTGAAGGATGCAGACTTCTTCCTGTACCACTGCTTGAAGAAGGTGTCTTCCAGAAACTGGCAGTAGGACTGGGAGTTGAGCTTGACTCCATCCTCAACCCGAAAAGGCCCCACAAGCTCATCTTTGATGATACCAGCCCAAACCAGTACTCCACCTCCACCTTGCTGGCGTCTGAGTCGGACTGGAGCTCTCTGCCCTTTACCAATCCAGCCACGGGCCCATCCATCTGGCCCATCAAGACTCACTCTCATTTCATCAGTCCATAAAACCTTAGAAAAATCAGTCTTGAGATATTTCTTGGCCCAGTCTTGACGTTTCAGCTTGTGTGTCTTGTTCAGTGGTGGTCGACTTTCTGCCTTTCTTACCTTGGCCATGTCTCTGAGTATTGCACACCTTGTGCTTTTGGGCACTCCAGTGATGTTGCAGCTCTGAAATATGGCCAAACTTGTGGCATCTTGGCAGCTGCACGCTTGACTTTTCTCAGTTCACGGGCAGTTATTTTGCGCCTTGGTTTTTCCACACGGTTCTTGCGACCCTGTTGACTATTTTGAATGAAACGCTTGATTGTTCGATGATCACGCTTCAGAAGCTTGGCTATTTTAAGACTGCTGCATCCCTCTGCAATATATCTCACTATTTTTGACTTTTCTGAGCCTGTCAAGTCCTTCTTTTGACCCATTTTGCCAAAGGAAAGGAAGTTGCCTAATAATTATGCACACCTGATATAGGGTGTTGATGTCATTAGACCACACCCCTTCTCATTACAGAGATGCACATCACCTAATATGCTTAATTGGTAGTAGGCTTTCCAGCCTATACAGCTTGGAGTAAGACAACATGCATAACGAGGATGATGTGGTCAAAATACTCATTTGCCTAATAATTCTGCACTCCCTGTATATAGCACTAAAAAAGTTTCCCTATGATTATGAGCCAAGAACCATTTTTGGTGCCATATAGAACCTTTTTGTCTTAAACGTTTAAGATAACCTAGGCCTAGAACGTTTGTCTTAAAATGTGGTAACTCACATGGGCAGCGCGGTTGTGCTTCAGGCGACCTGAGTTTGAATCCTGGCTGGTGGACTTTTCTCGATCCCATCCCCCTCTCTCCCCCACTTTGCTTCCTGTAATCTATTTTTTTTTTTATAAAAGAGCCAAAAATAATTCTTAAAAAGCTGTGTGGGCAAGTGCTCCAACATATTGTGCCGTTGCACTTTGGGCAACCCCAGTCCAAGTCCCGTCCGCCTGTCTGTTTACATCATCAATGCCGTGTGACCTATTGGTTAATGTTAACCAATATGCATATAGCTATTTAGGCAATATCCTGTTCATTATCTTGTTTCACTCATCAGTGATATTGTATACCGTGTTAATCTACAATTAGAAGAATAATTATCATGCTAATCCCAGTTTAATTGGTGGCCTGGTGAATGTCGATCACGCATACGGAATGTGAAATCTATATGATGATGTTTCCATCAACGCTGTAACTAATTTGTTGCATTAGTATTCCATCCATGCATCTGATTAGATACGTGTCCGGACACAGAGAAGACGCTTCCTCCTAGCAGTTATGTGGAGTAGAGGGCATCTGCTGACAGACACGTCAGATCTCTGATTGAGCTCAATTTTACTCCGAGCTCCAGCTCCCGTATTGATGCTGCCTGTTGACCTTCAGCTAATCAGTGCAGGCCTCACACTTTGATTTCATATAGCCCGACAAACTGCTGTCAGCTCGGCATTGATAAAATTATAAATTGCGCATTTGTGCACGTGATGGATAGCGCTGATGATCTGTCACAAAGCCATTTGTCACATATTATAATATAATATAATAATAATAATAATAATAATAATAATAATAATCTAAATATGAATTAATATTTGTGTTCAAATATTGACATATTGATATGATATATACATTCGATCAGGCATAACCTTATGACAGGTGAAGTGAATAACACTGATTATCTCTTTATCACGGCACCTGTTAGTGGGTGGGATATATTAGGCAGCAAGTGAACATTTTGTCCTCAAGGTTGATGTGTGAGAAGTTGGAAAAATGGGCAAATGTAAGGATTTGAGCGAGTTTGACAAGGGCCAAATCGTGATTGTGCTGCATAGTCAGGGTGCCCATGCTGAACCCTGTCCACCGCCAAAAGTGCCATCAGTGGGCACGTGAGCAATGGAAGAAGGTGGCCTGATCTGATGTATCACGTTTTCTTTTACACCACATGGATGTCCGGGTGTGTGTGTGCGTCGCTTACCTGGGGAACACATGGCACCAGGATGCACTATGGGAAGAAGGCAAGCCCCATGCTTTGGGCAATGTTCTGCTGGGAAACCTTGGGTCCTGCCATCCATGTGGATGTTACTTTGACACGTACCACCTACCTAAGCATTGTTGCAGACCACGTATACCCTTCCATGGAAACGGTATTCCCTGGTGGCTGTGGCCTCTTTCAGCAGGATAATGCACCCTTCCATAAAGCAACAATGGTTCAGGAATGGTTTGAGATGCACAACAATGAGTTTGAGGTGTTGACTTGGCCTCCAGATTCCCCAGATCTCAATCCAATCGAGCATCAGTGGGATGTGCTGAACAAACCAGTCCGATCCATGGAGGCTCCACCTCGCAACTTACAGGACTTGAAGGATCTGCTGCTAACATCTTGGTGCCAGATACCACAGCACACCTTCACACCTGGTTTATGTGTTTAGAAACATTCACTCATTTCACTAATACTCTTACCAGCAAGCACAAACAAGTTCTCTGGTCAAATGTTGGCCTTCACCTTCTGCCTAAATTCAGTTTAAAGGTGTGTTTGGCCTGGACACAAGGCAGCACTATTGAGCCAAATCTGGCTGAAATCCACGAAAAGGTTTTTCCCCCCTCTGAAATATGAGTGGTTCATTCATTACCAGACTACAGAGTTGTTTGTGTTCTCCCTCACATATTCCCTGTGGAAAAATTAATGATCCTAAAAAATCAGACTGATTAATATACAGGCTTATTTACAATCATTTGCTGTCTGACATGAAAAGAGAATCATCTGTTTTGCTTATGCTTCATTAAATGGCACAATTTTTATTTTATTTTTTTAAGACATTGCTTTCTGTTTATAACTGTGGTCTTCTCTTTTTTTTTCTCAATCTCTAGCCCACCAAAGATGCCTGTTGTTGTCTCGGGAGTTGTCACTAAGGTTGGTACATATGTCCATTGATTACATCATAATATCTAAATCAAAGGCCACGTTATTCCTGGTCCAACAGTTTTGATGGTTTATCTAAAGCCTGTTCATTGCAAATGTGAGACAAATTATTTCCTAAAGGTCTAATCACACCAAAGACAAATACCTGAATGTTCCTTGTAGTCCGACGACATTTTGGACTGCTGTACATATAAACTTATATCGAATTGTTAGCATGTAAATGTTTATACTCATTTTGAATAGGAACATATTCAAACATTTCCCTGCACACGAATATTTGCATCTGGTGTGAATGGGCCTTTTATACAATTGAAAGCAGTGCCACATTCATTTTAAACTTGCTCATATCTAAATTCATGAAAGTTTGGCCTCATGAAACCCTAGCCTGAGGCTCAGACATAGATAGTTTGCTCAGATAAAAGCCGTTTTAGTCTCGCATCACTTGAGATAATATCAATAGTCCGATGCGCTTGGGAGACTTTTGTATGGGGTTCGTTGAATGGCTCGTCACATAGAGTCCACTCTGCTCGTTTCCAGCCCAAGCTGACCTTAATCCATTCTGCCGCCATGGGATTGGCCATGTCTCAGGATTTATTATGTTTTGATGGAGGCTGACATATATAATGCATCCATCTGTGCGTGCTTACCAGGATGGGAATGCTGCGTTATGAGGGAGAGTTTGCTGTTTTATTATATACGGTCCTCAGTGTACATATGTCAGCTGCTCAAGATGTGTAAGAGAAGGTGGTGTTTGATTACGCATGTTACAGGCCATTCCGAGTGACCCTAGAGGATGTCACGATGCACATGGTGCCCTTTTACTGGGGCATTGGCCTCCTTTTACTTTTGAAGTGATCTAAACGGCTTCTAGTGACACTATTTATGCAACATTTCCTCTCTAAATACTCACATCTGAGGCTCTTTTAGTCCTCCAGCAAGCTGCTAAACAGACAGGAAATAGAAAAATGTCACGCTTGTGTTCACTCTTGGCTCGTTACACTATCTTGGACTGTCCACCCCGTAATCTACTTCAAAAGCTGCACATATTTGCTCTGAAAGAGACTCTCTCATACAGATGAAAGTAATGCTGAAGAATGTCTGCGGCTGCTGCTTTCTTGCAATATAGGATTTTTGTCCCTGCTGGGCATCAGATGCTTTCCTTTTCGTGTTAATAGACATGAAACGAAGGCAAAGAGCTCTGTCTCTCATGAATAGTTTAGATTTTAAATAGATGGCAACTAGAAAACGCATACAGAGATGAATGTTGTAGTTTGATATAAATCATAATCATAATTAAGCAGTGTCACTCACAAGAGTGCAGAAATCTTTTTTGGTTTTGCTTTGTTCTGAACAGCAATGGTAACTTTAATCCTTTCCAAAAGGTAACATGTTAACAAGAATAAATCCCAAATCCATTACATTTTTAAAACGGTAATATCCTAAGTAACTAAACCTAACCTAATCTTGACAAACTATATATCATTTGAAAGCTTACAATCTGTAGTTTTCATATTTGTTTTTCAAAATTCACTACAAGAGCAGTACGGTAATTTATCAATTTTGCAACAAGAATAATTTCATACTCATACAGACCTTTATTTTGAAATAGCGATGAACAAAGAAAAATGAAAGATTGGTAGAAACCTCAGTTTGTTTTCATGCCAAGAGTTCAAAAGATAACATCCATTCAACATTTTGAGGGAAAAAAAGGTCTGAAAATGTTTTAAGTATAAATAAAAAAATGATAGATCCTACATTTGTGATTTGGCGGCGGGCTATAACGCACATACATATATTTTTTTTTTTTTTATGTTTATTAGAGGTTGAATTCAAATCAAATACTGCTAAACTGCCCATACTACTTCTGAATAGGATGTCTACTTCATAAATTGTATGAAAATTATGGATCAGATCACTCAAACCATATATGGAAATGGAGGCGCCCTTATATGGTCTGTAATGGAGCTTGGTTGTTATCTAGTGAAAAAGTTTGGTAAAACGAAATCTCACTGAAAGATCATTTTTTGAGACCTCAACCTAAAATTTGGAACACAACTTTTTTGGCTTTAATTATCTTGCCGTTTTAACGTAAACCATGTTTTGTAAAATATATAATTTATATCAAATATATTTTTTCATTTTCATAAACTAAAACTTCTACCACTTTTTTTCTTTCACTTACATAATTTATTTGATTTGTACAATAATCTGTGGTTGGGGAGGGGTTGACAGTTAACAGGTTAATAATGCCTCTTTCAAATGAGAGTATTAATACGCTTTCAAATGAAATGACATCAAAAATGAAAAGGGAATGAAAGGATTCAAGCAACAGGAAGTGTTGTAAGTCTGCAATTTTAATGTACATTAACGACATATGGCGGACAAAAAAGGTCAATTGTATGAATCATGCGTTTTAGTTTTTTTTATTAAAATCTTTAAATGAAGTTGAAATGTTTAAACATTTTTTTCTGTAATTTTGTAAATAATAATAATAAAACAGTTTTATTGCTATTTAAGTTTAATTTATTTGTATTTATTTCCAGTTAGTAATTTTAGTACTGTAACTTTAAATAATTTAAGTTGCCAAGACAACATTTCCAATTTGTAACATTTATCTAATATTTATATTTCATTTTATTTACCAATTTTTTTAAAATTGTTTTAGTTAACAATAATAACCCTGGAACACAGAAAACAACCATCACAGTGCAGTTACAATATATAGCACTCTTTGAGCAGCTTTCGGCCAATCAGATTAGGGGACCAGTTGACTTCAGATGACGCTAACTCTGAATCAACGTGCACCAATGTTACATTGTTCTATATATCCTAATCATTTGTTAACATGTATTCATTACTTCAATGAGCTTATTGATTCTGCCTTAAATGAATACATTGTTAGCTAACTGCGTGATTTGGTTATGTACATTTCTGAAATGCATAACTTGGACACCTAACCGATCACTGTAAATTGAAATTTAGACGCATGCATGTTTTGTAAAGCTGCTTTGAAACGATATGTATTGTGAAAAACATACAAATAAATGTGAATTGTATATTTATCAGTGTGATTCACTGCACAGAGATCATTTGTCATGTCACTTATCATATGCACAAATTATAATTGCCTGTGTTGTTATTGGTTGTCCTTCTCAGGGGGATAAAGACTTCACCCCTGCTGCTGCCCAGGTGGCCCATCAGAAACCTGTGCCCTCGGTACAGAAGCTGCCTGCGGCCCACCACATCAACCAGCACATCCACCAGCCTCGGAAGTGAGTCCTTAACCCAGCTCTAGACCACCACGGGCCCCCCGCACAGGGCCAGGACCACACCACCCCCAAACACCTGCTCAGGTTGCCAGGGATCTCTTGCCATAAAGCATTCCGTACGCTCCCTCCCCCCACTCCCTTCCGTCTGTGCCTGCAAGTGTCCTGTTTTGACCAGTATCTTGACAAACGTTTCATTTTCTCTTACCTGTAAATCATTGCAACACTAAAATTGAAGGCTCCATTGTGAATCACTAATCAGGAACATGATCATTCTGTGGCTTCATTTCATGAGGGATATGTGGAGTTGTGTTTTAATTTTGTTTTACATGAATAGTTCCAGAGAGATGTAAATTGTATAAATCATTTTTTTGAACTCGGTGAATGTTGTATATTAGGCATTAGGTACTAGGTGTGGTTATCTGAATAAAGAGTTAATATAAAACCATGCACGCCTTTTTGCTCTTAAAAACACATTTATGAGCTGCAATTGCATTACCTGATGGGAAATCAGTGCTTCAACAGATAGGTTGTGAATGTTAAATGGTTCAATTTGAATCAATTGCTAAAAGTTATAGAAAATAAAAAGAAGTGTTAAAGCGATAGTTCACCCAAAAATGAAGTTTACCCCATTACTCACCCTCAAGTGTAAATGACATTCTTCTTTCAGACGAATACAATCAGAGTTATATAAAAAAAAATGTCCTGGCTCTTCCAAGCATTATAATGGCAGCCCAAAATTTGAAGCCCATAAAAGTGCATCCATCCATTATAAAAGTACTCCACACGGCTCTGGAGGCTTAATAAAGGCCTTCTGAAGCAAATCGATGGGTTTTTGTAAGAAAAGGATCCATATTTAAAATATGGTTCGCTTCCAGCGGACTGTCTTCCGTATTTAACTTAAAAAAGCATAACTGGCGTGACGATAACATCGGACGTAGTGTAAGTGTTTTGATCTGCAAGAGGCGTTACACTTTCTTTGTATGTTGCATACGGAAGGCAGTCTGCTGGAAGCTACATACCGGTATTTTACTTAATAAAGTTTTAAATATGAATATTTTTCTTACACAAACCCATCGATTCACTTCAGAAGGCCTTTATTAACCCCCCAGAGCCGTGTGGATTACTTTTATAATGGAAGGATGCACTTTTTTGGGCTGCCATTCACTGCCATTATAATGCTTAGATTATCCAAGTCATTTTTTTAATAGAACGTCTGAAAGAAGAATGTCATATACACCTACAATGGCTTGAGGGTGAGTTAATTAGGGGATAATTTTTCATTTTTGGGTGAACTATCCCTTTAATATTTTTTCATATGGTAGAATTGCATGTCCCTAAGAAATAAGTCCATGCTTGCAAGACAACACATGAATAGTGACCGTGAAATGGAAGAAAAGACCAATCACAATACACTATGTAAATATTACAGTGACATCGATTCCAATTAGTGATATTATATATGCACATTTTGCAGAAATTTGTGAAGAATAAAAATGTATAGGGATTTCAATACTCTTTGCTTAAGCTATATGCTAGAATTGCATTTCCAGAAGAAAAATAATCAGTAGAAGGTAATGGTTACAAGAAAGAGTAGACCAAACAGTGTTATTTATGCCATTTTAGCTGTTTATGTTAATATTGAAATAGAGATTGCAGTACTTTCATTGCAAGACCTGTAATAATAAAAAAAATTAACAATTGCCATGTCTGTTTTGTCCTATTAAATATTATTAAAGAAGGCAGTATATTACTAAGCTTAGCAGGAAAAGTTCATGTGTAATCCCATGGCCTAGTTTTCATGGTCTATGGACTAGAGGGTGGCAAAGCCGTCAGCTTCCTTCCTGTTCTCCTCCCCGACTCCTCCAGCCTATGCGACCGAGAAACCCAATGCCACTCAGGATTTGCCTCGTTCTCTTCCTCCTTTATCATCTCGCCTTCTCAAGCTCTCGCTATCCCTATCCGTTCACTTTGTGTTCCGCTCAGGTGTCGATAAGAGCAGCTGCCGCAGGCTTTGGTTTGTTCCCACGTTATGTTCTGGGCCCGAAACGGCGAGACTTCTGCGGTACATCATTAGCACACCAGCTGGCCAAACCTCAAGGTGAACTTCAAAAGCTTGAGTGGCAGGTAAACCCTTACGAAATGTCACGTCTCAGGTCAAGGTTGTACTTTTCCATAGTGTGTTATCTGGAAATTGAGCAATAGCTTTGAAGCCAGTTCAGAGTGACCCAAACCCTGGGGTCTATCTGACATTCAGGTCAGGGTTGCCAAGTTTTCACAAAAAAAAACTCCCAATTGCTACTCAAAACAAGCCCAATCACGTTTCAGGGGGGCATCTACAGTAAAAATTGCATTTGGGTGGTTAAATATGTGTTTTTTTTGGCATGGTTGGCTACTAAAATTCGCATACCCGGGGCTAAATATCATATAATTGGGGTCGCTTCAACCCGCGGACATGAAAAACAGCCCGCGGCAACTGTGTTGAAGTAGCCCAATTCCGCGTGAAAACCGCGGACTTGGCAACACTGATTCAGGTCCTCCTGTGTATTTGTCTTTGATAGACTATCAGTCTTTCTGCAGATCACACGTCAGCGCTTTGACTCTCCAGCAGAGGGCGCTTCATTGTTCTTTAAGTGCTGACCTTGCAATCGGACAAGTAGCCTACCTCAGCGTCTGTCAGCTCATACCACTGACCTCAATAGCTTAATAAGGTCCGCCCTTCACATTTACTCCTGCTCAAAGCTCAACAAAACTGAGTCACGTTTCAGTATTATAAAGCAGTTTTTTATTCCAAAGTTCCAATGAGATTCTTATTCCAAGTATTGCTGGTCATCGCGTTTGGTTTATTTAGTACAACCTAAAATAGTGTAAACACACAGTATTGTTTTACGATAACAGGGTGACCTGACATGAGGTCATAACTGGTCTTGACTTCCATATAAAATGCCAGGAGTGTGTCTGTGTATTTTATTTAGTCTGAGGCACAGTGGTGCTGTTGAGATTACGCAACGGTCAGTGAGTTATATTATTCTGCATACAGAACCGTTCATACCTGATATTTGTTGTATGTTTAAATTTGGTTTTATTGTTCCCAGCTCTGAAGAAACCATAAGGGGGAGTGGGGTAAGCTGTGCCTCTTTTTACTTATGATGCCTCTTTTTACTTATGATGCTGAATACGCCAAATATTCCAGGATGGATCCTATAAATGGAAATTGTTAGAAAGTGTTTATAATGAAGCCTTTTTTTAAAAAGAAACATTGCAAACATGTTAGGGGTAAATTGTGTCAAGTCAAGGTCAAATTGGGGAATAATTTGCATTTTCAATTAAATAATTAAGGGGGAAATATCTGCTAATGTACAATCCCTTTGCATTTTGATGCGCATTATTTGCATTTTCATAAACCAGGATAAATCATATGAAATATTCTGAATAATTATAAGATTTTTAAAATATACTTACAATATTTTCTGCATTTTAAGGTAAAATTCAGTATCACTAATAGTTGGAACTCTGGCTCAGCTTACCCCAAAGCTGTCTTTTTAGGGAAAAATGTTTCATTTAATAATTCATGGCTAAACTTTAGTTAAAAAATTTACATGATTTATTTTAAACTACTAAAAAAAAAAGTTTAGGGTTGATAAGAATGCGCTTTTTTTAAAAGTCTCACCACGTCTGCATTTATTTGATCAAAATATAGTAAAAACAGTAATATTGTGAAATATAATTATGATTTTAAATAATTTCTCCAATATATTTTAAAATGTAATGTATTCCTGTGATGGCAAAGCTGAATTTCCACAGTCTCCATTGTCACATTTCCTATTATTATCCATGTTGAAAAAAGTTGTCATTCGTATCAGGATTCTTTGATGAATAGAAAGTTTAAAAATATATATATTTAAAAATATATCATAAATGTCTTTACTATCACTTTTCTTATTTAATTTTTCCTGCCATATAGAGCTATTTACTTTGAGAAGCAAAAAAAGTTTTGCTTTTTTTATTTATTTTTTTAAATGCATCTCTTCATCACAGGCAGTGGTGTAAGTTTGGTCCTCGCCAAATACGCAAAATGTTTATGGGGGCGACACATCTTACCTCACTCTCCCCATATAGTAGCAAATACCATTTTGTAAAAGATATTGCATGCTTTTTGTCGAACAGTTATAGTTTCAGAACATAGAAGTAATGAACTTAGAGTTCTTTAGTAGCAAGTAGTAAAATACATGTATAGAAAATCTCAAACAAGATGCTGATCCATGATACTATACTACTCCATCTTTCATTACTTGCTGGTGATTGTCTGTAGCATTTGTCTCTGAAATGTGTGCAAATACAGGTATGGCTACTACCAAAATACCTACAATGTTCAGAAAAATGAGGTATTGAAAATGTATGTTTGTTAAATACATTCATGATGATTAAATACTACTAAATCTGAGACAATGCTTGTATTTGGACAACTCTATAAGTCAAATAGTCCTATTTTAAGGATGTAAACATACAGTAGCATCTTGTTTTAGTAGTGTACCCATATTAGCTGATCTGGTTGGCTAGCTTCCTGTTGCTGACAAACCTGCAAGCATATTAAAGGAGCTTTTCGCTTTAAATCAATCACTTCCCCCCCCCATTTTAAAGAGGGTAAAAGGGAGTTTAGAAGCATTTAACATTACAAAAATTAAGTAGTCTTTAAAAGAATTAAATAAATAGTAAAATACATTGCATTTCAAGTATCAAATGTTGAGTAGTATGTTTGCACACACTTATTTCCTTTTGCCTGTAGAGAGCTGTCTTTTTGTTATGGCCTCCAGTCTTTTCCTTTCCGCCTCCTCTGCTTTCTTTCGCTCCTCTTTAAGTTCTTTATATCTCCACTTGGGGATCTGAAGGAACTGGTCATCTATACAGCTGCTTTTCCGCCGCACTTTCTCCGGCACGTAGGTTGGCGTAGGTGCCTTGCTAATCCTCAGCTTGGGCACCACCATACCTGGTCTAACGCTGCTCCTCCTCAGCATGTGTAAGGGGAGCAGACTGGTCCTGCGGACGGCCAGAGATGAGGAAGAGGCGTCTGATTTGGCCTGGGGCTGCAAACTCGCACGGCGATCTTTCGGTTTGGGCACAAGCAGGACACGGGAGTTCTGGAAAAGACGTTTGTAGTTCTCAATGCGCTCGGGTCCCAGACCTTTCAGCTGTGCAATGCGGTGTTTCTTCAGGATCTCCTGAACGGCATAACGACGCTTTCCCACACAGGGCGGGCTGTCGGGACACACCGTTCGACATGCCGTTGCGATAAACGGACTCCCCAGTGCTGTTGTCATGCGCACCATGTGATCCAGAACCCCATCCTCTGAAGCCTCTGTGACGTTACTGATGTCAAAGAAGTCACGTAGTGTCTCTGAAATTTTCTGAATGCATCCTTTGGGCGTCTGAGCTTTGCTCACCAATGCAGGCAGAAGGGGCCACTCAGGCCGATAGCTGTCACAGAACTGATCCGCACATGGCTGCTTCATCAGCCGCATCATGGCAAAGACAGTCTCGTAGCGGCTTGTGAAGATGGCCCACTCTCGCGCTGTGAACTTCCTCCCGTTGTCCCTGGCCTCCAGATCAGCCCCTGATGAAAAAAAGGAAATGCAGTGATGTGATTGGAGTAAAGGCCCATTTGCAATATTCTACAAAATATCCATCATCGGAAAGGGAACGCCATTCCAGAACGGAAGTTACTTTTCAGATTTTGATTAAAGATTACCACAGCAAGCAAATTTGTTCTGTGTATTAACTTGCATGGATTAATTGTTCACCCTAAGACCTGTAATGTGTACTAACAAAGTAAATAAGATTACAGACATTTTCAACCTGTCTCTTGCCCAAGCAGCTGTACCAACATGCTTTAAACGCACTTCCATTGTGCCAGTGCCGAAACACTCTAGCCCGAGGTGCCCTAATGACTAATGCCCTGTAGCACTCACACCCATCTTTATGAAGAGCTTTGAGCGGCTGGTCCTGGAACACCTAAAAGACTCTATACCATCCACATTGGACTCACACCAGTTTGCCTACCGCAGCAATAGGAGCATAGAGGATGCAGTTTCCATGGCACTGCACTCTGTGCTCACCCATCTGGACCATAAGAACACTTATGCATGCATGCTGTTTGTTGACTTCAGCTCAGCATTCAACACTGTCATCCCAACCAAGTTAATTGCCAAACTTGGAGAACTGGGCATCAACACCTCAATGTGTAACTGGATTTTGGACTTTCTAACTGACAGACCCCAGAATGTTCGATCAGGATTCACCTGCTCCACGTTCATCACACTTAACACTGGTGTACCACAGGGCTGTGTGCTAAGTCCGTTTCTCTACTCCCTCTTCACCTCCGACTGCAAGCCTGTGTATGGATCTAATTCCATCGTCAAGTTTGCGGACGACACTGCGGTGATTGGGCTCATCAGCAACAACGATGAGACTGCCTATAGGGAGGAAATCCAGCACCTGGCCACATGGTGCGCTGATAATAACCTGCTCCTCAACACCACCAAAACGAAGGAGCTCATCGTGGACTTCAGGAAAGAGTCAAGAGGCACACACGACACCATCCACATCAATGGAATGGCTGTTGAGCGTGTCTCCAGTTTCAAGTTCCTGGGGATCCACATCTCGGCGGACATGTCGTGGACAACCAACACCTCCAGCCTGGTCAAGAAGGCTCACCAGCGCCTCTTCTTCCTGAGGACACTGAGGAAGAATCAGCTCTCCTCGGCTATCCTGGTGAACTTCTATCGCTGCGCAATAGAAAGCACCCTGACCAACTGTGTGGCAGTATGGTATGGGAGCTGCTCTGTTGCGGAGCGCAAGGCACTGCAGCGGGTGGTGAAAACTGCCCAGCGCATCACAGGGACTCCACTACCTGCCATCGAGCACATCCAGAGGAAACGCTGTCTGCACCGAGCTCGCAGCATCCTCAAGGACTCCTCTCACCCAGCCCACAGACTGTTTCTCTCCTGCCCTCTGGCAGGCGTTTCAGGTGCCTCCGGACCAGGACCAGCAGACTTAAGAACAATTTTTTCCCCAGAGCTGTCTCTTTATTGAACTCTAACCCCCGTTGATCCACTCCCTCATATACTGCTAACTCTCCTCTCCTACCTTACATCTGCCTTATTTGCACTACTGGAATGTTAATTTGCACTACAAACTGTTTATTACAGTACATATGCATCTTGCACTGCTATATCTTAATTGGATTATGCTCATTTGCACTGCCGACTGTATTTATAGTACCAACTGTTTACATTTGCATTTTGCACCGTACTTCTAACTGTAATATGCAACCACTTTCCACTGCACTTTACACTTTTTTTCGGATAGCTTCTGTCTATAATTTATTGCACTACCTTAATCCATTGCTATTCCTCATTTTAGCCTAACATACTATTGTATACCTCTATCTGTAAAATTCTGTTTATAGTAACAGCCATCTGTATATTATATTCATAGTACATATTCACCTGTAAATTCTGTTTATAGTAATAGCCATCTGTAAATTTATTCACTGTACATATCCACCTGTAAATCCTGTTTATAGTAACAACCATCTCTATTTATATATATTTATATTCAGTACATATCCATGTCCTGCACTTGTTCATCCATTGTATATCATGCACTTATGCAACCATTGTATATCCTGCACTTGCTGCTTTTGCACTTCTGGTTAGACCTAAACTGCATTTCTTTGCCTTGTACCTGTACTTGTGTAATGACAATAAAGTTTAATCTAATCTAATCTAATCTAAGATTTTGATTTCATGAGGACTTTAATGCCGTTGCTGGGACTCTTCTTCCCGGGGAAATCACAAAACAAAATGCACCCAAACGTGTCCATGCTCTTAATATACAATCATTGAACATCTTTGATTTTAATAAAGAAAAAAAACTATATGAGGGCGAATTGGAACCTGTAACCTTCAGTTTACAAAAACTCTACCACCAGACCACTAAGGAATTTGAATGTTAACAGCGGATCTCTTTATTTATTCACTAACGAGAAGAATCTCGAGACTAGCGATATATCAGACACAAATTAATGCAACTATTATTTGCAAATAGTCTCAAAATGGTTATTTCCCAACTAGAATTAGACCTAGAATTTAATTTACTGTTCTGTTTCTTTATGCTTTATAAAAATAAAAATAAATTGTTCAAGACATGATTACGGCCTTGACTTATACAGCATTTATTAATCTTAGTTGTTAATTAATTTCAATTTAGTTGTTGTTAATTTCAACATTTACTAATACATTATTAAAATCAAAAGTTATATTGGTTAACATTAGTTAATGCACTGTGAACTAACGTGAACAAACAATGAACAGCTGGACATTAATAAAGATTAATAAATAAATACTGTAATAAATGTATTGCTCATTGTTTGTTAATACATTAACTATGTTAACAAATGAGACCTTATTGTAAAGTGTTACCAAACTCATTTTAGAATAAACAGAAAGTAATAGCAGTAATAAGCAACAAAAATTAATTATTAATGATAAGAAAAACATATTTTTGTTTAAAAACAGCACTTTTAATACATTGAATATACTATATAAAATTTTAGATAAAAAGAAAGTATAGCAAAAATAAAATAAGAAAGTGTAACAAGCAACAATAGCCAAAATGAAGCATATATATATATGCTTCATATATCTGTGGCATGATTATGGCTGTATTGTATCCTTTTCTTGTAGCTAATCATGTAACAGCTGCTTTATATTGTAGAGTTTCCTGGCAGTTTGTTGCGCAGTGAGTACCTGCCAGCATCAGGGATCTGACACATTCCACTCGACCCTGCATAGCAGCTTTCATCAGAGCGGTGAAACCGTGGCAGTTCCTCTTCTCAATGTCAAGCCCGGGAAAGTAGCTGAGTAGGTAGTTAGAGATTGTGATGTGACCTGCAATTGTTCGGGTGAATTATGGAAATGCAGTCAACTGTTGAATATAAAACCTTTCTAAGGCACTCAACAGTTCAGTTCTAGTAGTATTTTGAAGTTTTTACACTCCATTCACTTTGAAGGTTGAGAAACTAATTATTTAAACTTTATGACGGCAATATAAATGTAAATATGTGCAGGATTGGATTAAGGCTGTCAGATGGTTCTTACCCGCCTGGGCAGCTGTGATGAGGGCTGTATTGCCCTCGTTGTCCTGCCAGTTCACATCCAGGTGAGGACACTGGGAAAGAGCAATCACAACATCCACATATCCTTGGTAGCACGCCACTATTAGTCCAGTCTGCAGAGTCAATACACACACAAGGCGATACTGTGAAGAATTTCCACCCTGGCCAAGGAACATTTACCAAATCTGAGGAAAACACTCTCAATAAAAGGGCTGGATATTGACACAGATTTCACGATTCAATTTGATTCTGATTGAGAAGCTCTTAATTTGATTTGGATATAGGCTATATCAGGTACAGTACGTCAATTTTCTTAAGGAAAAAAATCTCTCAACTAAAGCAGTGAACTATACAGAGAATCCTGACAGTTGGTACAGCACTATAATATACTATACACAGGAAAACGTCTCACTAAACATTCCCAGCTAATTCAGACAATTTGTTCTTAAAGGCACAATATGTAAGATTTTTGGATTAAAATATTCAAAAAACACTAGAACAATGTTATATATTTTGTTGACTTGTGTACTTACATTATCCCAAATGTTTACAAGAATGTTTAAATCTAGAGAAATAAGCAATTTTAATCAGGAAACTGGCCTGGTCTGTCCGTCGCCTATACCCGCGAAAAAAAATCTAGCTTTACAGGGAAACCTGACAGTTGGTACAGTACTATAATATAACAGGTTAAGTAAAAATATTATGCATATTTAATATAGTGTAAATAATTTACCAAAAGGATAACCACTGTTTACCAAGAAAGATTTTAGTTTGCATCAATGAAAAAAAGCTGGGCTGGCCGTGTGAATTTAGAATTCTAATCTTGCCTGAAGTAGCAGCTTCAAACCTGAAAATGTGCAGAATTGCATTGTGATTTCACAGTGTGAGACTGATGTTCAGGGTTTTTACTGACGACTTTTGGCATGTCTGTCTCACTCTTCACAGTCTGTCCTATTTAAGTGTGAACAGTAGCAGTGTGGAGGGAAGTGTCAGCAGCCTCTCATCACACTAAAACACAGTTGGAGGCTGCTGACTAAAAATAAACCCTGGACAAGCTCATTTTACACGGCTATGAAAAATAAGGGCGAGGCGCATCCAGTTTCTGCACGTCAGATTCTGGTGAAAGTGTGTTTGTTTGTGTTTACTGTGAAGCCTGTAATTTTTCTTGATGTCTCCAGTTTAATATACAGAAACAACTGTGAGTGAGCCATCAGTAGGTTCATTCCCTTGAAAAGTGCAAATGCTGTGGTTCTGTGCCGCTTATCAAAACATTGCTCTGTTTGAGAATCCCAACCAGTTACATTGACGCAACCAGTGATGTGAATTTGAGGCAGGGCTGTTCAGGAGAATCCGGTTTAGAAATAGTCATGAATATAGAAATAGTCAAATAGTAATGGGTCTCATTCACTAATAATTGCATGGATTAGTCATATTTATATGCACAGGAAAACGTCTCACTTAATATTTCCACCTAATTCACACAATTTGTTTTTATGAGGACAAGATTTTTTTTATTAAAATATCCACAAACCACTAGAACGTTATGTATTTTGTTGACTTACATACATTATCCCAAATGTTTCCAAGAATGTTTAAATCCAGAGAAATAAGCAGAACACGGACTGAGTCACCTATCAATGACATCCAGAGGTGGATAGAGTAGCCAAAAACTGTACTCAAGTAAAAGTACAAGTACTTATAGAAATATTTACTCAAAGGAAAAATAAAAGTACTAATCTGAATAGTTACTTGAGTAAGAGTAAAAAAAAAAAAAAAAACTACTCAAGTTACTAGTTACTTCATTTATAACGTGTTATATGGATATTTTTCTAACATAAACCCTCGATCACTTCAGATGGCATTTATTCACCCCTCGGAGCCGTGTAGAGTACTTTTATAGTGGATAGATGCACTTTTTTTGGCTTCAAATTTTTGGGGGGTTTTCAAGACGAACAGATCGCTGCCACTGAGCAATACTCACAAATTACAGCGGGAAGGCAGGTGTTCATTCATTTCGACTCAAAAGAGCGATTCATTTGTGAATGGGGCATTGCTCATGCCCCAGAAAAAAGGAATGTCGCCCAGTATAACGGGTTAAAAGTACAGTTTTTTCATTATAAATGTACTCGAGTTAAAATAAAAGTAACCACATTTAAATCTACTCTTAAAAGTAAAATTTTCCCCCCCAAAAAAACTCAAGTAAATGTACTTCGTTACTACCCACATCTGATGACATCATACCCGCATCATAATAAAATGACACCATAATAAATGCTCCCACTGCTCTCGAGCCGTGTGTCGCACTTGTCTCTCATTAGCAATAGTTCCAGCGGCCTTGTTCCGCTCCAGCGGCTTTCAGCCCCACCCTGCTTCATACAGTAACTTTAATAAATCTTTAATACATTAGCTTATCCATGAATATGATTTCTGAGTCCTGTTGGATTCTTTTCCACCGGCTGTAGAGATGGGAGAGACAACAACTCCGCAAAATCAAGGCGTCATCAAGCTACGCCTTTGTTTTGAATAAGCGACCTCTAGTGGCGAAAATTACATGTTGTGCCTTTTAAACTTGTTCTAATGTATTCTAGTATTCTAAATGAGCGACTGCATGCCCAATGTTAATCATTTGCATAAAACATGCCCAAACCATCTCCATATAAGGGATTTCCGCACAATCTTTTCTTTACAGCCTTTCGCCACTCTCAACAAACATACTGTATAATGCTCTCTAAAAAGAGAGCATACGCAGCAAGATCACAGAGCAATGTGCCATCCTTAAAACTAGTTCAAACACAATAAACACCTTTCATATCAACACACATTTATAAGGCCATACGTGTTGTTTGCATAATGTGGTTGCAGTTGATTATAAATTTAGAATATTTTAGTACGAAAGTTACAAATTTGTGCTTATGCACGGTTCGTAAAGGGGAGACCCACCCCATCCAATCACCTTTAAAGCCGGAAGGAGAACTTCTTTTAAGACCACAGACGTATTTGTAATAATAATAATAGTCTTGCCAATGTTTGAATAACTGTGCCTTTGAGGAGATAGAACAGACAGGATTGTCAACAGAAATATCAACCTGACTAAATTATGTCATGCAGAAAGGATGCCTTAAAGGATTAGTTCACTTTTAAATAAACTTTTGCTGATAATTTACTCACCCCCATGTCATCCAAGATGTCCATGTCTTTCTTTCTGCATTAAAAAAGAAATTAAGGTTTTTGATGAAAACATTCCAGGATTTTTCACCATATAATGGACTTCAAAGGGGTCCAAACGGTTCAAGGTCCAAATGACAGTTTCAGTACAGCTTCATAGGGCTTTAAACGATACCAGACGATGAATAAGGGTCTTATCTAGCGAAACGATCAGTTTCTGCGAGAAACCGAGCAGTATTTATGCTATTATTTTACCTCTTATCAGACGAACGTGATCATCTCTGAGCTCCACCATAACTTCCGCTAAGTGAGGTCAAAATACGAGCGTGGTCATGGATGTATACGTAGATGCCTCATTAGCGCCTGCACGGACCAGTAGAATGAAGCATCTACGATCGATATATCTATGACTACGCTCGTATTTTGACCTCACTTAGCAGAAGTTATGGCGGAGCTCAGAGATGATCACGTTCGTCTGATACCTAAACCTGAATTGTTTTTAGTTTTAGTCTATAGATAAAATATGTATCGTTACAACCGTTTAAAACCTATAACTATATAAACATCGTAAAGTAAACATTGTCATTATTCATCAGCATTAGTTCATAAATAATTGCCTGGCATAAATGTGCGCTATTCATTGATTGTGAACCGCTCTGGCACGTTCAAATCAAATGTGCGCATCTGTTACACAGTATAGCAGTTCTGACTGGATCTCTTCCCTAATCGTCCCTCCCTCTTCTCGTTTTTATTTGTTGACAAAAATTACAGTTGATTTTCGTCATAGTTTTTGTCATACAACACTAGTTTTTATTTAGTTATCGTCTCGTTTTCATCTGTGAAAAAAGGTTGTTGACGAAAATTATGACGAAAATGATTTGTCAATGAAATTAACACTGGAATGATGGTAACCAAACAACTTTGGTTACCATTGAATTTCAGTGTATGGACAAAAAAAAAAAAACCCTGGGGCGTTTCTTAAAAAATCTTCTTTTGTGTTACACAGAAGAAAGTCATACAGATTTGGATCAACATGAGGGTCACAAAGGGTGAGTAAATGATGACATGATTTTCATGTCTGTGTGAACTGTCCCTTTAACAGCTCACTGAAAGAAATTACTTTCAGTGAATAACGACTTCAATTTCAGTCCAATCGCCAAACAATAGCAGCTGCAGCTCATCTGCAAGTGTATCCCCACCAAAATATTCATCCAAAACAGACCTTTAAATAAACTAAATCATAATAATTTCTGCAACAAATATTTTTCGAATATTCTAGACTATTTTAAGTCACAAAGTGAGCAGGATATAAAAATGTTACGCATGGCTTCGGCAGGGATGTATCATGATACTAAGCGTTGCAGTGGGTGCCTGAGCCCTGCCCAGCTCCACAGCGCCCCACAATTTTCCAATCAATCTGTCGTAAAAATTAGGAACTGCAGCATGCTCTAACTGAGAGGCATGAGGCAGATTTCAGACTGTCCCACTTATTTACACATTACCTTACATAAACCTCGCTCCAGATCAATCCGATATCAATCAGCTTCATCTGTGTATTAGTCTGCATCAGTTCAATAACTAGATGGAATATCTGTTCTTCCTATGTGGAGCGTATCAAATTAATGAAAGTATAAATCCTTTAGTTTAAACATGCTCATGTGAATAGCCTTTATAGTTCCGAAGTCTTGTAATAATACACATGAATTGTATCGACAATTTTTTGGTGTTTTGTGGAGCTTGACAGACTTGATCAACTGTTGTTGAATGGTAAAACAGAAGTGTAAAATGTCTCATTAAGTGTTTCATGTCAAAAAAACATACAAGTGTGGAATGTTCCTGTAAAGTAATAATTGCATTTTCACTTTTTTATGTTTTGTATCACTGTCACCAAGCAATAAAGTTTCACTGTAAACTAAATTCATAGTCAGATGTATCGAAATGTTAAAAGTTTAATTCAGGACACAACCCATTTCACTTAGTCTGCATCTTTCTATCAAGTACTCAACTTGGTTTTAATACAAATGTAGACATGTGTTGGGGTAATCTGTGGCCTGGTTGATTCTTAAAATAGAAAGGATTAGCCTTATGAGCCTTTGAATGAAAGAGGAATTACAGGATTTGTCCTCCAGTTCAGCTTTGACAATGAAGACAAAATATGGCATCTATAATACTTCTAATAAAAGAATTGTGGGGGTATCGTATTTGTGGGTGTGAAATGCATAATCTCAATATTGTACTGAACTATGGACTATTGCAAAGTTTTTAGGATGAACATAATATAACAGACTGGTAGGACAAACCACATTGAAAGCTGTCCTAAAAAAAAGTGTGGGCAAGCTGGCCTGGATTTGATAATATCATGTCAGTCTGGCTTTGAATTATTGCAGTCCCAGAAAACAGGTCAGTGGGTAACATCTATCCACAGATGTTCCATCAATGACTTGATATTACATCAGTGCTGAGCTCAAAGTGATTCTGACACATTCATCAACTGGAAAGCACTACCTGCACAGCAGTGTGTAAATGAAATGCCTTGAATCTGCCTGAGAGTTGTCAGTTAAGCTGACTAAATTTACTTCCACGCTAGGCCTGTTATATTTGGTGTTGTAGTTTATACCATTTTTCTTCCAACAAATACAATCCAGCTCAGCCACAGATTTGTTAGAACAAGTGCACTGAACTCCTAGCAATATTAGTTGCATGGTAAACAGGATGTTAAGGGTCATGTGCATGTATGTAAGTTATGGAAAATACAGATGGGCTTGAAAATGCAGATGCATCCTGTAATGATATTAACCGTTCACTCAAAAGGGGCCTTTAAATCAGCAGCACCGCTTTTAAGCTTAGCGATATAATGACATTAAAAGACATAACATGTTATACAGTGGTAACTTCTGGTCTGCAAATCAATATCATCTGCCCTCTCACTCTCTCTATCTCTCTCTCTCTCTCTCTCTCTCTCTCTCTCTCTCTCTCTATATATATATATATATATATATATATATATATATATATATATTAGGCATGTGCAGGTATAAAATTTTCATGTTGCGATTATTTGCTGAAGCTTTTATCGCGGTATACGGTATTATCACGATATTGAAATTTGTTGCAAAAAAAGTGTTGTCATACTATAACAGGTTTAATAACTTTCTTATAACAAAAAGAACCAAACATTTAAATACAATAAAGCAATACACAAAAATGTATAAAGTAAACAAATATTTAAAACAGATTAAAGTGCAAAAGAGTTATAAAGAACAATAGGTAACACTTTACAATAAGGTCTCACTGGTTAATGCATTAACATTAACAAAGAGTGAATAGCTACATTTTATAGAAGTTATTATTCTTTGATGACGCTAGTTAAAAAAAGCAGTTAGTGTTAGCTCAGGTCCTTTAAATAATACAGTTACAACTTTTGATTTTAATGTGTTATTAAATGCTGAATTTTGCATTTAACTCAGATTAATACATGCTTTAGTATTTTTCATTGTCAGTTTGTTAATGAATTAACTAATATTAAATAATAGAGCCTTATTGTAAAGTGTGTGACTGAACAACAATCAGAATGTCATTTAGTCCAGATTGAAATATAACATGTTTAACTTTGAAAATGAATAGCCTTAAGTCTTAAGTATTTGGTTATGTGATGAGCACAATACTGTTTTGTTTACGAGGGTTACCGGGGAAACGGCTTTATTTCTGCTGTTCCGTCAGCGCCCTCTGCTGTCAGAGAGTGTTAATGTGCGTCTCCTTCACTCGTTCCGCCATGTGCTCGGCTCGTGCACAGTGGGTTTGTTTACATCAGTGCGTTGCTCTTTGGCATATTGTTCATTTTAAACGGTTGATGGGTAAATTATTCTTAAAATGCATTCTAAAAATCGGAATAATTCGTAAGAAATAATTATTCACGGTATTTTGAAGTGCCCAGTATTGTGCATGTTCATTATTGCAGTATATCGTATTACCGTATACCGGCACATGTCTAATATATATATATATATATATACACTTAAAAGTTAAGAGTTTTGAAAATTATAATTAAAGTTAATAATTATACCATTGTTTCCTCTACTTAGAGTTACAAAAATGTACCCTTATATATACAAATATTTGACATAAACTCCCACGAAATGTGGGTAGATTTCAGCAGTGATTATGTTTTAAGTGAACGTAAATATGCATGTGTAACAGTATAAAGGATCCGTGCATCAGGTCTTAAAGTACCTGCTGCAAAATTATGAGATTATATACAAAAAATTCTATATGGCAGTTTTTTCCCCATGGTCTCGATGTCAAAATTGTGGCCAGTGAAAATGCTAAGCGGCTAGTAACTTTGGAAAACCACTAGCCACAGTGGCTGGTGAGCCCAAAAGTTTTGGGACGCCTGCCTTTACATGCACATGAACTTAAATGACATCCCATTCTTAATCCGTAGGGTTTAATATGAAGTTGGCCCACCCTTTGCAGCTATAACCGCTTCAACTCTTCTGGGAAGGCTTTCCAAAAGGTTTAGGAGTGTGTTTATGGGAAAATGTCTTGGTATGCTGAAGCATTAAGAGCTCCTTTCACTGGAACTAAGGGGCCAAGTCCAAACCGTGAAAAACAACCCCACACCATAATCCCCCCTCCACCAAACTTTACAATTGGCACAATACAGTCAGGCAAGTACCGTTCTCCTGGCAACCACCAAACCCAGATGCATCCATTAAATTGCCAGACAGAAAAGCGTGATTAATCACTCCAGAGAACACGTCTCCACTGCTCTAGACTCCAGTGGCGCTGTGCTCTACACCACTACATCCAACACTTTGCATTGCACTTGGTGATGTAAGGCTTTGATGCAGCTTCCATGCTCGGCCATGGAAACCCATTCCATGAAGCTCTCTACACACTGTTCTTGAGCTATTCTGAGGGCCACACAAAGTTTTGGAGGTCTGTAGCTATTGACTCTGCAGAAAGTTGGTGACTTCTGCGCACTGTGCACCTCAGCATGCGCTGACCCCGCTCTGTGATTTTATGTGGCTGAGTTGCTGTTGTTCCCAATTGCTTCCACTTTGTTATAATACCACTAACAGTTGACCGTAGAATATTTAGTAGTGAGGAAATTTCACAAATGGACTTGCACAGGTGGTAACGGTACCACGCTTGAATTCACTGAGCTCCTGAAAGCGACCCATTCTGTTTGTAGAAGCGTCTGCATGCATAGGTGCTTGATTTTATACACCTGTGGTCATGGAAGTGATTGAAACACCTGAATATATCCATGTGTGTGTATACAGTTGTGATCATAAGTTTATATACACCTTGCAGAAATTGCTAAATGGTAATAATTTGAACTAAATAGATAGGGATTA
This sequence comes from Romanogobio albipinnatus, assembly GCA_023566225.1. Taxonomy (NCBI): domain Eukaryota; kingdom Metazoa; phylum Chordata; class Actinopteri; order Cypriniformes; family Gobionidae; genus Romanogobio; species Romanogobio albipinnatus. The sequence continues at coordinate 26,299,170 of CM042260.1, read as the reverse complement.
TTAAAATAATAATAATAATGATCATCCTCACCATTTATTAAAATATTATTAAAAATGTGTTTAATATTTTGTAAGCATATTACATAGTTGTGCTTGAAGTCAATTATTTTACTTGTGATAACGCAATGAAATATGCCGAATTGTGGAGACATCATTTTAGGCCAGGCTGGCATACTTACAAGAAATTATGAACACATGCAAAAATAAGAGAGAACCAACAAAATATAAAAAACTGATTATGTTGTAGTCACTGTATGATTTTTCCTGTGAGATTTTGTTTTTGTATTGCTATTTTTCCCCCATAGTAAAATACAACCTGTAGCACACAGTTTAGTGTCTTGGTCTTCCCTAATATATATATATATATATATATATATATATATATATATATATATATATATATATATATATATATATATATATATATATATATATATATATATATATATATATATATATACCCTTACTTTTGGCCACTACTGTGTCTATATGTTTGGGGTTTTTTTGTTGTGTCATTTGGCCCACGAAGGGACACTGATTAATAACCTAATTTACAGCATTACATCATGCAGAGATGAACAGAGCACATGCTGGAACTATTAGTGGGGAAATCCTGTGCCTGTTGCTCTGAACTGTCCTGTACAGAAGAGTGATGAGAGACAAGATAAGAGAAGCGCCTGTGTGAAGTGGAGCTCTTGAGGTTCCCCAGAAGCATTCTACAGTCACTCTCCTAGAGCTCTGTCTGTTAGGTTATCAGGAATGCATTAGCCATGACATCATATCAGCTCCTCTTTATGGGGTGTATTGATTTTACGTTTTTGAGACACATTCTCTAAAATCCTAGCTTTTAAGTTGTAACGTGATACATTCTGAACTGCCGAGGCCTCAAGCTCTGGGAGGTGATGTCACTCTGGGACTAATTTTTGCGAGGAATGGCCAGGATTGTGCTACAATGTGCTAGAAAGTGTGACTGTGCAACTCCATTATTAAACCCCCAAGGCTTGCAAATTATTAGTGCATACTCGAATACAATTTGCACAACATGTGTTTCGTGTTTAGATTTTATATAATGTAATTATCCCACAACACATTCCTTAAAGGCCCCAGCAGCCTGAAACTTTATGTTTAATGTTCATGTAAAATTGATTGTCTAACTGACTTTCTGACATTTGCAGATATTTTTTAGAGAAACGTTATAAAACTATCACATTCGCACCACAATATCAATGACACTGTCCCTACAAGAAGTGTTGGGTTATGTTGGATCAGTGTGTTAATTTGTTGGGGCAGTGTGAATTAGCCTTAATATAAGTTATTGTGACAATTAAACTATAGGTGAGAATGTGTAGTATAAGAATATATAATATAGTATAGAATAAGTAGGCTACTTTAAATGGGTTTCTACGTTATAAAAATGATAATTCAATTTTCGGACTCCAAGACTCCAAATAAACAATGCGGTCAGCCTTTGCATTGTTAAATTTTTACCAGGAACTTATACATAATTAAGTAAGCACCCAATTCAACTAAGAAACAACATCTTGTTCTTTTAAAAGTTGTATTTAAAAAGGTATTTACACATCTACAAATAGTAATAAAATATATAACTAGTTCTGGTTCGTCTTCGTAAGTGTGAATATTCGTAACATTTCCAGTAGCCGATGTTTTATTTGTAACATTTCTGGTAATTTACCAGTAATTTACCTTTCTTCCCATCAGTCAAATCCTCGTCTGACTCTATACGAGTCAGTAATCGGTTCTCGGCTCATTGGGAATCGATTCGGACATGTTCGAACGAGAGGGCAGCACCCCGGACCGGCGAGTGGTTATGAAGTGTCATTTGGGACAGGGCCTTTCTCTGACCGACTCGCACACCCCTGATTCAATCCAATTCGTAAATGAATCGTTCAGACCGAATTTATGAACGGCTCAAAGGGTTCAACCAATTCATTAAAAACTCCGACTCAACAGAACGATTCGTTTATGTGATATGTAGCTTATGTGTACTGTAAAGCGTGACAACACTCACTTTCATTCATTTAATTTGTATTTGATGTTAATAAACTAGCCTACTTACTCTTTTGTTTTTGTCCGTCTCCTGAACGTCCTCCTCAGTAACACCTTGTCTAATCATGAGTTTCACTATGAGCGCGTTGTTTTTGCAACACGCTTGAAAAAAGGACAGCGGTGCTGGACTCTCCGGGGAAGGGGTTCTCTGGGAGTCAGACAAGTCATCGTCCGGCGGATAAAACGAGTCATCTGAGACGATACTCCTGGTATCCGGCAATTCTGAGAAGTCGTCCAACTCCTCGAAGTCCTCGTCGTTCCTATCCAACTCGCACGAGCCGAGATATTCATCATAATCGTCATCACCCGCGCGGTTGGGTGATTCCTCCACGATAGTGGGAAAGTTCTGGGCGCTTTTAGCATGTTTAAGTGGTTTGACTTGCCTAGGAGATGATCCACCGCCATCTCTGCTGTCCGTTATCAGAACCATTTAACCCCTATTGGATCAAATCCTCAAGTCGTGCGGATCAAACACCTCCTGGTCTCCCTCGGCTGCATTTAGGTGCGTTAAAGTCATAGATACCAAATGAACAGAAATGCTATTTAACAAAAACGTACACGTTTAATCTCCAAACTGAGGTTCAAATCTTCTTTTAAGTATTTGCGACGTCATTTTCCCCTACTCATATAGATTATAATGCAGTTAGTGTCCATATAATAATAGCTTATTAGCTCATTTTAATGACTTGATGTGTCCATAACACGAAATGTCAGTGTTTCTCAGTAACACCGACGACGACCAGAAGTTCGTGTGGAAACCGAAAAGTCCCCATAATGAATATGAGCAGTTCCATAATGTGAAACAATCTTCAGAATGTCGCAATTTCTTCCCAAGAGAATTTTTTCAGATATTGTGATGATCCCAAAAAACAGCATTAAGAGTGGAAACGCTGGACCATCCCGCAAAAGATAAGAGGAGAAATAGACGCGTGCGCTACAAAACTCTGCCTCCGTAATCCGATTAGATGCTCTCTCTCTTTTTCTCTCTCTCTCTCTCTCTCTCTCTCTCTCTCTCTCTCTCTCTCTCTCTCTCTCTCTCTCTCTCTCTCTCTCTCTCTCTCTCTCTCTCTCTCTCTCTCTCTCCCTCCCTCTATAGTTTTGCGTATATGGGTCAATGACAATTCCCCCCAGATCTATTAGTTATTAAAAAATACATCAAAAATGCAGTTAATAATACTAACATTTAAAAACGACGCAAACACATTTTATTCAATGAATATGGTTGAACTAGTTGTGTTTGAATTTAAATGAGTTTTGGATTAAATATATACACACACATAACAGTTAACACAAAGCTTCTAAAACCAGTAATTTCAGGAAAGTACAAAGTTTTGTTTACTATCATCATGGGGTTTTTGATGTGACTGTGACTGGCCGTGCCGGGGCTGTCCCTGACAGTAGCAGGGTAATTAATCAACTTTCCAACACTTTTTCTTTTCTTTTCACATCTTCAGAAACTGTTAACCTTGAACGGTCTCTGTCATCTCAGCTTTCTTCACTCCAGTCCCATTCAAATGATGTCATTCACATTTCACTTCTGAAAACATGCTTGTCGCTTTAAAAACGAAAAGGTTACACCATACACACATGCACAAACTTCTCACAAACGCCACACATTATAGCTGATGCGTGTGCTCTATTACAAGCGCAAGCTTTTTCCACAATCTTTACACTCCCATTTCCTCTGAGTTCTTAGATAAGTGCCATCATTTTGCTGTGTCTAATTAGTGAGTCGTTTAGCCCCGAACAGCTGGGAGCATGGGCTCCATCCTCTTCACTTGCAGCTGTGATCTTTTCAGTCATATATACGTAGAGCGTAGCAGTCCACACCACTTTGTACGCTTGTGTTCGACCGTTAAACATCTGTGATAGAGGAAGTGTTGTGGTTTTAAAAACAAGTACTGTATTGCCAAAAATGAGTTGTCTAACTGCCATGGCATGACTGATTTTGTGATTTCTGATTTTGCCAGTGATGCAGTTGTATTCACACAGAATGTCACCCTCCATACTATGCTATATATCCCACTACATATGTACAACTATACTACACCATTGGATAATATAAAAATATATCATATTTATTAATTTTACAATTGACAGTATTAGTGGCATAATGCTGATTACCACCTTTAAAAAAAGCAAAAATCTGGGTTACAGTGTGGCATTGTGAATGGAGCCAATCCATAAACATTAAAATACTCACTGTTTCAGTAGTATGCACAAGACATGAACATTATGAATGTTAACATGATTTTAGTGGAAAATCACTTTCTAACCTTTTTGTGTAAAGTTGTATCTAATTTTACAACTCCAAATCCCACAGACCCAAACCTCCCAAACGCTTGTCAAAATTTGGGGTTAAACCGCTTTACAGCTCAAATAATACAAACGTTTTAACAGAAGAATGATTGTAAGAATTATTTCTGCTTTTAAATCCTCCAAAAATTAGCCCCATTCACTGTCATTTGAAATGGCGACTCTTTCTGAATCTTCTTTAGAGAAAATGAGGGACGAGTTGAAATGATTATGAGAGAATCAGCCTGATTTGGAGTGAGTTGTTAGTGAGGGATCAGAAAGGGTACTGACTATCATCTCTCTCAGAAATAAAAGAAGCCATGCTGCTCCTTGGCTATTTCGGCTTAGGCAATTACATTAGCTCAGCACTCTGGCCTGCTTAGGTTAATAAATCCCCAGGAGCTGATCGAGAGGGGAGAACTTCATTCATACTGAGTAAAACTTCACGTGGGATCCTCTGTCGAGCATTCAAAAGCACCTGGATAGATCCTTGCAAGCTTTGATATTAACTGTCCGAGAGTGATGTGTCCGTATCAAACAGTCTGTCTCTAATTTAAAATCTCATTTGAAATTATGTTACGCTTGTTGCAAATAATTTTTAATGAGAAAGTGAACAACATCTCACTCATTTGGAAAGGGCTGATAATCTAAATAGCTTGATTACTTAGGGGTCAATCAGTTAATTTCATAGGAAATGTAGAGAATGGCTTTCATTAACAGGTCTGTGAAGGTTGAGTACCTCCTTTTGGTTCCAAATTAGTACACAGCCTCTTCCCATCCTCAAAAAGAGAGGCGACTGTCTGTTTCTGTGCCACTGCTTCTCCAAAGCACAAGACAAATGTGTGGTACAAAAAAATGTGATAGTTCCGTCATTGTTTTCAGTGTAGTGTGTGTTTGTGTGTACAGGTTTGGCAACTTGTGAGATATTGAAATATTGTGACAACCAATTAGTGAAGACATTTTACTTGTCCTCGCCTCGATTTGTTAAAAAACACATAATTCATGTCTCAAATCAAGTCATTCTTCCATATAACACTAGCAAATGTTTTCCCCAACAAACACACTTTGGGCCCTATTTTAACAATCTAAGCGCATGGTCCGAATCTACTTTTGATAGTTTAACGACGGGAAAAATTGTCGGCGCACCCTGCACATGGTCTAAAGGGGTTGTCCCTATTCTCTTAATGAGTAATGGGTGTGTTTTGGGCGTAACGTGCAATAAATCAACTATGGCAGAAAACTATTTGCGAGCGGAAAGACTGAACGCTTCTCCAGAGAGGAATCCTTTTATTTTTAATATTTAAAAATGTTTGTGTGCTGCTGCGCGTCCCTGTGTGTGTAATAAGCAGAGTGTACGCACGTTGTGTACCAGCAAATAAGCGCATATTACTAACGCGTCCTTTAAATAACACAAAAAATACTGTGTTATTGACTTTAGACCAGGTTTCAGTTGGTCAATGGTGCAGTCTATTTCAGTTGCCTCAAAATAGAAATGCGCCAACAATGTGCCTGAAGTTCACCTCATTTTCAAACCAGCATGGCACATGGGCGCACAAATGGGCTATTTACAGTTTTTTACAATCGCTATGACAATTTTTTCAATACTTTTAACACATTTCCTAAACTCTTAACACAGTTAGCACAACATCTGTCTGTGTAGGCTACAATTAACACATTTATTGTTGCTTTTACACAAAATGCATATAGTTAACACAAATTTAAAATGCTTGAACTTCTTTTACACACAAGCTCAACCAAGACCAAAACAATGGATTTGTACTGCCAAATTTACCCATGCTTTCACACTGTATGTCAGAACAGATAACACCTTGTTCTAAACCCTAACCTATAGGCTAAAGTCAAGGTAAACAGCTCATACAGAGGGGCTGGTGAACGAGTACAGCCAAATCTCAGCCGGGACACAGTGGCATCCATTATCCATGCTTTTCAAGAAACCAACAGGTAGGATATTGTATAAGGGCTTCTCCTACTGCAAAGTGTAAATAATTTTACCAAGTATTACAGTGACTGTATGCCTCTGGTCCCTAACTGTATTTTGTCTATCTAAGGATTCAACATCTACCTCCTCCAGGGGACAGAGGAAAGCTCCTAAATGAAGAACAGGACATTGTTATTGTCAACATTGTGATTGCTGATAATGAAATAAAACTGAAGGGCATTCTATAAAGCTACTCTGAGATGGGTCCTTCATTTTTTGTATTGAATTTCTGCAGCAAAAGAAACAAAATGCATGCATTTACTAAACCCAACAAAACAAAAATGTGGAGATTCTTCAAAAGACACACAATCTATGATCAATAAAATATACTGTCTATTGTATAAAGGCAGACCTGACACATACAATAATGCAGTTTCTGTAATTCCATCTAGTGTTAGTGTTTTTATAACATTGTGCTATATTTGACTAAATGTTCCTGTTGGAAGAGAACATGTGTTAGGGTTTTGGTAGTGTATTGTGTTAGTGAATTATTGTATTTAGAAAATTAGTTTTGGAGTTTAGTTTACAATGTGTGATTTTGAGCATGAAATTAACCGTTTTGGCAATTGCGTGATGTAAGTGTGTTGGTGCGTTAAGAGGTTTGGAAATGTGTTAAACGTATTGAAAAAAATGTCATAGCGATTGTAAAAAACTGTAAACAATATGTTGCAGGACGTGAAAATGATAACTGCGTTGGGATGAAACTAGCAAAAAACACTCAAAAAACATCGACCTGAAAAACACTAACAACAGGTAGCATTACAGTTTACTTTTGTAAAATTTCTGAATGACACTGGTCTACTGCTTATGATTTACTACAGTTTATGTTACATAGTCCAAGTTTACATTACAGTACAAAATAATTCCTACGTTTTTCCCTTTTGTATAGATGGTAATGAAATTGGAAGACTAACACTTGTGTAAGTGTTTAGCTACGTCTAATTGTTTTGATATTATAGTTTTTTTTTTCAGAATGAGATTCAGAATATATATTTCAATATGGCATTACAGTATAAATGTAGCAAATTGCTGTCTTGTTTTTGTATTATGTTGGGTTTTGAATTTACATTTAAGTGTTTTTAAAAGAGTAAAAATGTGCAATTTGGTTTGAGTTTTGGTGGTGATTTTGATGGTTTTTGGTTTTGGTGGTGTTTGTGTCTAAGTGAGAAAAGAATTAATGTAAATTGGAAGATGTAGTCATTTAATGCATTTTGTGCTGAAGCAATGATAAACGTGTCCTAGCGATTGTAAAAAACTAATGTTTCTGTGATGGGTAGGTTAAGGGGTAGGGGTTGAGTTATGCGATATATAATTAAATATAATTAACATGATATGAATCAATGGAAGTCTTATGCAATGTCCTCACAAATATAGTGAAATAAACTTGTGTGTGTAGTGTACCTGTATTCCCTAAGTTATGAGAGCCAAATGTTATGAGGACCACATTTTTGATCCCGTGAGGGAAAACAGCTTATAGATCATACTAAGTGATGTTCTTTTGAAAATGCACAAATGCAGAAAGTTTTCTGTGATGGGTAGGTTTATGGGTAGGGTTAGGGGATAGAATATACAGTTTGTACAGTATAAAAATCATTATGTATATCCTCATAATGATAGGAATTGAATACCTGTGTGTGTGTGTGCGTGCGTGCGTGCGTGCGTGCGTGTGTGTGCGTGTTGAGGTAGATGAGAGGCGGTACATTTGATAGCAGCAAAATATGGTTTCTTTCAAATAGAAGAGCATGACAACCACAGTGATGTGGTGAACATGTAGTATGAATGGTAAATCTGTAAATCGCTATCAAAACTGAAAGCTCAAAATGCTTGAATAAGCACCTAATATACCAGTAGCCTTGTTTTGGTTTCCTTTCACTTTTGTAACATTATTCCAGGCAACCTAGATTGGAGATTCAAGGATTTATTTGGTTAAATTATCCAATCACATCACAATATCCAGAATAAAGAGTGCAAACACAGGACACAGTAACTAGGATCAATATTTTTGGAGCGTGTTGTAAGATATTGCCACCTGAGGACCATCTGTACTGGATTCTACTCGGACTTCTCAGCTCGTTGGAAGCTTGTAAAATTTGAAGGTTGCACCATTCCTCCTTGGCATTCTCTGAAAGCAGGAAAAACAAAGTTTCCTATTAAACGTCTATAAATGTCATGTGTAATCTGTTTTCTCATCATGACAGGAGATTACTGCATCCAACTGCACTTGGCCGGATCTTATGAAAAAGAACTTCCTCTTTTCAATTCTTTTTCACATTCTTTTGCTTGTCTTCATTATTCTGAAACATGCCGGTTCACTCAGGATGTTTTTTATTCGTGTTTCTGTGTCAGTAATGTTGACTCACTAACACGCTTCCCAAACATTTGAAAGGACTGCTTTTGTTTCAGGAGTTCCTGTTTCTAGGAACACTAACAGACATGAACCTGTGTATGACATTGTAATCAAGACCAGTTATGTGCTAAGACACAGCTTATATATTTGAATAGGGGTTTAGTTTCTAATTGTTTTATCACCTTGAATTTCTGACATTTACTTCTTGCTTGTGTGCTGCTTCTATGTCTTTTGAGAGACACAGAAAAGGGCACACTGTGGTGATGTTAGGTTGGTTCAGTGATATCAGTGACTGCTACACACATACCGACATGCAAAGCTGAAGAAAAAGTATTATCTGTTTTCCTGTTGTCTCTCAGACAGTTTTTATTTTCTCTCACATACACTCTTCAAAAACAAAGGTTCTCTAAGGGTTCTTTTAAAAATGTTCTTTACACGAAGAAAACGCTTTTTAAGAACTGTTTATCGAAAGGTTATTTGGTTGAACCAAAGCTAGATCTTCTATGACATCACTGCAAAAATTCCACAGTAACAACGGTAGTGAATCCAAAAATGAAACTAAATCTCCATGACTTCAATTCTTCCGTGAAACACGGAATAATGTTTTTGTTCATACAATGAAAGTAATTTAGTTCTAAAACAATATTGGACCACATTGACTTTCATTGTATTGACAAAAGTACACTAAGACATGTCTAAAATATCTTCTTTTGTGTAAAACAGAAGGGATAAAGGTTTGGAACCATGTGAGGCTGAGTACATTTTTGGATGCCCGTTAAGAGCCATTTTTGTGTAAGAAATTATCAAATTACATTATAAGCTTTTTAGTCGTTTTTTAATACGTAACATTTCTACACTGTAAGAACTGTGAATGTCCATTTTCTTCAGTTCATAATTTATATAACAACTTAAATGACAAAAGTGTCAATTAGTCTTTCGTTTCAGCCTTTAAAAGTGCTGAACACCTAAGACGAAATAATTTAAATGGCCTTCAAAGCAGGACTGGTAAGTATAAAGCACCTTCTGATATAGTGTCTGAATATGAATTAAATAGACTTAATTAATATTTTGGCTATACTTACAAACAGGTTGATTTACATGTCATTAAATCTGGGACAATATTTATGGGGCCAAATAGATATACATAGGTGTTTGACCGGTAGAGTTAACTACGAAGAATATATGTGTAATAATTGCCGGTCATGATAACTCATCCAAAGTTCATCTATAATTTCTTGCCATTATGTCTTAATAGTATAATGGATACTCTGCTGGGTGTTTGAATTGTGTTAAAGATGTTTAGGCTTCCTAATGTCTTGAAAACATTAAGCTAATAAAAACAGGGGATGAAATCATATTGAATGTGATTTAAAAAGATACTTGCTGTTGGTATGCTGGTGAAGTATGACAACAAAAACCCATCACAAAGTAATAAAACCACCCGCAGGACATAATTTCTTACAAATGCACTGGTAATTTTTTTCTGGTATTGTTTATGCAGTGATTGAACTGTCCTATATGAGTAAAGACATGGTTCAGATTCTTGCATTATGCAATTGGAAAACTACATAGCCTTATGGCATTATGTGATGTTTTAAGTCGTATGTATTATGTATCTTTTCAATCATTGTTTGAAGTAGTTTGGAATATAGAACAGTTTTCTAAGAAAGACACAACAGAAGCCTTTTTTTAATTTCACAGGAGTAAATGCAAACAGAAAAGCCCTGAAAACACCTCAAGTAACAATGTCAAAGCAATTAATGTTATGCCTTATCACAAATAACCTCCTAAAACTCCTCTTTGGCAACAAAAGTAAAACAGGAAAAAAATGGTCACCCTCAAAATGTGCCTAAATCATTCAGTCAAGCCTCTTTCCATTGCTCAACTTGTCTCAAACTGCTTGCTGTCAGAATGATTGAGCGTTTTGCATTTTTTTGCTTTTGCAATTGGTCACCTTGATCAGATCTTTTTTCCCCTCAGGGTAATATGTAAAATATTAACCACATACTAACATTAAACTATAGCATTAAAAGAATGTGTGTGTGTGTGTGTGTGTGTGTGTGTGTGTGTGTGTGTGTGTGTGTGTGTGTGTGTGTGTGTGTGTGTGTGTGTGTGTGTGTGTGTGTGTGTGTGTGTGTGTGTGTGTGTGTGTGTGTGTGTGTGTGTGTGTGTGTGGTGTGTGTGGGCATGTTTTTGTGAAATATCAGGACACAAATGTGTATAATGACATGGGTATGACATAGGTATTACAAAAAGAGGGTGAAATATGAGGACGTTACCCATGTCCTCACTTTTCAAAATGCTTATAAATCATACAGAATATGGTTTTTTCACAGAAAGTAAACTGTGCAGTTTCCTGTGATGGGTAGGTTTAGGGGTAGGGGCAGTGTAAGGGGATAGAAAATACGGCCTATGGAATGTCCCCACATTTCACAAAAAAACCCCTGTGTGTGTGTGTGTGTGTGTGTGTGTGTGTGTGTGTGTGTGTGTGTGTGTGTGTGTGTGTGTGTGTGTGTGTGTGTGTGTGTGTGTGTGGTCCTGGTGTGGTAACCTACACTGTGAGATAGTAATACCAGAATTTGACCTTGTGGGTACAATTTTGTTTTGGTCCCCATGAGGAAAATGGCTTATAAACCATACTAAATGATGTTTTGGGGATAGAATATACAGTTTTGTACAGTATAAAAATCATGTATTTGGAAAATCCCCATAATACATGGAAACGTGTGTGTGTGTGTGTGTGTGTGTGTGTGTGTGTGTGTGTGTGTGTGTGTGTGTAGTCATGGTAAACCTTACATTATGGGGACAAAATGTCCCCACAAAAATGACATTTTTTGGTCCCTATGAGGAAAACAGCTTATAAATCATATTAAGTGATGTTTTTGAAAATGTAAAAATGCAGAAAGTTCTGTGATGCGTCTGTTTAGGGGTAGGGTTAATGTAAGGGGATAGAATACACAGTTTGTACAGTATACAAATCCAGTTACACTGTCATTGTTACAGTGTAATCATATATTAAGTACTGAGTAATATTAATTAACAACATGTACTTACTATAGGGTTAGGGTAGGATTAGGGTTTGGTTGAGGGTTAGTTGCGTGTATTTATGCATAATTTACTAATTCTATGGTAAGTAACATACATAACAAGGACACTAAAATAAAGGGTTACATAAAATCCTCATGTCTATGGAAAGTCCCCATAAAACATGAAAACACAATGTGTGTGTGTGTGTGTGTTTGTGTGCGTGTGTGTACTCACTCCTTTAAACGTTGCAAGAAGCTGTCGATCTGTTCTTTAGGAATTTCTCCATCCAGATGGGCCAAGTATGTGTACAGCCTCTGAAATGTGTCGAAAGGAATCTGGGCTGCACCACCCTCAGAGTCCTCAGTGAGTATTTCACACACATGTTTCAAAGCGCTCATGATGCTCTGTGGGAACAGTACAGTGGGCTTTCTTTCAAAACTTACACTTTAACAACACATTTTAGCACATTTTGAATGAATGATGACTATCTCTTTATGCATCATTACTCCTTGTTCAACTCCTTGAAAGTTAAGACCATTTCAAATCCAACACTGCCATCTACAGTCAATTAGTAGAACTACAACATCTCAAATGAAGCCGCCACCACACAAAATGTATTAACATACTGTTAAATACATAATAAGATATTTATAGCCACTCACCCCTCCCAAAGAACTGCATCCTAAAGCAAAAAACTGCATCCAATTGATATTTTCACTGAAGTTGCCAAGGGCGAGGATTGTGTCGAGCTGTTCAATTGGCAGGCACAGATCTTTCCACTTCCAAAGAAGCTCCTCTTTTGTAATGATTTCTTTATGTGCGAGCTACAGGCAAGAGAAATCTCATCAATATTGGACTGCTGCGCTGTGTATAAAACATACAAAGGAGATGCAGTGGATCACACCTGTTGATGAAGGATCTTTAGAAGGCCTGGTGTAAGTCCTGTGTCTGTTTTCTGAGTTGCCACTGGCATTTCCAGCCTCTCCTTGACTGGTAGGTCCTGACCTTTTGATAATGCTGAAAAATATCTGAAGGAGAAGCAGTTTTATTGTTGTCATTTGTCATAATGTATTACATTTTTATTGCAATATAAAGCATAGAATTCATTATATACTACTGGAATAATAACTTTTTTTTTAATGTTTTTGAAAGACGTCAGTAATATTGTGAAATATTATTTCAGTTTAAACATCCATTTTATTATATTTTAAAATGTAATTTGTTTCTGTGATGGCAAAGCTAAATTTTCAGCATCATTACTCCAGTCTTCAGTGTCACATGATCCTTCAGAAATCATTCTAATATGCTGATTTGCTGCTCAAGAAACATTTCTTATTATTATTATTATTATCAATGTTGAAAACAGTTGTGCTACTTTATATTTTTGTGGAAACATATATATTATATACTATCATTCAAAAAAATATATAAATAATAATTAAGCAATTAATTATTTAATTCAAATACACGTTAAATAGATTAAATGTGACCCTAAAGACATTTTTAATGTTACAAACAAATTATTTTTAAATTAAATTATCTTGAAAGGTATAATTAAGCAGCACAACTGTTTCAACATTGATGGTAATAAGAACCATTATTAATAATCAATCATAATTGATAATAATTCAGCACAAAATCTGCATATTAGAATGATTTCTGAAGGACCATGCGAGATGTGACACTGAAGACTGGAGTAATGATGCTGAAAATTCAGCCATCACAGGAATAAATAATTACATTTTAAAATGTATTCAAATAGAAAACAGTTATTTTAAATGGTAATAATATTTCACAGTTTTACTCAAATACATTAAAAAATATTAAACTCTACAAAACTTTCTAAACTTTTGAATGGTAGTGTATATAATGCCAATCTGATGCATTAGTATAGTATACTTACTCAGCTGCCCATTGCAGCACATCATATGGCTGTGTTCGAATTGCAGCTTTTGTGAATTGCTTTAAAATATTAGGCAGCTCTGGGGGGATGTTGATCTGCTGGGCGCAGTACATGGTTTCAGGAGGAGGCATTACTTCAAGTTGTGTTTTAAGATAATGACAAGGAGAAAGTGAACACAAAAGATCCCAGAATATCAGTCAGAATATCATTCAATACATGTAATATGGAAAAGCAAAATTAGAAAATTGTGGTAGCCTACTTAAATTGGCTAGCACAGGTGCTCAAGCTAAATTAAATAGCATCTAATTTGAACAAACATAAGGACTTACCGCTTTAAGTTAAGTTTATTTGAATTATAGTTAGGTCCTTGGTCCTTTAATGTACTTAATACATAGGTATATAGATACGTTTATATAGTACTTTATAATATAGCCTACTATTTTGTCGTCTTATAGGACAGCAGCGACTTGCATCCCTGTTTTTCATAGCAACGGGTTGTTTGTAAGAATCACTTAGAAACCAAAAAGGGCTCCGAGGTCTGATTGGTCAATGCAAACATAGAGGACGTTAACCAGAGAAAATGTTGCCATGTTCGCTTATTATAAGTGGCTTGTTTAGCTCATAAATAGGGATACCGTAGGTTGTTTCTAGGAACAACTATGTTAAGTTAATAAGAATATGTTAACTAGGCTAGAATCGTTTTTTGATACCTAATATTTCTAAGAAATGCTTCGCTGCTTTAGCTTGTTTTGGGGATTTTTATAAACCGTGTAGCTTTCTCTTGTGATATCTGGCAACCAGAGAACCGTTCCGTTTACGTCTAATAGTTTTTTTGTTGTTTTTTTTTTTTTTTAAGATTTACTTTTTATTTGTATTCAGTATACTTGCAATATGATGTTATAAAAATTGCAAACCGTTAACGATGCAATGATAAGGTTCATGAGCACACTACTTCCGAGAAAGTGCCGTCCGACTTTACAACCTATGCAAAGTGAAAGCTTGCTTTCCTTCAAGGACGTTTCATGTTTTTGCTCCTGTGTTCAGCTGTATTTGGTTTAAAGTTTTCTTTGCTACACTAGCTTATACCAGCGATATTGCAAAACAATGGATGTTCAGAAGTATTTGGCACGTATCGGCTGTTCTGGCCCATGTCCTCCGACATTGGAGACATTGCGATATGTTCACCTGAATCACTTAATGACAGTTCCCTTTGAGAATCTCTCTATTCATATCGGAGAGCGGGTCAGCTTTGAGTTGCCACTTCTATATGAAAAAATCGTCCTCATGCGCCGTGGAGGATTCTGCTTTGAGAATAATGGACTCTTCTCTTGGCTTTTGTCTCAGATGGGCTTTGACGTGAATATTCTCTCCGCACAGGTCAAGAATCGGTTCACCTGTGCTTACGGACCTCCCTTCGACCACCTCATCATGCTGGTGAAGCTGAATGGACACAGGTGGCTCTGTGATGTTGGGTTTGGACACGGATTCCAGCTCCCTCTCTCTCTTGAGACAGATGGTCCTCAAGCACAGAGCCACGAAGTGTATCGCCTCAGATCTCAGGGAGACTTCATTTTCATGGAGACGAAATCTGAGACTGAGGTATCAGGGAGTGCAGGGGAATGTTGGTTGGAACAGTACAAATTCACCCTGGAGCCTTGTGAAAGAGATGATTTCAGAGCCATGTGTGACTACCATCAGAGTTCTGTGAGCTCGATTTTCTTCTGCAAATCTCTGTGTTCACTCTTATTGCCCACTGGAAGAATCACAATCATGGGCCGCAGACTGATTATAACCAGTTTGACCTCAGTGGATGGACACCAGGCTATGAAAACCACAACAGATCTTTCAGATGAAGAAATTACAGAGTTATTAAGAGAGAAGTTTGGAATTGTTCTGCTTTCTCCACTCACTCCAAAAGATGTTGAGATTGTACCACCACCAGTTACTTATTAAGTCATTGTTTAGCCTATTTGTTGGGTCTCTCTTGATCTAGTGTTCTTTCCATGATACACACAAGGGAATATTATAAATACGCTATACATTTTTGTCTTTGTACTCTATATTTTATAGATCTATTGAGATTACGCTGTTGATTGTTATTTCATGAAGTGCCTTTTCCATTTAGTAGGGATTTTGTATACATCTCTTTTTAAAAATCAGACAAATTATAGTGTAATAAATTATTGTCTTAAAGTGGTAATAAATTAGTAAAATTAAAAATAAAATAAAGGTACTGGATCTTTGTTGATGTATTACGAAAAATGCATAATTACAGTAAAACGTGCTGCGTTGTTCCAGTGTTCATTTAGGATTACTTGTAGCATATTTATTATTATAGGCCTAATTTTTTGAATTAGCTTTTATTTTAATATTTTCAGTTGGTTTAAGTTTGATTAATTTTGTTATGTGCGTTTGTCATTTTTGTTTAGGCCCAGTTTGTGTGTGTATGTATATATTGCCGTAAATAATAGGCTTTTTTTTTATAGGCTGCTAACTTAAACTTATTTAGTTTAGTTAGTATCTAATCTACTTTTTTTTGTATCCATTTTATTTAAATGAACGAAAACTATTTTTAATAGTTCAATAACACTGCGTTGTTCAAGTAATTGTGAACACATGATACACAAAAGTAATGAAATTTACGTAACAATTAACGTATCTTATTTGTAATAGGTCCCAGGTAATAAAAATATGCGAAATTGAAAAGAATGCGAGATTGATCATTCACATAATTCTTTACAAAAACGTTTCAAAATATTTACATTTCTCGCTGAGAAGTTTGTTCTCATAGACTTGCCGTAGCTACAGTGTTGCCATATCCGGGTTTTTGCCCACGGAATTGGGCTACTTTTATACACTTTTGCCTCTGGTTGTTTTTGTCGTGCACGGGTTTAGGCGAAAATTTACCACCCGGAAAGTGATTTTTACCGGGGGACTGCCCTGGAACGCGATTGGGATAGTTTTAGCCTGCGACTGGGTTAGTTTTGATTAGAAATTGGGCTGGTGTTGTTGTGCAGACCTGGCAACCCTGCGTAGCAGAGCGCTGTTCTGAAGAAAACATGTCAAATCTTAGGAAAATAGCCATGGTAATAAATGCATGAATTCAATTTATGGAATTACTGTTGTATATTTATTTGTAATTAACGCTGATAATTATGCATCTTAAGAAAGCTGAGATTCTACAGTAAAACGCTTATGTTAAGGATGAGCGTAGCGCATGATAGAGGTAGCAGCATTGATGTAACGAGAGCTATAAGCTAACTGTAGCTTGACCTGATAGGGTTTGTTTTTTTGTATGGCGGTGTTTATATTAAACCGGCTTTATATATATATAATTTTCTTGCTGCGTGATTATTAATATATTACTGTCGTTTTCTAATAAATTGTGTTATGCCTGAGCTGGAATTCTAGCAATGTCTCTTTTGACAGTGACGTGCCTCATCCTGGATCATGTGAACGGATGCTTTAGTCCTTTTATGTTGAAACGTTCTGCTTCTTTTTGCTCCATTGTAATACTGTTTTTCAGTTGACCAATACTCGTACATATAATTATACATAATTTGCTCTGCTTCTGAAGTTATGACTTTTAATGTTATCTATCAATCTTTCTTTCTTTCTTTCTAATATCTATCTATCTATCTATCTATCTATCTATCTATCTATCTATCTATCTATCTATCTATCTATCTATCATAACAACCACAGAACACCCAAGCAACCGCATAGCAACCACCCACAGCACCATAGTAACCACCTAGAATACCCTAGCAACCACTCCGAGTATCCTAGCAATCACCCTGATAACCTTAGCAACTGCATAGCAACACCCTAGTAACCCAGAATATCCTTGCAACCGCATAGCAACACCCTAGCAACCACCATAAGTACCCAAGCAACCACCCTGAGTACCTTGGCAACCGCATAGCAACACCCTAGCAACCACTCAGAGTACACTAGCAAGCACATAGCATAGCATCTAATAATTCTTATCTATCTATCTGTCTGTCTACTATTTCAAACTAAAAACCTTCAAACTTCAAGCTTTTAAAACTACTTCAAACTTTCTGGCTAGGCTTTTACAAGCCAGCTTAAAGTTTGTCCTCAAACTTTTTTATCTATTTTTCTCTGCCCTTCCTTGTTCAGGTGGTGCTGCCCGTGGCAGTGCCTGGAGCCCTTGGCCTGATGTCTGCCACAGTTTTTGCTGCAAGCGATGCCAAAGAAAATAACACCACCCTAATGACTGATGAGGTACTTCCTGTGCAGTGTGGATGGTTTGTGGCAGAACGAGGAGCGCATTTGCTTGATGTTAAGTGCTTTTACAATACCCCTTCATTTTTCAGCTTTCACTCTATAGCACGCCAGAGTCCCAGCTGAGGTACGAGGAGCCCGAGGTTGGTCATGTTGAGCAGGGTGTGGCGTCTCTGAGAAAGACGGTGGAACCTTATATTTCATGGTGTCAGGTACACTGTCATACTCAGAAAGAACTCACATTCAGAAAGAAAAGCTTGACTTCTAGGGAAACAAAATGTAGTTAATACAGTGTACATGAAACTGATAAATAAGATATACATACATATAGACATATGTATACATATAGATATAATACAGTATACATGCATTTATAGTTCTCATTAATTCTTTATGACTCTTGCCCATCTCCAGGAAAAGACACAGTTTACCGTGGAGAAAGTACAGGCAAGTTATGTTGGCTTTTTTAGCCACAATTATTATGCTCATCATTTTTGATTGTGATAACTAACCTGTAATATATCCATTGCCTAACATTTTCTCTTTTAATCATAGTCTTACTACAAGACTGTTGAGCCTGGTGTGAATACTACTCAACATATTGTAAAGGGTATGGACACAAACACACACTTATCTATATCATGGGTTTTCAATATTTTAGATGCCACAAACCCCCATATATATAATAATTGTAATGCAAGGAACCCCCATCCTAAAATTGAAAAGGAAGATATACATATTTATGTATAAAGACCCAATTTACACTCTGAAAAATAAATACTATAAATATGTTTAAAATGATAAAATACTTATAAAAGTTTTTCTACTCACTATAGTACTTTACTATGTATTATTCATTCATTTGTTTTTTTCCTAATTTTATTATTAATATTTATTCATTTTAATGGATACTAATTTAATAAATAATTTTAAAAATATATTAATACATTATTTATTATAATTAATGTGGGTTTTTTTTATATCCCATTTGTATTTATATATCATTGTTTTATTTATTTTAGTCTAATTTCTTTCTATTTTATATTTTAATGTTATATTATTATTTTGTATTTTTTTTAACACTGTTTTTCTCTGAAAAATTCCTCGGACCCCCTCCACTGTGGCTCCTCGGACATCAGTTTGAAACCCCTAATTTATACTTCTGTATGTGTGGTTATATTAAACAGTATTGCATTTATTTTTTTCTCAGATATATATGTATTTTTGAATGACCCTCCATCTGAGTTCTTTGCCAGTGTGGGTGTTATAGGGTTTTCTGGAATTCTGGGGCTTTATTTTGCAAAAGGTATGATTCTTATTTATCATTTATTATATTTTAATCATATCACGGTCTTTGACCTTGTCCTGTGTTTGTGTTATTGTTAACTACTGTTTTGGTTCTTTTTCTTCTGTTTTGTCTGGACAGGCAGCACAGTCAAAAGACTGATTTTCCCCACTGGGCTGATGGCTCTCAGCGCCTCCCTGTTCTACCCACAACATGCCGCCACTGTTGCCAGGGCAAGTTTACAGTTCTTTCTGTACAGATGGACAGAGTCTGTTGTTGTTTCTCGGCAGGCCGCTCCAATACAGACAGCAGCAACTGAGGCTTTGAATAATGTAGTATCAACTACTTCACTTGCATACTGGGATATTAACAGCGCTTGCCTGGAGGAAATTCAGTCTGTGAATTGTGTGTTCAGATAGTCAGTGTTCCTTCCTCTTTTTTCCCTGTGCGGCCGTCTATAAGTGTAAAACTAGAAAGTGGAGGGATATTTTGAGATTTTTTCCATGGATAAGATCAGACAATTAAAGTGAATAATGTACTACTCCCTGCCTCACTGGAAGAGCACAGAAAAGTATATGAACACTAAGTTAATGTTTTAATATTTGCACAATTGTTCAACATTCAAAAGTACAACATTTAAAGGGATAGTTCACCCAAAATTGGAACATTTTGTTATCATTTACTCACCCTCATATTATTCCAAACCTGAATGAATTTCTTTCTTCTGTTGAACACAAAAGAAGATATTTGGAAGAATATGGGTAACCAAACAGTTGATGTGCCCCATTGACTTCCATAGTATGGAAAAATACTATGGAAGTCAATGGGGCCCATCAACTGCTTGGTTACGAGATTATTCAAAATCTTCTTTTGTGTTCAGCAGAAGAAAGAAATTCATACAGGTTTGGAACAACATGATGGTAAATTATGACAGATTTTCCATTTTTGGGGGAACAACCCATTTAAATATTAGACTTGATGAGTAATATGACCTGATTTTGTTTTCTCAACGCAAGTGTTTTTGTTTGTTTTTAATAGACCACAAAAGACTACATATTTTCCCGGGGTTCAGAAGGGCGAGTTGTTTTGGAGGACCTGCTGAGAGGGAAGTCACCATTAAAGGACAAAGTGAGGAGAAATCTGATACTTGGCACAGTCTTGTCCTAATTTTTTCCCTCTTCCACAACAGTGCATACAGTCTTGAGCAGGTTCAGTCCAAATGTCTTTAAGGTTGAATTGCCTTTGACTAAATTGTTATGATGCATTCTTGAAACTTTCACAGACATACACTTCCATTCCAAAGATAGGGTTCATGCTGTTTACGCAATGCTATAATTACGGAAGGACAGCACGTGATGTTCTACTCAGAGCCGTTCACATCCTCAGACTTAAAATTATGCATTTCTATGGCAACACTATCAACGGCAATAAGAATCTGAGGTGGCTACGTGGTACAAATTCCCAGTGAACAAGCTGTAATTTACGAGTTCTACGAAGTCTTGTAATTACAGTAATAACAACATGATGTGAAGGCACCTTCAGTCTGATTTTTCAGATGTTTTTGAAAACTAGCCCCTTATGCTTACCAAGTCTGCATTTGATTACAAATACATTTATGCATTTAGCAGATGCTTTTATCCAAAGCGACTTACAACTTGGGGGTACATGAAGCGATTGGTCATGAAGAGTCGAGAAGCGCAATAAGAGCCTGAAATCCTGAGACCGTGTACATTGCTCAGTGTAGCACAGGCTAGAGTAGGGAGGGAAGAAGGAAGAGAAAGTGGAAAGGAAAGTGTGTTTTTTTTAAGTGTTCACGGAAGAGCTGAGTTTTAAGTTGACTTTTGAATGATGTCAATGATTCTGCGTTTCGGATGGTGTTGGGAAGATCGTTCCACCAGCTGGGAACGTTGAATGAAAATGTTCTGGAAAGGGATTTTTTCCCCCTCTTTATGTAATATATGTAGATTCCTCATTCGACCGATCCGCACAGGCACTAATGAGGCATCTACAATATTTCTATGATCGCGCTGGTATTTTGACTTTACTCGCAGGAAGTTATGGTGGTCTGGAGAGCTGATGATATTCGTGATATGAGGTGAAATAATAGCATAAATACCATTTTGTTTCTCGCAGAAACCTATCGTTTCGTGTCTTAAGACATCAATGTGTCATCACGAGCCGCAGGGTTTAATTTGAAGTTGTCTGTGCATGTTTTTTTTACTCTAATAGAATTAGACCCCATTCACCTGCATTATACGACTGATAGACGGCCTGGGGGCAAGCAGAAAAACATCAAATTTTCGGTGAACTATCCCTTTAATTTCTTCTAACAGTTTTGCTGCTTAATATTTATGTGGAAACTTTGAAACATGAATAGACCATTCAAAAGAACAGCATTTATTCGTAATGGAAACATTCAATTTTAACGAGGGAAGTCCAAAATCAATACTGAGACTGTTTTAATGGCACATATTTAGTTGTGGAATGAATTATTTCGCTTCTTTGTAATGGTTTACCCTTTTCTTTACAGGTTGAGAAGACACAGAAAACAGACAGCCAAAAATCAAGTTGAGACAAAGCAGTACATTTTATGAGGAGTTCTTGCTTTGCACCTGGATTGTGTTCTCTTATCAATGCACCGATCAGTTTAGTGGTATTTGCTATATTAATGCATTGACTGTGTTTACCGTGACTGTATATTTGACTTTTCTGTGCATTATATACATTTATTTTAATTTATTTTATAAATGTACACTGCAATAGCAACCATTTGGACCAACCTGAAAAATAATTACCTACCTGACCTGCACTGTGAAATTTCCAGACATTTTTCAGCAACTCTTTTCAGCAACTCTTCAGTAACTTTTAGGTTTTAATGATGGGCCCAATTGTATTTCCAGAGTATTCTACACTAGTGTTGGCATTGCATTCTCTATAGCTCTCCAGTGTCATTAAACAAAGATCAAATTTCAAACTTACATAAGTTTTTATAATCACACACTTGCCATTTCACAAACCACACTGATAAGAGCCATGCAACATTAACTTAGCCTAGTCTGGACACAAAAAAGGGACATTCTGCAAAGTAAAGCACCCTCCAGGATACAATCCATTATCTGTTCATTTACAGCACAGTGCACTAATAAACTTAGTAGTCTACTTTTACCATTATGACTTCCACATTTGCACTTGGAGGAAACCCTGAAGGTGTTATCTTATGCACATAATGAAATACAAATACTTTTTAGATATGTTATTTTATTTTCAATGCATTCAATTAATAAATGACTATTGATAAGATAATCTGACATGCAAACTACAGAATGATTACAAGTATGCCTCTATCTTAAGAGTAAATTGTTAATATGATATATGATATGTCTAAAATATTAAAAGTAATTAAAGTCTTTTTTTTAACTGAGAAATGCCTGTGAGCTATCCCTACTCCCTCCTTGAACACCGGGCCAGCTCACTCTTCGGCAGACATTTTCAGGAGATTCTCCTTATCAATCCTGAAAAGTCGCCATCCCTCCTGCAGCGAGAGGTCGGAAGCCCCGCGTCGCTTGTAAAAGTCGATGGATGCCTTGTTGGACTCGGCCACGATGAAATGCATGCTGCTGCAACGACTCTTCACCGCTGTCTGCAGGAGGAAACAACTCTTTATGGTTCTGTCTAGACGTGTAATGCATAAAAACAACAACCATATAAAGACAGCATAACACTTTAAACATGATCTGTTGTCTATTTTGAGTTTGAAACAAATTGCTTATATTATTTTGTCCGCAATCACAGTTTTGTATGGATTAGTGATAATGCAAGAGATGAAAATGGGTAACTTACATCACTGAGTGTTTTCAGGATTTCAGACCCAATTCCAAAACCTGTGAAGCGTGAAACTAGTCAATGGGATTTAGGAAAGGCATGCAGTTTCATAAGAGACACATTAATCACACACCCTTACCTCTGTACTCTCTCATTACATAAAAATCTTCAAGGTACAGCAGTTTGCCAATCCAAGGGTCATAGGTGAAGTAGTACATGGCAAATCCAATCACAGAATAACCTATAAGTGTGAACACTGGTGTCTTACATAGTTGCATTGCTTGAACATGCTTGTGCATAAATTTGCTTTAAGTATGAATGTTAAACAAGGGATGTAAGAACGCCGTTTTAGGACATTACTTCTGATAAAAACGTTTCAGTCTATTCAGTAGTTCATTAAAGACCGTCTTGGTATTGATGTTTTACCCTCGACTTTCTGATGCTCGGCTGGCACGTCAGCGACCACGCAGTGGTAAAACGGATGGTCTCCGAATCCGTCCTCAAGCAGATCTAAAAACAAAACTGTTGTCACTGCCGGCCAACTATTTGTTAAGGATTTGATATATTGTGTCATCTCACCTTTCTCAGTTAATATAACTTGGTCTTCCATTTCTTCATACTTAGCGAGTTCCTGCAGAAGGTAGGAAAGAAAAAAACGTTTTGGTTGAACATCATGTTCTGTATGCGGTGGGCCTGGGTTTGTTTTCGTGCAGGGTCATATTTGGATACTTTATCAATGTCATGAAACTGTTTTGAAACAATTTAACATTAATATAAACATCAGAATATGTGTGATGATAAGTTTTACTATGATTAATTGGGACAGTACACCAAACAAACGCATTTTAGGGCACTTATGCACTTTTTAAAAGTTTATATTGCCACCCTAAACAGCATTTTTCGAACAAAATATACGTATGTATTATAAACCAGTGTGAAGTCTACCTTTATTAGTCGCAATATGTCAGGCACGTCTTTGGGCTCCGCTTTACGCAAATTAAAATTGGCCATTTTCTTCTTTTACTCTTTTTCCCTTTTCTCACTAGTCCTCTAAATGTGAAGTGAAGGAAAAGTTGTTTCTTCATTCGCTTCCCAGAATATTACCCTCCGCTGTCAAGTTTGGGCTTCTCCTATATGGGACTCGCATGCAGCAGCTGAACCGGCTGTTTTCACCTGTCTTCTGTAAATGTCTTTTGTTTATCAACTCGAGCGGGCATATATTTGCCGGTGGGGGAGGGGTCTGGTTACCATAATAACGTTTTCTCCGATTGCGGACCAATAGCAGTTGTCCATTCGAGATACGCCATGACGCACCGTTATTATTCGCTCATGCTGGCCCATATATAGCTGTGGGACCAAAACACTGTAGAATGTATGTTTTCAAGTGAAATTGCGTTAGTTGGAAGGACATTTCTTTCTAGATTAATCTAGAAGATGTGTAAATTAATCTCAAATGTTTTTAGAACGTTGTTCAACACTTTTATGTATAGTTGAGTACTTTGAAAACTTCTAAAGTATTACGGTAGAAGTTGTACCGTTATTGAGGAAGACGCCTTTTCGTGCGCTTTTAATACGGTAATTACGGTAGTTTAGCCGCTCCTACGTCCTAGGAAGTGAGAATCACAAGAAAGCTGTCATTTCTGCAAGAAGTGCGCTGTTGTATATGCCACGAAACCCTTGCTGTTATACAATAAAGTGGTTAGCCAAGAACAAGGAAGATGCTTTCTCCACGGTGAGTTTTACAATCTTGCGTCACTCATTTGTCGTGTACACAATATTTGTGAGTCATGCTTACTAGTCTGGTCTCTCAAATGGGAGCCTTTTTAACACAGTGTCTTTTGTTAAAGGTTTCATTATTTTGTGACATTACTATTAGTATTATATGAAGTAATGACAGCTTTCTCCAATTTTTTTTGCTTTCTGTAAAGGGTCCTGAAGTCTGCATCGTCCTTAATGTGCAGAGGGTTTTCCATGGGACAAATTTGCCGACAAGGGAAGGCACCTGATATGGCTGAGGGTAATTATGAAAAAAGAATGTTTACACCCAACCAACCAACCCACTCAACACTTTAAACCTTAAACCTTAAACCTAGTCAGTCCCAATCAATTAAATATTGTCAGTGAGTGTACTAGTTATCAGGCTGAACTACATTGATCCCAAATGGGGTGATTTTTGATGTGGCTTTTTTTTCTTTTGGATCATAACGTCAATGACATCATAAAGTGTCCCACTGTGTGGTGTTCCTGACCCATTTTTATGTCTCAACAGGAAACACATTTTTACTTGTGAGCAATGGTAAAATTGAAGAACATTTACTCTCTTTGATATGCTCAGACTCTCTTTCGCATGTGGCTTAATAAACACTGTCCTGCTGTTATCTCATGGTACATGTGCATTGCATGTAGTTCTTTGTACTTTGACATCTAGTGTTTTTCCTTTTCAAATGCCTTCGCCTTTAAATGCCATGTGAGCATCCTGTTCATGCAGACTAGTCTTGGTTCCTCTCTAATACATTCTTTCTGCTCACTAGTACTTTCTGTCTCCATATTATGTTATTTGATGATACAGACTCTGCTATGCTTTCCAATCCAAAACTACTATTAAAGGGTTAGTTCACCCAAAAATGAAAATTCTGTCATTAATTACTCAACTTCATGTCGTTTCAAACCAGTAAGACCTTCGTTCATCTTCGGAACATAAATTAAGATTTTTTTTTTAGAGCTTTCTGACCCCTCCATAGACAGCAATTTAATTACCACTTCCAAGGCCCAGAAAGGTAAAATAGTCCATGTGACTCCAGTGGTTCAGCCTGAAT
The DNA here is from genome assembly GCA_023566225.1 of Romanogobio albipinnatus. Taxonomy (NCBI): domain Eukaryota; kingdom Metazoa; phylum Chordata; class Actinopteri; order Cypriniformes; family Gobionidae; genus Romanogobio; species Romanogobio albipinnatus. The sequence goes on along the minus strand of CM042260.1, from coordinate 26,273,361 downwards.
TTTATGAAGCGTCGAGAATACTTTTTGTGAGCAAAAAATAAACAAAAATATGGAATTTATTCAACAATTTCTTCACATCTGTGTCAATCTCTTATGCTGTTGACGTAGTAAATACAGTGCAGAGTTACGTCAGAGCTACGCCAGAACGCCAGCTTACCATTGGCCGATGCTGTTCACGTGAGCACCACGACGCATGTGTGTGATGCTGAGACAGGAGCTGCGCAACGTAAAGTGAGTTGGAGACTGACACAGACGTGAAGAAATTGTTGAATAAAATTGTTATTTTAGTTTTTTTTTTGCGCACAAAAAGTATTTTTGTCGCTTCATAAAATTAAGGTTGAACCACTGGAGTCACATGGACTATTTTAACGATGTCTTTACCTTTCTGGGCCTTGAAAGTGTTAATTAAATAGCTGTCTATGGAGGGGTCAGAGAGCTCTTGGATTTCATCAAAAATCTCTTAATTTGTGTTCCGAAAATGAACGATGGTCTTACGGATTTGGAACGACATGAGGGTGAGTTATAAATGATAGAATTTTCATTTTTGGTTGAACTAACCCTTTAAATACATATACAGTATGTGATGTCTCAGTGCTTCATTTTGTTCCTCCTTATTTTCACAGTTCGTAACAGGCTGAGGGAGATAGTTGGAGCATCTACCAACTGGAAGTATGTTATGTTATTCCTATTGCAGAATTGAACAAGTCTTTGTTATTTGTGACCACTTTAAATCAAATGTTTTATTTTGTCCATTGCATTGTACAGAGACCATAAGCAAGCATTAGCTGAGCGTATGTCACTAAGCCAGTATCTTGCTCAGAGTCAGGATGAACTGCCTGCAAAGACAATGAAAGACAGTGCAATCGAGGCTCACCTTCCTCTGGGTACCCAGCCTGCCTTGAGAGAGAAATATCTCAACTATCACAACAGTGTCAGGTACTTAAAGGCAGGTTATACAAATAGTGGCATTCAGATAATAACCAACTTGACAACCAACCTTTTTTGAATATGCTTTTCTGATCTGAGTACATTTACATTTGCCCAAATGCCTTTTTCTCAACAGGTTTGGAAGGATTTTGGAGGACTTGGACAGTTTAGCAGGTAATACATTTTAAATATAAAGGTTACAAAAGGGGGGTTCTCTTACGAGAGGTTCTCTCGTATTGCGTAAGTTCCTTACGCTACGGGAAAGTATTCTTTCTTCGAGATTTCTGAAAAACCCAAAATTATCCTTAATTTTGTAACATTGTCAACGCAGTGCGGCAGCCTGGCAGACCATAGCAGGCTATTCCAGCGTGCTATTGGCTGCTCTGCTGGCAACTGCAGCAGCCTATCGGTGAGCCCGCGTGACGTGGCGACCAATGAGGGCGCTTCGCGCCCACCTGGCTTCATTTGCCTACAGGTGGGGCGTGGCCACGTGTATATAAGCAGGGCTCACGGGCTGCATATTCGATTTTCTTTTCTTCAGCGAAGCCCTTCGCATCGCTGGATCTGGAACCCGCCGCCGTGATCGTGCAGACGAGCAAGCAGAGGACAGCGCCTGGAGAAGCCGGCAGCATCGCGCCACCTTCAGCCATCCGTGCCTGCTCTGCTATCCGGCAGCATTATATCCTTTCATTGCACGTGTTCTCGCCGTTGCGTCACACGTTTCATAAAAGAGCACGAGCGTTTTTATCAAAACGCCTCGTTCCACCTGCGGCTCGTGCCACGTGCAGCTCAGCACCAGAGACCGCCATGTGTCTGCGCTCTCTGTCTGGGCCGTGACCACGCCGCCGCCGCACTCCTCGCGGGCGAATGCCCCGAGTGTGAGGAACTCTCTATGTCGACCCTGCGGGCTCGACTCGAGCAGTTTTATGACGACATCACTCCGCTGTTCCCCCCCTCTGTTCAAGCCGCGCCACCGCGCCGCTTACAAGAGATGGTTGAAATGAACGGTCTCGGAGCGAGCCTCCTCCCCCTCTGTTCAAGCCGCGCCGCTTACAAGGGATGGTAGGAATGAACGGTCTCGGAGCGAGCCTTCTCCCCCTCTATTCAAGCCGCGCCACCGCGCCGCTTTCAAGGGATGGTAGGAATGAACGGTCTCGGAGCGAGCCTCCTCCCCCTCTGTTCAAGCCGCGCCACCGCGCCGCTTGCAAGGGATGGTAGAAATGAACGGTCTCGGAGCGAGCCTCCTCCCCCCTCTGTTCATGCCGCGCTGATGCGCCGCTTATATACAAGGGATGGCAGAAATGCACGATCCTGCAGCTCTCTTTACGTTACAAGAGAGCTGTTCCACCCTCGCGCACATTTTTCAGTCCCCTCATGAGTTCAGGCGACTGGAATTGTTCATATTGCTGTACACGAGCCTGTTAAGACACGCACGCCAGCAAACATACGCCGTCATAAGACATGACGCTGACATATGCTCTCCAACGAACCCGCACTCCCCCCTCTTGGACCGCGCAGATTGCGCCGTTCACAAGGAATGTGAATGCGCTCGGTCACGAGCACGTTCAGCGCGCACGTGCGCGCGCCGCACTCACCGGGAAATTAACAGAGGGTGTTTTCGTCCCGCTGTGGCCGGACGAACCGCCATTCTCTAGCATTTCTCAGCCCCCTCTCTAGTTCAGGCGGCTGGAAATATTACTATTGCAGTAACGAGCCTGTCTTTTATGCACGCACGACTGCCAACAAGCACGAGGACGTACTGCTGTATGCTCGCGCTAACTGAACGCTATTGTGTCCCTCCCGGTAGCACAGTGGCAAAATCAGCGGCTGAAACGCCGGAGACCCGAGTTCGAGCCCAGCTCTCGCGGAAGATAAAAATGTTTTACTGTCCGCTTCCCCGGGCTCGCGGCCAGCTCTTCTTACATACAGAAAGCTAACTCGCACCACGTGGTGCTCGAGTATTTTTGGACGTCTATACATAAGGAGAGAAAAGACGGTTAAGTCCCGCTGCGGCCGGACCACCGTTAAAACTCTGTTTTTCCTGTCAGTCCCCACTCCTGTGGCTACTGCAGATGTTTTCCACGCAGCCTACGAGCCGGCGAACTCGCCCTCTCGCCTGTTTCCAACTGTAGCCCCTCCAAAGTCCTCCTAGCAGAGGGGGGAAGCGACGGTTAAGTCCCGCCGTGGTCGGACCACAGTCAAAACTCTTCTTCCTGTCAGCCCCCACTCCTGTGGCTGCTGCAGATGGCTCTCACGCAGCAAACGAGCCGGCAAAACTGCCCTCTCGCCTGTCTACAACCGCCGTTTTTATGACGAACCAGAGAAATCACGAAGTTGCCTTTTTTCTGGTTGCACGGCTCACGCCGTATGTGTTTTCAAATGCAGTAAACGTGCCCACTTTTGTGTTCACCCCTGCACCCAAGCACCACAAATCCCGTGTCTCTCACTCACATAAAGCGGCCACCGGCCGCTCGAGTGCTAGAGTTAGGTCACGTGTCCGCTTATTTGCGCCCACGCCTAATCACCACACGCGCTGTCACACAGCCACTCTTAACCGGTCATGTTCCACGCGTAAGAGTTGTGCCCGCTCAAACGCGCTCACACATTTTCGCGAACATTCTGCCCCCGGCGCCATGCGCCGCGCCACACACCATTTGTTCTCAGCCCAAGGTGGCCGGAACGACGAGTGTAAGGCCACACACAAGCCACTCCCTGCTCGAAGCGGCAGAGATACAGTGTGTAGGGCGGCCAGCCATCGCGAGCGATCGGCTGGCCCACAGCACAGAGAGCGCGCGCACTGCGCCCGCCCCTCCTATACAGGCCGTCGAACCCGCAAAGCGCTGCGTTTCGAGCCCGGAGGCCGTTCTATCCCGTGTGGCACACGCGAGAGCGTGGGAAGCCATTCCAGGTGTATCAGAATGGGTGCTGAAAACAGTGAAGCACGGCTACACTCTGCAGTTCGCTCGCCGCCCTCCGCGCTTCTGTGCGCGTACGGAGACGAGAGTGAGCGAGGAAGTAGCACATCTACTTCGAGCGGAGATAGCCACACTGCTGTGCGAAGGGGCTATAGAACCGGTTCCCCATTCTATGAGCGAGTCAGGCTTTTACAGCCGGTATTTTCTCGTGCCAAAAAGGGTTGGGTCGCTCAGACCGATTCTGGATCTGAGGCGTCTGAACAAAGCTCTTATGAGAAGATCGTTCAAGATGCTCACGACCAAGCAGATCCTCGCGCATATTCGCCCGAGAGACTGGCTAATCTCCCTAGATTTGAAAGACGCATATTTTCAAATCAAGATAACGCCGCGTCACAGGCCATTCTTACGATTCGCCTTCGACGGCCAGGCTTATCAATACACCGTCCTTCCGTTCGGCCTGTCACTAGCACCCCGTACATTTACGAAGTGCATGGACGCGGGCCTCGCTCCCCTGAGAGGTCGAGGGATGCGAGTGTTGAACTATCTGGACGATTGGCTCATCCTGGCGCAGTCAGAGGCCGAGCTCCTCGCCCACAGGGCAATGCTGCTCAGCCATCTGGACAGCCTGGGGCTCACGGTCAATTGGACCAAGAGCTCATTAGTGCCCACGCAATCAACCTCATTTCTGGGTTTGAATCTGGACACTGTGGCAATGTCAGCCCGCCTGTCACCCCAACGCGCGCGCCAAGTTCGGCGCATGGATGCGTACTTCCGGCCGGGCAAAATCGCACCTCTCAAGCTCTTTCAGAGGATGCTGGGACGTATGGCCTCAGCTGCAGCTGTGCTCCAGCTGGGCTTAATGCGCATGCGCCCGCCGCAATGCTGGTTAAACGCCCGAGTGCCTCACAGAGCCTGGGCGTCCGGAGGCTTCAGGATCAGAGTGACTCAGGGCTGCGTTTCAGCCCTAGAGCCCTGGTTAGTAGCCGACTGGTACCAGCGGGGAGTGACGATGGGAGCCATCTCACACCGCAAGGTCATCTCGACGGACGCCTCCACCACGGGTTGGGGCGCCGTTTTCGAGGGCAGATCGGCCTCGGGCCTCTGGTCGAGCGGGGAAAAGCTCCTACACATAAACTGTTTGGAGATGATAGCGGTAGAGAACGCGCTCAAGCAGTTTCTCCCGCTTATACGAGGACACCACGTGTTGGTCCGGTCGGACAATACCACAGTGGTGCCCTATGTGAACCGGCAGGGCGGTGTCAGGTCCAGGTGTCTGGGCAATCTGACAGAACGCCTGCTCGTGTGGGCACACAGCTCGCTGCGCTCGCTGAGAGCTGCGCACGTACCGGGCCACCTCAATGTGGGCCCGGACAAGCTGTCCAGGGGCCTCATTCTCCCAGGAGAATGGTCCCTGCACCCTCAGACAGTCCAGCTGGTATGGCGCCTATTCGGCAGAGCGGAGCTCGACCTCTTTGCAACAAAAGAGAACGCCCGCTGCCCGAGGTTTCTGTCCAAAAGCGAGGATGCGCTGTCCCAACCTTGGCCCAGCCTCCCGCTGTATGCTTTCCCGCCGATTTCCCTATTGCCCCAGGTCATAGCGAAAATCAGGGAGACGCGCCGCCTGGTGCTCCTTATAGCGCCGCGCTGGGAGAACCAGATTTGGTACCCAGAGCTGGTGAAGCTGTCGCACTCACCCCCCTGGCCAGTTCCGCTGAGAGCAGACCTCCTCTCTCAAGCAGGAGGGTCAGTTTGGCATCCCCATCCAGAGCGTTGGTCTCTGCATGTATGGGTGACCAACGGATACCCGTTGACCTGCCCGAAGGGGTTATGAACACGATTTCACACTCTAGAGCCCCCTCGACGAGGCGGTTATATAGTTCTAAGTGGTCGGTGTTCACTGAGTGGTGTGTTTCCAAGGGGTCCAGCGGGTGCTCTCCTTCCTCCAAGAGCTTTTGGAACTGGGCAGGTCCCCTTCCACGCTCAAAGTGTATGTGGCGGCTATAGCAGCGTTCGCTCAGACGACGCTAGGTAGCACGCTAGGAAGGAACGAGCTCATCATCCGTTTCCTCAGAGGAGCCAGACGGATGAATCCCCCGCGGCCCCCATCGGTTCCTATATGGGATCTGGCCTTGGTCCTAGAGGCCCTGAAGGCCCATCCTTTTGAACCGCTCGAGACTGTGGAACCAAGGTTCCTTTCGCTAAAAACCGCGTTCCTGATAGCTCTGGCTTCAGTGAAACGCGTGGGGGATCTACACGCGCTCTCAGTGAGCCCGACGTGTATGGAGTTCGGTCCTAATGACTCTAAGGTCATTCTCAGACCGAGGCATGGTTATGTCCCCAAAGCGATTGGCACTCCCTTCAGGGCGCAGATTATCTCCCTCTCGGCTCTGCCAGCATCCGACGAGGGGGACGGTGGCAATATCCTCTGCCCTGTCAGGGCATTGAGGGTTTATGTCACACGCTCCGCCGCCTTCAGGCGTTCTGAGCAGCTATTTGTTTCGTTTGGTGGGCGCACTAAAGGTCTCGCCTCCTCGAAACAGACCCTTTCCAGGTGGATAGTGGACGCGATTGCAACTGCATACGCTTCCAAACACCTGCAGTGCCCGCTAGGTGTCAGAGCACACTCCACCAGAGGCATGGCCTCTTCGTGGGCTTGGGCCAGAGGGATTTCCATCCACGATATCTGTATGGCGGCAGGCTGGGCCTCCCCGTCTACGTTCGTGAGATTTTACAATCTGGAAGTTCCTGCCTTACAGGCGAAAGTGTTACCAGTTCAATAGGGCTGTTGGTCCTGCCCAGTGATTCTGCGCAGACATAGCTCACATACTGGTAGTAAGTTCGGTACTAGGCTCATGTGAATTTGAAGGAGACCGGCGGTGCCGTTTCCTCATTTACGAGACGAGCTGTTGTGAGTTTGAAGGTGACCGGCGGTGCCGTTACCTCACTCATATAACAAAATATTGTGAATTTGAAGGCGACCGGCGTTGCCGTTCCCTCATTCATGAGACAAGGTGTGGTGAATTTGAAGGAGACCGGCAGGTGCCGTTCCCTCATTCATGGGACAGGGTGTTGTAACCACCCGTCAGTTCGAATGAAGTGTCTGTAGATGTGGTGGCCCGTTTTCCTTACCGGCCACCCTGCCCGAGCAGTGTTATGGTCCCCGGTTCCCTGGGATACATATGCTGTACGCGAGGCGCGCACGGCGTTGACAATATGTTCCCGTAGCGTAAGGAACTTACGCAATACGAGAGAACCTCTCGTAAGAGAACGATACTCGGTTACTTAACGTAACCTCGGTTCTCTCTAGAAGAGGGAACGAGTATTGCGTTCCTTGCCGTGCGCCCCGCGGGCTTTTACGCTTCAGAACTACGAAAACCGAATATGCAGCCCGTGAGCCCTGCTTATATACACGTGGCCACGCCCCACCTGTAGGCAAATGAAGCCAGGTGGGCGCGAAGCGCCCTCATTGGTCGCCACGTCACGCGGGCTCACCGATAGGCTGCTGCAGTTGCCAGCAGAGCAGCCAATAGCACGCTGGAATAGCCTGCTATGGTCTGCCAGGCTGCCGCACTGCGTTGACAATGTTACAAAATTAAGGATCATTTTGGGTTTTTCAGAAATCTCGAAGAAAGAATACTTTCCCGTAGCGTAAGGAACTTACGCAATACTCGTTCCCTCTTCTAGAGAGAACCGAGGCTACGTTAAGTAACCGAGTATCGTTTTCACAGTGATGCCATGGTTCCCCAAAAGAACCTTTCAGTGAACAGTTCTTAAAAGAACCATTTTGTCTCAGTGTGAACATTTTAATAATCTAAAGAACCTATTTGCACTATAAAAAAACCTTTTGTGCAATGGAAAGATTAAAAGTATCATCTTAAATAGTGAAATAAAATTCCTTTCTTGATGTGCGTTGTTCACTCTCTTGACTCTTATTTGAAGGAAAAATACAATAGTTTTTTTCATGCTGTCTGCAACGTACTTCGAGTGTGTGTGATGCACGGTTCGTGTTCGGTTCATTGTGTTTGTTGATAGAGACGTTTTGCGACCCCTGAGGGACGTATCATTCCGGTTGCCATTTCCCCAAACGCTTTCAAAACAATCCCTCACATGTACTCATGGGGGAGCCGAAGCTCATTAAATATGCAAAGCTTATCCAATCATAGCAGTGGGCGTTTACTTCCAAGTCTTCAGTGCCCCAAAAAAACAAGCGTTTCTTGAGAGAGGCTCAAAACCAGGCCATAAAATAGCCTTTTACTTGTTCATTATGATGTTTTTGAATGTAAAAACCACACAAATGTCAAGTAGACCTCAGACCAGTTCATGACACCTTTAAGAAATGAGAAACAGTTTGGCCCAACAGTGAAAAAGCGTCTATTGATGCCATTGCAGAAATTGTATTTTTAAGAGTGAGCTGTAGATGAGTACAGATGTATGGGCTGATCATAACTCACTCTGTTTTATCACATACCGTCTCATTCTTGTCTCCTTAGTGCTCATCTGTTACTCTCACACATGGAATAAGGAGCTGAAAAGATCTCCATTGTCTATTGTCACCGCTCTAGTGGACAAGATCGGTATTGCCTCTTGAATAAAAGTCTTATAAATAGTTTTAGGCTTTTTGTTTTGTTTAAATAATATATATTTTTATTGTTTCACAGACATGAGAAAAAACATAATCTACCCAGACTGTGACATCAAGTTCACAGGTCACGTGACATGGGTTGGCAAAACCTCAATAGAAGCTAAAATGCACATGTCTCAGGTAAATCTGTCTTTTTTATGAAACATATATGTTATATTTTGCACATAAAACCATTAAAATAAAATGTTTTCTCAGTATCACAATGGGGCTTACACCGATGTATTAGATGCCACGTTTGTAATGGTGGCTCGAGATCCTGAAAACAAAAGGTAATGTTAAATAATTTGGTACCATCGACATGTTTATGATTTATGTCTGCAAATTAAAGCATGGGTTATGTACTGTTTATCCAGGGCAGCTTTTATAAACCCGTTGATACCAGAAGGACCGGAAGAAGAGGCCATTTTTCAACAGGGTGAAAGTGAGTAGCACTTTTGTGTGTTTGCAATCGCAATTGCCCCTTCAACTTGAAACATATAGAGTAAGACTGATGGTCTTTATATTGATCAGTTAACAAGAAGAGGCGTGTGGAGCTGAGCACAGCCTCTCTTCTTAAAGTGGCCCCTACAGCTGAGGAGAGGACTCTCATTCACAACCTGTTCCTCAACACTCTAGACACACGGTGAGATTTATTATCAATACACAAATAAATCATAAATCTCTATGCCTTTATTTTTTATGGTCATTTTTCAAGAATGGTTACCTTTTCCCTATAGAACTGTTAGCTTTCGGGGTCGGATTTTACCGCCTAACTCAATGTGGATGGAAGATGCCAAAATGAAAGGGCTTGAGATTTGCCACCCACAAGTGAGCAAAAACTTTTTGCAATACTTGACTGATGAAATGAGTAGGCAACCTTGGTGTAATAGTTTTTAATTATTTGCTTTATTCTTTGCATTATACAGGAAAGAAATATCTTTAACCGGATTTTTGGTGGGTTTTTGATGAGGAAGGCCTATGAGCTTGGTTGGGCCAATGCTTGTGCATTTGGGTAAGAGGATTCCACATTGTTATTTACTGAATATTTCGAAGTCTTTCATTTCTTCACATGGCTGTATTTGTGTCTTTCAGTGGATGCAGACCCACGCTGGTGGCTGTAGATGACATCTTATTTCGGAAGCCAGTAGAAATCGGCTCTTTGCTATTGCTTTCTTCACAGGTTTCTAAGTTCTTTAATATCATTAGTTTTGTAGCCAATTGTTCTCTTTTTCGTACTTCAGACTAAGATTGTTGATAATACTCTGCTGTCAGGTTTGTTACACAGAAGGAATGCACATCCAGGTCAGGGTACACACAGAGGTGCTTGACCCATTGACCCGGCAGCACAGCACTACCAATGTGTTTCATTTCACTTTTCGTGTTGAGAAGGATATCCCAGCTGTTGTACCACAGAGCTATGGAGGTCAGATATATATATATATATATTATTATATACGAATATTGTTACATTTATATTTTAATAGATTTATTTGTAACTTGATATCGTTGTCATTTGCAGAGTCTATGCTTTACCTGGATGGAAAGAGGCACTTTGATGAGACGATAAGGACCCAAAATTGAGCAAGATGGGATGAGATTCTTGCCAAATCTGCAGTGAAGGTCTCACTGTATTTACATGACAATTTGTATGGGTGGACTCAGCTTTTATTATTTGTTCTGTTCATTTATATTTATATATTTTATTACTCGCTGAATTTTTAGGTTAATGTAAAATAAATGTTTTTACAATTTTAAGCTTACATTGGGAGAGGACATTTTAGGAAATGGTCTGTTTAGGGGTGTTTTTTTTATGCAGGAATATCTCAATTGTTGTACTGTTGCTTCCTGTTTAGTCATTGAAACCTATAACACCATGTTTTATTGGCACTACAATGACATTTATAAAGAGAGAGGACTTTAAAGACTCTTCAACCAAGTGATTTGGTTGTACAGGTGCAATTGACCTGTTATAGTGTTACTGATCTGAACACTGCCGGAGTGAATTATGAACAACTGGTCCCTTGGAAAAGGAGATGTATGCACAAACTCTAAGAATAAATCCAGTCTTCCTTCCTTGAAAAGGAAACAAGAAGATCCTAAACTGGAGATCAAATAACTCCAAAAACCTTACCTTACACATCTGTCCTAGAGCACAGTGTGTCTAAGAATCAGGTTTTGCCATTAAATCTGCACATTTCAGAATGCTGACAATTTGAATAATATTTAAAAAAAATCAGTATTATGATTGTAAATGCTACAAAAAACCATGGGAATTTGTGAAAAATGGAAGTGTGGCCCTGTAATAGACTCTGTAAGATGTTAACATGTACAAATCTAATATGGAAGTTAACATGATGCCTTTCATGTACACACTACCTGTGCCAGAATGACCGAAAACTGACAAATTAATGCATGCCTTTCCAATGTTTTCATTCACAATACCTATATATATATATATATATATATATATATATATATATATATATATATATATATAATATATATATATAATATATATATATATAGCATCATATTGTCATTTTTCAAACTTATCAATATTTTATGCATTTGTATAAGTATGTTAAATGTTTGTTTCTTATGGACTGTCGTAACAACACAAAACCTTAAATATGTTTATCTACATCTGTATTGCCTTATATCTCAGAGATGTGTTCTCTTGATTCATTTATTCCATAAACTAAAGTGTCCAATAACAGGTGGATTACTGAAGAGAGTAATATTTGGCTGGTCATGTGATCTCAATAATGGTCCCCGTGAGGCGACCCGCTCCATGTAAATAAAATACAACTGTATTGGGGTACTGATGACTGTGGTCTTTATCTCATGTGAATGTCTCATTTAAACATATTTTTTTGCACAATTCAAAATTAACAGGAAAATGCCACTGAACGATAAAGCGCTGTACAACTACTGCCACCGAGGGACCAACGCGTGAAATTGCAAGTGATTAATAGCCAGCCATTACGTCATGACAGAATTATATTTGGTCATGTTGAGACAGTGAGTAACTTTTTTCCTGCGAAAATTGTTACACTGAGTAGCGCTCGATGATCTATTTTAAAACTTTATAAACAATTATGGACGTAACTACGTTAGAAACTGGACCGTTGTGTGTGTTTGTTCGTTAAAAGTTAACAAAAAAATACGATCGAGAAGTAAAAGAAAAACTATATCTGCAACTACTAATCTGATTGAAAAAAGTTCCTGCTGTTCTAAAAGTGGTGACTGAAGAACAAAAACATGTCGTGTCCACGGTGAGTGTTACATCTGTAACTTCTTACTCGTATTTACACTACTTGTTTCTAGTTTTTTTTTCCTGCTTTAGTTGACGCATGGCTTTACCCTTTGCGGATCTCCTCGTGCCTCTTTTTTCATGGCAGCTCACTAATTTTATATAGGGTCCTGAAGTCTGCAGTGTCCTTCACGTGCAGGAAGTTTTCCATGGATCAAATATCCCGACAAGGAAAGGCACCGGATATGGTTGAAGGTAACTGAACAGGAATACACTATAGTCGGAGTACAACATGTTCCTTCCTGGATCAACATTCCAATCAACCATCACATTTGAGTGACAGGTTCACAGTTTATGTCAAGTTTAGACTTACAAACATGGTTAGTTGCTTCTACATCAGTGTTGTTCACCCATCATTTCCCTGAGTTTTTATAGGCAGGGTTAGGACAACATTTTCAGACAGGAATGTTGTTCCAGGATCAACAAAATATGTTGATCCAAGAATGTCTTACTTCACGGTGACCACTAGTCATCTCTGATTTGTAGTAGTACATTTTGAATATGTTTTATTGTAGAAATATATAGCAGACTTTTTAGAAGTATGCATGTTTACTTTACTCTTTTTTTACTTTATTATTTTACATAATAAAAAAAAGCCTAAATAAAGAGCTAACGTTAGACAGTGTTCAGTGAAAGTCTGATGATGTCAACGTGATAATTTTAATATTTTATTTTGAAATTTGAATATTTAGAATTTTTTGTTATACCGGTTTCTGTCATTTTATCCAACAACATAGGGCATTTTAAAGTGAGACAAAACAACTTATGGCTCAAAACATCACAAAATTCATCAAATCCATTGCTAATACACAGAAAAAAGGTGTTAAAGTTGTACCTTTAGGGGTACAACAGCTTGACGCTGGGACAGTACCCTTAAAAGGTCATCTTTGTACCTTTTTACTAATACTACATATACGCACCTTAAGGTATTACTTTGAACCTTTTTGTGGTAAAAAAAGGTACAAATATGTCCTTTTAAGGGAACTGCCCCAGCGACAAGCTGTTGTACCCCTAAAGGTACAATTTTGACACCTTTTTTTCTCTGTGTGGTTAGGCTTTTGATGTTTTTCCACCAGCAATTGTATTATTCCCCCCCCCCCCCTCTTTTTAAGCAATGGTAGACAATTTAATTTCCCTGCATATTTTCCCTTTTATTCATTCTGTATGCATTTTTCTCTTTGTATGCGGCTGCCCTCCTGCTGTTATTTTAAGATATACATATGCATGTAGTCCTTAGTACATGTGATGTTTTTCATTTTTGAAATGCCTTTCCCTTTCGTGACCTTATACCTTGGCTTTAATTAGCAGCCTGTTGAAGCAGTCTTGTTTTGATTCCTGTCTTTTGCATCCTGTTTTGCCATATGTGTGTCCATTAACTGCATTTTTTCCCTTTAGCTTTATTTTCTTAAGAGTTTTGACCAACGAAACAGGCAACATAATGCAATTGTCATAATATTGGCCTTAAATTATTCAACTCTAGTGTAAAGCACTAATACCAAAAAGGCTAACCAATGTCTATTATTAAAATACATTTTAATGTTTTTTATTTATTCACAGTTCGCAACAGGCTGAGAGAGATAGTCGGCGGATCTACCAACTGGCAGTATGTTACTGATGTAACATTATTGCAATCATCACACATTATACTGAAATAAGCAAATCAGTTCGAAATGCAGCTGGACAAACATGCATTTTCTCCATTACATACAGGGACCATCAGCAAGTATTGGCCGAGCGTGTGTCACTAAGCCAGTATCTTGTTCAGAGTCAGGATGAACTGCCTGCAAAGACAATGAAAGACAGTGCAATCGAGGCTCACCTTCCTCTGGGTACCCAGCCTGCCTTGAGAGAGAAATATCTCAACTCTCACAACGCTGTCAGGTACTAAAAGACCATCACTATGCACATGCAGTATGCTTATTAGTTGCTGGTTGCTTGTATATGTAAAAAACACCTAGTGTGATTTGAATCTTTATGTATAATATATCTTTTTCTGATCACCGCTTTTTTCTCTACAGGTTTGGTCGGATTTTGGAGGACTTGGACTGTTTAGGAGGTACTACAGATATATGCTGTAATAACTCGCATACACAGATAGGGTATCACACGCTGTCTCATTCTTGTCTCCTTAGTGCTCATCTGTTACTCTCACACATGGAATGAGGGGCTACAAAAATCTCCACTGTCTATTGTCACCGCTCTAGTGGACAAGATCGGTATTGCATCTCATTTATTCGCACAGATGCAGATACAGATTTCACAAAGTACATGTTCCTGTAAACAACCAAAGATGTTGATCCTGGAACAACATTTCTGTCAGAAAATTTAGTCTTAACCCTATCCGTGCCCCTAAACCTAACCCTACCCATAACTTATCCCCTAAAATCAGAGGGAAATAATAGGTGAACAACACTGACGGAGTAGAAGCACCTAGTTGTATTCCTAAGCTTGTAAACTTGTCCCTCAAATCGGATTGGTTGATTGGAATGTGATCAACAATGATTTTGATCAAGGAACATGTACTTGGTGAAATAATATTCGCCCTGCATAAACAGCTAGTTAATTGTATTGTCACTCAAGTTGATTTAATGTTAAATTAAATACATGTATTCATACTTTATTTATTTTTTTATAAATAATAACTCATTCATATGCTATTGCTACTATGTCTCAGACATGAGACAAAACATCATCTACCCAGACTATGACATCAAGTTCACAGGTCACGTGACATGGGTTGGCAAAACCTCAATAGAAGCTAAAATGCACATGTCTCAGGTATTTTTAAAAAAATTTAGTAAATATGTATTCTCTGTGCACTGTATAGTATGATTAGAGTTTGTATCAAACTAAAATAAACTTTTCTCAGTACCAAGATGGTGCGTACACAGATGTATTAGATGCCACATTTGTAATGGTGGCTCGAGATCCTGAAAATAAAAGGTATCACAGCTCAATGATATGATCAACATGTCAAAAATTGATATGCGTTGTCAGTGAGTTCATGCATATATTCTTTCCTTAGGGCAGCTTTTGTAAACCCACTCAAACCAGAGGGCCCGAATGAAGAGGCAATTTTTCGACAGGGTGAAAGTGAGTACATTTTATTTCCGACCCAGAAGCCTTCAAAAAATGTTGTTTGAAAATGTAGTTGGTTTTAGCTTCTGAATTAATTACCAAATCTATATTGATCAGTTAACAAGAAGAGGCGTGTGGAGCTGAGCACAGCCTCTCTTCTTAAAGTAGCTCCTACAGCTGAGGAGAGGACTCTCATTCACAACCTGTTCCTCAACACTCTAGACACACGGTGAGATTTATTATCAATACACAAATATATATTGTGTATATATAAATATATACTCTATGCCTTTATTTTCACAATGGGTATTAATTAAAAAGATTTCTTCGTTTCCTGTAGACGTGCGAGTTTCCGTAGTCGTATTCTACCACCAAATTCGGTGTGGATGGAAGATGCCAAACTGAAAGGGCTTGAAATTTGCCATCCACAGGTAAGAAAATCTGTATTTTTAGATGCATTTCTTGAAATAACTTTTAAATTTCAATTTTAACAGTTCCTAGTTCCCTTTTAGTCTGTCACGTTTGACGTATGTCGGACGTACCGACGAATTGGGATCACTTCTAGGAGCCCCTATCAGCTTCGAGCTATATAGAACCGGCCAATGAACAATTGGCGTGCGAGATTTGCATTTCGCGCTCCGCCCCGCGCCGCGGGTATAAACAGGAAGCGAGAGCGAATGCACACTGTCATTCACTTCGGAGCTGAACGGCGTTTGAAGAGGACTCTCGAGTTATCGAGTGGAAAGCTGCTATCAGCAAACAACGAGTTATTGAGAAGACCGGAGATCGGGGAGAACACGTGTTGGAGAGACAGCACATTTCAGCGGGATCGCGGTGCTCACTGCTGCCTCTGAGGAAAAGAGGAAAAAACTTTAGAGGAAAAAACTGCTGTTTTCACAGCAACCTGTTGGTTGGGCATTTTTCCTGTTTGAGTACAGGCACGGGCTGCACTAAACCCTGTGCGCTGTCACGTTTCCCCCTGAGTGCTTCAGCACAGAGAGCGTTTCCTCACAAAAAGAGTACACGGGTGACGCTGCGTCTTTTCCAAAATGTCATTCCACCCATGCGTTTCTGGATTCGGTCGTTCCCTGGTGCCCGCTGGTCACAATCGCTGTCTCACGTGTTTGGGCAAACAGCACGCTGAGGCGGCGTTTGTGGATAGTTCATGTTCCCACTGCGGGAACATGACTATCTCGGAACTAAGGTCAAGACTCACCTACCTCCGGGAAGGCGGAGTCCCCTTACCCATCCCACGATCTAGTTCTATTCCTAACCAGAATAGACCTATTTCTTCGGATGGCCAGGGTGACCTGAGGATTACGTTTAGGGCACACCCGCCGAGCCATAAGCAGACGGAGGCCATCAAGCACATCTTGCCCCGGTGGCCCGCTGCTGCCTCCACCCAGCCGCCGGTGGCTGAACCTCTGCCTGCTCGTCGCCGAGGACGTCCGCCTACCGCCGCCTCCGCCCCCGCCAAGGCACCGCAGCAGCCTACACCCATCCGGCCGTGGGAAGGACGTCCAGCCTGCTCAGGCTGCTGCCAAGCAAGGTGGCAAGCGCCGTCGGAAGAGACCCTGAGACGGGCCGCCCAGAGATGGAGGAAACTGCTCTCCAGGAGATGGTTGCAGCACCACTCCTTCCCCCAGAGGAGGGCCGGGGGAGAATCCTTTGTTCATTAATTTCTGTTCCGCCACTGGCCACAGTGCCAGCAGTACCCAAAACCTCAATAAAAGAGCAGTTTCCGATATCTCTGGGTGCCAAGAGAGTGCGCTTGGCGGTGGTCGACGCTCCCATGCCTCGCCACCCTCAGGTGCCTCTCCCTTCGCCAGCAGGGGACGCCGGCTGTGGGGACGCACTCAGGCGGCCTCCCCACACTCGCACGCCCCCTCAGCGGACGCAGGTAGATCCCACTCCGGGCCGCTCCCATGCCGTCCGGGTCGGACCCTGCATTCAGCCTCGCTGGGATCCTGGCTAGCACTCCCCAGCCCGGCGTGGTGGCTCCTCCGTACCATCAGACTCGGCTATGCGATTCAGTTCACCTGGCGTCCCCTCAAGTTCAGGGGCATTCACTTCACGACAGTAGCGAAGGAGAACGCCCCCGTGCTCCGGGCGGAGATCGCTGTCCTACTGGCGAAGGACGCAATAGAGCCGGTCCCTCCAGCCGATATGAGGTCCGGGTTCTACAGCCCGTACTTCATTGTACCCAAGAAAGGCAGCGGGTTACGGCTGATCTTGGATCTGCAATTCTTGAACCAGTCCCTTCACAGGCTGCCGTTCAGAATGTTAACGCAGAAACGCATCTTCAGGTGCATCCGTCCCCAAGATTGGTTTGCAGCGATCGACCTGAAGGACGCGTACTTTCATGTCTCGATTCTCCCTCAACACAGGCCCTTTCTGTGCTTTGCGTTCGAGGGGCGGGCATATCAGTACCGTGTCTTACCCTTCGGCCTGTCCCTGTCGCCCGCGTCTTTACGAAGGTCGCGGAGGCGGTCATTGCTCCCATGAGAGAGAGTGGTGTTCGCATTCTCAACTATCTCGACGACTGGCTGATCCTTGCCCAGTCGCGGGAGCAGCTGTGCAAACACAGGGACATGGTGCTCAGTCACCTCAGCCAGTTGGGACTTCGGGTCAACTGGGAGAAGAGCAAACTCTGTCCAACACAGAGGATCTCTTTTCTCGGTATGGAGATAGACTCGGTCACCATGACAGAGCGCCTCACCGAGGAGCGCGTCCAGTCAGTGTTGAACTGCTTGAATTCGTTCAGAGGCAGGATAGCGGCACCACTGAAACACTTTCAGAGGCTCCTGGGGCATATGGCATCCGCAGCCGCAGTAACGCCATTGGGATTCCTTCATATGAGACCGCTTCAATGCTGGCTAAACGATCGAGTCCCGAGATGGGCGTGGCACAGCGGTTCCCTCCGCGTCCAAGTGACTCCGAGGTGCCGCCAAACCTTCAGCCCGTGGTCAGACCCTTCGTTTCTACGGACGGGAATTCCCTTAGAACAAGTGTCCAGGCATTCTGTTGTCTCCACGGATGCCTCATCCACCGGCTGGGGTGCCATGTACAACGGGCTTGCAGTTTCGGGTCTGTGGACGGGGCCTCAACTGCAATGGCATATCAATTGCCTCGAGTTGTTAGCAGTTCGTCTTGCACTCAGCCGCTTCACAGTTCCGCTCAGAGGCAAGCACGTTCTGGTCCGTACGGACAACACTGCGGCCGTTGCGTACATCAACAAACAGGGTGGTCTAGGCTCCCGTCGCATGTCACAACTCGCCGCCATCTCCTCTTATGGAGTCAGAAGCATCTGAGGTCGCTTCGTGCCATTCACATTCCGGGCCTGCTCAATCGTGTAGCCGACGAGCTCTCACGACAGCCAGTGCTCCCGGGAGAGTGGCGACTCCATCCCCAGGCGGTCCAGCTGATATGGAGTCGTTTCGGGGCCGCACAGGTAGACCTGTTTGCCTCCCCAGAGACGACCCATTGCCAGTGGTTTTATTCCCTGACCGAGGGGAGTCTCTGCTCGGATGCCCTGGCATACAGCTGGCCCCGAGGCCTACGCAAATATGCGTTTTCCCCAGTGAGCCTTCTTGCACAGACACTGTGCAAGGTCAGGGAGGACGAGGAGCAAGTCCTGTTGGTCGCTCCGTATTGGCCCAACCGGACTTGGTTCCCGGAACTAGTGCTCCTCGCGACAGCACCTCCTTGTGGTTTGGTCCCTGGACGGGACGCGGAGGTTCTAGGTGACCTACCGCAAGCGGAAGTTGACACCATCACTACGAGGCGCATCTATGTGTTGGAGTGGAACCTGTTCATCGATTGGTGCTCTTCTCGCCGAGAAGACCCCCGAAGATGTTCGATCAGGTCCGTGCTTTCCTTTCTACAAGATGGGTTGGAGCGAAGGCTGTCTCCCTCCACCCTCAAAGTCTATGTTGCCGCTATCGCCGCTAATCATGAGCTAGTAGATGGAAAATCTCTAGGTAAGCATGATCTGATCATCAGGTTCCCTCTGTACCCTCTTGGGACTTGTCTCTGGTGCTAACCGCACTGCAGAGAACGCCCTTTGAGCCTTTGCAGTCAGCAGAGTTGAAAATCTTGTCGTTAAAGACAATACTCCTGACTGCGTTGGCCTCCATCAAGAGGGTTGGAGTCCTGCAGGCATTTTCGGTCGACGAATCGTGCCCGGTAACTCATGTAATCATGAGACCCCGGCCTGGATATGTACCCAAGGTTCCCACTACTCCCTTCCGGGACCAGGTGGTGAGCCTGCAAGCGCTGCCTTCAGAGGAGGCAGACCCAGCCCTAGCTTTTCTCTGTCCCGTCCGTGCTCTCCGGACTTACGTGGACAGAACGCAAAGCATCAGGACCTCAGAGCAGCTCTTCGTCTGTTACGGAGGACAGCAGAAGGGAAAGGCTGTCTCCAAGCAGAGGATGGCCCACTGGATAGTGGATGCCATCGTCTTGGCGTAAGAATCCCAAGACGT
Source organism: Romanogobio albipinnatus (assembly GCA_023566225.1). NCBI lineage: Eukaryota > Metazoa > Chordata > Actinopteri > Cypriniformes > Gobionidae > Romanogobio > Romanogobio albipinnatus. The sequence continues at coordinate 26,254,023 of CM042260.1, read as the reverse complement.
GCCTTGCCCGCTCGGGTTAAGAGCCGACTCCACTAGGGGTGGTGCTTCTTCCTGGGCACTGGCTCGTGGCGCCTCGCTGACAGATATTTGCAGAGCTGCGGGCTGGGCGACACCTAACACGTTCGCTAGATTCTATAGCCTCCGTGTAGAGCTGGTATCTTCCTGTGTGCTTACTTCCCATAGTCGGTAACACCGAAGTGCCCGTTCTTGTGTCGGCTTGCTGCGCCATTCCCCTCCATATGGACCGGATACGTGCGCTAATCGCTCCAGTTGAGTTCCCCAGAATGGTGAACCCTGTTGAGTCCTCCGTTACCCTCGGCAGTCAGATGTGGCGGAGCGTCCGACGCCAGGTCTGACACTCGTATGCATTGGTGGAACGAGTGTTAGGCTGGGTTCCATATGTTGTGACCCCCACGGCGGTCCCATGTGTGTATTCTTCCACGGTACAGCTCTCTACGGCAAGCCTGTGTCTTTCCCTTGGCAGAGCTCCTCTGCCATCTCAGGGAGATTTAGTCCCCCGCCTCTAATTCGCCGGGGCCACCCTTGGGACTTCCGTATGTTGTGCTGCCCACGGCCAGCCCATACGTGTATTCTCCACATGGTAACTCCCTCCGGGCATGATGTGGTTTCCGCAGCGGCCTCCACGGGCACGCTTTCCCAGCGTTATCCAATAAAGTCAGCTGAATGGGTCTTGCGGAACAGCAGCTTTTTGACTCTCCCTGTGTGAATTTCCCTGCCCGCTAACAGACGGGGTCTGAGGGGCTCATCGCTGGGCACTGGAAGTGGTAGTAACTATGGCGTTTTCCAAAGGGATCCCAATTCATCGGTACGTCCGACGTGCGTCGAACGTGACCAACTGAAAGGGAACGTTTCGGTTACGTATGGTAACCCTCGTTCCCTGAAGGAGGGAACGGAGACGTACGTCCCGTCGCCACAGTTGCTGTACCATTACTGCATGGCCGAGTCACTAAGTTCGGCTCCTCAGTGAAAAACAGCGTGCATTCGCTCTCGCTTCCTGTTTATACCCGCGGGGCGGAGCGCGAGATGCAAATCTCGCACGCCAATTGTTCATTGGCCGGGTCTATATAGCTCGAAGCTGATAGGGGCTCCCAGAAGTGATCCCAATTCGTCGGTACGTCCGACGTACGTCTCCGTTTCCTCCTTCAGGGAACGAGGGTTACCATACGTAACCGAGACGTTTTGTTTCGAGGTCTCCTACAATAGGTTTACATGCATCCAAGGTCAAAAGACATAAAATACATTGCAGCATCACCTCTTTTCTCACATTGTCTGAAATGGTTCAATAAAGGATTCAGTCTCTCTAAACCCCTCCTTTCTGAGAGTCTTCTCTGCTTTGATCGGTCAGATGGCCCTGTCTGTTGTAATTGGTCTACCACTTACAGCACAAGTCAGAAACGAAACGGCCATTACCATATCAGAATTTCAGCTCTTGTTTACGCAGTGATATGAATAGTAATTATGCCTCTAGTTGTATCATATAAATTTCTTCTCTACATGTTGACCAATGAACCAATTCTCTTCCAGGCCTCGGCTACAACTACAGTGTTTGAGGGCTTGTCAAAGTAGACGTTCGCAGGCAGCAAATGAAGACCACAGGCAGTTATTATGCAAATTTGTTGCAAACCTACTACATACACCGATCAGGCATGACATTATGACCACTGACAGGTGAAGTGAATAACACAGATTAACTCATCATCACAGCACATCACAGTTAGTGGGTGGGATATATTAAGCAGCAAGTGAACATTTTGTCCTCAAAGTTTGTGTTTAGAAGCAGTCAAGTTTGACAAGGGGCAAATTGTGATGTCTAGACGACTGGGTTAGAGCATCTCCAAAACTGCAGCTCTTGTGGGGTGTTAATGGTCTACAGTGGTCAGGATCTATCAAAAGTGGTCCAAGAAAGGAACAGTGGTGAACCGACGACAGGGTCATGGGTGGCCAAGGCTCATTGATGCACGTGGGGAGCAAAGGCTGGCCTGTGTGGTCCAATCAAACAGACGAGCTACTGTAGTTCAAATTGCTCAAGAAGTTAATGCTAGTTCTGATAGAAGGGTGTCAGAATACACAGTGCATCACAGTTTGTTGCTTATGGAGCTGCATGGCCGCAGACCAGTCAGGGTGCCCATGCTGACCCCTGTCCACTGCTGAAAGCGGCAACAGTGGGCACGTGAGCATCAGAACTGGACGACGGAGCAATAGAAGAAGGTGGCCAGGTCTGATGAATCACATTTTCTTTTACATCACGTGGATGGCGTGTGCGTTGCTTACTTGGGGAACGCATGGCACCAGGATGCACTATGGGAAGAAGGCCAGCTGGCAGAGGCTGTGTGATGCTTTGGGAAATGTTCTGCTGGGAAACCTTGGGTCCTGCCATCCATGTGGATGTTACTTTGACAAATACCACCTACTACCTAAGCATTGTTGCAGACCATGTACACCCTTTCATGGAAACAGTATTCCCTGGTGGTTGTGACCTCTTTCAGCAGGATAATGCGCCCTGCCACAAAGCAAAAATGGCTCAAGAACAGTTCGAGGAGCACAACAACGAGTTTGAGGTGTTGACTTGGCCTCCAAATTCCCCAGATCTCAATCCAATCGAGGATCAGTGGGATGTGCTGAACAAACAAGTCTGATCCATGCAGGCCCCACCTTGCAAATTACAAGACTTAAAGGATCTGCTGCTCACATATTGGTGCCAAATACCACAGCACACCTTCAGGGGTCTAGTGGAGTCCATGACTCGACAGGTCAGGGCTGTTTTGGCAGCAAAAGTGGGACCAACACAATATTAGGTCATAATGTTATGCCTGATCGGTGTAGGTTCATAGAGGAAGTAAGACTGGAATTACTGACGACTCATTTCAGGCAGTTCAGAATCAGTTCTTTTGGGCGACAATAACTCTTTGATTTATTAAATTTTGCAGACTTTTTACATTCACAAACCGCTATATTACACATTACATGAAAGGTAATATCCAAAAAATCAAAATAGGGGACATTTTAAATATTATTTATACATGTGAATTGAATTTGTTCTTTGTACAGGAAAGAAATATCTTCAACCGGATATTTGGTGGTTTTCTGATGAGAAAGGCCTATGAGCTTGGTCGGGCCAATGCTTGTGCATTTGCGTAAGTGGAAAACAACGTGTTAAATAGTGACAATGTTATTCACTCTTCACATGGCTGTATTTGTGTCTTTCAGTGGATGTAGACCAACCGTGGTGGCTGTAGATGACATCTTATTTCGTAAGCCAGTAGAAATCGGATCCTTGCTCATGCTGTCTTCTCAGGTTAGTAACTTTTGCTGTTTCAGCTTATTTAAATATCATTCACACTAACAACACTGTGATATCTTAATCAGGTTTGTTACACAGAAGGGATGTACATCCAGGTCAGGATTCACACAGAGGTGCTTGACCCATTGACCCGGCAGCACAGCACCACCAATGTGTTTCATTTCACTTTTCGTGTTGAGAAGGATATCCCAGCTGTTGTACCACAGAGCTATGGAGGTGAAAAATATTTTATTTATATAAATTATTTTATTATAAATAAATATATTTCTAATTATTTTTAATTACAATATTTTATGTAATAAAATATAGCAAGGACAGTGTGTAGAGAAGATTTATACAGACAATAATATTTTATTTTCCATTTAAAATATTATTTGCAACAAATAATTTGTCATCTTCAGAGTCTATGCTGTACCTGGATGGAAAGAGGCACTTTGATGAGACGATGAGGAACCAGAGTTGAGGATTATGGGATGTGCTGATGGGATGCAACATCCATCACTACAGTTAAATGAGTGTGTGTATGTAAATTCTGCTTTTTTTTTTTTCTAAATGTCTACTCTATAGCTGTTACATGCAAGTATTTAATAAATTCAGCAATCGCTAATTTAATGTGTGTTTATAATTTTCTGAAGCATTTTTAATGACATGTTGTTAAAAAGGTGAGATATAATTGTGAATAACTCGCTGACTATACAATGTGTGATACAAAAACAACCGTCCAAGTAGCTGCGCTGATAATCCTTGTTATCCGCCATTTTGTCATACAAACACAGGCATTGGCTGCATCCGAAATCGCTTACTTTCCTGTACTTACTGTCAGCACTGACTTAAGTTTGGTCTCATTTTAAAGTGTTTAAAATTTTAAAAAGTGAAACAATTTTTTTATATATATAGAGGTTTAAGTTTATGAAAGTGATTTATGAACATTATTTTATATAAAATATATATTTTATGAAACATGTTGAACTGTTAAAACTGCTAGAAATAAATCTAAACAAGTTGTGTTCCAAATATGAGGTTGATATCTCAAAAAATAAGCATTCAGTAAGATTCTGTTTGGGCGCTGTGCCAAATTTTCCCCATTAGTCATCACACAATTGTTTTTATTATAGACATTCAAACTACACTCTGCATAATGCTACATAATGTATCCGATTGGCTCTATAATATGCATAAGCAGATACCAGGAATAAAGTGGGTATTTGCTTTATAGGTCAAACCTGAAAAAAGGGCACCATCTGGTAAAAAATATTAAAACTACATTTTGAAGCCTTGCCAACAGAATGAGCACCTATTAACAAAGATTGCATCATTTTATAGTAATATGGCGCTGGGATTAAAATGGCATTTTAATGGGTTTCAATGAGGAACATTTTGTCCAAAAGGTCCTAAGTGGAACTATTTTGTGTACCTAGTGCAAAACAGATTTGTTAAAGGAAATGGGGTGAAATAGTAAAATTCCAATAAAAATACACACATGTGCCATAATTAATGCAATTGGCATTATCACAGGCAAAAATATCAAAAAACTAAACTGAAAAAGACAAAAATGTCCATAAGGATGCACAAGGGTTTAGTTTAAAAAATAAAATAAAAAAGTGAGGGGGCATGTAATTAGCAGTGTATTTGGCAACACCGTAAAGGTTTGCAATGGGGGATTTCATATGCGTTTAAAACATGGCAACCCAGATATTCTCGCGTTATTTCTGCGGTGGGTGGTGTTGAGACGGCATGGCAGCGGTGGTGCTGAAGCATTGTTGGAGAGGACTTTTGCTGAATTCGGGTAATGGAGCTGTCCGCGTTGTCAGACCGAAGGTTTTGGAGGGTTCGTACTACTAAACTAACAAGCTACAATTAGGTATAAAACAAGCAAACTACGCTTGTTACAAATTAAGGGGGTGTGGTATCAGGACGCCTTGGGGGAGTGGAACTCGCTGCATAACTTTACATTATAGAGTGATATTTAATCTATCACTCTATCATCTTAATCGTTCACTCTATCTATCACTCTATCATCTAACTAATCGTTCACTCTCTCTCTCTCTCTCTCTCTCTCTCTCTCTCTCTCTCTCTCTCTCTCTCTCTCTCTCTATATATATATATATATATATATATATATATATATATATATATATATTTAAATATCACTCTATCATCTAAGTAATCGTTCACTCTATCATCTAATCGTTCACTCTATCTATCTATCTATCTATCTATCTATCTATCTATCTATCTATCTATCTATCATCTAACTAATCTATCTATCTATCTATCTATCTATCTATCTATCTATCTATCTATCTATCTATCTATCATCTAACTAATCTATCTATCTATCTATCTATCTATCATCTAACTAATCTATCTATCTATCATCTAACTAATCTATCTATCTATCTATCTATCTATCTATCTATCTATCTATCTATCTTCTGATAGACTGTATTAACTTCAAAACAGTCAACATTTAAACTACTTTAAACTGAAAATTGTAAACTTTTTAAAAAACGTTTTCAAACTTTCTGGTCAACTTCCAAAGCCAACTTAAAGTTTGTCTCGACAAACTTTTTAATCTAGTTTAATCTATTCTACTTCTTCAAAAATGTAAAAGTCAAACAATGATGGGCCATAAGATTTCTCTCAAAGACTATTCTATGTCAATAAAAGGCTTTTCTTTTGAAACTTCCTTAACTTCATTCCTTTAAAAAAAAAAAATAAGTGTGTGTGTGTGTGTGTGTGTGTGTGTGTGTGTGTGTGTGTGTGTGTGTGTGTGTGTGTGTGTGTGTGTGTGTGTGTGTGTGTGTGTGTGTGTGTGTGTGTGTGTGTGTGTGTGTGTGTGTGTGTGTGTGTGTGTGTGTGTGTGGTATGCTATGCATGCACACACATTATATAAACACAACTTTTTATGTTAGATGCATTTATTCAATTTGACCGCACTAATTTTAAACTAGAAAACAGTTTTAAATTGTAATAATATTTTGCTTATATTTACAGAATTTTTAAGTCTTAAATCTCACTGACCCTAAACTCTTGAACGGTCACGAAATGTAGATATATGAAGTCTAAAGCCACATACTGCTGTGTTTATTTGCAGGAGTTAGACAGAAATCTACGGTACAGTACATATCACGGCCAGATCAACCAAAGCTGGCCTATCGTAGAGTGAAGGGAAAGAGTCCTGGTGTTGTGTTCCTGCCTGGATATGGATCCAATATGAGTGGACAGAAGGCAGAGGCCATGGAGGAGTTCTGCAGATCTCTAGGCCATGGCTACCTGAGGTTTGTGTCTGATGTTCACAATCACAAATATGTGCAAAAAGGTCTGAGACTTCATGTAAATAATAATAATAACATACTGCTTTAGAATTTAGAAAAATAAAACAAAACATAAATGTTATAATGTAAAACTTAACATTCTGTTCTATTTCAAGGTCACTAATCAATTAAGTACATTTGTGCCATTGATCATGTGACCTTTTGTACAGATGGTCAGATTTCTTTTTAGTCTCATTGGCTCATTCTCAAATCATGCTAGAGAACATGATCATCAGAGTATACATTCATTTTTTTTTCAGTTCTTGCAGCCCAAGTCAAATACTAAGGCATTCTGTATTTCATATTCTTTCTGAATTCAATATTCATATTACATTTTTCAGATCAAATTATTATGCTAATATAATTTGTGATAAAACAGTTAAAGTCATGATGAAACAAAAGTAGTGACAGATCTTTTCTTCTGTATTGTGATGTATATCTGAGTGTAATGGATTATCGGAAAAGAAACATTTGGACAGGGACTTGGTTCTATGCAAAGGTTGTTGATTCAAGTTTGGCATGGTCGTTGCACTCAAAAGTGGAGTCAGATGAATGCGACCTTGCAGGGGCGGCGTTTAAACGGACTTTGAAAGTCCTGCATAGCTCACCAGAAATAAGTTTGTTGTTTACACCATGACATTATGAAGAAACACGTGTTCAAAAAAATGAGGTTGTCTGACTGCAAAAGATGTCTCAATTTTGGACCCCTCTTTTACATGTTGCATAATTTGGATGAAATGGAAAAACTGTTGAATTCCTCTAGGTAAAAGTTTAAAATCATTTCAAAACTCAAATCATTTTACTTGGATTTACAGGTTTGATTACTCTGGTCATGGAGCTTCTGAAGGTGTATTTTCAGAAGGCACCATTGGAACCTGGAAAAAAGATGTCCTGTTCATGTTAGATGAACTTGCAGAAGGTCCTCAGGTAAGGCTACAAAGATTGTCTTGATGCTATTGCTAAACATTGAAGTGACATGAAGACCCAGTACGGTAACCCATACTCGGAATTTGTTCTCTGCATTTAACCCATCCAAATTAGTGCACATACATTATAGGAGTAGTCAAGTGAATACACACACTGCAAACTATGGAGAAACACATCTGGAGCAGTGAGCAGCCATTCACTGTGGAGATTGGGGTTTAGGTGCCTTGCTCATGGGCACCTCAGTGTTTCCTGCTAGTATTGAGAATCAAACCTGACTCTCTATAACCATTAGGCCACAAATGCCCCATGAGACATGAGTCAATAATTAGGGCCAGCTGAAGAATTGGCACCTTTTGCATTTTTTAGAAGACTTTTTACAAATTTAAAAATAATTCCTATAAATTAAAATACATCTGCTATTTTCCATTTTGGAATAATCATGCTCAGTGTTTTGCCTTAAAGGGATAGTTCACCCCAAAAAAATAAAATTATCCAATGATTTACTCATCCTCAAGCCTTCCTAGGTGTATATTTGTCTTACAAAAGCGCATCAATTTACTTCAGAAGGCCTTTACGAACCTACTGGAGCCGTATGGATTACTTTTATGATGGATGGATGCACTTTTGGCCTTCAAAATCTGATCCCCCATTCACTGGTATTATAAAGCTTGGAAGAGCCAGGATATTTTTTTATATAACTCTGTTTGTATATGTCTGAAAGAAGGATGCCATATACACCTAGGATGGCTTGAGGGTGAGTAAATCATGGGGTCGTTTTCATTTTAGGCTGAACTATCCCTTTAATTCTTAATTCATTTTAAAGAGTGACCACTAGAGGTCACTCATGTTTTTAATTATGGAATTGAATGCTAGTTTTGACTGTAAGTACTGTAGTATGTTGTCTCTTAGATTCTTGTTGGCTCCAGTATGGGTGGCTGGCTGATGCTTTTGGCTGCTATTGCTCGCCCAGAGAAGACAAAGGCATTGGTGGGCATTTCCACAGCTGCAGATCATTTCGTTACTGCCTTTAAGACACTTCCTATAGAGGTGAGATGCAACTGAAGTAGTTTGACATGTTTTCGTGTTCAAAAAACATCACATTAAATGTCTGAAATGTTGGGGTGTTGATATTGTTGATGTTATTCAGGTGAGAAAAGAGTGTGAGGACAAGGGTTCATGGACGATCCCCACAAAAAGTAACGAAGAGGGCATGTACACTGTGAGTATAGACTTCCTGCGTGAGGCGGAGAACCACTGCATCCTACAGAGCCCCATCCCCATCACCTGCCCTGTTCGTCTCATTCACGGCCTGAAAGATGAGGACGTGCCCTGGCACATCTCCATGCAAGTGGCCGAGCGTGTGCTGAGCCCCGACGTGGACATCATTCTACGGCGCCACGGCCAGCACCGTATGGCTGAAAAAGATGATATCAAGCTCATTGTCTACACCATCGATGACCTCATAGACAAACTTACCACCATGGTGTGAACCACCGTTTGGGATTAGGTTACCAAGCAACTAGCCTTAAGACCCTCTCCCACTTGCTTTTGCCAAACACTCGCTTCCTGTTTTGTCTTGCAAGACAAGAACAATGGAAAGAGTGAACTGTGGGAGGACAAAATCTTTCTTTTATATGTTTACTCAGTGCAATGCTGTGCCATAAAAACCTTTAAGGTAAAGCTGCTGTTTGTCTAGCACAAGGTTTGTCTAGATCTCCTGTGCCTTTTTTAACCATTTTCAAACTGTTTTATGGAAATAAAGCCTCTGTATACCAATACACAGTATTTTGATGTAAATATCAGTGTTTACTGTATTCCTTTAATTCCTTTGAAGAATATTCCAGTTTCAGGGCAAGTTAAAGGGATAGTTCACCCAAACATGAAAACATGTTGGTTCTTTCTTCTGCTGAACACAAAATATGTTTTTTTTAAATGTTGGTAATCAGGCAGTTGACGGCACCCATTGACTTCCAATCAGCCTGTATTTCGGTCTTTTGACGTAGGCCACAACAACTTCGCCAGGCTTTTCGGTACCTGGCCAGACCCATCCAGTCTCTGCCGATGTCTTGTCTGAGCGAGTCTGCCATCAGGTTGCGACCGAGTAGTTTTCCATAGTATTTTTATTTTTTTACTATGGAAGTCAAGGGGTGTCGTCAACTGTCTGATTGCCAACATTTTTAAAAATATATTTGTGTTCGGCAGAAGAACTAAACTAATACAGGTCTGGGACAACTTGAGGGTGAGGAAGTAATGAAAACTCAATTTTTGGGTGAACTGTCCCTTTAAGCTCAGTTGACCGCACATAATTTAAAAATTAATTTAATCTGATCCATTGATTAAAACAGTGGATCCGGTCATAGTATTGTTTTGGGCGTTATGGCATTGTGTGTCATTGCATACAACTCTGCAAAGTATTTTTCTCTCTCTTCCACTAACATCATTTTTTGCATCTAGTCACAAGATGGAAAAGTTGTATGCAATGACAACACAATGCCATAAACACCAAAATGACAATAAAAATTGTAATATTGAAACAGTGAGTATTTTAAAGTTTACGAACTGGCCCTATTCATTTCCATTATACGTCACTGTAACCCAGAATTTTCTTTTTAAGAAAATAATTCTACAAGTGGAAATTCACTTTTGTGGTAATCAACATTATAATAGAAGATCGTTGCAATTATTCAACTATTCTTTAGAATTATTTGGAACATGCAGACGCAAAAAAAACTGCCACAGGTTTAGCCCAAAGGAGTTTTAAATCAAACTGTAAATCAAACAATCATGCAAATCAAACTGACCTTTTAATTCTCCCTCGCCCCCTGCACTCCTTGTTTGTTTGGAGGACGTATTGGGCCACTGCTCCACAAACTGCTTGGTTGTTTATTAACATGCAGGATTAGTGTTGGACTGTGTTCAATGAGCCAGGGTTCTTTTTTACCCCCATCCCAAACGATGAGCTTGTTTTTTTTTAACAATCAGACTGACCTTTCTATATCAGTTGGTTGTCAGAGGGCCCTTAACTGAAATGGCACCAAGCAGTTTAAGCATGGTGAATCAATTAAACATGAATTGCATGATTCATTCAGGTGTCATTTAAACAGTAATTGCATTATAGAAGAACCTTCTTGAATTGTATAAAATGCCTTATACATTGATATGTTCACTTTCAAAATATGTATAAAGTACTATGTAAGAAACGAATTATGTGTTTAAAGGTTTAAATTCCTCAGTTTACTCACTTATTGGCCTACTTTTATAAGTAAAATGAGATTTGAATCATGCTTAAAGATTTCAGTAGTAATTTCAGTAAGACTTTTCCTGTTTATCACGTGCTGCTTAAGTCGCCCCCCAACCCCCCCTCCCCATTTTTTTAAAATCTCGCATTATGAAAACGCATTTATTTTTTAAATACGTGAAGTGACTTAAGTGAAGTACAATAAGGAGTCGTACCCGATAAATAGTTTGTAGACTTATTAGTGTTGCATTTGTTTGAACAGTCCGTCCTTTTTGCTATTCCAGATGAGCTCATGAATGTTAATTAAATGAGGCCTACGCTACTTGGTAACTTTCCACCAGCGTCAGATACGTAGGCTAATTAATATTCATTAGCCAAGCCTCCTCCATAGTAGGATTCTGCATTCGGACAGTGAGCTCGGAGCCACGCCCCATCCCCGTCTCCATGGATGTTTCAGTCCAGCATCTCTGAGCAGTGACCACAGGAAGGATTTGACCTCGCTGCGCCAGAGGACGACACGCACATCTCCTTTCAGTAAGTAAAACGTTATCCGTGGCAAAATTCTTTGTATGTGGGCATGGCTATAAGCGCATTATAGGCTATAATTATCAGTAGGATAGTTGTTTAAATCTAATAGTTTCAAACTAATTTGGGCTAAACCTGCGCAGACAGTCTGCACGCTCTACATAATTATAAATAATATAATGCATGCAATGATCTTCTGTTATAAAGTTCGAAATAGGTTTAAAATGAAATGTATTTAGATTTTTTTTTTAAGTCACACATGGAAGCAAGCATGGACCACACCCCGGTCAATATTACCCCTTACCAGTTCGTGATGGTAATATATATATACCAAAAATTATTCAGACACCAGATATAATGTTTTACTAGTGGGTGCAGGACACTATAGTTAATTTATGTAAATTGTGACATATTATACACAAAAATTCTTCATACAGTGGACTAACAGTAAAATTGATAAAAATGTGGGACCAAAATTATTCAGACACTTTGACCTGACCATGTTTTGATTAAGTGTTTTTTCTTTCATTGCTAATGCGACCTTTTACACCACAGACTGAACTAAATTAAGCATTGCTTGGTCATTGGTTTACATAAATTGGTATTATTTAATTGTGTACTTATTTAACAGCTGATTGGTTGATTGTAATCCATTGCATACCTTTCTATCAAAGTTATCTGACATTATCCAGATGAATATGTTGTCATATTTTATTACCATTTTTCGAAACTATGGTGAATAAACTGATAGTGTGAGAAAATGTTGACGGTGTATGATTAAAATTTGGTTTGAATGTATGTATGTATGTATGTATGTATGTATGTATATATATATATATATATATATATATATATATATATATATATATATATATATATATATATATATATATATATATATATATATATATATGTATGTATATGTGTGTGTGTGTGTGTGTGTGTGTGTGTGTGTGTGTGTGTGTGTGTGTGTGTGTGTGTGTGTGTGTGTGTGTGTGTATATTAGTATACAATAAAATGTAAACAATACAGGACAGTTAATATTCACAAAGACTTTTTATAGATAAAGGGGAAATTATGTTATCTCTCTCTCTTTGTAGCACAGGTTCAGCTAGTGTCTCTTTATATATACTGGGAATTATTCAACTTAAGTGACCAATGGCGAACCGAGGACCAAGTTATGGACTGAGCCGTGAGGTGCAGGAGAAGATCGAGCAGAAATATGACCCAGAGCTGGAATCTCGACTGGTGGACTGGATTGTTGCTCAGTGCGGAGGAAATGTTGAAAAACCACAGCCGGGGAGACAAAACTTTCAGAACTGGTTAATGGATGGCACTGTGAGTAAATATCAGTTTGACAATATCCCACCGGCATGATTCTGTTCATCTTTTATTTACCTTTATCGCCCATGTCTGCAGGTCCTCTGTCGACTCATTAACAGTTTGTATCCGCGTGGTAAGGAGCCTATTAAGAAGATCCCAGAGACACAGATGGCCTTTAAGCAGATGGAAAAGATCTCCCAGTTCCTTCAGGCAACTGAAGCCTATGGAGTAATCACCACAGACATTTTTCAGACAGTAGACTTGTGGGAAGGTACAGTAAAATTTGTTTCGACAGCACATCTCGATCAACGGAATTAGCTTGTAAAAGCATGCAGCTGTAGCAAATTAAAATAGGAGTTTCAATAGTTTTGAAGGCAATGCTTTCTGGGGTGATGTACTGTAGCATGCAAGTTGCGTTCTTGGTTTGTAGCCAAAGTCACTTCAGTGATTGTTGGTTCCCTTGGTTAAAGGAAAAGACATGGCAGCCGTCCAGAGAACTCTAATGGCGCTGGGTAGCGTGGCTGTTACAAAAGACGATGGACATTACCGAGGTAACCGGGACTGGTTTCACAGGTGAGCAAATTTGCTGCCAGACTAATTCATAATGGTGCGTCAAGTCCTGTCTGGTTGGACTTGTGAATAGATTTTGTTGTGTCTCAGTGCCATGTGAACTCTTTTTGATCTTGTGTGACAGGAAATCTCAAGGCACCCGTCGAGAGTTTTCTGAGGAGCAGATGCGTCAGGGTCAGAATCTGATTGGCTTACAGATGGGCAGTAACCGTGGGGCATCTCAGGCAGGCATGACTGGTTACGGCATGCATCGGCAGATTATGTGAAGCTATACAAGTGCCAGGCAACCAGCCTAAAACACCCAGAAGACCTTAAACCCCCCTCACCTTACCCTTACCAAGCAGTGTTCTTTGATGGTGGCATCAGATCTAAGGGGTTTGAAGACATTAGAGCATGCTAGATATATTTATTTTATGTTTGGTTTGCTCAGCTTGTGATAAAATGTATTTATTTAATGTATGCATATAGTGATAGCGATTCTTAAAGTTTCATCTAAACAAGTCAAAACAACTGCCTTATCAAACACTGTGTTGATATACCAAATAACAGACAGCAACTGTTACAGTTTACTAGTTTACATAGTGTTTGAATGTACAGTAAAGGACAACGGTTTGCCCTTGCGGATACTGTATTGCACCTGTTGTTATTTTAATAAGCTCTTTTGCTGTTTTAATAGCAAAAAGGAAAGAAATTACATAATAGAACAATGAAAAATGTCAATTCACATACTAACCAGAAGTACTGTATACAGATTAATAAGAGTCAATACATGTATAAATATATTTGTTTGTGTTGTCCATTGTTGTTGTGTTAACATCCCATGTCAGTTTCAAAATAAGCTTGTTTTTGGTGACCATGTTTGATCCAAATGTTTAATAAATTGATAACTTAACATGATTGGTAAATGTGTTCTTGTTTTCATTAAAATAATATTTCACATTTTAAACCTAATGAATATTGTACAATATTTTAAGTATTAATAGTTTTTACAAGAGTCATCTTGAATTGTTTATAGGCTCTTTATATCTCTTTACAGATTTAAAACATTATTAATGTTACGTTATATGTTTTTTTATTATCAAGATATTGCTTTCTAGTTTATCATAAGCAATAAAATGTGGTTTCTAAAGAATGAAGGTGCGGTCACAATTTGGTGGGCGATAAAAACTACATTTTCAACAGTAACGATGCAGCAGTCACTTTCAAATTAAGCAGCTTTCTTTTCATAAATGCTGCAAATTTGTGTGACCAACTTGAACACGAGCGAAATCTGCTTGGGAAACTTTTTTGCCCACACATTTTGAATTGTTTCTCATAATTGATTTAGTTTTTTTGCAACATTGTCTTATTGCAAGTTTATACCCCGCAATTTTGACTCTTTCTTCGTAATTGCAAGTACACATCTTACAATTCTGACTTTTTTTGCAATTGCATCATCTTATTGCAAGTTTATATCCCGCAATTTTGATATATAAACTTGAAATTGCGAGTTATAACGCCCAATTCTGAGAAAAAAGTAAACTCACTAATCTGAATTTTTTTGAAAATGTATATCTCGCAATTTTGGCTAGTTTCTCACGAGTTTATATTCCACAATTCTGACCTTTTTCTTGCAAATGCGACATTATCTTATTGCAATTTTATATCCCCTAATTTTGACTTTTTTCTCGCAATTGCTAGTTTATATCTCACAATTCTGACTTTTTCCTCAAAATTGTGAGCTATAAACCCACAGTTGCGAGTTATAACATCTACTGCTGAGAAAAATGTAAGCTCACAATTCTGACATTTTTATCGCAATTCGACTTTTTTCTCTCTCGCAATTGCAACATTATCTTATTGCAAGTTTATATCCCCGAATTTTGACTTTTTTCTTGCAATTGCGAGTTGATATCTCACAATTCTGGCCTTTTTCTTGCAATTGCGAAATTATCTTAATGCAATTTTATATCCCGCAATTTTGACTTCTTTCTCGCAATTGCGAGTTTATATCTCACAATTCTGACATTTTTATCGCAATTGCAAGTTTACATCTCGCAATTCTGACTTTTTTTCTCTCGCAATTGCGACATTATCTTATTGCAAGTTTATATCCCCTAATTTTGACTTTTTTCTCGCAATTGCGAGTTTATATTCCACAATTCTGACTTTTTTCTCAAAATTGTGAGCTATAAACTCACAGTTGCGAGTTATAACATCTACTGCTGAGAAAAAAAGTAAGCTAACAATTCTGACGTTTTTATCGCAATTGCAAGTTTACATCTCGCAATTGCGACATTATCTTATTGCAAGTTTATATCCCCTAATTTTGACTTTTTTCTTGCAATTGCGATTTTATATTTCACACTTCTGACTTTATTTCTCAGAATTGCAAGTTTATATCTCGCCGATCTGACTTATAAAGTTATAAAGTCAGATCGGTGAGATATAAACTCACAACTGCAAGTTATAATCTTATTATACCTATTGCGAGATAAAATGTTGCATATACCTTTTTCATTTTTTATGCAGTGGCTGAAACTTGCTTCCTATTGAACAAAATTTTCCCACAAAATTTTGCAGAGCGACAGTAAATATGGCAGCACCTTCAGAATAAAACGTAAACAAAAATGTTGCCTTAAAAATGTAATATACCTATATATTTCTGCTTGTTGTGGCACATTTAAGCTGTTATACATCATCTTATATGGCTGTAGAAACCTTTTAGCTCTAATTGAAACCTTAATGTTGAAGAGTGGGAGGAAGATATATTTCAAAAGCTTAAAGCCAAATGGAAAAGCATTATTCATAAGGTCAAGCGTTGGGATGCGTTACATTGCATTTGCAGTGTCACTGATGTGGAAATTTAATCAATATAGAGTAACACCCATGTGGAGCTGAATGGGGCCATGTTCAGTAAGCAATGAATTGCATGATGCTCTTTAGACTGACTTTATGACTGTTCAGTAACATTTATAAATAAATAAGTCATTTATGGCAAATTAAAGTACAAGATGCTTGGGTCACATAACATCCCAAAGCCCTCATGGAAGTGACAGACTGACTTTCATGATGGCTTTCAGTTTTAATATTAGCTTTACTTCACAATATAATGAATATAAATGGCTTTTGTTAGCAAAACTCTATGCTAATATGGATTGTGTAATAGCATGTTTTCGGTTAATCATTATCTAAACTAAAAACACAAAAAGGAATTACAATAGAGGACACAAGTGATGTGTAACATATTTGGGTAAAATAAGTAATCTAAATAATGTCTTTCTGACCAATGAAATAACAGGTTTGCAATATGTGAAGTCTGAAAAATCTTCAAACCTTTGTGCGTATTCAGCCTCCTCAAATACAGCGACTATTCTTGGACTCTTGCTGCACAGGTGCTTGAGAGGACCATGTTCTTTCCCAGACAGATTTGTATGCTTTTTCTAGTTGTATTAATCAATGCTGCAGAGCAGAGCGTTCCTGACAAAAATTCCGGCTGTGTGTATGGACACCCTGGAATCCCTGGAGATCCAGGACACAATGGAATGCCAGGTCGTGATGGCAGAGATGGGGCCAAAGGTGATAAGGGAGATAGAGGTAAGAATGAAAGCGAAAAAGTCTTGACTCCAGTTAATCAGTCACCTTTAAGCTAAGTTATGATGTCATATAGGTGCACAAATTAAACACTGTAAAAAAAATTCTTTGGAAAAATGTTTGCAATAATTTTTGACAGTCTAAAACACTACAATGTAAGTGTTTCATACAATACATACAAAAAATACAACTGTTTGTTTTCTAAAGGTGATATAGGAACATGTGGCGAAGCTGGAAAAGTCGGTCCAAAAGGAGATAAAGGAGAACTTGGTAAATATTTTTTTGGTCTTTTTCTAAATCCTCCCATATAGCAAATACAACGATCAGGCATAACATTATGACCACCTTCCTAATATCTATAGCTCAAATTGCTCAAGAAGTTAGTGCTGGTTCTGATAGAAAGGTATCAGAATACATAGTGCATTTCAGTTTGTTGCATATGAGGCTGCATAGCTGCAGACCAGTCAGGGTGCCCTTGTTGACCCCTGTCCACCGCCGAAAACACCAATGGGCATGTGAGCATTTGTACTGGACCACGGAGCAATGGAACAAAGTGGACTGGTCTGATGAATCACGTTTTCTTTTACATCACGTGGATGGCCAGGTGCGTGTGCCTTGCTTACCTGAGGAACATATGGCACCACGATGCACTATGGGAAGAATGCAAGCCGGCGGAGGCAGTGTGATGCTTTGGGAAATGTTCTGCTGGGAAACCTTGGGTCCTGCCATCCATGTGGATGTTACTTTGACACATACCACCTACCTAATTGCATTGTTGCAAACCATGTACAGCCTTTCATGGAAACTGTATTCCCTTGTGGCTGTGGCCTCTTTCAGCAGGATAATGTGCCCTGCCACAAAGCAAAAATGGTTCAGGAATGGTTTGAGGAGCACAACAATGAGTTTGAGGTGTTGACTTGGCCTCCAAATTCCCCAGATCTCAATCCAATCGAGCAGCTGTGGGATGTGCTGAACAAACAAGTCCGATCCATGCAGGCCCCACCTCACAACTTACAAGAATGAAAGGATCTGCTGCTAACATCTTGCTGCCAGTGGAGTCCATTCCTCGATGGGTCAGGGCTGTTTTTGCAGCAAAAGGGGGACCAACACAATATTAGGTCATAATGTTATACCTGATATAATTGTTGTATTTATTCCAAAAATGGCCAAAGGATATTTCATAACATAAATATAATTTTTATACATTTCAGTTAGTTATATTTCCATATATATTTACTAGCATTTATTATATACAGTATTTTCAATATAAATATATTTTCTAATAAATATCCTATTATATTATAAAAAATTATTTTGCATTTACCAAAAATTGCAAATTCAGATTTAAGATTGTAAATGTATTTTCTTGCCTGCCCGTAAAGTACATTTTATAAGGTTTAACTATACATGTACATGTATGGAATACAGTTGAATAAAAGACAGTAAATATTCATTTCATTTGGCTATTGCTATTATCATCCGGTTGGTGCTTTTTCAGGTGTTCCTGGCATAGCCGGTGTGAAGGGGAAGCGTGGAGACAATGGAGAAAGGGGCCCACCTGGCAAAATGGGGCCCCAAGGCTTCTCAGGCCCCCTGGGTTTGAAAGGCCAGAAGGGGGAACTTGGTTTGCCAGGACCACAGGGTATCAAAGGGGATGTGGGTCCTATAGGCCCTGAAGGAGCACAAGGAGACATTGGCCATAGGGGAGACAAGGGCATACAGGGTCCTTTGGGGCCCCCAGGGCGACCAGGCCCAAAAGGTGAGCTTGGCCACCAAGGTATCAAAGGCAGCATTGGTGTTCGTGGTGAGAAAGGGTCAAAAGGGGACACCGGGGAGCAAGGTCCAAAGGGGGACATGCCTGAGATACCAAAAAGTGCCTTCTCAGCTAGACTGAGCGAAATCACCAAGTTACCCGCCTCCAATGCTCCAATTCGCTTTGATAAAATCCTCTATAACCATCAGGGTCACTACGACCCTGAGACAGGCCGCTTTACTTGTGCCATCAGCGGAGCCTATTTTTTCACCTACCATATCACTGTCTACTCTCGCAATGTAAAAGTGGCCCTGGTGAAGAATGGTCAGCGAGTGATCCACACAATGGACACCTACCAAGGAGGTGAGGACCAGGCTGCCGGAGGGGCAGTCCTAGAACTGGAGGCCGGAGATAAAGTGTGGCTGCAAGTGGCTGATAAACACCTACATAACGGGTTATATGCAGATGAAGACGACGACACTGTTTTTTCTGGATTTCTTCTTTTTGCAACCTAAAGATGCTGCCCGGAAGAGGAATACAGTGGTGTTAAACCACGATTTGAAAGAAAATATTTTAAATTCACTAAATGGTGTCATTATAATTTTCAATAAAAATATAAATCATCATTTGTGCTTCTTAGATCCATCTATGAACAGTCCTTAGTGTGATGTTTATCTGCTTTAAATGGCTTCTCTGACAATACTTTTTTTTTGTCAATTGGGAACCGATTGGATTCTTGTAGTTTGCTCTCATGTGAGTGACAGGTTGCTGGAGAGGAGCGATTATTGTCCCACACTCATGCTGACGCACAGATTAGAGAAGAGATGTCATTGCCAGGTGGAAGTGAAATGAATGTTTTGGAATTATTGTTTGTAATCTAAAAAAAAATAATTATGCGCATGGATACATCTTTTATAAGTATAGTCACATTGAAGTCAAGTCACATTTATTAATACAGATTCACATTAACAAAGGAAAATTAGTGTTGTAAAATTAATCAGTTATGAAAATGATTAAATTTCAGCTGTAAAGCAGTGTCCTTATTCAGCTCAATTTAATTGTTTCAATTCGGTTCAATAACTGTCAGTGTTGCACAGTTCACAAATTATAAATGTAGGCAGTTCAATTCAGATATAAGCAGCTCTAGAAGATGTTATCAGCTTAATTATGTTCATTGTTGATTCAATAAAGTTAAATAATAGTTGGTTTCAATATTAAGCTCAATTCTGTTTAAATTTTGTTCTCATAAACACTGCAATATTCAATAAAACTAAGAATTGTCCGTTTTGATTGTGTGGCTTTGACTGGTGGTAGACCACGGAGTCATGTTTGCCTGCTAGAAATATCTGCCAAATGTGTAAATGTAATATACGTGCTCATGGGAGAATGTGAATCCTTTGGCTAACGTTTGTGCTCATCACACTGTGTTAAAATCATATTGGACGTCCATTGAGGCCACTAACTAGCAAACACTTAGCACTATGCTAAAAAAACACTCAATTTAGCAAACAAACACATATCCAACGCAGCGAGTTTTGTACTACTGACAAGCAGCACTAATATTTTTTAGGAAAACGTTATGAATTTTTTTAAATTCATATTTATTGGACAGGGAAGATCAAGCATAATGTTAGATTTAATGGCTGAAACCGGTCTGCGGTCGTGATAGTCAACTTCTTGAGGAGATTGTTTTATGAAGGTTTAAACAAAAGTACAATTACAGGGCACTGTGATATCAAGCATATTGATATCGCAGTTGTAGTACTGGTGCTGGTGATTTTGGCTGGCGTCCCGTGGGCAGACTACAAACCGCGTATCACAGTCGCCTTGTTTCTCCGCCCCGAAGCAATCAGCGCAACAAGTGCACTGATGCTGTCCAATGCTGTGGCGACGCTGCCTGGAGTCATGGCTCTCTGGCTGAGCTTTTCCACCGCAGCGAACCAACTTTAAATGTAAACTGAGGCTGTTTTGACCCGCGAATCCACTTCGTGTCCGGTTGGTTTCGGTCATTTGCCTGAGGGAGTGCTCGGGCCACACATTTAATGGAAAGTTTTCCGTCCCAGTAGATCTGTGACTACGGGGTGTTTGTTCTTGTGAATCACGCACCAGACGAAATATTGGGTTGTTAGTTCATTATGTACTTTCGCATTCATCGCTGGTCTGTTTAACGATTTCCGCTAAGTTAATATGCGTAATTCGTCGGACATTGGACTGTCGGAGGAGTTTGCAGCGGCTGACGAGTCGATCGAAGCCGCACAACCGTTGTGACACCGGGCCAAGACACCACTCAAGAAGAAGTATGATAAAGGTAAGATTCTGCGTCTAAATAACATTTTTGCGATTATGAGGGGACATATTGATGTTATTTTTTTATTATTACAATGAAATATATATATATATATATGTATGTCAAGTGAATTTGAAATGTGCGTTCAAAAGTTTGGCAGCACTTTATCATCTTGCCAGTTCCGTTGGGTTCAAAAAAGAAAGGAGGGGGGGGGGGGGTATTGTGTATGCGTTACTATCCCACTTGTTGCCATAGTGATGTGGGGGGTGTTAGAGCTCGCAAAGCTTGTAGGGAGATCGAAGACGAGGAGGGGGTTGGTGGTTTGGGTGGCGAGGTTCTTCTTAAAGCGCTTTATAGAGAGACTGAGTTAATTAAACTCACAAATAAACGAGGGCTTTTTTTTCTTCTGTGGAAAAAACCCAACTCCGTAATCGCCTTCATTCATTCCAGCAGGCCGCTCTTAAACCTGAAATATTTGTCTTGATCTGTACTGCGTGAAAGATTTTCCTTGTGGTGGCACCAAACAGGATTTTTTTCCAGCTTTGTAAAGAAACAAACATTTCACTCAGTGTTTTAAAATGTTTTGCTTATCAGTCAGGGAGCCGGGGCCCACTAGGGGTCATCAGCAACACTGCTGGAAAGACAGAAAGGTTAAAATGGTAACTTATGCTGTTCTTAACTGGTTTAGCTGGTCTCACAGTCTGGCCATGATGTACAGCTTGTTGGTCAGCTCTTTTAAAGGGATAGTCCACCCAAAGTCATCATTTAATCACTTCAAGTTGTTCCAAACCTGTATTAATTTATTCTGCTGAACACAAAAGAAGATATTTTAAAGAGTCTTGGTAACCAGACAGTTGATGGACCCCATTGACGGAAAAAAATACTATGTAAGTCGATGGGTCCAAAAAGTCTTTGGTTACTGTCATTCTTCAATTAATTCATCTTCAAATAATTAATATATTAATACAAGTTTGGAACAACTTGAGGGGGAGTAAATCATGACAGACTTTTCATTTTTTTGGGGCGAACTATCCCTTTAAAACCAGCTTGACCACACTGTGGGAGACTAGTAAAGAACAGCAAACTATTTTAGGCTGATGTCCACATATTTATTTATCTAAGCAGAACTGTGAAGTGAATTTATTTGTTAGTGTATAAGTATCACTATCCTAACTAAAGTGTAAAAAATGTCTTTGGTCAGCTTGCAAGCTTACATTATATCTTTTATTTTAATATTTTATCCTCAAATATTAGGGAATCAAAAAAAATATTTTGTGGGGAAAATATTAAAATGACATAAACTTACAGTATCTGTAAAATTATATAAAATGATATTATAATTTATTATAAGGTTTTAATGATTAAAAAACGATTTCATCACTCAAAAACTGTGGGAACATGCAGTACTTGAAGTACTTCTGAAATTACGAAAATAATCAAGGTTAATTACGTTAATCTACATCCCGTTTGAAAACAAGCAGCTTTGTCATCATTACAGCCAAAGCAGAATTAAAGTATCTTAAGAGGGGGGGGGGGGTCTTCAAATATTGTCTTGGACAGCAGGGGTCCTTGGAATCCTCTGTGAGAAGCACTGTTATAAATGCCTTGTAAAACAGATTACATTTAGGTTTGTAAGCGACTAATTTCTCATGCTTTAATATAATGACTACAGTCCTCCACATGTTTGTCATGTGCAAGCCATGTGCTGCTGTTAGCATCATCATTATAACAGATAAAAGAAGCATGCCAGAAAAAAAAATGTCACTGAATTTGTAATTCACGATAACAGTTGGTTAGAAGTACTATGCCCAGCACTTTCGCTTCTCTAAACAATTGCTTTGCTTTAAGACATCAACATGTCTGCGCTGGAATGCACTCCTCCACACGTAATGAGAGAGATTGCCTTATCACAAGACATGCACAAGGAACTTTAATGCCTCACTGGGTGCCTCCTAAGCCATGACTGCCGTAAATTAAGACTAAATCTCACTTCCCACCCTCCTGTCAGCGATCTCACTCTCTGATACCACAAAAACGCATTAATGTATTAAGTGTTTAATGGTGTTTTGCCAGTAGAAAGCATCTGTTTGAATGTGCTTTTGTTTAAGTCATGTTATGCCATAAACAATTCCCTGAATTCTATGGGATTGTTCTTAAAGGGATAATTCATGCAAAAACGAAAGAGCTGTCATATTTACCAAGCGGCAACCTCCCGCAGTTTCTCTTGAAGCCAATACGGAAGTGACATATACTGCAATTCATCGACTGGCCGCTAGGGACAGGCTCCAGAAGGGAGCAGAATCTCATTGGTACAAATTGTGGTTTTGGTCTATACGGCTAATTTTGCCCTTCATGACAACTGTGAGGGGGGTAAATTTTTTTGTAACTCATTCGTTTACATTATATAAAGCATTAAAGTTCTGCATAATTAAGGGCGTGGCCACTTCGAGTGACAGGTGGATAGCCATTTATCTGCTGTCTGTTAGTCATCGCATCACTTCAGCTCTGCCCACGTCCCGCCTTTTTGCCTATTTTCTGTTATCCGGGAGTGACGCTCGATGACGCGCTGCCAAGATGGCAACGGCCAGCGCGTCCATACTTTGCGCTTCAAAACTGCTCATCCTATGGGTGACGTCACGGACACTACGTCCATATTTTTTTACAGTCTGTGTTATTTACTCACACTCATGTCGTTCCAAATCTGTTCTTCAGTCAATTCTTCTTCTGCTCCAAAATGACAAATAAAACCACTATAAAGTCCCATTCACACCAAGAGCGATAACTATAATGATAAAGCTATAGTTTTAATCATACTAAATATAAAAGAATAGCAGAGGTCACACCACAACTATAATGATAATGGCACAAAGGAACAATATCATTGAAATCACTTTGAGCAATTTTTTTTTTCTTCTGGTGATTAACGAGAAAAACAAAAATAGCCAATCAGAATCTATCCTGCTTTAAAGAGCGCAAGCATTTAAAGCCGCAGACAACAGAACTCAGTGTGCACTTATAGTAAACAGAACGTTATCGTCCACTAGTGTGGATGCTAATATAGTTATCGTTATAGTTATCTTAACGTTATCATTCTTATTGTGAACGGGCCATAAAAGTGGTTCATAGGACTTAAAAAAAAATTAAAAACACTGTTAAAATCATCCATGTGACTCCAGTGGTTCAACCTTAATTTTATGAAGAGACGAGAATACCTTTTGTGTGCAAACAAACAAAAATAATAACTTTATTCAACAATTTCATTCTAGCCTGCAGAGATGGAAACTCGAGTCTGTGACTTGGAAATAATTCGCACTTAAAGTCGGCATGAAATCAAATTTTACACAAAAAGTATTTTCATTGCTTCATAAAATTAAGGTTGAACCACTGGAGAGACATGGACTATTTTAACAATGTTTTTTTTTTTTTTTACCTTTCTGGCTCTTGAAAGTGTTATTTAATTTGCTGTTCATGGAGGGGTCAGAGAGCTCTCGGATTTCATCAAAAATATCTTAATTTGTGTTCCGAAGATGAACGAAGGTCTTACGGGTTTGGAACGACATGAGGGTGACCAGTACATCATTTTAGATCCTGTCCTTTAGTGAAGAAACATAATGTTACACAGGTTTGAATGACATGGGAATTAATAAATTATGATTTTTTTTTTTTTTTTTTTGGATGCACTGTCCTTTTAAATGTCACTTTCTCAAGACCTTTCAGGTTCCACAAGTATAGAGAAAGTTCTGACCTTTACATTAAGCTTAGCATTGTTTTTCACAATTGAGTAGACATGTGCTTCCTTGACATGTTTTCCACCAGTGGACTTGGAGTAGACAAATGCAGGTCATGAGACAGGTGAGATGAATGGGGTGTCAAATATAGCATTACTTGACGCTTCCCATGCCTGAAGCGGGCAGGGCGTGTCTGCCTCCTAACTATGCTTCTTGTTCTCACCGATAAAAAGGAGAACTGGGTTGTAATATGGTAGGTGGTGTCAGTAACCAAACAAAAATAATAAATCACTTTGCTCTCCAGTGGGTTTTTCTTCCACACGCCAAACCTGTGTCAGACCGATTTAAGGTTATTGCTTCAATAAACATTTCTCTCTCGCTCTCTCTACACACACATCTGTGTGTGTGTGAGTGTGTTTGACAGTATGCAGATATATTGATGCTAGTCCAGACTGATAAAGCCTCATCAAATCAGAGTAGGACAAGGAGAGGGGTGCTGCACATGTTATCATGTGGGTTTGAGCGAGTGCAGTCTTGTCCGAAGGGATGAGGAAAGCTAGTGTCCTTGCGTTTTCACTGTGAAACTCTCCTTCAGCCAGTGGAAGGATCATCAACGGGTGAGTCAAATGAGATCTTTTCACTCTCACTCTATCGCAAGATAATCAACAAGGATAAAAATAAATTAAAGTTTGGACGGCTAAAGGGCGTGTAGCCATCATCACAAGCCAAAATGAAAGCGTAAGAAAGAAAAAAAAGAGTTGCAGTTGTGGCTCTGGTAGTTCAATAAAGAAAGAATTGACTTCATTCCATAGTGATGTGACTGCATGGCAAGACTTGTTCATCTTGATGGGCAGATCATGAGAACTGGTGTGGTCGGTTATTCTTAGGAATTTCCTTAGTCAGGAAGCATCATTTTGGGCTTGTGTGTTTTTATTTGTGCTGTATGAAGTCAGTTAACACCTTCAGTGAACTCAAGGGATAGTCAAATACAAATTCTGTCATTTAATCACCATCATGTTGTTCCAAACCAATATGACTGTTGTTCTTCAGTGGTATGTTTCTGTTAATACAATGAAAGTCAATTCCAAAACAGCTTAAAAGTCATACAGGTTTGGTACATCATGAAATGATTTTGTGGTGAGTGAACTATCCATTTAAGTAGGACAGCATGATCTGGGGGAAAATCTAATTGTAATTTTTCTGATAAAAACGTTTATTTTGTTTAGCTTTGTTTTAAAGCTCCAGGTTTGCTGTGCTTGTGTAGTGTTGCAAAAAATGGCCAAATATTTTGTGGATATGTCATAATGACTATGAAATCATAGTATAATTTTATTAAATAAAATATGTGACCCTGGACCACAAAACCAGCAATAATTCTCACGGGTATATTTGTGGCAATAGCCAACAATACATTATATTGGTCAAAATTATTGATTTTTCTTTTATGCCAAAAATTATTAGGATATAAAGTGAAGATCATGTTCCATGAATATACACTCACCTAAAGGATTATTAGGAACACCTGTTCAATTTCTCATTAATGCAATTATCTAATCAACCAATCACATGGCAGTTGCTTCAATGCATTTAGGGGTTTGGTCCTGGTCAAGACAATCTCCTGAACTCCAAACTGAATGTCAGAATGGGAAAGAATGGTTGTTGGTGCCAGACGGGTCGGTCTGAGTATTTCACAACCATTTCTAGGGTTTACAAAGAATGGTGTGAAAAGGGAAAAACATCCAGTATGCGGCAGTCCTGTGGGCGAAAATGCCTTGTTGATGCTAGAGGTCAGAGGAGAATGGGCCGACTAATTCAAGCTGATAGAAGAGCAACTTTGACTGAAATAACCACTCGTTACAACCGAGGTATGCAGCAAAGCATTTGTGAAGCCACAACAGGCACAACCTTGAGGTGGATGGACTACAACAGCAGAAGACCCCACCGGGTACCACTCATCTCCACTACAAATAGGAAAAAGAGGCTACAATTGGCATGAGCTCACCAAAATTGGACAGTTGAAGACTGGAAAAATGTTGCCTGGTCTGATGAGTCTCGATTTATGTTGAGACATTCAGATGGTAGAGTCAGAATTTGGCGTAAACAGAATGAGAACATGGATCCATCATGCCTTGTTACCACTGTGCAGGCTGGTGGTGGTGGTGTAATGGTGTGGGGGATGTTTTCTTGGCACACTTTAGGCCCTTTAGTGCCAGTTGGGCATCGTTTAAATGCCACGGCCTACCTGAGCATTGTTTCTGACCATGTCCATCCCTTTATGACCACCATGTACCCATCCTCTGATGGCTACTTCCAGCAGGATAATGCACCATGTCAAAGCTCGAATCATTTCAAATTGGTTTCTTGAACATGACAATGAGTTCACTGTACTAAAATGGCCCCCACAGTCACCAGATCTCAACCCAAAAGAGCATCTTTGGGATGCGGTGGAACGGGAGCTTCGTGCCCTGGATGTGCATCCCACAAATCTCCATCAACTGCAAGATGCTATCCTATCAATATGGGCCAACATTTCTAAAGAATGCTTTCAGCACCTTGTTGAATCAATGCCATGTAGAATTAAGGCAGTTCTGAAGGCAAAAGGGGGTCAAACACAGTATTAGTATTGTGCTCCTAATAATCCTTTAGGCGAGTGTATTTTGTAAATTTCCTACCATATTTGTAATATGTGTTGCTAAGGACTTCATTTGGACAACTTTAAAGGCGATTTTTCTCAATATTTAGATTTTTTTTTGCACCCTTTAGATTCCAGATTTTCAAATAGTTGTATCTCAGCCAAATATTGCCCTATCCTAACAAACTATACATCAATGGAAAGCTGTAAAATTAAAAAAATTGTACAACTAAAATTACAAAAGGAATATTTCAACATGATCTCACAGGAAAACATCATTTGTTATGAGGTGTCGATTTCATATGCATTTGTATTTTTGAATATTCCTCCTTATACCTCTTATACACACAGTTTTATATTTCTGGCACAAGGAAGTTTTAGAAGCATAAATTCTCTATCCTCCTCCGCCTGGAGTTGGAAAATGAGAAAATGATTTTGACTGCTGTCTGTTTGCCTCATAAAGGTGTGAGTGGCTTTTAAGAATGTTGAGTCAGTGTTTAGTATACTTGCATCAGTGCATATTAGTTGTAGGTGTGTTTGGGTGGCTTCCGTAAGCATGCTTGTGTTTATATTTGTCTGTGATCTTGTTTAGGGAGTTTCGTTTGAGCCTGACTCCAGCTGATAGCCGCACAGAGGTTGTTTGAGCTCTTAATTAATTTTTACTCGGCAACAGCGATGAAATAGAGGAGGGAGAGTAGGAGAGAAGTTCAACTTTAAACTCGGAGACATTGGACATGTGAGTAGACTTGAGGAGTGACTTGAAAGTTGACTTAATTGCATTCTTTTAAAGCTCTAGTTAAACACAAAGGTCAGATGGCAGCTTCTTCCTCATGCCTCGATGGAGCTGAGTGCTTATGGGTAGCCGGACTTGATGTGATAGAGATCAGCATTTGAGTTAAAAATTGAGCTAGAATCAACCTACGCTCACACAGCAAGACAAAAAGTCAAAAGGTACATGTGGTTAATCTAGCGCAGGGGTCTTCAAATAAAAATTGCTTGAGGTCCAGTAAATGAACCCTCGTCACCAGCCGAGGTCCGGACAATTATATACCTAAAAACAATAATTGATGTTTATTGCCAGACTAAAGAAATTAGTATAGATAGCATTTGTTCTTAATTGAACAAAAAATATGTTCTCATATGGACAAAACATGTCTGTTCATATTGTTAAAGCAAAAATA
Organism: Romanogobio albipinnatus; assembly: GCA_023566225.1. Classification (NCBI taxonomy): domain Eukaryota; kingdom Metazoa; phylum Chordata; class Actinopteri; order Cypriniformes; family Gobionidae; genus Romanogobio; species Romanogobio albipinnatus. The sequence goes on along the minus strand of CM042260.1, from coordinate 26,225,647 downwards.
GGTAATCCTTCACAAAATTGATAAAAAATGTTTGTTGTTATGTCCTTTAAGTTGCTTTGGTACAAAATATCTAAATTCAACCAGTAACCATGTCTGACAAAAATATGATGAACTAAAAATGCCTTCATCTCTAAATCTGTACTGAAAATACATTCATTTCAACATTACTAGCAACTGAAGTGCTCTTTCCTGCTGAACTGAGATAAATAATTACAGTCAATGAACGCAATTTCATTTTTTTTTCCCACCCATTCATCACGGAAAACTCGGTTTTCCTAATTTTCGAAAATTCCATTGTTCTTGTCATTTTTTTATGGCATGTGGCATATTTATTTCATTACGTCAAAAGGCTTTGCGGTCCAGATGTACGCATCTTGCGGTCCGGATTCGGACCGGAGGCCGCTAGTTGGCAACCCCTGATCTAGCCTATATACGGTGGTCCCAGGAAGCCACACATAATGTTTGCATTAGATAACAAAGTGGCATTTATTTTAAAGATGGCAGAAAAACAAATTTCAAGTAAAGTACAAGTACTTAAATCGCCTTGACACCAACTGATTAAAAACAATGCTTGTTGGTTAAAAAACGAGAAATGGAAAGTTTGTTATGAGTAAGGGTGTAGCTTGTCGTGATGATACCACTCGGTTGAAAATTTTATGTAATGTATAGATTATTAAGTTTTCCTTAAGTGCTTAAGTATTTACACATTGTGTATAACTTGTACACAGTGGGTTGACTCCGAACAATTAAATGGTCATAAACGATATAATGTCAAAGGTCCAAAGCTTTGATTCATAAAAAAGATTGGAGTTTTGAGAATCATCTCAGGGAGGTAAGACCGTATTGCATTTATATGCAATATATCAAAATATATCATATGTATTTAATTTCTAACAGTTTCCTCAGCAAGTGCCATGATTTATTTTCATTTGTGTATTATTTACATTTGGTAGCTTGTCTGAGCAAATAGAAAATTAAAATTGATGTGATTTATTTATGATTAATCAGCATATCCTGGTATCTCTTTTCATTCTTAATCTGCAACAAATGGGTTAAAACAGCCCAACCTCCTAAAATGTACCCCTCTCTCCTCACTCAGAATATGGCTTGAAAATCCTGGGCAATTTATTACATTAATCACAATGGATTAGGGGTTTTAATTGCTTAGTCATGCTCGCAAAAGCCTTTCATCATAGCGAACATCACACCAGGCAACAACGTCCACACCCTGCTAGAGGGGCCTCTCTTTCTCAGGAATGACAAAAAAAAGCACACTTTACAGGAAATCTTACAGCATTTAGTGTAACCTACTCATGAGCAAAACTCTCATGCTACTTACCGACACCCTCCAATTTGCCAGATAAAGGCATTATTCATCCATAGCAGGAATGTTGAAGCTTAATTTACACCTGTGGGTGGATAAGTACACTTTGAATTACTTCACCTCTGCTGATTTTTAATATTTCATAGGTCAAGTAAGTAGACAGGTAATATAAGGATATAGTTTAAAGTTCTTTCATAATATAACTTATCAAAGTTATGGTTATTACAGTGGTGTTGTATTGTTTCATTAAGTGTGTTAAAAAGTTAAGATCTTCCTCCTCCTAAACAATGGGTCATTTATTGTCTCACTCCACGTCACATGCTTTCTTTGTTCTTTGTTCCAAGACTTGATAAGTTAGTCAGATCGTTCATTGAGATTGAACTTTTTTCCAATCTGGTTCTGCAGGCACCTTCGTTGGACCCGCAGGGCTCCTCTCACAACAATGACCTGCAGAGTGACTATTTCACAAAGGAACAGCTGATGAATCCAAGCCTGAGGTCTGGTTGTAGGGTCCAGGTGCAACCGGTGCTGTCCGAGCCTTGCTATGAGGAGAACCGTCTTAACAGACTGAATTGTCAGGCCCAGTCCGTTCCTGTGATTGCCGATGGCCAGGCCAAACAGTACCCCTCCAGGACTGTACGTCTGTTTTCAACCCAGACAAAATGCGAGGACAGTGCTCCGGTTAGAGGTCCACCTGTCACGCCACAGGCTTGGTCAGGATTGGCTGGTTTCCGCGTCATGGGTTCTTTTAAAAAACTGCGGACTTCTGTGCTCCAAGGAATCCAGAACCGGAGCAATGCGATGGCAGCCGGTCAGCAGAGAAACATGTCCTTGATGCTTGAGGATGGCGGTAGTTTCTTAGTAACCAAACGAGAGGTAGCGACCAATCAAACCCAGGAAATTGACAACATGACGAATGGGACGTCTCGAACTGGGAAGACGTCTTCGGTTTCAGATGAGGAAGATTGTGAGGAGGAAGCGGGTGGGTTTCAGAGGAATTCCCACTTCTCTCAGAGTATACGCAAGGCTTATGGGACAGGACGGATCTCATTGCTTGACATAGTCAAGACAGAGAGCCCGTCCACCAGTGAGCCTTACCCCAGCAGCACTGTGGAATCTGTTGAACCTTGTAAGAAACTTGAGACTCAAGAAAATGTTCACAAAAGATTAAGCAAAAGTGCAGATAATCTTCATGTCTTCAAGAGCCAATTTAGACGGAAAGTCACCTCAACTGAGCCACAGAACCCAGAATGCACCCATAATATAATTCTTCAAAGGACCACCAGTTCCTCATCGGTTGACTTACAGGAACATGGTTCAGTTAGGCATCAAAGCCCCATGAGGACGCGGGGACATTTGCAAAAGCTTGTCGGTAGTTTGACAGACCTGACTGTCAAGCGTAAAAACACACCAGACCCCCCTCCCAGAGTACCGCTGTCCCCTCTCAGTCAGCTACACGATGACTACTCCCGCAGAATTCCCTGTCTATCTATGAGTGGGCGTCAACGGAGGCCTTTACCCTCTCCCAGCAAAGCCCAGCAGGCCAACAGTCATGAACACATCCCAACTTTACACCCCGCTCCCTCCTACCCCACCGTCTTTAGCTACACCCTAGATGACTCTCTGGAGCCTCCTAGCAAAACAACAGCTCTCATAAGTGACTCTGTCCAGGTAGCTGTGTCCTCAAAAGACTTCTGTTCAGATGCCCCAGTCTGTCCACTGGAAAAATACTGTGAAACTATGAAGTGCCATCAAAATGGAATAAATGACCACTACTCTCAAATGCCCAAGCGGTGCTCAAGCCCCAGTCAAAAGCAGACAGTCAATGGCATTAACACTAACTTAGAGGTAAGACACTCTTATGATCCCATATTGTCAAATTCAATACAAGTTTAGATCTACTGGCAATATTTGTGGCATAATGTCAATTACTACAGAAAAAATATGGCTCTCAATATAAAATGTATATTCACAGTTATAATTGAACTACAGTGTATTTCTGCACAATCACGCTACAGCTTGCTTCTCTTTGAATGATTAAATGTGCATTGTGCGCCAAATTGTCTAGGCTAAATAATATATACATAGACAATTGAGTTATCTAGATTTGTTTGTCCGGACTGGTACAATTTCTGTCAGACTAAAAGCTCAGATATACTTCATTGTCCTCACTCCACTCCATATCTAGCCTTTCAAAATATACTCTTTGACCACAAGCATGGATATGAGCATTTGAAGTGCTCACACTTTTCAAGTGCTCAAATCACTTGCACGTGCATTTCAGGAATTTAAAAAAAAGGATAAACCATTTTTTTAAATTGGAGATCTTGAGTGGAGAACAAAAGTTGTCTAAACTGACTACTGTTCTTAGGTAGAACTACTATACCTAAGAACAGTAGTCAGTTTAGACAACTTTACAGTACAATTAAATCATTTTACACTCACAATTTTCAAAAATTTTTATAAAAAAAAATCCTGTGGGACATGCTATAAATGCTATTGGTAGCACTTGTGTTAAACATGGACAATTACGATAAGACATGCAGTTTGTGGCCCAAAATGTGTATCGGAGCCAGACATTATTGCATACAGGAACACAACTGAAAAAAATTAGTTTGTGCTTATAATGTTAAATATTTGCTCTACACTTTCATATGGAACTTGTTTGTCTCTCCTCGAGACAGTATTGATTTAACTGTTTTTGTTGTTGTTTGAATTAGTCTGACTGATGATGAGCAAGGTCGGACAAGCACTTTTCTTACTGATGTCTGTCTTCTGACGTCAGATTGTAGATGTCAGATGAACAATTGCCTTAAAGTCAAAGAGGACATGGTAATCTTATTCTAAACATTTAACTGGAACAGATTAGTTCATTAGATGACCTTGACCTTAACGCAGCAAGTCATAAATTACAGTAGACAGATTTTTGTTGAAGCATGAACTTTAGTGCTTTGCGTCATATGTTCCTCTCACAGGTGACCCTTGTATCTGATGATGCAACCACAGCCTCGATCAGATATGGTTTAGTAATCGATCAGGACAAACCAATGCATTTCATTGCTCTGGTTTGTTTTATTGAATGGCTGACATCTCATTTTGCAATACTTTTTGCAGTACTGAAGCGGTACATTGCTACAGTGTCACATGGGCTGCTCAGCTGTGTGGCGCGCGCCAGGTAGAGTTAATGATTTGCCGATGTTTATGATTAGCGGGATTGCTTAAACGCAGCTCTTGGAAGTAAGGTTGGACACGTATATATATCGACAAGGACAGTCTCCTCCCCAGAAGAACATCCCAAGGGTCGAAGTCCAGTTATCAAACCAAGCTAGAGTAGCTAGGCGCAAATGGACTCCAATAGGTCAAGGAAATATAATAAAAGATGTAGACAAACTACAGCGAGCCAAGCTCAGCGCAACTTTATGTAGCTTTTCTATTTTTGTTTCTGCGTGTGTGCATTGATGTGTTTTCATATATACTTTGTGTCTCTTCCTCACGATGGTGCTGATGTATTGTGTGCCTTTTCAGTGTCTATCGACTGAAGTGACAGAAACTGATGATCCTGAGGTAAGATCTGTTTTCTTTTTGTGTGTATTTTATACAGAATTGACTACAACCTGACTGCAAATATTACATCAGCACAAACTAGAAAACTACCATTTTATTTGCCATGTTGTACAAATAGTTGTGCTTATGTCAAACAACATTACTGTTCTAAAAATATGATTTGAAATCTAGCTTTCTGAATCAATCATGTCACTGTCACCTTGCCTCATTTGTCAAATTGCAAGAATAAAAACCAGTAATGTTTTCATTGTATTTATTTAGTCATTTTCCAACATAAGTGTGCCTATGAATTCACAGTTATCACTGAGTAACATTTTATATATCTCTATAATTTTCAGCAATTATTGCCAATTAAAGACAAACAAAAATATTGTAGTGCATTACATGTTTTTGTGAAGACAAATTTACATTAAATGAAAAATAGTGTATTTTTCTGATTAATTTATAAATATAAAAAAAAAAAATGTTTTTAAATTTCCGTACAAATAAAATCAGTGGTCTGTTTTAGTGGTTAAGAAAGTAAAATGTTGGCAGAGTTAGTAAATGTCTGAACTACTAGTTAATAGACATTATTATTGAGCCATGACTGATGTAATATTTGTTTGAAATGTTAATCATTTTTATTAATCATTAATAACTTTAATGAACTAATATCTAAGGTTTGCTATAGTTTTTGTATTAATCACTGTGTCTTGACCACATCTATAGTTTTTTTTAAAAAAATTTTTTTAGATAATTTATCAAATGTTGTAGGTCTTAAAGAATAAACAAACTGTTGACATTTGATTTCTCCTGTAGGCTTCATCAGACGACCTAGTCAGAAATGCGTTTCTCAAAAGTGATGAGATCCCAGCCTCTGCTGCTCCATCTGTCGCACACACCTGTTCTGCAGAATCCCCTTTGGTAACTCCAACAACACCAAACTCTCCAGTCTTTTCCAGTGACTCTCCCACTTATGTAGTGCCTAGGAAGAGGGCAGGTCGCTCCAGACCCCGTCCAGTGTCCGACTATGGCCAGCTGGCCAACACAAAGTACTGCATCCCAGAGGAAGATAGGGAGTCAGAGAATATGGACTATACTTCCCAAAAGGACTACAATAGCAGCTACATGGAGAACAACAGACCTGAGAATGGTCATGTGTGCACTCAAACAGAGAGCAGAAAGAGACGTCCCATCTCTGTTATTGGAGTGGATCTGTTTTCATCCCCAACTGCTGAGCAGAAGGACGACACTGAAAGTTTGCCTTCTGTAAGGCCTTTTGCACTTTTTCTTCTAATATTGTTTTGTTGTTAAATTTCTGCACAATTTTTGCATCATAAAACTAAGTTACAAAAAATGTTTCAGAACACATTTCCCAAGCACTTCTCCCCATCTTCCATTATTTGGACAAATGATTGTCCAGCCTCACTGGTCAAGAGTCCAGCCTAGGAAAACAAATTCTGATTGGCTAACAATCAGTCTTATTTATGCATGCCTGCATGCATAGGGCTGTCAAGATGCCAATTGCAGTAGCTTTAATAGGCCTTATGCCTTTTGAATGTAGAACATTTGAGACCTGACAGGATAATACAGAGGGGCTGCATTGAGACATAATACAGGCCTGATTCAAACCCATGTGCCTTTTGAGTACCACCGCTACTTATGTGTCACCAGCATGTGTACTTCACACTGTGCCATGGCTTTGATAGGCCTTGTGGACTTTGAAACCTGCTTACATTGACATTTGTTTTGTGAGTAGATGCTATACATTAAGTATTAAGACAAAATGTATTTAACAATGTAGTTAGCGTATTTTGTACAGTGTTCAGCTGTGTTGGCTGATGAAAATAATTTACAAGGCTATTTTAGAGGTACTGTATCTCAGAAGCTCTATACTTATTGAGATGCTCATGCTTGGTTATCTAAACACTAATATGATCCCATTAGGTCTCTCCCTTGGGGTGTAGCATTATGAGTTTATAATGTCATAATTCAGGTGGTTTGACAGAACTAAGTGACCCTGAATGTAAATGTGTTTGAAGACATGCTACATTTTCTTGATGCATCATTCGCTGATCTATTAAATGGCAAATCTGAGAAAATAATGGGGAAATTAAGAAAATTAATGGGTTTTGCTAAGGTTAAGAAGCTTAAATTCAATGATATTTTATTTTTAATCCCACATTACATTTTAATTTTATTTCAAACCATTTTAATGTACAACTATATGGTTCTGAACATCATATTGATTATTTTAATGGTTTGTAATGTTTAAATCGTAAGTATTTATACATCATATCAAGGTGGTATTTAGGTTTTTACGAATATTAATAAAAAATGTCCAGACAGGATGGTTTTTGTTTTAAAGTAAACAGAATAATAATAATAATTATTATTATTTCACATTATATTAATAATAGTTTGGTTGGAAATGTGCTAGAAGGGTTCGTTCACCCAAAAAGGAAATTTCTGTCATGAATTACTCTCGTTCGTTCCAAACCCATAAGACCTTCGTTCATCTTCTGAACACAAATTAAGATATTTTTGATGAAATCTGAGAGCTCTCTGACCCCTCCATAGACAGTAATTTACCATTTTCAAGGCCCAAAAAGGTAGTAAAAACATTGTTAAAATAGTCCATGTGACTCCAGTGGTTCATCCTCAATTTTATGAAGTGATGAGAATACTTTTAGCACGCAAAAAAACTGAAAAAAAATAACGAGTTTATTCAACAATTTCTTCTCGTCTGTGTCAGTCTCCTACGCAGTTTATGTTGGCCAGTTCCTGTCTCGGCATCACATGCATGCATCGTGGTGCTCACGTGAACAGCATCGGCCAATGGTAAGCCGGTGTGCTGGCGTAGCTCTGAGGTAAACTCGAAAGCGCTGCACTGTATTTTTTTACTACGTCAACAACATAGGAGACTGACAAAGACATGATGAAATTGTTGAATAAAGTTGTTATTTTTGTTTGTTTTTTTGCGCACAAAAAGTATTCTCGTCGTTACATAAAATTAAGGTCGAACCACTGGAGTCACATTGACGTTTTTAACGATGTTTTTACTACCTTTCTGGGCCTTGAAAATTAATTTGTGTTCCTAAGATGAACGAAGGTCTCACGGGTTTGTGACGACATGAGGTTGAGTAATGAATGACAGAACGTTTTTGGGTGGACTAACCCTTTAATTAAAACATGTCACAATGAACAACAACAATAACAAAAAACTTGTGAAACTAAAATAGGCATCATACTCCCTATGAAACATTTATATATATTTTTCTCTTTAATTTCTGGCAAATATAATCTGAACATTTCTTTGTGAGATTCACCATTAAATTCAATGTTATGCATGTATTGTTATGCATTTGGCCGAGCGGACATTTCAGTGTTTATCATCTCACAGGTCATTGTCCTGCTCTGAACAGTCACTGAACTCTGAACATAAGGCCTGCTGGATGGTTTACTCCTTTTAAGGCTGCCGATTAAAGTCTAACCCGTCATGTTTTGTTTCAGCCGGTTTCTCGTCCTCCAGTGCCCTCTCACAGAGTGCCTCCATACCGGGCGGTGTCTGCCCGTCTGAGACCCTGCGTCTTCTCCCAAAGCACACCTATTGGGCTGGATAGGATGGGACGGCACAAAGGGCGCAGAGTGCTCAGTGGTGAGTGTGTTTTTGTTTGCATGAGTGTGTGCACTTCACCTACAAACATGAGGGGCTCAGTGGTGAGATTGTTGTGATGGAGAGGGAATATTGATTCTTTCTTGCATAATTTCTAAGCTCATTCAGTGTGGTTGTATTATAGATGGGAGCTCTGATGCAATGCTCGATGACAGTGTGAGCGAGGAGGATGGCAGCTTTGAAGAACTGACTGAAGGAACACCATATCTCCAACCAGAAGTTGATCTTTTCACTCTCAATCAGGTAGAATATATATATATATATATATTTTTTTTTTTTAAATAAAAAATGTTATATACAGGGAGTGCAGAATTATTAGGCAAATGAGTATTTTGACCACATCATCCTCGTTATGCATGTTGTCTTACTCCAAGCTGTATAGGCTGGAAAGCCTACTACCAATTAAGCATATTAGGTGATGTGCATCTCTGTAATGAGAAGGGGTGTGGTCTAATGACATCAACACCCTATATCAGGTGTGCATAATTATTAGGCAACTTCCTTTCCTTTGGCAAAATGGGTCAAAAGAAGGACTTGACAGGCTCAGAAAAGTCAAAAATAGTGAGATATAGCCAAGCTTCTGAAGCGTGATCATCGAACAATCAAGCGTTTCATTCAAAATAGTCAACAGGGTCGCAAGAAGCGTGTGGAAAAACCAAGGCGCAAAATAACTGCCCGTGAACTGAGAAAAGTCAAGCGTGCAGCTGCCAAGATGCCACTTGCCACCAGTTTGGCCATATTTCAGAGCTGCAACATCACTGGAGTGCCCAAAAGCACAAGGTGTGCAATACATGGCCAAGGTAAGAAAGGCAGAAAGTCGACCACCACTGAACAAGACACACAAGCTGAAACGTCAAGACTGGGCCAAGAAATATCTCAAGACTGATTTTTCTAAGGTTTTATGGACTGATGAAATGAGAGTGAGTCTTGATGGGCCAGATGGATGGGCCCGTGGCTGGATTGGTAAAGGGCAGAGAGCTCCATACCGACTCAGACGCCAGCAAGGTGGAGGTGGAGTACTGGTTTGGGCTGGTATCATCAAAGATGAGCTTGTGGGGCCTTTTCGGGTTGAGGATGGAGTCAAGCTCAACTCCCAGTCCTACTGCCAGTTTCTGGAAGACACCTTCTTCAAGCAGTGGTACAGGAAGAAGTCTGCCTCCTTCAAGAAAAACATGATTTTCATGCAGGACAATGCTCCATCACACGCGTCCAAGTACTCCATAGCGTGGCTGGCAAGAAAGGGTATAAAAGAAGAAAATCTAATGATATGGCCTCCTTGTTCACCTGATCTGAACCCCATTGAGAACCTGTGGTCCATCATCAAATGTGCGATTTATAAGGAGGGAAAACAGTACACCTCTCTGAACAGTGTCTGGGAGGCTGTGGTTGCTGCTGCACGCAATGTTGATGGTGAACAGATCAAAACACTGACAGAATCCATGGATGGCAGGCTTTTGAGTGTCCTTGCAAAGAAAGGTGGCTATATTGGTCACTGATTTGTTTTTGTTTGGTTTTTGAATGTCAGAAATGTATATTTGTGAATGTTGAGATGTTATATTGGTTTCACTGGTAAAAATAAATAATTGAAATGGGTATAAATTAGTTTTTTGTTAAGTTGCCTAATAATTATGCACAGTAATAGTCACCTGCACACACAGATATCCCCCTAAAATAGCTAAAACTAAAAACCACTTCCAAAAATATTCAGCTTTGATATTAATGAGTTTTTTGTGTTCATTGACAACATGGTTGTTGTTTAATTATTAATGTTGTAAAATTAATCCTCAAAAATACAACTTGCCTAATAATTCTGCACTCCCTGTACACTCACCTAAATGATTATTAGGAACACAATTTCTCATTAATGCAATTATCTAATCAACCAATCACATGGCAGTTGCTTCAATGCATTTAAGGGTGTGGTCCTGGTCAAGACAATCTCCTAAACTCCAAACTGAATGTCAGAATGGGAAAGAAAGGTGATTTAAGCAATTTTGAGCGTGGCATGGTTGTTGGTGCCAGACGGGCCGGTCTGAGTATTTCACAATCTGCTCAGTTACTGGCATTTTCACGCACAACCATTTCTAGGGTTTACAAAGAATGTTGTGAAAAGGGAAAAACATCCAGTATGCGGCAGTCCTGTGGGTGAAAATGCCTTGTTGATGCTAGAGGTCAGAGGAGAATGGGCCGACTGATTCAAGCTGATAGAAGAGCAACTTTGACTGAAATAACCACTCGTTACAACCGAGGTATGCAGCAAAGCATTTGTGAAGCCACAACACGCACAACCTTGAGGCGGATGGGCTACAACAGCAGAAGACCCCACTGGGTACCACTCATCTCCACTACAAATAGGAAAAAGAGGCTACAATTGGCACAAGCTCACCAAAATTGGACAGTTGAAGACTGGAAAAATGTTGCCTGGTCTGATGAGTCTCGATTTATGTTGAGACATTCAGATGGTAGAGTCAGAATTTGGCATAAACAGACTGAGAACATGGATCCATCATGCCTTGTTACCACTGTGCAGGCTGGTGGTGGTGGTGTAATGGTGTGGGGGATGTTTTCTTGGCACACTTTAGGCCCCTTAGTGCCAATTGGGCATTGTTTAAATGCCACGGCCTACCTGAGCATTGTTTCTGACCATGTCCATCCCTTTATGACCACCATGTACCCATCCTCTGATGGCTACTTCCAGCAGGATAATGCACCATGTCACAAAGCTTGAATCATTTCAAATTGGTTTCTTGAACATGACAATGAGTTCACTGTACTAAAATGGCCCCCACAGTCACCAGATCTCAACCCAATAGAGCATCTTTGGGATGTGGTGGAACGGGAGCTTCGTGCCCTGGATGTGCATCCCACAAATCTCCATCAACTGCAAGATGCTATCCTATCAATATGGGCCAACATTTCTAAAGAATGCTTTCAGCACCTTGTTGAATCAATGCCATGTAGAATTAAGGCAGTTCTGAAGGCGAAAGGGGGTCAAACACAGTATTAGTATGGTGCTCCTAATAATCCTTTAGGTGAGTGTATGTATGTTTGTATGTATGTATGTATGTATGTATGTATGTATGTATGTATGGGGTCAGTTAAGCATTATATATACATACAAATTAAAATTACATTTGCATAAGCAATTTGTTATTGGTTATTTCTTCTAAATATAGTTAATTTAAATTACAAATATAGAATTTATTTTACGGTTTTTTTTTATGCATAATGTTTTGTTATTTTTTTGTATGTCTTTGTATTGATCTAAATCTTTTTGTAGAAATGCCTGGAGTTCATTGTGAACATTGTTAACATATTTTTGGCTGTTTACAATATTTTCTAAACTCTTTTACAATAGGGGAAAACACTTTTACAGTTGTGAAAGTTACTTTGTGTACCTTTTTATTATACGAGATCTACTTTTAGCACATTTACGCACGTTTAAAAAAAAAATTTTTTTTACTGCTGTTTCACTTACAGGCTGTGCTATACAGTCCAGGTCATTTCACTGTGTATCTTATCTGTTTAATCACATGTTTGTATGTAGAGTTGTTTTAGTGTATGTGTATACTTGTGTGGGATCGTCACATACTTCCAGTGCATAATGTCACCCTGTACTGTTCTTATCGTATCATTTTATCTGACCTTTAGCATCAATATTTTTAGCCTGACTATAATCTTTCTCCTTCTCCAGTACATACACTCAGGCCATGCCGTGTACGCAGAGGCTCTGTGGGATCATGTCACAATGGAAGAGCAGGAGCTGGCCTTCAAAGCCGGGGAGGTGATCCGGGTTCTGGATGTTCGGGAGCAGGACTGGTGGTGGGGGATGGTGGGCGACCGCGAGGCCTGGTTTCCCTCTAGCTTTGTGCGGGTGAGTTGCTCTCCATATAATGTAATGGGACATGGATAAACTAAACAATCAAATTACACTTCAAATACATTTTTTTCATTTTAGGTAGTCATTTTAGGTAGTTTTTATCACACTGATTTATGTTCAAGTGTTAGTTCTTTAAATAAGTTTGGTTTTAGTTAGTTATTTGATACTATAAAACGGGAGTGTGACATTGATTGACAGCTGATATTGACAGCTTCTCTGAGCAAAGTAGTCAACAACTGACTTTTTTCGGGAACTTCATAACTTTATTTTACAAAAAGTTCATTAGGCGGGAGTGTAGGCGGGACCTTGATATCGCGGCTCCACTTCATGCTCACTACTGCGCAGACTCAGGCTACAAGATGTCAGCGCCATATTTAGACACTGCTGGCTTCACTAACCTTAATGGAAGAGAGTGAAGGCACGTGGTCCATCTTTTTTTACAGTCTATGATTCGAACTCACAGAGCTTGAAAGTAACACTTAATCATAGTAAAAGCCCCAATATACTCATGGCTCTTTTTTAGTTCTACGCTTAAAGGTAAAAGAAGAAGTCCGAAATGCCTTTGCAGTAGTATACTGTTAGCTAACATTCCAATGCCATTTACGCTGCTAGGAACAGTGTTTAGATGAACATGTAAATATGTGTACGGTACGCTTTCCCCTCAATCATAAAATAAACACACAACAACAAAAAAAAGCGGTGAGAAAACAGTAGTTAAAGGGATACTGTTTTTTCATATTAAACTGTTATTCCCTTAAATAAGACGATTTGATACATACCTCTCTCATCTCAGTGCGTGCACTTAATCTCACTGATGCGTGGTGACACTTTGATAGCATTTAGCTTAGCATACTAAGCCCAGTTCATTCACTAGGTACCAAACAGAGATCAAGTTAGAAGCGACCAAACACCTCCACGTTTTCCCTATTTAAATACAGTCACACAAATAGCTGAACGACCAAGTATGGTGACACAAAATAAAACGTGGCGCTTTTATATGCGGGTTAAAAAGGATAACTATAATGTATGGCGGAATAGCACTTTTGATAGTACAGTAAAAACTCACGCCTGAAAGATCCTTTCCCCCTCTCCCTCGTCCACTCACTTCCGTTTTTACTGCGCCGAGCCGAAGTACTATCAAAAGTGCTATTCCGCCATACATTATAGTATTTAAATAGGGAAAACGTGGAGGTGTTTGGTCACTTCTAACTTGATTTCTGTTTGGTACCTTGTGAATGAACTGGGCTTAGTATGCTAAGCTAAATGCTATCAAAGTGTCACCACGCGTCAGAGAGATTGAGTGCACACACTGAGATGAGAGATGTATGTATCAAATCGTCTTATTTAAGGGAATAACATAGTTTAATATGAAAAAACGGTGGAGTATCCCTATAAGAAAGCATCTAATCATAGCAATGTGGATGTGTTGCACAAGCTCTGCAATTCGGTTTTCCAGTTAAATTACATCACGTTTATTTATATAGCTTTTTATCCAATAAATTGCTTTAAAGCAAGCAGCTTTACAGTATTAAACATGAAAAACAGTGTCAGCGTTTCTTTCAATTAGAATAGGCTTTATGCCAAATGTCACATGAACAAACAGAAAAACAGTTCATTGCACAAACTGACGGCGATATCTATGGACTTTTACCCCATTTTTCACAGACACACATTTTTAAAGGTCCCATGGCGTGGATTTTATAATGTGTCCTGAGGTGTACTTATATTGTTACTATGATTTTTACATCATAAAATGTCATAATTTCGAAATAAAGGCATTTTTTCTATACTGACTTTAGCCTCTGGCTTGAATGCCCTGTTTCAAGGGGCGTGTCTGCTGTGAGACTTCAGTAAAAACACTGTTGTGATTGGCTGACATCTTTGCATTTTAAATGAGTATTAGATCTTGTGGCGGAGGGGTCGTGGTTTAGCGAGGTCTGCGAGCCTGCCACAGAGAGACGGACTGTGCACTCATGGACCAGAAAGACAAGAGCAGGAGAACAAAGATTGCTAAGAAAGTTATATTGTACAGAGTTGTTGAGAGCGCAAGTTTTTGTTTGTATCTGAGAGTTCTGAATAAACACGAGTCCCAGTCACGCCGACCCTGACTTCTTCCTTATTCTACGAACTTTGTAACACATGTAATGTACCATTACAGCTGTCGAGATGAGCGAATCGTGAAAGTGTGGATTATAGCATTATTTTTAGATCTTTTCCCATCACATGTTGATCGCGTGAATGCAGTGATCTCGTCATTGCAGCGCGTTTTCTCTCACAAAATGCTTTCACCACAACTAACAGCAAACACGACATCAGGAATACAGTAAGAGCTTTGTTGTGCAGCATAACGGTGTCATTCATTACAACGGCAGTTTGAGCAAGTGTGCAGATACACTCGCGACGTGTGATTGACAGATCCGAACATTATAAAGAGTGTGTTCTTTGATCGCTAATCTAGCATCTAATCTCAATATAAATAACCGATTTGTTTCATGCTAGGCTACTAAGAGAAACGATGTGAAGTTGATAGTTTAGTCACTGGCTTGATTCACGGATGCATAAACAAACGATTTAGAAAGAAAGTCTGTGTGAACTTGAAGGATTAGCTACACATCAGAAATCACTGATCACAGATCAGGCATTAATGAACACTTATACTCACTGTTTTGTGGTGGTGCTGTCAAATCCATATGGTAAAAGTCTGTTTGTAAAGCCTGTGCTGACATCGCGACTGATAAACGGAATCCATTTTCTCCAAATTCTCTGGGCAGGCAAAGGAGAGGAAGGGGAGGTAACTGTTTCCCCTTATGTCGACGTATAGGGGGAGATTCCAGATTGGCTCGTTTGAGCTCTCATTTTCTCAAAGGCAGAGCAGGACACCCAGAACTTGTTTTACTCCTATCAAAATTTCTAACCACTTGGGGAGGCTAGAGGAACTCATATTAATGTTAAAAAACCTCATAAAATGAAAATTTCATGCCATGGGACCTTTTAAGCTAGTCCTAATTTACTATTGAAAGCTGTTTCGAACTCCCAAATTTTGCTTTGGCCTAATTTTGTTCGAAATGACATTTAGAACAGTTTGGGTTTTTTTTTTATTTCGGGCCTTAACACAGCCTGCACGTTTGCTCCGGGTGACCTAAAAGGAAATGCCAGATGTGTCATTGCGAATGCATGTGTTGATTGACCGGTTTGGAAGAAATGAGGGTGTACATAATGGTGTTTTATTGTTTCAGCTCTAGATTAATGCATTCCATTGTAAATCAATGACTCTCTCTCGATCCAACAAGATGAGTCAATCAGACAAAGAGGCCGTAGGTGATTTGATCAAGGCTTTCTGTAGAAGTGGATTAACCAGTTGATTGTTGTACTGAAATTTTGCTTCATCGTGGTTACCCTCAGTTTGATCCTCTGGAATTAACCATAATGATATGTTGTCGTCAAGGTTCGAGTGAATCAGGGGGACTCGAGCAGTGACAGCGTGGAGAGTGTTCCAGATGCGGAAGAGTCCGTCCCATCAGATGCACACAAACAAAACTCCGAGCACAGGGAGCAGATGAGAGCCAATGTGGTCAAAGAGATCATGGACACAGAGCGCGTTTACATAAAACATCTCAAAGATATCTGCGAGGTGAGCCTCCATCCCAGCCATTTCACGTTGACCTTCTTCTGTAGTTTGTTTTCTGGAATCATAAAGGAACCCTTATCTACAATTTAGCCTGAATGGTAATCAGTCTCCTACGCCTATCATTTTAAACATGAGATTAAGATAGAATTGACATTTGCCTTCTTTCAAGATAACATTATCTCAGAATATAGGTGTAGTACTCGGAGTTGTAACTCCACCCTAGTGAAATGCAGGTATACTATTATCACTATTTTTTGGTGGGGTTCAGATTTAGTTTTTGAAAGGAATTAATACTTTTATACAGCAAGGATGCATTAAATAAATTAAAAGTGACAGTAAAGACTTGTTCATTGTTACAATTCTTTTTTTTTATTTTTATTTTTTTACTTTATTTCTAATCAAATCACAATTTCCCAAAAAAACATTAACTAGCACAACAATTTTTAACATTAATAATAATAAGAAATGTTTCTTGAGCAAGAAAAAATATATTCAAATAAACAGTTATTTTAAATTACTGTTTTTACTGCCATGGAGAGACTTTAAAAAAAAAAAATATTTTAAAAGATCTTACCGACCCAAACTTTGCAAACTTCAAATTTGTACAATAGGATGTATCTGAAAATAGCTTTGATTTAGAGGGAACCTGGATTTAGAGGGAACCTTTCTCATTGCTGACCTCTGCTGGTCAAATGCTTAAAATATTTTTAGTGAAGGGAAACTTTGCAAATCTCTGAATGAATATGTTGATTAAAATAATGTTCATTTTGTTGTTGTAGGGATACATCCGTCAATGCAGAAAGCACCCTGGCATGTTTACTGATGCACAGCTAAAGACAATCTTCAGCAACATCGAGGACATCTACAGATTCCAGAGAATGTTTCTCAAGGACCTAGAAAAGAAATACAACACCGAAAACCCTCATCTAAGTGAGATCGGCTCCTGCTTCCTTCAACAGGTAACCTTTACACACGCAAGAACATTCTTTACATGCACAAAAATGTTTTTCCTCACAAATTGCACATTTGTTTACATCTTTTTTTCCCTGTCAGGAGGAAGGTTTCTCCATATACTCCGAGTACTGTAACACGCATCCAGTGGCGTGTGCCGAATTACAGCGATTGATGAAACAAGGGAGATATAAACACTTCTTTGAAGCCTGTCGTCTCCTACAGCAGATGATCGACATCTCCATTTCTGGCTTCTTACTCACACCTGTACAGAAAATTTGTAAATACCCTCTTCAGCTGGGAGAGCTTTTGAAATACACACCCAAAGACCACAGGTAGCTCATTGTCTTGCATACACTACCATTAAAATGTTTGGGGTTGGTATTTTTTATGTTTTTGAAAAAGTCTCTTTATGCTTTCAGCAATATTCTGAAATATTATTGCAAATTAAAAGAACTGTTTTCTATTTGAATATATTTTAAAATGTAATTTATTCCTGTGATTTTTAAGTTTTAGCATCATTACTCAGGTCTACAGTCACATGATCCTTCAGAAATCATTGTAATATGCTGATTTGCTGCTCAAGAAACATTTCTTATTATTATCAATGTTGAAAACTTTTGTGGAAGCAGTGATAAATTGTTCAAAAGAACAGCATTTATATTTCTAACATTATAAATGTCTTTACTGTCACTTGATAAACATAATGTGTCTTTGCTGAATAAGTAAACATTTATTTAAAAAAGAAAAATCTTACTGACCCCAAACTTGTGTATATTTTTAGTTTTTGTATCAAAATTGTCATAATAATATATATATTTTTTAAATCTCCTCAGTGACTACGCAGGGGTGTGTGCCGCACATAAAGCAATGAAGAACGTGGCAAGTCTGATAAATGAGAGGAAAAGGCGACTTGAGAGCATTGACACCATCGCTCACTGGCAGGTGGCCATCCTCCACTGGGCGGTCAGTGTTTTCAACATTACTTAAACACTATTTCTGACTTATTCAAGGTAACAGCCATATTTTCTCTGATGTTTTTGTATATAGAAATTTGATTTGGCAGACGTGTGCGTGTGGGTTTTTTTTTCCCCGCTAGAGGTTGCTTATTCAAAACAAAAGTGTACCTTGATGACGCCTTGATTCTGAGAGTTTTATTATGCCGCACTCATGTGTATGTGGGGTAACACAGCGCTGTTTTATCATATTTGATACATTTGAGTGTGTTGAAAGTTATGTTATAATGCTACTCTGTGCTACGTTGCTCGGAGGGTACTATCCAAACAGTTGCTCACCTGTCTAATAAAACACACAATATATTAAAGCGGCTTTGGTGTTTCCATGGTTTCTACAAAATAAAACCGGAAATCGAGAGTAATGCGGGTATGATGTTATTGATAGGCGACGCACGGACACGGTCCGTGTCCTGGTTAAAATTGCTTATTTCTCTGGATTTAAACATTCTCGGAAACATTTGGCATAGCGCAAGTACACAAGTCAACAAAATATATAACATTGTTCTTGTGGTATTTGAATATTTTAATCCAAAATCTTTCATATCGTGCCTTTAATTGGATACCATGTTGATTTGTTTATTCGATTACTTATTAATACACTGGGTCACTCACAGGGCTAAAAGTGGCTTTGTGAACTATAGAACAATAATTTCAGGTTTCAAAACTTGTTTGAAGATTTCAAAGTTGTTCAAAGCGACCCTTCTTTCACTTCCCTCAGGGTGATGACGTGTTAACGCGAAGCTCCGAGCTCATCCACTCCGGTGAGCTAACGCGGCTAGTACGACCCGGTAAGACGCAGCAACGCAGCTACTTCCTGTTTGACCACCAGCTGGTGTTCTGTAAGAAAGACGTCCTGCGGAGAGACCTGCTACACTACCGTGGCCGTATGGACACAGACCAACTCGAGCCAGTCGACCTGCCTGATGGACGGCACACTCAGCTGGGCCTGCTGAAGAACGCGTTTCTCCTACGGCATTCGGAGAACCTGAACGTGCTGTGTGTTCTGTGCTGCAAAAAGAACCAGGACAAGCAGAGATGGCTGCAAGCGTTTGCTCGAGAGCGCAGACGGGTACAGGAAGACCAAGAGATGGGTGAGTCTCACGGCTGAAGGTGTCAATTAGGATGGGAATATGGCAGTGAATTCAAAGAATGCCATTCTCTTTTTTTGGTGTCTTTTCAGGGATGGAGATTACTGAGGCCCAGAGGAAGCAAGCAGTTCACAACGCCAGGAAATCTAAACAAGGCAAAATGAAAAGTATGTCCAGGCTTAAATGTTTGTGCAGGGATATAATAGCTTTGAATTGAGTTTTAACCGTAGTATTTATTTCTATAATATTTTCATTTTTTTTGTCATTTTTAATTTTGTCTTTTCAATTTAATTTAGTTTTTGTTTTAATTCTATCATTCATAGTGATAATTTATTTTAAGTGTCCTTTTTTCATTATTTTTTATCTTAGATTTAGGATTGTTTAGGATTAGAATTGTTTGGATTTTTTAAAAACTTTTTTTTCCAGTTGGTTTTAGACCTATGAAAATGTATTTTAATTCACTTTCAGTTTTCCTTTAGTTTGCATTACAGGAAAGTATGCAAAATCTGTGTTTTTTTTATTTTATTATTTATTTGTCTTTGCAATTTAGTTTAGATCTTTATTAGGTTTTTTTCAGTTTTTATTTTAGTTTTAATATTGTAGGGCCTCCAAAGATAATGCATTTATCAAATGTTAAATTAATGTTAGAAAATCATTGTAAAGGTTTCAAGTTTTATATTGTACCATATATATATATATATATATATATATATATATATATATATATATATATATATATATATATATATATATATATATATATATATATATATATATATATATATATATATATATATATATATAAAAACTAATTTCATGGTTATGTTATGTTAGCTTTATCTTTTATGTCTGTTTCAGTTAACCAAAAAGGTTTTCATTTAGTTTAGATGATAATGACCCAAATCAAAAATCTAGGCAATATCATATTTATTCATAGGTAACTGAATGGAATCTCCAAAAACTGTTATGATTACATTTTAATAGCATGTCAAATCACCAACCAAATCTGATGAAGTCATACTCACATTCTGTCTGTCCACTTCCAGAAATGAATTATTCTGGTCATCCTGTGCCTCCCCACCATCAGCCCCTACATCCTCTCCATCAGCGTCATGTGACCGTGCCAACCAGCATCCCTCAGCAGCAGGTCTTCTCTTTAGCAGAGCCAAAGAAGAAACCGTCTCACCTGTTGTACTCACTTGCACGCAGTGCCCTCTTCAGGAAATGACAGAGACACTTTATATGTTTTTATGTCATACTCAAATGCATACACAGGAATATGTATATTTAAATACGTATAAGTAGGTATGTGTGTGTAAATGACATATGTGCCTCAGTATAAAGGCTCATTATTTAGCCTTAACTAAGTCAGTGTGTTAGTAAGGAAAGTGTTAGTTATCTTTTTGTCAAGAAGCTGCTTCCCTTTGGGTTTCTCCCGTTTGTTATTTCACAAAAATGTCTATGACAAAAGGTTCTATCCAACTTTTTAGCTAGATGTCTAAATAATTGTATTGCTTTACATGAGGCTGGAGCCTTGTAAAGTGTACAAATAAAACGGAAAACACTAACGTCTATCATGTTCTGTAAATAAAGTTGAACCAAATGTACACAGTCTGTGCCTGTAAGTGTTCAAATACATCAAATCTTAAGTTTCATGTGTTCTCTTTTATTGTCCTAAGAGGCATGCATCTATAGGATAAGTGAACACAAGGCTCACTGTCTGCACACCTGCCAGGATACAGTTACACACTGTTAGGTGGAAACGAAGCGCCTCGTGTCGTTTGGCTTCATTCTGCCGCTCACATTCACGTCGTGGTTGCATTTTTGGGGAAAACTGTTTTAACAATGAAGGGTCCTAGCATTTGAGATTACCGGTCCAAATGAATTGCTGTATGCCATGGAAACAGCGCGAGAGGAAGGCGGGCAGGGGAGCGAGGATGATATGACCCGGGAAGACGCCACAAGTGTGAGTATTTAACGCTAGACCCCTTGAATACCACCATATAACATAGTTTCCGACAAAATAGCAATTTGGTTTATTATTGTAGTCACTTAGTAATAGTCATTTAAGTAGTTGTTATTACGGCAAAATCACAATATAAAATATAATGGGATATTTCAAATAAAGAATAAATGTCTATTTTTGCGTAGTTTAAAAAAAAATGACAATGAGTAACTAAGTTATATAGTTTTACTCTAATAGTAACTAAGTTATTTTGGCGTAAACTGCAGTATGGTAATTTCTGTGAGTTGAACATTTGACCTCTGTTGAGGCGTCTATGAAGTTATTGGCTTGACATTTCGAAAAACTTAATTTTTGCATTAACTATTTGGATAAAATCCATAACCGCGAAAAATGGGTTTATTATAAGGTGAATATCATAAGAATATTTAGAACATAGATGGCAGTTTATTTGTTGTATCCTGCCTAGATGGATTACAAAGTGCAATGTTCTCACTATACCTAACTTGGTGAAAGATGGGGGACTGTCTACAAAGAAGGTTCTAACTAAAAACGTTCAATGACTGTCATCGTTACACAAATATTTATTTTTATTGTGTTGTGTGCTCAAAGATGTGTGGAACAAAATCTACGTGTGAACATTATTCTTTTTAATTAATTGTGACCGAGCCATTGTACGTTTTTCTTCGTTTATCGTTTATACTTTGTAGATGGTCCCTATGTACTTCACCTGCTATTTTTTTATTTTTAACAAAATTGAGGCATTGCAAAATGAAATTTAATTTTAACTCGAGATTGTCTCTTTGAGCTTTATTTTAATCGCAAAGACGGTGTTACCTCGTTGTAAATGAAATACAGTGAGAGATGGGATGACATCATGTAAATAATGTATGACTGGACAACCACAATGAACGCGAGTCGTTGTGATGGTCCCAAAACAATTGATTCTAACTTACTTTTCAGAAATATTTGTCTGGAAAAATTTGCTTCGGCTACAAAAAGTGCAGTGATATCATGGTACAATGATGGTATTAATTAGTTACCACATTACTTTCTATCTATCATCTCTTTATAAGTTTGACGGCAAAATGTCTATACATTTACATTTAGTCATTTAGCAGACGCTTTTATCCAAAGGGACTTACAAATGAGTGCAATAGAAGCAACTAGGACAGTCAAGGGCAACAATAATCTAGAACAGAACACATATAGGACTTACCCTTTAAAAAAAAAAAAAAAAAAAAAAAATATATATATATATATATAGACAAACAGAAAATGAATAGGGTGATAAGTGCTATTCTTGATTGGTGACAGGTGCTGCTGGAAATTTGTTATACCATGTCTATAAAAAAAAAACAACGAAAAATATGTCCAATAAACCTTGTTATGTTAATGTTACATGTAGTTTTGTTCCTAAATCTGAGTATGTGTTAATTGTTTAATTGTATTTAAAAAACAAACAAACAAAAAAAACATTCAACCAAATATTCAAGATTGGGGGTGATCAGTTGGTGACCCCCATGTCTAAGGTGATTACAGCCCTGACCTTGTCCATGAACTGAGTTGTGTTGACATAAAATCTATATTCATATGTTTTATACTCAAGAAAACCCTTAAATGCATTTATGGGGTTGATGGACTAGATAGAGATTGTGGTAATTGGTTGTAATAATTTACTGAGGCAGTTGCCCATTAAGTCATTGTGAACTCAGAGTTAGGTGGATTTTGTAACCCAGTTGGATCTCTCTCAGAATTACTGAGTAGCTTTACCATGTAACTCTAACCGCTCATTGCAATAATATCTGTTTGTGATAAGACCACAACACGCACCTTAAATCCAAAGCCACTGATTTCCCACTCATTCCCCATTTGAACCAATTTAATGTTAGACTGTCTTTTACAAGAAATGTAAAACACATTAACATCTGGAGTCCTAAAATGACATCAGCACTTTTATGGCAGAACATTTATGATATCTTGTGACTAGCACTGTGTAATAAAATTATCAGAAAGTTATGATAGTACTCATGCAAATTGCTATAATCTAGGTCATCACACTTCTAATTCTAACAGCGGTTGGCTTTTCGTGAGTGTGTTTTTATTGCATCAGGTCAGAATGTGATACATACCTGTGGTTTCAGGTAGCTGATGTGTCCGTGGAAGTGGCTACGGTGGACGCAACTCTTAATAAACTATGCAGAAGATACAACAGACGACGCAGAAGAAGAGCAAAAAAGCCAAAGAAGACAAACCCAATATTGGATCTACAGAATCTGGTCATCCTCATTACAGTGGTGGTGTTTGTCGTTGTGGTGATAATGTGGTCTCTTCTGTGGTTTTTTATATGTAAGCTAAACACAAGCATTCATATACATACCCTTGTGAAAAAGAAGTGCACTTAATTGTATTGTGTAGGTGTGTAGTGTACTATAAATCTTAAATTATATATATATATATATATATATATATATATATATATATATATATATATATATATATATATATATATATATTTTTTTTATATATATGTGCAGCTGGTGACACTATTTTAGTGTCATCGTTCCATATGTTACATGTAGTCACTATAGATTAATAGTAATAATAACTATAAATTATGCATAATTACTCGCAACTAATCCTAAACCAAACCAAACCCTAATCCCAACCCTAACATGTAGTTACTTAAATGTATAATTACAGTGACACCTTAAAATAAAGTGTAACCATGCAGACAATATAATATTAATGAAATAAAGGGCCACTTGTGTACTCAAACTAAAAGTACTTTTAATAAACACTTGTTCAAATAAAAAAGCACATTTTAAATCATTATATTAATAATCATTTGTTGTGCTTTTAATAAGTACACTTATTTTGATCTGACATAAAGCACATGTAAAGTACTTGATTATGGTTTATTTTTATAATGGATTATAATACTATGTATTATATGGATTACAATTATACAATATTTTATTATACAAAATGATTATACTTTAAATGTATTAAATTGCAACTTTATCATTACAAATAAATTTAAATACATGACATACAAGTTTCAACAGAAATGACATTAAGTATATTTTAACTGATCGTAAATGCTTGTCAGTACATTCATTTTAACCACATGCCAAAGACATTTCATTTCAGTTAGCTTGCAATTAAGTGTCCGAAAACATTACTTTCAGTTAGTACTTAAACATTTTCTTTTCTCATTTTAAAAGTATGCCAAAGCGTTCTTTTTCACAAGTGTATACAAAGTTATGTCCACAAGTCTAATTTAACTGAAGTGCGCACTATGTGTTTTGTAGTCCGGAGAGAGAGCAACAGTGGTGTTTATTTCGCTGGTATGTTCCGTGTTGCCAACGTGGAGTTTATACCAGAGTACCGGCATGCTGACTCGAGCGAATTTGTATCCATGGCTAACCGTGTACAGCATGTGGTGAGTGACACAGCATAAATATGTCATTAGAATATAAGGCCTTCAAAAGCCATTGTCACCCTCACTTTAATATTTATCTTCCAATAAGATAACCAGCGTATACCGAACGTCATCAGTGTCCAGACTCTACAAACAAACCGTCATCTCTGATCTGAGGTACAGCCGCTCCAGTATTACTCTGCTAGATGGATTTACTTCATTAGGTCATTTGAGATATGGTCATATGGTTAATGGCTTTGTGTGCAAACAGTAATCTCAATGACCTCTCACCCCGTCAGTAATAATAATCAGGGTGGTGTACTGGTGCATTTCTGGATGATCTTTGTGGTGCCGCACCTGAAGACTCCAGCAGTGTGTGAGGAGTGTGTGAGTGCCATCCTCAGGGACTCTGTGCTGATGAGTCTGAAGAACAGGTCTTCAGTGGGCTTCCTGCAGGGCCTTCCTGTGGACATCGACTCCATTCTTGTCAATGGTAATCTCAGCCCTTCTCAAGGGGGTGCATAAATTAAATGACACACCCAAAATAGTCCTTCTGACTACTTATGGTTATTTTACATCATGTTAATTGTTGTGCATGTGTTCCTTGTTTTTTGTGAATAATTTCAGCTTCAGATGTATTATTATGGTGAATTTATATAGCCTATATATATTTTGTCTTTCCAGTTGCTTTACGCTCAGATTACACATCAACAGCTGTGGGTAAGTCAGTCAGGCCAGATATTTACATATATGACCTGGGTTGTGTGCAATTCAGAACTGAATTAAGCAGCCTTTTAAGATTCCTCAGTGTCACATGATCCTTCAGAAATAATTTATGCTGTTATGCTGCTCAATAAACATTTCTTCTTATTATTATCATGTTAACCCTCTGGTGCTCTTCGTTTAGGTGTTGCATTGGTTGTCTTCCCGGTCATAAGTGACCGGACACCTAAAAATGTAACTTCCTCCACCCCAGTAAAACCAATGCAATTTATTTTTCTTCAATAATATTTTTTCTTTTTAATTTTGTATTTTGAGATGATTTTATAGTATTTTTTAATATTTATGCAATAATTATGGTCTATTTTTGCCATTGAAAATTATACTTTTTTTTTTTGTAATTAAAAAAAAAAAAAAAAAATTATTATTGCAGTATTTCAGGTTAAAATAGAGACTAGGATTAGCGCCCTCTGTTGGAATTATTTAAGAAATCATGCAACCATGGGTGTAATCCTTAGAGGTCTCTATGGAGAGGCTTGAGAATTCCCTAGTACTGTTTGGAACACATTTAATGATTTTTTTTTTTTTTGATGGATTTGAATATATATTTAAAAAATCTCAAAGACTATTTATTATAAAGTTTTAGATTTTTTTTTTTGGTGTTATAAATATAGATTTTTTCTGTGAATTTGTGTTTTAGCAGATTTCCCATTCATTTCCTATGGTGTCATTTTTGACAGAAGAGCACAAGTGGGAGTTTTTTTTTTACGACCACTTAGCATGCTCGAATCATGCCCTCAATTTTTTTGTGCGTTTACATACCTAATGCTAGAAAAGTCACCAAGTTTCGTATTATTCTGATGAAGCTGTGATTTAAAAAAAAATTCCAAATGTGGTTCATAGGTTCAGTTTTTCATAGGTGTGTGTGAGTGGATTTGTCAATATCACACTCTTGATGTTTTAGAGTGTCACCCCTTTACTGCTGTGTACTTTTTTCAGCATTGTGGCCGATTTGTAGATTGTACACACAAATATTCAGTGAATTTTTGTGTTTTTGCCGATTTCCCATTCATTTCCTATGGTCGGTCATTTTTGACCGAAGAGCACAAGTGGGAGTATTTTTTTATGACCACTTAGCATGCTCGAATGCCCTCAATTTTTTTTGTGTGTTCACATACCTAATGCTAGACAAGTCACCAAGTTTCATATTTTTCCGATGAAGCAGTGATTTAAAAAAATTCTAAATGTGGTTCATAGGCTCAGTTTTTCATAGGTGTGTGTGTGTGTGTGTGTGTGTGTGTGTGTGTGTGTGTGTGTGTGTGTGTGTGTGTGTGTGTGTGTGTGCGTGTGTGTGTGTGTGCGTGTGTGTTTGCGTGTGTGTGTCAATATCACACTCTTGATGTTTTAGAGTGTCACCCCTTCACTACTGTGTACTTTTTCAGCATCGTAGATTTGTAGATTGTACACACAAATATTCCGTGAATTTTTGTGTTTTTGCTTTCCCATTTCCCATTCATTTCCTATGGTCTGTCATTTATGACCGAAGACAATGAACGCTACTTTTTTTACGACCAATTAGCATGCTCGAATCATGAGCCCAATTTTTGTGTGTGTTTACATACCTAATGCAAGAAAAGTCACCAAGTTTCATATTCCGATGAGGCTGTGATTTTTAACATTTCAAAACAGAACATTTTCCGGTCAGAAATGACCGAAGAGCACCAGAGGGTTAAAGTTGTGCTGCTTAATATTTTTGTGGAAACCATTATACATTTTTTAGGATACTTTTATGAATAAATAGATTAAAAACAGCATTTACAGTCAAACCAAAAATTATTCAGACGCGTTCAACATTTTCTCACATTATCACAGTTTATTCGCTAGAGTTTAGAAAATGGTAATAAAATATGACAAGAACTCAAGAGTTAAACTGTCAGACCAAATTAATCTGGATAATGTCAGATAACTTTGATAGAAAGGTATGTATTGGATTACAGTCAACCAATCAGCTGTCAGCTGTTAAATGCAAGTACACCGTTAGATAATACCAATTTAGGTCAACCAATGACCAAGCAAATGATACATTTTACTGTTATTTACTGTTATTACATGTCTGTATGAAGAATTTTTGGGTATAATATGTCACAGTTTACTTTATTTTGCTATCCTCACTTACATACACTTACATAAACTATAGTGTCCTACACCCACTAGTAAAAAAATATATCTGGTGTCTGAATAATTTTGGTTTGACTGTATATGACATTAAAAAACGTTTTTGTAATTTTACTGTCACTATTGATCAATTTAATGTGTACACATATTTTTTTATGTTTCATTAATTGATTGCCATTTTATGGAACAGTTCCTAAATGCTCTAATTTACTCCAGTCTTTAAAATGGAGCAATGGATGTCAATATTTATTTTTATAAAATTATTTGAAAAATGTAATTAATTGAATTAATTATTAAATAAAATATTTGTGTAACGTACTGCTCTGAGACAGAAGGTTAAGGATCCAAATGCAGCTTTATTTTAAAGGGTAATCCACACTCGTAGTCAACAAACAGGCAAGAGGTCATAACAGGTAATCAATCCAAACAGGCAAACAAGACAGGCAAATGGTAATTCACAGAACAGGCAAATAATCCAAAAACCGACAGACAAGAAACCAGGGAAGACGCTCAGAAAGGCAGTTATACAACAAACAAGACTTTGCAATGAGTTACTGAGATAACCAGCCTTATATAGGGTGAGGTGAACAGGGTAATGAGACACAGGTGGATGTCCAGGCAGAGAGTATTATGGGTAATGTAGTCTGTGGTGATATGGCAATAGTCTGAGGTGGAGTGCCCTCTGGTGGACTACACGGGCACTCTCAATGGTGATCGTGACAATTTGAAACTAAATTAATATCTGTTTTAATGGCTGTGTTTATTGTTTTGACAGAATCTTTCTAAGTTTAGAGAAATATAAGTAGAGAACCGCCAGAACGCCTTCCGTATTCAACTTACGAAAAAAACGTAACTGACGTAAATTGGCCGTAGGGTAGGCGTTTTGAACTGCGAGAGGCGTTACACTTTCTTCGTAAATTGAATACACCTAGGATGGCATGGAGTAATTTTCATTTTAAAGTGAACTAATCTTTAAACTTTCCCCCAACCCTGCAACAAACACCTTTTGAATGTGTATTATTATTATTATTATTATTATTAAGATAATCTTGTTGGTGTAATTCTGTGTTTGATGGGTTCTGTGTGTATAGGCTCTCAGTGTGTGAATAAGCTGTACGCAGGTGTTCCTGATGTGAGTTTTCCCCTCAACGTATTCTCTTCATGGGGAAGCTTGAGCTGCTACATCAAACTGACAAGTGCTCCAGGCTCTGTCATCCGACTCACTGTGAACAGCTTGAGCATTGACCCCAGTGACTGCGTCTATGATTCCCTCACCGTGTATGATGCTCTGCTTCCCATGAGAGGCATGGTTCTCTTCAGGTTTGTGACAGAAGGGAGTGGAAAGATGTCAGTCTTGACTGGGTTGGTGAAATGAAGGACAAAAAATATGAGATGATCAGTTTGGTTTTCATGCATTCTCTTCAAGGTTTTGTGAATCAGTGTCAGCCCCGATCTCATTGGTTTCCACCTCCAATGTCATGCTGCTCTCATTCCAACTCACACCAGGCAGAAAGGTCTTCCGAGGACTTTTCCAGGCTCTCATGGAGAAGCGTGAGTCCTTCGATTAAAGTATCTGTATATTTGTGTCTGGTTGTGATGCTGAGCCCATTTTGTCCTTCCCACACAGAGTGTATGAATATGATAGCGTTACCCGCCGGCCCAGGTGATGCTGGAGTGATAACCAGTCCATTCTACCCCAATCTGTTGCCCCGTCAGTGCTCCTGCACCTGGATGTTTCAGGTACTGCACCCAATCAAAAGCTTTTTTAATGTGTAGAAATATTATCCACAGTATTCGTGTGACAGAGGGGTGTTTTTTGTTGGCTTTTGATGTGTCAGATGGCCAGCGGTCCTCTGGGTGTAGCTCTCATGTTCAAGAACTACATGCTAAAGCTAAAAGACTCGCAAAACTGTGAACACGGCTGGTGGAAAGTCAATGAGATTATGTAAGTGCTTTGTCAAGGGTAAATTTTCACCTAATTTATGAGTCAGTTACCGTTAGATATTTTCTTTATTGTATTTTTTTGTACATTTGTAAAATAATAACTAAAATGTTTACTTATGCAATACATTTCTTATAGGAATAGTTAAAAGCCATTATTTACTCACCGACCGCTATGAGATGGAAGTTGCGATAGTCTTTTCTTCCCTATTGTGACGTATTTCCGAGTGAAACTTACGGTGGTCGAGAGAGCTCGACGCGCTGCAAATAAAAAAAACACATGCAAATAGAAAATACACCAGCAAATAAAGAAAACATCTTCATCAGTTTTACAACACATGCACTGCTAAAGTTCACAACACAAGCAAATACAAAAACGCACTGCAAACACTCACAACACATGCAAATAGAGAAATGCTGCAAACACTCACAACACATGCAAATAGAGAAACGCTGCAAACACTCACAACACATGCAAATAGAGAAACGCTGCAAACACTCACAACACATGCAAATAGAGAAACGCTGCAAACACTCACAACACATGCAAATAGAGAAATGCGCTGCAAACACTCACAACGCATGCAAATACAAAAACGCGCTGCAAAAAGTCCACAACACATGCAAATAGAGAAACGCTGCAAATACTCACAACACATGCAAATAGGAAACGCGCAGCAAAAAGTCCACAACACATGCAAATAGAGAAATGCGCTGCAAACACTCACAACGCATGCAAATACAAAAACGCGCTGCAAAAAGTCCACAACACATGCAAATAGAGAAACGCTGCAAATACTCACAACACATGCAAATAGAGAAACGCACTGCAAAAAGTCCACAACGCATGCAAATAGAGAAACGCTGCAAATACTCACAACACATGCAAATAGAGAAACATGCAGCAAAAAGTCCATAACACATGCAAATAGAGAAACGCGCTGCAAAAAGTCCACAACACATGCAAATAAGAGAAACGCTGCAAATACTCACAACACATGCAAATAGAGAAACATGCAGCAAAAAGTCCATAACACATGCAAATAGAGAAACGCGCAGCAAAAAGTCCACAACGCATGCAAATAGGAAACGCGCAGCAAAAAGTCCACAACACATGCAAATAGGAAACGCGCAGCAAAAAGTATATAATTTACTTGATTTTATGACTCAAATCCCAATCAATTATTCACTGCAGAAAGTGAAACTAAAAACTCAGCGATGAGAGCTCTTCTTCAACATGTTCTGATAACACTATTTAACCTAAATTTATTTATTAATATTTCCCTTTTGGCCCGTAGTTAAAAGAAAGGAGAACAGATAGGTGTTAAACAAGTTGTGTTCTTGTTTATTTATTTATTTTAATGAGGAGTTAGCTAATCTTATTACAGTTATGTGATGCACTATAAATTATTGTAGTGCAAATTAAACTATTAATTATCTCTAAAAGTAGCCTAATCATCATCACCATCATTCAGATCATCACAGAAAGGGCCAGTTCGCCGGGCCTGGAATATGTTATTTGCAGCCCGTATTTGCATGTGTTGTGGACTTTTTGCTGCGAGTTTCTCTATTTGCATGCTTTGTGGACTTTTTGCAGCGTTTTTGTATTTGCATGCTTTGTGGACTTTTTGCAGCGTTTTTGTATTTGCATGCGCTGTGGACTTTTTGCAGCGCGTTTCTCTATTTGCATGTGTTGTGAGTATTTGCAGCGTTTCTCTATTTGCATGCGTTGTGGACTTTTTGCAGTGCGTTTCTCTATTTGCATGTGTTGTGAGTATTTGCAGCGTTTCTCTATTTGCATGCGTTGTGGACTTTTTGCAGTGTTTTTGTATTAGCATGCGTTGTGGACTTTTTAAAGCGTTTTTGTATTTGCATGCGTTGTGGACTTTTTGCAGTGCGTTTCTCTATTTGCATGTGTTGTGAGTATTTGCAGCTTTTCTCTATTTGCATGCGTTGTGGACTTTTTGCAGCACGATTCTCTATTCGCATGTGTTGTAAGTGTTTGCAGCGCGTTTTTATATTTGCATGTGTTGTGAACTTTTGCAGTGCATGTGTTGTAAAACTGATGAAGATGTTTTCTTTATTTGCTGGTGTATTTTCTATTTGCATGTGTTTTCTTCATTTGCAGTGCGTTGAGCTCTCTCGGCCACCGTAGAAACATCTTTTCTAATGAAAAAAAAAAATGTAGGGCAGGACTTGATTTTGTTCATCAGGAATTGATTGGATGGTTATGGTTTGCTATTGCTGTGATGTTATGTGAGAGACAGGTTGTCCCAACCTTCGCGCCAGTAAACAGAGAAAAGTCGCTGCAAGGGAGAGGGAAGTTATTTTGATTATGAGGGCACATGTATTAATGTGCATGCTAAATAAATGTTTTTGTCAATTTTGACTACATGATATATTTTGAAGAAGCTTCATGCAGCTCCTTTTCGTACAGCAACAGTTCACACTGACTTAACATAAAAAATCCTGTAAGAATGATCCATACGACACAAAGGTTTGGAAAGACATGACGGTGAGTAAATAAAGACAGAATATTTTAGCTGAACTATTCCTTCAGTGTTGACTGTAAGTGATATTTATCCAGTTATAGTCTGAAATTCAACATTTGTCAATTGGTATAGAAATAACTGTGACTGATTTACAGATATTGTGGAAATTACATCGACCACTCAACCGTCTTCCGTATTCCTGTGCAAAACCCTGAAGTGGTTTTCCGCTGCAGCTCACGAAATGCTGACCAACCCTTCAGTGCCACTTACAGCAGCTACAACGTCAGTCAGCGTAAGAACAATGCTGCTGAAACAAAAGGAAATGGAGAACAATTTCAAATAGTTCTTAAGTAGTTCATTCTGACTTACGAGCAAAGGAATACTATTTATAATTTTATGCCAGTAAAATGACTCATGGCACCAAATGGTCTTACTCTGGTTTTGTTTGTTTCTCCAAGCATGCCCAGAGGGTCACTTCCTGTGCTCTACAGGCCTGTGCGTGGAAAAGTTCAAGCGCTGTGATGGACTGGATGACTGTCAGGATGAAAGCGATGAGATTTTTTGCTGTATGTCAACCACAAAATCACCTCATTCTAGTAGTTCTATCATAGTAAAACTAGTAACAAACTAGTATTTCATGTTAGTTTGTTATAGCCTACTATAGCTTTTTTTCCATCATTGGGTCAAACCATTTTTATTGCTTAACCATTCCATTCTGTGCTGATCTGGCCCCGCTGGTACGGGTATGGTTTCATTTTCCACTGTGGGACTGATAACGGAGTTCTTTGGAATGTAATACAAATGCGTCAGTCATTATCTTGGTAATGCAAGAGTTTAGACACAGTATAAGATGTAAATAGCGACCGCTATTTATTTGAATTTTATTTGAATTGTATTATTAATTTGTGTTCACGTCGCTCATATAGCACAAACTGGTTGCCAAACAGACAAGTGACCAATCTTGAGTGGCGACATCACTACACTCATTCTACCACCACGGTTCAGTGCGGTTAGCCATCTGTACTGAGAATTACGGACGAGAATGGTTTATAACTGTGCCATGCCGAACCAGGCTCAAGTGGAAATATACCTGGAACTGTTCCTTACTGTTCTTATAACGGTTCGGTCCAATGGTGGAAAAGTGGCTTATGTGAATAAAATACAACAGTGGTTCTCAACCACAGAGTCAGGACCCTATTATGCTTTTTTACTTTTTCAACTTTCTTTAGTGTGTAATGTTGTTTGAATGAAAAATGTCTGCAAAGTTACAAAGCATAAAGTCACTCCTAAGGGAGTCATTCTGTATATCAGTAAGCACTGTTTCTGAACTCCCTGAAATGCCTCGATTGTATTCTCGAGTTTTCTTCCATGAACGTACACGCCACAATATTCCTAATTTAAAAACGCTTTAGGGAAGGAGGGGCTTCATAGAGACAGGAACTAAACAGAGCATTATAGACAGACTGAAAAGAGAGGCGCTGCATCAATGTAAGGTTTGTGAAAAATAATGTGATTTATGAATATTCAAACTAGTGGTGTCAAATAGATTAATCGCAATTAATCACATTCAAAAGAAAAGTTTGTGTACATATTAATACGTATTATTAATATGTACATATATATACATATAATGTACAATAAATATTTATATAATTTATATTATATATAAATATAACACATTTTTCTTTAATATATACATGCATGTGTGTGTATTTATATATACATAATAATTATACACAGTACACGCACATATAATATGTAAATACAAACTTTTCTTTTGGATGCGATTAATCGATTTGACAGCACTAATTCAAACATGAATTCCTATTCTAGTAGACCCCAAAAACCAAATTTAAGACTTTAAAAATAATATAATATAATAGCTTAATTAAAATGCTAACATAGTTTATTTGTATTACAACAGATGTATCAGAGGCATTGACATATCAGCTTAGATAGGGGATTCTTTTAAACTGAAGGGCTTAAATGCAAGAGAGAAAATAAAAAAGGTTTAGAACTATTACTTTACAACAATATCTTGGTATATCAAAATAGTATTCATATGAATATTCACTATTTTATTGGCTGTTGTGTCTATCCGACAGCTAAACCTCCTAAAATCTGTGGAGGTTCATCCCCTCTGCACCCATTATACATCTGTAATGGAGAGATGGACTGTTCCAGTGGTAAAGATGAGACCAACTGTACTCAGGGTAACATGAAAACTATTTAAAAATTCACACTTTGGTATGTGTCAATTGTATGTACTGTTATTAATGTATTGGCTATGCAGAGACTAGCTGTTCTGGAGTCAGTTACCAATGTGACAATGGAGCCTGCATTCTTAAGAAAAACGCTAAATGTGATGGCTTACCCGACTGCTTCGACCGCAGTGATGAGAAGGACTGTGGTGAGTTTTACTGTGGTAACATCCAAAAGCATCACTCATCAGATTGGTTTGTAGACATTTAAAGAAACCTAGTCTAAATATCATGTATTTTATAGTTTTTTTTAATTGGTTTATTTTTTAATTCAACTATTACTAATAAAATCTCATATGAGCCAAACAATCAACAATATGGTAGCTTCAAATCCATACGAGGTAGCAAAATGTAATTAATCTGACTTCAAATGTATTATTTCGAGCACAGAATTAAAAAATAATATACATGAATCATAGAATTGAAAACACATGAAGAAAACAAATGATCAGGTTTTTTTCTCTTGCAGACATTTTTGCTTGCACTTTTACTTTCTCCCTGCTCACATTTTGCAGTTCTTTGCTTGTGATTTCAAATGTTGTAAAGAAAACCAAAAGAATGAAGAGAAAGAAAAAAAAACACATTAAAAGATTATAATTGAAAAAGAAAACGTTAATCCACTAGCAATCTTTATTTGTTTTTTTCTATGTTTGGTTCTTTATGTGTCTTCAATTTTACGATTCACATAGTATCTTCTAATTCTTAGACTGAAATACATTTAATGTCAAATTGATGCTATATGTCAAGGATTAAGTTGCACATCCTTTAAAAACACTCCAGAATTTAGTTTTTAAAACCGTTTTATGTATGACTGGCTAGCCACTCAACCTAAAATAGAAATAAAAAATGTTCCTATGATGATATTGCTGCTGCTATTATTATGATCTATTGGCCTATTTGGTAATTGGTGTGTGTGTGTGTGTGTGTGTGTGTGTGTGTGTGTGTGTGTGTGTGTGTGTGTGTGTGTGTGTGTGTGTGTGTGTGTGTGTGTTGGAGTTGAATCAGAGGGTGATTACAGGAGACAAGCTGAGCTTTGTTCATGGTTCATTCTCTTTCTAAACGCTCTCTGAATTAATTGGATTTGGCTCATCAGATGCACCTGTCATGACTGAACGGTTTATGCACATACAAAGTTTAGAATAATTACGTCTTTTTATGTTTTTAAAAGAAGTCTTTTGTGCTCACCAAGGCTGAATTTATTTTAAAATACAGTAAAAACTGTAATATTGTGAAATATTATTAAAATGCATAATACTTATATATATTTTAATATGTAATTTATCCCTGTGATGACAAAGCTGAATTTTCAGCATCATTACTTCAGTCTTTGGTGTCACATGATCATTCAGACATCATCCTAATATGCCGATTTAGTTCTTAATTATTATTATATTGAAAAATCTTAATTATTCCCAAAATTTTGACCTGTAGTGCACACACCTGTATCAGTGCACCATATTTACATCCTTACATAGCATGTCAGTCATTTTGGATGCCTGTACACTAACACACTTTTTTATGTCTGATATGTTTCCATATGATTTGTAGACTGCGGCAATCCCACCCCTTTAAAGCGCATATTTGATAGCGCCTCCCCAGAACAGCGTATTGTGGGTGGGACGAATGCGGTGGAGGGAGAGTGGCCGTGGCAGGTCAGCATGCATTTTTCTGGTCAGCTGTATTGCGGAGCATCGGTCCTCTCTGATGAGTGGCTCATTTCTGCAGCGCACTGTTTTAGCAAAGAGAGGTGAGGAACATCGGGTAGACCTAAACACTTTTGAATATCAAAGTTTATGTTAGCATGTAAGTAAACCATGACCTTTCTTAATGCAGTTGAGCAAGTGTGATCTTTCAGGTTGGCAGATCCTCGTATGTGGATGGCTCATATGGGCATGCTAAACCAGGGAAGTGCCAAGCATGTGGCCGAGATCCGTCGAATTGTGGTGCATGAATACTACAATGCAAGAAATTTTGACTATGACATCGCCCTCCTGCAGTTGAAGAAGGCCTGGCCCAGCAGCCTGGGACAATATATCCAGCCCATCTGCCTGCCGGCTCCTTCTCAGACCTTCTCCGAGGGGCACCGCTGCTGGGTCACTGGTTGGGGTTACCGTTCTGAACAAGGTAGGAGCCCAAAAACAGTGACAAATGATGTAGACTCAAACTTGATTGAAAAGATGTTTTAATTAAAGTTTCTTATGCTCACCAAGGCTGCATTTATTTGATCTGAAAATCTACTTTAATATTTTGTAAAATGTCAGTTATTCCTGTGGACCCACTCACTTTTACCGTCTCTAATTCAGCGAATATCTGTTCTAACTGATAAACACTTTACTAATAAACATGAGTTAGATGCTTTATTTCCAATTCATTTTTAAAATGAATGCCTTTCCGATCTGATATGTGATGGGAAAAGGGATTAGAGTGAGACCTCGGGTCGATTTGCGTCAGAACCATGTGCTTTACCCCTACACTATTGCCACTGTAATTAATTTGGTGTCTTCCGCAATATTTTCTAGCCCAACCAGACATTTATTAAACAAGGCGGGAATAGCGTAAATGTTTAACTTAATGTAAATGGCATCTACTCCAGTAAAATATTTCTGGGGGAGGACCCACCCACATTTTTTTCGCTTCCGATGCCCGTGGCATTACTCCAGTCTTCAGTGTCACATGATCCTTCAGAAATGATTCCAATGTGCTGGTTTGGTGCTCAAGAATCATTTATTATTATTAATAGTATTGAAAACAGTTTTTATTTTTGTGGAAACTTGATGAATAGAAAAAAAAGAGTGTTTTTCTTCTTTAAATATGTTTATAGGTCTACAATATATGGCAATGAAATAGCATCTTTTTCCTGTTTATACAGATAAGGTGCTACCCACAGTATTGCAGAAGGCAGAAGTTAGCATTCTAAGCCAGAGTGAATGCAAGAGAAGCTACGGCCCTGTGTCACCTCGCATGGTGTGCGCTGGCGTGCCCTCGGGAGAACAAGATGCCTGCCGGGTGAGGGGAGATAACAGGCATTGGACTTGGTCCTGCTTTATGAACCAAACATAAGCTTAGTATCTCATTTCAGAGCATTATTAAAGGGCTAACCTTTCTCATTGATTAAAGTGAGCTGTCTCTTTGGATTTTTACATAATCAGTTTTTGATTGCAGGGGGATTCGGGTGGCCCTCTGTCCTGTCAAGCACACGCAGGCAGCCGCTGGTTTCTGACGGGCATTGTGAGTTGGGGTTCTGGCTGTGGCAGACCCAACCTTCCCGGAGTTTACACCAGAGTGGCCAAGTTCATAGATTGGATCCAAAGACATATTTAAAATGTACAGCCAAGTAAATCCACCTCATAATTCAGTCACTAACTCAAAACAAGCCATTTTCACCTAAACAGCTAAATGTGTTTTTTAATGGTCTTTCAATCATGTAACACCATTTGAATACATTTGTCTTGAACAATAAAGTTCTTGTTGGTGTTTTTAAGTTAAAATGTATACTATATAGTATAACACACACACTTTATACTATGGCCTGGTTTTATAGACAGGGCTTAGATTAAGCCAGAATTAGAGCTTAATTTAATTAGTAACTAAGTATATTTTATAAACATGCCTTAGAAAAAAAAACATTCCTGGTACGCATTTTGAGACAGAACAATGACACTGACATATTTTAAGATATGTCATTGCAAGTTACTTTCAGTTAAAACAGCTCAAACACGCATTTTAGTCTGGTACTAGACGTGGTAACCACGCTATTACACAGCGGTCTTTCAGTGCAAATTGGTATAGCTCATTGGCACCATCTTCCGATTAAAATAGTTATTATGAGTATTATAATAAAAATGGCCTTGGCAATCTTGGAAAAATATCAATACATAGCAGCAGATGAATAAACATTTCATATGGGTTTCTGTGTTGGTTTTTGAACTTTTAATAATAAAAACATTGCTCGGATTCGGAAGACTTGGACACAAGCTGGATACGAGAGAGTTTAAAAAAGGAATATGGTAAGCCTACTTTGTATATAAATATGTTATTTATTTATAATGATTAATGATAGTATATATGAAACAATGCTTTAATATTGTTTTTGCAGTGTTCAATTTGTTGCTAGAAAATTAGTATTTCATGTCCATTTGGCCATATTTAATTTATTTTGGCCAATAGCCAATACCATATTCCGGTATATGTCACTATGCAATGTAGGCTATTTTATAAAAATGAAATGGAAATTATTATTTTTTTAATTGCATTTAGGCCGTTCATTTAGCCTGCATAACAACGGCATTTTGGGAGACGGAAAACGCAAACTTTTGAAAATGGGTTTCAAAGTGCAAGTTTTTGAAAACGATATCATTACTGTCTCCGAAGTTGTGAAAACGGTGACGGCATGCGCATGCGTATTAAGTGTGCAGTATAGTAGTTTTTCTTTACAAAGTGACCTCGCCAACTACTAGCCTGGCATGCGTAATACAACGGTTTTTTTATATATCGTTTTAAAGAAACGCTATAGACTACTCCTACAGTATACAGTCAATACTCTCAGGAGGAAAACGTCCCAGAGTAGAATCGTTGAGTAATAAATACAGTGTGCAGCAGCACATATATTGGGTCTACTTTGTTCCCAGGCTGCACGCTTCGCTGGCTCGTAATGTGAGACACGGGGGAAACAACAGGGAAATATTTCATCCACACCGACTCTTTTTAAACAAATATTTTAGCTATGCTGATGTTTTTCATCCCCTGCAGACAGACCGCTGTAATGATGCATTCTTCTTCGCGATTAATTTAATGAATCTCTAATCATGTAACTTCAGACTGCCCATTGTGGCCCATGGCACACGCACACCACGGGAGAAGTTTGCCCACAATTTCTGTCGCACGGATGGCTGTGTGGATTGTACCTGCTCATAGTGCTCCCTTTGTGCCGCGGTGCATGCTGGGTGCCGTGCAGCACCTGTTCACGGAGAGACACGGAGAGTGATTGCTCGCAGCGCCAGACCCGCTCAGGTCGGGTTTCTCCGGGATCGCACTACGTCTCCGGGCTGATTTCTCTGCCCGAAGTATTGTTCTGTATCGCTGCATCGGAGCCATAAGAGAGCGGGCCATGAGGACTTTTCCCAAAAACAGGAGCTGCGAAGTTTACAGCGTCTCTGGTTTAGGAGCCTGCGCCCCCGCCGGTGCACCTGCACAGGTAGGAGAGACCCTCCATCAGCACCGCGCGCGCAGACGCAGCGTGTAGAGCGAATTCAACACGGTGATGATGCTTTTGAACACTTTTATAGTTCATAAAAGTGTGTTTATTCTTGCTTACAGAATACATATAATTATATTGTGTGAGCCTGATGTTTCAACATCTTTGCATCACTGTTTTAGTGCTGTCTCCAAAGTATTTTAATTTGTAGCAAATCAGTACAGAAATAATATTAACGTAGCCTGTAATCTTTTTTTTAATTCGTAGTAAATTTGTGTAAAACATTGTCAAGTACACAGTGCTGCTGTTACAATAACCTACATCTAACTAATGGAAAACATGGATGTTTTGAATTATGTGCATATTATTATTTTCATCACCGTCTCATTTTAAAGATTTTTTTTTTATATAGAAATGCACAAAACATAGGCTAGTTGTAGGTCTGTGAACAATATTCATGAGTCCAATAGAAGTACATTGATTGGAAAGTGTTACAACCCTCCTTGTCTGATCAGCCATGATATTACTAGTTTATTTTTAAAATAAAAAAATGATTACACAAGATAACCTGCTGATTTATTGATCATACATGTTCTGTCATTTTACAATCAAATTATTATTATTTAAAAAAACAATTTCAGAATGGTTTTTTTTTTTATCTTGTAACTTCTGTCACCTCATTTTGGTGGTCACACAAACTTTGGCATCAATGGTTCCATGAAGAATCTCTTACATCCACAGAACGTTTCCATTCCACGAAGGTTCTTTCAAGAGTAAAAATGTTCTTCACACTATAAAAATGGTTATTTTAATAAAGGTTCTTTGGCAAACCAATGGTTCTTCTATGGCATCGCTGGCAACCTTTATTTTTAAGAGTGTATGATAGATCTAGTTTCTAATTGGTTAAACTGTTACAACTCACCCTGTGTTACAACACTCCCCTCGCCCCTATACAAACTTACAAAAGGTATTTTAAGCTCATTTCAGCTGTGATAATGAACTTAAACCTTTTAGTTTGGCCACGGGGTTGCCTGTGTCTAAACGTTGGTCTTGATGGTCTCATGAATGTACTTGTCAAAGATGGAGTGCTGACACCGCTGAGAGGGGCCGTGGGAAAGCAGACCCTCAAATTACGCTTTGTGCGACTCCACAGGGGAATCCCACCAGGATATCCTAGTTCCGCGACCCCTTCCTCCTAATGAAAAGATGTTTAGAATGATGGGGGGAAGCCAATTAAATACGACACATAGGTTGTTGTAGGGTGACAGAAAGGTTGTGATAATGATCATGACTTGTTTCGGCTCATATAGTATGCCGTCTCTCTCAACAAGTGCATTAAGGCAACGTTTCTCGACTTGTGTTTCACAGGACTTTGTGACAAAGCCCATCCAGACGTCAAGCCCATCCAGCAGCGAGTCTGACATCAAGAGCCCGGTGGGCAAGAGAGCGGATTGCGGGGCATGGAGTAAGTGGGCGCTGAGAGTCTCCCCCCTCCTCCCTCTCTCGGCTGCCATTGCACTGACTCTCCATTTCCTTGCATGTAAGTTAAGACCCTCTGCTGTAGAGGAATGCTGAGATTATGATCTGGTATGTTCCAGTATAGCTAGTCAAGCCTCTCATCCTCAGCTGTCCAAGTGTCTTCAAGGAGAGCATGAAAATGTTCCTATTTTGTTGCGCTTGATGGGCTGCTGTAGATGTTTTTCTGTATTCACATGATCCACGGTGACCCCCACAAGATGTTCAGACACTTTTGGATACTAAAGTAATTCTTATAAATGTACGACTGTTATTGCGTTAGATATAAACCAAGTGGCAAACAAATGATATAAGACCTTTTGTCAGAACAAACTTCATATATAGTTGTATTGCAGATTATTAGTAGATATACAGTAGATTTAGTGTGTTCAAATCATTTTTTGTCTAAAAAAAGGATAAACACTAGTTTGAGGTCAGTAAGATTGTAAGGAATGTTTTTGAAAGAAGTCTCTTATGCTGCATTTATTTGATCAAAAATACAGTAAAAACAGAAATATTGTGAAATAAAAATGATAAAGAATTCTATTTGAATATATTAAAAACTTTGATGTATTCCTGTGATGGCAAAGCTGAATTTTCAAGACTTTACTCCAGTCTTTAGTGTCATATGATCCTTCATAAACATATTTTGTAACATAAACGTCGCTGAAAAAAGTATCCATTTCTTTAAAGGGGTCATATAATGGTACATGCACTTTTACAAGTTGATTGTACGGAAATGTGTGTTGGCAGTGCCTGTACACAACCATCCTAAAATGATAAAACTCCATCCAGTGTTTTTTTTTTCATCTCCTTATATGTTCTCCACGGTCTCAAATCGAGCCGTCTGACCGTGTGATGTCACACGGTCGGACGCCCCTCCCACGATTGTTGATTGACAGCAGCGTTTCAACACAGACCCACCCTGAGCGAGCTGTCATCAGTCCACCATCGTTGATACGCTGGAGCAGAATGGCGTCTAAGCGATTGTGGTTTTCTGTTCTTGGGTGTAATAACGAACACAGCAATCATTTTGATGTTCCTAAATCCGAACCGTTGAAGACGCAGTGGCTGAGTTTTGTTTTCGAAGGGAATATTCCCCCTGATCAACGTCAATGCTTTCATGTTTGCGTGAATCATTTCTCAGCAGACTGCTTTATAAACGAGGGTCAGTATAAAGCAGGTTTTGCTAATAAGCTGCTCCTGAAAAAAGGATCGTTCCCTACTAATTTGTGTTCCTGCTGCACCTCCAGAAGAAGTAAGTGTAGCGTTTTATTAACCTTTATATTAATCTTTGCAAATTGCTCGCACGCTTCACGATGAATGCGGCTAAAGTTTACAGGGTAAGTTACATTACGGCATGCTTTCTATGTATGACGTTCTCAATATAATTCATAATCCCACGTTTATAATGAACAATGCGTTATGGTTATTACAAACTGTGCACTCTGGTGATAAAGATAACAAAGATAACGTTATATCAAAGTAAAGTGACATTACGTTAACCAACCATTCAGAAACGTTATAAACGTCAGAAACCTTAATTGTCGAACTTCGTTGGGACCGTCATCTTGTTCCGGGTCCGACTTCGGTTCAAATTGATACGGTTGCACTCAGAGACTCCCGTTGCCATTCTTAATCTGAGATATACCCTCACCTGTTGTCAAGGCAACACTCCACGTGTGTTGTGTCGAACCAAATGCGCCACAGAACAGAGGGGCGGGGTGAGCAAAGCTCATTATCATTTAAGGGCGCATGCACTGAAATCGCTTGCTGAAAACAGAGCTGATTTTGACCAGGTAAAATGAGTGTTTTCTTACAATACTAATGAGCATTTTTAATTAAAGTATATTACAAACTTTTCATTTAGACACTAAAGAATCATATTAACTTGTACAAAAATGGCATTATATGACCCCTTTAAAAAGGGAATAAATACAAACTTTTAAAAGGTAGTGTAACTCGAAAGAAAACGAGTCAGTCTTTTTATTTTGTTCAAATATGTTTGTAGGTAGTCTTTTTACACTATATGGCAACTAAATAGCATATTTTCCATGTATTAAATCTTAAAAATGAAATATTTGGCTTGAAAAGTATCTGTGTGCTTCTTCCTTTAAAATAAAAAGATTAGATTTTTTATATATATATATATAATTTAACATTGTAAGTGTCCAGATACTTTTTGGGTCTACGGGAAATTTGAAAGCCTTTTAAAATGTTCTGTTTAATATGTGTTCCCGTTCCCGCAGCCTCTCCATCGCCCTCAGTGTTCTACCTTGGAGGAAGCATCGAGTTCTCCAACCTCAGTTTCTCCCCAGACCTGGCAGACCCGTCGTCTACACAGTTCCGCCTCCAGTCTCAGGCGCTAAGCCATTACGTAAGCATAAA
Source organism: Romanogobio albipinnatus (assembly GCA_023566225.1). Classification (NCBI taxonomy): domain Eukaryota; kingdom Metazoa; phylum Chordata; class Actinopteri; order Cypriniformes; family Gobionidae; genus Romanogobio; species Romanogobio albipinnatus. The sequence goes on along the minus strand of CM042260.1, from coordinate 26,182,468 downwards.
CATACATAACAGTCTCTCTGTGCCACCCTCGGCAACAAAGCCGGTTTCTCCGTGATCTCTCCGGAATGCAGCCGCTCTCCAGAGACCACTCAAGGAACGATGCTCGCCCCTGGCACTTTCAAACGCAAAGTCCGCCAGAGCTGCAGGTCCAGTGGTGCGCTCGTCCCTCATTGTCACCCTTTTAAATGTAAAGCAGGCTCTGCCGAGTCTTCGGCCGCTCCGTGGCCCTCTTAAATGTAAAGCCAGCTGTAACCGGAGCTCGGCTCGGTGTGAGGCGGTGCGGTGAGACCGGCTCCCAGAGGACGGCAGCTTTTCAGGGCCGAGGACAAGAACGGTGTTTGTGAGAGGGACAGGGCCCAGGCAGGCTGAGTGAGAGGAAGAGCAGTCCTTCAATAAAAACATTGTCTGTGGGCTTCCTCGCACACAATCAGATGCTCTGTACCTCTTTGGTGAGAGGCTGCAGCCAGCGGAGAAAAGAAAGGTAGACCAGGGGACAGAGTAGGCCAGGAGAGAGAGAAAGTAAGGATATAGGCCACCGAAAGAGAGCGCAGGGCCAATGTGTGCCAGTATCATGGGAATGGTTGGCATTTGTGTCCACAGATTAATACAGGCCGATGAGGAAACTGGCCAAGTGCGGCATTTCGTCCAGTGCGATGCTCTAATTAGCCTAAACGTAACCTGTGTCATGCCTGTAATCCAGTTTAATAGCAAGCGAATGCGATTGTGAGAAGTGATGGCCTGCAAGTGTGCGCCTTTGCTCGGAAAAGTTAGTCTAAACTTGCTGCCTGCCCCTTCCATCCAGCACTTCGGGATGACATTGAGCCCCAGACAATGGCGCTGTTGTTGCCCAAAGCTCTTGTTGCTCAAAGCCAATCGCACAAGAACAGTGCTTTTGTGCCAAGGCTGCAGGTCTCGCCTGGGCCACTGATGTCTCACCTTCTTCAGTGATGTCACGGCTTCCATGGCTCTGATGTCACTGCGACGTCCTGAAATACTGTATATACCAGACAGGAACTTCATGACCTCGGTAGATGTTATCAGTGGTTTGTTTGCGGTGTGCAGATGTGAAATAGAATGGCTTACGTTTGTCATGGTAATCCGGTATTTCATGGTGTCCCTGTCGTCTCTTTACTTCCTTTCGGTTGACGTACCATGGATCTAAGTTCTCAGAGTTGTATGATTCTTCACCATGGAGCCCGTATTACCAGCACTCAGGAATTATTGCATTTAGGTGAGTACATAAACACACGTCACAGTTGATATATAAACTACATTCATTTTTTTTTATCCATTGCATTTGTGTGCACATTGAATAAATTGATTTGTGTGTGTTCGGGATTATAATACAATGATCATTGAATTTTCACATTTGAAGGTGCTGTAAGTAACTGCAAACACAGTGTGCTACAGGAACTTGTGCCATTTTGCTAACTTTAAAGGGATAGTTCACCCAAAGATGAATATACTGTCATCATTTACTCACCCTCGAGTTGTTCGAAACCTGAATTTCTTTCTTCTGCTAAACACAAAATATATTTTGAAGAATATTTGTTACCAAACAGTTGATAGGCCACATCGACTTCCATAGTATGGAAAATAAATACTATTGGGCCCATAAACTGTTTGGTTATCGACATTCTTTAAAATGTCGTTCTTTTGTGTTCCGCAGAAGAAAGAAATTCATACAGGTTTGAAACAACTTGAGTGTGAGTAAATCTTGAAAGAATTTTCATTTTTGAGTGAACTATCCCTCTCTAAAACTTTGGCCTCAACAAACTCAAACACACAAAATTAGGACTATTTCTGATTGGCTAAAAAAGTGTGACTATTTTTTTTATAGAGCTGTTAAAGACAGTTGTGATTTATTATATAACATATTTTGCATGGTACATCCAAAAATATCACTTGCCGTACATCTACTCAATTAAAAAAAGAGAAAAATAGAAAATCAATAACAAATAAAAAGATTGTGACAGCTGTTAATATTAACCACAAAGGTCCAGTGTTGTTTTAGTATTTATTTAGTATTATAATTTTTATTAAATTAACTTTTATTTTGTAGTTTTTAAGTTATCATTTAATTTAGTAATTTGATAGTAATGTGATTTTCATAGGGGTTTTTTTGTGTTCTATTTACTTCTCTCTTTTTTTAATAATTGAGTCATTTTAGTATTGCAGCTTATTTCAGTTATTTTCCAAGGTAACATTCCTAATCTACTGATTTTTAAAAAGATTTTTAAAGGATTAGTTCACTTCAAAATGAAAATTTCCTGATATTTTACTCACCCCCATCTCATCATGTCTTTCTTTAGTCGAAAAGAAAATATGTTTTTTGAGGAAAACATTCCAGGATTTCTCTCTCCACCATTGACTTCCATTGCAACCAAAATGTTGAAGGTCCAATTCAATGCAATTTCAAAGCGATTTGAAGGGCTTTAGAGGCTCTGCGTGATCCCAGACGAGGAATAGGGTCTTATCTAGCGAAACAATCGGTCATTTTAAAAAAAAAGTTTAAAATGAATATACTTTTTAACCTAAATTGCTCATCTTGCGCTGCTCTGCACTCGGCAGTGATTGCGCAATCACGTCGAAACCGTCACACTAGACGTAGGCGGAAGTACCGCCCCACGCGAACGTGCGAGGACTAATACAAACACCCTTTACCAAAAAACACTCCATCTTCAACTTCAAAATCATCCGACATCGTTGTTGTACCTTTTTTTGGCTACAGAACGTTTGTATTAGTCTTCACCCGAGCGCTTTGTAAACACGCGGGCGGTGTTTCCGCCTACGTCTAGTGTGACGTTTTCGACGGGATTGAGCAAATACTGGCGAGCGCATATAATTCAATTAAATATAATATCTTTTTTGAAAATGATAGATCATTTCGCTAGATAAGACCCTATTCCTCGTCTGGGATCACGCAGAGCCTCTGAAGCCCTTCGAACCGCTTTGAAACTGCATTAATTTGGACCTTCAACATTTTGGTTGCAATGGAAGTCAATGGTGGAGAGAGAAATCCTGGAATGTTTTCCTCAAAAAACATATTTTCTTTTTGACTGAAGAAAGAAAGACATGAACATCTTGGATGAGATGGGCGTGAGTAAAATATCAGGAAATTTTCATTTTGAAGTGAACTAATCCTTTAATTTTCAGCAGTGATACAAGTAGCAGATCTAATGTGATTTACTAACCTAATTTTTCAGCGCTGCTCTGATGTGGTCATTTGCCTATTTTGCCCATTAGCAAATGAAAATTCAAACCCCATCAACTCAGTTTACTAAACTAAAACAGTTTTAGGTGTTGTCATCTTGTTAAAAGTCATGTGTCCTGATGACAGTGAAGGAGTGGAAGGTCTTTGTGTGTACTACTGGAGTAAATTCTCTGCTCCTCCCGCTATTGCTGAGGAACTCCGGAGAGTGAATCCCAGCCGGTTGCAGCGTCGTCTACCTGGAAGCAACAAGGTCCTTTTTAGCAAGAACGAGGAACGCTACTACATGGAGAGGGATGAGGACACACTGCGTCTGCTGGGTTAAGAGCATTTCATCCCTCTGTTTTTGTCCTTTCCAGAGTACGACAACAGTTCAACGTGAGTTTCTATGTCTGCAGGTTTGAATCCAGATGATGGTGGTGATGCTGTGGATGATGACGATGAAGATTCTGATGACAAAGCGGAAAAAATAAAGAACCCAAACTCTTTGCAGAGTGGCAAGTGGCAGTTGGGGCTGCAGGGTACAACCATAATACACTGTAAAGCCTGTTGAGTTTACTCACATGATTTATGAACACTGACTCATTTGAGTTGCCAAATGTTGGTTAACTTAAATTCTTCTGTATCCTCCATGATACATCATACCATGCGCGAAGAAAAACACAATATACACCACAAGTAGGTAAGGCAATTTAAATGCAACCATGTCCCATTAATCCTTTGAGTAAACTCTGCATGCAAGTCCCTCAACCAGGCAGGTTTTACAGTGTACTATCACTACCATCATTCTGTCATGAAATCACCTCTACAATCATTATTTTCTGATTGTATTCTGACTTTTTCTCTCATTCTGATCATTTCTTACTTCCATCTGCCTAACAGCCATGTCTTTTGACCTATACGCCAAGTACGGGAACAATCGCACACTCAGTCTTGTCAGTCCGAAGAAGCCGTATTACCAGTGGAGGCTGCGGGTGCCGTCCGGCCACGTCGTGCGACTGGTCATTCTCACACTTCAAGGGGCAACACCAGGAAGCTGCTCTGCCAACAAACTGTCTGCTTATGATTTCCTACTGCCGCTTCAGAACAAGATCATCGCCAGGTAAGTGCGACATCACATAGAGAAAAGCCATTTTTGTCCATTTGCAGTATCTTGACATGTTTTTAAATTAGCACTGAACATAGTCTGTATGTTTCCTGGCCTTAATTTGGTGCTCTAAAATTGAATTATAATGCTTAGAGAATTAGTTCACCCAAAAATGAAAATTCTGTAATTAAATGTATTGTCATTCAAAACCTGTGTTTTCTTGTTTCCTTGGATCATAAAGAAAGATATTTAGCAGAATCTTTAGACTTTTTTTCATAATGTAAAAAAAGCTCCAAAAATGCAAAACAAAATCACTATAAAAGTGGTTTGTATGATTTAAAGGGTCATGAACTGGCTTTTAAAAAAATGTTATACTGTTGTTTGAGGTCAACTTATTGCGTTTGCATGGTTTTTACATTCAAAAACATCACAATGAATGAGTAATAAGCTGATTTCTGCCTTGGTTTTGAGGCTCTCTGAAAAACGGTAGGTTTTGATGGGCGTGCCGCACTGAAGACTTGGAAGTAAACGCCCACGGCTAGGATTGGATAAGATTTGCATATTTAATGAGCTTCTGCTCCCCTGTTAGTGACAGCGTATGGCAAACGGCAACCGGAATGAATCGCCCAGCCCAAAGCCAGGGCTCGCAAAATGTCTTTATCAAAAAACATAATGATTCATCTCTCATCCACCCGCGATTGATTGGAATGTTATTCTTTTATAACGTTACTTGGCCCGCCCGATCGATGAATATAACCGCGAACCGCACGCGCCCTTCAAATATCAAGTCAAGAGAGTGAACAACGCACATCAACACCGTAATGAACCAAGAACACCACAAATAAAGTATTCTCCAGCCTGTGACAGCGTGCTTCAGTCAGAGATGTACACATAATCAATACTATCAGTAACAATGCAATACTATCGCATATAAAAAACATTTTTTACTCACATTAGTTTGTTGCTTCATTCGTTCATGTAATCTCATCCTCTCTGCAAATCCAGCCTTGTTTACAAATGTATAAATGAACATACGTGCAATGGCTTCCCCACGTGAACTGGATAGTCATTAAAAATAAAGTTCATCCATGCATTCATAATATTGGAATCCGAAAAGTTTATGTGGTATGTTTACTGCTTAGAAATTTGATGCGGTTTAGCTCTATGTTAGTGGCACAAGTCGGTGGGCAGGGCTACAGAATCAGGCGTTGTTCTTCTTCTGTTGAGGCGGTGCTTCACTACACTCTTATGTAATAGCTGGGCACATTCTGAGATCGATCGTTTGCTGGGCCTGGTGTCTATAAAAGCTTTTCTTTGACTAATAAGGAAGTTTTCAGCTCTGAAACTTACAAGATATTCTTATATTACCACAACCTTTTATATATCAAAAGCTCAAGGAAAAGTTGATTTCTCAATTCATCACCCCTTTAATATTGTGAAATATTATTACAATTCAACTGAACAGTTTTTTTATTTTAATATATTTTAAAATGTAATTTATTCATGTGATGCAAAGCTGAATTTGTTTAAAATGCTGATTTGCTGCTCAAGAAACATTCTTACTATTATTATTATTATCAATGTTGAAAACAGTTGTGCTGCTTAATATTTTTGTGAAATTTGTCAATTTTTTTCAGGATCCTAGGATGAATTGAAAAATATATATATATATATATTTAAAAATATATTTTCTTTGTAACAATGTAGAAGTCTTTACTGTTACTGTTACTAATTTTACTGGTAGTGTATATTCTTAGTCTTTTGAATCCAGAGTTTTAAAGGGATAAAGGCCTCCTGAAGTAAAGTGATGCATTTATATAAGAAAAAATCCATATTTAAAACGTTATAAACTGTAATCTCTAACTTCTCTAACTTTTATGGACTTCAAAACAGAAACAGCCATTCACTGCCATTATAAAGCTTGGAAGAGCCAGGACATTTTTCAAATTAACTCCGATTGTATTCGTCTGAAAAAAGAATGTCATATACACCTCGAATGACTTGAGGTTGATATGGGATCATTTTCATTTTTGGGGAACTATCCCTTTAAGTTGATAGTTGTCGAACACCTCTGCTGTAGCTCTCAAATATGCCGCGTCAAGACCAGGTTTGATGTCAGTGGCAAGACACATGATGAGGATGAGTTGTTGATTGTCATCACAAATGTGATCTGAGCATACAAATAATATAAACTTAAGATGCTTTGTCTCTAACAATAAGGTTCCTCACAACTTGAATGCTGTTTGTTTTTGTTTTCATGCTGTCATTGAAGTGACCTAAACATCGAACATCATCTCTCTTCTTTTTAGATGGTGTGGTCTGCCAATATCAGGAACCTCCCCTGTAATGAAACTGACATCTTCTGGGAACGTCATGCTTGTCACATTTTCATTCAGTCGTCAGAGGCAAGGAGCCATCTTCAAAGCTTATTTCCAGGCTATACCCAAAACCGGTGTGTGAATTAGTGGTCAGCATGAGACGCTATCATTGTAGTTGTTATCCCACTCAGATGTTCGAATTTCTTTGGTTCCGTGTTACTGTTTTTTTCTATAGAGTGTGGTGGTTTCCTCACTGCATGGAACGGCACAGTGACGTCCCCTTACTACCCCGCCTACTACCCTCCAAATGTGGACTGTAACTGGAAAATCAGGGTGAGATAAGGCTAAAGGCTTTCCCATGTATCCCACGAGCCTCTTCCTCGGTGTTAGCATGCATGCCCTGTGAACCCCTTTCAGAGGCCTGGGATGCTCCCTCTTTGAGACGAGGGCCGCAGGGTGGCCACAGCTTTGTGTAGGAGTGCGTCTGTTGAGAGTCTGGTTTCACTTTTAGGCTCCGTTGCCGGGATACCTTCTCTCCGTGACCATTGTGATGCTAGACATTCAGGATTCACCAGCCTCGAGCACCTGCGAAAAAGATTGGCTGGAAATAGGTGGCGTCAAGTGAGTGTCATGTCTTTCACGTGTTGAAAATAGTTGGCTTAGACTTCGGTATACAAGCTGTGAGTCTACACTAGGTCTATAATACATCCTATGAGAATAAGATCATATTTTTTTGCTGAACTAGCAGTATGTTTGTGTGCATGTGTATGTTTTTTTCTACGCTTCCACAGGCTCTGTAACCCGATTGGGGACAGCAGCAGAAAGAGAATCTATTCTTCACCCGTCCTGCTGCACTTTCACTCGGATGAGTCTTTGACACATAAAGGTTTTTACCTGATCTACAGAGCCTTCTCTCCTGAAAGCAGTGAGTTCTTTGTATTCTGCTTTTATCTATTTTTGTTATTTGTGTCTTGTAGAATGGGGGTTGATTTGATTTATTCTCTGTTACTGCTTTGGGGCGGGGGGAACTGGGCATATTTTTTCTCCATACCAAGATAGCTGACGGCCAGTCAGAAATGCCAAGTTTCTCCAGAATATGCATCCATTCCTTTTATCCTAGGGAAAAAAATGTTGTAACATCTAAGGAGGTAAAATTTTCCAAGTATTGAGATTAGATTGTGAGGAAATTCTGATGAATCATCTGTCGACTAATATGGACATCATGCACCTCTAGCTAGATTTCAGCTACAGTTCATACTATTACTGTGATTGTTGTTCTTGAAAATACTTTTAATACTTTTAAATGAATGCATTTGTGTCATTAGTATTGTTATTTACAGTTACGTTAAAAAAATAATCTGATTACGTAATGCATGTTACTTGTTATGCATTACTTTACTCGTAACCATCAAAAAAGTAATCTGATTACATAATTCATGTTATTTCTAATGCGTTACTTTACTAGTTACATTAAAAAAGTAATCTGATTACGAAATGAATGTTACTTATGTGTTACATTACTCGTTAGATCAAAAAATAATCTGATTACGTAATGAATGTTACTTATAATGTGTTACTTTACTCGTTACATCAAAAAGTAATCTGATTACATAATGAATGTTAGTATAGTGTAACTTTACTCGTTACGTCAAAAAGTAATCTGATTACATAATGAATGTTACTTATAATGTGTTACTTTACTCGTTACATCAAAAAATAATCTGATTCCGTAATGAATGTTACTTATGTTTTACTTTACTCGTTACATCAAAATGTAATCTGATTACATAATGAATGTAGTATAATGTGTTACTTTACTCGTTACATCAAAAAGTAATCTGATTACATAATGAATGTTAGTATAATGTGTTACTTTACTCGTTACATCAAAAAGTAATCTGCTTAAATAATGAATGTTACTTATAATATGTTACTTTACTCGTTACATCAAAAAAGGAATCTGATTACGTAATGAAGGTTACTTATAATGTGTTACTTTACTCGTTAGATCAAAAAGTAATCTGATTACATAATGAATGTTACTTATCTGTTACATTACTCGTTAGATCAAAAAATAATTTGATTACATAATGAATGTTACTTATAATGTGTTACTTTACTCGTTACATCAAAAAGTAATCTGATTACGAAATGAATGTTACTTATAATGTGTTACTTTACTCGTTAGATCAAAAAGTAATCTGATTACGAAATTAATGTTACTTATAATGTGTTACTTTACTCGTTAGATCAAAAAGTAATCTGATTACGAAATGAATGTTACTTTTGTGTTACTTTACTCGTTACATCAAAAAGGAATCTGATTACATAATGAATGTTAGTATAATGCATTACTTTACTCGTTACATCAAAAAGTAATCTGATTACATAATGAATGTTAGTATAATGTGTTACTTTAATCGTTACATCAAATAAGTAATCTGATTACATAATGAATGTTACTTATAATGTGTTACTTTACTTGTTACATCAAAAAGTAATCTGATTACATAATGAATGTTAGTATAATGCATTACTTTACTCGTTACATCAAAAAGTAATCTGATTACATAATGAATGTTAGTATAATGTGTTACTTTAATCGTTACATCAAAAAAGTAATCTGATTACATAATGAATGTTACTTATAATGTGTTACTTTAATCGTTACATCAAAAAGTAATCTGATTACATAATGAATGTTAGTATAATGTTTTACTTTACTCGTTACATCAAAAAAGTAATCTGCTTAAATAATGAATGTTAGTATAATGTGTTACTTTACTCGTTACATCGAAAAAGTAATCTGCTTAAATAATGAATGTTACTTATGTGTTACTTTACTTGTTACATCAAAAAAGGAATCTGATTACGTAATGAAGGTTACTTATAATGTGTTACTTTACTCATTAGATCAAAAAGTAATCTGATTACATAATGAGTGTTACTTATGTGTTACATTATTCGTTAGATCAAAAAGTAATCTGATTACATAATGAATTTTACTTATGTGTTACATTATTCGTTAGATCAAAAAATAATCTGATTACGTAATGAATGTTACCTCCAACACTGCTCATTTCAGATGAGATTGAAAACACCATATCGCTAGTTTTTTTTCCACAGTCTGAAAACATCTGTAGGTCAATATAGATTTCAGTCTGAGGTTTTCTATGGTAGAAATGTGTCCATTTAGAACTCAGCCTGATCTGCCGGCGATTTGATTTCGCCCTGCAACTCAGTCTGGAAACCTGTACATTAATTTCTACTTCTTCTGTTACACTTTTGCGGGAACCAATCACAGACTGCCTTATCCACCTTGGCACGCTATTGGCGGGTTTAACACGATGACAGATAGAGAAGCGATGGATCGATGCCCGTTGATCACGCCTCTTGTGGTCTGATTGGTTGAAGGACTATCCAATTGCGTACAGAGTCTTTTAATTTATGCAAGTTGATCGCGCCTCTTGTGCAGTAGAAAATACATAGCAGACACCCCAGACCTATGTTCAATCTTAAATTGAGCTTGGTCTGGTGATAGCCAGACTAGTGTCCATTGTGAACATAACCAGAATTATCAGCTAATTAGGGTAAATCGACATACTCTGGTAGACTGGAGGGCTGGATGAGAGTTTTGTACATAGTCTCAGTTGGGTTTCCACACATAGGAAAATGTGATGTTGCCATAATTTATGCATGAATGGGTTACTTACATTTTTTTAATCATGATTTTAGCTCTGTCTGATATTTTGTGTGCAGCCCTGTTGCTGCATGTTTTTCCCTGTTACAAAACATTTACAGAATCTTTCTTTAAAATTGTGAACGCTTTCTACAGCATGATGGGAAGACAAATAAATAATATCACTACATTTAGTCCATTTTTTTACATGCCTTTTAGTGCTCACTGCATTTAAAGTCAGCATGAAACAAAAGTTGCGATTGTTCTTTTTTTCCCTATTGTGATTATATCCGAGTGAAACTGCTTCTGAAATGAGAAAAAATTTAGGGCGGGGCTTGATTTCATCCTTCAGGAATTGATTGGATCGTTGGAAGTAAGGCGTTGCCAACAAAATGGAGGCACAAACTAGACAGAACGCTATAGCCCCGCCCTCACGCCGTAGCACATGTCAGGAAGAGAAGTCGTTTCGAGGGGGGGAGGAAAGGTTAACGCTTTTGATTAAAGATTATGTGGGCACATGAATTTAAAAAAATATAGTGAAGTGCACAGATAAAGTAGGCCATATTTTATACCCTACTTAGGAAATGGAAAATGTAGTTAAAGATTCATTTCTTATACAAAATAAAATTCTTAACTTATCATGACATTACAAAGAAAATAAATGTAATCTAACTGAATCCTTTTCAGAGCACAAATGTACACCCCAGTAAGTAATGATCATGTTTATTCTCCTATATTAGCATGTCCGAGGCAGTTTCGCTGTGGAGATGGCAAGTGCATTCCTCTGAGGAAAGTGTGTGATGGAGAAAAAGACTGTTCTGATGGACGAGATGAAGCTAAATGCTGTAAGCGCATGAGCCATACTTGCATTATTTTCTGCCATCCATTGCTGTCTTATTTAAACCTGCCTTACTTTGCTTTTAGACACGTGTAAACCAGGAGAAGTGTATTGTAATGGTCAGTGCAGACCACACAGCCAGTGTAACACTGCATGTGGTGACAGCAGTGAAGAGACTAACTGTGGTAAGAGTCTTTATCAGTCCTTATGAAGTTGTAATACTTCATGCAGCACAATTGCCCTCTTCCTGCATTCACTGATACCCAGAGATGTCTATTTTTATTGCTACAGACGTGTGGAGAGAGTTTGTGGTAAGACCTACCTAAGTTCTGGTGTGTGTGTGTGTGTGTGTGGAGACCTATGAGTTTGTCAAGCTCATTTCTTTTTGTGTTCAATTTGCCCACCTTTTAGGAGGTAAATGCTACCATATGTGCCCAAACAAAATCTGCCTCCCCAAAGCCTCAGTGTGTGATGGGATTGTGGACTGCAAAGATCGCAGCGATGAGCTCAACTGCACAAGAGCATGTGATTAAAACCCACTTTGTCTACAATTTGGTTCTATTCAATCATCTTTCACGGCTTATTGTCCCAAAAACGGATTTGGACAAGCCACATGGTTTTCAGTACAAACATATTCATTACAAGCACACATGTATAATGACACGATGTCTGAAGTGTTTTAGGATCATATGGTCTGAGACTATATCATTTCATTATTTTATCAATGATGCAGAATTGTGTCTGCCTGATCTTTTGCAGTTTCAAAAGGATGCTCTACCTCCTCCTTCAAATGTGCCAGTGGAAAGTGCTTGAGTAAGATCAATCCGGAGTGTGACGGCATCAAAGACTGCAAAGATGGTTCGGATGAGTTGCGCTGTGGTGAGCATGTTTAAAGAATGACACATTTACTTTGATTTAGATACCTATAATAAAGATTCTTTGCTTGCAACAGTAACAGATCCTACAAATGTCATGCTGTGCATGTAGGTTGTGGCACAAGGCCCAGGAAGAGGGCAAAGATTGTGGGTGGAACGGATGCCCAGACAGGCTCATGGCCGTGGCAGGTCAGCCTTCAAATGGAGCGTTATGGTCATGTTTGTGGGGCATCTCTGGTGGCCAGCCGCTGGCTCGTCTCTGCAGCTCACTGCTTTCAGGACTCAGATGCAATCAAGTGAGGTTTTATTCAGGCACCTACACTGAGGTTAAAGGTTTGGGGTCAGTAAGACTTTTTTTTTAATTAAATTAATACTTTTATTCAAGGATGCAAGGATGCATTACATTGATCAAAAGTACTAAATATTTACAAAATAATGTTACAAAATATTTGTTTTTCAAATAAGTGCTGTTTTTTTAAACTTTCGGTAACACTTTAGTTTAGGGTCCAATTCTCACTATTAACTAGTAGCTTATTAGCTTGCATATTACTAGGATATTTGCTGTTTATTAGTACTTATAAATCACATATTAATGCCTTATTCTGCATTCTTACTCAATATGTAAACTTAACAACCATCTTACTAACTATTAAAGGGGTACTTCAGCGCTGGGAAGATGAATGTGTATTTAAACTGGGTCATTTATGTAGTAGAAATGTGAAATTACTTCTAGACTGAGAAAAGACAGAAAATGTATTTTTGTCTCATGTGAATGAAAGACAACAACTCCCAGAATGCAACGAGGCCACTCCCAAAGCCACGGCCACTGGTTATCACTTGCCCACCATGACACCACCCCCACCGTCATTTTGATTTTCATAGTAATAAAATAATTTCGTTCCGTTAGAGAATAGACACTACAGTTAAAAACTGAACGTGTCTTTTCAATAACGTGTGAGTGAGCCGAACGAAAGTCACGACACAGACGCAGCAGGAGTCAGATTTCATTCATCACGAGAAGAGCTGAGCAGAGCTGAGGTAAGCGCGGCAGTCATTCACGACGTGTATCCAGTCTGGCGCGTTTTCAGATCATGCCTATGGAATCTTAACTTTCATAGGAATTCATTGAAAAGTTGAAACACTCACTTTGCTCTGCACTCCTCCGTTATGAATGCCCGAGCCGAGCGGCTGTGTGCATTTTCATTCTGTGAGTGAGATCCCTCCCCTATGGGCGGGTTGAAAACATGCGGAACTAGCTCCTACTACTGGCTGTCTCTAGCCTCTGGCCAAAAAAATCCCCTGATGACGCAAAATGACGATATTTGCATCATCAGAGGATTTTTTCCAGAAATAAAGTGCATAATTCTCTCGTCTCAGGGGGACATGTGGGGGGAAAGTACCAAAATTTGAATATACTACCGGGTTTCTACTGATGCAAAGCTTAATGCTAATCGCTGAAGTAACCATTTAATAAGCAGTAATTAGAAGTTTGGGGCAAAAGTCGTAGTTAATAGTGAGAATTATACCCTAATCTTAAGTGTGACTTAAGGTTTTCAACATTGATAATAATAAGAAAAATGTTTCTTGAGAAAATTTTTTATATTTCACTGTTACTGTTTTGGCTGTATTATTCATCAAATAAATGTAGCTTTGGTGAGCATAAGATACTTTTTTTTTTTTTTAAACAACCCTAAACCTTTGAACAGTAGTATTTTATTTATTCATTCATTCATTGATTCAATATTATATTTTATTTTATTTGTCACTTCAGGTATAAAGTGTTTGCTCATGTTTTTGCAGGTATTCTGATGCGCGGTCATGGAGGGCCTACATGGGTATGCGAGTAATGAACTCGGTCAGCAACGCAGCAGCCACCAGACAAATCCGCCGTATTGTCTTGCATTCGCAATACGACCAATTCACCTCTGACTATGACATTGCCCTACTAGAACTAAGCGCCCCTGTCTTTTTCAACGAGTTGGTACAGCCCGTCTGTGTGCCCGCCCCCTCTCACGCCTTCACCTCTGGAACCAGCTGCTTTGTCACTGGATGGGGGGTTCTGACAGAAGAAGGTACGGCACAATGTAGAAACACATTCAGAACAAACAATTGCTTCTTGTTCAGCTGAAGGAAGACAATTTTATCCACACTTGTAAATGCATGATTCATATGATGACTAAAGATAAGGAAAATGCATTCCAAAGTAATTATCTTTGACTGAAAAATCCCCATCGAAATGGGAAAGTCACACATTAGAGTGTACCTGAGTGTGCTACCTGAATTTAGTTGGTACTTGGATTTTTATGGTGATCTTATTTCAAATTGATCCGACAATCCATGCCTAACTAATAAGAAATTACTGGAGTTGGTTTCAATTTATTCTTATATTTTAAGTAAGGCTTATTGTACATCCAGCCGTTTGTTATAACAAAATTAAACCCCGGTGACCAGGACCCGATGCAAAGCAGCAAGGAGAACAAACGAACAAACCTAGACAAGTTCAAACAAGATGGACATTTGAGAGATAATCTACAGTTGTATCACTTATTACACATACACTCACCTAAAGGATTATTAGGAACACCATACTAATACTGTGTTTGACCCCCTTTCACCTTCAGAACTGCCTTAATTCTACGTGGCATTGATTCAACAAGGTGCTGAAAGCATTCTTTAGAAATGTTGGCCCATATTGATAGGATAGCATCTTGCAGTTGATGGAGATTTGTGGGATGCACATCCAGGGCACGAAGCTCCCGTTCCACCACATCCCAAAGATGCTCTATTGGGTTGAGATCTGGTGACTGTGGGGGCCATTTTAGTATAGTGACCTCATTGTCATGTTCAAGAAACCAATTTGAAATGATTCGAGCTTTGTGACATGGTGCATTATCCTGCTGGAAGTAGCCATCAGAGGATGGGTACATGGTGGTCATAAAGGGATGGACGTGGTCAGAAACAATGCTCAGGTAGGCCGTGGCATTTAAACGATGCCCAATTGGCACTAAGGGGCCTAAAGTGTTCCAAGAAAACATCCCCCACACCATTACACCACCACCACCAGCCTGCACAGTGGTAACAAGGCATGATGGATCCATGTTCTCATTCTGTTTATGCCAAATCCTGACTCTACCATCTGAATATCTCAACAGAAATCGAGACTCATCAGACCAGGCAACATTTGGTGAGCTTGTGCAAATTGTAGCCTCTTTTTCCTATTTGTAGTGGAGATGAGTGGTACCCGGTGGGGTCTTCTGCTGTTGTAGTCCATCCGCCTCAAGGTTGTGCGTGTTGTGGCTTCACAAATGCTTTTCTGCATACCTCGGTTGTAACGAGTGGTTATTTCAGTCAAAGTTGCTCTTCTATCAGCTTGAATCAGTCGGCCCATTCTCCTCTGACCTCTAGCATCAACAAGGCATTTTCGCCCACAGGACTGCCGCATACTGGATGTTTTTCCCTTTTCACACCATTCTTTGTAAACCCTAGAAATGGTTGTGCGTGAAAATCCCAGTAACTGAGCAGATTGTGAAATACTCAGACCGGCCCGTCTGGCACCAACAACCATGCCACGCTCAAAATTGCTTAAACCACCTTTCTTTCCCATTCTGACATTCAGTTTGGAGTTCAGGAGATTGTCTTGACCAGGACCACACCCCTCAATGTATTGAAGCAACTGCCATGTGATTGGTTGATTAGATAATTGCATTAATGCGAAATTGAACAGGTGTTCCTAATAATCCTTTAGGTGAGTGTATTTTCAGCACATTAATAATGAAGGGGACATGAAATATTGATTTGAGATGAAACCGTTTTAAAATCTTAACTGTTTATTATCTTATAATCCATTATGGTGTACAAAACAATCGTTCCAGCAACAAGACAAACACTTCGACAATTAACCATAGGCCTACTATTAATACTGAAGATCTCCAATTTAATTTTACAGTCGATAACTGATATGCAAAATGGCATCAGCTGCATTTGAATGAAACGAGAGAGAGACATGAAAGAAGCACTGGCCTCAAATACCTGGATGAGTGGTCATTATACAACGTTGCTATTGACTGTGGTCATTATTTGAGAATAACTGACCTAGGAACGTTACACAAATAAATGATGTTGCAAACACCGTTTAATATAATGAAAGGCATTGTTTTTTTTATCTGAAACCTTCTGAATTTCAGGTGAACTGGCCACATTGCTGCAGGAGGCCACTGTTAACATCATCAGTCACAACACTTGCAATAAAATGTATGATGATGCAGTCACTCCCAGAATGCTTTGCGCCGGAAACATTCAGGGAGGAGTGGATGCTTGTCAGGTTAGTGTGCACTTAGTCACAGTTTGTGTGCTTGTCAGTGTTCTCGGTTCATATATTCACGTCTTTGTTCGCACAGGGAGACTCTGGGGGACCATTAGTGTGTCTGGAACGTGGCCGCAAGTGGTTTCTAGCAGGCATTGTGAGTTGGGGTGAGGGCTGTGCTCGACAGAACCGGCCCGGAGTTTACACGCGTGTCATAAAGTTCACAGACTGGATTCACCAGCAGACGAAAGGCCAGGTGTGACGCACACTTGCATACGCATGCATATATTTACACCAGAGAACGGGTGATTTGCCCACGATCGAGGTGCACTGGCCCAGCTTTCGTGCTCCCCAGACACACAACAAACATCAACACCTCTGCATCGGAAGCAATTTCCCAACAATTCCAGTTGCTCAGCGTTTTAAACCTCCACCCACAGTCTGCCAGCAGCTTCACTCCCTTCTGTGATTCTTTATGCCCCAAAATCTAGAGAACCACCCACAAACCAACTGTACTCTCTCTAAAGCCTCGACAGTGGACTACTAGTGTAGAGATTATAACAAGCAGGTTATGGAGATACACCTCTTTCATTAATTGCAGTGGAATGAGTTCTCTTGGTAAGATTTGTATTATTTGCATACAGTGACTAAATATTAGTTTTCATTCATTTATTCATGGTAATGGAATCATTTTTATTTTATTTTTCATTGTTTAAGGATGATATAAACCCTCCACTTCATTGTCCATTTCAAATATGTCCAACTGTGAAATTGATTGCATTTCAGAAATTATGACCAACATCAATTTTAGTCTTGTATCATTATTATTATTAATAAAGTTTTATATTGTTTTTATAGGGTTTTTGTTTTAATAAATGAGTGTTGGCTTCTCCTCCAATGGGAAAAAGCAGTGGCAGCCCGTAAGACTCTCTCTACTGATTGTGATTCGACATTACATTACTCAGTACTCCTTTAGTTACGCACACTTGATCTGTATTCCTGACAACCAGATGTAAATGTCAAAACTGAGCAAATGTTGATACTTTATAATAGCTATATGAAAATAGAAATATATTAAAAAGAGGTGCTACATTACATTACATCCACTCTGTGTTTTTTAATGCTTGTGTGTGTTTCAGTGGTCTAATTCATGACTGTGATATCATGATATGTAATATGTATTTAGATGTATGAAAACTCAATTGCTTCTTCTAGACGGCAAGATTAAATGTTCAAATTGAGCACTTTTCTGAAGTCTCCAGCATCGCAGATTTTTCTTCTGGGAAAAGACTGAAGTACTCTCACCTCAAATTGAGATTTCAGTATGATCTCTCAAATTTCTCATTGAATTCCTCTAAAACCAAATATCTGAGCTATATATCTGAATAACACTGATTATCTCTTCATCATGGCACCTGTTAGTTGGTGGGATATATTAGGCAGCAAGTGAACATTTTATCCTCAAGGTTTATGTGTTAGAAGCAGGAAAAGGCAAGTGTAAGGATTTGAGCGAGTTTGACAAGGGCCAAATTGTGATGGCTAGACGACTGGGTCAGCATCTCCAATAATGCAGCTCCTGTGGGGTGGTCAGTATCTATCAAAAGTGGTCCAAGGAAGGAACAGTGGTGAACTGGCGACAGGGTCATGGCTGGCCAAGACTCATTGATGTACGTGGGGAGCGAAGGCTGGCCCGTGTGGTCTGATCAAACAGACGAGCTACTGTAGCTCAAATTGCTCAAGAAGTTAATGCTGGTTCTGATTGAAAGGTGTCAAAATACACAGTGCATCGCATATTGGGGTTTGTTGCGAATGGGGCTGCATAGCCGCAGACCAGTCAGGTCCCCATGCTGACCCCTGTCCACTGCTGAAAGAGCCAACAGTGGGCACGTGAGCATCAGAACTGGACCACAGAACAATGGAAGGTGGCTTGGTCTGATGAATTACGTTTTCTTTTACATCACGTGAATGGCAGGGTGCGTATACATCGCCTACCTGAGGAACATATGGCACCACGATGCACTATGGTGAAGAAGGCAAGCCGGCGGAGGCAGTGTGATGCTTTGGGCAATGTTCTGCTGGGAAACCTTGGGTCCTGCCATCCATGTGGATGTTACTTTGACACTTACCACCTACCTAAGCATTGTTGCAAACCATGTACACCCTGCCACAATAATGTGCCCTGCCACAAAGCAACATTGACTCAGGAATGGTTTGAGGAGCACAACAACGAGTTTGAGGTGTTGACTTGATTACAGGACTTAAAGATTCTGCTGCTAACATATTGTTGCCAGATACCACAGCACAACTTCATGGGTCTAGTAGAGTCCATGCCTCAACGGGTCAGGGCTGTATTGGCAGCAAAAGAGGAACCAACACAATAGAAGTCATAATGTTATGCCTGGTCGGAGTATATCCACATTGATTGACTCTTTCTGTATGACAGCAGTTGTCTCATTTACACCATTTTTATTTCTTCTGAGGAATTTTTTGAAAAATGTCTGAGACGAAATTTATATATTAAAGAAATATAACTGAGGTCAATGAATGAGTGATATCTGAATAACACAGTTATTCCTCTGTGTTCTTTTCTATGAATTACTGACTTCCTATATTTTGCAAAAGTCCCATTGGTACAGATCTCTTTTTCTCACTCCCAGTCTCTTTTCAAGCTCAGTTGTTTCCCCTCATGGATTTACTCTCCTCTTTTAATGATTACAAGGGTGGGATAACTTCAGCATTTACAGCAATACGCTTGTTTATTCTTGATATGATTGATGAAGTGGTGAGGAGACGCTGGAGCAGTGCTGAACCTTGTAGGTCACGTCGGTCGAGCGGGATGGGTGTGTCGATGAGCGTCACGGAAGCTCCAGTGGCAGTGGGAAATGAATAAATCCCAGCCCGCGGTCATAATGGGCAAGAGTTTAACTGGAATTCATGCATGGTGCTCCTGCTTCAAGAGTTCGTACTCCGGACAATACAGAAGTTGATTGTAGTCCATGTGAAAGCGGAGTTTGGTGTTGTAAGGTGAATTGATTCTCTGGAGTATTGGAGCTGCAGTGTTTCCTTTATAGGTGTTCATCTCCAAGCAAAGGACCTCAAGCAAGACCAAGAGAATGTTCGATATATTATTTGTGATGATCTTTGGACTGTCAGGGCGTGTTCTAACTAAAGGTAAGTTTTTTTGAATCGGTTTTCATTCGTATTCATATTAAACATCTAAGCCATATATTTATTGTTCACGTTGTTCACATACGCACGTTTTTTCATATTCCACCAAAGCGAAAGAATGAATAACAGTTTGGGAATGCGCGTGGATGTGAGTGTGTGGCTTTCCTCAGTACCAGCGCATCATTTCTGTTTCATAATATCTAAAGAGAAGACATCCATGCATGTACTAACTTGTTCGAGATGTTTTATTATTATTATTATTTATTTTTTTTTTTTATTCGTGCCTAACTGGCAATTATGCGTACGGCAAAAGAGAAAATTACGCTCTAAATCGAACGTGCTATGATTTGTGCTTTGGACTATGGCAAGCTGACTAAACATTTATAACTTAAAATAACGTCTATTTTTTGTCGTCAGTAGCGTTTTTTTTTTAAAATTAGCCTACTAATTAATTCAACTGGTATCAGACTAGTATCTATACAATTAATCACTACTGCCCAACCAACTAGTCTAAATTAAATAGTTGATATCTGAAACTCATCCAATTTATATATATATATATATATATATATATATATATATATATATATATATATATATATATATATATATATATATATATATATATATATATATTAGTGCTGTCAAACGATTAATCCAAAATAAAAGTTTGTGTTTACATAATAGATGTGTGTGCACTGTGTATAATTATGTAGGCTATATATAAATACATACACATGCATGTATATATTTAAGAATTATTTATATTTATATATGAAATATTTATATTAATATATAATATAAATGATATAAATATATATACAGTATATACATGCAAATATTTCATAAATATATACACGTGTTTGTGTGTATTGAAATATAGGCTAGTAGAGATAGTAGAGACCTCTCTGCGTCATTTTCTCTTTTGCCGTACACAAAATTACCAGTTAGGCACGAATGAAAAAAACAACAACAACATAATAATTATACACAGTACACACACACATATATTATGTAAACACAAACTTTTATTTTGGATGTGATTGTTTTATATATATATAATGTGTGTGTGTGTGTGTGTGTGTGTGTGTGTGTGTGTGTGTGTGTGTGTGTGTGTGTGTGTGTGTGTGTGTGTGTGTGTGTGTGTGTGTGTGTGTGTGTGTGTGTTAAATATATATTAATTAAAAATTGTTTCAAGAAAAATTAAATAGTTACTTGGATTATGAAGTAGTATTTTGTGATTATAATTAGGCCTTCTAATAATAATAATAATAATAATAATAAAAATAATACACAATAGTTAGTTATAAGAAATAAATGTTAAGTCGGCCTGCCGTAATTAGACAAGTTGTTTTGATAGTAGAGACCTCTCTGCGCTTACTTGGCATCCGTCTTCAATGTTTGGCCCCGGTTGAATCAGAGAGGGCGTTATTTCCTGAGCCTGATGACTTTGTGAAATGGAAGTTCTAATATAAATGACTTCGGGGTCATGACCACCGTGAGGCAGGAACCTGCGCTAATCAGGGTGTTATAGCTAAAACAGACCCACGGGGAGGAAGCAGGGGGTGAAGCGATGTACTGTCCGCAGTGCGTGATTATTAGGCTTCTGCTTTATTGGTCAACAACTCACCACTCGCATCACAGGATGGAAAACTGAATTTGATTGATGGCTAAACATGTGTTTTAAACATGTCCTTTCTGCGCGCTCAAAAGCATATGGCAGAACTAGCCTATATTTTGCCAAAAATTAAATAGATAGGATATTAGAAAGATTCCTAAAATGCACTAATAAAAAAGTCCACTAGCTCAATCAAATTAACTAAATTAATAAAATGCACTAATGCATAATCATATCTTTTTTATATGGGTATTATTAAAATTAAAATTAAAGTAGCCTATACTTTGCAACACCTTTATGGGTTCGACAAGAACAATTTCCCTGTGTTGAATTTGCTATGGTTCTTGGAGATACAATACAGTTAAAGCACTATACGTAATTGTTTCTGAAGAACTAAAGAAAATACATTTCAATGTAACTTCAAACGTTTTTTCTCTAAAACCCGGTTTAGTTCTACCTTTTATCGTTTAGGCTAGAACGACATAGACCGCACATTTTAATTGTTTAGCTAATCATTTCCCCATGTACAGTTTTACAAACAGTTTTACAAAGTCTTAAATAGATTTCGTTATATTCTTTTTTGTTTGTGATTTAGTTGCCTCTCAAATAAAAGACTGAATAATTAAAAGCGTATAGCGTTGATAAATTCGTTTCCTAAAGTCACTTTCAAGTGCATGCAACAGTCATGCTGTGTTTAGGGTCTGCATTGACTTCTAAAGGTCGAATTTACATCTAGCCCTTGTTCGTAACAGTCGTGGCTGTCCATTCTGGCTCCGCTCTTTAAACTTGAACCTGTTTACTCCGGTTCATTAGCATTTATTCAGACATGAGGTGTAAGGTTTGTTGAAATTGGCAGGTTTTCGTCCAGTCATTAGTGCGCGACGCTCTTGTTGAGGGTTTCTGAAACGGAACCTCAGCGTGTGGACCGGCTGATAACGAGCCTGTTTGAATCCCATGCGGGATTCGCTGTGGGAAAAGTGATTGATTTCCTTTTTTCAAAGGTCTAACTAACTACAATACCATTTGAATGTAGCCTATAGACGCGAATACGCTGCGCATAGCGTGTGAATAATGGAAAGGAAATGATGCTATACGTTTTTAAAAGCAATAGCCTAAACAATGGTGAGAGCGGTGCGTATTGTAAAGGACACGTCTGCATCGAGACCAGATGTTTAGAATCATGTTGAATTATGTGCCATCTTAACCCACAGTCGAGCGTTTTTTTCCCTTCTAAAAATGTGTTATAACAAAACGTGATTTTGCATATTAAATAGGCTATTAATGTCACAGCATCACGTGGATATGGTAAATCATTTGAAATAGGTCTGTACAATTATAGAGTTCGGTCATTACATTTGTGTTATGTTCAATTGGGCGTCCTGACCTTCAATGTCTTATTAATCAGATAAATAAAATTAAATGCATTTTATAGGCCGTTTGTATTCATATGTTATGGTTTGAAAAGTTAGAAATAAAAAAATAATCATTTAAACGAGACAGTGTTTAAAATTGCTCATTGTCTTATGCATTTTTAAAATAAGAACCTTAGAAAATATCCATACGCAAAGTGTACATGTCTTTTTAAAACATTAATTGTTCTGTAATAGATGTAGAATTGTATCTGCCACAAAATAAAGAACTAAAATAATATTGATGATATTATGAACTCTGATTGTTACTTTATATTTATTTGTTGACTTACCAACAGTAAAAAGAAAATAGAACTGGATGCATTAATAGTTTTTTCTTTTTGTGATTTTTCACACTGCACTGATGTGATGTTTTCTGATGGTTTATTCCATTAAGCCTCATTATATTTGATGTATAAACTTTGCTTTGTAAAGATCCATAAAAACCTAAATTATAACTCTAAAAGTATTTGCAGGAATCCAGGGTCTGTAGCTTTAAAGCTATATAGTTTGATCAATTGCATGCATTTGTCAATGTTATGTAAGTCCTGCGTGGACTATCATTTTTATCACTTGAATGTGGTCAATGTCACAACATCTTATTCAGCAGCCTCTAACCTTTGTGTTTTCTATCTGAAAGACACAGACACAAAAGGGAGGTTCAGTTCTCCAGTGTTGGATGTTACTGAGAAGCAGCTTATTATTGAAAGAAATCAGACACTTCAGCTAAACTGCAGGTGAGTCACACAATCTCATGGTTTAAAGGAGGAGGATGCGGTTAGGAGTGGAACATGAAGTTTTAGATGAGCAACATATAGCTTTATGATTAGCAGAGGTGATAATGATTTTGGTCAAGACTAAGTAAAGCTTCTAAGTAAAAGTTTAGTGTGAGAAACGTTGAGAATGAACCAATTACAGTGGGGGTCCAAAAACCTGAGAGCACACTGAAGATCTATGATTCATAATTGGATTAAAACCTTGAAATAAACAGAGCCCTTTGTACAAAAGTTCAGAAGTTCTTATGGACAAGAGTCTCTCAAAATCATGTTCATCAGTTAACTTGCTTTTTCGCGTGATGCTGTCATTAAAACAAAAGCAAGATCTTTTATTAAAACTAAATGCCAAACCAAGTAAAAGTAATGCTTGAATGCTTTTAATAAGTAAAATGCATAATAGAACTAGTGGTCTCAGACTTTTGGTCCCCATTATGTGTTGATCACAAAGGTGGTGACGTGATGTTCTCGATCAGTTACACTCTCAAAAATGTTGGGTTATTTGAAGCAATTGGGTTGTTTTGAGCAAACATTTAACCCAACCGCTGGGTAAAAACGACCCAATTGCTGGGTTAAAACCACCCAATTAGCATTTTTTAGAGTGTAGGCTTAAAGTTGCTTCTATAACCCAAATTTGATGTTTCAGGGGACGGTGGGAGCTTCAGTGGGTTTTGCCATCTGGCGTTCCGAAAGTCTACCACGCCACCCAGATTGAGGAGACTCGGTGCGGGAGAAAAACTAACCAGTACTGTAGCCGCCTGACGCTCAGTCCTGCTTTAGCCCAACACACTGGCTCTTACCGCTGCAGGTACCGCCAAAAGCAGCGCAAACAGGCCTCGGTGTATGTCTACATCAGAGGTAAGACGCTTCAGGTGAACGCACAAACCCTTAAACCCTCTCTCTCCAGCCACCGTTCAATAGCTTGACCATCTCACTGACCATTTCTGTTGCTTAAAGCCAAACAGGAAGTCTCGGGAGGCAAATAATACCTAAACACCATTTTTCTCCCGGAGCAACATATCCGACTAAGTGAGCGTCTGGCACGGTTGCGCACTGGCATTTTTTTGTTTTTGCTCAAACCGTAGACTGTCCTCACTCACTTTTGACTATATTTAAACCATAACTTTCATTTACGTGCTACCTCGAGGGGACAGAAATAGCCCCAGCTGTTGAAAGGCTCAGCTCTTGGGCAGCCTTTCCCAGGGTACCCGGCCTTATCTATCTCCCTCAGCCCGGCTGTCCGTATCCTGTGCTGCTCTGGGGGGAGGGACACTTGGAGACGAGGACTGAGGATGCGATGTCTTCTTGTGTATGTTTGTTAGGATGCGTGTCTGTGCATGGGAGTGGGCACCTTGAGGGCATTCCGGGGCAGAAGAGGCTCGGATCCTCCCTGGTCAGGCATTAAGGAAGGCTAAGGGGTGCCCCAGGTCACTAGGTGCGGCCCCCGGTTAGCCAACAAGGCCCCTGAGGACCATCAATCGCTCTTGCGGCCATGTCCATTTAGCCTCACCCTTCGTCCTTTATATTG
The DNA here is from genome assembly GCA_023566225.1 of Romanogobio albipinnatus. Classification (NCBI taxonomy): domain Eukaryota; kingdom Metazoa; phylum Chordata; class Actinopteri; order Cypriniformes; family Gobionidae; genus Romanogobio; species Romanogobio albipinnatus. The sequence goes on along the minus strand of CM042260.1, from coordinate 26,157,661 downwards.
AATCAAAGCACGACAAGGAAACATCCAGCAGTCCTTGGGGTACTTTTGTTAAAATTTTCAGATATTTTTTTCCGTTCCTTTAATAACAGCAGAGCAACGAACAATGGGGCGAGCAACACCCAAAGCCTTTCATTGCCACAAGAAAATTGCAACTGAGGCGAAAGTGCAACCAAGAAAACAACAGAGAGAGAGAGAGCGTTTGATAACAAGCGGGCAATCTCTCTGTATTGGTTGCTGACTCTAGATTGTTGTCAGCATCTACTGTTTATATGTGGTGTCTGTTTGTTCCTGACCTCAGCATTGGTGTTTCAGACAGCCAGCGGCCGTTTGTGAAGATGCAGTCGGAGATCCCAGATGTGGTGTACATGAAGGAGGGAGAGCCGCTGGTCTTCCCCTGCAGAGTCACACGCCCAGACACCAATGTCTCATTGGTCAAGGTGAGTGTCTCAACTGTGAGTCAAACAGATAATTTCATAAGACTCATCAGCCTTCCCTCTTTCCAATAAATCTTTCTCTCAGCACTAAACACAATGTGAACCAATCAAGATATTTGATATTTAATATGCAGGATTATTGACCAATGAGATGTGACAGTGGGCGTGGTCATCCAAAGAGCTAGAAACCTAGCACTGCTTTGAACAAAAACTAATTTATTTGGAAAATAGCTTTCATGATATATCACTTCATTGTTTTTGTTGTTGTTGTTGTTCTGGTAAGGACACAGTGTCAATCTTCTTAACCTTTTCATTCATCATGCAAGATAATCACAGCCAATCAGAAGATATTTGATGTTTAAGGCAGGATTATTGACCAATAAGAATTGACAGTGGGTGGGCTGTCCAGAGAAATAGAAACTCGTTTAGCATTTCATTTAGCTTTCAAGACTTACAACTTAGTTGTTTTGTCAGAATTGTCATACTGTCTATGGATGGACATTTTAATAATTGTGTTCACTTGAGTGCTCAACAGATACACCAAGGGCAGGGGAGTTACAAAAAATATAAAAACTGCGAACTCTAAACTTATTTGGCATCATGTTTCCTCACTATGTGAACACTTAATAACAAACTCAAAGCTTTTTTTTTTTGTCCGCTTCACTTAGATTACGTAATTAATACACACTGCTATTTTCATAGCCACTGGTTTGACTGGTGTTTTTTTTTTTAATGGTTCTTCAGCGGTTCTTTGGGGTGGTTGAGGTGCTATATAGCACCGTTACCGTATAAAGAACCTGTTAAGCCCAGTGTGGTTCTTCAACGGTTCTTTGGGGTGGTTGAGGTGCTATATAGCACCGTTACCGTATAAAGATCCTGTTAAGCCCACTTAGCCCAGTGTGGTTCTTCAGCGGTTCTTTGGGGTGGTCGAGGTGCTATATAGCACCGCTACCGTATACAGAACCGGTTAAGCCCACTTAGCCCAGTGTGGTTCTTCAGCGGTTCTTTGGGGTGGTTAAGGTGCTATATAGCACCGTTACCGTATAAAGATCCTGTTAAGCCCATGGTTCTTCAGCGGTTCTTTGGGGTGGTCGAGGTGCTATATAGCACCGCTACCGTATAGAGAACCGGTTAAGCCCACTTAGCCCAGTGTGGTTCTTCAGCGGTTCTTTGGGGTGGTTAAGGTGCTATATAGCACCGTTACCGTATAAAGATCCTGTTAAGCCCATGGTTCTTCAGCGGTTCTTTGGGGTGGTTGAGGTGCTATAAAGCACCGTTACCGTATAAAGATCCTGTTAAGCCCATGGTTCTTCAGCGGTTCTTTGGGGTGGTTGAGGTGCTATATAGCACCGTAACCATATAAAGATCCTGTTAAGCCCATGGTTCTTCATCGGTTCTTTGGGGTGGTTAAGGTGCTATATAGCACCGTAACCATATAAAGATCCTGTTAAGCCCATGGTTCTTCAGCGGTTCTTTGGGGTGGTTGAGGTGCTATATAGCACCGTTACCGTATAAAGAACATGTTAAGCCCAGTGTGGTTCTTCAGCGGTTCTTTGGGGTGGTTAAGGTGCTATATAGCACCGTAACCATATAAATATCCTGTTAAGCCCATGGTTCTTCATCGGTTCTTTGGGGTGATTGAGGTGCTATATAGCACCGTTACTGTATAAAGAACATGTTAAGCCCAGTGTGGTTCTTCAGCGGTTCTTTGGGGTGGTTGAGGTGCTATATAGCACCGTTACCATATAAAGAACCTGATAAACCCAGTGGTTCTTCAGCGGTTCTTTGGGGTGGTTAAGGTGCTATATAGCACCACTGCCATAAAAAAAGATTCCGTTAAATAGTTATTTAAAGGTTCTCTAACTCTCTTTTAGTCTCTTAGTTTTGTTGGGGAAATTATTAAAAACTGCATTAAAATACAGTGTATTTTCTAAAGATAACGTGGTTCTCAACATTTTGCCCCCAAGTCCTCCCTATAAGGAAATATTCCAGGGCCCCCACTCAAGACCCTTTGACCTCAGAAAAGCATAAAAGTGATTCAATACAGCTTTTGCCACGCACCGTAGTAAATTCCCATTCAAAGCAAACATATGAGAGTGGAGTAACAGATCTAAAATCTAAGGAGGAGAATGGGGTGGTTCTATGGTTCTCTATAGCACCATTTGACAAAGGTACTGTATTGCACATTTAAAGATAGGTGCTATATAGCACTTAAAGTGGTTCCTCTATGATTATAAGCAAATTAACCACTTTTAGTGCTATTTAGCACCATTTTTGTTTAGAGTGTAGTTACTTTAAGACCTTCAGTTTTGCTCTATTCTGCTCCATTTCACTGTTTAAAAAGGAAGAATGCGCACGCACTACAGTAATCGCATGCGTTGTGCTTTCTCTGAGTGTTTAGTGCTGTTGCTGCACTGAACTAAAAGTCCCTTTGTACAATGTCAAAGCAAATTGATGTGTGATGAATCGCTGAATCGATCATTGTTGTCAAGTACTGCTGTACTCAGGTATTTGTGCCATCCCTATTTTTGTCTATGGCTCCCACTACCATACATGGAGTGCATCCTCTCCTTCTCATTCACAAATAAGTACTCCCCTCGTCCTTATCTCACAATCACTCCAGGTTATAAGGGCAAGCATGCATCTGTTTGTGCCAGTTCGGATGGAAGTGTGTTTGTGCGGGCATGTGGAGGGGATGTACAGAAGTCTTTTTGGCTCAGCGTGACATGGATACTTTAAGCCGATGCTCAAAGTGAGCGGCGCCCACAGCTTCCTTTACTTGTTGGCACTGCACACAGCCAAGGAGATGACGCTGAGACCACCTCACGCAGACTGATGTCTTCCACAGCCGCTGGCACAGACAGTCATTTGAGGATTGAAGCTTTACCAAGTGATTAAAAAGATGGCTTGCTGTGCATTTATGAAATGATTAGATGCACTACTGCATCTCTGGAGACATGGGATGAGCCCAAATATGGTCTCGAGAGGGTATAAAAAGGACTTAAGCGTTTCAGGATGAATTTCAGATGAGAAGGGGAAACGGAAAAGAACAAGTTGACCAGTTCCCCTCACGCTGCCTTTGGCTCCTCACATCCAGGATGGAAACTGTTTTAGGATATGCTAGCGATATGACATCCCTATCCTCCCTCCTTGCTCAAAAAAGCACCACATTTAATTTCTGTTTGCTTTGTTTATGTCCTGCTGACCCTGCGCACAGATATACAAAAGGTAATCGTGCTATAAATACGGGTTCTCTCCACCCTTCTCAAAGTTGGACTGTCACTCACTGGTAGAGTGTTTTTTTCCTGAGAGGATTTTGCACTTGGCAATGTATCTTTAATCTTGCACCTCTCGCGTAGGGAACAATACACAGGCGACCGCACTCTCGCTGAAGCTGTGAAAGTAGCCCTTCAAGAAGCTGACCTGAGGGCCTAGCCATGATGTCTATATCCTGTAGTAACAGGATGTGAGGAGATGGACTGGAGTCACGTTTTCATATCCTCGCCCTCCCTCTTACACACTGAACGGAGGGAGGGATGTTAGTAAGAAGTTGGATAACTAAGGGACCATTTACATGACACTGTTTTCATGTAAAAACCGAAGACTTTATGCGTTTTGGCCGCTCATTTACACGACAACGGCATTCAAAGTGCAACGGTTTCAAAGTGCGAAAAGACACCCTTATCATCTCCATGTAAACTACAAAAACGTGAATCTATGAAAACATTGATGTCATGCACATGCGTAGGCTATTACGTGTATAGTCTATATGCTTTATTTTTTTGCAAATGAAAGGATACAGGTATTAACAGTAAGAAATAAGGGGGCCATATGGACATCATCACAAGTGGTTATAAGAATTACACAAATCAACACAATATAACATTTTATCATCATGAAAAAGCTTCCTTACAACAGACTCAAGGATGATATATGTTTTCGAACCCTTTTGATATTTTCTTAAAGGAAGTAAAAAGGGACTTTATATCAGAGGAGAACATTATAAAATTGGGATTACAGTGAATGTTTCTGGCTCTGTGAAGATGAAATTTACCTAGAAGACAGTATACAATACAGTATTATCAAAATTCACATCCTTAAATGAAAATCGGACAAAAAAGTATAGATTGTGTAATTTGTGTCTATCGGCATGTGCGTTTGGCTCGAGTGCACTGAAGTAAAAGAATGCGTATGTGTGCAGGCGCGTAGTCTTTCTTTACAAAGTGACATCATCAACTACTTGCCTGGCATTCATAATGCAGTGTTATTAGTTGTTTTCGTGGATACATGTGAACGGGGATCGTTTTGATAACATTGTCATCTGTACAAACATACCTGGGAAAACTGAGGTGGGATTAGTTAGTAAAGGTTAAGGGGGCACAATAAAAACGTATCCGCTTTGCTGATGAATATTAATTAAGTGACATGACGTTTTTTCTGAAATTGGTACTAGAAAAGTGCTACCTGTAGCAGTACTTCCCAGTTATCTGTCCGTTCCAATGTTAATTTATTATTATTTATATACTAATATAGTATTTATTAATGCAGTTTTAATTTGAGTCATTTTAGTACTCCAACTAAAAACTTATTTCAGGCAACATTTTTATCAATAATCTAATAAATATATATATAGGTTTATTTCAATTAACAAAAAGATTTAGTTAACAGTAACAACACTGGTTCGTTCAGTGCTTGGTATTTAAGTCATCATTTTACGCGGCTACCAATCAAGCTGTCATTTTGTCAAATTATGCTAAAATCTTGAAATTATTATGTAATTGTGTGTATTTAGGATACATGAAATGCTAGCTATGAAATTCGCCTTGACAAGACAAAGGAGTCGTGCATTTTGTTCCATTTCATTTCCACCACTGATTGCTGTTACACAACACAATACATCATTTGTGATGTGGCAGAAATGACAGAATTGTATGTCCACAATTTGGACATTAAAATAGTTTATTTTCTAAAAGTCCACAAGGCCAAAAGTGCTCATATTTGAAGAAGCACTGGTTGCTCCACACCTGGGTAAAGGGCTTACCTAATGCCTTACCTAATGCAGTAGTGTTTCCTAGAAACAAGCAGATTTTGAGCAGCTCACACTGAGAGGAAAGCATTCACCTGATCCCCTGAGAAAGGGCAGGTCACTTCCACAGTGTCACATCTAAGCCTGTAAACATTTCCTCCATTGAACATGGAAGTAAACAAAATCATAACACCGCTCTCCAAGAATTTCTGAGGGACTGTGCACTGTTGAACCCATTAGAGTCCTCGTGTGCGCTGGCCAAATGAGATTTAAACTGAAAGTGCAAGTTCACCAATGGAACATTTTAGAGCTCTTCAAAGTGAAAGTAAACATCTCTGCTGTACCTAAAAGAAATGCAAAAGCTCATGGTGTAGCTGCTGTTGTTGTTTAATAAGGACTTTTCTTACATTTTCAGTTTCCTTTCCACGTGTTAGCTCCTGATTATAGAAACATCATCTGGAGCAGCAGGCAAGGCTTCACTATCCGTAGTCCAACATTATTCTACATTGGGCTGTTTTCCTGTGAGACTCTCATCAATGGAGTTAAATACAGCAACAAGTTCTTGACTCATAGGCCAGGTAAGAGCTTAAGGTTTTTGTTTTGTTTTTTGTATTTACTACTTGGTGTACCAAATTTTGATTTTCAAACATTGTACCGTTCTCCTTCTTTTTGCAGTAAATAAAATCCTGGACGTGTATTTAAACAGCACAGGTTTGGTCCACACGTTACAGGGCGAGATGTTAGCACTGAACTGCACCGTTACAGCTGAATGGAACTCCAGGGTGTCCATTACATGGACATACCCACAAAAGGTGGGTTTTTACCCAATATGCATTTGTGCTTTATGAACTGCTGTTTCTAAAACCAAACTGTAGTTGGTATAATCAGAATGATTCTGTTGTGAAATCAGTTTATGGTCACGGTATCATGAGCTGGGCATGGCTTTTTAAAAATGAACGAATTCACTTTGATGCATTGCTACTAACCCTTATGAAAATTAACCGTGGTTTTATTGTAGTAAAAATGTAGTTAACCATGTTTTTTTGGCTAATTGATTACCATTTATATAACCACAGTTTTACCACAAATACCATGGTTAAACTATGGTTAGAGTTGCAAAACCATGGTTAATTTGTAGCTACCATGGTTTAACTATAATAACCATGGTTTTATTTGTAGTAAAACCATGGTTCATTTTCGTAAGGGAAATTATGCACTGTATTAGTTCCACAGCAAACACCGATCAGAAAGAAAGTTTTGCTACATTCAATTCAAGTTTATTTGTGTAGCGCTTTTCACTAGCCTAGAAATCTAGACGCACCCTAGTGGCAGCAAATCTAGTGTAGTGTAGTCTAGCAACTCTTGGTAGACCTGCGAGCTGGAAAAACCAAACTCTGGTCAGGCCAATCACATCGTGTATAGAGTCGGTGGGCGGGCTTAACATAATGACGGCACGTCACGGCAGAGTTGCTACTCGTAAACAAAGAAGCTGGCGAACGGTGGTCTTTCGAATCGGCTTTGGCCGCAACTCTGGAAGACTTGGAGTTAAGCTTTTCTTTGAGAAAAGAACAAAGAACGGCACTGAAGCCATTCTTAAGAAAGGAAGATGTGTTCGGAGTTTTGCCGACCGGATACGGCGAAAGTTTAATCTATAAACTAGCTCCACTTCCCGTTGCTCTCTGGTTGGTTGTAGCGCTATCCAATTGCGTGCAGAGGGAATTTGAAAGACAACCGTTTGTCCCGCACCCTCGGATTGAGCCCTGTCAATGGTGAGTTCCCAGACCCAACGTCTTGATGTGGGTATGGCTAATATTCACAATAATATATTGTTTCAAAGCAGCTTTACAGAAAACGCTTGTTTCAATGAGCTTGTTTAATATCCCTTAGAGCAAATAGACTTTTTCTTAAAGGGATAGTTCACCCAAAAATGAAAACTCACAACCCTTTTAGACCATGCGGCGACCATTTTTTCCTTTGTTAAATTAGCAAAAGTGGATTCGGACATACCGTGCACTTTAGACCGTGTGCTTAGATCGTTAAAATAGGGCCCAGTATCTTATATGTCTTCTCTAAAGTTTCAGAACACATCTCAATGATGTCACAAATTGTGCTCAGATTTGCCAAGATATCGATGTCTGCCAAGTCCCAATATGAACTAAAACATTTTTCATCAAAATCTTCAAAATTAACAATAAAAATTATTAAATTAAAAGTACTTTAAAGTAACCCTCTAGTGGTTAAAAAAACAACACCTCATGCACTTTGTGGAAGAACATTATTTTATTTGTGCTTCGGCTCAGCATGACTGTGCGAATGGCGGATGAATATGATTATCCTACTGCTCATAAAACATTCACTACTAAAGATATATAACCAGTTTAGATGGAAAGGATCTCAAGCTGACTAGCTGAAGACAATACTGTAGCTACTTCCATTAATAGACACAGTACTTCCTTGAAAATAAATTCCAGCACAGCGCTTCAACAATCACAATGAAATAACCCTTCACAATAGATAATGTTCTACCAATTAACTCTGTTAGAGAGCTACATATGGCAATTTATCAGTTCAATAAAATACCTTACTCACTAGCTAAGTAATTTCAAATTTTCCTCAATTCTTGCCTCTCCGAAAAGCCATGCCAATGTTGATTCTTGTTTTATTACAAGCTCTGTCGCATTCTCTTTTTGCCAGCAGACTCTCCTCTGTTCAGAGTTTGTATAAAACAGGTGATTCCCTGGAGATTGCTTCATGTCAAACTCGTTGTGACAAATAACCAATGCGAGTGGCATTGGTATATGGCTACAGTAGCATGCCAAAGTAGCCGGAGCAACTTTTCTCTATTTACGGATATGACGAGACACACGGGCGAGTGCGCAATTTCCCACGAAAACCATCCCGTCATGTCTTAAATATAAACACTTATGATATACAATAGTGAATCAGGGTAAGACAAAACACGTTTTGATTGAAGATTGATGATGTAAACAAAAACAGTTACGATAACACTTTAGTTAAGGGGCCAATTCTCACTATAGTTGTATATTAGCATGCATATTACTAAGATATGGCCAGTTTATTCATACTTATAAAACACATATTAATACCTTATTCTGCATGACCATATTCTACATCCCTTAATCCTACCCAATACCTAAACTTAACTACTACCTCGCTAACTATTAATAAGCAGTAGTTTGGAGTTTGAGGCAAAAGTTGTAGTTAATCATTAGATAATAGTGAGAATTGTAAATTACAAATTAATCACTTTGGTCACACTTTAGTTTAGGGTCCAATTCTCACTATTAACTAACTATTAACTACTTTTGCCTCAATAGACTCTTAATTACGGCTTATTAATAGTTAGTAAGTTAGTAATAGTAAGTAATAGTTAGTGCTTTGTAAGTACTTATAAACAGCCAATATCCTAGAAATATGCATTCTAATAAGTAGCCTACCGTAACTAGTTAATAGTGAGAATTAGACCCTAAACTAAAGTGTCACCATCATTTTGCTAAAATAAATTATTTGTAAAGAAATATTTAATAGAATTTTTTTCTTTTTGGCAACTTTTTGTAACTACAGTTTGTGTACTAAGGACTATGGAGGCATTGTTTTACAGACATTACCTTTTAAAATTAAGTGTTTTTAAATGGCCAGTAACATACAGCTCTTCTGTAGCCTTCGTTTCCTCTGAAAACCATGTTGTTTGTATTTTTCTTGTTTGGAACAAAATGAGCATTTGTGACACAATTTGCACTGCTTGTTCATACTTCAGGCTAATGGATCGGCCACTATTAGCAGACGCATATCCAGGAGCAGAACCAACATGCTGTTCTACAGTGTTCTCACCATCCCCAGCCTGAGCAAAGCAGACAGAGGACTCTACAAATGTCATGTGACAAGTGGTCCATCCAAGCGAGACACAAATACCACGGTTATTGTCTATGGTGAGTTTTAGAATCAGATCCCTTGTTGCTGGTTTCAAATTTACTCTAAAACAGTTGCAAAGTTTCAGATTTATACTATATACACACCATACCAAACTGATGAAATGTTTTTCCCCCAAATTCTGTGCTATTACACTATTTACAGCGTTCTTCCTCTCAGTCGTCCACATGTATGTTTCTGATTGTCCTATTTTCTTCCCAGACCAGCCTTTTATTCGCCTCAAGCACAGAAATGGCCCTGTGGTTCAGGCTTTAGCAGGACAGAAATCTTTCCGTCTCACTCCAAAACTAAGGGCTTTCCCTGCACCTGAAGTCATCTGGTAACATTTCCTTGATTACATTGTTGAGCTGCTAAATAGATGTAAATCTGATGTTTGCAAATGTTCATTAAAGTGAACAGAAACAACATATTTGGAAAAAATTTCAACAGCTGAATCTGTTGCTTAGGTTGAAGGATGGGATGGTCGCAGCCGAGCGGTGCTCCCGTTACCATGTAGACGAGTTTTCCCTGGTTATTCGAGATGTTGCGGAAGAGGACGCAGGAATCTACACCATCCTTACTGGGATCCAGCAGTATGGACTTTTCCAGAACCTCACACTCACATTGGTGGTAAATGGTGAGACTTAACATAAAGAGATCTTTCTTAATCAGTTTCTTTTCAGATCCATATTCAACAAAACATTTTTGTAATTACTCTACTACTAACTACTTTGAGCCAAAAGTAAAAAAAAAAAAAATAATCACATTAATTAAAAATATTCCTATAGTTTTACAATATGTGTGGGCTTTTTATTTAATGAAATTATTTTATGGAAATTAAGACAATGTGACCTAACTTCCTTTTCTCTTCTATCAAAATCTGTTCACAGTGAAGCCACAGATTGGAGAGAAGACAGTTTCCTCTCATCGACCCGGGACAGTCCAGCGAGGCAGCAGACAAGCCCTGCACTGCACCTCTCACGGTGTCCCACCACCTCAAATCCAATGGCTCTGGCATCCGTGCCCTCCGAAAGGCCTGTAAGTTCACCATCCACGCTGAAACACAATAATGTTTGTCCAATTAGAAATAAGGCAGTGATTAATGCACATTGAAACACACAACCTTATTAGTGTGTGCTAAAGCCACTCATATAACAATAAATTATTGGCATTTTTAGGAAAGGTTATGGTCTCCTTGTTTTATTCAGGCAAGCTCTCTAATCCCCCATTTTATTTCACACTATCATGTTTTAAAAAGTGAAAGCATTACAGTGAACTTTCTAAATTTGAAAGCATTTCCCCAATGACTGACCAAATGGATTTGTTGCCCTTTAGTCACAGAGGAAAGGGATACAGTGAAGAATACTCAGTCAGGGATGCAGGGTTGCCAAAAATTCAGTCACTTTTAATTTAGTATTTGAGCCAGGTGAAAAAACACACGCGAGACAATGTCATTTTGCTAGGTTTGGATTTCCCACACTAGACTAAGTTAGATATCCTCTCTATCATTGCGTAATGTCCTGAAACCATTTTAAACAGTTCGGTAATTTCACACTGTACCTGGTCACAGTGTGTTTGATGTGTTTTTTTTTTAGAATGAATGCACATATGACTGGAGACATGTGTCTATATTTACACACACACACACGTACTGTATGTGTGTGTGTTTTTGTGAATAGAGACCTGTTTTGTCTAATTCAGCATGTGTTCAGACAGGGTTTCCTCTTAGCCTGCAGAACAGATGCTTGAGAAGGCCTTTCATGTGTGTGTCTCTATTCATTTTTGTGTGGATGCAGACGCTCGTGTGTATGTGTTTGTATTTGTGTGAATGTGTGCCTGGTACAGTCACAGAACTGAATTTAACTCCCGAGTTGAAAGTGCAGAAAAAAGCACTTCAAAAGAAGCCAGTTCCGTGCTTACAAGCACAATTTGTTCGTTTCTAAATCAAACACTATGATTTAATGAACTTCCTGTGCAGAACGCTGGCTGTTTATTATTGTGATTGCTCAGACGCATCCTGCCATGCCTTCTTCAATGTCTGACACACCACATATCCACCGTTCTCATGAGAAAAATGTAGCAAGCGTTACTCTGAGATCGTCTCACAGAAGCACCATTCCACATACATTACTGACTTGCTCCCATGTAGACACACACACACACTGAGATTTTGGTTACACTTTAAGTATCGTTGCACCTACAACTCTCATTAGAGTATTAGTAGAGCATTAGTAGGCTGTTAGGGATGAGTCGAATAAGTTGACATGCAACTTAAAGGATTAGTTCACTTCAAAATGAAAATTTCATTGTGTTCATGTCTTTCTTCAGTCGAAAAGAAATGACGTGTTTTGAAAAATGTTTTCCTCAAAAAACTTAATTATTTCTTTTCGACTGAAGAAAGAAAGACATGAACATCTTGGATGAGATGGGGGTGAGTAAAATATCAGGACATTTACATTTTGAAGTGAACTAATCCTTTAAAGTCAGTAGATTGTTTGTTGGGGGACCAGCAGATATTAAGCTGTGTGTCTACTAATACTCTTAGTTGACATGAAGGTCTAAATAGAATGTCTAAAGGGGACCATCAAAATAAAGTGTTACCAAGATTCGCACAAACTCTTTAGTATGACACTGCCTTTTCTACTTCAGATTTGTCCATTTTTAGGCCATGCTTCCCCTTATTGTACTGCCATCGTGACATGTTAGATTGGTGATATTTTCTTGGCCTATTCTTTGAGTGCTTCCTAAAAGAACTAAAAATGAAATGTCACTGAGAGGAAAAGTCTTGTTGGCTGGAGTAATGCATCAGACTCCCAGTAAGCCCGTTGTCCTTCATGCATTCTTAAAGTGATAGTTCACCCAAAAATGCAAATTCTGTCATCATTCACTCAACATTAACAATGTTTGTTCCCTATTGGCTTTCATTATTTTGACAAAAACAATTGTTCTGCAGAAAAAAGTCTGTGGTATCTATCACTACTATTATAGTTTTTGTTAATATTTTGAATTCGTTTTTATTTTGATATTTTCATTTTTCATTTAAATGTTATTTAAATTTGAGTAATTTTGTGTTTGTCGTTTTAATATGTCTATACAGCTTTTATTAGGTTTTAGATTATTTTGCTTTAGTTATTTTATTACTTAAACTAAATGTAAATGAGAAATTATGCCTTGGGAACTAGCTGAAATAGAATACACTTTATTATATTTCAGTTGATCTATATTACATATCAGGTTTTTAGTTTTATTTAATGATAATAACCCTGCGTAGAGGTTTGGAACACATTTTTTTGATGAACTATCCCTTTAAGAAATGCTTTGCTGTTCTATTTGCGGGCCCACACAGAAATCTGCATCCACAAATTTCTTCGGAATAAGAACACTCATCATTCACAAAGTTTATTTAAAAGTAAATGAATTATGCTTTCAGTTACCACTAAGTGTCTGCTACACTTAATTTAACACGTTACCATGTTTGAATCCATTCTGGGGGATTTATGCTAAAATGCAGGAAAATACAGGAAATGCCCACATCTGGGTCTGCCTTAATGATATCATTTTTTTATCATTTGCATATTGATTTTGCTGAGATACTCGTCATTGCATCAAGTAAAGCATTTATGCTAAAAAAAATTTTTTTTAAATGAAAGCACTGTGTAAAGCTTGATCATTGAAAGGTATTGTATGTACGTTCTGTTGAGAGGTCTTGACTGGCTGGACCCTGACTCAGGCCCTTATTCTTTATAGCAGCCCGGCGCGGCTGGCCTGACGCTGCAGTGGAGGAGGCCCAAGGAGAGTGGAGTTGTGGGCCGGGCCGGCCTGATAGCGGCTGGATGGGCTTTTGCTCGGCCATGGGAACAGCAGCACTCTTATCTCAGCCAGGCAGGAGGCGCAGACGGGCTTCCTGTGCGAAAAATCAGAGCGCTTTTCCTCTCGTTGTTTGGCTTCCTCCCCGACGCGAGACAGCTTCCCAGCAGCGTGATTGTCCCTCCGTCTTCAAACGTGGCACAGTCCGCTTCCTCAGGAGCTTGATCTATTCTTGAGAGTCCCTGATCCCACACACACACCCTCCGCCCCACTTTACTGATCCCCCACAATCCCCCTCACCTGTCCTGCCACACTCACAAATAACCCTACAACTGCCACCCCAGAGACGTGACTAAAAGCAGGCCTTCTCACAAGGATCCAGAACAGCTGGGCACACACAGGACGGAGGGGCTGATATCTCTGCACCCCTGGAACTACGTTCTAATTTATTCCTTTTTTGTTTTGTTTTGTTTTTTTGTTGATGTTCAGAGACAGTTTTTTCTGCTCTTCCTCTTTCTGAGCGTGATCCCCATCCATACACTGCCTGGTGCTGCTTTGCTTTTTGTGTTCTTGAGTGGTACTATAAAGGATGTATGAACCAAGCCTCCATCTTCAAAGCCCAGACCATCAGTTATAGTTCTAACATCCACAAAAGCTGTGAGTTCAGATTGTACAAGATGAAAATATCCTGTATCAACTATCTTGACGTGAGCCAAGGAGGGCAGAGAAAACCGAGGCTCGCTATTTGGAATTTTTTTTTTTTTCCTTTTTTTTTTCAGACTGGATCTGGCCCAGAATACCTGCTGTGTAGGAGTTCTGATGGGCCAGAAATGAATGACAAAAGCTCTGTGTCATCCTATATGTCAACTTATGTCACACTTTTCCACTTCACGGTGATGCTGTGTATTACAGTTGCTTTATTTTGGGCTGAAAAAGGATCCTGCCTGTTTGTATGCAAGTGTTTGTGTTTGTGTGTGTGTGTGTGTGTGTGTCGAGTGAGCGTTTGTGTGTTTGTTTCTACTCTACGGGTCTCTCCCAATGTGATTCGCCCCTTTTTATACAGATTGTCTATGAGTAATATATGATTCTAATATTTAATAATTTTATACAACTAACTTACTTATGGTAAATATCAATAATTGCCAAATGTGTAAGAACGCTGATAAAAAAAAATGTATTTTTAATATCTAATGTATGTGTTTATATCAAATGTATTTGTTTTTGCATTAAATTTGCTTGAAATTATTTGTACAATATGGTCTGTTTGGTTCCAAAAACTGCATAAATTCTCACAGATGGCAAAGGTGTAGCTAAAATATTGGGTGATTATAATAAACTGCTTCTTGACTGATGCTTTTCTAGACAATAAAACAGAGTAGATTTCAATAATGACCCACTGAAGTCGGTTCGTAATACTGTACGCAGGCACACTGGGTACATGGATGAAGGTGTGCGAATGCAGAATGGGTGAGGATGTTTGTGGTAAAACAAATGGGTGTTTGAAGTCTCTGTCTCTCTCACTCTGTGTGTGTGCGTGTCGGTATGAGAGAGCGAGCGGGCGACTGTTCCCGGAGAGCCGTGGGAGAGTTGACTGTGTTTGAGAAGTGCTGTTGTCATGATCAGGGTGGGACATACGAGGACAGAACACTCACTGTCTCAGCCAAATAGGAAGAGCAATCAGAAAGAGTCGTCAAAGCGAGGGAGGGGTAACAGGGCGGTGGGCACACAGTCACGGACAAATACCCATCACCACGGCCACCAGAACCTTGCTCCAAAGATTAGAGACCTTAAAGACCTTGGCATGAATAAGATAATGGGATAAATGCCTAGAAGTTGGTGTGCAAAGTAGATGAGAGGTTGGAACTTCGGAAGCATGGCCGGGATGATTTACAGGCAGGAAAGGGAACACATCCAAGCCTCACACACTGCTAATTAAGGAACACTTCAACGAGTGTCACCATATCCTGATACGGACGACACGCACACACACTGAGAAAAGAAATTCCATAGAAAAATTCCATAAGATGACTAAAGTAAAAAATGAATTCCCAAGAGACCTGTGATAGGAAGTTTCCGTTCTTCCCCTTTTGGGCCACAGCTGCGCCACACATCTGTGTCTTCCTGTGACATCACTGCATCGACACTTGTGAACTGAGAGTGCTGTCGTTCTCTCTTCCTCTTTCTCGTCCTCTGTCTTCCTCTCTCTAAGATGTGAGAAGCCTCCTCCTTCCTCCTGGACTGCAGTCAGAGAGAAGACAGAAGTCACGTCCACCCACAATCCCATCCTGACCATCAGCCACAGACAGGAAGTGTTAGAAGGGAAGAATAAGGTGAGTGTTCTAGTGGGTGGACTGATCATAGGGGACAGACGAAATGTATACGCAAGAGGGCACACAAGAACGCAAAACGACTCCCCCGGGATTCACATGTGCATCTGCTCTCCGATCTGTGGAATTATGTGTTCCACCTAATGTCTCTAGATAACAGCAATCAAGTTCTAGTTCTATTCAGTTCTGGAGGTGGTTAAACAGGTGTCCTTCCTCTCTGATTGCTGGAACAACATTAAAGGATTTATTACAAGAATACACCCTCTCCATCCTCCATACATGTTCCTGAATCAGTGTTGGGGCAAGAATAACAATACAAGAATAACAATAACAATATTGTTAAAATAAGGTGTTAAATAATGAATAAAATAACGCTGAATAATAATTTTCAGTTTGATAAATATTACAACCTTGTATAAGAAACATTGAGGGAACAGAATCCCTTCTCCCACCCCCATGGTGAGAGATATCATTGTAATGGCTTAAAAGTTGTTGATTCTATGCTTTATGGGTATGGATCTTAACCGGTATCAGTTTAACAAATATTAGAACCTCCTTACACAAGAAACATGCGGGAACAGAATCCAATGGCGAACAACCCGGATGTCTGAATCAGTTTCCAACCCTCATCAAGAGACATAATTATATATTCAATTCACATTCACGTATTATTATATAGTGGCTTTAACATTGTTAATTCAATCCCATTTGGGGATGGATCTTAACCAGTATAAATTTGATAAATATTAGAACCTCCTTGTATAAGAAACATGGGGGATCAGAATCCGTTTGTGAGCAATCCGGCTGTCTGAATTGTATCCCCATAGAGAGACATGTTAGTTTCATGGGTTAAAGGTAGTTGATTGTATCCTGTTTGGGGATGGATCTTAACCAATATAAGTTTGATAAATATTAGAACCTCCTTGTATAAGAAACATGGGGGATCAGAATCCGTTTGTGAGCAATTCGGCTGTCTGAATCGTATCCCCATAGAGAGACATGTTAGTTTCATGGGTTAAAGGTAGTTGATTGTTTCCCGTTTGGGGATGGATCTTAACCAATATAAGTTTGATAAATATTAGAACCTCCTTGTGTAAGAAACATGGGTGAATAGAATCCGATGGCAAGCAATCCAGCTAACTGAATCAGTTCCCCACCCCCAGAGAGAGACAAGTTAGTTTCAAGGTTTTTAAAGTCTTAACATCCACTTAACCAGTATAAATTTGATAAATATTACAACCATAGTTTTATAAGAAACATTGGTGAACAGAATCTGATGATGAGCAATCTGACTGTCTGAATTCATTCCCCAACCGCCATAGTTAGACATGTTAGTTTCAAGGTTTAAAAGTTATTGATTCCATCCCGTTTGGGGATGGACCTTATCCAGTATCAGTTTGATAAATATTAGAACCTCCTTGTATAAGAAACATGGGGGAACAGAATCCAATGGTGAGCAATCCGGCTGTCTGAATACATTCCCCCACTCCTATATGGCTTAATGTTCCTGGATCAACATCACGGGTCATTGCTGGTCCTGGAACAACATTATCAACAGAACATATGGCTAATTATTGATTTTAGGGTTTGTGTGTATGACTTCAGTTAGGGGCTTGAACAGCATTCTTATCAATCAAGATTAGAGTTTGAGTAGGGATTGTGTTATGGCTATGATTTGTTTGATGAGAATGTAGTTCCCGGACAAACAATGGAAGTCGATGCAGGAACATTATATGATATTGAAGGAAATCATATAATGCATAAGTGGTTTTAATCTTTCTAGCCACGTTTGTCTGCATGTTTGCTTGCATGCAACAGTTGTTTTTGTGTTTCCACAGACTGTAGGAGTTCTGACAGTTGGCGAAGCATTGATCTCTGGTATCTATCGCTGTGTTGCATCAAACTTAATGGGCAGAGATGAACTAGACGTCCATTTTTATGTCACAGGTATTACTTTATATCCAAAACTATTACTTTATATGCAAAAATATTTTACCTAGTTCTCCATATATTTTTCTTTCATACTCCGTCTCTCTCTCGTTCCCATTCTTATCCCTCCCTCCTCCGTCCCCTTGTTTTCGAGGGTTTGCTTTCAAACTGTGCTAAATTCAGCCACAGTGGATGTAGCCCATCCTGGCTGTTGTCATAGTGACAGGGTGGAGGAGTGAACAGGAACCTGTGGCTCTTATCATGCTGCCTCCTCGTGCGGCGCATTATTTGGAGAACGCTGGTGGTGTTCGGGAAAGATAAACATTATCTTCCATCAGGAAACCCTCGAACGGTTTCCACGGGAAATTTCAAATAGCTAAAGTAAATAGTGCGCCTTTACACTAGCGTCTTATTGCTATTTGTACTGACAATGGCTATTCAACATTGTCATCAAAGGTTACAAAAAATTATTCTTGGTCAACACTCCAAAATGGCAGTAGGTCTGCATGTAGGCATGTATTCTGTCTCACTGTGAAGTGGAAGTGGAAATTGAATCTTCTTTTGTCCACCATCACAGATGTCAAAGGAGGCCTTATCGCATCTTTAGAGGAAGAGCCCAGAGAGGGCGGAGACCTTCGTCTGGTTTGTATAGCCAATAGGCATCTCTATTCAGACCTGTCATGGTATAGAATAACGAATCAGTCCACAGTATCAGAGGGAGCTTCAGTTCTCAGCAGGGACCTCACAGAGGGGCACTTCTCTCACACCCTGCACCTTCAGCTGAAGAATGTGACTGCACAGGATTCAGGAATATACCGCTGCTCTGCCACACACCTGCTTACAGGAGAACGTACACACCGAGATACAGCAGTTGAGGTCACAGGTGTGTTTTTAAGAGTTATTGTGTTAACACACACAAACACACACACACACACATGCTCTCATTAAAGGGATAGTTTAGTAGATATTTTGCAGAAAGTCCTGGTTGCTCATTTCCAAACAATATAAGTGAACACGGACAGGAACTGTCAAACATCAACAAATGACAAAAAGTACCATGATAGTGGTCTATATGTAATATGTATAATCTCTTTTGCATTCGTGCACATACTAATACACAATTTTAAGAAAAGAGAGCTTTCTGTCCATCTATTGACAGCAATGCAATTATCACTTTGATGCTTCAAAAAGTTAATGATCCATATGAATTGAGTGAACCTCATTGGTTCTTGCGGAAGCTCAAACGTGTTGCGTAACACAAGAATGAACCTCATTGGTTCTTGCAGAAGTTCAAATGTGTTGCGTAACACAAGAATGAACCTCATTGGTTCTTGTGGAAGCTCAAACGTGTTGCGTAACACAAGAATGAACCTCATTGGTTCTTGCAGAAGCTCAAACGTGTTGCGTAACACGAGAATGAACCTCATTGGTTCTTGCAGAAGCTCAAACGTGTTGCGTAACACAAGAATGAACCTCATTGGTTCTTGCAGAAGCTCAAACGTGTTGCATAACACAAGAATGAACCTCATTGGTTCTTGTGGAAGCTCAAACGTGTTGCGTAACACAAGAATGAACCTCATTGGTTCTTGCAGAAGCTCAAACGTGTTGCATAACACAAGAATGAACCTCATTGGTTCTTGCAGAAGCTCAAACGTGCTGCATAACACGAGAATGAACCTCATTGGTTCTTGCGGAAGCTCAAACGTGCTGCATAACACGAGAATGAACCTCATTGGTTCTTGCAGAAGCTCAAACGTGTTGCGTAACACAAGAATGAACCTAATTGGTTCTTGCAGAAGCTCAAACGTGTTGCGTAACACAAGAATGAACCTCATTGGTTCTTGCAGAAGCTCAAACGTGTTGCGTAACACAAGAATGAACCTCATTGGTTCTTGCAGAAGCTCAAACGTGCTGCGCAACACAAGAATGAACCTCATTGGTTCTTGCGGAAGCTCAAACGTGTTGCATAACACAAGAATGAACCTCATTGGTTCTTGCAGAAGCTCAAATGTGTTGCGTAACATAAGAATGAACCTCATTGGTTCTTGCAGAAGCTCAAACGTGTTGCATAACACAAGAATGAACCTCATTGGTTCTTGCAGAAGCTCAAATGTGTTGCGTAACATAAGAATGAACCTCATTGGTTCTTGCAGAAGCTCAAACGTGTTGCATAACACAAGAATGAACCTCATTGGTTCTTGCGGAAGCTCAAACGTGTTGCATAACACAAGAATGAACCTCATTGGTTCTTGCAGAAGCTCAAATGTGTTGCGTAACATAAGAATGAACCTCATTGGTTCTTGCGGAAGCTCAAATGTGTTGCGTAACACGAGAATGAACCTCATTGGTTCTTGCGGAAGCTCAAATGTGTTGCGTAACACGAGAATTAACCTCATTGGTTCTTGTGGAAGCTCAAACGTGTTGCGTAACACAAGAATGAACCTCATTGGTTCTTGCAGAAGTTCAAATGTGTTGCGTAACATAAGAATGAACCTCATTGGTTCTTGCGGAAGCTCAAATGTGTTGCGTAACACAAGAATGAACCTCATTGGTTCTTGCAGAAGCTCAAACGTGTTGCGTAACACGAGAATGAACCTCATTGGTTCTTGCAGAAGCTCAAACGTGTTGCGTAACACAAGAATGAACCTCATTGGTTCTTGCAGAAGCTCAAACGTGTTGCATAACACAAGAATGAACCTCATTGGTTCTTGTGGAAGCTCAAACGTGTTGCGTAACACAAGAATGAACCTCACTGGTTCTTGCAGAAGCTCAAACGTGTTGCATAACACAAGAATGAACCTCATTGGTTCTTGCAGAAGCTCAAACGTGCTGCATAACACGAGAATGAACCTCATTGGTTCTTGCGGAAGCTCAAACGTGCTGCATAACACGAGAATGAACCTCATTGGTTCTTGCAGAAGCTCAAACGTGTTGCGTAACACAAGAATGAACCTAATTGGTTCTTGCAGAAGCTCAAACGTGTTGCGTAACACAAGAATGAACCTCATTGGTTCTTGCAGAAGCTCAAACGTGTTGCGTAACACAAGAATGAACCTCATTGGTTCTTGCAGAAGCTCAAACGTGCTGCGCAACACAAGAATGAACCTCATTGGTTCTTGCGGAAGCTCAAACGTGTTGCATAACACAAGAATGAACCTCATTGGTTCTTGCAGAAGCTCAAATGTGTTGCGTAACATAAGAATGAACCTCATTGGTTCTTGCAGAAGCTCAAACGTGTTGCATAACACAAGAATGAACCTCATTGGTTCTTGCAGAAGCTCAAATGTGTTGCGTAACATAAGAATGAACCTCATTGGTTCTTGCAGAAGCTCAAACGTGTTGCATAACACAAGAATGAACCTCATTGGTTCTTGCGGAAGCTCAAACGTGTTGCATAACACAAGAATGAACCTCATTGGTTCTTGCAGAAGCTCAAATGTGTTGCGTAACATAAGAATGAACCTCATTGGTTCTTGCGGAAGCTCAAATGTGTTGCGTAACACGAGAATGAACCTCATTGGTTCTTGCGGAAGCTCAAATGTGTTGCGTAACACGAGAATGAACCTCATTGGTTCTTGTGGAAGCTCAAACGTGTTGCATAACACAAGAATGAACCTCATTGGTTCTTGTGGAAGCTCAAATGTGTTGCGTAACATAAGAATGAACCTCATTGGTTCTTGCGGAAGCTCAAATGTGTTGCGTAACACAAGAATGAACCTCATTGGTTCTTGTGGAAGCTCAAACGTGTTGCATAACATGAGAATGAACCTCATTGGTTCTTGCAGAAGCTCAAATGTGTTGCGTAACATAAGAATGAACCTCATTGGTTCTTGCAGAAGCTCAAACGTGTTGCATAACACAAGAATGAACCTCATTGGTTCTTGCGGAAGCTCAAACGTGTTGCATAACACAAGAATGAACCTCATTGGTTCTTGCAGAAGCTCAAATGTGTTGCGTAACATAAGAATGAACCTCATTGGTTCTTGCGGAAGCTCAAATGTGTTGCGTAACACGAGAATGAACCTCATTGGTTCTTGTGGAAGCTCAAACGTGTTGCATAACACAAGAATGAACCTCATTGGTTCTTGTGGAAGCTCAAATGTGTTGCGTAACATAAGAATGAACCTCATTGGTTCTTGCGGAAGCTCAAATGTGTTGCGTAACACAAGAATGAACCTCATTGGTTCTTGTGGAAGCTCAAACGTGTTGCATAACATGAGAATGAACCTCATTGGTTCTTGTGGAAGCTCAAACGTGTTGCATAACACAAGAATGAACCTCATTGGTTCTTGCGGAAGCTCAAATGTGTTGCATAACACAAGAATGAACCTCATTGGTTCTTGTGGAAGCTCAAACGTGTTGCATAACATGAGAATGAACCTCATTGGTTCTTGTGGAAGCTCAAACGTGTTGCATAACACAAGAATGAACCTCATTGGTTCTTGTGGAAGCTCAAACGTGTTGCATAACATGAGAATGAACCTCATTGGTTCTTGCAGAAGCTCAAACGTGTTGCATAACATGAGAATGAACCTCATTGGTTCTTGTGGAAGCTCAAATGTGTTGCATAACACAAGAATGAACCTCATTGGTTCTTGCAGAAGCTCAAACGTGTTGCGTAACACAAGAATTAACCTCATTGGTTCTTGCAGAAGCTCAAATGTGTTGCATAACATAAGAATGAACCTCATTGGTTCTTGCAGAAGCTCAAATGTGTTGCGTAACACAAGAATGAACCTCATTGGTTCTTGCAGAAGCTCAAATGTGTTGCATAACACAAGAATGAACCTCATTGGTTCTTGCAGAAGCTCAAACGTGTTGCATAACACGAGAATGAACCTCATTGGTTCTTGCAGAAGCTCAAACGTGTTGCGTAACACAAGAATGAACCTCATTGGTTCTTGCAGAAGCTCAAATGTGTTGCATAACACAAGAATGAACCTCATTGGTTCTTGCGGAAGCTCAAATGTGTTGCATAACACAAGAATGAACCTCATTGGTTCTTGCAGAAGCTCAAATGTGTTGCATAACATAAGAATGAACCTCATTGGTTCTTGCAGAAGCTCAAACGTGTTGCGTAACACAAGAATGAACCTCATTGGTTCTTGCAGAAGCTCAAATGTGTTGCATAACACGAGAATGAACCTCATTGGTTCTTGCAGAAGCTCAAATGTGTTGCATAACACAAGAATGAACCTCATTGGTTCTTGCAGAAGCTCAAACGTGTTGCATAACACGAGAATGAACCTCATTGGTTCTTGCAGAAGCTCAAATGTGTTGCATAACACAAGAATGAACCTCATTGGTTCTTGCAGAAGCTCAAACGTGTTGCGTAACACAAGAATGAACCTCATTGGTTCTTGCAGAAGCTCAAATGTGTTGCATAACACAAGAATGAACCTCATTGGTTCTTGCAGAAGCTCAAACGTGTTGCGTAACACAAGAATGAACCTCATTGGTTCTTGCAGAAGCTCAAATGTGTTGCGTAACACAAGAATGAACCTCATTGGTTCTTGCAGAAGCTCAAACGTGTTGCGTAACACAAGAATGAACCTCATTGGTTCTTGCAGAAGCTCAAATGTGTTGCGTAACACAAGAATGAACCTCATTGGTTCTTGCAGAAGCTCAAACGTGTTGCGTAACACAAGAATGAACCTCATTGGTTCTTGCAGAAGCTCAAATGTGTTGCGTAACACAAGAATGAACCTCATTGGTTCTTGCAGAAGCTCAAACGTGTTGCGTAACACAAGAATGAACCTCATTGGTTCTCGCATGAGCGAACATGCTTGAGCTTCCGTTGACCACAACTGATGTGTGAGCTAAATTAATGTGTAAATGTGAATAAAAGCCTAAATTCAATCTGTTCATCATATAAAGCGATCAAGTCTCTTCAGAAAATTTGAACTAAACCGCTCAATTCAAATGGATGAGTTTTACCATTCCTTTATGAACTTTTGAAGTGTCAGAGTGGTAGTTGCGTAGCTGTCAATGGAGGGACAGAAAGCTCTCAGATTTCATCAAAAATTAAATTTTGATCTTCATTTGTGTTCCGAAGATGAACAAATGTCTTAAAGGTTTGGAACGACATGAGAATGAGTAACATATTTTGGGGTGAACTATCTTTTTAACTATGGTTACAGTTGATAGTTCCCGTACCACATTCATACAGACAGTATTCGAGACGTTATTGTAAATTGCTATGCGAACAGAATATTTCAACACTCAAATTCTCAAATCATTTTCAAAACTGGACTTAGTAAAAACATCAACAAATAATAATAATGTCTATCGACAATGATATTCTTCAAAAATAGAGTGGAAAAAAGTGAGTAACTGTATTATTTAAATTGTATGGCAAATAATCGTTTTTAAACATCTGCTGAAGAAGTAAGATGCAGAAGCCATCAGACTTCTCTCAGATACTAACTTTGAGTCACGTAAGGATGTGCTTGCGGACACCCACACATTTAGAGACAGAGGCGGAAAGAGAAAAAAGAGAGAGGGAGAAAGACAGGGTCCTTGGGAACTGGAGCTTCCTGTAGTCCTTCTCTCCAAGTCTGTGTGAAGCATAACCTCTTTGGTGTGGGAATGAGATCTAGTCAGGAGGAAGAGCACACAATGGCACTTCCCACTATGCCACATTTACAGGCTGATTCACATGGCCAAGAACAATCAGCCAATCATCAGCCACTGTCACAGAACGAGGAAAGAGACAATAATCAATTGTGTCCCAGAGGAAAATATCAGATTATTATTCCCCTCTTTTACCAGAGTTTTATGTAATCAAGCTTCATGTGAAGGATCCCTCCTTCCTCAAGGACCCTTGGGGGTTTTGTTGTAACGTAAATTAACCTGGAATGATCTTATATTAATCTACATAAATGTAATACTTAATTTGTAAAAACTCTCAACAGCGTAAGCCTATGCAATAGTAAGCATTCTTGGCCAGCTAACCCGGAAATATCAGTTAAGAATGTGTCATTAAGACCAAGAGAGGGACTTTGCTGAATGGCACAACTCCAGTGGCTGCAATTCAAACATTCCAGGCCTTAATCTGCAATGAAAGAAATACAACCCACAGTCTATTCACACTTTTGTAACAATAGCGAACCGCGTCGCCTGTAAATCACTCAGCTGCTTTATAAGGTGGACATGTAATGCTAAGTGCCTCATGTGACTGCCGTGGCTTACGTCAGTCTTCCGAGAGGTGTTTTTGATCTTTTTCCGATTAAACCAATTCAGTGGATGTGGAAAATCATGCATAATGACCCCTGACCCGAGCCCTCTTTGTCTCAAACTGTACAGTTCTGCAGGCGCCGGTGCTGCTGCAAAATCTGAGCGATCACAGTGTCAATGTAAGCAGCTCGGTCACTCTCCGCTGCCCCGCTCGGGGAATTCCACACCCCCAGGTCACATGGTATAAGGAGCAAAGGAAGCTCCAGCAGGTGTCTGGTGAGACTAGAAAGTGTACTTATTGAGTACTTATTTTAAGAATCCTGTAAATGAATATATAACATGCGTTTCTTTTATTGACAGGAATTATGCTGTTTCCAGAGGAAGGGACTCTACATATCGACCGAATTACAGTTGAAGACCAGGGACTTTATACCTGTGAGGCCACCAATGAGAGAGGGTCTGTGGGGAGCTCCGCCCACATTTGGGTTCAAAGTAAGCTACTGCTTAGAGAGGAGGAAATTGACTCTTTTTAATGTGTAGTATTGTTTAAAACCTTTTATCTGTTTTATGGCCAGGGTAAATTTAATAATAATACTAATAAGAAAATATAGCTGCGAGCAGCCATTAACGGGGCCAAGCGCAAAGAAGAAGACAAGACATGCCAACATGGCTGGGAGTGTAAGACCAACTGCAACAATGAGCAATTAAAGGCATTTTAAGATGATTTTAGGCAAAATGGCTGAAAAATCATATATACAGTCACTAATAATATGATTTAATGGTTTATCACTTTTGACCAATAGGTGGCGCAGTAACGAAATTGATGTGGTGTGGTCAGAGTGAGATGACAACGACAAAGGCAAAGTTTGGTCATTTTGGCATCATGGCTCAACTTTGTCGCTGCAGTATATGAAATCTGTTGACACGAAATTAATAACTTTTTGCTGTAATAGTCTGAAGATGTTACCATTCGATTTTAGTGAAAATCTGGTCTAGGAGGAGTTTGAAAAAGTAGGTTTCTAAAGGTAATCAAAATGGCGAACAGAATGTTTGGCCAAATATGGTAAAATTGGGATCTATGCTCTTGGCATGACCCAAGGAATCTATTAAAACCTATTAAAAGTTTTATGACAATAGTCAAATTTAATCAAAAGTTATTAGCATTATTGGGAAAATTAATCATAACTTTTGTCCACAAGGTGGCGCTGGCTTGAAACTTTTTGAGTACTTTCAGGGCTTGGTGACGAAGACACACACAAAGTTTCGTAATGATACGCCAATGCGTTTGTAAAACATAGCACTTTCTGACAAAATTCAAAATGGCCGACGCCCAAAATGGTTGATATTGGAAAATTGGGTATGGTATGGCTCGGCGTGATGCCCCGACTCTAAAGAGACCAGTTTTGTGATATTTGGCTAAAGCGTTCTTAAGTTATATTCAAAAATATCAAATTTTTGTATCTCTGGGCCACTAGGTGGCACTGCGCCAAAACGCTGCAGGCAGCTTCCGGTCATGGTTGGCATAACACACACCACGTTTGGTTAGAATATGGTAAAGCATTGCGGAGATAGACCCTGACTTTCATTTTTGTGGGCACTTTGTCGATTTCATTTGAGCGTTATTTAAGAACAGTTTGACTAATCATCTTGAGTCTAATACGGTTTTGTCAGCATAGTCTGAAGATGATCTGGTTTAATTTTTGTGCAAATTGGAGCAATGGCCTAGGAGGAGTTCGCAAAAGTAGGTTTTTCGGTTAATTAAAAATGGTGGGAAAATTATTATGACTGAAAATGACATCATAGAGTGGCTTGAGGCAAGGAATCAGAGGAAAAAAGAATTTTATTTCTAGCCCTTATGGTTCAAAAGTTATTAGCAAAAATATGAGTCAAATTTTGGACAGGTGGTGGCGCTAGAGGGATTGTTTTAGAGATTCCAAAATTTGTGTGGTTAATGCTGGGACTGTCCTCTATCTGTGTGCCAAATTTCATAACTTTCACGCAAGCGGTTCTATGGGCTGCCATAGACTTTCGGCGGAATAATAATAATAATAAGAAATCTAACGATTTCAATAGGTGCCCGCACCTTCGGTGCTTGGCCCCTAATAATTGTAGTTCTAAAACACAGAACTTTGCATTTTTGTACTAAGGATTTTAGTTTTGTTCTAAACGTACACAGTCAGATTACACTTTATTTTAAGGTGACGTATAGTTGTACATTGTACTTACTCAGATAAGTACTGAGTAATATTAATTAAATATACTTACTATAGAGATATGGTTAGTTTTAAGGTTTGGGGTTACACTGTATTTGGTTACACTTTATTTGAAGGTGTCATTGTTACGGTGTAATTATATATGTAGGTGCTGAGTATTATTAATTAACAACATGTATAGGGTTAGGGAAGGATTAGGGTTTGGTTTAGGGTTAGTTGTATGTAAATATACATAATTTACTGTTAGTGTTATTACTATGGTAAGTACATGTAACATTTGTAATTAGCACACTGTAAAGTGGGTTACACTTTATTTTAAGGTGTCCGTGTTACAGTGTAAATATGCATTTAAGTACTGAGAAATATGAATGTACTACATTTATTTACTATAGAGTTTGGTTTAGGGTTAGTTGGGTTATTTAGGGTTAGGATTGGGATTTGGTTTAGGGTTAGTTGCATTTAATTATGCATAATTTACTGTTATTACTGTATCACTGAAGACTGGAGTAATGATGCTAAAAATTCTGTTTTTAAATATTGTAAAAATATACACCTTTTTCTGTATTTTTAAACAGAAATAGCTAAATGCAGCCTTGGTGAGCACAAGAGACTATTCGCGGTTTCTTTCTCTCCCATCTTTTTTTTTCTCACACTCCCTATTTACTCTTGTCGGATGCTTCTAAACTCAGTGCTGAGAGGAGATGTTCACGCTGTTCTCTTCCGATAGGTCAGGAAGGAAACTGTCTCCCATTTTCATTTCCCACAGATGGCCTTGGCTTTTCAACCCTTAAACTGTTTACCTATTTCTATGTAGGTTCATTTGTTTAGCTGTTTCTATAGAGGCTAATGCATTACTCATGACCTATAGGGAGTTGTCATGCTCATGGGGACGAATCCGATCCAGGTCATGTCCCAGTCTTCACCCCTCTTTTTTTTCTCTTTAAACACATTCTGTGACAACACTTATTTATGCATCCTATAGGCTCATCTGAATCCCTTTCTCTGGAGATCCCGACTTTAGCATGTATGTGCGTTGTGGCCACTCTCTTCTGGCTGCTTCTCACACTGCTGATTCGGAAACTCAAACAGGTGAGAGCCGGTCAAACCATATGAAGGCCAAAAAACGACTTATATTACTGACCCATGTAATGTATATCTGTATTATGTGGGTCATTCTCAGCCAAACTCCATCGATGGCAAAGTAGAGTACCTGCCAATCATCATGCACCCAGGGGAGGAGCCTCTGCTTGAGCACTGTGACAGGTTACAGTATGACCCCGCCCAATGGGAGTTCCCACGTGACCGCCTTAAACTGGGTAAATTGTGTGTGTGCTTTATAAGTTGTATTGATGCTGTTATGCAGGATACTGACTGATATGTGGTGTATTGTCCCCTTCTCCAGAAAAGCCCCTGGGGCGAGGGGCATTCGGCCAAGTAATGCAAGCCTCAGCTTTCGGCATTTGCAATTCAGCCAGCTGCACCACAGTGGCCGTCAAAATGCTTAAAGGTATACTCTTAAGGCCTGTTCACACCAAGAACGATAACTATAATGATAACTATCAGCTGAATAAAATCGTTCTGAAAGTGATAGTCATTTATCTGTGCCATTATCATTATAGCTGTGATGTTAACTCTGTTATTCTTTAATATTGAGAACGATTTTTAGACCTGTATCTTTTTTTGTTATTTTTATAGTTATCGTCCTTGATGTGAACGGGCCTTAAAACAGAGGTCTTCAACCCTGCTCCTGGTAGCTCACTGTCCTGCAAAGTTTATTTCCAACCTGCTTCAGCACTCCTGCCTGTGTTTTTTCAAGTGATCCTGAAGACATTGATAGATTCAGGTGTGTTTGAATGGGGTTGGAACTGAAAACTGCAGGACAGTGGGTCCCCAGGCTTCTGATGTAAGGTACGGTATTTAGCTAGGATACATCAGGAGTTATGACTGTGCTGTCCCTGCAGATGGAGCTACACCCAGTGAACACAAGGCTCTGATGACAGAACTGAAGATCCTCAATCATATTGGTCATCACCTCAATGTGGTCAATCTTCTCGGTGCATGCACCAAAACAGGTGTGCATGTTACCATTTCTCTGCAAACAAAAACCCTCAAAGTTTGGTTTTGCTTGATGTCAGTACATTTATGTTACAAACTATTACCATTTCAAATAAATGCTGTTCTTTTGTAATTTCTATTCAGAGATTACTGATAATATAAGAAATGTTTCTTGAGCAGCAAATCATCATATTAGAATGATTTTTGAAGGATCATGTGACACTGAAGACTGGAGTAATGATGACATCACAAAGAATACATTTTATATTCAAATAAAAAAATATATATTTTAAATTGTAATAATATCTCACAATATTACCGTTTTACTGTATTTTTAATCAAATAAATTCAGCCTTGCTGAGCAAAAGATACTTATTTCAGAAACATTAAAAAAAACATTGTACCGACCCGTATACTGTATATATTCACAGTACAGTGATGAAAGAATGTTGTTTTATGTATTGCTTTTGTCTTCTTGGTGTTTTTAGGGCCTCTGATGGTCATAGTTGAATACTGCAAGTTTGGCAACCTGTCTGCATACCTTAAGAGCAAACGAGAGGTGTTTCTGTTAAATAGGGTTAGTCTATCTATCTATCTATCTATCTATCTATCTATCTATCTATCTATCTATCTATCTATCTATCTATCTATCTATCTATCTATCTATCTATCTATCTATCTATCTATCTATCTATCTATCTATCTATCTATCTATCTATCTATCTATCTATCTATCTATCTATCTATCTATCTATCTATCTATCTATCTATCTATCTATCTATCTATCTATCTATCTATCTATCTATCGTGCATCTAGAAAGTATTCAAAGCGCTTCACTTTTTCCAATTTTTTTATGTTACAGCCATATTCCAAAATGGATTGAATTTAGTATTGTTTTCCACCATTCTACAAACAATACCCCATAATGACAACGTGAAAGAAGTTTGTTTAAAATCTGTGCAAAATCACATGTACATAAGTATTCACAGCCTTTGCTCAATACTTTGTTGAAGCACCTTTGGCACAAATTACAGCCTCAAGTCTTTTTGAGTATGATGCTACAAGCTTGGCACACCTATTTTTGGGCAGTTTCTCCCATTCTTCTCTGCCGAACATCTCAAGCTCCATCAGGTTGGATGGGGAGAGTCGGTGCACAGCCATTTTCAGATCTCTCCAGAGGTGTTCAATCGGGTTCAAGTCTGGGCTCTGGCTGGGCCACTCAAGGACATTCACAGAGTTGTCCCGTAGCCACTCCTTTGTTATCTTGGCTGTGTGCTTACGGTCATTGTCCTGTTGGAAGATGAACCTTCGTCCCAGTCTGAGGTCCAGAGCACTCTGGAGCAGGTATTCAGCAACGATGTCTCTGTACATTGCTGCATTCATCTTTCCCTCGATCCTGACTAGTCTCCCAGTTCCTGCTGCTGAAAAACTTCCCCACAGCATGATGCTGCCACCACCATGCTTCACTGTAGGGATGGTATTGACCGGGTGATGAACGCACCGTTTTTTGTTTTCCTCCAGACATGATGCTTGCCATTCAGGCCAAAGAGTTCAATCTTTTTTTCATCATTTAGTTTTTCGTGGTCTGAGAGTCCTTCAGGTGCCTTTTGGCAAACTCCAGGCAGCCTTTTCCTGAGGAGTGGCTTCCGTCTGGCCACTCTACCATGCAGGCCTGATTGGTGGAGAGCTGTAGAGATGGTTGTTCTTCTGAAAGGTTCTCCTCTCTCCACAGAGAAATGCTGGAGCTCTGTCAGAGTGACCATTGGGTTCTTGGTCACCTCCCGGACTGAAGCCCTTTCCCCCCGATCGCTCAGTTTGGCTGGGCGGCCAGCTCCAGGAAGAGTCCTAGTGGTTCTAAAGTTCTTCCATTTACCACTGTGGGATGGGGGCCACTGTGCTCATTGGGACCTTCAATGCTGTAGAAATTCTGCACCCTTCCCCAGATTTGCGCCTCGATACAATCCTGTCTTCATGGCTTGGTTTGTGCTCTGACATGCACTGTTAACTGTGGGACCTTATATAGACAGATGTGTGCCTTTCCAAATCATGTCCAATCAACTGAATTTACCACAGGTGGACTCCAATCAAGTTGTAGAAACATCTCAAGGATGATCAGCACCTGAGCTCAATTTTGAGTGTCATGGCACAGGCTGTGAGTACTTATGTACTAATGTGATTTGTTTTTCGTTTTTTATTTTTAATACATTTTTAATACATGGTCATTATGGGGTATTGTTTGTAGGATTGAGGAAAAAAATATGCATTTAATCCATTTTGGAATAAGGCTGTAACATAACAAAATGTGGAAAAAGTGAAGCGCTGTGAATACTTTCTAGATGCAGGGTATCTATTACTCAGAAGATATTATACATTTCATAGCATCTTAACCTGTAAACTGTTTTTGGTATTGTGAGGTTTAGAGACCTATATATATATATATATATGTCTGCTCTCATGTTTATGGTCTTCTGTCATTTCCTTCTGAAAAGAACAGACCAGTGTTTTCCAAGAGAGGCATACTTCCCTCTGTGGCAATCACCAAAGCTGCTTATCTCCTTGAATGGCCTCTACAGAAGTTTCATACAAAGAGCACACAGTGTGTTTAGACAAAGTGTGTTTATGCAAAAGTCAAAAATCAGAGGAACTAGTGATAAAATATGTGATACATGCAGACCTTGTATTTGACTCATAATGAAATGTAGGTCACACTTTAGTTGGGGGAACACATATTCACCATTACCTACAACTTTTGCCTTAATAAACTCCTAATTTACTGCTTATTAATAATTAGTAAGGTAGTTGTTATAGTTGTTAAGTTTAGGTATGGGGTAGGATTAAGGGATGCGTGACAGAATTTTCATTTTTGGGTGAACAAATCCCTTCAAGTGTTACCGATATGTGCATTATTCACTAGATGTGTGAACTAGCTGAATAGCTGTTCATTTATTGTGTTGTGTGTGTGTGTGTGTGTGTGTGTCTGACTCAGGTGAACAGAGAAGAGGAGAGAAGCGTGAAGGAGGGATGTAAAGGACGACTGGCCAGTGTGTCCAGCAGCCAGAGCAACGCCAGTTCAGGGTTTAGTGAGGAGAGGGCAGAGATCTCAGAAGATGATAGTGGTGAGGTTACATCACGCATGATGCAAAAAGACATGAAGGGATTTAGTATACCCCCCCCCCCCCCCCCCCCCTTCAAAAAAAAAAAAACATCATTAGATAGTATATATCGTTCAAAAAAAGTTGGGGTCAGTAGAATTTTTTTATTTTTTAAAAAGAATCACTTTATTCAGCAAGGAAGCAAATGTTCAAGCACAAGATCAATTTATTTATAAAGACATTATGCTGAAAATTCAGCTCTACCAATAAATCACATTTTAAAATATAATAAAAATAGAAAACGGTTACTTCAAATTGGAATAATATTTTTCAATATTACATTTTTTACTGTATTTTTAATCAAATAAATGAAGTCTTGGTGAGCATAAGTATGGAAGCTTGTTTTTCACCACTGAATAAAAAATAAAAAAGGTAATTGCGTCAAAATAATTGTAAGATAAAAACGTCTTTCAAAAACTTATGTTGTTTCAAACCTGCATGACATTCCTTCTTCCATGTATCGAAAATATTCTTCAGGATATTGTTCAAAAATTCACCTTTTGTGTTCCTTGGAAGAAAGAAAGTTGGCTTTGGAATGACATGAGAGTAAAGAGAGTATTTTTAAGTGAGCTTATTCTCCATTTCCCCCCCTAAAAATGAATCAAATTCAGTTCATTACAGAGAGACTAAAGTTTAACTGTTTGTCTTGTCCAGCTTCTCTTCCTGAATCCATCAATCCTCTGCTGCTTGAAGACCTGATTTCTTACAGCTTTCAGGTAGCCAGAGGTATGGAGTTTCTCGCCTCTCGCAAGGTAAAGTTTCTTCCTGTGTGCATAAGGGTATATGAGCGTCAAAATGAAGGAGGTTAAATCACAAAGGGTTTTTCATGTTTTTAGTGCATTCATCGTGACCTTGCTGCCAGAAATATCCTGCTGTCCAACAACAATGTGGTGAAGATCTGTGATTTTGGCTTGGCTCGAGACGTATACAAAGACCCAGACTATGTGCGCAAAGGAGATGTGAGTGTACCGCCACTGATAAATCAATGTCAATGGTCAACAGCATAAAGTAAAGGGTTGAAATATGTGTAATGAACATGTTTTGTTATAAAGGCACGGTTACCACTGAAGTGGATGGCCCCTGAATCGATCTTCGACAAAGTCTTCACCACTCAGAGTGACGTGTGGTCATATGGAGTTCTGCTCTGGGAGATCTTCTCACTTGGTAATGTCAACACTCTTTCCATTTATCAGTGTGCAAGTGTACAGCACGTCACCGTTGATTTTTTTCATAGCACAACCCCTTTGAAAAATGGCACAATAGAACAATTGACCTTTGTCTCTCCGGCAGGTCAATGAGGTCATAGCAAGAGAATGAAAGTGAGGAAAACTTGTTAGGGAACATGAAAATGAAACTTTTCAACAGTTATTAAAGTCACCATGAAATCAGGGTTATTATTGTTAACTAACAATAATATGATGGACGTAGCGTCCGTGACGTCACCCGTAGGTTTCTGAAGAGAATTTTTGAAGCCTCAAAATTGTCCGTTGCCATCTTGGCAGCGCGTCACTCCAGAATAACATAAAATGGGCAAAGAGGCGGGACGTGGCTGGAGCTGAGGTGACGCGATGACTAACAGACAGCAGACAAACTGCAATCCATCTGTCACTCAAGTGACCACGCCCTTAATTATGCAGAACTTTAAGGCTTAAAGGTGCACTATGTACAAAAATTTCAGTAAAATATCCAAAAACCATTAGGCCAGTGTTATATATTTTGTTCAGTTGAGTACTTATAATATCCCAAATGTTTCCAACTATTTGTAAATCGTGAGAAATTGCTATTTTAACCAAGGAACTGGGATGTGTGAGGAAGTCGCCTGTCAATGGCTGTGTATCTGTGTTACCCTCGGTTTCCGGTTTTATTCTACAGAAACGCTTTACTCTTAAGGCCAATTTATACTTCTGCGTCGAGTGCACGCAGAGGGTACGGCGTACCCTACGCATAGACGCGTTGGATACGCCGTACCCTACGCCGTACCCTGACGCGCACCTCTCCAAAAATGTAACAACGCGTCAATTCTACGCGGACCGCAAGCGCTGTGATTGGTCTGCCAGAACCCTTCCCTCAGGTCAATAAATAAATAAAAAATCTGCGATAGGAGTGTGTGTGTGTGTGTGTGTGTGTCCAGAAATTGGATGATAGTTCCTTATGTCTGCTATAACACAATATTTTGCAGTCCAGCGATTCTTTATGGTAGTAAATAAATACATAGATCCGCTGAGTATAGTTTATTTATTTTCTCATTAAAACCAAAGATGTTAATCAGTAATTGTATATCAAGAACAGGGACACATTAGGGTATATTTCGTGAATGAAGAATGACGATTGCTCGAGCCACCGCTGCTGAAAACAGCGGCCACGAGCTCCGCATGATTTCACAAACACATTCCAGCGCCAGATCGCCTTATTTAACTTTACTAATCAACTAGAGATGCTTAATTTGCTTTAGATACAACAACTCAAGCTGCAAGAAAAGCCGCTCTCTCACTGCTGCTGATACTCCGACATGAATGTACAGATTCTCCACACGAAGCTGCTTCTTCTTCGGCTGTTCTCTTGATTACACCAACATGCCCGAGGACACTGCCTACTAGCGTCTGCATGTGTAACTGCACATTGACGCAGACAACAGCGCAGAAGTATAAATGCTCACGACGGCGTCGGCTACGCGCGTAGCCTACGGCGTACACTACGGCGTACACTCGACGCAGAAGTATAAATTGGCCTTTAGTGCAGTGTGAACAAGTGTCATAGCATCCGCAGAGAGAACGCACAGAGTAACGTCATAACATCATTTTCAACACACTCAGATGTATCTAATATGATAAACAGAGCTGCGTTACCTCATTCTCATGACCGGAAAAACGGAAATGGTGCCGGCGACTGTGGCATAATAAAAGTCCCGCCGGCGACTGCCTTATAACAGTCCCGCTGCTCGCGAGGCTTGTGTTGCACTCTTCTAATTAACAATCGCTCCTGCTTCTGCTTCATACTACAGTAACGTTAATAATCACTTCCATGAACATGATTTCTGCCCGAGTCTTATACTGATCTTTTCCACTGGCTGTGAGATGAAGACCACATATCCCAAGATTCTGTGCTGAAACTTGGCGTCATCCAACTACGCCTTTGTTGTGAAGTAATTACTTACTCAAAATAAGTTGCTACTCAAGAGAGTGTGATTTCAGACAGCCATTGTCTCAAATTATTTTAATAGGTACTCTCTTTAGTGGCTGTTTACAATTCCGACAAAATCATGTTATGATGCGGTTTGAACTAGGTTATAATGACCATTAATGTCTGTATTAGCTTATGTACTAGCATAGCATACAGATACCTGATTAGCCTGATAGCTTTGTGAATACATGTAGGGTTAGTGCAAATGCATGTATATACTATCATCTTTAATGTAATTACGTGTAAAATGTCCAAATATTTCAGTTATAAAAAGAATGTAATGATGTTCAGTTATTCACGTAATAGGCTATTATTATTGTTATTAATTAACAGCTTATAAAGTAAAATAAATTACATTCAATTTGATTTGCAATATATAGTAAGCTATACATATTTTAAATGAATAACGAATCTACATAGCATAATCATTAACTGATAGTTGATGGAGACCCAATTTCGAAGGAGGACACACCGTTTCACTCGGGTATACTGTACATCACACTAGAGAAGAAACGACTATCGCAACTTCCTTTCCATGGCGACTTTAAATCTTTGACTTAAACATGCCCACATCTCTCTCTGACCTGCACAGTCACATTACAATGTTTGTGATCTACAGGAGCGTCTCCGTACCCGGGGCTGAACATTGATGAGGGGTTTTGTCACAGACTGAAGCAGGGGACTCGGATGTGTCCTCCTGAGTACAGCACTCTGGAGATGTGAGTTCTCACACATGAATACGCTGCATGAACCAATACCAATACATTGATGGTAATGAGCTTGTGGGATGTGTCTGATAGTTATAGCATCATGTGGGCATGCTGGGAAAATAACCCTGAGGACAGACCTTCTTTCACTACTCTAGTGGAGATACTGGGAGACCTCCTGCAGATCTGCGTCCAACAGGTGGGACATAATTATTGTGCGTTTAT
This sequence comes from Romanogobio albipinnatus, assembly GCA_023566225.1. NCBI lineage: Eukaryota > Metazoa > Chordata > Actinopteri > Cypriniformes > Gobionidae > Romanogobio > Romanogobio albipinnatus. The sequence goes on along the minus strand of CM042260.1, from coordinate 26,121,498 downwards.
TAAAGGAACACGCCACTTTTTTTGAAAATAGGCTCATTTTCCAACTCCCCTAGAGTACAACAGTTGAGTTTTAGCGTTTTCGAATCCATTCAGCCGATCTCTGTGTCTGCGGTAGCACTTTTAGCATAGCTTAGCATCTCCTTTAGCATCTCGCTAAAAAAATGACCAAAGAGTTTCCTTTTTTTCCCCTATTTAAAACTTGACTCTTCTGTAGTTACTGTACATTGTGTACTAAGACTGACAGAAAATGAAAAGTTGTGATTTTCTAGGCCGATATTGTTAGGAACTATACTCTCATTCCTGAGTAATAATCAAGGAACTTTGTACCGTACCATGGGTGCAGCAGGCGCATTACGCAGCACCTGAAAATAGTCCCCAGCACGCTCCCTGTGCAAGCAGGTTGTCACGTTGGTTATGTTGACGGAAATTAGCCTACTTTTAAGCGCTGTGTAATATCAATGCACCGCTACATCCAATCAAGTTCCTTGATTATTACGCAGGAATGAGAGTATAGTTCCTAGCCATATCGGTCTAGAAAATCACAACTTTTCATTTTCCGTCGGTCTTAGTACACAATTACCCCTTTTCCACCAGAATGAACCGGGTGCTAGTTCAGAGCCAGTGCTAATCCCAGTTCATAGTTGGTTCGACTGAGGAGCCTTCTAAGAACCGTTTGCTTTTCAACATGAGAGCCACAACAGAGCCAGGTCTTACGTCACTGTATACATCTCATCTTTCTCAGCAACGCTAGCGAGGCAACGGCAGTGTTGCCAAGTACTTCATCACTGTTGCCGCGGGCTGTTTTTCATGTCCACGGGTTGAAGCGACCCCAATTATGTGATATTTAGCCCTGGGAATGCAAATTTTAGTAGGCAACCATGCCAAAAACACATATTTTACCCCCAAATGTGATTTTTACCACCCCCCTGAAACGCGATTGGGCTTGTTATGAGTAGCAATTGGGCAGGCTTTGTTGTGAAAACCTGGCAACCCTGGGCAGCGGGAAACACAAACACACCAGGCTTGTTCGAGATGCATCGACGCTGCGCAGACCGATCCACGTATGATATAAAAAAAACGCATGAGTAAATCAAAAGCAAAAGGAGTCGTGTGCTCTCGCTGGACTCGTTGTCATACGGCGATCGGTCTCTGCACAGCACCGCTGCGAACAAGCCTTCCATCAACAATGCAAACGTTGCGTTACTATTGATTCACATGGCTTTACGATCCTACATCGGCATCAAAACACAACGAAAACACAGCGAATTCATGCAGTTCGCCGTAATTTGTATAGACGGAGATTACAAACGAGCAGCAGCTGTTAGCTCCATTAGCTGCTATTTCAAAAATGGCAGATCTCAAGTTTGTGTTTGTCTTGTTGACCCCGCCCCCAGTGCCTGACGTAATCGGTTCTTACTTCTAGCCCTGTTCTAGCCCAACAATGTTTTGGTGCTACTTAAGAACCACTTTACCTGACTCGGAGCTGGGGCTTTGGGTGTGGAAACACAAAGAACCGATTTGAAACTAGGCTCTGGCTCTGATCTAGCTCTAGCACTGCCTTGGTGGAAAAGGGGTAAATGTAACTACAGAAGAGTCACGTTTTAAATAAGAAAAATATCACAAAAAACTCTTTGGTCATTTTTTTTTGAGCGAGATGCTAACGGTCTAATCAGATTCAATGATCTATGCTAAGCTATGCTAAGGTGCTACCACCAGACCCGGACATCGGCTGAATGGATTCAAAAACGCTAAAACTCAACTGTTTAACTCTAGGGGAGTTGGAAAATTAGCCAAAAAAAGTGGCGTGTTCCTTTAAAGACATTTTCCTTGTGGGGACATTTGGCTTGTCAGAACTGAACCTTGCATACTTTTTCTTAAACAGGATGGAAAGGATTATATTCCGCTAAACACTTTTATTTCTGGAGAAGGAAATACCGTCACGGCGCACCTCGAACAGAAAGACATAAGCCACATAAGCCAGAAAACGCTGGGAACTTTAAGGCACGAATGTCTTCAAATTTGAAAATATCAACTGAATATGTACAATTCAAAATATACACTTTGTCTAATATTTAATTTCATTTATTAATTAAATTTAATTGTTACATTTATTTAAAATTGTATATATTTTAGTTACATCAACTCAATCAACACTTTTGAGGATCTAGACAAAGAAATCCCTGATGTAAGTGTTTTATAATATAGTTGCATTTCACTCAGGTAAAGTTGTTGGGACTGACGTTTTATTTTACTTTTGGACAGTCTGACAGTGGAATGGTTCTCCCTTCTGAAGAGTTGATTCAGGTGAAATGGACGGACAGATTCAAAACCAAGAAAATCTCCAAGTAGGTGCCATGAGACTCGCCTCGATAATTCCATTCAAAAGTTTGGGGTCAGTAAAGACATTCAAAATGCTACAAAATACTATTTCTATTTCAAATAAATGCTGTTCTTTTGTATTTTACTTTATATTAATCAAAGAATCCTGTATGGATTTAAAAAACAAAAAAAGTATGATGGTTTACACAAACATTAAGCAGCGCAACTGTTTTCAACATTGATAATAATAAGAAATGTTTCTTGAGCAGCAAATCAGCATATTAGAATGATTTCTGAAGGATCATGTGACACTGAATACTAGATCCTGAAAATTCAGCTTTGATGGACGTCATAAATCACATCTTGAAGCTGCAGTCCGTAACTGTTTTTGGTTAAAAATGATCCAAAATAAATTTTTGTGCAAGTACATAACCAGCTAGTGTTCAAAACTATCTCCTTATACTTTAGCCCGATTCAAAACGGTAAGCTTGCAATAATATACGTGTTATAATTTGAGTGGTGGTAGCTTTCCGTTGTTCTTTGCGGCATTACGTCGCGTCTGTATACATAAAGGAGTCTGGGCTGTGTGGATGCTGCAGGTGGCGGATCATTTGTGGATCATTCTTACATCAGCTGGAATGTAATTAAACCTGTTATTTTGACAGCGGCTTGTAATGATGTTTTATTTACAAAGTTTGGGAGGAACACATATAATGATCTATCCAATCATCACATCATTCCAATCAGTAATCAACATGTCTGTCTACCCAATCAGCGTGAATGGAGGCCTGTAAATATACTTGCTTATGTTCCTCGACAGTTTCAGCATCCCTCTACCACTCCGTCTCCTCACACTCGTTTGGTTACTTTCCTAAACCAGAAATACTGGGGGAGTACTCTGGATTCAGGCCAAAATAGCAAAATACCATTGACAACAGGTGTGTTGATAGTCAACCCACACATACACCTCAAAACATTAGATTCTTCCGCACTGAGGAGCCGTGTCGATGCACAACCAACGTAAAAAAGATAACTCCGCAAATAACTGCGATTTCAGGGTTCAAACAGATGGTAAAACTCACGGACTGCAGCTTTAAGATATTTTACCAAATAAATCCATTGTTTTAAAATGTTTATACTTGTTTTATTTAAAACTATTTTACTGTATGTTGATGCAGTCTTGGTGAACAAAAGAGCACGTCTTTCAAAAACATTTTAAAAAATGACACACCTCAAACTTTTGAATGGTAACGTTAGGCCTATACCCAAAATGAATGTGTGAATAACAAACTTTGAGTTTTATGTAATTAGTTACATCAAATGAGGTCACTGCCTTTTGTTTTGCAGGTTATTCTCCAAATATCAAAACCAGCGCATGATGCTACCGGCAAAAGTGCTGCCTTGTTTGAATAGCGCCCCCTGTTGTCATCATAAGGAGGTGCCGATCTCCCACTCCAGACTATAAAGCTGCTCTCCTCCACCTCCGTTTCTAACACTCACGTCAGACAACCTGCCTGTAAACACCAGTAAACATCCGTGACCACTCTTTAAAAAAAACTGCTTATCTGGTATATTTTGCTTTCAGCTCCGGTGCGTGTTACGTCCTGTCAAAACAATATTTCTGAATCTCTTATTCTTCTGAGATTCTCTTCTCACTTTTTAATGAATGTTTGTCACTCAACTGGTTATAAGGATTATGAAATATATTTATATTCAATTCATCAGGTAATTTATATATAAAATGCATGCACATGCACTATTTCCATTATATAATTATGGAAATTTCCATTTTAAGATGTTAAACATTTTCGGGGTTTTCATGAATTTTGACTAGTGTTACTATCATGTTGAGACATGTAACTACTGATAAGCAATTCCCGATCTACATAGCCTCTTTGAAACCACTCATAATCTATACCTCTTTATATTTGTTTAGTCAGAGAGCAGCTAATATTATTTATGAGCTAGTGTAATGCATTGTATACAGTCACTGCTTGTAGGTACCAAGTGTAGAGCACAGTTCATGTGCTGTAAGCCATATGCTGGAAAAGTTCACTGTAGAGTATATTTATTTCAGAAATAAACCTAATATGCTGATTTGCTGCTTAAGAAACATTTCTTATCAATATTGGGAACAGTTCATATTTTTGTGGAAAGTTCAGAAAGAACAGCATTTATTTGTAATATAAATGCTTTGTAACAAGTAGGCTATTTAAACATCCTGGATAAATAAAAGTATTCAATTCTATCAAAACAAATCTTAGTGACCCAAAACATTTGAATGGTAGTGTTTGTCCAATAGGTTAAAAAATATCCTCACTGTTCATCTCACCGAATGACAAAAATAAATGCCCATACTTTCTGTAAATAAAACATTTGCACAATTCAAAACCAATGGTGGTCATTTTTGTGGCATCTATTTTTGACATCGCCACAGTTACAGACAAGTTCCTTTTTGCTGCTGCAGTGTTACAGAAGCTATTCACACACAAGCAAAAGTTATCTTTTATTAATCTTTATTAAAATACTGCTGTACACACAAATATTGCAAAAATGTGACAAACACAAGAAGGGCATAAAACGTACTGGGATGGTGAAGGAGGATTTCATGTATGAGTGTATGTGTGTGTCTGGAGTGCAGTCAACTGGAAGCTGGGTACATGATATGAGATTGCCTGTAAAGTGTGTATGTGAGTGAGTGTGTGTGTGTGTGTGAGTGTGAGTGTGATTCAGAGAGGGATACGGGCTTGGCACCATGTTCACCAAGTAGATTACTGATCGGTTAAAAAAAAATACATTATTGAACTCACAGCATCCTCTGCCTGCTGTATCCTGCACCCTCTCGGTCCAGTGTGGCACACCCAAATCTGTGCTGCAAGTCCCGCCTGTTCCTTGACTCACGGATTGGGCAGTCACCAATGACAGGTCAGACACATTCAGTCATTGGCATATTCCTGTCAGGGATCACCCTGAGCGAATTCCAAACTGTTGTCCGGATGTTGTCACATAATTTGTAGGTCAAATCATAGTTAAACAAAAACAAAACCAAGAGAAACCAATACAATCCCAACTCGCCCAACCGTCCTGCTGGGATTGGTCCACAGAGATTACACCAGTGAGGTGAAAAACATCCCATCATGCATCTCTGTACATCAACTTTGTGAGGAATGGGAATGACAGTAACAACACAAAGGAGCTCTATGAGACTCACTATATCCAAACCAATACTAGCGTGGAGAGCGGGAAAATGAGAACGAATGAGGGAAAAGAATGACGCAATGGACAGAAACTTGTGATGCTCCACAACAGAGACGTAAGAAAATGACATTCCACAATGAGACAGAACTGGTTTCCCTTGCTAGCATGGTCCAGTTCTTTGGTTCCTATCACGAGAAAAAAAAGGAAAAAAAAGACAACGAAAATTCTTCCTCTCAAAATCCGATTTCAAAAAGCATCCATAAAATGTTGCCAACTTCTGAAATAAATGACAATTTTACACAGCAAGAGGAGAGAGCACCCCTTTGTCAGCGCCAGCAAATGACGTGAATCAGTAACGTCCCCTCCCGCCATTACATCAGAGAAAGAGTGGCGGCACGTTACTAATGCCTCACATTCATAAGTGGTCAGTTTCATCAATTTGCCCAACCCAGTGGTTTGTCCCATCAAAATCGAGGACCTTGCACACATGACCAGTGGTCTGTCCCAATTTGTAGTACCTCATAAGAGGGCGAGGATATGATGTGAGAAAACGCCACCCTGTTTTTCACCCAATTCATGTGTGAGGCCTCAGCCCTCAATGCACCCTGTGGGACACGCGTACGCACATTCACTTAAAAAAGAACTTAAAATGTTTAGTGCATCCTCCAAAGAAAAAAAGTAAAAAATTAAAAATAAAAGCAGGAAGTAAAGACTAATTTTTTTGGACATTGTTCCCAAGTCTAAAAAAAAATCATCATTATCTCAGCTCTCGGTTCAGTTCATAATTCTGCAGCTGTTGTTGTGAAAACTAAAAAAAATAAGCTTTAGAAAACAACTTTCTCTGGACAGAACAGTGTATCTGACTGGAGGTGAGCAACCAGCTGGCTCCGCCCTGGTCGTGAGATCATCATTCTGCACCTATGATTCCAGGCTGTAGTGCAATGTGCTCTGTTTCAGGCAGTTCCAGCCCACTCCTGTGGGGATGGCTGGGTGTTACAGGGGGCCGTTAGTGGCGCCCAGCAGTTCCTGGAAGGTGCTCTCAAAGCAACGCTTCAGGTCTGAGTAAGTCACCACAAGCACGCTCTTCTCATCCCGTGACACCAGACTGATCTTCTCCGGTACTCCAGCATCCAACTGCAAGAACAAACAAAGGTACTTAGAGAGTAGTGAATTCATTAAACTAGCACAGCTGAAGTGAAGGTTCCTGTAAAATTCCACAATTATGGGTCAATGACAAAATAAGTGTCCATAGTAGGGATGTCACAAGTACCGGTACTTCGGTACAGGCATTTCTGTAGTACTGACTCCCGAGTATATTTGGTACCCGCAGCTGCGTGCAGTCGCTTCCGTGTTTATCTAAGCGCCGGGCTCCAGACTGTAGCAGAATATATATACTAGTGTCTGTGAAAATTAACCTGCAAAATACTATTTAAATATTACTCCTGCATGTCTCTCTGTGTGAATGACGGGCGGTCGGGCGATGCGCTGACACTCGTAGTCTCTGCCGTGTGTCACTATATGAGGACACAAACTGTCACTTCTTGAGAATTTACCGTTTCATTTGAGAAAACGGTCATATCATGAACACAGACACTCAAGGGTCTTCACGGCAACCTGTCAAAATAAAAGTTTGGTTTAAAAACACTGAAATTGCCAGAATATATTGGGCTACTGTTGTAGCCTACAGTAGATTTAGCTACGTCTCTATGTAATAATAATACGTCTCTACTAGGGCTGTGCGATATTAAAAATACGATATGCGATATCCTTGTTAAATACTGCGATATGATATTGCTTTAAGTGTGTAAAATCTATTGAAATTATATTATTAAAAAAATATTTAAAAACAGAATGATATCTTTTGTGTGTTGTTTCACATTCTTTCTAGGAAAAGAAAGCATCGGTTCTGGGAAAAGGAAGCATTGACAGTTCGAGTGTGTAACAACACATGAAAAAAGAACAGCTTGTGCGCACATTTTGGTGTGTGTGGCAGACAGCGCAAGACTGCAAAGAGTAGTTTTTCGCAAGTTACTGTGTTTAATAACTCTTTTTAACGTCAAGCAAGTCACATAAGTAACAGTCATGTGCTCAGTCTATTCTCTGCTATTTGCGTCGACCTAAAACGTACACTTTTCACAATGTTGAAGTAGCCTATTAAAATCATTCAGATGTTGCGTGCCCTTGCGATATGCATATTGCGATATGTACATTTGCAATATTTCGATAATCTCAATATATTGCGCATCCCTAGTCTCTACTACTACTAATAATAATTATGCCTAGATGGTTGATTATTTTTCACTTGATCTTTTTCATAAACAATGTTTACTTTTAAACAGCATACAGCCTTTAAATGTTTATGTATTATTTACTTATAACGATTATCATCATAAAAAATAAACTTAATACAATTTTTTTTTTTTTTTACATTTTGCTGTGGTACCGAAATTGGTACAGAGTACCGTAAAATTTTGATGGTATTGGTACCAACTACCAGAATTTTGGTACAGTGACATCCCTAGTCCATAGTGAAGAAAAATATTTTAATCTAGTTTAAAATATGCACCAAATTCTTAGAAAATTATTATGCAGTAGCTACATGTTTATATTAGAAATAATTAAAGATTGACATACTTAAAAAAAAAAGTTTTATTATCTAGAACTTTGTTTAATCTTTGACATTGAACGTTTAGTTATTATATGTATAAACTGCATTTTAAAATGTAACTTTCAATAAATATTTGATAAATGGTCAATGATCCAGCTATAACAAAGATCCAATTACACAAGCTCACCTTATTGAGACAGGACACAATGTGGCTGAGGTCGATCCACGGTGTGCCCGTCTCAGTGACCTGGTGGAACAGGTGATCTCTGAAGAGCTTCAGTAGGTAACGGTCACCAGTCTCAGACCATGTTGGGTCCTTCTGGAACCTACAAGAATTAAAATTCAATGTGGAAGCGTCTTATAAAAAGGTTGCCATTTCAGAAAGATTTCAAGTGAACTCATTTTTGCAGGAATAAAAACACTTACTCTGGTCTTTCGTTGATCGTTCCCAGTTTTGCCAGAAGGCGGAACAATCGGCCATTTTGAACCTCCTGCAAAATAAATATGCAACATTTTTGAATAAAAATTAGGTTATTTTGGGTGTGTGCAAGTGAGACTTCACAGAATACGAGAAGGGAAGTTAGAGAGGAAACCAGGTCATTTTTAAACCCATTTCTGAATCACATTTGCTCACACACCAAATGCAGCACATTGCCATTCTCGTGACAAACAATTAGCATGTTTGTAGCAGGGTGGTGCAGAAAATGTCTTCACACATCTGATATGAGGGATTAAAAGAAAAAAAAGAATGGTCCAAATTATTTTCTGCAATCACACCACCACTCCTCTCTCTGGTCCAAACGCAGCACAAACTAAATAATGGCATACTAGGTAAACTAGATAGCATGGTCTGAAATGGTGTTTCTTTTTCATTTCCTGCACTGCTATTTAATCTACAGTCTAGTTGTGAGAGCGAGACAAGATAAAGAGTGAGACAAAAAAAAAAAGGGGTACTTCACCGCTGACAAAATAGGCTTTCAATAAAACTTGGCTGCCTATGCAGTAGAAAGGCCAAAAACATTTTGAAACTGGTGCTACCTGACTAGAGAAAACCGAGAAAAAGGCTGTTGAGTCTTCACTTTTGCCAAATAGGTAGGAAAACTTCAACACCCATAATGCACTGGGCATGGCTCCCAGTCTGCTATATGCTTGACCAGAGTCAAATAGTACCTTGCTTTTTTTCTCTCACAAACTTTAAATCACAATGGTGTTGACTTGTATTGTTCCTAGGTGCAAGAATTCAAAAAGTCAACGTTTATCAGGATTTAATTACTTTCAGTTTCAAGTGCAGGATCCAGCATGTTATAGACCAGGGGTGTCCAATCCGGCTCCTGGAGGGCCACTGTCCTGATGAGTTTAGCTCCAGCTCCAATTAAACACACCTGATCCAGCTAATCAAGGTCTTACTAGGCATACTAGAAACTTCCAGCAGGTGTGTTGAGGCAAACTGGAGCTAAACTCTGCAGGACAGCGGCCCTAACCTTCTGTCGATCCGACTGTGCGGTGATACAAAAATGCGGAAATACAATTTCCGGAGGAGTAAACATTTACAATTACTACGGACATTTTAATAATACAAAAGCGGGTTGAACATCGGCATTATAAATCCGATTACCGTTTTTTTTTTGTTGCGTTTTTTATTTATTTTTATGAATCACACAAAGTCAGTTATTGGTTTGAATCAATCGGTGCATCCCAATTTGCATACTATCCATCCTAAATAGTATTCGAAAATAGAATTTAGTATCTTAATCGTAGTATGTTGAAATAAGTATTCCAAAGCCACCTGTATGGTCTACTAATTCCGGTTAGTAATCGAGGTACAGATCCATGCACATTCTAACGGCTAATATTGCCCACGATCCATTGCGAATTGGACGAGGATTGGATTAGAACTACAAACACGGATAAAAAAAAGTGTTTAAAAAAGAGGTTTAGATAAAGGGGTTTGAGTGAATAATTATCAGTATCTAACTTAATGAAAATATATTTAATTTAATGTAATATTATCCACATTTTGTTTAATCTGCGACAGCATTTGCAATGAGCTTTTTTAATCAAACGTTTGGCCATTAACATCAAAATGCATCATTGTATTTAAATTGCAAACACATGAGGAGAGTCTCTGCATGAAAGACATTTCTACATTTCTCTCCGATACGTTAGGAAATTAAATTAAATTGAATGTGGAGGATTTTAACTGTGATAAGATGATTGACAGGGCAGTTTAAATGGTGACAGGATGCATGTAACTAAGCGACAGAGCTGTCCATTAAAGATGATGAAGTAGTATGCCCCAAAGCTTGCATACTCTTATGCTACACTCAATTACATATGCAAGTCAATTACATTACTGTTTTGAAATTTAAAACTAAAAACTTCACTTTTTATAATAAATATGACCAATAAAAAAAAACTATAAATTAAAACATTAAACCTTTCATGTATAAATTGACAACCTCTGTCTTTTTTATAAAATTATATAACATGTAAAGACTAAAATATATACCAAAAAATTTATAGCACAGCTTCAGTTATTGCAAACACAATTGGTTTTGTTCCTTGTTCGACCAGCAGACAGAAGAACTCATGTTCAGATATCAGATCTCTACACTCACGATCCCTACAGTCTACCCTTTTTAGCTGATTATTCTGATCATGTTCAAAATGGACACATTTCTATTGTTGCTCTCCTCTCTGAGAAAGCCTCAGACTGCAATTTACATTAATCTATTGATATTTTCAGATTGTGGAAAAACTAGTGATATGGTGTTTTCAATCTCATCTGAAATGAGCAGTGTTGGTAACATGCATTACATAATCAGATTCGCTTTTGAATAATGCATGTTACTTTGTAATGAGTTACTTTAATCAATTTACTTTTTGATGTAACGAGTAAAGTAACATTACAAGTAACATGAATTATGTAATCAGTGTACTTTTTTTTGACATAACTAGAAATTATATTCTAATGACACAAATACACTTATTTACAGCCAAAAAAGTTACTGCAGATTATGTATTTTCAAGAACAACAGTCAGTAATAGTATGAACTGTAGTAATATAGCTAGGGATTGAACGGTATGAAAATTTCATATTTTACGATTATAGTGTTATCACGATTATCAATATTATCACGGTTTTGTTCAAATTTGATGAAAGTGTTGAAACTCTTGCACACACTGAAAACATTTCAACAAAATTTCCATTTAAAAATCAACAAACAACAAATAAAACAAGCAGCTCCATGTACTTTAAGCAAGATTCTATTCTGTGGCATTTCCTTCCCTGACCATCGTCAATAGGAACGCATTATAACAGCACACATCTACGCATCACAACAGACGCACGCGCTCTCTCGTTTCATTCAAATGCTACTTGTATCTCTGTTTTTGATTGTACTGAAAATGAAATCAGAGGACTTTACTATTAAAACTTAAACCCAGCCCGATCTACCGGCGAGTTGATTTCGCCCTGCAGCTCAGGCTGGAAACCTGTACATATTTCCATCCTGCTTCTGTAACAAATTTGCAGGGACCAATCACAAACCGTCTTATCCACCTGGCGCGCTATTGGCGGATTTAACACAATGACGGATAGAGAAGTGGTGGATCCTTGGTCTGATTGGTTGAAGGACAATCCAATTGCACACAGAATCATTTGAACTATGCCCGTTGATCACGCCTCCTGTGGTCTGATTGGTTGAAGGACTATCGAATTTCGTACAGAGGCCCTGTCCCAAATGGCACCCTAAACCCTCACAGTCTTCCTCTGAGTCCGCACTTTCACAACGTAATGCCGCTTTGACTGCCGGCAGAAGTGCGCATCGAGGGCGCATAGACCTCAAAGGGGGCACTCACGAGCACCCTTCTGAGACCTAAAATGACAAATGGGACACCCTGTGGTCTCGTAGACTTAACGGACACGTGCGCACACAGCAGCCCTTGTAAGTCCACAAGACCAAAAGTGCACATGAAGTGTGCCATTTGGGACAGGGCCAGAAGCATTTGAACAATGCCCATTGATCACGCCTCTTGTGCAGTAGAAAACACAGAGCAGACTCCCCAGACCAATGTTCAATCTTAAAAGATTGAGCTTGGTCTGGTGATAGCCAGACAAATTAATACTACTATAATTGTTACTATAATTACTTCTTTTGATCATCTTGTCTGGACAATTGTTTTAAAATAGATTTATAAATCCATTTCTTCTGGTTCAAAAATCAAAGTTTTTGCAGACTGATGCTGACTGGACAGGATTTGCCGCAGGTTTTCAAAATCGTGATCAAACACGGTTTTAATGATAATTAAATTTTAAAAGATATTACTAAACGTCAGTTTATCGTGAAACCGGTAATCGTCCCATTCCTAAATATAGCTACTGATGCATGATGTCCAATTTAGTGGCCAGATGATTAATCAGAAGTTCCTCCCTATCTAAAATCAACGGAATCAACTTTGAAAATTTAACAATGATATGACTCCTTAGATGTAAAAAAATGTTTTACCTGCAAGAGTCTCCTAGGATAGAAGGAATGGATGGATACTTCGGAGCAACTTTCTGACTGGCCGTCGGCAATCTCGGTTTGGAGGAAAAAAAATCCACATACAACAGCTTGCCACTGGGTGGCAGTGTATAGGATGATGCACTAGTGTCCACTCTAGATGTGCAACTATGCCATCAAAACCCTTCATACGCAAGAAAATGGCATTTTGAATGGCTGTCCACTGTAGTGACCTCTATGCATGAAAGGGTTTAAACAGCGACATTCTGTTGGAAACACTGGTGTATAGAAAATATAAACTACAAATATGAGTACCTTGGCCAAATCCTCCTCGATGACATCGTTCCTCATCTGCGAGGCATCAAGTTGAGTGTAAAATCGTGCTCCAATCATGGGCATAATATCATTGACGCTGCGCAGACGGCTCTGTTCTGAGAGCAGGTACCTGAAGATTGAAGAAGAAAAAAAAGTGCATTAGTCACAATATAACCACAGAGAATTTAGGCAATAAAATGTGTGTGAGAAAAAGATAGAGGCCCACAGAATGAGGTTCTTGAGGTCAGATGAGTAGTTGATTGACACCAGCTCCATGGCCTTCTGCAGATTCTCTCTCTGAATGCCAGCTAGAGAGTTACAAGCCAAGGCCAACACCACCTTCCCCAGGGAGATAAGATCTGCTTGCTGATGGACACAAAGAGGAACAGCAACTGATGAAACTAAGAGTTTAGACTCAAAGTGTAAACCGCAACACCACAACAATGAACAATGATTCAGCTTTGCCATCACAGGGATAAATTACATTTTTAAATATATTAAAATAAGTTATTTTAAATTGATAATATTTCACAATATTACTGTAATTTTGTATTTTTAGAGACTTCTTTCAACAACAAACTATTTTGGAACAAAAGTCTATGTAACAAAAAAATCATTAAATGCAGATAAGCAGTCAAGTAATGTATATGGTGAGCATAACACACTATGGCCATGTTCAGATTGTCAGTCCAAGTCCGAGTTTTGTGCATATCCGACTGAAATCCAATCAGATTTAGCAAGTCTGAACAGCAAACAGATTTGTTTGTTGAACGGATTTGTGTAAATTGCATTTCAAGCTACTTCATATGTGGTTTGAAATACTATTCGCATTTCTAGAAATCCGTTTCTGATCAGATTTTGTGTGGTTTATGTGACTTTCTCACGCCACGTAAGACTTAAACATTAGACGTTGTTATAGGAAACTGCAGAAACAAGGTTGTTGCAAAGTGCCGGACGAGCAGAACAACAATAGGCTATAACGGAGACATGTTTTTAAACCAGCGGATGCGACAACGTGGAATAAAACCGCTCCCGTTGGATCATCATAACGCACTAGTCCAGTGCACGATGGCTGTACAATGTCATGTTGTAAATAAGACAAAATCTGTATTGCAAACCCCTCCATGCTGCGGTTTGTTGTTCTTGGTGTACGCCTACTAACGTTAATGCCATAGAAACCAATGCAGATATCCAGGAAAATTAAAGAGTGGCATAGACACTGAATCTGAACAGTGGACGTCAACAATTTTAGATCAGATTCCAATCAGATACAAGAAAAAAAACATTTGGATTTGGACTGACAGTGTGAACGTAGTCCATGTTTGGGTGTAAAGGAGATGTTCAGTACCTGGTACTGGGGCATCAGCGCCAGGTGGTTGGTCTGACTATTGTCAAAAGTTAAGACATCAAACATTCCTACACAGTTGACTCGTAACCTATGGAGAAAAAAACAGACATCGAGTTTGTTTGCATGGTTTTTATTTGTGTAAACGCTGCTCAGAGAAGCAGATTGACAGGTAGTGTGCAATAAAAGGAAGAGCAAAAACAAAAAATAAAAGTGAACTTCTCCATTCACTATTTACGGCTATTAAATAAACTGCCGGATACACTGCCCGATCTGTGGTTTGACTGTCCTTCATTTCAGAAGTCTTCAAGAAGATTCTACAAAACTGTGCTTTATCTTAAGTTAGGGCGACCAAACGTCCTGTTTTCCCAGGACAGTCCTGTCCCTAATATAACACTTTTCTATCCATATAGAGGGGGCATACTTTAAATGTATTAAAATTATTAAGGAATCTTTGAGTAAACTTCAAGTATCATTTGAGTATCTCATTACCGGGCCGAATGTCCTGTTTGTCAGTAATCAAAATATGGTCAGCCTATCTTAAATTCATTAACCAGTTATTGTTTGCACGATTAGGTCAGTAGTTTTTTGGCAGGCCCCACTAAAGAAAATGCAAAAAATATATTAAATAAATCCTTTAAACATTTGCTTAAAGCTGCCAAACACTGCAGATTTTAAATAATTTCAAACCCATTCAACTGATGCCCAGCAGTTACAAGAATACAGTTCTAGATTAAGTGAGTAATATGTGAAGCTGTACCGTGTCTTTCCAGTGATCAGGATCTTACTAGGGTCCATGACCCTGCAGGCCAGCCCAGCTGTGTGAATGGTGCGCAGTGCTGAGCTCAGCTGGACGATGTAGGCCCAAATCAGAGACTCTGGTAACAGGCCCGCATGTTGCCGTGGTGGAGGGAGCTCATGCTGCCCTAATAAAAAAAAATACATGAATATATAAGATTAAAATAATTAAAATTAATTATAAAAAGTGTAGTTTAAAATCAAAATCAGATTACTTTTTTCAAGTAACGAGTAAAGTAATGCGTTCATTTTAAAGGGGTGATGAATTGAGAAATCAACTTTCACTTGAGCTTTTGATATATAAAAGGTCATGGTAATATAAGAATATCTTGTAAGTTTCAGAGCTGAAAACTTCCTTGTTAGTCAAAGAAAAGCTTTTATAGACACCAAGAATATCAACGCCTACTTCATCACTGCCTGTTTAGCCCCGCCCACCGATTCGTGCATGTAACATAGGCCTAGTGTTAAATCTTCGAGCCACAAAGCAATAACCATATCGTTGAGGATTACAAAATATTGTGCAGTGACTGGGTTCAACAGTAATGCAACGTGTAAGTAATTTTCTTCATTCTAATGCCTAATCTGAAATGTCATGTACAGTCAGATGTTCTTTGTCTGTGTGTCAGTAAATCAAACCAGTGACTAAACATTAACTTGCGTTGTTTCTCTTAGTAGGATGAAAAAAATATTTTATTTAACAGTGATTCAATTCTATAAAGAAAGCGATCCAAGAAAGCTCCCTTTGCAATTGTTTGAGCAGCACGTGCTGAACCTGTCAATCAAACAGAAGAGTTTATCAGTGACGCGTTTCAGTGACTCCTGTTTTATTCCATGAATCTCTTAACTATTTCACGTTTGCACTGTATGAAGATGAAAGCATGCGCTCATCAAAGCATGCTTTCATGCGCTCAGCATGTGTGTGATCGGCTACAATGATCATCACTGCAACCTTTCTTGCCACAATCTTTATATAATGTAACACTTTTCACGATTAGTTAACCATGACAGTTGTTATTGTAAAAACGAGCTAAAAGAGAGAGTAATACTATTTCAAATGCAAAGACGTTAGTCAATCACAGCAGTGGGTGTTTACACTGAAGTCTCCCAGCGGACACGCCCCTTAAAACGGAGCGTTCAGAGCAGAAGGCAAAAATGCCTTTTATTTATAAATTATGACAATTTTTGATGTAAAAAGCATTCTAACATTATAAGTGCACCCCTGGAAACATCATAAAACAATACATACATAAAAAAATTAATTAAAAAAAACAGCAGTTCATGACCCCTTTAAAATTGCAACAAAACCATATATCCAAGTTACTTTTTTCCCCATTCATTGACTGACAAAGTGTTGAGAGAAATCAGGTCTAAGTGCAGAGGCATTGTGCGCGCTGTGTAACATGATGTTATTG
Organism: Romanogobio albipinnatus; assembly: GCA_023566225.1. Taxonomy (NCBI): domain Eukaryota; kingdom Metazoa; phylum Chordata; class Actinopteri; order Cypriniformes; family Gobionidae; genus Romanogobio; species Romanogobio albipinnatus. The sequence goes on along the minus strand of CM042260.1, from coordinate 26,104,998 downwards.
TAGTTCTAGAATAAATGCGAACATGCATTTACTCACCTCGATTACACAAAAACTGATGTTAAATACTTCATGTATTTAATCTCACTTTATTAAAAGGGTGATGAATTGAGAAATCAACTTTGCTTTGAGCCTTTGGTATATAAAAGTTCATCGTGATATAAGAATATCCTGTAAGTTTCAGAGCTTAAAACTTCCTTGTTAGTCAAAGAAAAGCTTTTATAGACACCAGGCCCAGAAAACGAAAGCTCTCACAATATGTCGACTATTGATGTAATAGGACGCAGAAGCACCGCCTCAAGCCCGCCCACCGACTCGTGGAGATGCCGGTTCCAGCTCACGTGCGTAAGACATTGCATTTGTTCGCTTTTCACAGCGGAATCGATTGTAAACAAGAAACAGGTCGAGACTGGATTTGCAGACATATTGAGATTAAAACAATGCTGTGCCTACTAAATTGGATCCGACAGGAACGGTGCAACACACTTATGTGAATAAAACATGTTTTTTTATATTTTTTTATGTGTGTTAGTATGGCATTGTTACAGATCGTTTGATATCTATTGATTACATACCTTAGCACACTGTCACAGGCTGGAGAAGGTGTTATTGGTTCATTCGTGATCAGTCTCAGACTTGTAATGGCAGCTCGCAAAGCCCAAAGTCCCGGGGCTATGTGTTTTTCAGACGGGCTATCACGCGTGTGTATACGGTTCGCGGTTATATTCACTGATGATCGGGTGAAATGATACAGAAATAACATTCCAATCAATCACAGGTGGATGAGAGATGAATCATTGTATTTGTTTGATAAAGACATTTTGCGAGCCCTGGCTGTGGGCTGGGCGATTCATTCCGATTGCCACACACTTTCACTGACAGGAGAGCAGAAGCTCATTAAATATGCAAATCTTATCCAATCCTAGCTGTGGACGTTTACTTCCAAGTCTTCAGTGCGGCACGCCCATCAAAACCGACCGTTTTTTCAGAGAGCCTCAAAACCAGGGCAAAAAGTAGCCTATTACTTATTCATTATGATGTTTTTGAATGTAAAAACCACGCAAATATCATAAGTTGACCTCAGACAACAGTATAATTTTTTTTTTTAAAAGCCAGTTCATGACCCCTTTAACCAATGTCTTTGCATCTGACCTTTGATGATCTAATTAAACCATACTACTGAGCAAAAACGACTTATAGATAACCATCACATTTGCGTTTCATTTATTGTTTTGTTAGTTACCATTGGAACAACTAACATTAAATGAATGTTTAAACCCTGTGATTGTATGGTAGCAGCTGACAAAAACATGGGCAATAAAACTTTTTATATAGCGCCAATGTTTTAGATAAAAGTTTTATAATCAATATATATGAATAAGTGTATATTTTTAGATGTTAGGACTGGTCTTTACCCATCCTGATAATAAACACGTGCTTTATGGTTTGCACAGCAGCTGTTTATAGCTAAACATCATCCCTGAGTTTTGCTTCCTCTGTCAGTCTTGAGCTTGCAGGTACTGAACCTACCTGAGGCAGGATCGGTTTCAACCACTCCTTCCTCTTTCCTCGCTACATGTTCACGCAACTGCCACCAGACATTTTACATACTCTGCAAATAACGGCTGTATCCTCTCACACACACACACACACACACACAAACTAAGCAAGAAAACACTCACCCCACTTTCTTTTCGTGAAGTAAGAATCCGCTGCCGGATCATTGAAGTGCCTGCTGAACATGGTCTCCGCACCCGCATGGAAGTCGTAGGAGAACACCAGTGCTGTTGAGGGCAGATGTGATCATATACGAAATGTCAATGACACAAGTGTCCATGATAATGAAAAGGAAAATCTTTTTAAAATTGTTTTACACATATGGCTTCATATTGTTTTTAAAAATTAAAAAAATACATTATAATAAGTATTACTATTAACAAACACTTAATATGCATTAATATACATATACATATATATACATACATACACACACACATACACACATACATATATATATATATATTTTGCCTAAGAAATGGTTCAAACTACCTATGCTTTATTTTTCTTTATGGGGGTAAACTTTACGCCCCCACCCACCAAAAATCTAAATTAATTTTAATTCATAAATTTAACAACACACCATCTTAAATAGAGGTGTAATCAATTCAGCATATGAGTGAATTGCATTTTTTATGTATTTTTTTTATTTAAAAATATGCATCACTTCATCTGCCCAAAATGAAATGCATCATGGCGAAACCAAAAGCTATATTCCACAATAGTTTGGCTATGCACATGCCCAGTCATTTAAAAAGCAAAGTTATTCGTACAGTGGTCTCCAAATGCTTTGGTGGTGAAGACCTCTCGAAGGGTCACAGTATTGGAGTGCTGAATCTTCTTCCACATGTCTACCAGCATCATACACTTGGTGTTGACCAGTCTAAAGCCTGTGAATACATAAAAGTAATTTCCAAAGTTACATGCGAGTACTAAACAAAACAGTTAAGTGTGCTATGACTGCTTTCTTAAGCACTGTCTTGCGCTCTCACTGCTTTCTTTAGCACTGCCTTGCCTTGCGCTCTCACTGCTTTCTTTAGCACTGCATTGCACTATCACTGCTTTCTTTAGCATTGCCAATTGTTTGATATATTAAGTCTAGGTACTTTCACAACCATGAGCACTTAAAAGTACTGAACTTTAAATTATTTCATTTTTATGCCAGTGCAAAATCACTAGCTGTACATAGAACCACTTAATGCCTCACCATGTATCCTCCTGAGGCAGTAAGGCAGGTCATCTTTGCTGTTGACTGCCTTGTAACAGGAAGTGATGTAACTGAAGTTGCTGGTTTTCTGAAGACGGTTGGGTGGGGGAAGGGGTTCCAGGGGAAAGAGGCTGTGGTAACTGTCTACCTCAGATGGCACTCCTAAAAGGGGAGATGGAACAGCCAACTTCAAACATACAACACACCTGTTCTCACACACTTGATAAAATAAACATGGTGTTCATACTGCAAACGTCATACTGTAAAAGGATTTTATGTAGGGGTGCACCGATCCGATATAAGGATCGGATATCGGCCGCGATACTGACAAAATAGCTGGATCGGAAAAATTAACAGATCCACAAGCCGATCCAGGTGTTTTTTCTTTTCTTTTTCTCATCGCAGCAGAACCTACGTCATTCGTCAGCTTCACGTGTGTCGCATGCTAGAAGCAACATGGAGCGAGCCAGAGAGTCGAGTGTGTGGAGGAGATATTTCACGCTTGCCACGCCAACTAGTTTGTCGGCTGTTTGCAATGTCTGCAAAGTAAATTAAATGTTTCGAGGGGAGGTTGTATTACTGCAAAGTCAGGGTTTTTCCTGCATTTAACATTTTTTGACGGCCGCCAAAGCCTAATTTGATGAGTTATTGTGATTTACGAGTGATGTAGAACAGATGCTGCGCTTGTGACTGAGTGACAGAGAGAACGATCAGAGAGCTCCACCCCCACGCACACTCTCTGGGTCTTCAAAATAATCACTGTGTTAGCTATTAGCTCTCTCTCATATTTCACATATTAATCCAAATCAAAAGGTCGGAAGACCGAAACCATGTTGCACGTGACACATTCTGACAATTTTGTCCTTGAATTATCGCTGGGTGTGAATTGCGCTCAAAAAACATTGACTCTTCTCTGACCAGCTGACATAAAGCATACTTTCAATAAACGGGAGACAAATTATATTCAGTTATGAAGTGTTTTTGTGTGTTGACATCTTTCTCGATGTTCTAACAGACAGGATTCGCACACAACGAGTCTGCTAATGTCCAATTCGTGACCTAATGACTCCTTTGAACCAAATCATTTTAACGACTGGTTAGAACAACTGATCTGTCCAACACTGAACTCATGAATCAGTTTATTAATTTACTCAGAACGCATCTGAAAAGAGAACACAAGTGTGCTTACCCAATTTAGCAAGAGTGGGTAAGAATTATTGTTAATTATCAACAGTATTTCAGCTTATTTCTGTTGACAATGTGTAGTAAAATAAATAGGCCTAGCCTACAATCATTTAGACTGGAGTGAGGTGAAACCAGAACAAAGTTGTTATTAGCTAGCTGATAATTTTTATTAAATGGCATATGGCAGAAAATTAGGCTATTTGTTAATTTGTAATGCTACTTTTTAATATTGATATGATTATATACCAAAACAATTATCTGTAGTGTAAAAAATGTTTGGTAACTGTCAGATTACTATTGTATGTTTGACCAATACACTGTTTTTTGTTTCCACTGCTACATTTTATTTATTTAAAGAAGTTTGATTACATTCTATTTTAGATTTGAATGCACAATTGTTTTTTAAATAAATAAGAATTCAACACTTTACATACATCTGTTATTTTGTCTTAGTTATGTTTAGTTAGTAAAGTCTGGTGCCTTTAGTCTCTTCAAGGAAGGTATAAGGTGGAAGATATACAGTTTATTATTAATTCAACAATAGTATCGGATCGGTATCGGCAGATACACAAAGCCCAGGCATCGGTATCGGGACTGAAAAAGTCGGATCGGTGCACCCCTAATTTTATGTGGCTCTGGGTATAGATATGGATGACACATAGGTGGATAACCATGTAGATGTTTTTCAAAACATTCTAAATAAAGACCGACAGACAAAGGATGTGGTTTTATTCTCAAACAGCAGGTGAACCAAGATGCACTGACCACAAAACAGACTTTATAACTGAACAGTTGCCACGTTGTCCATTAAAACAAAAACATTATTAACATATCATGCCAACACAAGACAAACCACATCCTTACCAGTGTTCTCAGACTGATCTATCTGTGCCATCGTTATCAAATGCCTGTTAATCAGCTCCTACAAAAAAGACAAACATATGTCTTACAATAAATAAGTGAAAAATTACAAAAAAATAACCAACTTCTAGACAACACTGGCTAACAGATGAGGGCAGATTACCTGTCGGAGTTCGTCAGCCATAAAGAAGGATGGCGCGTTGGCTTTTGGCTGCATGTATGCCACATGTGGTGCCGTTTGTGGATACATGTGATATGTAGGGAACACCTGAAAATGAAAATGGCACATTGGATATTTTAGGTAAAGCAGGTAAAGACAATAATAGTGCACAGCAAATTTAGATTTACGTGGAACATACCACTCCAGCCAAGGGAGCAGGGGTGTTATCAGTATAGAAGTAGGTTGTCCCGCCTACAGTCTCCTTTTGAATTACATGGGCTCCACCTCCCTGGTCAGACGCAGTGGTGGGCACCATGTAATTGGCTGAGTTGGGGTTGGGGTTGGGGTTGGGTGTATGGCTGCGCCGCCGTGGGGCTGGGGAGGTGTGAGGGGTGATTTTGGGGGAGTGGAGAGGCGATGACCCAGCAGAGAGGGACATACCTGTGCAAGAAACCACACAAAGCCTAATTACAAACAGATTCACAAAAAGGAGACCACAATCTAACCTAAAAGATCCCACACATTAAAAGACTGGCTAGAAATACGAAGCATAAGAGAAGACATGAGTTTAGCAAGACAAAAACAGAAAGAAAAAAAATGTTAGAGCACCGGGTGGTACTTTTCGGTTGAGTCACTGACCAGGTGCAAGAGCAGCCACCGTGGAGCTGCTCAGGCCAGGATGAGGGAAGATGGGGGAGGTGAATGCTGGCACGGTTGTCTGAGACATGGAGGCCATTCGTGGGGCCCCTTTAGGGACAAACTCACTGGCTGTGGGGTTAGGAGCCTGCACAAAAAAAAAAAACACACACACACAAAAAAGATATAAATCACAACTGTAATGGTTTCAGTCCAACAACTTTTTTTCAAAGTTAAGTATGTGCAAAGCAAAAAAAATTCAAAAACAACTAATGTTTTAAGGAACCCCTGTATAATTATTCCAATCACTCGTTTTAATGGGTTTTCAAACTGGTGTCAGGTTATTTATTATTCTTGATTGCAATAAAGATACACTTTTTATTGATTAAAATAAATTGAATACAAATAATTTAATTAAAAGAAAAACATATATCCAACGGTACAGAACTATAGTAGAAAAAACCTAATGTAACAATCTTTTTCAAATAATATTTTACACATTTACAATATATATTTTTTTCATAATATTAATTGTCTTTATACATAAAAGCAATACATAAAATGCCTTTTAAATTTTAGGATGGGGGTCCCTCACATGAGGATTGTAATATTTAGGGAACTAAAAGATTGAACACCCTGTCATAGGGGATGTTTACAGAAGACATGTTCTTGCATTCAAAAACAACCAGATAGAAGGGAACAAAACACAAGGGTCTGGAGATGTGTTTTACGTGTCAAGGTAAAACACATCTCCAGACCCTTGTGTTTTGTCATCTTAAAATGCAACGTCAGACACAATGTAATGGCAACTGATGTCCATCTAAAATGTACAGTGGGGCAAAAACGTATTTAGTCAGCCACCAATTGTGCAAGTTCTCCCTCTTAAAAATATGAAAGAAGCCTGTAATTTTCATCATAGGTAAACTTCAACTATGAGAGACAGAATGAGAAGGGGAAAAAATCATGCCTGATTTTTAAAGAATTAATTTGAAAGTTATGGTGGAAAATAAGTATTTGGTCACCTACAAAAAAAGCAAGATTTCTGGCTCTCACAGACCTGTAACTTCTTTAAGAGGTTTCTCTGTCCTTCACTTGTTACCTGTATTAATGGCACCTGTTTGAACTCATTATCAGTATAAAAGACACCTGTCCACAACCTCAAACAGTCAGACTCCAAACTCCACTATGGCGAAGACCAAAGAGCGGTCAAAGGACATCAGAAACAAAATTGTAGACCTGCACCAGGGAAGACTGAATCTGCAATAGGTAAGCAGCTTGGTGTGAAGAAATCAACTGTGGGAGCATTTATTAGAAAATGGAAGACATACAAGACCTAGTGAATGACCTGCAGAGAGCTGGGACCAAAGTAACAAAGGCTATCATCAGGGAAGAATGGGAATGGGGCCAATCTATATTAAGATTAAACGTGGCTGGGTCTTTCAGCATGACAATGATCCCAAACACACCGCCCGGGCAACGAAGGCGTGGCTTCGTAAGGAGCATTTCATGGTCCTGGAGTGGCCTAGCCAGTCTCCAGATCTCAACCCCATAGAAAATCTTTGGAGGGAGTTGAAAATCCGTGTTGCCCAGCGACAGCCCCAAAACAACAATGCTCTAGAGGAGATCTGCATGGAGGAATGGGCCAAAACTACCAGCAACAGTGTGTAAAAACCTTGTGGAGACTTACAGAAAACAAAGGGTATATACAGTGAGGAAAATAAACACCCTGCTATTTTGCAAGTTCTCCCACTTAGATATCATGGAGGGGTCTGAAATTGTCATCGTAGGTGCATGTCCACTGTGAGAGACATAATCTAAAAAATGTAATCACATATGATAATGATAATCACAATGTATGATTTTTTAAATATTTATTTGTATGATACAGCTGCAAATAAGTATTTGAACACCTGAGAAAATCAATGTTAATATTTGGTACAGTAGCCTTTGTTTGCAATTACAGAGGTCAAACGTTTCCTGTAGTTTTTCACCAGGTTTGCACACACTGCAGGAGGGATTTTGGCCCACTCCTCCACACAGATCTTCTCTAGATCAGTCAGGTTTCTGGCCTGTCGCTGAGAAACACAGAGTTTGAGCTCCCTCCAAAGATTCTCTATTGGGTTTAGGTCTGGAGACTGGCTAGGCCACGCCAGAACCTTGATATGCTTCTTACAGAGCCACTCCTTGGTTATCCTGGCTGTGTGCTTCGGGTCATTGTCATGTTGGAAGACCCAGCCTCGACCCATCTTCAATGCTCTAACTGAAGGAAGGAGGTTGTTCCCCAAAATCTCACAATACATGGCCCCGGTCATCCTCTCCTTAATACAGTGCAGTCGCCCTGACCCATGTGCAGAAAAACACCCCCAAAGCATGATGCTACCACCCCCATGCTTCACAGTAGGGATGGTGTTCTTGGGATGGTACTCATCATTCTTCTTCCTCCAAACACGTTTAGTGGAATTATGACCAAAAAGTTCTATTTTGGTCTCATCTGACCACATGACTTTCTCCCATGACTCCTCTGGATCATCCAAATGGTCATTGGCAAACTTAAGACGGGCCTTGACATGTGCTGGTTTAAGCAGGGGAACTTTCTGTGCCATGCATGATTTCAAACCATGACGTCTTCGAGTATTACCAACAGTAACCTTGGAAACGGTGATCCCAGCTCTTTTCAGGTCATTGACCAGCTCCTCCCGTGTAGTTCTGGGCTGATTTCTCACCTTTCTTAGGATCATTGAGACCCCACGAGGTGAGATCTTGCATGGAGCCCCAGTCCGAGGCAGATTGACAGTCATGCCATTAATGATTGCGCGAATAGTGGACCTTTTTTCACCAAGCTGCTTGGCAATTTTCCCATAGCCCTTTCCAGCCTTGTGGAGGTGTACAATTTTGTCTCTAGTGTCTTTGGACAGCTCTTTGGTCTTGGCCATGTTAGTAGTTGGATTCTTATTGATTGTATGGGGTGGACAGGTGTCTTTATGCAGCTAACGACCTCAAACAGGTGCATCTAATTTAGGATAATAAATGGAGTGGAGGTGGACATTTTAAAGGCAGACTAACAGGTCTTTGAGGGTCAGAATTCTAGCTGATAGACAGGTGTTCAAAAACTTATTTGCAGCTGTATCATACAAATAAATAGTTTGATTAAATAGTGCATAATTATTAAGCAACTTCCTTTCCTTTGGCAAAATGGGTCAAAAGAAGGACTTGACAGGCTCAGAAAAGTCAAAAATAGTGAGATATATTGCAGAGGGATGCAGCAGTCTTAAAATAGCCAAGCTTCTGAAGCGTGATCATCGAACAATCAAGCGTTTCATTCAAAATAGTCAACAGGGTCGCAAGAAGCGTGTGGAAAAACCAAGGCGCAAAATAACTGCCCGTGAACTGAGAAAAGTCAAGCGTGCAGCTGCCAAGATGCCACTTGCCACCAGTTTGGCCATATTTCAGAGCTGCAACATCACTGGAGTGCCCAAAAGCACAAGGTGTGCAATACTCAAGAGACATGGCCAAGGTAAGAAAGGCAGAAAGTCGACCACCACTGAACAAGACACACAAGCTGAAACGTCAAGACTGGGCCAAGAAATATCTCAAGACTGATTTTTCTAAGGTTTTATGGACTGATGAAATGAGAGTGAGTCTTGATGGGTCAGATGGATGGGCCCGTGGCTGGATTGGTAAAGGGCAGAGAGCTCCAGTCCGACTCAGACGCCAGCAAGGTGGAGGTGGAGTACTGGTTTGGGCTGGTATCATCAAAGATAAGCTTGTGGGGCCTTTTCGGGTTGAGGATGGAGTCAAGCTCAACTCCCAGTCCTACTGCCAGTTTCTGGAAGACACCTTCTTCAAGCAGTGGTACAGGAAGAAGTCTGCATCCTTCAAGAAAAACATGATTTTCATGCAGGACAATGCTCCATCACACGCGTCCAAGTACTCCACAGCGTGGCTGGCAAGAAAGGGTATAAAAGAAGAAAATCTAATGATATGGCCTCCTTGTTCACCTGATCTGAACCCCATTGAGAACCTGTGGTCCATCATCAAATGTGCGATTTACAAGGAGGGAAAACAGTACACCTCTCTGAACAGTGTCTGGGAGGCTGTGGTTGCTGCTGCACGCAATGTTGATGGTGAACAGATCAAAACACTGACAGAATCCATGGATGGCAGGCTTTTGAGTGTCCTTGCAAAGAAAGGTGGCTATATTGGTCACTGATTTGTTTTTGTTTGGTTTTTGAATGTCAGAAATGTATATTTGTGAATGTTGAGATGTTATATTGGTTTCACTGGTAAAAATAAATAATTGAAATGGGTATAAATTTGTTTTTTGTTAAGTTGCCTAATAATTATGCACAGTAATAGTCACCTGCACACACAGATATCCCCCTAAAATAGCTAAAACTAAAAACCACTTCCAAAAATATTCAGCTTTGATATTAATGAGTTTTGCGTTCATTGACAACATGGTTGTTGTTTAATTATTAATGTTGTAAAATTAATCCTCAAAAATACAACTTGCCTAATAATTCTGCACTCCCTGTACTTATTTTGTCACTGTAACAAATTATTGAGATTAACTTTTGTTATTGACCAAATACTTATTTTCCACCATAATTTGCAAATAAATTCCTTAAAAATCAGACAATGTGATTTTCAGGATTTTTTTTCTCATTCTGTCTCTCATAGTTGAAGTGTACCCATGATGAAAATTACAGGCCTCTCATTTTTAATAGGGAGAACTTTTCTGAATTGGTGGCTGACTAAATACTTTTTTGCCCCACTGTATGTGGCTGTAGCAAGACTGATGCTGAGGAATTTAAATACAAAACATATTGGTTTTCCTCTGCAAACTCTCTAAAAGCTAAAACACAGAAGGCTGTGAGTATAGTTGTGTGCTTCTGCTAATTGTTTTAAGGTACTAATTAACAAGTCAGTTGTTAGATGACTAGTCTGACCCAAAATGTAAGTGGCATGGAAATGTTTTATCTCCTTATGCCTTCTCAAAAGATACAGGTAATTCTTGCATCAACAAAATACCCAGTCACAATATTAACAGCATAACTGACATATTAAACACTCACTTTTCTCCTTTGTGATATGCTCAAAGCACCAAAATCACTGAAGAGAGATGATGTTGGGGAATTTACTGGATCTAAAAAGTGGAGTGGATGCATAAAAATAGGTTTTTAAATCTTACCACAACAGCTTTATTGCCAAAACAAAAGATTCAAACAATTTTATCACACCATGTGTGCTGTGGCTGAAGCTCTTGGCATCGTTCAGCAGACTTGGAGAACTGCTACTGCTGGTCATCCTCTGAAAACACAAGCAACCATCAACATGTGAAGCGTACCATTATGAATCTCCACTTTGTGCTCAATTTGACAGACCCAGTTGCTAGTATCATATATTGGTTTCACTAGTGGTTTAACTTACCTGCATCATTGAATATTTGGACTCTGCTGGGCCTCCAAACCCATTAACCCCAATAAAGGTGCTGCTGAAGTATGAGTTGGTCAGACTGGCATCATTCAGAGCACCTCCCTCTATCCCAGGGACTGAAAAAAAAACCAATATCTTACTCTAAGTCCTATGTAATGATTTTTCAAACTAAATAAAATAAATAATTCAAAATATTGCAGTGAATGGTTGCTTCGGTATATATTTTAAGTGTTTAAAAAGATTAATGTGCTCTCCTAAAAAGCAAGTGCCATAGAATTTCTGGAAATAATTTCACACTCAAGCAAATCATAAAGTGTCATCAAAACAGTGGAAAACAAGATGCTTGATATTATATATTAGTTTATAAAGATATTTTTATCTTGCCTGTGAACAATGGCAGCCTCCTTCCTATGGCAAGCCATTTAACATTTATTCATTAAAACTAGGGCTGCCCCCTAATAGTTGCCGAGAAGAGGCTTGGTCGACTACATTTTCATTAGTCAGTCAGGTGTTCGTATCGCTGCCTGCCTACAGACATTTCTGCCTGGATGAAGGAACATCACCTGCAACTCAACCTTGCAAAGACAGAACTGCTTGTGGTCTCAGCCAACCCTGCATCAAAATCTCTCCATTCGGCTAGGATCATCAACCATTACTCCGTCCAGGACAGCCAGGAATCTTGGAGTTGCGATTGATGATCAGCTAAAATTCACTGACCACATTACTGCAACAACCCGGTCCTGCAGATTTGCGTTATACAACATTAGGAAGATTAGACCCTTCCAATCAGAGCAGGCCACACAACTCCTGGTCCAAGCTCTTGTTCTCTCCAGACTGGACTACTGTAATGCTCTTCAAGCGGGCCTTCCGGCATGCACTATCAAACCCTTGCAACTGATCCAGAATGCAGCGGCGAGGGTGGTCTTTAACGAGCCGAAGAGAGCGCACGTCATGCCTCACTTCATCAGTCTCCACTGGCTGCCAATAGCCGCTCGCATCAAATTCAAGACACTGGTACTCACCTTCAAAGCAACCACTGCCTCTGCCCCAACATACCTAAACTGGCTTGTTCAGACTTACACACCCTCCAGGAGCTTATGTTCTGCCAGTGAACGACGCCTTGTGGTGCCATACCAAAGAGGCATGAAATCACTCTCACGGACCTTTTCCTGGACCACCCCCATCTGGTGGAATGACCTGCCTATCTCAATTCGAGCAGCCAAGTCTGTAGCCATTTTCAAAAAACTGCTAAAGACACGTCTCTTCCAGCAGAACCTGACCTTTCAAGAATAGCACTTAACATTTTATTCATTTTCTGTCTGTCTAATTTATTAAAATAAATAAATAAAAATAAAATAAAAAGTTCTGTCCTGTGTGTTCTGTGCTAGATTATCTGAGACTTGCTACAGCACTTACATACCGTTGCCCTTGACTGTTCTAGCTGCTTCTATTGCTCTCATTTGTAAGTCGCTTTAGATAAAAGCGTCTGCTAAATGACTAAATGTAAATGTAAATATGTACTGGCAGAAAATTCAAAGTAACTTTTGTTATTTTACTCAAGTAAAATCGGAAAGGAGAATTTAAAACTTTTACTAGAGTAATATTTTTTAGGATATCTGTACTTTTACTCAAGTACTTGATTTGTGTACTTCATCCACCACTCCAGAGGGGCACTGTCAGGGCCCTCTAGGCCCTCAACCATTGGAGAAATAATATTTACAAACTTTCAAATAATAGTTTACAAAGTAAAAACTTTTTTTAAATAAAAAGTAATCAGTTCTAATGTTATTTTGGAATTAATAAATTGACATCTACATTTTTTTGAGTCAAATCTGTGTATTTAGTTGTATTGTGCTGTGTAGATGCCCATTTTCTCCATATTAGGATTTTTCCCCCGAACACTTTCGGTTCTGTGATTGGTGGTCCAACCATGAAATTACAGAGCTATAGCAAGTCAATGACAGACTAATTTCAAATGACCAAATCATATTTGGTCAATTTTCAACATCATAACATCCCTCTAAATGGGTGGGGCTTGCTATTACCAACTTTATGAAAAGATCCTTTTTGACAAGTTGCTGTAATTCTGCATAATAGGCAAATTTTTCACAAATCATGAGTTTATACATGCATACATGTTTATATAGTTGCATACATTTAATCGGCTGCTGTGCCAGTGTAATAATATTATTTATTGACAACATTGCTTGTGTGTGGTGGTGGATTCCAAAATCCAGTGATCGCTGTGCAAGGTCTCTGATCCAGAAGTGCCTGTTGCTTATTCGCAAAAGATCACCTTTGCAATTTATATTGTGAATTATTTAAATGCTCATTACTATGGTTTAGTATTACTCCCCGACTAATAACTTGAACGACAAACAGTCGACTAGGAAAATCTTTAGTCTGGGGCAGCACTACTTAAAACTAAGCTAATATCCCTGATAGTAGTGTCTAATAATGACTGTTTACAGATGAAACAGTAAAAAAAAAAAAAAAAAAAACCTAGTACATGCTGGATTACACGATAAAGACATACTAGGAATGAATGTTAAAATGGCTTGCCATACCATCCAGTTATCAAAAACTAGACAATTTATGCATTTTGTAAAATATTTTGGAACCAGTAGAAACCACACAGAGCATTAACTAAACGCTTTGGCGTTGGTTATTCAAGTATTTTATCAGTTCGTTTAAAAGTGCTTGCGAGCTGTGGAGTAACAAGTTGATTTCCCGTGTTGTTTTGATGGCGAGGGGAAGGCCGCGCTAAATCCACGGCCTCGATTTAGACAAAAGCCGCCGTGTAGTAACAACAACAGAAAACAGTATACAGTAGGCCTCAGTACAAACTTACTGGACAACAGCTGTCCCTCCAGAGCTGTTCCCGCGGGACCCAGAGAATCGTTCTTTTTGGGAACGTTCGCAGGAGCGCCGCTGGCCGCGCTACCTCCAAGCACGTATCCCGCCGCCGTCACTGCTCCACCGACTAGAGATAAAGAGACGGGGCTTCCTCCTCCTCCTCCTCCTCCTCCAGCACCTGTACCACCTCCGTGCAGAGAAAGGCTCGCCATGGACGGGTCCTCGTGCAGAAACTGGCATTCATCTCCGTAAAAACAAGTCTTGTCTTTAGCATAATAACGACAGAATTTCACTTTCACACCCGGTATTCCGACACCCCCGAGCGGAGCAGCTAAAGCTGGGAGTCCACTGTTCATGGCACCGCTGCTGCTGCTGCTCCCGCCGGAAGAGACTTGCACATAGAGTGATGTTTAGCAGCGTATATTCTAAAACACTTGAAAAACAACGAGCACCTTACTGGACGATAAGCAATAAAATCAGCCTCCTCATCGAGCCAGATCAATAGTCAGCAAAAGCCACACTTTTGTCGCCATGCACTGATACTCGTTGTCGGGGTCCATAGCTGGCCTACTAGCCCATCAGCCTGGCGTTTGGCTGAGATCATGCTGTTGTTGTTGTCTTCTGTCTACACTTGTTCAGCTAAGCGCTAATAGCTCTGCTGTGCATGCTGGGTACGACCAGGACTGCAGTTCACATAAGGAGTCAGTAGGGGATTCATTTAAATAATAAAGCACATATTAGCTACAATCATTGATAATGTATTGACATTTAGCCTCTACTTATAGTGTTGATATTACATTTTGAGCCTGAGTTTTAAAAGCAGAGGACTTTGCACTTTTCATATTTTAACTCAAATATATTAATTTGGTATTTGTGTCAATTTGTTTTTAATAGGTCTAAATAATTATTTATCTTCATACATTTATAATGAACGTGTGTGTGTGTGTGTGTGTGTGTGTGTGTGTGTGTGTGTGTGTGTGTGTGTGTGTGTGTGTGTGTGTGTGTGTGTGTGTGTGTGTGTTTTCAATCATAGTGGGGGCTTGAATGTGCATTCAGGTTGAAGTCCCCATTATGATAGAAAAAACATAAACAGACAAACGTTCATAATAAATGTATGAAGATAAATAATTATTTAGACCTATTAAAAACAAATTGACACAAACACCAAATTAACTAATATATATAAATATATATTTTGAGTTAAAATATGAAAAGTGCAAAAAATCAACACTATAAGTATAGGCTAAATGTCAATATATACCTAAATTGAGGTCCCCATGAGGATATAAATCATACAGTATTAAAACCATTAGAGTTCCCACATAAGTGTGTGTGTATGTTCTTATTAATGACAATTCAAATGTATTAGTAGGCTATTGTTGTTATGCTGTCAAGGCATTAAGAAATGTGCATTGTGCAATAAAGAAGTACTTTTAAAATTTTAATTATAATATTTATATCAGTAAGTCTCAAGCGATATTTCAGTAAATGTTAATGGATTTGTAGTATACTTTGTAGTCAAGGCATATTGTTGTTATGCATTGTTGTATTGCTGTCAAGGAAAAATACTCCAATATAAATAATAGGCTACCAGAAATATAATTCCGTTTTAGAAACAATCTACTTGCCAAAAGGCTTCTTTTTGAAGTTGCTGTCAGTGATACCCAACCTGATGCATTTGAAGAAGTGCTTAAACGTCAGTAAGGTGATGTTTAGTGTGTCATGTGCTGAAGCGAATGCTTTGAGCCTTATTAAGAAGTGATGTTTTGTGTCATGCGCTGACGTGAAAAGTCTTTGCGCCTCTGTTCGCTGTGCATCCTATTTCATGATCACACAAGGGTCGAGGAACAAACTGTTATGCCTTCACGCGATGCGTCCAGGAAAGAGGCTTTTGGTGGGTAAGTCGAACAATTCTTTTTTACTGTAATTTAACACTGAACCGGTGACACATTATAGCCTAGTTCATTTAGGCTATAATCTCATTTAAATGGATTAATCGTTTGTGATTTATTTTGTCTAATTTGTAGCTATGTTATACACTCATTCCATTAGTTTAAGGTCTAGTATACTATTTTTTTTCTTTTTTTTCAATTCACTCTTTTCTCACACATTTGTTTTCTTCTTGTCTCATACCGAAGTGTTGCTCGTGCTGCACTTGGGCGCTCGCTGCAGTGCGATGACGGACGCTTCAACTGAGACTCCTGCACAATGTGACACTGATGGATCGGTAAAGTTCTTCTGAAAAGCCCCTCACTGGCTCAGTAGGCTACAGCTTTCTGCCTACACTTCTCAGACTCCTTGCAAGATTATATTTTTGAGCTTTACCCCACATATGCTACAGGCAGGGTTAAGGTTAGAGATGCCTATAGATTAACCGTTCACCCACGAGATTTACTTTACCAGTGAACGTTACATTAAATTAGCCTGGTCATAAATGCCTTTTCCGTTTATAAAAGATCATTTGCAAGACACATTTTTGTAAGACTTTAAATATTCAGTTAAACATCATAAACATTCAGTTGTTTACTATCGAAATTCATGGTAACAGGGCTGATCATTTAATAAAATAGAAAGTGATTGAAAAATTAGACATTTGTCCTTAAAGAGCTGTTTTGTTTATTATTTATGTGATTTTACATTATATGGGGGGGGGGGCAAAATAATACCAAAATGTTGTAAAATATGTTCATACTAAGTATACTACAAATCCATTAACATTTACTGAAATATCGCTTGAGACTTACTGATATAAATATTATAATTAAAAATTTTAAAGTACTTCTTTATTGCACAATGCACATTTCTTAATAACAAGCCTAAAATGTGTTTTAATATCACTATTGGTATAGTATGTATATATAATATATATATTAAATGCAAGATATTTAAAGTGTACCTAAAGTATAGTTGCAATAGTTCCACTTTATCACAATCAAAAGTATATTTTTAGATGGACCTCAGCACTATTTCCGGATAACTAAGGTGCATCAAGTGCAAAATTAGTTGTTCCAATTTAGCAGACTTTAAGTATATCAATATACCAACAGTACAATTGCAGGGGATAACACCTGGAATTAGATTTCATTGTTAAAGTTTAAGATACTTTTTTGTGTAATGAACCTACAATAGCTTATAGTTTATTTGGGTTATTGTGATTACTTGTAACAAGAGTTACAAATAAGGGCATTAGGTCTTTTATCTAATCTTGCATTTATATACAAATGTTTATCCCTTTTTTAAGCAGTAAAAAAGCAGCTATAAATAAAAGCAGAACTGATGACTGTACCGAAATTGCAGTAACGACCACAGAGCTTTTGTATTTTACAGTTCCTTTCAGGCTAAGTTTGCTCTTTTTCAGCACTGATGGTGACAACTGTAGTGTTAAAGTCCGTACACATGTTTGTTTGTTTTTTTAGACCCTAAGATGCACATTGGAAGAGACTGACTTGATGAGTTCTGACCCAATCAAACTGGACGTCGCTGAAGGACAAACTGTTGAAATTTACAGTGTGTGCCAACAAAACAGCTCAGATGGGTTTAAATGTCTCTGCTACCAAAGGTTTGTTTCTGTTGGATGGATGAGGAATTAGGCTACTCTAATACATCACCTGATGTTAAAGATGAATAATTGATCAAAATCGTTTACATGCTTTATACAGGATAAATACATCTATGGATCCATTACAGAACACTGAGGGATTTGAAAATGTAATATACACTGTAATCTGTGGCAATCATAGTGTTACAGTTGTTCAATCTTCACAAAGTAAGTCAAACACTCATAAAATGAAGAAAATACACATAAAATATCCCTATTTATGATCTAATCCATACTTTACCCTTTGTTGTTTCTGTAGGAAGGCCATCAGTTCCAGTGCTCAAAGCTATTGAAAAAGCAGGGAGCAGCAAAATAGCTCAATTGGTGTGTACTTCTGAGGGGAACCCAAAACCAACCATCTGGTGGTATGGTAACAGGTAATATGAAGTTATGGTCTGCTATCGTTTTAGACACCTTGTACAGATAATTTATTATACAAATCACTGCTCTAACTGTACATCTCGATTGTTTGTTCTCCATTTAGCAACAATCCTAAAGAGGGCAGGACAAATAAGTGGTATAAGACAGAGAGCATTTTGGATAGTCATCAATATGATCATAACATTCCAAATATAAAGTGCTGTGCCAATAATTCACTGGGAGAAGAATGTACTGAGGTCCATCATTACGGTACGTAATGTTTTTTTTTTTTTTCAATAGTTTGTATCAAAGATATTTGTATACACGTACATAACCATTCAATAGTTTGGGGTTCTTAATGTTATTATGTTTTATATCTCGCCAAGGCTGCATTTATTTGATCAGAAAAACAGTAAAAACAGTCATATTATGAAATATTATTACAATTTAGAATAACTGTTTTCTATTTTAATATATTTTAAAATGTAATTTGTTCATGTTATGGCAAAGCTGAATTTTCAGCATCATTACTCCAGTCTTCAGTGACACATGGTCCTTCAGAAATCATTTTAATATGCTGATTTGCTGCTCAAGACACACTTTTTATTATGAGCAATGAAACAAATATTTGGATCTATTTGGAAAAAATATTTTAGTGGAAACCATGAAACTTTTCCGCCATGGTTTTTTGATAAATGAAAAGAGCAGCATTATTTGAAATATAAATCTTTTGTAACATTATGAATGTCTTTACGGTCACTTTTGTTCAATTTAATGCATCCCGTTGAATAAAAGTATTGATATCTTTAATCATGCTGACCGCAATCTGTTTCCAATCTTTGTGATCTGTGGGTCACGAGACAAGAACACATGTTAAAAATACTGTCAGCGACTTCATTTGGATTTTACTTAATATGATTCCTGTATTAAAAGTTCTTAAAATATTTATTTTCTTATCTAAAGAACAGATAAATAATGCTCTTTTTATATATAACCCAAATGCAACCCTTATATATAACATTTTATCAATATACAACATATGTATATGTTAATATTATATACACCAATCAGGCATAACATATCACACATCACATAAAATGAATAACGCTGATTATCTCCTCATCACGGCACCTGTTAGTGTGTGGGATATATTAGGCAGCAAGTGAACATTTTGTCCTCAAAGTTGATGTGTTAGAAGCAGGAAAAATGGCCAAGCGTAAGGATTTGAGCGAGTTTGAAAAGGGCCACATTGTGATGGCTAGACAACTGGGTCAGAGCATCTTCAAAACTGCAGCTCTTGTGGGGTGTTCCTGGTCTGCAGTGGTCAGTATCTATCAAAAGTGGTCCAAAGAAGGAACAGTTGTGAACCGTCGACAGGGTCATGGACAAAGGCTCATTGATGCACGAGGGGAGCGAAGACTGGCCCGTGAGGTCCGACCAAACAGACGAGCTACTGTAGCTCAAATTGCTCAAGAAGTTAATGCTGGTTCTGATAGAAAGGTGTCAGAATAGACAGTGCATCACAGTTTGTTGCGAACGGGGCTGCATAGCCACAGACCAGTCAAGGGTGCCCATGCTGACCCCTGTCCACTGCCGAAAGCGCCAACAGTGGGCACGTGAGCATCAGAACTGGACCACGGAGCAATGGAAGAAGGTGGATCAGGTTTTCTTTTACATCACGTGGATGGCCGGGTGCGTGCTGATTACCTGGGGAACACATGGCACCAGGATGCATTATGGGAAGAAGGTGGGATGCTTTGGAAAATGTTCTGCTGGGAAACCTTGGGTCCTGCCATCCATGTGGATGTTACTTAGACATGTACCACCTACCTAAGCATTGCTGCAGACCATGAACACCCTTTCATGGAAACGGTATTCCCTGGTGGCTGTGGCCTCTTTTAGCAGGATAATGCGCCCTGCCACAAAGCAAAAATGGTTCAGGAATGGTTTGAGGAGCACACCAACGAGTTTGAGGTGTTGACTTGGCCTCCAAATTCCCCAGATCTCAATCCAATCGAGCATCTGTGGGATGTGCTGAACAAACAAGTCCGATCTGTGGAGGCTCTACCTTGCAACTTACAGGACTTAAAGGATCTGCTGCTAGCATCTTGCTATTAGATATCACAGCACACCTTCAGGGGTCTAGTGCAGTCCATTCCTCGACAAGTCAGGGCTGTTTTGGCAGCAAAACGGGGACCAACACAATATTAGGATCATAATGTTAGGATTAGGATCAAGGGTCATAATGGGTCATAATGTTATGCCTGATTGGTGTATATCAACAAATGACCCCTACCTCAAACCCCTAAAACATTACATTAAAATGAGATATAGATATTGAAATATTATAATATCTCATACCACAATAGTAACAGCCAAGTTTAATAACTTGCTTGGAAAATGTTATTTAGATGATGTAGGGTTTTTCAAATTGTGTTGGTTATCCTTCAGATCTGGATAAGAAAGTGGATGCGCAAAAAGCTCAGATGATTTTCCTGAAATCTGGACGGTCTCTGCTACTCCGTTGCTCCATAAATTCGGGAATAAACCCTGAATTGAGATGGCACTTCAATAAAACAGCAGTAAGATGTGGATGGTAACCATGAAGAATGATTAAATCCTTTCACTACTCTGACCGTTTGCTGATGTTTTCACTTATTTTTTATGCCCTTAATTCAGGTCAAAGGAATTACATCACTACATTTTTCTGATTGGATGGAGCACTTCTTTATCGAATCAGTTAATGTGACGCATAGTGGGGAGTACATCTGCAAATCTAAAAACAAGCAAACTAAGAACATCTATGTCAAGGTCCTTGGTAAGTAAAGCCATTGCCCTTTTCTGTTAAAATATCAAAAAAATTAATTTTAATAAATGTGATTATTGAAAACACAATGAGTAATTCAGATTTAGAGAAATCGCATGAAAGCTTCTAATACTGCCAAGTTAATTTGACAGAATTAAAAAAAAAAAAAAAATTTGACTGAAAATCGAGACAATGTATTGTTGTGCAACCTAAATAATGAAAGTTATATTTTTGCCCTTCCTCTATTGTCAATCCTTTCTTGACAGAAAATGACAAAATCGACATATTGCAGTTGAATGAGAACAACAGCATACTAGCACGAAATAAGGCAAGCTTCTGCTTCCAGGCTCTGGTGTTCTCCTTTCCAAAAGCCCAATGTCACTGGATTACACCAAATCAAACCAAAATACAAGACAGAGAGACTCACCACCTTAATTTTATTAGGTATTTACCTCATGCCATCCATTTTAATCCATTTTACTGTGTTGTGTTTGCTTATTTTGTTCATTCTCTCTTTAGTACTTTTGAGCTGTGTAACCCTGAACCGGGCCAGTACCAAATAAAACTAAAGACTCAAGAATATATTGTCACAAGGAATATGTCTCTCTGCATTTCAGGTGAGTGGTCATAAACCAGTTTGAATGAAATGTAAAACAGTTTTGTTAAATGTGAAATATATTAATATGCAATGCATTTTACAGACATTCCTACAATTACAATACACAAAAATTCAAGCTTCACCACGTGTGACACTCAAAGCTCTCTACCTGTGACTGTGTCTTGGAAGATCTGCCCATCACATGCTAAGTAAGTCATCAAACCGAAGGAGCAGAGATAACCAATGACATAAACGTGAACAAGTTTACAAGAAATACAAGTCTTTTTTTTTGTAGATTTGTTTTAACATATACATGACTTGTACCAATTTCTCTACTGAAACGCCATTGTTTGCAAATGAATTGAACTCTCTGAATATTTTCGCAGATGTATTGATCCTGAAGACTGGAAAGAGATGTCTGTTGCCCAGCCTGAGTTCATGGATTCAGATCAGTTCTGTCACAAGAAAATTCACTTTGCCAGACCACTCTCAAACAGGGAGGACCATCGTATTAAATGCTGCATCACTAACGTAGCAGGGACGGACTGCAGTGAACAAATACTTCTGCAAACGAGTTAGTCTAAACCCAAAATTGAACACTCCTGAAATTGAGTTAATCTAAACACTGACTTGCATTATTCTGTGCATCTTACCAAAGTCCCTCTAAAAATAATTTCACTCGCCGGCCATCTTTGAAAAGCCTGCAAGAACAGCTCCTCTTTGAATGGGTAAACATCAAATTCTCCAAAATTGTTCGCCAAGCTTACCATTCAATTTCATATTTAAAATCACCAATGAAATCTGACAACAACTGTCTCATAAATTTTGTTTCTAAACGCCCGAATGTTTCTGTAGCAACCGACAGCTGCAGTGACGCGATGACTTTACTAATCAACGATTGGCTCTTTCGTTTAGACAATTTAGAAGGTGGAGCTTATTCGCCATATTGGACGTTGCATTTTGACCCATTAAAGGGTTAGATCACCCAAAAATGAAAATTCCACAGTTCCGCCGTTCCACACCCGTAAGACCTCCGTTCATCTTCAGAACACAAATGAAGATATTTTTGTTGAAATCCGAAAGGCTCAGTGAGGCCTCCATAGGGAGCAAAGCAATTTACACTCTCAAGATCCATTAATGTACTAAAAACATATTTAAATCAGTTCATGTGAGTACAGTGGTTCAATATTAATATGATAAAGCGACGATAATATTTTTGGTGCGCCAAAAAAATCGAAATAACGACTTTAGTGATAACCGATTTCAAAACACTGCTTAATGAAGCTTTGGAAAGTATCGAATCAGCGAGTCGATTCAGTAGTTCGGAGCACCAAAGTCATGTGATTTCAGAAGTTTGGCGGTTTGACACGCGATCCGAATCATGATCCGACTCGCTGATTCGATACACTCCGAAGCTTCATTGAAGCAGTGTTTTGAAATCGGTTATCACTATATAAGTCGTTATTTCGTTTTTTTGCCGCACCAAAAATATTAGCCCCTCACAGGCGACTGCCGCCTATATACAAAAACAAAACGTAAATAAAACACAACACAAAATCCAGGCCTGGTCCTCTCTCGTCCTTCACTGTCGTCGCTCCTCCTTTATACTCCCTCACTCCTCCGTGAGACACGAGACACGTCCCGCTCTCACGGTCCCTCGGCCTCGCTGCTCGCCACAATTATCGTCGCTTTATAATATTAATATTGAACCACTGTACTCACATGAACTGATTTAAATATGTTTTTAGTACGTTAATGGATCTTGAGAGTGTAAATTGCTTTGCTTCCTATGCCTCACTGAGCCATCGGATTTCCAAAAAATATCTTAATTTGTGTTCCGAAGATGAACGGTCTTACAGGTGTGGAACAGCATGAGGGTGAGTAATAAATGACATTATTTTCATTTTTGGGTGAACTAACCCTTTAAGAAGTAACCGGAGCGCACCGTCTTCCTATATACAAAGGCTTTGATCTTATCTTACTAGATCTTAAATGGGATTTCATAACTCTTCACACTACCATTCAAAAGTTCAAAGAAATTAGAACTTCTATTCAGCAAGGGTGCATTAAATTGATCAAAAGTGACAGTAAAGTGACATTTACATTGTTACAAAAAAAAATTATATTTCAAATAAATTGTTTTTTATCCTTCTATTGACCAAAAAATCCTGGAGGAAAAAAATGTAACATGGTTTCTGCAAAAATATGAAGCAGCACAACTGTTTTCAATATTAATTAGAAAGGTTTCTTGAGCAGCAAATCATCATATTCAGAGCCATGTGACATCTGAAAATTTGGCTTATAAAGGAATAAATTACATTTTAAAATAAATTAAGATAGAAAATATATTTTATATTGTAATAATATTTACTGTTTCACAGCTAAAAATATTACCGTTCCCAAACATTTGACTATAGCAGGAAATATCCCCCACATATACATAAATATATTTTCACACCACAGAATTTGTATTTAACATGATACCAAAAACATTATTTATAGCAATTTTTTACAGCTGTGAAAACTAAAAGGTGTTTTTCTTTGGAATCTTTTCCCCCACATGTTCGATTACATGATCTTACATGAAGATCACATATTCTCTGTCAATGTTAGTGCAGTAATAAACCCCAATTTTAGTTTCAAATATGGTTAGCACTGAGAATGAGTCACAAATTTAGGTCAGTTTGGTTAGCAGGTGCAAGCTTAATTTATGCAGGCAATGTTTTTTTTCATATGCAAGTTATCACTCTATTTTTCCTCAGATTTCCGCATTGAATATGTGATTTGTTTCCTGCTAATCTTCATACTCCTTGTTGTCATCTTTGCCTTAATCATCTTCATCAAAGTTAAGGTAAATCGGCAGTCTCTGTCATAATGACAAACACCAAGAATCATAGATCTTACCTCTTGAAACATACACTGTCACTCCTTTGTCACAGAAACCTGCGTATCAGTGCCAGATCCAGATGATTCAGATGGTCGGACCCAACGACAATGATTACATATACATTGATTTCAAAGAGTTTAAGTATGACCTGAAATGGGAATTTCCACGAGAAAATCTTGAGCTTGGTAAAGATAGGACCAGGAACCTTCTTTTGACTTGCTAGAAATAACCTATTAGGTGTTACTAAATACTTCTGTGTGCTTTCCAAAAGGAAATGAGCTAGGATCAGGTGCTTTTGGGATGGTTGTGCAGGCTACAGCATATGGGATCAGCAAGCCGGGAGTGTCCATTCAGGTAGCAGTAAAAATGTTAAAGGGTAAGTAATGATAAAACTGGCATGAATATCTCTACAAAACTAAATCAATCAATTGTGTATGTCATCGACACTTTGTAATATGTTGGTTAACGTGTATTTTGATTTGATTTGTTGTATGCATCAAATAGACAAGCACCAGGCAGTGGAGAAGGAAGCTCTGATGTCTGAGCTGAAAATGCTGACTCATATTGGACACCATGAAAACATTGTAAACTTGCTCGGAGCTTGCACATGCTCAGGTTAGATTTGGAGAAGTCGTGGGTTTCTGAATCATATCCTCTGCTAGAGACTCCTACACATAAGAATATATTGCATCTCTCTTGAATACTTGACTTGATTCTCTTCTCACATAATAAAATAATTGTAAAGTCAGCATAAAACGAAAGGTGTGATAGACTTTTCTTCTCTATTGTGATGTACAGTACATAGCCAAGTGAAATGGCTTCTCAAACAAGAAGAAATGTAGGGCGGGACTTGATTTGATTGGATGGTTGTGGTTTGCTATTGCTGTGATATCATCTGAGTGACAGGTTGTCCCACCCTTGCACCAGTAAACACGTCATCAGAGAATCAGCTAGTCGCTGCTAGAGGGAAGAAAAGTTATTTTGATTAAAGATTATGAGGGTAAAAAAATCTATATTTAGGGCCCTATTTTAACGATCTGAGCGCATGGTCTGAAGTGCATGGCGTAAGTGCACTTAGAGCATGTCCGAATCCACTTTTGCTAGTTTAACGACAGAAAAAACTGTCGGCATGCCAGGCGCATGGTCCAAAAGGGTTGTACCTAGTCTCTTAGGGTGCTTTCACACTTGGTTCGATTGCCTGGACTGAACCCGAGTTCGATTGATCCCCCCTCCCCCTGATCCCGCTGGACTGTGTTCATATTATATTATTTGGGTCCGAACCGGGTTCGTTTGCGTCACCAAAGCAGCAGCTGTTTACCTGGTTGCTTAGTAACAACAGCGAGCTTGAAGGCGGCAAAATGCATAGCGTTGCTCACCTCACTTTTATATTTTTGTTTTTTAACCGTTGGTTTTGTTTCCAAAGCTTCAGTACATAATGGCACTTGCGTCTATACTGCAATGCTCTAAAAAACGCTGAAGGCGAGCAGAAATGAGATATACAGCTCTCTGCTTGCAGTAGTCAGTCACGCTCGCCAGGATAATGAGTGAAACACACACAAACACACATTTTTATCAAATCATACGTCATTAATAGCGGTTCACTTCCGCGATTTAGTATGATTGCATTCACACCAGCAGCGAGCGAACCGTACCCTAGACCACCCTTTTTAAGCGGACTCTGGTACGGTTCACGGGTGCGCACCCGAGTTCGGAAGACCGCTTTCACATCATCCAAACGTACTGAACTCTGATGTCAATCGAACCCGGGGTGAACCAAAACTGCTAGTGTGAAAGCACCCTTAATGAGTCATGGGTGTGTTTTGGGTGTAACGTGCAAAAAAAAAAGATAAATGTGTGTGAAAATGATAACGTCATCAGGCTGAAACTAGCGAAAAACACTTGCGTCGCACCTGCCGTTGCATTGCGTCGGGTGTATGATAGGGCCCTTAATGTCCATTTATTTACTTATATGTCAAGTGAGCGGGATAATATACAATTCTCCTTTTTTTATCTGCAGGTCCTACTTACCTGATATTCCAGTATTGCTGTAACGGAGATCTCTTGAACTACATGAAGAGCAACAGGGAACGTTTTCACAAATATCTGACGGATGCTTTCAACAGGGACAGATTCAGGGGCCTCTACCACAACTTCCAGCAGAAGAGAAACTCCAGGTTTGCATGAGCATCCACTAAGAAGTGAATTACATTAGTGGCCTTTTAGACACAGAAAAACCTGTGCGGAACAGAGGGAAATGAATATCCTGTGCTGATGGGGAACCGTAAATCTAAAGGTGTACTTAAGTGAATAAGCCGTCATACAGTTACTGTAAAAGACCATGTGATTCTCTCTCCTTGTCGTGCCTCCACAGTGATGTTGAGCCTGATAACAGCCCATGCCTGCACATGACTCTTACAAGCAAAGGACAGGAGAACGAGGTGCTCCTCAGTCCCAGCATCAGCTCGGGGTCTACTGTTGAGGGTAGGTGGAGAAAAGGAGAATTTAAAAGGTTTTAGATACACATAAACATAGATATCATCAACTGTATAAATTATGCAACGGCTTTTAAGAGGTTAAACTTTTTATTACTTTTATTTATTAACATGTTATTATGTTTTAACTAGTATTAATAGGTTGTTTACCTATTAACTAATTTTCTTATGCATATTAACTTGGTTTCACATATTAAACCATACATGCATCATAATCATAAAACATCAATTTATTAAAGTGCCCTATTATGTTATTTTAAAGGTTCTTTATTTTGTTTTTGGGGTCTCCTACAAAAGGTGTTCATGCATCCAAGGTCAAAAAACACTGACATTTTCTCATTGCAGCATCACCTCTTTTCTCACAGTGGCTGAAGACCATTATGCAAATTTGTAACAATCAGGACCCTTGTATACATTCACAAACAGCTAAATTACACTCTACATAAAATGTAATGTCCAAAAAAGCATAATAGGGGCACTTTAAGCAAATATGTGATTGCAGAATGTCCATATGCTCGTTTGATTTGTTATTTCTTACCAAATAACTAATAACATTGAGCAAAATAGATAATAAAACTAAATAATTGTTTTATGTCAATTCTGTAAAGAAATGTTTGAATGTGAAGACAAACTTCAAGAAGAGGAACTTCAAAGTCTCACCTATGATGACCTCCTGAGTTTCTCTTTTCAAGTTGCAAAGGGCATGGAGTTCCTGTCCTCTAAAAATGTGAGCTTAACTTTCTGATCATGAAACTTTTGCTTCCTTCTATTTCACAGAGATAAAACTCACAGCTTTATTAACTTTTTTTTGCCAATGCTATCTCTGAATAAGTTGAGAGCATGTCACAACCCAGAGTAGCTTCTGTACTCTCTCTGTACTCCTTTTTATATTTGAGTGCTTAAAATCTTGTTTTGTTTTCTCATATTGTTGTTATATAGTCATAAAAAAGGCTTTAGTGAGCAATTTTCTGCCTACAGTGTATCCATAGGGACTTGGCAGCCAGAAATGTTTTGGTGACACATGGCAGACAAGTGAAGATCGGTGACTTTGGCCTCGCCAGAGATATTGAACATGATTCCAACTACGTTATAAAAGGAAATGTAGGTATTTTGGTTGCATGATAGTCTACACTGTAAACCCAAATAAGTTGACCTAACTCAAAACATTTGAGGTAGACAGTTACATAACATTTTTAGAGTTATGATATTCCCAATTTTAATTAAGCAGATCTATCAAGTTTTGAGTTTGTAGTACTCATGCATGTTAATTGCTCCTAACTTGAAGTACTGAGTTAGCTAACTCATACATTTGGATATACTAATTAACATTAAATTTTTTATTTTGAGTTCTTGCGATTCAAATGAGTTATTTACTTCCCTGTAAAACCTATTAATTTGTCAGAACTCAAAACAATGGAATGAGATTTTTAGTTAAGTTAAGAAATATTTTGCTAGCAAAGTAATTCAGAAAATTCCAACTTGCTAACATGTTAACAATAGCACTTACTAAATGAGTACAGCAACTTACCTGCTCTCAAATCAAGCAGCATGTGCCACTTGTCACCATGACGATAACTCTCCAAAAACTCACATTAACAGAAACTCTTCTAGCATAACAAAACATTAATCACTACTAAATCTCTTTTTTCATTAATCTTGCACACACACACACACACACACACACACACACACACACACACACACAAAAGATATAACACCTAATTTTAGCATTTACTCTCCCCTTTCAGGTCCCATGGGAAAAGCATGCTGGGAAATAAAAAAAATCCCAGTCCAGTTTCAGTTAAACTTATAGGCTAAATGAAAAGAAACAAGTTCATACAACTCAAAATAATGAAACTTGAAATAGTTTCAGTTTACTTGAAATGTGTCATTTCTTTGACCTCAAAAGAAAAAGAAAGTTCTAAATACTCATAACAGTTTAACATTTAAGAACTCATTTGTTTAATTTAAGTTGAGCGTTAGGGTTACAGGGTAGATGTAACTTGTCTTCATTTAGTTGACTTTTGGTTTTTGTCTACATGGTATTTTTGCAGGTGCGTTTGCCCGTGAAGTGGATGGCTCCTGAGAGTATTTTCAAAGGCGTGTACACTATGCAGAGTGACGTCTGGGCCTATGGCATTCTTCTATGGGAAATCTTTTCTCTAGGTGTGTTAACTTGTATTGAAAGAATATTTCTATAAATCATTCCTTAATAAAAGCGCAGTGTTTTGTTATCTTTACTCACTATTCATGTCTATTAGGAGTCACCCCATATCCTGGTATTACTGTGAATAGCACATTTTACAGAATGATTGAAAGTGGATATCACTTGGAGCAACCCTATTATGCAGCAGAATCTGTGTAAGTGCCTCTATTTTCTTAATAACAAAAATCAATGCTCTCTCTCTCTCTCTCTCTCTCTCTCTCTCTCTCTCTCTCTCTCTCTCTCTCTCTCTCTCTCTCTCTCTCTCTCTCTCTCTCTCTCTCTCTCTCTCTCTCTCTCTCTCTCTCCACACACTCCAAGACGCTTGAAGAAACCTTCCTGCAAAGCTCCCTAAAAAAACTATGAGAAAGTGTCCCAAAACAAAAGCTGTTTTCAACGCAAAGGGTGGTCACACAAACACTGATTTGATTTAGTTAATAGAAGTTAATTGATCAAAAAAATTAACAGTCTATTATGACATTATTTTTGAAAGCTTCCTGACTTTACAGCATTTTTACCCACGTGTCTAAGTACTGTAGCTTTGCAGGAAGGTTTCTTCAAGCGTCTTGGAGACGCTGCCACAGTTCTTCTGGATTTAGTCTCAGTTTTTTCTGTTTCTTCATGTAATCCCAGACGGACTCGATGATGGTGAGATCAGATCTCTGTGTGGATCATAGCTCTGTTGTCAGACTCCTTCTGCATACAAAAATCTCACTGGAATGGATTATTACAATTAATGGCAAAATGAACGTTTGAAAATGTAAACTGATATTCCCTACTGACACACTATTACAAAATGTATAAATAACTGGCTTAACCATTTTTGGGGGTGAAAATACTAACGTGCCTAAGACTTTTGCACAGTACTGTATATATATATAAGTACATTATACACTTATAAAATATAGGCTACGGTATTTTATAGAATATTGGTGTTTGTGTTTATTTAGATACAGGGTAATGTGTCGCTGCTGGACACTGGATCCTGTAGATCGACCTTGTTTCTCCAAGCTTGTGGCTTTCATGGAAAAAGAGCTGGCTGCTTTGGAAGAGAGGGTGACTTTTATGTGAAAGTTATTTTTAAAATGTGGTAACATTGCTGGTGGAGGCATATTTACTGTGATATCTGTCTACAGCTATATTACAATATTGGAGGATACTGTCAGAATGAAGTAACATACCAGAATGCACCAGTGACCCCTGACGCTGCATCGATGGAGAACAAACAGGATATCTATCAGAACAACACTGATAATTCAGATGAATGAAAAACCATGGACAGTTCTCGGTCAGTAAGAACAGAAGTTCTAGTTTGAATATGAGTTTATGCCTTGATTATGCAATCGTGTCTGGCAATGGGAAAACATAATGCATAATTTGTGCTTCCATAAATAACCACTTAAACATTTTAGCTTCAAGAGAAATTGTGGAATGAATTGGTATGAATCATTTATGCACATATTGTACCACAAATATGTTTAATATGTTTTATATTTAGGCCTATTATCTTTTGTATGGGTGTAAACAAGGCTAGTTAATAATATACAGTATTTGAATGTTGTTTTGTGCAGCAAGCTTAGGAACTATGAAAAATAACAAATCTTTCAAAATTTAAATGTATATTTAGAATTCGATAAATTGTAGCCTACTGAATAACCTGCTTCTGTACCATAATGAAGGATGACAAGAGTTGTGTGTTTGAGAACAGGTCAGGGATCTGTATTAATTGTTATTTTTGCTACATTTGCAGACTTTTATAAATTGCTCTATTTTTATAAGAAAAACTCTTTATTATAATTGTCATCATATTTATTCAATTACTTAACATGTATGGCTTAATCATTATTCTTCAAATTGTATTTATCGTGTAATAAGAAATACAGTTTGCTTAGTTATACTTATCATTTCTTATAACAGGAATTTAATTGGCATATTTGTGCGTATTTTCTACAAACCAAACTAACTTTTTCAGTTCCATGGGGTAAATCAAACTAGAATGGGGTAAATCAAACTAGAATGGGGTAAATCAAACTAGAATGGGGTAAATCAAACTAGAATGGGGTAAATCAAACTAGATTGGGGTAAATCAAACTAGAATGGGGTAAATCAAACTAGATTGGGGTAAATCATACTAGAACGGGGTAAACTGTGAGAGAGTGTGTGTGTGTGAGAGTGAGTGTGTGAGTGAGAGAGAGTGTGTGAGAGAGAGAGTGTGTGAGAGACGTTACCCATGTCCTCACTTTTCAAAATGCTTATAAAATCACACAGAATGAGGTTTTTTTCACAGAAAGTAAACTGCACAGTCTCCTGTGAGGGGTAGGTTTAGGGGTAGGGGCAGTGTGTGTGTGTGTGTGTGTGTGTGTGTGTGTGTGTGTGTGTGTGTGTGTGTGTGTGTGTGTGTGTGTGTGTGTGTGTGTGTGTGTGTGTGTGTGTGTGTGTGTGTGTGTGTGTGTGTGTGTGTGTGTGTGTGTGTGTGTGTGTGTGTGTGTGTGTGTGTGTGTGTGTGTGTGTGTGTGTGTGTGTGTGTGTGTGTGTGTGTGTGTGTGTGTGTGTGTGTGAGAGAGTGTGTGTCTGTGTCTTTATATGTCAAAATTCACATTTTGTGAAAAAGTGTGTGAGCAAGTGAGCGTGTCTGTGCGTGTGTGTGTGTGTGTGTGAGTGAGTGTATGAGTGAGTGAGTGAGTGAGTGAGTGTGTGAGTGAGTGTGTGTGTCTGTCTGTCTACTCACTCACTTCTCAAGCCAACTTCAAAGTTTGTTTACAAACTTTACTCCTCTAGTTATAATTGTCATCATATTTATTCAATTACTTAACATGTATGGCTTAATCATTATTCTTCAAATTGTATTTATCGTGTAATAAGAAATACAGTTTGCTTAGTTATACTTATCATTTCTTATAACAGGAATTTAATTGGAATATTTGTGCGTATTTTCTACAAACCAAACTAACTTTTTCAGTTCCATTGCCTAAAGTGATAAAGTATTAATTGTAATGTAATAATTTTTTATTGCCCTTGCTTTGAGAGCACTTGGACAGTGAATGAGTGTACATATTATTGGAAAGGGAGCATTGTTATTTTTATGTTATAAACTACAAAAATGTATTGGAGTAGCTGAAAAAATGTTTTTATGTATTAAGATGCAACAGAGCAAATAAAACAATAAAAATTTTTTTTGCATTTTTGTCTCATAAGTGGTGCACCAATGGTGCAAGGACCCTCTTGGAATTGCTATGTTTATATTATGGAAAATCTTTTTGAAAGTGTTTAGGCTATATCATAGACCTACAGAGGGGGGCGCCACAGTGCATGAACCAGTGCCATGACACCAGGGGCCTCGTTTATAACCGTTGTGTACGCACAAAACAGGTCCTAAAAGAGACGCATTAAGAGTTTGTACGCATGGGTCAGAGTTTGCGTGCAGGAGCGAATTTTATCGTCAAGTTTGTTTTAAATCACAAAGAGTGAGAAAAGTAATGGAGTAGCCTAAGAACAATTTTAAAGTCTGTTTTCATTTTGATATAGGCCTACACATTTACATTAATGTTCCATTTTCATTAATGGCGATATGCACTGAAATTACATGAAGTAACTACTCAGAATTTTAACAAAAATTATATGAATTAATAAGCTAATAGCTTACTGTATAACCACAGCTGCACGGACACGGAGTGTAAAGAGATCTTCTCAAAATTATGAAAAATATCACTGTATTTGAAAGATACAACTTGAAGAAAAAGGTCAGATTTGCACGTTTCCTTTTTCAGTGACGCTCTAAGTCAGACAATTGTATTTAGACTGCAATAAATAAATCTGTTTCCATTAAAAAATAGCCTAAACATCCATTGCCAGCAAAACTGCATGAATTATTTATTTTTATTATTGTTTAAAATGAACTAAATATTTGGAATTAAAATACCATTTGGCCCGTGTAAATGAATGAATCCACTTTATTCTAAACAAATGATCTGAGAAGTAGGCTATTTTATAAAATTTTGTTTTTATGGGTATTTTGATTCATTTATTCTGAAACATAAAAAGGATCCTCCCTTTGTGTTAAATATTGTGTCACGTGGATGGGAATATGCATGTTGATGAGGTTATGCATATAGGCGTTGTAAGCTCCATATAGGCTATGGTGATTTCGGGGAGGAGGCAGGGTGGAGATAGCCTGGCTCCGCCTTTTCCTTCAGTACTATGTCTGGGACTGCTGTATATGCTTAGGTTTTCTCCTGAACAATTTTTTACCGGTCCAATCAGCGAACAGAGGGAGTGGCTGAGAGCGATGACGTTGATGTTGTGTGCTAGTTTGAGTTGTAGTTAAGTAATGACGGCGGTGAAAGATGCGAGTGTGTGGCACTGGCACCACTGACGAATGTCCAGAAGTTAAAGCCGGAGTGTGGCGAGGTGAACGTGGCGTGATTGAGAATGAGACACACCGGTCTCGAGTTCTCTCATGAGGGAGCACGGAGGCATAAAAGGACAAGCGACACCGGTGAAGGACGAGAGAGTACCAGGCCTGGATTTTAAGTTGTGTTTTGTTATGTATGTGCGCGGCAGTCTTCCGTGAGTCGTCCGTTTTACTTTCATTTTGTGTTTATTATTTGATTAAAAGTTGTTAAACGTTCGCCGGTTCCCTCCTCCTTCTTTCCTGAACAAAGAACTCCGTTACACGGAGCAAGAACAATCACTGCTGAGTTTTGTTGGGGGCCATGATGTTGTGGTCCGGGAAAATTCTTTTTCAGCTCTCTGTTAGTGGTGAAGGAGTTGGCTGAAGCCGTCCGTCTCCCACCTCCCGCGAAAAAAAACCAGGCTGAATTTCCTACTGTTTTTGACAAACAGGTCGTGTGGTAATGTAATTGCTCTCCGAATCCACATCTCTGAGTTTTCAAGAATATATCACTTCAAAATTCACTGTTTATATCCTTTTTAGACCCCTGCAGAGCACCATGCGTGGATGCATTTCTAGACTTGTATTTCTTTAAATGCTGGCAAGTGTTTACAAGAGCAAAATATTTCATCACCGCTCAAAAAATAAAATAAAAGCACGTAAACATTTGAATTGGGCTGTTATTTATGGCAGCATTTATTCTTATCATACCAAGCAATGACATTTTATTTACAGCATATACAATCATGTTATGATTGCACGAGATATGCACCATGAGAGCAGCGCGTTCCGATCACAAAACTCTCCTCTCCACCGTGAATAAATAACAATCCGAATGCACAAGGTTTTATCACTGACATTGAGGTGGTGTGACTGCATAGTTATTGTGAGAATCAAAGGCGAATGGCGCGTGACATACGTCACGACCAAACGTTAGTTATTGGTTATGTAGATCCAGAGTGACTCTTGGCAGATCCAATAGTTTTAAACTTCAACAGAGTTCCCGCCTTCAAGGAAGTAAACGCTTGTCAATGGAGAGTGGCCAGACTCTATGTACAAATGAAATGTACGAGAGTCTGGTAAGACTAGGCTAGGGTGGACGTAAGCACACGTAAGCACGATCTTCTGCTGGCTGTTTTATAAATCTGATTTTTTTTTTTTGTGCGCACGTAGGCCTACACTTTTAGAATGAAATCTACGGATTTTTATTTTATTTTTATAAATGCATGTAATGATAAAGCTAGAAGGTGAGGTCCAACCACTCCCTAACCCTACCCATTACTCTATAGGTAGGGACACACCAAACCGACGTCAAACTAGTGCTGATGAAAGCCGGCTGTGTTGTGGCCTCTCGTCGGGGGGAGAAAACAGCACCCGAACACCCCAAAAGGATAGGCGACTGTCAATTTACACGAGCGTTCTGCGCCTGCGTGTAAAGGAGATAACTGTCTATATTCGTCATTCAAAAAGGGAAAGCGAAACTAAGACAGCAGGTATACAAACCATAAACAAAGCAGCGCTTGCTTATCGTTTTGAATATTTAACGCTGATAGCCTAGGTTCTTTATTCCACACCGCTCCTGTTATTATGAAAATATTTGCGCAGTTGCTCGATGACGTAAAATTATAAAAGCCTTCTGTCCGTTCAGTTTTGACTTGCTCGCTTCATCACTTGCTCTTATTCGCTAAAAGTGTACAAAAACTCTTTTAGGCCACTCAAAACTTTAGAATATCCTGAGGAACTATTACGGCTGGTGACATTTTGGGGGGCATGGCCCTGTCGCAGATGGCTTTTTGCCCGACAAACCTTCAAGTGTAGGCTATGTGGCGTCATTAGGATTATTTTACTGCTCTCTATCGGCTGAATCATCTAGTAGTTCGAGGATTATAATGCTTAAAAGTAAAACATCGGCTGAAACTGTCATTATGTCTGGTCTCCCACAGTTTTAAAATCGGTTGACATGTGAAAATTGTCTAGTGTGTCCCAGGCCTAAACTGAACAGCCGAGTTCTCTCTCTCTCTCACCGTCAGCGCTCCGATTCTACAGAACGGCGCCTGACTAGAGCCACCGGTGCGGACCACACCGAACAAACTAACAATGCACAAAAACGGCCCGTCGATGGCTGCGTCCAAAACCTGGAAATTGCTGGCTTCGGAGGACACATTTTAAGGTAGGAAGGTATAAGGCACATCCGAATGTTAGCTTCTCCTGTCTCCTGATATACCTTCATCTGATAGAGTTCTGAAGGCAGCATATCCTTCGCTGCCTTTGATATCCCACAATCTTGTGTGCGTTCCATTCTGTGACAGTTGAGCTGGAAACAAAAAGATGGCGTCCGAAAGTTGCATTTGCTGGTCAGTTTGTGTGTAAATGTAACGTTAGGCCTACGTTGACCAACATTTTCCACTTATGATGTCATTTCTAGCAAGAAATTACTCGTATGATATACTCGTAAAATGTACTAGTAATTAAATATTTGTTTACTTCTCACCAAAACTCTCTATTTTGCTGTAGATCATTAAACTGTAATGCTGCCTTCGAAGTCTGTGCAAAATTAGTTTTGTGAGGTGCCTTCATGCACAAACGCTGTCTTTCAAGTTATTGTCTGATAAGGCAGCGAGGCAACAAGTCATCTGCAAGGAGTTTATCCCTCCACCCATTAGATCCACAGAGGTGGAGCTGGATAGGTCAAGCTCAAACCATGACGTCCAGAGGGGTGGGGCTGGATGATATTTGGCTCTGCACTACCACTTGGAGCAGAGACCAGAGAAACAGACCACATTTTTAGTATGGGTTGTGTCTTCATTTGTTTGCACCCATTTTTACTGTAATCAGACCTAATATATCATGGTCTCAATATTTCCATTTCCATGATATATCCATATTTACATAAGAGAAAAATCTAAAACTCAAATAACTGTGTAACAAACAAAGCAAAAATAAGAACAATAGCTATTGTTTAGTCTTTCCTTCAGTTTTTCTTTTGTTTAATAATTTAATAAGTTTGATGTTTATTTTGTGTGTTTAGTTAAGCTGTTTTTATTTCTAGCCTATTCATCTGTTTTAGTCACGTGACTTTTCCAGCTCATCCGCCATAAATATACTTATGAACATCAGCGGGGCAAAATAAGGGTAGCTAAATACAAAACAAACAGAAAACATCAACAGAGATAGCCTACCAGAAAAACTTTGATCAGTGGATTTGATCAATACCAAGGTCCCAGAAAACATTTTTAATGATCTCATGGTAGCACACATAGGCCTAAATCTAACATTTGCATACATTTATAGGCGATAATCCATATGCCAGAGTAGGCTATCTGTGCATTAGGCTACTCTGGAGGACTCAAGTGAAAAATATTTTACCCAATATTTATACCAGTAGCGTGTAAAGTATGTATGTGTATTTTCGACAAATCCTCCTCAGTGAGCCACATTATGATACTATTACTGATATTTAAATGGGAAGAGTGCTTGCCCCAATGGACAATGACCTCGTCCAATATTGGCTTTTCCTATTTTCAGTACAGTTTGTAGAGGACACGCGCCGGAGCCATGGACATAAGCGTTGTAAATGCTCTCACATACGAGGAATTTGTGAATCTATTCGGTAATGTGGTTGAGAAATGCCCCATCATTTCTGCTGCAATATGGTCCCACCGGCCTTTCAAAGATCTAGCAGACATCGAGGCTCACATAGCGGATTTCATTCACAGTCTACCAGATTCAGGTAGTTATCAACTTAACAGGTAGCCTATTGTAGGCCTATCACCTTTCCTGAAGTTTTAAACAATAATTTATTTACTGGTTTATATACAAATAAAAGTACATTGACTGTGTTCAGGTAAAGAGGGCATTTTGCGGTGTCATCCTGATTTGGCGGGCCGAGATCTCCAGAGCGGGTCACTAACACGCGAGTCTAAAGAGGAGCAGAGTCAAGCCGGTATGACCACACTGGATTCCTCGGAGATTCTGCTCATGTACCGTCTAAACTCGGAGTACAAGGAACGCTTCGGCTTCCCTTTTGTCATCTGCGCCCGTCTCAACAACAAGGCGGATATTGTGCGCCGACTGTCTGAACGCCTGAAGAATGACGGTGCAGCGGAGCGGGAGCTCGCGATCGAAGAGGTTAAAAAAATCTGTAGCCTCAGGTTACACAATATTGTCCTATCTGACATGCAAACCAAATTGTAAACCCAGTTAACTTTACAAAAGTGTTTACTGCCTCTCTCTAGTCTAGTTTATTGTATTTTGATTTTATGTTAATTGTGTTTTTACACAGCAGATGCTTTCCAGATTAACACAACTTTAGCAGACATTTTACAGACGTGCTATCTGACTCATTCCGGTTTTAGGGCCCCTAACTCAAGATATTATTTACTGTTTTGTGATCTAATTGTGCTATGTAAATCTATAATAAAATGCAGTGATAAATAAAAACGACGTTGACGAAGCTCCACAAATATTATTACTAAGCGGTCTTTCAGGCCTACTGCTTTGTTTTATTATTATGACATGACGCCACACTGTCCACATAATTAGTTAGCTGCATAGCTATTAAGCATTTTATTGGAATAATGTTGTAATGATAAAAGCAGGCTATATTTACTCATTTGTAGCCTATTTAAATTAAGAAACAATTTGTTGTATAGGCTACCTATAAAACTGAATGCATTCAAATTTTAATAATGTATAAGAATAGGCTATTTGATGAACATTTGGTGTTTCAGTGACGTGCTGGATTTCGCATTCGGCTCTCACGCAATCGCCCCCTACTGCCAATATAACAGGATTTGACCAAATGTTGTCATTGTCACTGTGAGAATGGAGTGGAATGTCACAATTTGCACACTTGGTAGTTCCACTCATCGATGGCAGGCTGATTGCGTTGATGATACAGTCTCAGATGTCTTTGTTGGACAGTCACATGTGTGTGTTTTACGAGTCTTGTGGAACTGGAGGTGCATGCGAGTGCAGGGGCGAAGGGGGGCCCGCTAGAGTTCCCGGGGCACCACACGACTCATCCTTCAAATCCCCGGACGTGATGGAGGAATCCTGTTCGGGATCCACTCCTCTGGCTCTCCTCTTGTCCTCCTCCTTTTTCCACTTCATGCGTCGGTTCTGGAACCAGATCTTGATGTGTCTCTCTGTGAGGCTGAGCGTGAGCGCGAGCTCCACGCGGCGTGGGCGAGAGATGTACTTGTTGAAGAGAAACTCTTTCTCGAGCTCGAGCAGCTGCGCTCTGGTGTAAGCAGTCCGCGTGCGCTTGTTCTCCTCGGCCTCTACCATGTAAGGGCCTAAAACAGAATCAGCCGACATGAGTGACATTTTTAGTAAAGTCATGTTTTCGACACATCTGCCTGTGAGGAGATTACAGACTAGTTTAAAGGTTATCATGATGTTTGATAAAAGTTAAAGGGTTAATTTTGTATTAGGCCTAGTCCTGTCTATTTTATAGGACAAATTCATGAACCATTAACCATTCCTTAAATTCCTAAAACCACATTTAGACAATTAGGCTACTTAAGGAATTAAAATGAGTCTCAAAAATTACATTTATTTAAAGCAAAATAAATCATAATCAAATTCTGCATTAGTCCATAAATGTCACGCTTTTGGAGACCTTGCAAGTGTCAAGTGTTCCTCGGGTTTTTTATTATCATATAACAGTATAACAAGTCATTATACTTTTCACTTTATTAAAAAAAAAAAAAAAAAAAACGTTTTATATTATATTAATTTTAATCATAATGAAAGTTTACAATAGGTTAAATGGGCTATAACAATATATTTTTCTTGAAATTATTTTATGTGTGAATAGTTAGGCTACATAAAAAGCTGAAATTCATTATGCATGCAGTAGGCCTATACATCAATGTTATTTAAGAAAGTATATATATATTATAGGCCTATATATGAGATAATTAGAAAAATTTGCCTTTAATAATTAACTTGGAGTAGCCTATTCTTTTAAGCGCTTGGTAGTTTGGAGATCGTGATCATGAATTTGACATTAGGGCCTGCTTTCATTTTAATAAAAGTTATTTGGTAAACCTGTAAAAAAATGGCCAAATTAGACCGAGTTACCTGTCCACTGTCCTTTCCAGGCGTGCGTGTGAGATTTAGTTGACTTCATCCACGGGAATGGGAGATGGTATCTGGTGCGATCCCCGCACAGGTCAAGAGTGTCTCCGTAACCCCCGAGCGTCTGTAGAGAAGATGTCTGTGGAGTCTGATGAAGGTGAAGATGAGGCCCTGCTAGATCATCCCGGGTCGACATGTTATAAGAGGTAATGTCGGTAAGATTTGGCTGGTCCGGTGCGCCCAATGACGGTGAGGCGTAGACTGACTGAGTCTGTCTACTCATATACAGACACGGTGGAGGGTTTTGGCAGTAATCTTCGTTGGGGTGTCTCTGGAAGGCGCAAGAGTCCTTGTACAGATGGTTAGGTGGATAATAGTGCTCTTCCCGATTCATGATTGCCACAGACCGGGGAAACCGTGCTGTACACGAGCACATGAGCCAGCGCCCTGCCCCTGATCAGGACCTCTGCTCTACCTGCAGTCTGAGCGTCTGGCGCCGCTCTAGGGCCTCATAGGTGTGCCACCGTGACCATGTGACCCTGCTGCACCATTGGTTTCACTGTTTACACAAAGCTGTCAACTGGCAGTAGATTCTGTTCGTGTTTCCTTTTGACTGCCCCGCGGTTTGACAATAATTGAACAGAACTGACCATGCTCAAATCAATGCCCTTGGCAAACACTCTCTTGTTTGCCTGCGACTATATGTGCTACACCTGCAGTTGTTAAATACAAAGACAGGTGAATCGGGGAATCCGTAGGCTCTACTCTCAGCGGACTTTTCATTGAATACCGAGCCGGTAAAAAGGCTAAAAGCTACTTAAAAAGGTGTACAGTAAAACAAAGAAAATGTATTTGTATATATGGTTGCGGGGCATGATACCACTTTATTATAGATTTAGGCTTCATATAGCACAAAAAAAACACCTCGTTTTAAAAAGTAGGCTATTTTAAATAGACTAATAACTTACGTTTAGCTCCGTAATAGGCCCCAAAATTATAAATATAAATATTTATAAAATGTCTCGTAAAAAAGTGCAATTGAGGCTTCTACACATTAAGAGGCCTTGAGTTTTTGTCACGTAAAATATGAACATTGGTGACAAGGACAATCATTACACACATAGCACATGACATCCCAACTGTCTTCAACCAAGCTTACCTGCCATTAAGCA
Source organism: Romanogobio albipinnatus (assembly GCA_023566225.1). Classification (NCBI taxonomy): domain Eukaryota; kingdom Metazoa; phylum Chordata; class Actinopteri; order Cypriniformes; family Gobionidae; genus Romanogobio; species Romanogobio albipinnatus. The sequence goes on along the minus strand of CM042260.1, from coordinate 26,064,513 downwards.
CACCCGTCCACGGTCCATTAAACTAAAGTCCTCGTGGTTAAATAAAAACGAGCTGTTCGGTGTAAACGAATTAACATGGAGAGTGAAACGGAACTCAATTAGTTAGAGATGTGTGCGTAACGTGCGCGCACCCGGCAGTCCGCTGTTTGGAGAGGTAAAAAGTCTGCTGAAAAAACATCGAAATCAACCAATCCTTTAAAGAATAGCCTACATTAAAATAGATTTAAGCGTTACCTTTCCTATTTTTCTTCAGTTTTAAGAGGTCTGGAATTAAATTTACCACAATATCTCTATTTTGGATTTGCCAACACACAGATTAGCCTATGTATAGATGTAGCCTATATATATAAATCTAAGGACATTTAAAACATTATTCGTTTTTTCTTTTTTTTCACAGAAGGGGAGCACGTTATACCAAAATGATGGCATGATGAAACGTTATTTTATATTTTAAAAAAATATTGAAACAACATTTGTGTATGCTCAAATGTTCAAGCAATATTGGAGACTGTATGCCATAGTGCAGTGTTTGCATGGACCTCTTCAAATGACAATAATGGCACTTTCTCTGCTATCTTAATGGGGCTCTCGTGCGATATCATAAAGTTCAGGTAAATCCATTCCTCGCGAATCAAGCCTTGTAACGACGCTAATGGTGTTTATATATGAGCTCGTTTGAAAAGGAAAGGAAACCGTTATCCGCGACTATTTTCACAATGTTGAAAGAGCACAAAAGGTTTTATGAAGCGTGAGTGAGACGACGCAATTTGGAAGTATATCCATGGAAGGTTATGAGTGGAATAATGGTGCAAAGTGATATTTAATGGAAATACACAACTTAAGGCACTGGTACATAAAATCGCTAGCAATTAAAATGCGTTTTGAAACTTTAGATAAAATGCAATAAACCAGTTAGGGGACACGCAAAAGCGTTCTAGAACCACTTGTATGTTTGAGTAGGAGTAATGTGTAGCTATAAACGATGGGAGTTCAGCATAGATAAATCATAATGGTACAATTGCGTTATGTAAAATGACACGTAATCAGATGTTGATAAACCCGGCCTACACCCACAAGATGCTTCGTCTCATAAAACAGTATTGGCTACGCGAGTAAGTTTTTGATTACATGATGCATGCTTTTTTCATGAGGAGTAAGGTTTTTTTCTTCTTCTTTTCAGACTTCTTAGATAAGAAATAGGACTAGACTAATCCATGGCAGAGAACAAACGGCGATAAAATATGCTTGCTTAGTGGCGACAGTAGGCTAAAGCTTGCAAACATGTCAAACCGCGGCAAAGTATAAATGATAATGACATTTAAACTAAAATTAAAGTCGCCTATTGAGTGAGAAAGTCAGGCAGGTGCAATAAATAATGCATTCTGGCAACACGGCCTGACAGGATAAATGACATCGCCTACGAACACTCGTGTTTATTGCACAAACGTTCATTTTAAACAGATATTCTCTACTAAAGACCATTAATGACAAACTAGAATTGCTGATATATTCCGGGCGACTGAAGCCACGTGTTTATTGCTGGTTAAGTGTATAAACAAAACAAAGAAACACATGAAGAGACATTAAGCACAATAAGGATTTTTTTTTCTGAAACTCTAAAAAAGACTTAGGCCTATGTCCTAAAAACTTTTGTACCTTTTTTCTGTTGCATCAATATTTGGTTAAATTCTTTTTTTTAAACTTTAAATTAAAAGCTACACACTCCATCAACAGAAGAACTGTTGTCAAACATATAACATGCTAGAAAAATAATATAATAAAAAAATGTATGTATGTATGTATGTGTATGTATATGTTGTAAGTAGCCTATAGCCTATCAATATGAACCCCAGTGGCAACTTTTTAAAGTATATAAAATATACATATATGTGTATGTATGTGTGTCCGTGTGTATGTGTATGTATATATATATATATATATATATATATATATATATATATATATATATATATATATATATATATCCAAGGACTTTTTCAATAATCAAAATCTGACTTTTTTCTTAAAATGCAATTTTAATATTATTGTTCCGCAAACATGAAGAGACGTAAATATCTTGTGTATTTAAGGAGAAATCAAATAAATAAAATAAAAACTCTCCAAAGAGTGTTACATCACTCTTTCTTTCTGTCAGTGTATTTTTTGACATCTGGAGAACTGTCCCGCGCGGGTGAGCGAGATCGGCTCCTATCTGACTTCCGGGAGAGGCTGGGGGACTGGCTTCGGGATGATGAACGGTTGCGTGTCGAAGAGCGGTGTTTTGAAGTGCGAGAATGAAAATCAGAGTGGTGTCTTCTGTGTGAATTGACTTTTTTGTGATTGCACTTTTCACAGTCTGTGTTACGATGTTTCCCACAAACTCTATGTTCATCCCTTCCTCTCTCAGAAGTACGGGGCAGAGCAGAGGAACGAAGAGTGTTCAGCAGAAAGCGCTTGTTTGTACTTCCCAGAGGACATTTCATCCTAGAATAAAGCGATTCAACCAGCTTTTAGATGCAAGATACACGAGAGAATTGCACATTTATTTATTTATGATAAAGAAAGCTTTCAAACATGGTTCTCCACACTTACCACCCAGCAGGACCCATTGTCTGGGCACGGACTTTTGCTCTATTAGCTTCTTTAAGGAGCTCATCCACTGCTTTCCTGTGGGAGGAAGGAATATTAACAGGATTTAGTGTGATCTTTTACACAGTCTGAGTGTGACCCAAGGACCCGAAGCATTACTGCAGCAGGAACAAGATTCAACATTTGTATATGGTTTAGTTGTATTAACAGTACTTCTTCCTAAACTATATCACAGATGATGTCTACATGCAGTAGCTATGATACCTGGCCATACATTATTACCCATACCTCTTCACTGACCGTTATGTTCACAAATCCGGGTTACACCTTTAACATACATCGTAAACTAACCCTATGAATTGGTTTTAAGCAAAAAAAGAAATATCTTTAGGATTGTCATACCTCTCTAGTTCACTGTCATCCATGATTTATTCAAACTTAAACCGCATTCAATGTTAAATTATAATTCGTTTCGGCTCTGCTTGCTAGCAACTGTTGTTGTTTACTATACTTGAGGACCCAAATTAGGACCCCGTTTGACTAGCCTAGTCCTAAGTTACAGGGGTACAAATAAATCCTAACGTCAGTTACGTAAATGAGCATTTACATTTCAAATTAAAAATATGTAACCTTTCTGTACTTTGAACTAATAAGTACAACATTAGAAGAAGAAAAAACGAAACCTGGCTGAGGTTATGCTCTATGATCGCATTTCAATCAGGCACTTAAATGGTCACACCTGCTATTCGATTGACAGCCTCAGAAGCTCGGAACCACATACTAACATATTACTCTTTCTATTTTCTACCATATCTTCCTATGGCTGGAATAGTAAGAGCAGTATGCTAGTATGCGGTTCCGAATTCAGCAGCGTGAGCGCACGCCTCAATCTGCCCAACGGAACGGGGCTGACAGTTGTGATGGGAGATATACGACTCATTTGCAAATCGGTTCTTTTGAACAGTTCGTTTGAATGAAAATGATTCAATGGTTCTTTACGTCATTACGTGGCCCACTGGCACATTACATGCTCTAAAACGTTATAGTTAAGGCACATATGGCTAATTATTACGTTTATTAAGTTATTTTTATATATTGGCCTATAAAGGGTGTTTATTGTCATGTGTCTCAGTGAGATTTGTTGCTACCATAATATGCCATGGAAGCCACTAATTGTAACATTTGCATTTACAGTGATACAACTCAAATTAATTTAAATCTCTTGGACACACGTCATTTATTAACATTTTAAAATAAGTTATATTTATTAAAACTAACTTGGTTTGCGTTTTTGTATGGTCGTACAATCAAGTTAGAAACATTTCCAGAGCATTTTGTTTGTAACATTTTTTATATTTGGCAGTAAAGTAACTTATATAATTGAAATCCTCAGTTGCTTTCCTCCAAAATGCTTTTACAATCAGAGAAGCGGTTCTCGGATCAATGAGTCGGGCAGTCGTTGACTCGGGAGCCACTCGGATAGATTCAGTCCAGTGCGTGTTTTTTAGACCCTATGGGTCAGACCAGTTTTATGAACCGGTTCAACGGATTTGTTCGAAAGAGCCGACTCAAAAGAATCATTTGTTCACGAATCGGACATCGCTACAAGACAGATACGGGGGTGTTTTGACGTGCGGATGCGGCTCGGGCAAGCTGCGGTGGATGTGATTGAGCTCCATGATTCTCCCCTCTCGGGGCCAGAGTTCACACCATCCAAGGGGAACGCGAATAGGTAATGTTATTCAAATACTCATATTATCACTCGCGTATCCTTTATTACTACACGTATTTTGTTAGATGCCATTGTCGTCCATTGTACAGGCGATGGCACAGACAGAGAGAGAGAGAGAGAGAGAGAGAGAGAGAGAGAGAGAGAGAGAGAGAGAGAGAGAGAGAGAGAGAGAGAGAGAGTAAACGAAAAATTTACAGTGAGCCGCTCTGTACCAGAAATAATGAGATATCGACATTTGTATGTGTTATAGATCCGGATTGGATACGCCTTATTAACGAGACAATTCATGCAGGTGGCATCCACAGACGTTTTAATTCAGCAGAGAAAGCTCCGTTATTTCTCCTCCCCCTCCCTCCATTTATTTATTTTTGTTGCCTACCTGTTTGTTTATGTACAACCTTTCTGAAAATTAAGGTCAATGTATTGATTTGGAACGCCAGCGTGTGATGCTTCTCAAAAATGGTGGTTTGTGGATAGATCTGGACTGCAGAATGGAAACATGTCATTGCTTTTGAAAGCCGTTTGCTCAATAAATAAAGACTTTAGAGATGTGCACATCACACATGGGAAATGTCAGATATCGCTCGCTTCCTTGGTAGATGTTCAAAGATCAGGCATTAATTCTATTGTTTTATGTCAGTTCAGCTGAACAAACATTTCATTCTTCATCAGGCAGACAGCCAGATAAGCATGAATGTGCCATTTTGCAAGTGAGAACACAGACAAATGTGACAAGCAGCTAAAGATACAAGGATACAACAAGTGAGTGGCCTTGAACAGCCCTTGCGGTCAATATCTAAACACTCCCTTGTGATTAAAAGTCATCAGAGAATCAACATAGAAAAGCAACCCTAATGGCAGCTGCCCAAAGGCCATTCAGCCTTATGTAATGAAGTCCCACATCGTGCTATCAAGGGATGAGGTTTAAGTACAAGCTGCTTCATTTAGATCAGACTTTCCATGTTAAAACATTACAGTGCGCTGGACGAGCGAGCATGGGTATGTGTGTCTGATGAGATGTTGACAGGGCTTTGTAGTGGGAACAGAGGAGCCTTGTGTCCTCATGATTTATTCATGTCCAGCTGCAAGATAAAAACAGAGGCAGGTAGTCACAGAGATGCTGTTGACAGACCAAGCGTGGGGCTGGTCATGGATGCACAGCTGTCGGATGCTGTGGATACAGGCGAAGGTTGTAGTTATTGTTGGCCCAATAGATTGCCCCCTGCTGTTGGAGGGCCTGAAATTATAAAAGGTGTAGTTCAGGGGTTTGCAATCTCTTTAGATGCCACGGACCCCTAATTCCCCCGTTCACGTACAGTACCTGTCAAAAGTTTGGAAACATTACAATGTTTTCATGATTTTGAAAGATGTCTCTTATGATCACTAAGGGTGCATTTATTTAATCAAAAATACAGTAAACGGAACAAAATATTATTGCAAATTAAAAGAACTGTTTTTTATTTGAATATATTTTAAAATGTAATTTATTTCTGAGGTAAAAGCTGAATTTTCTGCATCATTACTCTAGTCTTCATTATCCCTCAGAAATCATTCTGATTTGCTGCTCAAGAAACATTTCTTCTTCTTAATATTATTATTATTATTATCAATGTTGAAAACAGTTTTTGCTGCTGTGTGACACTGAAGACTGGAGTAATGATGCTGAAATTCAGCTGCCATCACAGGAATAAATTATAAAAAATATGAATATGACTGTTTTTACTGCATATTTGATTAAATAAATGCAGCCGTGGTGAGCATAAGAGACGTATTTCTAAAATATAAAAAATTGTAATGTATCCAAATATTAGTTTTTTGTTTAAAAACAAAAACAAATGTACAGTGCAAAAAATATATAAATGTGTGCAATATATGAAAAATATTTAGTTTTATAATTTTTTTTCTACTCACTATAGTACTGTACTGTTATATCTATTGTTTATTTAATGAAATTGTTATTTATTTATTCAATTTTTATACTGTTTTTTTTTTTTTACTTTTCCATGGAGCCCAGGTTTTTCATATTTACTCACCCTCTCATGTTTTTTTTGTTTTTCCACACCTGTATGACTTTATTTCTTCGAGCTAAGGTGGATATCAAGATTTTCTGCGAATAATGACTGCGAAACTCATATTGATAATATGAAAAACAGGTTTGGAATGACATGATGACATGATTTCCTTTAAATTTGAAATGTATCCAAATTAGAAACATGATTTTAATTATAATCTAGTAGATTTTGATTCATATTTGTATTTAATAACTTGAAGGAGTTTGCATCCACCCCTCCACCCTGGTATGAACAATGTTATCTTATACAGTGTCTTTTTTGTCTTCTTCTCTTGCCCATCCTCTTCTCTCTTTCACACCAAAACCTCTTGACTCTGTGCTCCCTGCTGCAATCCTAGATAATTCTCTCTCTGCGGGATTGAAAGATTGCTCCGGGCGAGAGAGCAAGAGATTACACTGTCAGATTAATGTGCAGGAGTAAACCCACACTGCTCTGCAACATAATCTCATCCTCCCAACACATGGCACACACACAACACTTTCTCTCATTCACAACAGTTACCTCACTTCTTTTCTGCGTCCCTTCAGAGTGATGTCACACCGTCTACCAGGGGGTGGCCGTCCCCTGCCGGAGTCACACAGCCTCTGACGCCCATGGGACGGACGCCCCCATAACCTGAGTGTGTGTGTGTATAGCCGAAGCCGAGCGCAATGGGCAGTCTGGGAGAGGGAGTGGACCCGGGCATGGTGAGCGAAGCTCTTCTGGAGGCCCTTTGCTCTGAATGTGGACAGATTCACCGCGCCTGGGAGAACCACCTTTATAACTATCGTTTGGAAGTGGATGATGATTTGGTGTGCCACATCTGCCTTCAGCCGCTAGTTCAGCCCCTGGATACACCATGTGGCCACACCTTCTGTGCCCGCTGCCTGCGCAGCTTCCTGCAGGAACGGGACTTTTGTCCGCTGGACCGTGCGCATCTGCAACTCCAGGTCTGCCGGCGCTCCAGCATTCTGGTGCACAAGCTGCTGGATAAGTTGTCGGTCACCTGTCCGCTCACACTCTCCTGTTCTCTCAGCATGCCACGCTGTGACCTGGAGGCACATCTCAAACACAGGTAAGATACTTACACTTGCTTACGCACAAATACTTAAATGCAAAACCTGCATTTCATCAGTACTGGGGCACAAAAAAGTGTCCATATTCACTGTTTTGGATATAAATCATTTTTATCTGCAGTAACTTTTTGCCAAAAGTATTGGGACAGCTCTCCAAATCATTGAATTCAAGTGTTCCAATCACTTCCATGGCCACAGGAATCATTCTACAAACATTTGTGAAAGAATGGGTCGCTCTCAGGAGCTCAGTGAATTCAAGCGTGGTACCACCTATGCAATAAGTCCATTTGTGAAATTTCCTTACTACTAAATATTTTACGGTCAGCTGATAGTGGTATTATAACAAAGTGGAAGCAATCGGGAACAACAGCAACTCAGCCACGAAGTGGTAGGCCACGTAAAAGCTGAGGCACACAGTGCGCAGAAGTCGTTAACTTTCACGAGTCAATAGCTACAGACCTCCAAACTTCGTGTGGCCTTCAGATTAGCTCAAGAACAGTGCGTAGAGAGCTTCATGGAATGGGTTTCCGTGGCAGAGCAGCTGCGAAGTTGCAATGACCTAAGCATCCAAGTCGCTTGTACTTAAAAAAGGCAGCAACTTTTTTTTTTACAGTGCAGATATAAGCCACAAAACTTAAATGTTGATGCCCTTAAAGGGGGGGTGAACCATGGACAAAGTTTCAAAAATTAAGTTGGACGTTTGATGGAGTACTTCTGTGCCAAAAATACTCCTTCCAGTTTCTCACAAGTTTCGGAAAGTCTTTTTTCGAGTATGGGTCTGTGTGACGTCAAACGGGGCGGAATGTCCTTATACGGGTCCTAAGGGCACACCTTAAGGGCGCGCGCGCACCCGTAGACCAGAGCGAGAGAGCGAAAGCAGTACGCCCATCAAAGCGATTTGCTCGGCTGTGCTGCAGTCACAGGACTTCACAACATCAACAATGTCACCAAAGATGTGTGTTTTTGGTTGTCAGGGCAAGACAACCCTGTACAGCTTTCCAAAGAACCCAGCGTTAATGGGACAGTGGATGGAGTTTGTTTTTCCGGAGCAGCAACAGAGTTGTGCAAGTGTTTTGTTTGTTTCCTGCATTTCGGTGACGATTGTTTTATAAACAAGGCCCAGTTCGACGCCGGATTTGTAGCACGTCTAATGCTGAAAGATGGAGCAATCCCAGCGATTAAGGTTCACGGTTGTGCGTTGGAAGCAGGCGGTGAGTAAAACTGCTTCAAATGTCTTGTTGTTGGCTATCGACTCGTTCATTCAAATGCGCTACTATTCCATTGTTTTTCTATGTAAACATGCACTAGTCTGACGTGCAAAACCGTTACGCTTGCTACTGCTAACATTAAATCACATATAATAGTCCATAAACCAAATTATATCCTCATAAAGGGATATGAGGATATAATTTATAAGTTGCTGCTTCTCCTGTTCAATTTCAGCCTCTAGAACTGATTCTGGATCATATGTATGGCTAATTCTGATTGATCTCCATGGTTTATTTAGGATAATGTTTTTTTCCTCACGTTTAAGGATGTCACAGCTTTCAGACACTCTCACCGCAATAGCTGCGCGCGCTCGTGACTCTTTAGCCCCGCCCACACGATACACCTCCGGCTGCTCTGTTTTTTTCGGAAAGACTCTGTACAGCGTATCTTTCTTTTATTAATATAATAAAACTAAAGACTTTTCGGAGATATGAAGGATGCAATACAACTCTATAGGTACTCAAGATTTACATGAGATTGACTGAAACTGAGTGTTTCACCCCCCCCTTTAAGTCACATTAAGGCTCACGTTCTTTGAGTCTTCTTCAGAAGCATTCATTGTACTAGCCTGCAAACACAAATTTGTTTTCAGGCAGACTGGTAAAAAAACATGCACCCTGACTTCAGGAAATTGCAGAGAATAAGATAAGAGTGAAGATCTGATTTTGACAGTCTGTCTGTTTGATGCATAAGGGATGGTCATACCAGCCTGCAAAGTTTCTTCAGAAATGGCACCTTTAAAATAACAAAACGAATTCAACATATAACAAATGAAAAATGTGAAAATATACAATCGCATCATTTTTCCAGCAACCCTGGTAAGCTTTAAAGTTTGTGTTGTTTTAATTCAGCTAAAAGGTCATGCTATTAATGAATCAATCTTGGTCACACATTTTCATGCAAGATGAATTTGCAGGTTCTAGTTCACCAAACTTGAATTTTGGAATGCAGCAAAATTCCCACGAGCTTGCATTTCTGGTCTCCTGCATTCACATGTGTATATATGGAAGTCAGAGGAATGAAAAGGGTACTGCATCTTAAGATTTCACCAGCTCAAATTCAGATAAATAAAAATTATTAATAGTATAGTGGTAGTACTTGGGGGTTTTTTTGTTTGCGATTGTATGTTAGAATGTAAGTTCCCAATATAGGGATGTACTACTCACATATGAGTGAAAATTTTTCCTATATTATTTACCTATACACCATTACCTATACACCATTGTGGTGTTACAAGTTATAAACCTGAAAATGCAGAACGCATTTTAATAAACAGTTCAACTTGAGCACAAGCACATGTCTGCCGGGGCTTTTGAGTCAGAACTAATATCGTACTCGGGTGTCTGTTAGAGTTAGACGACGATGCTTAACAGACAAAGGCTCCAGTGACTTTCTTGTGAGTGGAGCCTACTGGGGCTGATCTGACTTCCTATCTGGGGATTATTTGCCCCTTCGTCATGTGATGGGAGATTAGTCAGTCCTGTGTAGTGCACTGGACAGCAGCAGTTTCATATTCTCTTCAGCCATGCTGGGAAATTTCAACTCTAGAAACCTTTTCAACCACTTCTTCTGTGAGACTGCCAAGGGCAACCCAGAGCTATGGTGAGTTAGAGAGTCCAGCATGGTATTGTGTACCAAGAGTTGGCAGGTCTGTGTGAGTTTGAGAGAGTGGTATAAATTTGGGAATTAGTTCTGGGGCAAGAGATAGGATTGGTGTCTTTGGATGAACTAAAGCCAAACGTCAGTTGAATAGTTCAAAGTTGAGTTGGGGAAAAAAGCGTAAAGTCTTTGCTATAATTTGTTTTTGTAAAAACAAGTAGAAAGGTGGGACTTCTCAAAGTTTTGTTAGATCACCTATACTTCAATTAATTATTGCAAGAATGCTTTATTTATAGCTCAATGGAAAAGCACCCAAGCAAGGAGATTAACCTTAACAAGGCACTAACACCTTCCTAAGAGATGAGAGTTATTGCCGGCATTAGCTGTCTTCTCTTAGCTTTGTTGACAATCCACCGCTTTCTTGTTATGCTACGAGACCTCAGCATGTAATACTATCCTACAGGTGTTTGTCCTCATTGATGCGTAGAGTAATTAATTAGAGCTGTTAATTGTATGACAGTTATGTTTGTGAAATCCTCCCAGCTCAAAGGCAAAGATCCCATATTGTTAACTATAATTTTAAGTTAAGTAGGCCTGCTAAAACTAAACCTGAAATAAAATAAAGCTACATAGACATTTTTAAAACATAACAAATTACTAAAACTTAAATTAAAATATCAAAATATTAATAAATACTATAATAGTATATAAATAATACTAATAAAACTGTGCTAGAATACAAGATCAGGGCCTTTACTGAAGGTTCCAAGAATATTATCCGCCCTGAGGATGTAGAGCAAGGTTTCTTGTGTAATTTGCTTCCTTTTTCTTGTCCTTGTCTTCCACTTCATGTCAACCAGACCTCTGTGTACCTAGACTCCTGAATATTTCAGGTTAAAGGTTATTGTGTTTATATGTTTGCGTCTATGTGTGTGGGTCTAGGTGTCCCGGGACACAGAGTCAGCGAACAAAGCTGGAGCGGACGCGGATGGAGGGAAGCGAAGACAGGGTCACAGCGACCAATCCCCCAAAATCCCCCCAGACTGAAATAAAGGAGAGTACACCATCACCACCTGCTGGATCCAACGCATGCAACAACGCTCCTACATGGACAGAAGAGCCTGGTGTAGACAACCCCGCCTTTGAAGAAAGCACGGAAGAAGACAGTTAGTACCCTATGTATAACTTTCAGAATTTTCAGGTCCCTCACTTGACTAATCACACAGTTGATTTGAATAGAGATTACAAAAACTCTACGGCCACGCTCAAACAGCAGCAGAATACGGTTGTCAGTCCTATATTTGAGTTCTTAAAGGGTTAGTTCACTCAAAAATGGAAATTCTGTCATTAATTACTCACCCTCATGTTGTTCCAAACCCATAAGACCATTTGTTCATCTTCAGAACACAAATTACAAAAAAGTTTATGAAATCTGAGAGCTTTCTGACCCCACCATAGACAACAATGCCATTACCACTTTCAAGGCTCAGAAAGTAAATAGTCCATGTGACTCCAGTGGTTCAACCATAATTTTATGAAGCGACGAGAATACTTTTTGTGTGCAACCCCCCCCCCCCCCCCCCCCCCCCCAAAAAAAAACGACTTTATTCAACAATTTATTTTCTTCGATGTCAGTCTCTGACGCCTTCCACATTGTATACAAAGTGCAGCGCTTCCGGGTTCTACATCAGAACGCCGGCTCAGTATTGGCAGGTTCCTGCGTCAGCACCGTACACATGCGTTGTGGTGCTCACGTGACATGTGTCAGATACAGACACAGAAGAGAAGAAATGGTTGAATAAAATCTGTATTTTTGTTGGGGTTTTTGCATAAAGTTATTGTAGAACCACTGTAGTGAGATGGACTTTGTAGCGACGTCTTTAGTACCTTTTATGGGTCTTGAGAGTGCACAGTGCACTGTGCCAATGGAGGGCTTTCTGAGCCATCGGATTTCAACTAAAATATCTTCATTTGTGTTCCGAAGATGAACGGAGGTCTTACGGGTGTCGAACAATATGAGGGTGAGTAATAAATGACAGAATTTTCATTTTTGGCTGAACTAACCCTTTAAGGTTGAACCACTGTAGTCACATGGACTATTTAAAACAATGTCTTCACTACCTTTCTTGGCCTTGAAAATGGTAATGGCGTTGCAGTCTATGGGGTCAAAAAGCTCTCGGATTTCATCAAAAATATCTTAATTTGTATGGTTGTAATAATATAATGTGTCACAATATATCGCAATACAAAAATGCAACAATATGTACCGTATATAGTGACAATATGTATTGTGAATAGTTTACCCAAAATAAAAAGGTTTAGTGTCAGTACTACATTAAACTACTATTATAATGTTGAATCATGCAATGGGGGAATATTTGTGAGCCTTTCTGATATTGCTAAATGTCTTGTGTTACCAGTAAAAAAGTGGCCTATATTATTTTAAATATATCTAGTCAGTGACAGTTCCTAAAATAATTCTGCATTGCAGCTTCAGAATCATGAATATTTTTATTCTGGTGTCACCATTGTCCTGTACATTTGGTTACCAGCACCAAATCCAAGGCTATTAATTTTCACCCCCAATATAATACCAAATTTGGCATTTCAATCAACAGTACATTTTTTGTTAACCTTTTACCTAAGTTTTGGAATATCGCAATAATATCGTATTGTGAGTTCAGTATCATGATATGTATCGAATCGTGGCATGAGGGTATCGTTACTCCCCTATTAATTTGTGTTCCGAATATGAACAAAGGTCTTACAGGCTTGGAACGACATGAGGGTGAGTAATGACAGAGTTCAATTTTTTGGGTGATCTAACCCTTTAATACGGTTACGTTCACACACAGTTCAGTTATTTACAAGAGTGACAACCGCATTCTATAACCGAACTCACGCCCGTACATTTTCAGAACTCACAACAACCACATTCTCAGAAAACACATGCCGTGTGAACTAGTTGCTTGTTATGTCATAGAATGCGAGCGAGCCAATCTTCACTGCAAAAACGCATTCATTGTCTACCGTGTGTTGCGGGTTTTTGTGTGTGGTTTGGGTAACTTACAGTAACGGAGATATGAGGCTTTTAAATCCAGTCACCGGTCTCCACCAGAGCTGCTTCCGTCAGTTTTATGTGCTATGCGTGCAATTCTTTTCAAAAAGTGTTTGTAAAATTAAGCTGTCTTTCGTTCTCTCAAAGGTGTCCATGGTCTGGAATGCGCTCCTCCACGTGTGAAGCGTCCTCTCAGCAACCCGTGCATCCATCTTCTCCGTACTGGTAGTTCTGCCTCTTCCGGATGGGACTTTGTTGAAACTTTGCCTCTTTCTGCTGAAGAAGGTATGACTATATCATCCAATCCTAGATCCAAGTTACTTTGTTTCTATGAGATTATTTTGAAATCTTTGCTTGGGTCCCATAAGTCTTGTTCTTCAGGTTGTGTAAAACTTCCGTCACTACCTGAGGGAGAAATCACAACTATTGAGGTTCATCGTGCAAACCCCTACACAGAGCTGGGGATAAGTATTGTTGGTGGAAACGAGACCCCCCTGATAAATGTGGTAATACAGGAGGTGTACCGTGACGGTGTTATAGCCCGAGACGGAAGGCTGCTGGCCGGGGACCAAATACTTCAGGTATTGCTGCTATGTTCTGTAATAACTGTCTGATTAAAAAAGGCATTTTCACTGCTATTTACAGATCAGTCCTGATACTTTAATCAATCTCTAAAGAGCTCTAATGAATAGTGGCAGCAGAATGGCTACGAAGAGATTCAGTCTTTGCCACAGATACAGAACAGCATTCTTCAAACTGATATTCGCCTAAATATGTGACTTGCTCCATCATTTTGAGTCGTTTTGACCCAGAAATACAGTTTGAGTTTTATGCATTGACTGAAAAATTTTACTTTCTTCTTATTAATTATATAATTGTTATGTTTTAGTTAGACTGTCAAGATATATGATTTAAATGGTGGCTGTCTCTAAAGAGTCTAAATAAAAATGGTCTCTAAAGAGTCTAAATAAATTTCAGACATTTTATTCAAACATAAACTATTGTTTTTGTTTTTAAGAAATTAATACTTGTATTAAGCAAGGAAAAATATCAGTTTCCACAAAAATATGAAGCAGCACAACCATTTAATTGTTATAATATTTCAGAATAGTACCATTTTACTGTATTTTTTAATCAAAGAAATGCAGTCTTTGTGAGAATGAGATTTCTTTCAAAAAAATCTTATCAACCTCAAACCTTTAAACAGAAGTGTACATTAATTAAAACATCAATAAGTAATAATGTAAAAAAAAAATTAAAAAAAATGAATGAATGATGCCCTGAGGTTAATAAATTGTCTGGTGGCATGTTATTCACAATTTGTTTGATTGACAACACAACATGTATTGTTTGAATTCCGCATTTATTTATATTATCAACCCAATTTAAAAGATGAAAATGTATTTAATCAAAACCCACAAAAAACTCTCATTGCAGCTACCGACTCAGAATGATAGAGCTCCTCACATTTGTCAAACCCATTCAATCTTTCTCTACACTTCCTATTCGAGTGCAGGTGAACAACGTAGACATCAGTAACGTGCCCCATAACTTTGCTCGCTCCACACTGGCACGTCCCAGCGCCACTCTGCAGTTGACGGTCCTGAGAGAACGCCGCTGTTCTGCCAGGCCACCTGTGGCAACTGCTACGCCCAAGGGCAGCCCTGCCAGCGTACGCATCACCTTGCACAAGCGGGAATCATCAGAGCAGCTGGGGATCAAGCTGGTGCGGCGTACAGATGAAGCGGGTGTGTTTATCCTGGACTTGCTGGAGGGAGGCTTAGCCGCTAAAGACGGACGACTTTGCAGCAACGACAGAGTTCTGGCCGTCAACGAGCATGACCTGAGACACGGCACGCCTGAGCAGGCGGCTCAGATTATACAGGTAGAGAGAAAGCATGTGTGTGGGGCAGTTCAGGTCAAGATAAGGATGCTAGTAGACCTTTGCTTTGATAATGATATTAAACAACATTAACACTTTACAATAAGGTTTCATTAGTTAACTACATTAGTTCACATGAATTAATTATGAACTGCACTTATGGGAATTTATTAATCTTTGTCACTGTTAATTTCAACATTTACTAATGAATTATTAAAATCAAAAGTTGTATTTGTTATCATTAGTTAATGCACTGCGAAGTAACATGAACAAACAATGAACAGCTGAATGTTTATTAACTAACGTTTACAAAGATTAACTAATGCAGTAACAAATGAATTGCTCGTGGTAAGTTCATGTTAGTTATACATTAACTCGCATTAACAAATGAGTCCTTATTGTAAAGTGTTACAATATTCTATATTTTTGTCTAAATAAATTACAAATAAAACACTAAAAACTAAAATGAATTTAGGTATCACAGCATTATACAGTATATAAAAAAAATCGCTAAATATTAAGTGAGCAACAGATGTTATTTTTAGTATTTATATACTATTATAATATTAGTTTTTGAATATATATATATATTTAAATTTTATATTAAGATTTAATTTTAGATTATTTTATTATTTTTATTTATTTAACCAATGCGTTTTTATATATTTAACTGCATTTAGATTACAGCGTTATTAAAACTAAAACTGTTAAAATAAATTTCAAATAAAATATAAATATTAGATAAAAAACTTAAACTTAAAAAACTTAAATGAAAATGAGAACTGTTGCTTTGGCATCTAACTAAGTACTACAATGACTACAATTTAAACTGTATGTATAAAAATATATATATAAAAATATAATATATATACAATTAATTTATTATAATTTAATTTAATATAATTTATTTTTATTTCAGTTCAAAAGTTTATTTTATTTCATATTTTTAGTAAATAAATATATATATATATATATAAATAAATTTATATATATATATACATTTATTTATTATAATTTAATGTAATTTATTTATATTTCAGTTTTAATTTGAGTCCTTGTAGTACTTAGCTTGCCAAAGCAACATTCCTCATTTTCATTTAAGTTTTTTAAGTTTTAAGTTTTCTATCTAATATTTATTTATTTTATTTGAAATTTATTTTTAACAGTTTTCGTTTTAACAACACTGTAATCTAAATGCAAACATTACCATGCACAATTAAATATCCAATATCGGGCCAATAAGATCAATAAGTAAAGACCTAGCAACGACATAGCATCATCCTTGCAACCACCCCAGCATGGCAGTGACTTTTGCACAGGCTCACCTTTTTTTCAGAAAATATAAATCTAGTTTTCTCTAATAAATGTTCTCATAATAAAACAGCTATTGTCATCTGTGCAAATCTCAGTGCCTGTTTGGGACATTAGGACACTGACGCTGCTGCCCTTCTCAGAGGGTAATGTGATTGATAGTATCTTTATGTCTATGTGAGCTGCTTTCTCCCATCTGGCTGCCCCGATCACACAGAGAAAGGGCAGCTAAAGCATTATTAAGAATAGCACTGGCAGACAGCAGACTGTCTTTTCAATACAGGGGTGCCGCTATGGTTTCTATCGTGTGTCCAGGGGGTGGTGGTTGAAATCATCATCCCCATTGTTCCCCAACTCTGGTCAAGGCCCTTGGAATCAGCCTGACCCCTCCCCCCATTACGGCACCCCTGGAATAAGTATTAGGTATTTATACAGACCACCTACTGTCATCTTCTAGGCTAGTGGAGAAAGAGTCAATCTGCTGATTAGCCGGTCCAGCAAGCAGACTATGGCCGTGCACACAGGCTCCACCTTGACCAGGGACATTTGGAGCCATGAACACATCCCGCCGCTTCCCTGCACTGCGACCCCAAGCCCCGTCCCAAGTCTGCAGCTTGCCAGGTCTTCCACCCAGAGAGTGAGTACAAATGCCTGCAGCCAAGAGCGAGAGCAAGTCTGTGTGTGTTGCAGAATCTATTTTAGCTCTGTGAAGACGTAATTATGGAGCCCTATTTCCGAAGCATCTGGGTAGCCTCCAGTTTTTCATGAGTTCAGACACCAACCTTAATTACTCATGGTTGGATCTATTATGAGATCAATTATGAAGTTGGAGTAGAGCTGATCCCGTTGGGATGATGAACAGCCCTCAACAGAGATCCGATCAGAGTGTCAATTAAGAAATGGGCTTCCCATTTTTCTTATCTTTTGCTGCTTGTGTAAATATGAGCGTGTGTTGTAGGACCTCTCCCAGTGTGTGACATGTAAGGAGAAACACATCACTGTGAAGAAGGAACCTCACGAGTCTCTGGGAATGACTGTGGCAGGGGGACGGGGCAGTAAGAGCGGAGAGCTGCCGATCTTTGTGACGAGCGTCCAGCCCCATGGCTGCCTGTCACGTGATGGACGAATCAAACGTGGTGAGTTACATAAACCTAATTTTCTCTCTTAAATGAGCATCTAGATAATCCTGACCCAAGTTTGAGCATGCAGCTGCCGTCAACATGACATGCCTATTTACTTTTTTTTATACATTTTCCTTATTGTGTGATTCAACATCATAGTTTAAAAACCTGTAATATTGAATACATATAAAAACACAACCCAACACGTTCGTACCGGTGAAAGGTTATCCCACTTGGCAGTTTCACACACCAGAAGCTGCGCAATGTTGTGGCCTCATTGATTCTTAGTGTGAATGATGACACACAGACAACATGTTCCAAGATGGCGGGCGCGCCCACGTGTTTGGAGCGGTCAAATTTGGAATCTATGTTTACATGTCTATTGGTGGTGGTATGCAACCATAAGTGAGCTTAAAGCTTTGTTCGAGCTTCCGCGTTTAGCATATTTGATGCGCACCTTTGTAAATAACCACTCGAAAGTAATTTATTTACTGTTTATTTTTATCTGCCGTCAGACTATCTGAGACATTGTTGCCATAACGTGTTGCTATGGGTTCTGTCTTGCTTCGGACTTGACTGACAGACATTCTACAGCATTCTGACACTGTGAGCTTCATGCTTTCTAACCTTATCTCTACTTTTTTTCTTTTTGTTGCAATTATTCTGCTTACTGTACATATAAAATACAAGAAGTTTATATAAGTAGTCCCATATTCATAATTGTGACCACACAGTCTGCTTACAATGTATGTATATATAGGTTATATATATACATTTAGACATTCTACCAGTACCAACTATAAGCGTTGTTATATGTTGTTTTGGAATTACTCCGTAGTGATAGATGCCCCATTTAAAAATCTGGGCCCCTGCCTCTGATAAACTCTGCAGCTGCACATCCCTGTATACACGGGATTGATTTTAATAACTTTAATGTACTTGAAATGTGCACCAAACACAAGGAAAATACAAGTTTCCGATCTGGGGCACAAAATACTTGACTGGGACATCCCTAAAATAAATACATTTAAAACCATTATTTTTTTTAAAGTGTGTTTAGTGACTTCTTAGAGGCAGAATAAATGCAATACAATAATTGGCCTTAATTATATATCAAACAACAATACTAAAACAAATCAAATGTTGAATTCAATCATATGAAATATGTGTAACATTCTTGTTCGTTTGCGCTTAATTCAAGCTACTTCACGTTGTCTTAATAAAAACCAGTCAGTAACTAAACTAAACTAACTAAACTAAACCCATTGACTGGGTTAAAACAACCCAATTGCTGGGTTAGTCCATTTGTAACCCAACTTGGGTTGTTTTTAACCCAGCATTTTTTAGAGTGTCATTTGGGAGACCAACTACCGGTATACTAGTTGAGCTCTATGTGTTTGAATTAGAATCATTCATTCAGTATCAGAATACACTAGTTGTGCTGTATGTGTTTGAATGTGTCACTAAAAAGAATTGACTCATTTGTTCTGGAATCACACTACACTTGCTGTGCAGGATTTGTTTGATTCTCTAATAGAAGTGACTCATTAGAGTCATTCATTCTGGAATCACACTACACTTGCTGTGCTGTTTGTGTTTGATTCTCTAATAGAAGTGACTCATTAGAGTCATTCATTCTGGAATCACACTACACTTGCTGTGCTGTTTGTGTTTGATTCTCTAATAGAAGTGACTCATTAGAGTCATACATTCTGGAATCACACTACACTTGCTGTGCTGTTTGTGTTTGATTCTCTAATAGAAGTGACTCATTAGAGTCATTCATTCTGGAATCACACTACACTTGCTGTGCTGTATGAGTTTGATTCTCTAATTGAAGTGACTCAGAGTCATTTATTCTGGAATCACACTACACTTGCTGTGCTGTATGAGTTTGATTCTCTAATAGAAGTGATTCATTAGAGTCATTCATTCTGGAATCACACTACACTTGCTGTGCTGTATGAGTTTGATTCTCTAATAGAAGTGATTCATTAGAGTCATTCATTCTGGAATCACACTACAGTTGCTGTGCTGTATGAGTTTGATTCTCTAATAGAAGTGATTCATTAGAGTCATTCATTCTGGAATCACACTACACTGGCTGTGCAGGATTTCTTTGATTCTCTAATAGAAGTGACTCATTAGAGTCATACATTCTGGAATCACACTACACTTGCTGTGCTGTTTGTGTTTGATTCTCTAATAGAAGTGACTCATTAGAGTCATTCATTCTGGAATCACACTACACTTGCTGTGCTGTTTGTGTTTGATTCTCTAATAGAAGTGACTCATTAGAGTCATTCATTCTGGAATCACACTACACTTGCTGTGCTGTTTGTGTTTGATTCTCTAATAGAAGTGACTCATTAGAGTCATACATTCTGGAATCACACTACACTTGCTGTGCTGTTTGTGTTTGATTCTCTAATAGAAGTGACTCATTAGAGTCATTCATTCTGGAATCACACTACACTTGCTGTGCTGTTTGTGTTTGATTCTCTAATAGAAGTGATTCATTAGAGTCATTCATTCTGGAATCACACTACACTTGCTGTGCTGTTTGTATTTGATTCTCGAAAAGAAGTGACTCATTAGAGTCATTCATTCTGGAATCACACTACACTTGCTGTGCTGTATGAGTTTGATTCTCTAATAGAAGTGACTCAGAGTCATTTATTCTGGAATCACACTACACTTGCTGTGCTGTATGAGTTTGATTCTCTAATAGAAGTGATTCATTAGAGTCATTCATTCTGGAATCACACTACACTTGCTGTGCTGTATGAGTTTGATTCTCTAATAGAAGTGATTCATTAGAGTCATTCATTCTGGAATCACACTACAGTTGCTGTGCTGTATGAGTTTGATTCTCTAATAGAAGTGATTCATTAGAGTCATTCATTCTGGAATCACACTACACTGGCTGTGCAGGATTTCTTTGATTCTCTAATAGAAGTGACTCATTAGAGTCATTCATTCTGGAATCACACTACACTTGCTGTGCTGTTTGTGTTTGATTCTCTAATAGAAGTGACTCATTAGAGTCATTCATTCTGGAATCACACTACACTTGCTGTGCTGTTTGTGTTTGATTCTCTAATAGAAGTGACTCATTAGAGTCATTCATTCTGGAATCACACTACACTTGCTGTGCTGTTTGTGTTTGATTCTCTAATAGAAGTGACTCATTAGAGTCATACATTCTGGAATCACACTACACTTGCTGTGCTGTTTGTGTTTGATTCTCTAATAGAAGTGACTCATTAGAGTCATTCATTCTGGAATCACACTACACTTGCTGTGCTGTTTGTGTTTGATTCTCTAATAGAAGTGACTCATTAGAGTCATTCATTCTGGAATCACACTACACTTGCTGTGCTGTTTGTGTTTGATTCTCTAATAGAAGTGACTCATTAGAGTCATTCATTCTGGAATCACACTACACTTGCTGTGCTGTTTGTGTTTGATTCTCTAATAGAAGTGACTCATTAGAGTCATTCATTCTGGAATCACACTACACTTGCTGTGCTGTTTGTATTTGATTCTCGAAAAGAAGTGACTCATTAGAGTCATTCATTCTGGAATCACACTACACTTGCTGTGCTGTATGAGTTTGATTCTCTAATTGAAGTGACTCAGAGTCATTTATTCTGGAATCACACTACACTTGCTGTGCTGTATGAGTTTGATTCTCTAATAGAAGTGATTCATTAGAGTCATTCATTCTGGAATCACACTACACTTGCTGTGCTGTATGAGTTTGATTCTCTAATAGAAGTGATTCATTAGAGTCATTCATTCTGGAATCACACTACAGTTGCTGTGCTGTATGAGTTTGATTCTCTAATAGAAGTGACTCATTAGAGTCATTCATTCTGGAATCACACTACAGTTGCTGTGCTGTATGAGTTTGATTCTCTAATAGAAGTGACTCATTAGAGTCATTCATTCTGGAATCACACTACACTGGCTGTGCAGGATTTCTTTGATTCTCTAATAGAAGTGATTCATTAGAGTCATTCATTCTGGAATCACACTACAGTTGCTGTGCTGTATGAGTTTGATTCTCTAATTGAAGTGACTCATTAGAGTCATTCATTCTGGAATCACACTACACTGGCTGTGCAGGATTTGTTTGATTCTCTAATAGAAGTGATTCATTAGAGTCATTTATTCTGGAATCACACTACACTGGCTGTGCAGGATTTGTTTGATTCTCTAATAGAAGTGATTCATTAGAGTCATTTATTCTGGAATCACATTACACTGGCTGTGCTGTTTGTATTTGATTTACTAACAAGAGTAATTGGAGTCATTTGTTAAAAAAAGGAAAAAATTAGAGTAATTTGTTCAGGAATCAAACTATACTGTTTGTGCTGTATGTGTTTAAATCACTAAAAAGAACTGTGTCATGCATTCAGGATTCAGAATAAACTGGTTGTATGCGTTTGATTCACTAAAAAGAACAGAGTCATTAGAATTATTTGTTTGGGAATTTAGACTATACTGGCTGTACTGTAAGTGGTTGATTCCCTAAAAAAAACAAAAACTCATTAGTTATTAATTCAATAATCAGACTACACTGGTCGTGATGTCTGTTTTACACTGTAGATTCATATTACATCAAGCTGTGGTGCTTCCTATCCTCTAGAGAAAAAGGCCCCCCCAAAAAAGGAAAACACAGTTTATTGCTTGTGTCTCTGATGATGAAGTGCACTGAAGTAAAATATCTGTCTCCAAGGGACTTCAGCCGTGTTGCAGTACTCTCTGTGTGGCTGTTTGGAGTGTCTCTAAGTGTCTTTATCGTCTCTCATTGCTCAGGGGATATACTGTTGAGTATTAATGGTCAGGATTTGACCTACCTGAGCCACAGCGAGGCAGTGGGCACTCTGAAGTCCAGCGCCGCGTCCTGCTCTGTCCAACTGAAGGCACTAGAGGTCAGCACAGTTGAAGAACCGAGCCTGGACGAAGAGCTTCTCCCTCCGCACGAAAACGACTACGACGCAAGCTGGTCGCCATCGTGGGTGATGTGGCTTGGACTTCCCAGGTAAATCAAATTTTGTAGAGCTTCACTTGGAAGATTGATGAGTTAAATAAAACAACAGCGCTATTAGAGTGGATGTACTTTTGGAAGAGTCCAAATGGTTTTTCAGACTATCTATAAACTCCACTAGACTTAAAAATAGCATCCTCACCTTGCTGAGCACTGATCCAAATAACCCTAAAATAGTCAATGCAATCTGGCCAAGACTACCTTCATGCCAGGTTTCGTTTCACCTACTTTTCCTTATCCAAATCTGAGTGGAAACAGCTTTGAAATGAGAAAAGGCAGCTATTTTTATGACTTGGACACGTAAAATGTCTGTAGTGTTGATGTGTTTTGGATCAGCAGCTTTATGCAGTTTTAACCCATGAGGATTATGGTTGTGTCGTGATGTAAACAGCTGCAGATTATCAGATGAAACGTACATGTGGAGATAACTTGCTCCTTGCCCATTTTAGCCTAGCCTCGGGTCATACAGTCCAATCTCACTCTTTCCTTTTTCAATCTGTCCTCCCTTCTGTCCTTTATCATCCATAGCCTTTGCTTTGGCACCCTTCTCCGTTCCTCTCATTGTGCCAAATCCTCCAATTCTGTCTCCTAACATGTTTGTTTTTCTGTGTTTCTCTATCTGTGGTCCCCTAGTATTCTAAGCAATCTGACATGCAATTTTTGGCTTGTCTGCGATTAAACAGATCATGATGCTCACATACTTTCCACATTGTTCTTTGTCACAGCTACCTGCATAGCAGTCATGAGATTGTCCTCCGCAGAAGTCACCCTGGCAGCTGGGGCTTCAGCATTGTTGGAGGTTATGAGGAGAACCACAGCAACCAGGCGTTCTTTATCAAGACTATCGTCCTTGGAACACCCGCTTACTACGATGGCCGTCTAAAGTGAGCAAGCACAACAAAACAAACAATAAACAATGAAATAATGGGGGGGGGGGGCACACTACTTTTTTATTCATAAATGATCAGGATGGATGGACAAACTGAGAGTGAACTCTTGAGTTCTTTTAACTTATTCATTAAAAACAACTGTTGTGATTCATTAAAAACGAACCAGTGGTGTTATCGTCATTCTTTACCACTGAGATTGTATTGATAGAGCACTGACATGATCACATTGCTTAATTTTCCATCCAGGTGTGGTGACATGATAGTGGCCGTAAACTGTCTGTCCACCGCTGGCATGAGTCATTCCGCCCTGGTGCCCATGCTGAAGGAGCAGCGGAGCAGAGTGGCGCTTACCGTCGTGTCCTGGCCAGGAAGTCTGATCTAACCCCACCAGGGCACCATGCCTCACCTCAGACAGCACTCATATCTGTGTTCTAATGGTCCTATGTGTTCTGCTCTCTGCCACGGAGGCACCATACTGTCAAAGCCAGAGTCTCGGATAATTGAATGCTTTTACTTGATGCTGAATAAACAAGGCCTTAGAAAACCTGCCACGCCCATGAGGCCACCGCCCTCTGGAGAGCAGCCTTAAGGTCTCCCCTCACCATGCCGATCAGCAGTCCACTCTACCGGAGGTTTTATATACATGTTATCTCTAAATGTGATCTACGTTTGTGAATGTTTGTGTAAAAGAGAGACCGAACAAAAGCGTATGCGTGCAAGTATGAATGGATGAATGTGCACAGCTGTTTAATAAATCTTTCCCAGTGAGGATATGGGAGTTAAGCCTCAGTTGATGTGTTCAAATGATTTCAAAACCCACTTTTCAGATTTGAAAATGCAGGAAAAATATTTGCCCTCCTAAAATGTTAGTTTTTTAAATCTTTGAAGTAATGTCATGGAGAACTTTAGCATTTGCAACCATCTTTGGGCAAGAGTTCAAGGTTTGGCTGGATAAGCATGTCCCTCATTAGCTCCTGCTGGTAAATTCCAGAACTACCATCTGGCAGGAAAAACTGAAGTAACTACTAAAACAGCAATGTACACATACTAAACCTTTAATACATTAGGTCAAAATAAACCTAAAATAAGGTCTGTGGTTAACAAGCTCAAGACAATCACATTTTATTCCACTTTAAAGCTTTTAGATGTCTTGCTTTTACCTTAAAGTAATACAACTCTGGTGTACATTTAGGTTTACTTCTGGTGACTGTATTTAAGTCATATGTTGTTCATTTGTGGATTATGAACAAAAGGTCTAAAGCTTGTTTGAAAGTAAAATGGGGGGGGGGGGAGGAATATATATAGGGTTGGCATACAAAAATACATTGTTAGTGCTCTATAAACTGCCTTTGACAATGTTCAGGTCACGGTGACCCGCTACCCAGCCTAACAGGTTTTTGAAGAGTTAAACCATCAAGAAGATGGTTAAACCATCAACCTCTTCCACCATCAAGAAGAACGCGAGTCACCACAAAACGAGAGTTGCAGCAGTGATAATTTATTTCATAAATGAATCTTAACTGAAAACATGTCTGTATGAACTGAACAAAACTTAGAAACTATGGGACAAAAGGGGATTGTTCCATGAAAAAGAAAAAAAAGTTAAGGCAATGGCTTCTTTTATGCGGTCTTGTTCAACGACACATTTTGCAGATGCTCCGATAGTTTAGCTGCATCTGACAGTTTCGTTTTGGATGGAGTCATCTTGCGTTTGCGCTGCTTGACTTTTGGCTTCTGTAAGAAGATCATATTCAAATGAGCATCTCCAATACATCTCAAAACACACACGATTGGTGCACTGCTATCCGTTTACCTGCAGTTTTGACTTTTGGGGGTTATGTACTACAGAATGCCTCTTCAGGCTTTCCTGTTAAAAATAAAATGTAATTATATAAAATACATTTGATCAGTAATTTAAAATACTCTGCCATAATAAAGGGAAATGCTGACCTGCATAGCAAAAGCTTTACCGCAACCTGCAGAAGGGCAGGTGAAGTCACGCTTTCCCTCATGGAAGACCAGAATGTGGTTCTGGAGGTTGAAGTTTTTGGTGTAGCTCTTTTGACAGCCTTCTCTGGAGCATTTAAACATGTGCCGCTCCCCAGAGTGAA
Source organism: Romanogobio albipinnatus (assembly GCA_023566225.1). Classification (NCBI taxonomy): domain Eukaryota; kingdom Metazoa; phylum Chordata; class Actinopteri; order Cypriniformes; family Gobionidae; genus Romanogobio; species Romanogobio albipinnatus. The sequence continues at coordinate 26,038,768 of CM042260.1, read as the reverse complement.
CAGATTGTGTATGCTTCTGCAAAAACCAGGCATTGTGGAAGATCTTCTTGCATTGATCACATGGCAGGGTTACTGTAAACAAGAGAAAAATTAAGCACAGAGGAACCTGCATTCAATTTGATTAATCAGAAGGACTTCACATATACCTCTGTGTGCAGTCTTTTTGTGCTTTTGATACTCGGACCAAGTTTTTCCTTTGAAGTTGCAGTACTCCTCACCACATGGGTAAACTTAAATTTAGAAAGGAAAAAAAAAACACAAAAAAAACAACCTTGATTGTTTGAAAGTCAGAAAAGGTTTTTGCCAGAGATTTAGGCAAATTACCTTCATGCACCTTCCCATGTCGTTTTAAAGCTTTAGAGGAAACAAATTTGTTGTTGCATCCCTCAAAGTCACATCTGTCAGAATGAGCATGAGTAATGGGTCACAATGAGGGAGATGCGCAAAAAAAAAAAAAAAAAAAATTATATATATATATAATAATAATAATAACTTAAAGCATCACTCACTCGAAGGGCAACTCATTTGTGTGTTCACACATGTGAATCTTCAGTTGCTTTTTCTTATGGAACGCCTTTCCACAGCCTTGATGGTTGCACTACAAAATATTGTAAAGACATTAAGGGAAAAAAAAAAAAAAACGCAAACATTTGAAAAAGAAACAAAAACAAGATGACTCACCACATAATATCTCTCTTTGTGGTGGTGAATATGAGCAACATGGTTCCTCAAGCTGCCAGGCGTGGAGAACGCATCTGAACACCCGCTGACTGAGCACCTTCACCAGTTTTGATCAGCAGAAATGTGCATGAAAGGGGCATAGTAAGGGTATTTTGTGACTGCATATAAAACCTCAGTGAACAGCTCACCAATTTGAGGCAACATCATGCACAAACATTGTCTGGGCAGGCAGCTTACTAAGTCGGGCAAAAGGGAACAAGTGGTTTCGCTCAGTTGCGTAAACATTTCGATGCTGCATCCGAAATCACATACTCGAGTAGATACATATTTTGAATAAGTACTTCACAACCAATAAAAAGAAAAAAAGAAAAAGTATGTTCTATACAAGAGGAATGTGTGTCGCCATGTTGTCAATGTCATCATCATGTGACCTACCAGAGTTGCTTCACTACAATTCAAAAAACCTCTCCCGTGGCCTCATGGGATAGTAAGTGTCCATCTTATGCACACTTCAGAATCTTGCCGGAAGTAGGCCATCCGGGTACTTTTTTCCCCCAACTATTTTAGGAGTACTGTGAATTCAGACACCCTGTCATATACGGTTTTTCACCTACTATATAGTAAGGAAGTATGCGATTTTGGATGCAGCCCGCTCGTTAGGCGCCACCTACTGGCGTAACATAGTAGGCCTACCCTGCAGAAATGGTCACTGACTTTTTAGTGAGCAAAAGTCACTGGCTTGAATCATAATTTACACCACTACAAGATCAAATAAAAATAAACATAGGCCTACATGCATGCATACATACGAAGTCTTGATATCATATACAAGTTCAAGTAAACAAATCATTTTGCTGTCTGTATGTGGACTTACAGGTAGGGTTTCTCGCCACTGTGGCTCAGTTGATGTCGGGTGAGCTGGTAACGGGTACAAAAGCTCTTCTCGCAGTTTCCACAAGCAAACGGCTTCTAATGGATAGTAAATAAAAGCACGGGGTTTTTTTTATAAAATGGTTCAGACCACCAAGTACTAACATGAACACTAGACGAGCATCTAAAATGACAAGATTAACCGGACAAGATTAAGTTATTGATTGAGTTGTCACTCACCAGTCCCGTGTGTCTGCAGTAATGCACTTCCAACTTCCACAGCTTTGAAAACGCCGCTTTACAGTTAGCGAAAGAACAAATGAAGTGTTTATTCGGGTGTTGAATTCTTTCACCCATTCTAGTCGATTATAAACTGCTGCGGTCAGATGGTGGCAGGTCGGTCTTCGGCCCACAACAAAACGATTTAATTGAGCTAGGTTTTATTGTGAGTGGAACATACCAACTGAGTCCATTGGAAACTGCGACAAATTTAGACAATGGCTTCAAATTATCAGGTATCCTCTTAGCTGTCATATTATTTATTATTATGTATTGTTTAGCAGAATAATAATGGATGCTTTGTCTCACTAATAGTAGTTATCGCGCTTTCACAAGTAGATATGGCTTGCTCCTGATTTGAATAGATCTGACTGTATATGTCACATGATTGGCGCACGACGTCGCGTAGTTAGGGCTCTCATTGGTGTATTTTTTATTTATTGTTATAAGAAAAATACAAATTAAACCACAATAGTAGCCTACATTCAACCATTTTTTAAATCTTACAAAATCAGGGAATAGTGAACAGTTTCCAAACTTTCCATGTTTTTTTTATGTCTCATTGCTTTATCAGTATTTTTGCTTCTAATGATTTTAATAGCCAAATCTAATTATGTGAATTTGGCAGAATATATTTTTTTTCTATCTGGTTATTTTTCAAAAATGCACCAGCATCACGTGTTTAAAATGTTTATTTTCCATGGTGATTCGCACATTGTAACACCTGATAAAGTTGTTCACCTTCACAGAGTTGTGATCGGGACTGAAGGTCTTTAGAATTGTCTGACAGAGATTTATGTGGATATTAAACCGTCAAGTGGCTCCATTCAAGTCTGTGTATGAATGTGTCTGTCTAGGGTGTTTAAAAGACTGCCTGGCTCCATCCATCATACATACACGTGGAAATTACTGCCCTAATTGTGGTTTATCAGCCTCCAAGAACAGCCCGCTGATATGTATGATTTACTACAGTCATGATTGCTCCTGTGTCCCAAGGTGATCATGTTTTATTTCAAAGGGCTGCATGCTGTAAACTATTTCTCATTTCCTGTTTGCTGCACTTTACCTGGAGGCAATGGGGGATTTGTTTTTCTCTTTCTCCAGCTTGGAATTACCTGATCGAGAACATAGTTATTCACATGGACAACACATTTAAATGATTCACAGATAAACAACCAAAATCTAACATTAAATAGTCCACAGTGAATAGCTTATACACCTATCAAGTCCATCCAGACATTCAGTGGACATTCCTGCCCTATGGTCACCGTCATGCCTCTTCCTTCACATCATCCGGTCTTGCAGTGTCCCAACCCTCCCTTGTTTGGGACTGATCAATAAAGCTGCCTCTATATCTCAATGGCCATGATCTGTCCTGATAAGCACAAGCAAGCAAAAAGACAAACACCAGCTCACAGCCAAAATGGTGCATTGATGGTGATTGGAGAGTCATGCCTTCAGTCTCCCATTTGAGCCAATCTTCCTGATTTCACAACGTTTAGTTTCAAAAAGAGTCAGAGACTGTGGTGGGAGAAGACAATATGATGTCTAGTTGTATTATCTCTGTATGCCGTGTTTGCTTGTCTCCCTGGTTGAGAGAGGAAAGTTAATGTGTAACATGGGCAGTCGATATGGCTGCCGCGCTGCTTGATGGCCTAAATCGCTGAGTGTCAAACAGGTATGATTAAGGACCTCAGGACTTGCCTCTGCCCACTCTGCTCCATCCCTTTTCCCTCTTTTCCTCTCCTCTGTTTACTTTGTTTAATTCAATCTATGAGTCAGAGCCTTGCAGTAATGTTGCGGAAGCTACTTTGAAGCTTGTCAAGCTACACTACAAACTACTGTACAAAAAAGTAGATAAATACATTGAAGTTAAGGTGAATTGCTGTTCATTTATATCAATAGAATTAATTGAACTTCCCAGTGTTCCATATGAGAGAGAGGACCATCCAAATGCGTATCAATAGCATTAATTAGCATTATACGCAATATATGAAAGAGAGGAACACTAGAACTAAGAAAGAGCCATCTGAATGAACAGATTCACTAGAATAAATTGGACTAATACAACATTATGAGAGAGAGGATGAATTGGACTATCCAACGTTACATGAGAGTGTGGATCGTCCAAAAGAAAAGATTCACCAAAATTAATTGGACTATCCAACTTTGCATATGAGAGAGAAGACAGTTTGAACAAGTTATTTGATCTCCTATGCTGCATATGACAGAGAGGGCATGTTTAGGATGAAGCAATTCACTAGAATTAATCCGACTATCCAACGTTGCACATGAGAGAGGAGCGTTCGAGAGTGCCGATTCATTACTACGAATTTGTAATGTTACGTATGAGAGAGAGGACCATCAGAACAAACAATTCATTATGAATCAGACTAACCAACGTTATGAGAGAGAGGACGAACTGATTCACTAGAATGAATCAGACTAAACAACGTTATGAGAGAGAGGACGAACTGATTAACTAGAATGAATCGGACAAACCAACGTTATGAGACAGAGGACGCACCAATTCACTAGAATGAATCAGACTATCCAACGTTATGAAAGAGAGAGGACGAACTGATTCACTAGAATGAATCTGACTAACCAAAGTTATGAGAAAGAGGACAACCTAATTCACTAGAATGAATCGGACTAACCAACATTATGAGAGAGAGTACGAACTGATTCACTAGAATGAATTGGACTAACCAACATTATGAGAGAGAGGACGAACTGATTCACTAGAATGAATCGGACAAACCAACATTATGTGACAGAGGACACACCAATTCCCTAGTAGAATCAGACTAACCAATGTTATGAGAGAGAGGACGAACCGATTCACTAGAATTAATGTGGTTATCCAATGTTACAAATGAGAGAGAGAAGCGTTGGAACAAGCCGATTCATTACAACGCATTTGTAACGTTACCATCCAAACAAACGATTCACTAGAATGAATCGGACAAACCGACATTATGAGACAGAGGACGCACCAATTCACTAGAATAAATCGGACTAATCAATGTTATGAGAGAGAGAACGAACTGATTCACTAGAATGAATCGGACAAACCAACATTATGAGAGAGAGAGAACGAACTGATTCACTAGAATGAATCGGACTAACCAACGTTATGAGAGAGGACGAACTGATTCACTAGAATGAATCGGACTTACCAACGTTATGTGAGAGAGGACGAACTGATTCACTAGAATGAATCGGACTAACCAACGTTATGAGAGAGAGGACGAACCAAATAACTAAAATTAATCAGAATATCCAATGTTACACATGAGAGAGAGGAGTGTTCGAAAAAGCCGATTCATTACAAAAAAAATTATGTTACGTATGAGAGAGAGGGCCATCTGAACAAACAATTTACTAGAATGAATCGGACTAACCAACGTTAGAAGAGAGAGGACGAACTGATTCACTAGAATGAATCGGACTAACCAATGTTATGAGAGAGAGGATGAACTGATTCACTAGAATGAATCAGACTAACAAACGTTATGAGAGAGAGAGGATGAATTGATTCATTAGAATGAATCGAACTAACCAACGTTATGAGAGAGAGGACGAACTGATTCACTAGAATGAATTGGACTAACCAACGTTATGAGAGATAGGATGAATTGATTCACTAGAATGAATCGGACTAACCAACGTTATGAGAAAGAGGACAAACTGATTCACTAGAATGAATCGGACTAACCAACGTTATGAGAGAGAGGACGAACTGATTAACTAGAATGAATCGGACAAACCAACGTTATGAGACAGAGGACGCACCAATTCACTAGAATGAATCAGACTATCCAACGTTATGAAAGAGAGAGGACGAACTGATTCACTAGAATGAATCTGACTAACCAAAGTTATGAGAAAGAGGACAACCTAATTCACTAGAATGAATCGGACTAACCAACATTATGAGAGAGAGTACGAACTGATTCACTAGAATGAATTGGACTAACCAACATTATGAGAGAGAGGACGAACTGATTCACTAGAATGAATCGGACAAACCAACATTATGTGACAGAGGACACACCAATTCCCTAGTAGAATCAGACTAACCAATGTTATGAGAGAGAGGACGAACCGATTCACTAGAATTAATGTGGTTATCCAATGTTACAAATGAGAGAGAGAAGCGTTGGAACAAGCCGATTCATTACAACGCATTTGTAACGTTACCATCCAAACAAACGATTCACTAGAATGAATCGGACAAACCGACATTATGAGACAGAGGACGCACCAATTCACTAGAATAAATCGGACTAATCAATGTTATGAGAGAGAGGACGAACTGATTCACTAGAATGAATCGGACTAACCAACGTTATGAGAGAGAGGACGAACCAAATAACTAAAATTAATCAGAATATCCAATGTTACACATGAGAGAGAGGAGTGTTCGAAAAAGCCGATTCATTACAAAAAAAATTATGTTACGTATGAGAGAGAGGGCCATCTGAACAAACAATTTACTAGAATGAATCGGACTAACCAACGTTAGAAGAGAGAGGACGAACTGATTCACTAGAATGAATCGGACTAACCAATGTTATGAGAGAGAGGATGAACTGATTCACTAGAATGAATCAGACTAACAAACGTTATGAGAGAGAGAGGATGAATTGATTCATTAGAATGAATCGAACTAACCAACGTTATGAGAGAGAGGACGAACTGATTCACTAGAATGAATTGGACTAACCAACGTTATGAGAGATAGGATGAATTGATTCACTAGAATGAATCGGACTAACCAACGTTATGAGAAAGAGGACAAACTGATTCACTAGAATGAATCGGACTAACCAACGTTATGAGAGAGAGGACGAACTGATTAACTAGAATGAATCGGACAAACCAACGTTATGAGACAGAGGACGCACCAATTCACTAGAATGAATCAGACTATCCAACGTTATGAAAGAGAGAGGACGAACTGATTCACTAGAATGAATCTGACTAACCAAAGTTATGAGAAAGAGGACAACCTAATTCACTAGAATGAATCGGACTAACCAACATTATGAGAGAGAGTACGAACTGATTCACTAGAATGAATTGGACTAACCAACATTATGAGAGAGAGGACGAACTGATTCACTAGAATGAATCGGACAAACCAACATTATGTGACAGAGGACACACCAATTCCCTAGTAGAATCAGACTAACCAATGTTATGAGAGAGAGGACGAACCGATTCACTAGAATTAATGTGGTTATCCAATGTTACAAATGAGAGAGAGAAGCGTTGGAACAAGCCGATTCATTACAACGCATTTGTAACGTTACCATCCAAACAAACGATTCACTAGAATGAATCGGACAAACCGACATTATGAGACAGAGGACGCACCAATTCACTAGAATAAATCGGACTAATCAATGTTATGAGAGAGAGAACGAACTGATTCACTAGAATGAATCGGACAAACCAACATTATGAGAGAGAGAGAACGAACTGATTCACTAGAATGAATCGGACTAACCAACGTTATGAGAGAGGACGAACTGATTCACTAGAATGAATCGGACTAACCAACGTTATGAGAGAGAGGACGAACCAAATAACTAAAATTAATCAGAATATCCAATGTTACACATGAGAGAGAGGAGTGTTCGAAAAAGCCGATTCATTACAAAAAAAATTATGTATGAGAGAGAGGGCCATCTGAACAAACAATTTACTAGAATGAATCGGACTAACCAACGTTAGAAGAGAGAGGACGAACTGATTCACTAGAATGAATCGGACTAACCAATGTTATGAGAGAGAGGATGAACTGATTCACTAGAATGAATCAGACTAACAAACGTTATGAGAGAGAGAGGATGAATTGATTCATTAGAATGAATCGAACTAACCAACGTTATGAGAGAGAGGACGAACTGATTCACTAGAATGAATTGGACTAACCAACGTTATGAGAGATAGGATGAATTGATTCACTAGAATGAATCGGACTAACCAACGTTATGAGAAAGAGGACAAACTGATTCACTAGAATGAATCGGACTAACCAACGTTATGACAGAGAGGACGAACTGATTCACTAGAATGAATCGGACTAACCAACATTATGAGAGAGGACAAACTGATTCACTAGAATAAATCAGACTAACCAACGTTATGAGAGAGGACAAACTGATTCACTAGAATGAATCAGACTAACCAAAGTTATGAGAAAGAGGACAACCTAATTCACTGGAATGAATCGGACTAACCAACATTATGAGAGAGAGGACGAACTGATTCACTAGAATGAATCGGACTAACCAACGTTATGAGAGAGAGGACAAACTGATTCACTAGAATGAATTGGACTAACCAACGTTATGAGAGAGAGGACGAACTGATTCACTAGAATGAATCTGACTAACCAACATTATGAGAGAGAGGACGAACTGATTCACTAGAATGAATCGGACTAACCAACGTTATGAGAGAGAGGACGAACTGATTCACTAGAATGAATCGGACTAACCAACGTTACGAGAGCGAGGACGAACTGATTCACTAGAATGAATCGGACTAACCAACATTATGAGAGAGAGGACGAACCTATTCACTAGAATGAATCGGACTAACCAACATTACGAGAGAGAGAGGATGGACTGATTCACTAGAATGAATCGGACTAACCAACATTACGAGAGAGAGAGGACGAACTGATTCACTAGAATGAATCAGACTAACCAACGTTATGAGAGAGAGGACGGACTGATTCACTAGAATGAATCGGACTAAACAACGTTATGAGAGAGATGACGAACTGATTCACTAGAATGAATCGGACTAACCAACGTTATGTGAGAGAGGGCGAACTGATTCACTAGAATGAATCGGACTAACCAACGTTATGAGAGAGAGGACAAACCTATTCACTAGAATGAATCGGACTAACCAACATTATGATCGAGAGAGGACGAACTGATTCACTAGAATTAATCGAACTAACCAACGTTATGAGAGAGAGGTCAAACTGATTCACAAGAATGAATCTGACTAACCAACATTATGAGAGAGAGGACAGACTGATTCACTAAAATGAATCGGATTAAACAACGTTATGAGAGAGAGGACGAACTGATTTACTAGAATGAATCGGACTAACCAACATTATGAGAGAGTGGACAAACTAATTTTGTTGAATGAATCGGACTAACCAATGTTATGAGAGAGAGGACAAACCGATTCTCTAGAATGAATGTGGCTATCCAATGTTACACAGTGTTGGGGGTAGCATTACAAGTAACTTGATATAATATATATAATCAGATATAATAATCATATTACTTTTTCCCAAGTAACTAGTAACTACTTTGTTTTCCCATTTATTGACTGACAGCTCTTCTGTCCTCATGTTGAGAGAAATTGGGAGTCCTTGTGTGTAAACATGATTGTTATTATAGTTTTAGACTAAATGTGTAAATCTCATTTGCACAAAAACAGATTCAGTATTCCTCAAAATAAAATATGAGAAATGCAAAATCAGAACACAAACCTCCAATAATAAAATATGTTAAATAAAATAAATTTGTATGCATTTAATCTCACTTTATTGACCAATGTACTTGCTTCTGACCTTCAATGATTCAGTTAAACAATAAGCGAAAATCACTTTAGATTTTTGTTTGAGCTACACGCTTTACTATACACGTGTGAATTTGCATTTCCTTCAACCTGAGGGCAGGATTGTTTAAATTTTGGTGTGAAAGGGCTTTTCCATTTGCCCAAAAATAGAACTTTTTTGTCATTAAAAAGAACAAAACAATCAAGCCCAACCCAGGTGAAAAAAGTAGCGCAAAAGTAACATAATGCATTAATTTTCTTAAAATGTAACTAAGTAACACAATTAGTTACTTTTTGAGTTAGAAACGCAATATTGTAATGCATTACTTCTCAAAGTAACTATTTCCCCAACACTACATATGAGAGAGAGGAGCGTTCGAACGAGCCAATTCATTACAACAAATGTGTAACATTAAGTATGATAGAGAGGACCATCCGAACAAACGATTGACTAGAATGAATTGGACTAACCTACATTATGAGAGAGAAGACGAACTGATTCACTAGAATGAATGAATCGAATAGCATTAATTGAATTTTACACTATATATACCTGGTGGGGAAAACAAACAGCCTTTGGCTGGTTTTAGCTGGTTTAAGCTGGTCAAACTGGTCTCCCAGCCTGACCAAGCAAGTGTTCAGCTGTTTTAGCTGGTTAGTCAGCTGGTCTCCTAGCCTGACTAGCTAAGATCAGCCTGACCGTCTAAAAAAAGTGTCCAAAACCCCTATAAAACCAGTCTGCTAAACCTGCTATGACAAGGCTGGAAGACCAGCTAAGACCAGCCAACCAGCTTAGGCTGTTTTAGCTGTTTTTCAGCAGGGATGACAAAGAGGGGGTTTAAGATAGAATGACTCACTATAATGAACTAGACCTTCCAGAGATTTGGATTTTTATACATTCAAAAAACAGTAAAAAAAAATTCTGCTTTACATAAAGTACATACTTTGAATACAAACGATTGTGGTAATGTTGGCCTTAATAACCAATAATAAATCAATCTGTCTTGGTATTTTAAGTGTTACAGTTGTAAAGTTTGGGCTCCCCTCATCAAAAAGGCTATCAACAACATGGGATGCAATTAATGATTGGTCTTATTGCCATAGTCAGTGTTATTTGATTACTAAGGGAAATTCTTCAGCCATTCTCGCACTTTCGACATCTTCATAGTGATCAATACCAGGGCAGCATGTCGCTTGTTGATTGATACTATTGATTATGACCTCTGTGAGACCTCATCACCTTTATCCAAATCCTTACAAATATCTAACACCAGCACGATAGCAGAGGGAACAGGGCCAATGGATAGGTACAGCATACAATGAGGTTATCTAGTCGTCCTCACATTCTCACAGTCATGCTATGACCTCTCAGCGTGCCATCCTAATACTGTGGCTAATTCCCAGACCTGTGTGTCCTCTGAGGACAGAATGAATAGACCATGCCTATAAAAAGGAAGAAGGTCAGATTCTGCCCCATAGCAGCTAAAACTAAATCAAGCAGTTCAACTGTAATGCAGAAGTGCTGCGTACATATCATAAAATAAAAATGCAGTTGAAGGACATGCATGTGAGAACATCATGGAATTAAAGCTGGTTCTCATACGCACCCACACAGCTGCTGCGTATCTCAGTAACTGACCCTAATTGAAGCAAATATTGGGTGAAGTACTGAGGTGGGATGAGATAACATATTTGTCAAATATGCAGTCAGGCATTCAGCCACTCTGATTACACAGCACAAGTCAAGATAGAGAGAGGTGGTCCTCGCTTACTAACCAAATCACACAAAGAACACCACACACACACACACACAAAAGGCCCAGAAGAGTTTTCAAGTGTGCATGCTTCACTAAGCAGACAAATGTATCAGCAAATGTGGATAGGGGTGAGCATGTTTTGTGATTTGGTCATAATTTGACTCATCACTTCACTCATTACTTGAAATTCTGAATAAAATTAGGAGAGAAAATTTAAACAGGCCTCGATACCGTATGGTGTTTTCATATTAGTCAATCTGCTATTTTATTGTAGTTTTTGAATAATGACAGTCATGGCATTAAATAAAATAATCTGAATCTGAATCTGAATAATGACAGTACTTCCTTTTGTGAATAAGTCTTTATCAACCCATTGTATTTGTATTTGTATATATTATACACTATATTGCCAAAAGTTTTGGGACGTCTGCCTTTACATGCACATGAACTTTAATGACATCCCATTCTTAATCCGTAGGGTTTCATATGGTGTTGGCCCACCCTTTGCAGCTATAACTGCTTCAACTCTTCTGGGAAGGCTTTCCACAAGTTTTAGTGGTGCGTTTATGGGAATTTTTGACCACTGATGTTGGACGAGAAGGCCTGGTTTGCAGTCTCCGCTCTAATTCATCCCTAAGGTGTTCTATCGGGTTGAGGTCAGGACTCTGTGAAGGCCAGTCAAGTTCCTCCACACCAAACTCACTCATCCATGTCTTTATGGACCTTGTTTTGTGCACTGGTGCGCAGTCATGTTGGAACAGGAAGGGCCATCCCCAAACTGTTCCCACAAAGTTGGGAGCATGAAATTGTCCAAAATGTCTTGGTATGCTGAAGCATTAAGAGTTCCCTTCACTGGAACTAAGGGTCCAAGCCCAACCCCTGAAAAACAACCACACACCATAATCCCCCCTCCACCAAACTTTACACTTGGCACAATGCAGTCAGACAAGTACCGTTCTCCTTGCAGCCAGTAAATCCAGACTCATCCATCGGATTGCCAGAGAGAGAAGTGTGATTGGTCACTCCAGAAAACACGTCTCCACTGCTCTAGAGTCCAGTGGCGGCGTGCTTTTTGCTTTGCATTGCACTTAATAATACGTTTTATTTATATAGTGCCTTTCCCAAGTTCAAGATCACTGTACAATAAAATAACACATACACAGCTTCAATATAGAACATAGATATACAAAAGTACAGCGAGAAAAAAATAAAGAAGAAAAAAAAACAGCAGAATACTAAGCAGAAGAGGGTTGGAAATACTGTAAGAAAATATATGTTTTTAGTTGAGATTTGAATGAGGCTATAGTAGCAGTGTCACGAAGAGTAAGAGGGAGAGAATTCCAGAGTTTCGGAGCCACACTCGGTTGCAGCTGCTCGGCCATGGAAACCCATTCCATGAAGGTCTCTTTGCATTGTTCTTGAGCTAATCTGAAGGCCAAGTTTGGAGGTCTGTAGCTATTGACTCTGCAGAAAGTTAGTGACTTCTGTGCACTGTGCACCTCAGCATGCGCTGACCCCGCTATGTGATTTTACATAGCCTACCACTTCGTGGCTGAGTTGCTGTTCCCAAATGCTTCCACTTTGTTATAACACCACTAACAGTTGACCGTAGAATATTTAGTAGTGAGTACATTTCATGAATGGACTTATTGCACAGGTGGCAACCTATCACGATACCACACTTGAATTCAGTGAGTGCCTGAGAGCGATCCATTCTTTCACAAATGTTTGTAGAAGCATCTGCATGCCTAGGTGCTTGATTTTATACACCTGTGGCAATAGAAGTGATTGGAGCACCTGAATTCAATTATTTGGAGGGGCGTCCCAATACTTTTGGCAATATAGTGTATTTAGAGCTTGGAGCATGAATATATCATCATAACATGGCTATACTGTAGGTTTTCTTCCATAATCATCAAGATTTCCTCAGTTACAAATATTCACCATTAAGAACAGAGTGAGTATAAAATTTAAACTTTCGTCTGATGTGCACAAATAATTGGCTAATACAAAATATCATAATAATCAGTTCTGGATAGATTACTTACAAACTGTAATCCATTAGCCTACTGAATACAAATTATATGATGAAAATTGTTAAAAACAATATATTACATTACACATTTTAGGTAATATAATCTGATTACTTTTTTATTCCTTCTGACCTACTAATTTATCACATTGATTTGAATAGTATAATCTTGTAGCATATTGATGCACAATAATGTGAAGTACATTAAACATATCAAACTGGGGTTTGTAAATTGATGAAAAGCTAATACTTAACTAAATCTTGACAATTTAAAATAAAAATTAAAAAAAAGCAAACAAAAAAAAAACAAAAAAAAATTGCCTTGTTTATGCTGTATGGCCACACAATTTTCCATGTAATTATAGCCAGCTAACACCGTTTTTGTGTGTGTAATTCCACAAAATTGGAAGGTAAGCAGTATATAATCAATAGGCTTTTTAGAAAGGAACATTTAAAAGATAAAATCAGAAAGAATTAGTGAGAATCTGCCATTTTGTGAATATTAAGTAATCATATCATCAATTAAAAAGTAACCATACTCTGATTACGAGTAGGGCCTATTTTAAAATGTAATCTTATTACAAGTATTCGATTTTAGGAATCTGATTACGTAATTTACATTACATAAATCATAAAATAACATAACAATCAGTTACTACTCAGCACTGGCAATAATCTTGCCTGTCTGATTAATGCATTTTGATGTCAACAAAACGAATTAATAAATGTTTAATACACAGTCAAGATCTGTGCTGCAAAAGTAAGTAATACCAGTTACGAGTCTTATTTAGTTAAAGATATTTTCAGTTATGTCTTTTTAGCACACCAACCCAAGGATCTTTTCATTGTCAAGACAAAGGCTAATGCTGCCTTCTAGCGACAGCTCATGTGAACTACCATAAACAAAAATCATATCAGAAAGCTACTTATGTAAAAAGTTCTTTCAGAAAGTGTTTCTTATTCCACTGTTTTGCATGTAAAATAGTTCAATATATTTTTGATTCACGTCTACCACTTTCTTTGTATTGAATTGAACAACATGGTTGAGACACCAGAGTAACTACACTAAGGTACATTTTTGTTCATGCTTTAAATCGTAATCGCATAACTTTCACCACCTTTCTAGCTTCTCAAAACTGCACCAGCAGGTAAGGGCAGTTATGAAGACTATAGAACAACATGACATTTGGCAAACTCTGGATCCGGTTATGAAAAGAATTGGGGGGGAAATGTAACCTTCCTAGAATCACAGTCAAGTTCTTTGTAACAGATTGGATATGAAATTACTTTGAAAGAAGATCAGGCTGTTCTACCAAACTGAGCAATTCAACAAAAGGCCAGCTGCAACGCTGATAAGAGGTAGAGTTATTTTGATGAAATTGCAGGCATTTTCTCCTCATTCTGTACTTCGCTGATTTTAAGATGTATGAGAGCAGCTAAAAGGAGTAAAGGCCAAAATAGCATCACGTCTGGATCTTGCTATAATCCATGACATTTAAAAAATGTCATGTTTGTGATAGGATGCACGCTGGGAACTTTGGCCACTTCAAGAACTATGAAAATAAAGGTTCTGGTCCATAGCAAATGCAGCCATCAGACCCTAATATAGAAATATCCTTTAACAGAACCTGTGAATCTGCTGTGGCAGATAGTCTTTCTGGGGGGGAAAAATACAATTTGTAGGACAGATTGCAAATACAATGGCTTTGCAAAGCAGTTACACGACCTGCTACTACTATGCTTCTAAATTCTTGAATGTGCTGTAAGCTAATAGGTTAAATACTGCAACAAAATATGATCCCTTATTTAAATTTATAATACAAGTGGGGGCACTGGTTCATGTAGGTTGTCTACAAACCGGAAGGTTGGTGGTTCAATCCCCGGTTCCACCTGACCAAGGGTGCGTCTCAATCAGCTCCCTAGTTCAGTAGTCAGGGCACTGATCAGGGAGTCAGCCCATTGACTTAAATCCTGATCAGTGCCCTGACTACTGGACCAGGGAGCTGATTGAGACGCATGCCAAGTGTCCATAATGAACAAGACACCTAACCCCAGCTGCTCCCGACGGCTGACACCACCGTCGGTGTATGAATGGGTGAATGTGAGGCAATATGTAAAGTGCTTTGGATGGCCATGGGTCTGTTGAAAGTGCTATATAAATGCAGTCCATTTACCATATTAAATGTGATATGTGAATGTTAAATGTGAAAGAAAAACCTACAGGCTATAACCAAAATAAAAGAAATTACTGAAAGAACAAATTGTACTGAATTACACCCTTTAAAAAAAAGTCACTGGAGTGGTAACCTTTCAAAAAGGTATGATTGTACATTTACCCCCTAAACACTGCATATTAGTTTCTTAAAAAGGTACATAGTACCTAAAGTGAACATATTAGTACCTTTTGAGAGGGTACCACCACAGTGAGAGCTTTTATAAATTGAGAGTGCAGGCATGTCACTATCAATTTGCATCAACAATAAATGTATCCTCATAATATAACAATTAAATGGGGGAAAATGTTTAAAGAAATTTCCAAACAAGATGTGGTACAAAGGACTTTATTTTGGTCAGCAGACTTATGCCATGAACTCGTAAGGGATAGGCTCCAGGAGCTGAGGCTCGTTGTTCTTGGTGCTGACAAAGTGTGCTGGCCGTGGAGCAGCAGGCTGAAAACAAGATAAAGACAACACCACAATCAGCGAAAAAAAAAACAACAACAAAAACTAGCCATAGCTGTTATAATGGTGTTATACATTTGCTGTAATTTTAACTAATCATGCCATTATGACCTTTCATTACATTTTAATTTGACTTCAAATAACCAATCAAGCCGAAAATGAAACCTAATGCTTACATCAGAGAGTTCAAGGAAATGCATGGTTTCACTGTGCACATTCATCCATTTTAAAGTAAAAACATTCAATTTCCAAGACAGCAATTAAAATAGACACCAAGTTCTCATACCTGGCGTTTAAGCTCAATCCAGGTGCCCTCCTTCTTGGCCTCCACTTTCTTCTTCTCATTCTCCTTGACGCGCTGCAGGAAGCTGTCTCTGCTCTTTGAGTGCTTAATATGCTCAATACGCACATTAATTCTCTTAGCCAGGATCTTACCCCTAGAAGTAAAAGCAGTAATTGGTCATTGAAATCAGAATTGCTGTGCATTTACAATCCATCAAAGAGGCATGTTTCCTTATTGACAATCTGGCAAAGGCATTAATGTGCCAGTCCAGGGTGCATAAGGATGATGCTCTTCCCCATATGAATGACCACACAGGACACTGGACGGCCCTTATGGTAAAGTGAATCTGGGGCATTAGTATTGTGTGTGCACTTAAAACAAGGTAAATGGCTACAGCTCGTTTGACGCCACACACAATGATTGTGATGGTAATCAACACACTTGCGTCAAAACTCCCCTTTTGTGAATACTCATATGACAGTAGTCCAAAAGCAATAGGTTAGAGTATTTCTTACATCTAATGTTTTTAACTTTAACTATCATTTCACTTCAGAAGACAGATTCATCCACTGGAGTCGTAAGGATTACCGTCATGACCGTTTTTTCAAGGTTTTTCAAGCATCAAATGAGAGGTACCCATTAACTTGCATTGTGTGGCCATGCTCACACCTGGTATTAAGATGTGTTTTGATTGATCGGATCACAAGTGGGTGATACTAAATACAAGTGTAAATGGGATCTAAAACATTTTTAGCTTGTCTACGTTCAACCACTGCCAGAGGTAGTTAAACACATTTGACTGGATTGCTTTCATAGTGTAGATGTTCATGTGATCCAATGGGTTTGAACAGCTACTAAAGACCGCATACTCTCCACCTACTGACCTAATCATAAATATCATGGGAAGCGCGCTAGCCAGACGGGATTTAAAAGGTCCCGTTCCTCGTGATCCCATTGTTCAAACTTTAGTTAGTGTGTAATGTTGCTGTTAGAGCATAAATAATACCTGTAAAATTATAAAGCTCAAAGTTCAATGCCAAGCGAGATATTTTATTTAACAGAAGTTCCCTTTCAAATCCTACACAGCGAACGGCCGGCTTGGACTACATCCTGGTACTTCCTTCATTAATTACGTCAGTAGAACAGACTAACCTCCACCCACAAGAATAAGCGAAAAAAGGGGGCGTGGTCTTGTTGCTGTCCCACGTGGAGAAGAGGAAGTGTCACGTGGAGAAAAGGAATTGTTGCGTTTGTCGCCATGTCGTCGAGACAAATCACCTTTGTTTGGCTTTCCCAGGGACGCTGTAGAGATCATTAAGCGCATACATCTCCCGTTAAGAGGCGTGACCTTTCCGTGCAAGTTACGTGCGCTAAGCTGCTGTCGAATCACAACACAGGAACCGCTGGCACAATCAGAACTCGTTACGTATTTCTGAAGGAGGGACTTCATAGAACAAGGAACTCATCAGCCCGTTTTTAGGACAGTGAAAACAGCGGTATACAGATAAGTAAATCGTGTGAAAAATACTGTGTTTTTTACACACGAAACATGAACATGTTATATTGCACACTGTAAACACAATCAAAGCTTTAAAAAAAAAAACACGAAGAACGGGACCTTTAAACTTTGTCAGCTGAGACCCAAGTTTGGATTGAAGACGAGAAGGCGTTTGGTGTGGTCTTACAGATATCAGAGCAGAAACGAAAGCTGCTGTCACCTCTGAGCGCATATGTAAATTGTGTGGGCTTGTTCGGTCCATTAGATCTGAAAAGGCCCATACAATTAGACCCTTAGACCATAGACCCTTCATTCGGATGAAAGTGAACAAAATACAGATTCAAATACCAATTGTAAACAGGTATGTGTCTGCTTTGTCTACTTGTGATCCGATTGACCAAAATGCATCTTTATACAGTTGTAAACAGGGCATCACAGGGATTAATTTTACTAAGTCTTCAAGTGTACACCTGAAGAAACAGTCATTTACATCAGGGATGGCATGAGGGTTTAAAGAATTTAAATTTTTGGGTGAACTATCCCTTTAACATGATACAAAAGTGGCATCAACAGCAATCTCTGTAGAAACACCAACCAGGTGGTTTCTGTCCTTGTCTGAATGCTGTAACTTGTTAAATTTACACCGAAATACGTCATGTTCAGGGCGGCACTTACTTGACTTGCTTGTTGACAATGATGCCAACAGCATGCTGTGTAACATTATAAACACGTCCTGTTTTGCCATGGTAGCATTTATGAGGCATCCCCTTCTGGATGGTTCCTGTGCCCTGGATAAAAATATGGTTCTCTTAGAAATTGTCATAAATGGACACCAAAAAAAAAGTACACCAAATCATCTCTTTCAATAAAACGTACCTTGATGTCTACAATATCACCCTTTTTGTAGATGCGCATGTAAGTGGACAGAGGAATTGGGCCTGTTGTGGAATGAGAAGCAACGTCAAGTCAATTTTATCACAGGTTTATATGCTAAACTACAGTACAAAATAGATACAGCAAGATTCAAGTGAACTCACCATGCTTGCGGAAGGGCCTGGCAAACATATACCTGGTCCCCCTCCTCTTGCCTCTGGTGTTTGTCATGATGCCTGATTACTGGATACAAGAGGCAAAAATAAAGTTAGAATAATATAGGGGGAAACAATTCTAAAACACCTCATTGAACTACGCTTGATGCACTACAATACTACAGGGGAAAAAAAAACCCCAATCACACTAGGTTTACAGCCTTTGGTCATCAATGACTGCCCAATATAACATTACATAGCATTATATAAACGCATTTATTCCAATAACGATTAACAAAATCATTAAAGGTAGTTCATTTATGAGTCTTGTTGGACTCTAAATTGTAACAGCTTTAGGTAACAGTTAACTTTAGTTAATGACCAAGACATACATTGACGATTAAAAAAAAAAAACTGATGTGACATCTTGCAAGTTTCGTTAATATTTATACGTGAATATTTATCAATCCGAAATATTTCCACACGTCTTTATTTTTATATCCACGACTCTCGACTGAACGCGCATGGCCCACATGGAACGGACACGCTCCAGCTCGACTCTGCATTTGACTCTTTACGGCATCAAACTGCGTACATGCGGACTTAATTTCGATGCCATGCTAGGTAATGCACTTTTTGGGCGCTTTGTGATGCACTTCTGCTCAGTGAGAGCTATGTAATAGAGGATTTAATACATAATGTCTGGAGCACATCTTACCCCCGGTTGCTCGCAAGATGGCGGGTACGGCGGAAAGAGAATGAAAGGGTCCTGTGGCTCTTCCTTCAAAGCACGAATAGGAAGACTACTCATTTGCCTGAGTAAAAATATCAGTTTCTGAGCTGTTGCTCCATGGGCAGTGATGTCATCGCCATACAAAAACAGTTCAGGATTTACTCCTTTAAACTGCCTGCGAGACCATTGCATGGATAGATATATATATATTCTTTCAAAGAATGTGTAGATGTATTTATTTGTTTATTTATAAATGAGAAGCCAGATTAAAAAAATAATAATAATAATAATTAAGTTATGCCTTAAATGAACACTATTTTCGAAAAATCCCACAAACGCACAACCATTTAATTTTAATATTTTAAATAAGAATCTTTAACCGGGTTAGGTTCACGAAAACACGTAATTATTTTGTTTTATTTGTAATTAAAAATGCAACGAATTAAACTAAATCCTGACATAAATTAACATTAAAAAACATCAGCAGTCGACAAGCACTGTAAGTGTATATATTTAATTAAATTGTTTTTAAATAAAAAGCGTTAACTGGGTTTAGTTCATGAAAAAAGTATTACTTTTTCAAATAAAAAATATAATAAATTAAAGCTCTCTGTTTAATTGAATATACTCTAAAATAAACATAACAATTATTATAAATGTTTTGATGTGTTCATTAATGCGTTTTTTAATGTTATTTATTTTTTAATTACTGGCATGTATTATTTAATTTGAGATTTTTTTAACAACTTTATTGTATTATCTTTATGCCACTTTTGATGCCGTGACTATATTAAAATGATTTGAATTATAAACTTCATCAGCGCTGGGGCACTAAGACCCCGCGAACTTCCCTCTGGCAGGAACGCAGTCTGTCCTCACGGGGACTCCTCTTCGCCTCCGCGCGGTGATTGGGTGGAAGATGGCGCTGGGCGAATGGAAATCCTAATGACAGTTTCCAAATTTGCCTCTTTTTGTACCATGGTGAGTAAATATCGCTTCATTGACGGATAATTGGGCATCAGTACACGTATGATATTGTAAAGGGTCGCGTGCTGCATTAGTTCAGTGAATCTGACTCCTTGGGTTGCCAGTTTTCCTCTGCTGCAGTTGCGAGCTGTCTTTTTCCGTCTGTGTGCCTGCTATGAATTTTGCCTTGGGCCTAAATTATTACGGTTATTGGGTAGATATGCGAAGCGACCGTATTGTCTTTGTAACACAATGTTAAGCTTTTCAATTCGCCCGTCCTCATAGGATTTGCTGAAGGCAGCAAAGCAGAGATCTGCTAACCGCTGAGCTGAAGTGTCATTCAGCACGGGTTATGATCGCGAGATGTGCTTAATAAGCGCGAGACAGTGACATCTAAACAATCTTCGAATGTTATTTATGTGTAATAAATGAGTACAAGCATTCAGACAATCATTGTGTTGCAAACGTGAGCATCATCACGATGACTGAAACGCGTTCAGTGTACCTGTGCTCCAGTGCTAAGCTGTTGCCAGTGCGGTCACATCGTGATTTCATGGTCCCATCCCCTCTCTGCTTCTCCGTACCCAGTATGCGCCTCCATATCTTATTTGCTTTATCTGCGTTTTGATTGTTAATTACATTTTTTCAATGGCATTTGAAGTTTTTAAGGGTGAAAATGCTAATGACCTCTTTAAGTTATGCTGTATATTTGTGAATAGGGTTGTTTTTATGTTCACATATACGTGTTTTTTGGTGGTATTGCAATTTTAAAACATTAATTCTTAATCAATGGATGTTGTAATCTGACCAAAAGTGCCTCACATGCATCAAACGTCTTCTGACGTTACCATTTACCATGGTAAATATAGTTTCCAGCACAATATCACTTACTACAATTAACCACAATACACTCTAAAAAAAAAAGGTTCTATATGGCACCAAAAATGGTTCTTTGTCGTAATCATAGAGGAACCACTTTTGGTGCTATATAGCACCATATTTTAACATGTTCTGTATATGGTAGCGGTGCTATATAGCACCATAGTTAGCGGTGCTATATAGCACCTTAGTCAAAGAACCGGTGAAGAACCTCTGAAGAACCGGTGAAGAACCGCTGAAGAACCGCTGAAGAACCACTGAAGCACCAAAATTGGTGCTATATAGCACTTAAAAAGGTTCCCCTATGATTACGAGCCAAGAACCATTTTTGGTGCCATATAGAACCTTTTTTTTTTAGAGTGTAGTATCACAATAGTATCTCCTTCTAAAAATTGCACATTTTCTAGTCATTTTATTTATTTATTTATTTGGTAACACTTTACAATAAGGTCTCATTTGTTAACATTAGATGTATTAACTAACATGAACTATCCATGAGCAATATATTTGCTACACTATCCATTCATCTTTCTTAATGTTAATTAATGTTCATTGTTTGTTCATGTTCAACTTTTGATTTTAATAATGTAATAGTAAATGTTGAAATTAACTAAGAATAATAAATGCTCTAGAAGTATTGTTCATGTTAACTAAAGTTTTTAACTAATGAAACCTTATTGTAAAGTGTTACCAGTTATTTCTTAAGAAAGTGATGTGTAATACAAACTTACCATAGTTTTATTGTAGAAACAATAACTATGTAGTAGAAACTGTGGTTACTATAGTCATTTTCGTATGGGATTCAACAACTGTTCACCTGTTCCGTTTCAGGGCGCCAATGCCTCCGCTTTGGAGAAAGAGATTGGCTCGGAGCAGTTCCCTGTCAACGAGCATTACTTCGGATTGGTCAACGTAAGCAAAGACGTTCCCTGATGTCTACCATTGTCTCCTCAATGTTTATCGTCATACTCTGGAATCAGTGTGTGTGTGTCTTGTGTGTTTCGATCCACAGTTTGGAAACACCTGCTACTGTAACTCTGTGCTCCAGGCTCTGTACTTCTGCCGGCCGTTCCGGGAGAAGATCCTTGCGTACAGGAGCCAGCCGCGCCGCAAAGAGAACCTGCTCACCTGCCTGGCCGATCTGTTCCACAGTATAGCCAACCAGAAGAGGAAAGTTGGCGTGATACCCCCGAAGAAGTTCATTACACGACTACGGAAAGAGAATGGTAAGTGGAGTAGGAAGGGGTTGTAATAAAATTCTATTTAATGTTCTCAGTTACTTCTCGGTTTCAATATGGATGCTAGTTCTAAGTCAGAAAAATTGAAGAGGTGCAGCACAAGAAGTTGTTCTTACGTTGTATTCAAGTCGTAAACAAAATAAGCTAAGCACAAACAAACAATAGCAATAACTATTTTATTTCTGTTGTATGAGTACATGTATATTATATGATGTGCACGTTCTTTTGCACGCACACTAATTAACGTTAAAATAGTTAACTATATGCTCTGTCATTCACAAAATGGTAACAATTTACAATTAAGTCCCATCAGTTAATGTTAGTTAAAGGTAGGATAGGCAATTTGTTATATTTTATTTTTTTTGTTACACTGTTTGAAACTCTCTTCACATCCTGATAGTAATCAATAATAGAAGTGGTCTAAATATTAAAACGTGTATGTATGTGTATATATATATTTATACTACGGGGCCGTTGAATGCTTGAATCTGATTGGCTGATGAACGTTCTGAGGTGTGCAATTATTTTCTGGGAGATGCACAGCGACCGTAGTTCCAGGCAGGCAGCTCTTGACCGCATTACAGTTCCATATCACTTCGCATAGTTAACTGTAATAACGGAAATTACAGGACTAAAAAACAACAATATGACAGACGATTTTCCTAAAGTAAATCTTAATATTTACGGTGAATATAAAACGTTCAACAACTGGGCGGCAGCAGTATTAGACAGTCCAGATGAAAACCAACAGACGGAAGCGGACATCAAAGGCAAGCTTTTCTGTCTCATTACTGAAATCACACGTGATCGCACACGCACTACAGTTTGCACAAAAAGGTGTCAGCGCTGCCCTGACGATTTGATCAGTTAGCCTATATAGTGGAGCAACTTAAAGGCTACACGTGACATTTTTTCACTAGTGAGGTAATAACAGCGCTGTTTAGAGACGCACAGAGGCAGCCTAATTCACACAAGCACTCTCTCTCTCTCTCTCTCTCTCTCTCTCTCTCTCTCTTTCTCTCTTTCTCTCTCTCGCTCTCTTTCTAATAACTTTATTAATAACTGCAGTAGAATGCTATCAACGGCTCAAGCCTTCGTTAACAGCTTTAAAATGTCGTTTCGGAACTAGCAAAAGAGCCGTTCGATGAGACGCGGAAGAAATAGTCCTACTCACAATAGCGATTTAAGTACAAAAACCGGACGAATCCCTTTAAATATATCTTCGGATCGATGTCTTGAGGTGTGGACGTGTGGTAACCGTAGTATAAGCGGAATAATTGACTCCGGGGCGTTCAATTATTAGAATAATAATGCACACCCGAGGTGTAATCATTGTATATTGTATATATATATATATAGTCTGTGGAAGTCTCAGGACCAAAAGATATTGCATTCGGTCCGATACTATGTCCTACCTGCCTGTCAACATATGTATTTCCATACCTCTGCGCACCCTGCTCATGCAGACATCACACTTCATCAGCGCGTTCCTAGGCTATGCAGAGTTGTAGACAGACAGTCACCGAGCACTACAAACAAACAGCAGCCGCTGCCTATTAAAGTTCCTCCTGAACCAAAAAAGTGAGCTGCATTCACGCCATGCCGTAACCGTAATTACCTATGATGACGTTCTACCTGGAACTGTTCATGTCCTCAGACTCGGATTAATGCGTTTCTGTCAGCACTATCAATGCCGAAATGAATCTGCAGAAGTCAGGTGGTACAAGTAAGAGCTCTGTAAGTTGTTTACGTTCATTATTATTGTAATTAGGGATGGGACGTGTGAAAATGTAATATTACGATTATAGTGACCGAAATGATCATGATTATCAATATGATCACGGCTTTGTTCAAATGAGATGAAAGTGTTCAAAAAGAACTCATGCACACACTGAAAACTTCTCAACAAGTTTTATATTTGAAAATCAACAAATAAAATGTACTTTTTTAAGATATTCCGTGCATTTCCTTCCTTATAATGACCGTTGTCAGTAGCAAAACATTATAACACGGCGCACATCCATGTATCACAACGGACGCGCTCTCTCGTTTTTTTATTAAATTGAAAATGAAATCAGAGGACTTTGCTATTAATACTACTATAATATTGTTGTGATCATCTTGTCTGGATGATTTTGTACGCTGTACAAAATGGATTTATAAACATTATTTAAAAAAATCTGTGTAATAAGTGCACAATGAATATACATTAGTTTCATCCCTTAAAGCTGCAATATGTAAAATTTTTGCAGTAAAATATCCAAAAACCACTAGGCCAGTGTTATATATTTTGTTCAGTTGAGTACTTACAATATCCCAAATGTTTCCAACTATTTGTAAATCGTAAGAAAATGGCTATTTTAACCAAGGACCCGGGATGTGTGAGGAAGTCGTCTGTCAATTGCGTCATATCTGCGTTACCCTCGGTTTCCGGTTTTATTTTGCAGAAACGCTTTACTCTTACTGTAGTGTGCTACAAGTGTCATAGCAGCCGCCAAAGGTAAGGTCATAACATAATTTTCAACACACTCAAATGTATCTAATATGATAAACAGAGCTGCGTTACTTCATACTCATGACCGGAAAAACGGAAATGGCGCCGGTGACTGTGGCATGATAAAAGTCCTGCTGCTCGAGAGGCGTGTGTTGCGTTCATCTTATTAACAATCGCTTGAACTTGTTTGTTCGTCTTTGGCTCAAAGCCACTTGCTGCAAACGTTTCTTTGTGGAAGCTTCACGTTAATTTCAAATGAGTGAGATAAAATATTTCAACTCAAAACAACATTTTGTTTCCAATTATTTCCCAGATGTAGTTTTGGTATTGAGGTCAAATTTAACTTGGCTTGTGTTCGCTGTACAACAGTGGGTGATGGTCATGAAGACGACTCGGCAGATTTGAAGTGTTTCCCCCTAGTGCAGCGGCTTTCTTTATGCATGTTCTGCAGACAGGGTGACCATCCTCGTTTCCCTCAGGACTTTTGTAAAAGCACAAAATATAAACACATCTCAGATTTGGTCCTTTTAAAAGGGTGAAATATCTC
Source organism: Romanogobio albipinnatus (assembly GCA_023566225.1). NCBI lineage: Eukaryota > Metazoa > Chordata > Actinopteri > Cypriniformes > Gobionidae > Romanogobio > Romanogobio albipinnatus. Next base: position 26,013,200 of record CM042260.1, on the reverse strand, counting down.
CCGAGCGCTGTCACTGCCTTCTGCCATTGCACGCTGCATCTGCACCAGACTGATGCTGGCTGGACAGGATTTACCGTGAGTTTTCAAAATTATCAATCGCGATAATCAAACACGGTTTTAATGATAATTCAATTTTAAAAGATAATACTAACCGTCAGTACATTTTATCTTGGTTTATCGTGAAATCGATAATCGTCCCATCCCTAATTGTAATGTTATGTGCTTTGAGACATGAGGTAATTCAACGTGGTGTCACTTTGCAGACTCTGCTGTGTGCGTTTATGTGTTTCGAAGGATTCTTGGCTTTGCGCTCTTAAGGGAGGGTGGGATCTAATGCTTTCAAAGCTAACTGGCTATTGCTAGCCACTCTGAAATGGCCTACCCTACCTTTAATGCATTAAATAACATGAACTAACAAGGAGCAATTCAATTACAAGTATTTTAACTGTTAATTGTCTGCTCAGGTCCATTAAATAACATTTACAGATCCAACTTTTAATTTGAATAAGCTACTGGTAAATGTTAAATAAATGGAACCTTATTGTAAGTGTTACCACAAAATTATAGCATCATCGCAATACCATCTATTTCATTACCTGTCATCTAAAATGACCTTTCTCCCTTTCACCCAACAGAACTGTTTGATAACTACATGCAACAAGATGCACACGAGTTTCTCAACTACCTGCTGAACACTATAGCAGACCTGCTACAAGAAGAGCGCAAGCAAGACAAGCAGAATGGCAAACTGGCCAATGGGACACTTGACTCACAGAACAATAACAGCACCCCGCCCTCCTCCACCTGGGTTCATGAGATCTTCCAGGGCACGTTGACCAACGAGACACGATGCCTCACTTGTGAGACGGTAATTGCACCTCACGTAACTTAACCGGATACCGTCCAATAAGACAGGATCCTGATAATTCTCCTGACTGTGATTGGCTGGGCTTTTATCTAAGGTGGGTCTTTGGACTTTGCTCTTTCACAGATAAGCAGTAAAGATGAGGATTTCTTGGATTTGTCAGTGGATGTGGAGCAGAACACTTCAATCACACACTGTCTCAGGTCTGAAAGCACACTCACACTTAAACCCAAAGCAAACATGAATATGCGTCCATTTTAATAAGCTATTCTTTTTCTTACTGGCCTCTTAAAGAGGTTTCAGTAATACAGAGACCTTGTGCAGTGAGTATAAATATTACTGTGAGGAATGCAGAAGTAAACAGGAAGCACACAAAAGGTAAGCATGCATTAATTTCTGTCAGCTACTTCCTATAATATAGTGAATATACTCGATACATGATTATGTCTGTGTTTGACTCTAGAATGCGGGTTAAGAAACTTCCCATGATCCTTGCCTTGCACTTGAAGAGATTTAAATACATGGAGCAGCTGCAGCGCTACACTAAGCTAAGCTACCGTGTGGTCTTCCCTCTGGAGCTCCGCCTCTTTAACACCTCTGGCGATGCCACCAATCCAGAGAGGCTTTACGACCTGGTCGCTGTGGTTGTGCATTGTGGCAGGTGAATCGGTACAGATTTTGATGGAAACCAGCGTTCCATCAAAATGCGTTCTTCTTTAATGCGTTCTTCTTCCCCCTATGTTGATTGATTTCACAATGCTTGCTTGTGTGAACAGAATCTGTTCATGTAAGCTTTTTAAAATTTGTCCTTACTAAAAAGGAGAACTGTCTTGATTTGCTTTCTCGATCTGTAGCTTATTTTTATGTATGTGTGTTTTTACAGCGGTCCAAACCGAGGACACTACATTGCAATTGTAAAGAGTCATGATTTCTGGCTACTGTTTGATGACGACATCGTAGAGGTAAACTGCCATCCGTCATGTATAATAGCATCAGCCATTCACTGAGATTTTGGGTTCCCACAGTTATGGAAAACCTGTAAATATTAGGGAATTTTATAATGATGATTTTCAGGACTCAGCCAGACCTTAATTCATTTATAGTAATTAAAAAAAAATCAAAGTGACTATATAAATGCATATGTGGAAAAATACATGAAAAAAATATAGAAAAAAAAGGAAATCTTCATAATAGTGTTCAAAAATATATCAAACCAAATAGATATTTTATAGTGAATGTATATATAAACTGATCAGGCATAACATAATGACTACTGACAGGTGAAGTGAATAACACTGATTCTTCATCATGGCACCTGTTAGTGGGTGGGATATATTAGGGCCAGGCTCATGGGCGGCCAAGGCTCATTGATGCACGTGGGGGGCAAAGGCTGGCCCGTGTGGTCCAATCAAACTGACGAGCTACTGTAGCTCATATTGCTCAAGAAGTTAATGCTGGTTCTGATTGAAAGGTGTCAGAATACACCGAACATCGCAGTTTGTTGCGTATGGGGCTGCATAGCCGCAGACCAGTCAGGGTGCCCATGCTGACCCCTGTCCACCACTGAAAGCGGCAACAGTGGGCACGTGAGCATCGGAACTGGACCATGGAGCAATGGAAAAGGTGGTCTGGTCTGATGAATCATTTTCTTTTACTTCACGTGGATGGCTGGGTGCGTGTGCGTCATTTACCTGGGGAACACATGGCCCCAGGATGCAGAAGGAAAGCCGGCGGAGGCAGTGCGATGCTTCGGGCAATGTTCTGCTGGGAAACCTTGGGTCCTGCCATCCATGTGGATGTTACTTTGACACGTACCACCTACCTAAGCATTGTTGCAGACCATGTACACCCTTTCATGGAAACGGTATTCCCTGGTGGCTGTGGCCTCTTTCAGCAGAATAATGCGCCCTGCCACAAGGCAAAAATGGTTCAGGAATGGTTTGAGGAGCACAACAACAAATTTGAGGTTAACTTGGCCTCCAAATTCCACAGATCTCAATCCAATCGAGCATCTGTGGGATGTGCTGAACAAACAAGTCCGATCCATGGAGGCCCCACCTCGCAACTTACAGGACTTTAAAGGATCTGCTGCTAACATCTTGGTGCCAGATACCACAGCACACCTTCAGGGGTCTAGACTCTAGTGGAGTCCTTGCCTCGATGGGTCAGGCCTGTGGCAGTAAAAGGGGGACCAACTCAATTTTAGAAATGTTATATACGGTAATGTTATGCCTGATCTGTATATACAGCGCATCCAGAAAATATTTACAGGGCTTCACTTTTTCTACATTTTCTTATGTTACAGCCTTATTCCCAAATTGATTCAATTCATTATTTTCCTCAAAGTTCTACAAACAATACACCATAATGACAATGTGAAAGAAGTTTGTTTGAAATCTTTGCAAATGTTTATTTTTTATTAAAATCACATATACAGAAGTATTCACAACCTTTGCTCAATACTTTGTTGAAGCACCTTTGGCACAAATTACAGCCTCAAGTCTTTTTGAGTATGATGCTACAAGCTTGGCACACCTATTTCTGGGCAGTTTCTCCCATTCTTCTCTGCCGGACCTCTCAAGCGCCATCAGGTTGGATGGGGAGAGTCGGTGCACAGCCATTTTCAGATCTCTCCAGAGATGTTCAATCAGGTTCAAGTCTGGGCTCTGGCTGGGCCACTCAAGGACATTCACAGAGTTGTCCCGTAGCCACTCCTTTGTTATTTTGGCTGTGTGCTTAGGATCGTAGTCCTGTTGTAAGATAAACCTTCGCCCCAGTCTGAGGTCCATAGTAGAGTTTAGATTCTCTGCCCGTGTCCGAACTTGACCCGACCCGATGCCATAATCTGAAATAATATATATTTTTAGCAAAGTAAGAACTAATACTACAACTAAGAAAATAATGTGTACAAAGTTGCACAAGTCAGGATTAGTCTAAAAATGAGTGTTAAACTCACAGCACACGCAGTGATGAAGCGCGCAGAACCACTCTGAAACGCCATCATGAGCTGCTCGCGTGAACACTGCGCATTGCTTAATTAGCCCAATGGTTTTGTTTAAAAGTGGACATTTCAAGCTTTCTATACACATATTTATCATGTTTGTGAGGTTCATGTGCAATGAAAGTGATTGCTCCCGCGCCTTCATGTCCCGATTATAGTCTGTCTGTTTGCTTCTTATTTATTGAATCCAGACAATTGGCTGACGAAACCTTGATTAAAATTAAGATAAAATTTATACAAAACAATATTCACTTTAAAGAATGGCTTTCTACAAAACAACTTAATATTAAACAAAATATAACCACCAAAATAATTTCTGACCCACTCTCATCTTTGCACTTATCATAATCAGATGAAATTTAAAAATTCAGCAACAGATCTAAATCACCTCAAGTGACCAGTTGCAATCAATATACAACATCAATATTCATATACATACAACAAACAATATTATCCATGGGATATATAGATTAAAACGAGCTAAACATAATCAATCATCCTACACAAAAGCCAAAGCATTTTACTCAGTTGTAAACAATTAATACATGTAGTTTGTCAGAAAATACAAAGCATCAAATTAGACTTGATGCACGCACACGGTCCACATATCATATCATATACCAGTCAAGACCATCACTGCTCCTAGGCCTCGACTCTCATTCAAATCTCAATCTTGATGATTGTAAAATGGCCTTCCTGCATTTGTTAAAAAATGTTTTGTTTCTCCCTTTTAGAAAATCGATGCCCAGGCGATTGAAGAATTCTATGGATTAACCTCTGAAATTTCCAAGAACTCTGAGTCCGGGTACATCCTGTTTTACCAGTCCAGAGACTGAGAGAGGCCCGAGAGGCGTCCCCTTAAGGACACCTGTTCAGCAGGCGTGCCTGTATGCAGAACCCTGCTGCATCTCACCTGTGCAGGTTCTCTCTGCAGCGACGCCTCACACACACCCCACCCCACCCGTCCAAGCCCTCCCTCGCCAGTCTCCACGCAGCAGTAACGTTGGACGCGATGTAGTCGCAAGGCCTTTTGAACGTTGTTTGTCAGTTGTATTTACGTTGTGGGCGCATTTCATAACTCGTGTTCAGTCCTTACTGTGGAGAGAATGTGTTTAATGTAACAGACCGTATGATATGATGGGGATTTGCGTTCAACTTTCATGCTGCGATCTTTTGATTCCTGTGGCTGTGAGGAGGCTGAAGACTTGTGCATGGGGAAAGCGGGTGTGTTCATTATAATGGCGGGGAGGGTCTTAAAGCTCCGGATACGGGGCATTTCGGGTTATGTATTTCTACCTTGTACAGAGTGATATTTGTATAAATATTATGAGAATTATAATAATATTACTGATATAGCCAAAAACTGAGAATAGAACCAGAAAAGATGTATAACACTATGGTGCACTTTTGATACAGTTTTGTAGATGTTGGAAGGTTAACGTGAGGATTTGCTTGAGACGGCCTGTTGTGAAATTTATCATTTTCTGTTTTAAAGAAAAAGAAATAAAAGTGTATACACCAAGATGGGATGTATGCATGCAAGCATGTAAATACCAGCTATTACCAGCCTACTGCGATTTGATTGGACCGCTCGTAAATACAACCAAGCCTTGCCCTGTGCTGATGACTCATTCGTGGTCACTGCAGCCCCTCAGTGGCCGGTCCAGATTACTGCAAGATGGAGAACTGCACAGCATCATTCCCTTTTCACTGATCTCTCTTCTGATCTCGTTCTGGCTCAAAAGGTTGTGTTGTTTTTCAATGATTCGGTCCATTTGCTATGCTTAAAATGATGCTTGATTCGTTCAAATTTGCATAAAGCATTTCGTACTTTTATTAGCGCGTAATAGCAATTCTAAAATATGTCTCCTTTGAAGCCCATACCGAGCCTAGTTTCAGTCTGTGAAGGATTTTATCACGCATTGTCACTGTCTACGCAGCTAAGCCTTTGAGGAGGTGCGAGTCTGTCTGAAATAGCGCAGACTGAGAAAGAGGCATGGGGACGAAGGCTGCACGGGGTTAGAGAATGGAGGAGAGAGGGAAGATAGTGGGGGAAGTGGGTGACACAGATGAGCATGCTGTTAATAGCACGCGCCGAGAATAGCTCTCACAGGGGAGCAACACAATGTGCATCTTTCCAGAAAGATGCAGTCTGAATGTCAGATGCTAGATAAATGGGTCTCATCCTACAGAGACACGTTACATTACCTTCTGGGTCGTTAGAAGTAGGTGCCTTTTCCGTTTTGAAAAGAATTAAGATTTTAGGTATTCTATCAGACAAACAATGACTTTATAGTGTTAATATTTTGCATTTTGCCATGTCAAGCTAAATTCAAACATTGTAATACATGTGTTGGCATTCAAAAAAGTAGCAGGGTTGAGTTTGACCGTTTATTTAGCCAATACTAGTCTTTTGCTTATGGTCATAACACTACAATTTGTTTATAAGAAAGAATTTAATGCTAATATTTCTACAAATATATCGTTTTCAAAATTGCACTTCTCTACTGAAAAACATAAAATCTTAAGTTAAGTGGTTAAAAAGTGAACACACCTAAACTTGATGAGTGAACATCTTTTTTCTTTTCTTTTTGAGGGTTTTTTATTATTATAATGGAATATTTTATTTTGAAAATGTTATGAAGACAACAGGGTTGATGTATAACATGGGGACACTTTTTAATATAAAATATAATATTTCTATAGTACAAATAAAGTATTTTTAAATAAAATATGTCCATCTCTATATAAGAGAACACAATATATACATACATATATATATATTGTCAGCTTAAAAAAGTAAGTTACCTAGCTGCCTTAATTTTAAGTTCATAGAAATTATACATTTGAGTTAATACAATGAAGGAGATTGGTTTAATCAACAGAAACTCAGAATTTTGTTATCTGAACAACATAAATTAAAGGACTAGTTCACTTTAAAATTACATTTCTCCATGATTTACTCGCCCTCAAGACATCCTAGGTGTATACGACTTTCTTCTTTCTGATGAACATAATTTGAGTTATATTAATAAATATTCTGATGTTTCCAAGCTTTATAATGGCAGTGAATGAGGCCCACGAGTTTGAAGCTCAAAATGCATCTGTCATAAACGTACTTCACACGGCTCCATGGGGTTAATAAAGGCCTTCTGAAGCGAAGCGATGGGTTTTTGTAAGAAAACAGAAGTGTTTCTTACAAAGTGTTTCTTATTCAAAAGTGTAATGCCTCTCAGTTCAAAACGCTTACGCAAGTCATATGTCGTGCCAGTTACGCCTTTTCTTTCTAAGTTGAATACGCACGGTGGTCTGGTGGAAGCTAGATTTTACGTTATAACGTGTTAAATACAAACGCATTGCTTCGCTTCAGAAGGCCTTTATTAACACCCCTGAGCCATTCACTGCCATTGTAAAGTAAACTAAGTTAATCCTTTAAAGGGTTCACCCAAAAATGAAAATAATGTCATTTATTATTCACCCTCATGCCGTTCCACACCCATAAAACCTTGTGTTCATCTTCACACACAAATTAAGATATTTTTGTTGAAATCTGATGGCTCAGTGATGCCTACATAGCCAGCAATGAAATGTCCTCTCTCAAGATCCATTAATGTACTAAAACCATTTAAATCAGTTCATGTGAGTACAGTGGTTCAATATTAATATTATAAAGCCATGAGGATATTTTTGGTGCGCCCCAAAAAAAACTACATAACCACTTAATGATGGCAGATGTCAAAACACTGCTTCATGAGGCTTCGAAATGTTATGAATCAGTGTATCGAATCAGCGGTTTGGAGCACCAAAGTCACGTGACTTCAGCAGTTTGGCGGTTTGACACGCGATCCGAATCATGATTCGACTCGCTGATTCATAACGCTCCGAAGCTTCATGAAGCAGTGTTTTGAAATCTGCCATCACTATATAAGTCGTTATTTACCCAAAATATTCTCGTCGCCTTACGGGTGTGGAACGGCATGAGGGTGAGTAATAAAGGACATTATTTTCATATTTGGGTGAAGTAACCCTTTAAGTAGATTTAACAAAACAAAAATTTGATAAATCATGAAAATAATTTTTGCAGTATACTTTTTATTCTATGCATATAGGGAAATATGTTAGGGAAATATGGTGCTGAGTACAGGCCAAAAAGACATCCTAGATAGTGGATTTAGAAAAAAAAAAAAAAAAAAAAAATTATATATATATATATATATATATATATATGGATTTAGAAAAAAAATTATATATATTATATATAAAATCCGACACCTGGTATAATGTTTTACTATAGTGGGTGCTGGACACTAGTTCATTTATGTTAAGTGAGGATAGCAAAATAAAGTAAACTGACATATTATACCCAAAAATTCATACAGTGGACTAACAGTAAAATTGATAAACAATTTGGGACCAAAATTATTCGGACACTTGTGACCTGACCATTTTCTTAAGTGTTTTTTCTTTCATTGCTAATTCGACCTTTTACACCTCATACTGAACTAAATGAAGCATTGCTTGGTCATTGGTTTACATAAATGGGTATTATCTAATTGTGTACTTAAATTTAACAGCTGATTGGTTGATTGTAATCCTACATACCATTCCATCAAAGTTATCTGACATTATCAAGATTAATTTGTTCTGACACAGTTAACTCTTGATTTCTGGTCATAATTAATGATCATTTTCTAAATTATAGCGTATAAACTGTGATAGTGTGAGAAAATGTTGAAGGTGTCTGAATACATTGTGGTTTGACTGTGTGCGTTCACGAAAATGCCTATCACGGCACACAATCGCGTCCTTTAGGTTTCCCAGCAGCAGATCCATAGGTGACGGGACCTTCTGGTCTGAGAAGGAAAGCTCACTCCTCCCAGTGCCTCGCACAGCCGCAGTCGGTGGTGATGCTCGTGCAGACGGCGAAGAGCCGCTATTGCTGCTGGCTGTGACGATTCTCCGGTCCGGCATCACAGCCTCCGATTCCTCCATCCGTCCGCGCGGCGCTGCACCTGCAAACAGCGCTGCCATTAAATACAATGGAAAGACAAGAAGGACGCAAACACATCTAAACAGGCGCCTCTCCTCTAAAAGACAAGGTAGGGAAGCCTCCAGATGGGGAGTGAATGGAGACCGGGTGCATTTGAAATCGTTCTGATGGTATTGCTTTGCATTGTACAGCACATCAATGAGCGTTAAAGCGTTATTATAAAGCTAAAAGGGCTCAGGGGAAGCAATGGTTGCCTCCAGCTGCTAAAAGTGTATGTTCTTTAGGAGTCCATATGTGATAGATAAAAGGATGCTGGTGCAGGGGCGCTTTTATAAGCAGTGGAACCCGCCTTTATTTAATATCAGCACTCAATAGGACCCTCCCTTCATTTTTTGATTTCCCACCATTGTACTGTATGATTCATAAGTATCCCAATAATAGCCGGTTTCTTTAGCCACTTAACCACTAAGGTAAAATCTTTCATCTTAATGTGATTCTTTGTTCTAAACAAAAGAACACCATGAGTCTTAAGACACTAACAGAGAAGTGGCCTAATTCATAATTAAACTGAACAATGGCATTTGGGATAATTATTATGGGCAATTTTCTCTTATAGTGGATGATTATAATCTCTGATGGTTTTTTTATGCCTAGGCTACACTGTAAAAATGTTGTGTTAATGGGAAAATAATGTACAAATGCTACAGTAAGCACCTGCCAATAGTAAAAGAAAAGAAAAAGGCCTATTTTTATATAAAACACAATGTTGCTGTAAAATACTGAACGATTCAACATTTAAAAAAAAGTATGAATCACGTTATAATTTAATGATAAAAGGTGCATTATACTTAAGACAATATGGAGGCTATCATTTTATGGTAAAATATCTTTGTGTATATATATATATATATATATATATATATATATATATATATATATATATATATATATATATATATATATATATATATATATATATATATATAATATAAATATTTAAATAACTCAGTTATATTGTTTTAAAATTACATAATTTAATAACATGTCATGAGAAATTGCAAAATATAGTTACCAAAATGTCATTCCATAATGCTTGTAACATCGGCACTGTATTTTCTTTTCTTTTCTTTTTACAGTAAAGTTCTGGCAACCACAGCTGCTAATTCTTATGTAAATGTATTATTTAATATTCAAGCGGATAATGAAAATTCTGTCAGCATTTACTTACCCTCATGTCATGTCATTCCAAACACAAATGACTTTCTTTCTTCTGTGGAACATTAAAGAAGATATTTTAAAGAATGGCGGTAACCTTTCGGTTCCCCTCCATTTATATATACCCCAACCCCAAAAAAATGCAATGGAAGTCAATGGGAACCAACGTGTTTTGTTAAAAGCATTCTTCAAAACATCTATGTTCCACAGAAGGATGTCACATGTTTGGAACGACATGATGGTAAGTAAATGCTGACAGAATCTGTACTCGTATAAAATAAACATCCCAAAATGTGGTTTTCACAGCAATGCTATAAGAACCAGTTCCCTAAAGAAGCTTTCAGTGAACAGTTCTTAAAAGAACCATTTTTTTTATATAACTTTTTTATTTTATTTTTTTTGAGCTATACTTCTCATTCTGTTTTTCTGTGTTTGTGTGTGCCCTTTTAAGACGGGAGGCAGAATGAGTGAAGAGGTGTCAGTTTCTCCCAGCTGGCTGGCTCAAGAACCCACGTGGGGCAGCAGCGGTGCAGGAAGCTTAGAGAACATCACCGTCGGAACGTACCCACCCGCGGTTGTCCTGCCGGCGAGGCCGCCCGCTGAGCTGTTGGTAAACCCGTGGGACATCGTGCTGTGTTCGTCCGGCAGCCTCATAGCCTGCGAGAACGCCCTGGTGGTTTTGGTCATCTGGCAGAACCCGGCTCTGCGCGCACCCATGTTTCTGCTGATTGGCAGCCTAGCTCTTGCTGACCTATTGGCCGGTTTGGGGTTAGTCCTGCACTTTACCTTCGCTTACCTGCTGCGCTCTGATTCGGCACAGCTTCTGACTGTGGGTCTGGTGGTGGCGTCCTTCTCCGCGTCTGTTTTCAGCCTGCTGGCTATCACCATTGACCGCTACCTGTCGCTGTACTACGCCCTCACCTATAACTCTGAGCGAACGGCTGCCTTCACATACACCATGCTTGTGCTTCTATGGGGAGTGTCGTTGTGTCTGGGTTTGCTGCCTGTTACCGGTGTGAACTGCCTGGGTCAGGAGGAGAACTGCAGTGTGGTGTGGCCTCTTACAAAAAACAACGTGGCCGTTCTTTCCGTGTCCTTCCTTCTGCTGTTTGGCCTCATGCTACAGCTCTACGTGCAGATCTGTAAAATTGTCATGCGCCATGCACACCAAATCGCCCTCCAGCACCACTTTTTAGCCGCAAGCCCTCACTACGTCACAACGCGGAAAGGTGTATCCACCTTGGCGATCATTCTGGGCACATTCGCCGCTTGTTGGATGCCATTTACAGTCTACTCGCTCATAGCCGATTACACGTACCCACCACTCTACACATATGCCACCCTGGTGCCCGCCACCTACAACTCGGTCATCAACCCCGTAATTTACGCCTTCCGCAATCAAGAGATCCAGAAAGCGCTGTGGTTGGTGTGCTGTGGATGTATCCCTGCCAGCGTGGCCCATCGGGCACGGACCCCCAGCGACGTCTGATGTGCCTAGGGAATTGCACAGAAAGCACCAGAAAGGGCGTGCTCGTCACCCGTTTATGTCTTCCCCTAATTGTTATGTGACAACCACTGCCACACAATCTTTGCCTGATCCTGATCTGACCAGCTGCCACACCCTGTCCAGGAAAAAAAAAGGCCGGAAACAGATGCTGTGTGGCAGGCAGATGTAAATATCTTGTACATAATATGCCGTTGCATTTTTTGTTGGCTTGGCCACAGTGGCAGCCCCCTGTTGCACGGACTTGCTCCGAAGAAACCGACCTAGAGAGAGAGAGAGAGAGAGAGAGAGAGAGAGAGAGAGAGAGAGAGAGAGAGAGAGAGAGAGAGAGAGAGAGAGAGAGAGAGAGAGAGAGAGAGATTTAAATCTCAACACAAGCGCGGCATGTAAAATGTCCTCCAAAGCAGAAAACCACGAAGAGCTAACTACAATCTCAGAATGAGAACTACTCTATAAATAACCGTACCCGTCGATGCCTTCATTTTAGTTTGGAACGGAAGTCGAACCGTCTCCGTATCCTCTTCCATAAATGCGGGATGAAAGCGACCGGGACCCGGGAGAACGTGTATGTTCATCTAAACAGCCCCATGTGAATAGGCTCACTTCAAAGAACCGTTGCATTGCGTGTCTGCAAGAATAAGAGGTTTGTTTATATGCAGCGACATGGAGGATGGAACCGAATGTATTTTCTATTGATTTCCTTTTAATTTGAATTGTGCCCGCAACCCTCTGAATAGAGCACTGCTCTTTTTAATGGTTCCAACTGCTAATTACTACTGGATACGGGATAGCTTTCACACAATGGTAGCTCAAAGCATTTTGCTTAAAATTTACATGTATTGCTTTTGTTGATCTGGAGACAACATTTAGATAAATCAATTAGAGGGGTATGTTGTTTGAAGCATTATGAGAGAATCCCACTGCCTCTGCGATCTTTCATACCCAAATATCGCGATTAATCGCATCCAAAATAAAAGTTTGTGTTTACATAATTGTGTGTGTGTGTGTGTATTGTGTATAATTATTATATATAAATACACACACATGCATGTATTAATGTTTTTTGTATATTTATATGTAAAATATTTATACTTATAATATAAGTATATAATAGTATATACATGCAAACATTTATTAAATATATACATGAATGAGTGTGTATTTATATAAACATAATTATACACAATACACACATATATTAGCCTATGTAAACACAAACTTTTATTTTGTATGTGATTAATCGCGATTAATCTATTTGACAGCACTAATTATTCTTTATTGAGATCATTCTTTACATTTTGGGGTGAAACATGACATTAAGTTTTCATGAGATTCATCCATGATAAATTATATTCTGTTAAATGATGTGTCAGCCAAGCTACACTTCCACTTTAAAATGAGCCTTCAGCAGATTTACAGTCATGATTTTTAGTAAACTGGTGAATCTCCTCAAACAGTCCAGATGACAAGATTATAATGAAGAGAACAGCTGGCCTCTGAGAGCTGGCAAATGTCAGATGAGGGAGAATGTTATTATAAAAATCTATCGTACTTTCATCACAACTGAGGCTTGAGTCATGCTACTATTATGAGCTGAAGTTCACCCTTGCTTTTTACCTTATGCCCTCGAAATGCCAACCAGCCACTATCCATTTCAGAGCAGTGGCAGAATCCATCAGCGAGCAATAACTACGGACATAGTGTTTCATCAAATTATAGCAATATTCTGGCAGCAATAACAGCCGTGCCCAAGCAAAACCAACACCTCAGCTAGCCGAAAAAAACATCCATCAATAACTCACCTCGAAAATAAAAGTGGATTCTAAGAACGACTTTACTTATTTCAACATCACCCAAATTATATTAGTGAATTTGGGATTAAAAAAAAAACAGGAACTTGACAGATGTCCCAATCCCTGCAAACATGTCCATAATCTCACTGCCTCGTGTTCTCTCGTCCAGAAAGTGACTGTGCCAGGCCTTTAGTCATTTACAATATCTAACTATGAATGAAATCTCGCTGTACACTCAATGTGACCTACTCTGCCGTATGCATTTGCTTTTGCGAAACCTAGAGATGTTTATACGTGTGAGGAATGTGATGTATAAGGCGTGACTGTCGGTGCATGTGTGCGTGTACGTGTACGTGTGAACGCATGCATATATGTTCGTCTCTCCAGGGACAATGATGTAGTTGGGGGTAATAATGTATATTCCCCATAGACCTGCATGGGCTAGAGTGACTATCAGTCTTCCCATCGCACCCTCTTTACATCGTGCCTGCGGGTCGGACACACCCTTGTGACCTTTTTTGCCTGAGTGACCTCTATACGATTCCATTGAAACAGCACATGAGCGATAGTAAGCAGGTATGTGAGTTTTAATAGGGCTTAGCATGGAGATGATGACCGGTCACATCTGACCACTGAGGAATACTTTATTTTGCTATATTCATCGAAAGTCTCTATTTTCCCCCCTCAGTCTGAATTCTTTCGGAATTCCTGAGATTTTATTTTGTAATCTGATGCGCTGTACGGCCTCTTCTGAATGTATCGACAAAGACGTTCTTATCATTGCTATGGCGTTCTACCATAGCATCCTGTAAATAAAGCATGTGACTTTAAGGAGGCATGATGGTGTCATAGAGCTCTGCAGTGATATGTGTGTTTGTAGGCCAACCCGGAAGTTAGCATCACCTTGGTTCCCTCGACAAAAACCCAACAGGACTTTTCCATTGTCTTTTGGATTATTGCAGAAAATGAGCTCTGCGACCAACAAAAGTTTATGGTTCTTACACGTTTTGTTCATAATGATACTCTTTACTAACAAACAAAACTTTTATGACTTTTGAAGCCTAAATTAAATTGCCAGAGAACATAGCTAAACTTTATGTCGTAATTGCCATCATTTCGAGATGCCAACACGTGACGTTCTATACTGGAAATTATGCATCTTTATGTGTAACCAGTCCTACTTGACCCACCCCGAGTAGGATTTGAACCAGAGTCTCCGGCATGGGAGGCGGGTGCGCTAACAAGGACGCTAAAGATCGCAATCTATAGCATCTGTTTCTAGTACGCCTCTCGAGATCTAGGGAGTGAGGTTTACCCGCACAGCTCTTAAGCCCTGTCCCAAATGGCACACCTTCGGTCTTGTGGACTTAAAATGGCTGCCGTGTGCGCATGTCCGTTTAGTCAAGTGGATATACGCACTGAAGCGAGCTCCGCAGACTCATCGGAAGACCGCAAGTGTTTAGGGTGCCATTTGGGACAGGGCCTTACTAGCTGGCCTCTGTTACACTTACCCCCCTAAATCTCACTCCCATCCGGGTCAGGGCACCAATATAACCAGTCCTACTTGACCCACTCCGAGCAGGATTTAAACTGCCGTCTCCGGCATGGGAGACGGGAGTGCTAACAATGTCACAAAAGATCGCAGTCTCTAGTGTGCCTCTTGAGATCAAGGGAGTGAGGTTTACCCGCACAGCTCTTAGGCCCTGTCCCAAATGGCACACTTTATATGCACTTTTGGTCTTGTGGACTTACAATGGCTGCCATGTGCACGGCTGTTAAATCCATTAGACCGTAGGGTGTCCCAATTGTCATTTAGAGCATCCCTTTAGCAGTCGATATGCGCCCTCGATGCACACTTTTACAGAGCCCGCACTGAAGCGAGCTCCGCAGCAGACTTCTTCCCAACAATCAAAGCGGTGTTATGTCACGAAAGTGCGCACTCATAGGACCGCAAGTGTTTAGGGTGCCATTTGGGACAGGGCCTTACTAGCTGGCCTCTGTTACACTTACCCCCCTAAATCTCACTCCCATCCGGGTCAGGGCACCAATGTAACCAGTCCTACTTGACCCACTCCAAGCGTGATTTAAACTGGCGTTTCCGGCATGGGAGACGGGAGTGCTAACAATGTCATGAAACATCACAGTCTCTAGTGTCTATCTCTAGTGCACCTCCTGAGATCAGGGGAGTGAGGTTTATCCGCACAACTCTTACTAGCTGGCCTCCGTTACACTTAATCCTCTAAACCTCACTCCCATCCGGGTCACGGCACCAATGTAACCACTCCTACTCAACCCGCTCCAAGCTGGAATCGAACCGACGTTTCCGGCATGGGAGGCGGGTGCACAAACAATGATGCTAAAGATTTCAGTCTATTGTTTCTTTCGCTAGTGCGCCTCCTGAGATCAGGGGAGTGAGGTTTACCACGCACCACTCTTACGAGCTAGCCTCCTTTACACTTACCCCCCAAACCTCACTCCCATCCAGGTCATGGCACCTTTGTAACTGGTCCTACTCGACCTCCTCCGTGTGGGATTCGAACCGGCGTCTCCAGCATGGGAGGCGGGCATGCTGACAATGTCACGAAAGATCGCAGTCTCTAGTGTCTGTTGCTAGTGTGCCTCCTGAGATCAAGGGAGTGAGCTTTACCCACAAAGCTCAATGAATCAGCAAAAAACTTGTGGGACAAGTATGAGCTCATTTTCAATTTCCCAGCATACAAATTGGAATTACGAGCTTTACAAGGACGTGAAAGCTTTTTACAAGTTGAAATCTCGTAATTATGATAATTATGACATGACATGAACGCACCTTAAGCACCTTTATTTAAAAAGCATTTTTTCCGTTTAAGGTAGAATCGTTTGCAAGAGCATTATTATAAACACAGTGAGGCTGTGAAAGCAACTAGTGAGTAGATGAGATTTCCCGTTCGGCATGATGACGTTTAAGGCCATTACATACTCCACAAGTTCTCAAACACAAAGTTCTCGCTCCCAGGGCTGCGAGAACAAAATTACGTCATTTTGTTCTTGCTGCCCTGGTTTGGGAGTTCTCGCAGCTTGTTCTCGACACACCGTCTGAGCAGAACTTTTTTCTTGTGGGTGTCCGAGAACTATTGTGCGATTGGTCAGAAATTTAAATGCGTGCTGCAGTGGACGGGGCCTCTGAGGACTCCCTAGAAGTTCGGCACCTGCTTTTCTAGTGAAGTATGGAATGTCCTGGCCAGAACAAACTTTGTTCTTGTTCTTGCCACCTTGAGAAAACTAACAAATTTCTTTGTTCTTGCGGAGTATGTACCAAGCTTTAAGTCCCTGAAAAACTCTGTAGTCCCATTTAGCCACTTGTTAGCCTTTTTCAAAACAAGTAAACGCTTTTTTTTTTTTTTAAATCACTGTATTACTGACGTGAAAATATCTAGAGCTTGTGTTAATCGCACTCCTTATTCTAGGCATTTAACCAAAAACCCATCGATTTGTAAGCGGAGGCGCTAAGATGCTAACTTGTTTCCGGGCCTACAAAAATACATCATCCCTGCTGCACTCTAATCTGCAAAAGTTAACCGTGGGCCGCATTCCAGTGTCTCCTGTTGCCTGGGCAGGCTTGTCTACAGCGGATTGAGAGGGTTAATGCCTGATGCACATGACCGGGAGATTATCGCGGTGGCTTTTGGGGGTTAGTTCCCTGACTAAAACATCATATCTCCGTCTGTTTTTGAAAAGAGCTTTGTAAAATGATGTTATCATGCTTTGTGCCTGGTCTCTGATGGACTTTCCACACGCAGATGGACGTTTGCCTATTGAATCCATGATTTAAAAAGACTTGTATCCAACTGTAGATGATTGTGCTCTGTAATCCAATGTGAGAGCTTGAAAATGTCAAAGCGAAGGGTGAAAAAGGGCTCGGATGGGAGTCTGTCTCCCGTTCTGGTTTATTTGAAGAGCCTAGAAGAGGAAATCACCTCTGGTTTGGTGTCTTGTGAGGAAACTTTCTACATTTACAGTAGGATTCAGACTCGTTCTGTACTTTATTTAGATACTAGAATCGAAATCTTCAACAATCCGAGGAGCAGTCGGGTGCATTGGTTTCAGCATCTTGTGTACACGTATGCGTAGTTTTAACTGTGAAATGCACTTTATTTTTTTGATGAGAAAAGGCACAACGAATTACTTATCTGCAAAACAATATTATAAGAATTATAATCAACATGCACTAATTAACATTGTAAAACATTGTGTTAACGTGTTGTATATTTTTCCAAAGTGTTGGTTGTATACTTTTATTGCTTTGGTTAGTTTAATGAACTGAGAGATCTTGTTAATTTTGTATTAAAAAGAATGTGCTGTGCATTAAAAATATCCTCGCCTGGGTTTGTTCACACTCGCACATCAATTGGCCGAGTGCCTCAAATCCACTGTTGCCATGGTGATCCCAGTCTCAGCTGTACTGTTTCCATAGAGACTTGAGGCTCCTGTCCTGTTTCCATGACAAAGCCACTGAGGGGCAGGAACGGAGAGCGATTTAACGTGATTCGACAGATTTTTATTGTCGCAAGACAACCGGCGCACACATGCACAAAGACACCAGACATTACAGAGAAAACACATTTCAGGTAGTTTAATAAAACACCTCGCGCCAGTTCACACAAATATAACTACTGACCTCAATGTTTCTCAACATACATAGAAACTTTCATGCAGAAACGTCTGTTTTTGATGACCTCAACATGCTTTTTTATCTTTAGTTCCAGTTACTATTACTACTTACAGTATGTCCATATCATTTATTAACAAGTGTTGCGTTAGAAAGCATTAGAAAAAATGGAAAAAGCATCATACGTGGTAGCTCAGGGAAAAGACTGACTATCTATAATAGTATTCCATAATACAGACGGCCTATCACGGCTTTATTAAAACGCATACAGTACAAGATCCTTTTGTGTATGGGAAATGCAATGTTATTGTTCGCAGGTAAATTACTGAGTAAGTGTCTGTGAATTTTGTGCATTAGTATTGTTTTAGTCAGACCAATCATTGTCCTCCAGCTCAGATTCGTCCTCAGAGTCACTGTATTCCACAGCGATGCGGCGAGACAAGATCGTGGCGACATCATTGCCCACCGGTTCTCGTTTTGCCTGCTGTTCCTGCTGCTCTTGAACCTTTTTCAGCTGGATACCTGCAGTACAAACAAACACACACAAACGTCAACAGCTCAACTCATTCATTTTCAATGAGAGATGAACAACAGTGGGCGTTTGTGATGAAATGTGGGTGTGTCCAGCAACTTTATAAAAGTTTAACTTTCTGCAAACGAGCGATGAAGTCAGTGGAGCTCACATGTCCACCTCCTGTGAGATACTGCAGTCGAGTGTAGGCGAGACGGAGAAGTTAATGTTACAGGGAGCAATTTCATTGTTCTATATGATTTGTCTCTGCCCACATTCAGGGATATAATAAGAAAAGACATTTTCAGGAGTTTTGATTCATGCTTTGACTGTTCGCCTTGTTCGTGATATGATGTATTATGAACAGTTGCAATTCATATAAAAAACTTTTTACATTGTACATAGAGGCCGTTTTTTTTATTTTTATATTTAGTTTTGTTATATACATGCATTGAAGATAATATGCATTGCCTGCACTACATTTGTGTGGCTATAATATGTTTAATATTTAAAATATCATTATTTTGTTTTATTGTAGCCTAAAATAAACAAATATATACTGAGTGATACTGTCAAGAACGCTGCTTGTCCATTAGCAGAGTAGGCGGACTAGTGTCCTCCTGTCCTCGGGAGTTCGTTCTCCGGAGTCAAACTTGGTAAGTCACGGACGCAAGTCAGAAGTTTGTGTACGAAATATGTCATAAAACACCACTGCCTCATTTCATTTAAAAAAAAAAAACTTAAACATATTAGCCACACAAATGTGGTTCAAAAACGCATAGCTAGGCCTACATTTATTATCTTATATATTTATAATAAAACGAAGTATAAAACACCCTGCCTCTTTTCGTTTACATTTTAAAAATAATATATTAAACATTAATATGTGGTTTAGGTAAGGTGACCAGATTTCTGAAATGGAAACCGGGGACATTTCCTATTTGAGAACACAAGTACAGACAAGAACGCATATTGAGAGACGGCCAGAGTCTGAGATGTTTCTCTGCGCTCTGCATACGTCATGTCCCTCATCGCTCTGATTGGTTTGAGGTCTATCCAATTGCGCCCAGAGGCATTGAGCGACGCCCGTTGGTGACGCCCCTTTGGAAATGATTTGTCTATGAAGCTTTGCCAGACCATAACTCAATTACTACTGAGAATGGTCTGGTTTTAACCAGGCTAGTGACACTGAAGACTGGAGTAATGCAGCTTTGCCATCACAGGAATAAATTATATTTTAAAATATATTAAAAGCAGTTATTTTAAATTGTAATAAATTTGACAATTCGATCAAATAAATGCAGCCTTGGTGAGACTTTAAAAAAAAGTCTTACCAACCCCAAACTTTTGATGACATGATGACCTCCACAGATAATGATTTTTATAATGGTAAAGCTTATGAAATCTACCCATGATCAAAAACAAGATGTTTATGTACAGTATAACAAGTGTGAAATGCTTATATTCATAACATAAACACATTTCATACCCATTCTTATAGCTGCGAGAAGGTCGCTGCGTGCATCGTTCGTGGGTTGGGCCTCATTAGGCACAGAGGGCCGTTTGGGAGTGATGGATTGGGCTCCAGGAGGGGGTGGGGCTACTGGTGGAGGAGGGGCAGCCATTGGTATAGAGGTAGGTGGAATGGGTGGGGCATAACCAGCAACTGCTCCCATTGGTCCTAGATGGCCTGGAGGCGGGACCGGTCCCATGGGTGGCATAGCAAAAGCAGTTTGTGCTGATGGGATAACAGCAGGTGGTGGAGGCGGTGGCCCAGAATTCATGTAATCCACACTGTCGAGAGGAGAAGAGGGAAAGAAAACGAAATCAAGCTTTTTCACCCCATTCAACATAAACTGATGCTATATAAATTCAAAAGTAAAAAGTATAACTGTATAGTGTATAGTCACAAATTTGTTGACCATGGCAGTATTTGTAAATAAATACCCACTTTGGCATTTACGACCAAAGACGACCAAATCTACCGATCCCTTTGCAGAAAGATCCCTTTCCTAACATATAGGACACATATAGGAGTCCGAATTCGCATACTCTCTTGAGTAGGTACTAAATAAGTAATTATTTCAAAACTGCTAAAAAAAGTACATTCTATGCAGAATGAATGTGTGTAATATGAATGTAATCTGAACGTACTACAGTCGCCATATTGTCATTATCATGTGATCTATCAGCGTCAGTTGCATTGCTTCATTGCTATTCATAAATCCTCTCCCGTAGATATTAATGTTAAATTTAGTATAAATGTTAAAGTGTTAATGTTAAAAGGCTGATATATATATATATATAACAAAATTATATATTATTTATATTGAATATATACATATTTAACATATTTAACATTTTTATTTCACGAATAAGATTTTTCATTTTTTCAACATATATTTTAATATTTCATATAATTCTGGATAGATTTAAAATCTTATGATTTCTAAACAGTCTTTAGAGAGTAATACTATGTAATATTAAGTAATATAATAACTATATTAAGTAATATTATCAAATATGCTAAATGTAAAAAAAAAAAAAAAAATTAAAAAACAAATGTTTAAAGTTCACACATGATCCAATAAAAATCTTATAGATATTACAGAACATCCTTGGGCATGTTTTAGAATCAATTGTTTAAGTTTGTTTATAACTAATTGATTAATCTAAATAAAAACGACAAACCTGTAGTCAGCAGGTGGGAGGGTCATAGAGCCGTTAATTGTGTTTGATGCTGGTGGAGGGGGCGGAGCCTGGTGTGGGCGACCCAATGTGCCAGAACGGTATGCCATAGGCCCACTCCGGTAATCCTGGTCCATGGTCATTTGGGTATGAGCTGACAGGGCCGCCATGCTGGGCGGAGGCCCAGAGTAAGTGTGGGCGTGGCCGGCGTGGTTGGCCATGGAGAGGTAACCGTGATCTGCATGATCTCCATGAGACCTGCATGAATTAGGAATTAGATTAAATGAAATTGAGTTTATATATGTGCACTTAAGTGCATGTAGCCCATGTTACCTGTGCTCCGGGGACATGATGCCCTCCGTGGAGCCTCCTCTGTGCACAGTGTGGGAATGTCGATGGTCAGGTCTCAGTTCCTTATCGAAGGCCATCATGTTCCATTCCTGTCTGCGGTTTCGAGCTTTTCGCACCTTTTTCACCTCCCTCTGCAGTGTGCCGTCCACACACCGTCTCTGCTCCTGTCGCAAGGTATCAAAGGACAAAGAGATGTTTAATTATCACATATTGCCTCATGAACACGCATAATACTAGGTTTCCAGTCTTCAGTGTCACATGATTCTTCAGAAATCAGTCTAATATGCTGATTTGCTGCTCAAGAAACATTTCTCACAGTTCTATGACATGAAATATTCATAACAGGTCACGTCTGATCAAATTAATTTGTTTTTGCTAAATAAAAGTATTAATTTCTTTAAAAAAATAAATATATTACTGCCCCCAAACCCAAAAGAGAGGAAGAAAAGGGTGTTCAACCTTCTGTCGTCTCTTTTCTTTCCTCTTGTCTTCTGTGTCCTGTAGCATCTTCTCCTTCCACAGGTCAAAGAAGTAGGAGGGGTCAGTGTAAAACTTCAGTCCTTCTTTATCATCATCTCTATGGCAACAACAACAAAAAAATTCATTTTCATGATTGATTTTGGTTATCCAAAGCTATTTCTCTGAATTAACCTCTCAATAAAACAGTTGTTGAGAAGTATATTTTGACTATGAATATGTTTATGTAACCATTCCCATTCAGAATGCCATTTGCTGGATTGCTTTTATGGACCGCTTCAGAGTAGAAAAGGATTTTAAAAGCATCTTGATGCATCATTTCTGACTGGCTGCTTTTGGAAAAGTGCTATTAATTTGCCATTAATCATTCATGCAAAATCGCCAAAAACTTTTGTTAACAGCATTCAGCCGAACAGACTGAAAAAGATGAGTCAGAGAGCAGCCACTGTCCCTTGAAACATTCCCTCCACACATTCTGCATTAGATCTATTTAAGTATTCATGAGTGGCCCATATTCTCTACCTTAAGAGCTAGCGTTCACATGAACTACATCTGCCAGCTTTAAGCATTTATGACTGCTCTATATTCCTTAATCAGACTTCTTACTGACAGAGGGCGGATTAAAGGATACATTCACCATCTTCATATAACTTTGGTGACATTGTTTTATAAGTACCACTTCTAATACATATTAATGTTTTGGGAAAGAATTGATACATTATTTATTTCTGGTATATCCAATGGTATTTTTGGACCAGTCTAATCTGTCGAGGCAGTGTGTTAGGCAAGTTTTGGGCAATGTTTTAGGCAAGATCAGGTTTTAGGGATTATACACTATATTGACAAAAGTTTTAGGATGCCTGCCTTTACATGCACATGAACGTTGATGACATCGCATTCTTAATCCGTTAGGGTTTAATGTGGAGTTGGCCCACCCTTTGCAGCTATAACAGCTTCAACTCTTCTGGGAAGGAGTGTGTTTATGGGAATTTTTGACCATTCTTTTAGAAGCGCATTTGTGAGGTCAGACACTGATGTTGGACCAGAAAGCCTGGCTCGCAGTCTCCACTCTAATTCATCCCAAAGGTGTTCTATTGGGTTGAGATCAGGACTCTGTGCAGGCCAGGCAAGTTCCTCCACACCAAACTCGCTCATCCTTGTCTTTATGGACCTTGCTTTGTGCATTGGTGTCATGTTGGAACAGGAAGGGGCCATCCCCAAACTGTTCCCACAAAGTTGGGGGCATGAAATTGTCCAAAATGTCTTGGTATGCTGAAGCATTAAGACTTCCTTTCACTGGAACTAAGGGGCTAAGCCCAACCCCTGAAAAACAACCCCATACCATAATACCCCCTCCACCAAACTTTACACTTGGCACAATGCAGTCAGGCAAGTACCGTTCTCCTGGCAACCGCCAAACCCAGACTCATCCATCGGATTGCCAGACCGAGGAGCGTGATTGGTCACTCCAGAGAACATGCCTCCACTGCTCTAGAGTCCAGTGGCGGCGTGCTTTACACCACTGTATCCAACGCTTTGCATTAGACTTGGTGATGTAAGGCTTGGATGCAGCTGCTCGGCCATGGAAACCCATTCCATGAAGCTCTCTACACACTCTTGAGCTAATATTAAGGCCACACGAAGTTTGGAGGTCTGTAGCTATTGACTGTGCAGAAAGTTGGCGACTTCTGCGCACTGTGTGCCTCAGCATGCGCGGACATCGCTCTGTGATTTTACGTGGCCTACCACTTTGTGTCTTGAGTTACTGTTGTTCCCAATTGCTTCCACTTTGTTATAATACCACTAACAGTCACTGTGGAATATTTAGTAGTGAGGAAACTTCCCAAATAGACTTATTGCACAGGTGGCAACCTATCACAGTACCACGCTTGAGAGCGACCCATTCTTTCACAAATGTTTGTAGAAGCGTCTGCATGCCTAGGTACTTGATTTTATACACCTGTGGCCATGGAAGTGATTTGAACACTTGAATTCAATTATTTGGAAGGGTGTCCCAATACTTTTGGCAATATAGTATATGTACAGTAAATTAAATGCTGTTTCAGAGCTGATTTTCTTATTTGCATAACACTCTGAAAGTGCTTTGTTTTCTGATGGCTGTGCATGGGATTAAACACAACTGGCTATATATACATAGATAGAGAAAAGACCAATAACAATTTAGTATGCAAATATTACAAAGAATGAATGACAAAGATAATATCAAATGTAAAATGTCAAAAGTCAATTGAAAATGTAATTTTAAGTATAAGCTTTAGTTATAATTAATAAAGATAAATAAATAAAGCATATTATAATTGTATTATTATTATTATTAAATTAATAATATGATTGAAAATGGTTAAAATTGTTAGTCAATGAAATTAAATGAATTAAAAAAATTATATTAATGCAAGTCAATGGTAGATGGTTATAAGTTTGAGCTTTAATTCAATTAATAAAGAGATTAAAAAATGTTAATAAAATAATACATTCAAATAATAAATTAAAATGGTTACAACATTATACATACATAATACAATAAATAAAAAATACACCAAAAAATGTATGGAAAAATAATTTAGTATTTACTATATGTTTATTAAGTATTCCTCATCGGGACTGTGATTTTAGTTTTTACTATACATGTGGGGGACATTTGGTCCTCAAAATCTGACCCAAACATGCATTGACACATACCTGTAGGATGAGAGAATATTAAGAGGAGGTGGTTTATCACTCAAATTGTACATCTCTGTCACCGGGATCGGTACACTGCTCTTGGACACCACCTTCTGGTCCTGTACAGTAGAGCTTTTAAAAGCCTTCCTCATGTTTATGTCCTGAAGAGAGACTGCGCAGGGTGAAGGAGAGAAAGAGAGATTGATTACACCTGCGCTCCAGAGTGTGTAAAGTAAACTCCAGTATTGATCTTTTAATTGAAAAAAGAGATGTGAGGACACGCTTTGGTCTGGGTAAAAGAGATGCGGGGTGCGCAACATTTTTGCATTATTTATTTTGTTGATTTTCGGTTTGGAGGAATACAGTGGTATTGATCTCACACTGGAGCCATGTAACCTCAGAGATTTGTTTTAGGACAAATTGAGATGCCGATGGCCGCCATGTATTGAGGGATGACCCTGAGCCCTTGTTTCCCAGAAGCAGACTCACCCTCCTCAACTGTGGAGTCCAGCTGGGTGACCTTGACGGCAAGTCGGTCAATCCGATCCTGCAGAGAGTTCGCCCGCAAATAGAACATGTTTGCCTCATTGAAGAGCTCTCCAAATATGTCTTCAGCATGTTTACCTTTGAGATAAGAGGAGAATAGGATTTACATATATATATATATATATCACACTCTTTGTTGACACAGTTGTCTCCATGGTAAACAAGTACACTACATTTACATTTATGCATTTGGCAGACGCTTTTATCCAAAGCAACTTACATTGCATTCAAGGTACACATTTTACATTTTTTTGTCAATTCTTGCTTTCCCTGGGAATCGAACCCATGACCTTGGCGTTGCTAGCGCCATGCTCTACTGTTTGAGCTACAGGAAAGTTAACACTAACTTTCAACAAAACTTGTGTAGGGGCAAAATTGTTTGTTGTGGTGTAAATGATACCACAAAAGACACAGTTATAATTTGTAAAAATGTATATAAATAATTTCCACACAATATATTATTATATTTTTTATAGTATCAGTTTTAAAAATGTAACAATTCATATATATATAATGATTTCTTATATTTAATGCTTAAAATAAAAAACTACACATGCAAGCAAAAATTTACCATGGTAATAAGTTTCAAAGACTTTACAATATTTTCAAAATATTATCATAATTTTAATAATAACTTTTTAATATACATTAACTATGTAACTATATATATATATATATATATATATATATATATATATATATATATATATATATATATATATATATATATATATATATATATATATATTATAATGATTGTAACATAACTAATTAAAATAATTAACTAATAATAATTTATAATAATAATATATAAATAATAATAAAAAAAATTCTCTCTCTCTCTCTCTCTCCAAATTATTAGCTCTTAAAATTTTGCATTTTCTGTATTTAAAATATGAATTTTCACATGCATAACATACAGCACATTGAGGACAGAAACTATAAATGAGCTACATTTACATTCTACGGCTGTTCGAGAAAACAAGGTGGAGAAATGTTTAAAAAGAATAAGAATACAGTTTAATAAGAATACACTTAATTTTTAACACCTCAACTGAGGCTATTAATAACTGCCATGTTAAACAAAAGCACACAGGAAAATATTTACAGGAAGGAAGAGTGTCTGTGCCTTACAAATTCCTGGCCTATGACCCAGTGCAACCACACACATATACAGTGTATATATATATATATATATATACCACAGATCACGCACTTACACTCCCTACAACAGTACTACACCCACCAACACATGAAAAGCATGTTTCCAGACATGCACACTATTTTCGTCACACGCACACAGCGTCTAAAGCTTTCCCTTCAAGTCCAGTGGGCTGTCATTTATATTTAATCCACACAGCTGCTACTGAAAGGCCGTCTCCTTCTACAGGCATCCACTGAACAACACTAGCATAGGCACAGTAAAGATGCTTCAGGGGATTTCAGGGGTCAGCTGGGGAGTTATGAAACAGGTGGATGGAAAAAAAGAACAGAGGATGGATGGCTGGACGGGCAAATCAGTAGCTGGATACACAGAGAGAGACTTGCCGATTCAGAGGACATGTTTTCAAGATAATGGTCTTACATAATACAGTCCCGTGAGTCAAGAGGAATTATTATTAAGAAGCTTCTCTCTAGCATTGTGAGCTGAAGATACCACTGGACCACTAAATTATAGACCACATAGAATGGAAACACAAACCAAATGTCTAATATGAATAAGAAATGGAAGTTTTAGAGTAATGTAATAATGGCATGTATAGTAAAAGCAAGTACAAAATTGGAGTGTTAAACTCGTCACCGCGATATTTTTAGTGGTTGCTACAACTTGCTAGGGTGCTTCTTGTTGGTTATATACTGGCTCCAGCCAAAACATAAGGGGTGTGTGTGTGGACAGTTAGGACGATTTCAGGGGGAATCCGACCCAGAAATGGTCCATGGGGCCCAGATACCATCTTGCACAATATTTGAGACAAAATAACTGAGAATTGTCTCCAAATGTTGCTAACTCAGAGGGGGGAAAAAGGTTGGTAAAATGTTTCATAAAGACATTTATCTTCTCTTCTATATTACCGTTCAAAAGTTTGGGGTCAGTGAGATTTTTATTGAACAAGGACACATTAATTGATCAAACTATAAAATATATTTTCTGCCTTATTCTGTGATAAAAATTAAATTTCTTTACAAAATCCATGATGACAATGCCCAAATGTTTGTAGTACATAAACTAATATTACAATTGTCATTAGGAAAATATAGGGAAAAGAGATTCTAGAATATAAATGATTGGTTATTATTCAGCAGTGTATTTGATTTCTTAGCCAATTAAAAGCAAGACATAAGAAAAAATTAAACCTGTCAATCAGACAAAGGTCAGAAAAAAACTGGTGTTACACTTGACGTTTCTGTCCCCCTCACTTCTGAAATGATGGCTACGCCCCTGGTCCTTAGTAATTCTAATTAGCTTAATTCAACAACAATAGAAGCTAAAGCTAAGCCCCCGAATTAGCCAGGTAAACGTGTGTTATAGACAGAAAGGAACGAGGTAACTTACTGAGACTGCTGAGTTGACGTATGATGGCAGAGAGCGTGTTGTTCATCACACACTCCAGCTCGCTGCCGATGCCCTCCGGTAACACCCCGCGGCACAGGTGCCTGGGCTCAATGTTTCTCTTCACCAGTGGCATGACTGACCTATACAGCCGCAGCACACTCTACCTGCCCAGACAAAACACAAACACTGTATTTCAAATCACACACATGTGCACAGACTACAGCTGAAGCATGAAGGCAAGGTCCATCTATCATGTTTACTCAGTTTTCAACTGTATTTGGATGAAGCCCATATTATATAACAGACACCCACACACTGAGAGAGTGAATGTTCAAAATGAAACTGGGACAGTTGGAGATCAAGAAAAGGGAACTGAGTTACTCAGATTTTGGGTTAACCCTCTTACACTGGTCAAAACCTACACTGACCTCTGACTCCGAAATCACACTCATAACGTTCAGCACAAATTAAGATCAATCCATCCTAACACAAACAGAAACACAGACTATAACTCCCTCCACAAGCGGCCTAGTACGGCAGGATTACAAAGCATTAAGAAAAGAAGATACAGTCAAAGTAATCCTGTTCATCATCCAAGCTGCCCAGCTGTAGATCAAAGGAAAAGAGATGCAAACTGACCATTTGTTTCCCAAGGAAACAGATGAAATTCTGACTTCTAATCATTAGTCTACTGAATTCAAGGTATATTAACTGGTTTGTGTGTTGATGTGTGAAAATCAGGAAACGCATCAATATTATTTCTATCGCCTTACACTCTAAAAAAATGCTCGGTTGAAAATAGACTAACCCAGCAATTGGGTTGTTTTAACCCAGCGGTTGGGTTAAATGTTTGCTTAAAACAACCTAATTGCTGGGTTAGTCCATTTTCAACCCCACTTGGGTTATTTTTAACCCAGCATTTTTTAGAGTGTCACTTGATAACTTCAGAAACCATTATAATATGCTGATTTGCTGCTCAAGAAACATTTGCTTCTGCTTGTTTTTTTTTGTTGAAATTGAGATAAAAAAAATTTAAAAATCAGGATTCTGGAGTCAGTAAACAGTGTATACATTTCCACAATCTATATTAAAATAATTATTTTGATATTATTTGTTTTAAAGAAATTAATAATTTTATCCAGACACATCAAAAGTGACAGTAAAGACATTTATAATGTTACAAAACATTTGTTTCAAATTAAACAATTTTGTTTTGAAGAATCCAGATTTTTTTCATTTATCTCAATTTCAACAAAAAACAAGCAGCACAATAATAAGAAATGTTTCTTGAGCAGCAAATCAGCATATTATAATGGTTTCTGAAGTTATCATGTGACACTGAAGACTGGAGTAATGATGTTGAAAATTCAGCTTTGATCACAGTAATAAGTTACATTTTAAAACATTAAAATAGAAAGCATTTACTTTAAATTGTAATACAATTTTTTTTTTTTTTTTTTACAATATAACTGTTTTATCAAATAAATGCAGCATTTGTGAGCATTAAAGACTTAAAAAAATAATATAATATTATTAATATAATATAAATGCTTCCCTATAGATTTATTTCTTACTGATTATTTTTTCCCATATTGTCTCTGCACTGTCTGGACACCTTTACTTCTTAAAAAATATGTACAAATAATAATAATAATATATATATATATATATATATATATATATATATATATATATATATATATATATATATATATATATATATATATATATATATATATATATATATATATATATATATATATATATATATATATTTGCAAATATATTGCAAAAACAGAACCATAATACTATGACTGATGCAAAATATTGCTTGCCATGCAAATCATATTATATATTTACTTTTATATTTTATGCACAACACTAAAGATATGCCTATGAATGACACTAAAGATGTGTCTCCTCGCTCACATAAGTAGCTTAAATTAGCCATGTCATCTGGTTCAACTGAACGCCATGACAGAATGATCCCGTCTGTGAAAGAATAACCCCCACATTGATTGGCCAGCTGAGAGGCCATCTGCTGTGTGATTGGCTAAGGGGGGTTGAAAGTCAGAGATTAGGGACAAGAACAAAGGGATGGTGGGACAGCATCTCAGAGGTCATCTTATCTGCCGGTTTCCCTGCTTCCTGTTTTCCAGCTCCACACCCAACTCTCCACTTCCTGTTCCCCTCTGTGTCACATCTCGGACTTCCTGTCGTCCCAAACAGCCAGAACAATGATGCAGTTGGGGTGTGAAGAAAGTTTCACTCACACACAATCACAACACTTAAATAACTGCTATGCAACTGATAACTATGAATACAGCTTGTGACAACTCCCTGAAACCAGGCCCAGATGGAATCCATTGACTTTTTCTCCTTTTCTACACCAATTTTGTAGGAAAATATGCGGAATTCCATAAAATACGTTGGGTGCAATATATTAAATGGAGCTAAAAGGCAGCTCAAAGAATTATTAAATTGGCCAAAACATTCAATAAATATACATGCAATATTATGAATGACAGAATTCTGTAAAATTGCTTTTTATATGGTAAAACCTGCAGAATTCTGTAAAATGTATATATATATATATGTATATATATATATATATATATATATATATATATATATATATATATATATATATATATATATATATATTACGGATGCCACCATTATGTAATCGTTTAAAGGCACAATTACAAAAAAAAGTCAACTTACATTATTCTGTGTGCTTAAGGCTGTGTGTCCAGCAAAGCGTTTTTTTCACGCAGCTGGCTGGCGTATTCAATTGTTTTCAATGGGAGCACCACGTTTTTAGAACGCCATGAGCGTAGGCGCTGAGCGAGTATTTCACGCTCAATCGCAGAGCGTTTTTTAGTGGTCGCTGAGAGTTGAAGAATGTTCAACTTTGAGTAAAGACAGCGCTCATCACTGTCACTTTTCACCCAGCCATCCAATCACAGTGGAGGAGGGGCGGGACAAATACAACACAGACCAACCGCCACATTCTGCTTGTAAAACCAACGTCAACAGATGAAAATAAGCAGTATAATAACGGAACAAAATAATTTAAAACAATAGCCAGAGGAAATACTTTACATTGTATCAGCATTTTTATATAGAATCAATACAGAAACAAACTATCTGTGAAATGAGATGCTAGAAGCACTTCCGTGGATATTCCATATCCTAACAAGCAAAGAGTCTCAACTGAAAAAAAAAGGCTGCGCTGTCAAAACGCTCTCAAGCGCCCAAAGCGAGGCATTTCGGCAGAGCACCTAGCGTTTTCAGCCGGCTAAAAACGCTTTGGTGGACACACGGCCCAAGATGTGTTTTTTTCTTTCTACAGGTTATCTTAAAAGATTAGTTCACTTCAAAATGAAAATTTCCTGTTAATTTACTCACCTTTTCAGACAATTTACATGTCTTTTTTTCTTCAGTCGAAAGTTTTTTGAGGAAAACATTCCATGATTTTTCTCCATATATAATGTATTTCAATGGCAACCAACGGGTTGAAGGTCCAAATCATTGCAGTTTCAAAGAGCTTTGAAGTGCTTCAGAGGGCTCTACATGAAAATAGAAAATACAGAGCAGACACCCCAGACCAATGTTCAATCTTAAATTGAGCTTGGTCTGGTGATACCCAGACTAAGGGGTAAGAGGAAGGGCCAGATAGCCCTTCAAACAAAGATTTTTCAGGACCACACTTCAAACAAAGGGTTATGAGGAGAGCATAGAACGTAGAACTGCATAGAACGTGTGTATGTTGCCACTCGGGACCGATCACTTGCATGTCGCCTGGCTGCTAGTTTCTCCGTAGCTTGCTAAACGCACTATTTGAGTGATTTGAACACAATAATAATAGTTAAAAAATATATATCTGGTCATCCTTCATAAAGCAGTCAATATTTACAATACATATTGTCTATAAACTCTTGCGTTACCAAGGCAACGACTGACTTGGCGTATAACCTATTAACATTATCGCCGCACCACAGTAGATAACGAAACCATATCCGTACCGGCCGGCTCGGATCAGCATGGAATGGAACGGTTAATAAACAAAGAGAACAGTTTGGCCTGATGGAAAAAGCGGCTTCACTAGTCTTGTATGTTCTGTATCATTCTGTATCATCTTAGGAAACTCTGGCTCATACGTTTTTGAATTGAAAACGAGCACCATTTTATTAAGTAAAACTCTGTTGGGAGTGAGTAATTTGTTAAACGTGCTCGCGCCTGATTTCTGTTAGATATAGCCTACGCACTTCATTGCTGTGTATACCGGTTAAATGTCACAGGAGGACACTAATAAAAGAAACGGGGTATGATGACGTATAATGGTATAGTAGTGGTGTCCCATTTCTTAGGGGAATATTTTCACCCCTACGCCTTGGGACTCTGTTTCAAGGGGAAAGGGGAACGGGTAGGTGTGGGGGAAGGCGAAGGGGTATAAAATAGAATTGGGATTGGGCCTAAGTCTTTGCACGTTCCTTTTAACACTCGGTCGGTACGTCTACATATGTCACGACCGTGACCTTTCCGACGTGATACACCGTGAAGAATCACTCACAACATGGAAGTCGAGCATTCGGTAAAATGTAAATAGTCCAGGGGGGAGGAGTGTTATGAACCATTTCTTCTTCACTTGTGAGCCGATCATCACTCTTCACACACACAACGCTCCTCCCCCCTGGACTATTTACATTTTACCGGCTACAACTGAGTTCCCACGGGACTTCAGCGCGAGACTACTGCTTGCCGTCTGGAACACTATCTCGGTGAGTTTAAACAATGGCTAAGTTGCTAAACGCATCTCGTTGTCATGTAAGGGCCCTGTTCATGTTGGACAGACATTTTAATTGCATTTTGTGTCTGTTAAGAGGCACAAAGACACTCTTTATGTATATGCCCCCATAGCTGCCGTGTTAGCTGAGTGGGAGCTCTGGGCATGAACTGTAACAGCTCCGTGTTGCAAGCACCAATCCGGTTCGTTTTTTTCTATAGACAGTACTTACAAAGGTATAACGATCAAGATAAACTTAAAAATTCACCGGAGTTCTCCTTTAAAAAGTATATACATCTTTCTTTTTTTCTTGAAAATGAACGATCGTTTTGCTAGATAAGACCCTATTCCTCGTCTGTGATTGTGCAGAGTCCTCCGAAGCGCTTTGAAACGGCATTGATTTGGACTTTCAAACCGTTGGTTGCTATTGAAAAACATTAAATGGAGAAAAATCCAGGAATATTTTCCTCAAAAAACTTACATTTCTTTTCAACTGCAGAAAGAAAGGCATGAACATCTTGGATGACATGGAGTTGAGTAAATGATCAGGAAATTTTCATTTTGAAGTGAACTAATCCTTTAAGGGTTTTCCCCACATTGTTATAATTTTAGTTTTAGTATAACATTATAATACCATGCATATTTGTACTTTTTTTATTTAAAGAAACCAAACCCATGCACCATTGGTGGTGGTTGAGGAGATTCCCCCCTTCTATGTAAAAGCGCTTTGAGTGAGTGCCTAGAAAAGCGCTATATAAATGTAATTAATTATTATTATTATTATTATTATTATATTTGACATTTGAGTCTTAATGCTATAGAAAAGCAAATTTTCAGGAAGTGTGTTTTCAGCTTAATGTAAATTGTGATTGTAAATAATTAATAATTGCAATTACAAGGGAATAATCGTAATCGTGCAGCCCTATTAAAATGTATTAGATGCAACCAAAAACTTCCAAAACATTTAACAAATGTAAATGCAACATAAATCCTTAAAATTGGTTTATCCTGTATATGTGAAATTACGTAAATTGAATTTATATATGGTAAAATGTTTCAAATGCAGCTGAAAGGCAACTAAAAGCATTATTAAACTATCCAAAACGTTTATTCAATGTAAACATTAAGTATGACAATTAATATACAGTATATGGTAAAATCTATGGATTTGCATGGTATGGTAACATTTAATAAATGTTCATGCAACATTGTGAATGATGTGCATTTAAACCCTCTGAAGTTTTATATCATGTGGACCTGCATATAACATACTCAGAAACGGAACCTAAACAACCACTGTGTATTACATGCATAAGTACTATAGTTTGTAACCATTTACCATAGTAACACTGTACAAGTGGCCACAAAGTCCATTGTTCTTACACATCGCCTGCCAAACCTGTTCACTTCCCCTTTAAAAGTGAAAACGATGAACAAACAGCCCCAATGCCTTGACCTAAAGAGACATGAACATCACTGCAAATATGCCATCGGGCCTCACACATGCACCCAGACACTGCTGTTGTTGTAGTCTAATGAGAACATGTCTGTGAGTGTTGTAATGTGTTCATTAAGTAAGCACACTATCTCTCTACGGCATTGTAATTCTGCAGCGCACGGTAGTATGGACACAACCCACACTAATTACATAGTGCATTGAATTAAGACCGCACCGGGAGGGGGGCCAGAGACACAGAGGAGACAAAGAGACGAGAATGTGAGTCTGAGTGGCATGAAAAGCAGTTTGTGAGATAGTTACACAGGAAACTGTTTCAGTTGGGAGGAAAGGATCCAGAAAGAAGGGACTGGCAAAGAGTGAATGAGTGAAAAAGTATGAGGGAGAGAGAGAGAGAGAGATGATGGGGGAGGGAGAGTGGCAGGGGACCTCAGGGAAGCCACTCTGAAAGGTTCTCAGGACAATAGCCCTCCGTTCACACGGCAACAGTGGAGCTCTCCCATGCATGTTCTGTTCCCTCCCCCAACTCCGTTACCCCCACCAACCCACCCTCTCGGTCCTCTTCAAATAAAAGAAGCACTCCTGCCTCTCTCTCCTTTCAGCTGCCTTCTTTTTCCAGAAGTCTGTGCCTATTCCAAAAACCAAACACACACAGAGCACTTCAGACTGACAAAATACAAGCTACCTTCTTTCAAATAATGCACACAACAACAAGCATAATAGTGTGCATCCCAGCTGTTTACAGCCCCATCGGTGCTGCTGACAGGCTTTGAAGTCCATCAGACCCATCCCGTGACCACAGGAGGCCACATCCTGTCCGAACTAACGAGGGAGACACGAATCCACTCCCTAAACGACAGGACGCAATGCATTAGCTATTCATAACTGAAGTAAAGCGCATCTCTGCGCGTAAGACTACATTAATATTTCAACACGGATCACGTCACACACGAAGAAGGCTTGTGAATGTCACGAGCCAGCTGCTCCGACTGTGAGATTGCTGCAAAGCCGACTGGGTTTATCTTGAAAAGCACCAAAGGCTATTATTATCATTATTTGTTTTTAACACTTTTGTGTTAAATTCATTAAGTTCCCGGTTTTCTAAACACTTGAAAATGAAAAGTTGTGGAATTCTGTTAAGTATTATAATCTTTGATAACAGTTTGGTGACTGCACTTTCGGTCTTTACAGTTGATATGATTGAAAATATAGAAACTTTTTATTTATTTTTCTTAGGACATATTCGGGTATACGGCACGCAACGATTGTTATTGTCATTATAACAATGCTACTATTATTATTATTATACATTTAGTAGAATAAACCCCACATATAAAACAACAACAAACATAGCACATATTGCCGCTATTAGTTAAAAATGAATAAACAAGAATCAAAATAAACTCACCACTAAAGAACCCCAAACCTCATGTTCCACTTATTACATAAAGCTCGATAAACAGTAAAGATAACAAGTGTAATATGACAAAATAACTACATTAGTAAAGATAAGTAAATGTTTGATGCTTACCAAAAGTGAATTTTGAGGGAAATTATATTCGCTCACATGTCCAGGCTTTCAGCGGTCCGGATTGCCATCCTGTGTCTCCATCGGTCCATCTGACCATTCCAAACAATCCGCTAGGGGCGGGGCGTGTTGGGTTATTCGGACCAATCAGCATTTTAGAATAAGATCTTAAAGCGCCACCATTTGTCACACTTAGCCTATCAGATGTGAGGCCGAGGATGATTGACAGTAAATCC
The DNA here is from genome assembly GCA_023566225.1 of Romanogobio albipinnatus. Lineage (NCBI taxonomy): Eukaryota > Metazoa > Chordata > Actinopteri > Cypriniformes > Gobionidae > Romanogobio > Romanogobio albipinnatus. The sequence goes on along the minus strand of CM042260.1, from coordinate 25,977,366 downwards.
CCGGTCATTTACCATAGGGCGGATGTGTGAAGGTGGGCTTTATCTAGGGATATTAGATGAGCTTTTAACACACCACAGAGAATACTTCATCAAACTTAGGCTACTTATTGTAAAGGAACAGCTTGAATTGGAGACTAAATAGCGTTTTAACAAACGTTTGGAACTAGCATTTTCCACAAACGGTATAAAATAGGGCATGAATCAGCAAATATTGCCCATGGGTGGTGGGGGGAGTGTTGATTAAAAATGTTGATTTATTGTTACCAAAACTGGGACAATAAGTCTGAACATATTTTATAACCCTGATTCATTTGGCTTCAAGTAATAAACATTAAATAAACATCATAGGTTTAGTCTAATTTAAACAGTCGTTCAGCCGGGGTTACTGGTTATTTAAACTTAGTTGAAATAATTTACCAGCAATTAAAACAATTAACTAAACGTCAATTAAATTAACTAAAATAGACTAAAATGTTATACACAAACTATAGACCTCTGAAATGGGAGAGGCCAAAATAATTTTACGCAAAGAAAAATAAATGAGGCATGGCAATTACATCAAGCAATCCGAGCTATGAGCTAATTTTAATGACCCAAGTCTGGATTCTTATGTATTCATTGTTATAGACAGTATAACACCACAATATAATAGCCCTTTGTTACAGACTTAGTAATTCACCAAAATACCAATAAGCAGGAAACACAAACTTTCCTTGCCAAACTAGCATTAGTTTTTTTTTTTTTTTTTTGCATACAGCTTAAATTGCACTACTGTACTCCAGTGCAATAACCTTAAAGATTGTTCTACATAATGTGGAATAAATATCATGCATTTTAAAAAAAGATTATAAAAGATAACAGCCTTAATTCCTAAAGAAAATGGATAACTAAAAGCTTAAAATAATTTTAAAAGAAGCAAAAATGTAAGCATTGCCTGTGTATTACTGCTACTGGAAATGCACACAAACAATCACACAACAGGCTTTTCCACTTTTTTTTATTTTATTGTCAGGATATTTGTATCATGTAAAATATTTCATTACAATACAGTACAATGCATGTTCAATCTGCTGTCCACACGACGTGTCATTAAGTTCTAAGGCCGATCTTTCACGCATAACAGCCAATCTGACAGCAAAATGGAAGTTGCTGACCTCTCCTAATGTAAAACCAAAACTTTAAATTATTAACTACTAAAATCAAGTTTGTTGTATCTTTTATATCACCTTCTACCAGTATGATCCAGCAGGGGGCACTAGAGGTTCTCATTATGCTTCAGTCAGCAGCTCCAGCACAGAGAATTCGGTCCCCAGCAATGGGCTAAAAGAGTGAGTGCTTGAGTATGTGTGTGTGTGTGTGTGTGTGTGTGTAAGGGCAGACGGAGAGACAGACAGACTGACAAACGTCGTTCTGTCTTTTGCTGGCAGTCACATAGCAGCTTTAAGTCTTGGAGAGGCCAACGGATTTTCAAAGTGAGGGCTGAGGGCTAAAGAGATTGGATGGTATGGTGGATCCCCACCTCACTTCAAACCAGTCTCACTACATAGTGCAGCTGTTCAGTACCACATATTGAGAATGTTTGTTGCTTTTTTTTCATTTTTCTTTTTCATGTATCACAGACTTGCAGCGAAGACTATCACCAATGGAACAAATATCTGTTATTCATCAGCTTTTTTCATTTGTTTTCACTTAAAGTTTATTTCTTTTTTTTTCTCCTTTTGTCAGCGGAGTATATTTTTTGCTGTATGATACGGTGATAGTTGTTATGTTAGGTATACAGTTATTGTTCCTGTGGTGTCTCTATGGAAATGCTGCACAGCAAAGCGCCCAGTGGGGAAAGAGGGCGGTTCAGCTCAGTTCCACCCGCCTCCCTAAGTACATTCTCCCTATTGGGCACTGTGAAGGGGGGGTGGGGTGGGGGGGCATGGTCTGACTCAGTAGCGGTGTGTCTGGTGTGAGTACTGTGGAGGCTGCTGGGAGGTAGAGGAGTATCCCATGCTGCTTTGGGGCAATGATGTGCTTGGTCCTGGGTTTTGGTAGGCAGCATGTGGATTGGAGCGCTGGAACACAGAAGAAAACCAAATGAACCAAATCTTACTCTTCAAAATGAAAACTCTCAGGAGCTCACTACGTTTCTGCAGTGCGGAGGAAAATGGACTGAGAGGCTAATCGCAACTAAAGAGGACCAAAATGAAATGCTAGACCAAGACACTGTGAATACAAACTCATGCATCTTCATCACTCATACACTGATCAGGCATAACATTATGAATAGGTGAGGTGAAGTGAATAACGCTGATTATCTCTTCATTACGGCACCTGTTAGTGGGTGGGATATATTAAGCAGCAAGTGAACATTTTGTCCTCAAATTTGATGTTAGAAGCAGGAAAAACGGGCAAGCGTAAGGACTTGAGCGAGTTTGACAAGATGGCTTGACGACTGGGTCAGTGCTTCTCCAAAACTGCAGCTCTTGTGGGGTGTTCCCGGTCTGCAGTGGTCATTATCTATCAAAAGTGGTCCAAGGAGGGAAAAGTGGTGAACCGGCGACAGGGTCATGGGTGGCCAAGGCTTATTGATGCATGTGTGGAGCAAAGGCTGTCCCATGCGGTCCAATCAAACAGATGAGTTTGTTGCGTATGGGGCTGCAGAGCCCTGTCCACCGCCGAAAGCGCCAACGGTGGGCACGTGAGCATCAGAACTGGACCACGAACTAATGGAAGAAGGTGGCCTGGTCTGATGAACTACGCTTTCTTTTACAGTGCATCACATGGATTGCCGTGTGCGTCGCTTACCTGGGGAACACGTGGCACCAGGATGCACTATGGGAAGAAGGCAAGCCAGCGGAGGCAGTGTGATGCTTTGGGAAATGTTCTGCTGGGAAACCTTGGGTCCTGCCATCCATGTGGATGTTACTTTGACAAGTACCACCTACTACCTAAGCATTGTTGCAGACCATGTACACCCTTTCATGGAAACAGTATTCCCTGGTGGCTGTGGCCTCCATAGCAGGATAATGCGCCCTGCCACAAGGCAAAAATGGTTCAGGAATGGTTTGAGGAGCACAACAATGAGTTTGAGGTGTTGACTTGGCCTCCAAATTCCCCAGATCTCAATCCAATCGAGCAGCTGTGGGATGTGCTGAACAAACAAGTCCGATCCAGGGAGGCCCCACCTTGCAACTTACAGGTACTGGTCATATAATTAGAATATCATCAAAAAGTTGATTTATTTCACTAATTCCATTCAAAAAGTGAAACTTGTATATTATATTCATTCATTACACACAGACTGATATATTTTAAATGTTTATTTATTTTATTATTATATATTATATATATATTATAACAGACAACTAAGGAAAATCCCAAATTCTGTATCTCATAAAATTAGAATATTACTTAAGACCAATACAAAGAAAGGATTTTTAGAAATCTTGGCCAACTGAAAAGTATGAACATGAAAAGTATGAGCATGTACAGCACTCAATACTTAGGCGTGGCATGGAGTCGATCAGTCTGTGGCACTGCTCAAGTGTTATGAGAGCCCAGGTTGCTCTGATAGTGGCCTTCAGCTCTTCTGCATTGTTGGGTCAGGCATATCTTCACAATACCCCATAGATTTTCTATGGACTTAAGGTCAGGCGAGTTTGCTGGCCAATTAAGGCCATACCAAGCTGCTTGGCAATTTCCCCGTAGCCCTTTCCAGCCTTGTGGAGGTGTACAATTTTGTCTCTAGTGTCTTTGGACAGCTCTTTGGTCTTGGCCATGTTAGTAGTTGGATTCTTACTGATTGTATGGGGTGCACAGGTGTCTTTATGCAACTAATGACCTCAAACAGGTGCATCTAATTTAGGATAATAAATGGAGTGGAGGTGGACATTATAAAGGCAGACTAACAGACTTTGAGGGTCATAATTCTAGCTGATAGACAGGTGTTCAAATACTTATTTGCAGCTGTATCATACAAATAAATAGTTAAAAAAATCATACATTGTGATTTCTGGATTTTTTTTTAGATTATGTCTCACAGTGGACATGCACCTACGATGACCATTTCAGACCCCTCCATGATTTCTAAGTGGGAGAACTTGCAAAATAGCAGGGTGTTCAAATACTTATTTTCCTCACTGTATATATAAACCCGTATTTTTAATTATCAATAGTTACTCGATAAAATTTGACTCTGGACAAATCCAGCCCATCCGGCCCACAAGTTCACCTGTGAATGTTTTGCTGGGGTTAGGGTCTTAAATTTGAGTAAATAAATAAATAAATAAATAAAATGAAATTGGACAGAAACAAATAATGATATATATTATTGTATTTTCTGCAAATACAGTAATATTTAATAGTACATTCGTCACATAGAACATAAAAGAAGATCATTTGAGAAATGTCTTTTTAAAAAGAAGTCGAGGTTAACACAAATGGTTTGGTTACCAACATTCTTCAAAATATTTTCTTACATGAGGGAGAGTAAATTATATTTTAGAGTGATCTATCCCTTTAACATTGGTAAAGCGTTAACACCTAATTTATGTCTTATAATTTAAGACACTTATATTTACATTTAATAAAAGCTCTAATTGAATTAACATTTACTTCAATTAAAATTCATTAAAATGATTAAAAAGTTCAACTATTAGTAAGATCATGGTAGTCACAGGTAAAACCATGCTCCTTGTTACCATGGATATGGTTTCTAAAATAAATAAATAAATAAATAAATTATAGAATTTGTAATAAAAAAAAGGGTGTAAACATGTAGAAACTACAAAAGCAACCTCTATGAAAGAGATTTATAATATTTAATATAAGGAGCTAATAACAGCAACATTTTTAATAGGCCTAAATACATTTCTGCCAGAACGCCATATTTCTACAGTGTTCGTAGCTGCAAGGTAAATTATAATGGTGATGGGTTGACAATTTACATTGTCATGTAGTTTACATGACAGTGATTGTTTTCAGCTATACGTAGGTTCACCACATGACTGTAAAACACAAAATTCTGACACAAATCTGTATACGCGCGAAAGCAGATTGAATGTGCGCTGTGTTTTTTTTAAAATATAAAAGATAAAGGAAGATAATTGGTTGTGTTTTTATGTGTTACCTGGTAATCTGAGGTCATGATCAGGCCACTTGAGGTAGTAGTGGGCGGAACCACTCTCACCTTCTTCAGAGGCGGGCCTTGTGCGTGGCTGTTGTCAGGGTTACCTGTGTGCCCTGCCCCATTGGTGTGGTTGTTCCCCTGCTGCTGTTGCTGCTGGTTTTTCTGCATGTAATAGAGAAAGAGAACGAGTCAGCAGACATGCTCAAATTCAAGTGCATATATTTAAAAAAATAACTGCAATAAAATATTAAAACACACACACACACACACACACACAGAGAAAGAGTAAAAAAAGTGAAAACACACATTTCTTACTTTATCTGCCTTGTCTTCTGGCTCCTCTTCCGTCAAGAATTCCCGTTTGGGATAAGGAATCTGGCAGCCAGCAAAGACACTAAACAAAAACATTGAAATATTTTTTTAAGAATATGCTTGACCGAATTTCAGTGTACATACAGAAATCCTAATCAAAATTGCTTGTGTCATAGACAGAAAGCTGATTTTGAGCTTTGCATCACTCACTCAGATGTGGGTAAAGGCTCCTCCAGGAAGTACGGGTCTTGCATGGCCTGCTCAGATGTGATTCGGCGGATTGGGTCCATAGTAAGCAGCTTTTGCAGCTGAGAGGGAGGGCAAATGTTGAAAGTTTAAACAAGTTAAAATAAAATAAATAAGGGTATGTTTACACAAAAACTATTAACTAAAATGCGTTTTTCGCATACAGACGATAACATTATCAAAACTATCCCCGTTCACAAAACGCATAAAGTTTTTAGTTGAAAACGGTCATTTAAACGGCCCCTAAAAGTATCTGAAATGAACTTGCAATTATTTTTGCCCACTTACCAAGTGGAATGCTTTGCTGTCAGGTTTGACTTTATGTTTCTCCATATACTTTATAAGGCTGCAGTTAGTGTATCTACAGCGAGAGGGACAAACATCATCAAATCAAACACTCCAGTAAACAAAACACCTTATTAAATGACATTAATGTTTCATAAAAGCAAAGAAGAAATCAAACTGACGTATTCCTCCTGAAGTCTTTCATCAACGTAGAGTGTTCCGGCATCTTCTTAATGTCCTCCCAGTCTTTGTCTGAGAAGAAAATTAGATTACACATTAGATTTTATTACACACTAGATTTTCACTGACGAAAACGAGACGATAACTAAATAAAACACTGATTTGTATGATAAAAACTATGACGAAAATCTCCTGTCATTTTTGTCAACAAATAAAAACGAGACGAAAGTGTTAGGAAGGGATGATTAGTGAAGAGATCCAGTCAGTACTGATGTCCTGTGTAATAGATGCTCACATTTGAATTGTAACGTGCTGATCTAACAGCAGGAAAATATTTATGCCAGGCAATTGTTTATGAACTATGCTGAAGAATACTGTTTACTTTACGATGTTTATATAGTAATATGTTTTAGACGGATGTAACAATGCATATTTTATCTCCCTCATCTGAACTTGAATGAGCAGCTGCAACTGCAATAGTAAAATCAATAAGAGTCATGGATTATTTTGAGCTTGTTTATAATTAAAAGTCAAGCATTATATATACGTTTTTGGTTACACAAACTGTATTTAATTTAATTCTTATTTAATTCATAGTTAGGAGGAAAGACTAAGAACAGCATTTGACACATCATTCAATAAAGTATCAGGGTTATAATAGTTCAATTAAACCATCACTTGAAATTTTAACTGAAATAAAAATATATATATAATTAGACTTATTTGAAGCTTTTGGCTTAACCTGATATACTAACTAAAACAGAAAAACAAATTATATAAACTATATGGATGTTTTTTTTAAAACAAACAAAATAAGTGAATTAAGCTCTATTTCGTGTATTTTTGCGCTTGAACGGTCAAAAACACACAATTATGTCCAAATGTCAGTTTTGACATGTCTTGAGGTAACAGTCGGTGATGTAATTCTTAAATGCTCAATTAATGCATTACAATTTATCTCAACTCATTAGAATTTAATCTTCAGTAGATTTAGTCAAATAAAACTAGACTAAAACAATTCAAGTGACTAAAATTTAACTAAAACTAACTAGCATTTTAGTCGGTCCGTGTACTTTTTCGTTCATTCGATTTTCCTTATAGAAACGGGTATTAAAAAACAAAAAACGGCTCCTTTTTCATATTTTCGTTTTTTAAACAAAACGAAAAACAAGAATTCAGCTTGATTTTTTCGTTTTTTGTTCAGAGGTGGAAAATTAATAAACGGCTTGAATATTCGATTTCTAGACGTGGGCGGGAATTATACGCCCCTGAAGATCAAATTGTTCCATCATAAGTTCTTCCTCAGTACAGCACAGCAGAATAATAGTCCTGCGCTGCTACGGATTCTTAACAAGTTTATTGCAGCTACATTTAATTTTTATTCATAAAACAATCATATTAACGAATGGCTCGACACAACCTGTCCCGCGGCAGAACCTAGACAGGGCTTTCTCCTGTGTAGATATAAATTCACATAGCCTACACTTCGCATCAGCTGGGTATGGCAGGATATATGATGGCTGTCATGGCCTACCCTGGTTGCCCAGTAAAAATAAATAAATAACGTTTTAAATTAATATAATAAGTTGTAAATTAAATATTTTAAACATTAATAAAAATAAATAGATTAAAATAAACATTAATATCATTAGTTGTAAATTAAATATTTTAAACACTAATACAAAAAGGAGGCGTATCAGTATCTGTCGGAAACGATCTAAAAGCGGACATTGAGCTGAGCCTGAGCCTACACGTCTCCCATCACAAGGCATGGGTGCTATAGCATCAGTGACAGGTGAAGTACAGCGCATTGGTCATGAATTAGGGCCAGGACGCTGTTGTAGTCATGCAGCAGCACTTTGATGGAAGGTCAGTAAAGTAAGGAAGGACAATTAAGGACACGACAATTGTATTGTTTATTGTATTGTGATATTAATGAACTAATAAATGTACTAAATGAAATGTTTAGTGTGTGTCATTCTGCAAATGTTGCTTCACAGTAACCTTCACTTAACCCTTGTGGCACCATCTGATAAAAAAATAAAAAAATAAAAAGCAAAAATGATAATGATAATGATAATGATTTTGAAACCTTGCCAATGATCCGAAAAACACTTAGCCTCTCCACTAACTAGCACACAAAATACCATTGGAATACTACTTCCGCCGCCTCACCGGAAGTTGTACCCACGTTCTTTTTTACAGTAGCGCCCCCCCCGGAAACAGGTGGATAGGCTACATTTTACGATGATGATTATGATGCCCTACTCATCAGTAGCCTATGATGATAAATTAAGTTATTTCCTCTGCTGAGGAAAAAAATTCATGTTGGCGCCGGCGACTCGCGTGTAGGCTACATTATTATCAAAATGAAACTTCAGTAATGATGTTCAATAAAAACATTAAAAAAAATATTCTGCTTAGTCTTTTGTACAGTGGTCAAAGGTTGCAATTGGTCTGTTTGGCAAGTAGAACGCACATAACCTAGTGTTGTTGTAATTTATTTACCTGTATTTTATAATTATTCTGGATGTAGGCTAATAATAAAATGCAGTTTTAACAACGATGTGACGCGTGCATCTCTCTCAACAAGACACTCAGGTGCGACTTATTTTCTGGCAAATAGCAACGGTCGATTATAAAAATCATAGGATGGAGGCAATGAATACAATACGTTTTTTTGTGCACACAGACACATATACAAAAAACATTCTGTTCATTGCCCCCACCACATTAATTTAGGTCTGAATAACTGTTATTAGCTACATGTCTGCCCTTTTTTTATGGATGACCAACTCTCACAATCTGCGTGAAAGCTGTGGGACACACAGGACAGCGCGGAGAGAATGCACATGATGTGCTTTGGAAGTTTACTTGTTAGAGAAAATAACACGCACCGTTTTGTTTGACATCAATTTATTCTCACTATTAATTAAATAAACTCAAAACCAAAAGGTAGCTATAACTGCTGCGTATCTCCTGAACATTTGAATAGGCCTACTGGTCTGTGCTTGACTGTTGGCGTTTATCTGCTTATTTAGTTATTTCATTCAGTTTATTTAACCCATCGCAATTTAGGCTATTGAAACTGTGTGAACTGTTGTTCTCCGGTTTTCAGTTAGTCAGAATGACATTTCTTGCGTGAATAGGCCCAATATACCCAAGTCTAAAGTTTAAAATATTTAATTTACAACTATTGATATTAATTTATATCTTAATCTATTTATTTTTATTAGTGTTTATTTAATTTTCAACTAATTAAATTAATTTAAATCTTAATTTATTTATTTTTACTGGGCAACCAGGGTAGGCTATGACAGCCATCATATATCCTGCCATACCCAGCTGATGCGAAGTGTAGGCTATGTGAATTTATATCTACACAGGAGAAAGCCCTGTCTAGGTTCTGCCGCGGGACAGGTTGTGTCGAGCCATTCGTTAATATTGATAATAATATTAATTGTTTTAAGAATAAAAGATTAAATGTAGCTACAATAAACGCGTTAAGAATCCGTAGCAGCGCAGGACTATTATTCCACCTCTGAACGAAAAACGAAAGATCAAGCTGAATTCTTGTTTTTCGTTTTGTTTAAAAAACAAAAAAGGAGACGTTTTTTGTTTTTTAATACCCGTTTCTAAAAGGAAAATCGAATGAACGAAAAAGTACACGGACCTTAGCCTATGACTAAAACTAAATCAGAACTTGCTGTCAAAATTTACACTTTTACACACAAAGATTACTGACTGAAGCATTGTGAACAATCAACTTTAACCACAAATATAAATATTTGAACAACAAAAATGACAGATTTTTTTTGTTTTACTGAATCATCTTGAATACCTGCAGGAAAGCCCATGACATTAAAGATCCGGTCCAGCTGATCGTGATGGTAGGGATTACTGGTCTTGATGTCCTCCTGTCGACAGTGGAAGATAGGCTCTGAGGTCAAAAGCTCAGCGAAGATACAGCCAATCGCCCATATATCTGTAAAGAAGAGATAAAGTCATCTAGAACACACTTTTTAAAATGTGCATTTGCAAACACACTCATAAACGAACATCTCACCGATGGCTTTGGTGTAATGCCTGGCTCCCAGCAGCAGCTCTGGTGCTCTGTACCAGAACGTAACAACTACAGGGTCCAGATCTGCTAAAGGCTTCAGTGGTGAGTTGAAGAGCCGTGCAAAACCCATATCAGCTGCACATAAGGGCAAGTTTAAAAATGGTTATGATTGTGCATGAACATGCATCTCTCCTTTTTGTCAACAGAGAAAAGACAAAAGATATGGCCATACCTATTTTCACACGTCCTCTTTCAGGACCTTCTCCCATTACCAATATGTTTGCAGGTTTCTGTGGTGAAAGAGTCAAAGGTCAGAGCTGTAACACTTCCTCTCTCATGTCAGTCTGATAAATGATGCTGTGTAACCAGGGACCAACATTTTGAAATCTTACCATGCATGAATAATTCTTATGGCCATGAAACGTTATTTTGTAATATTTTCTATTAGGGTCAAGATGCTTCCCTGCATTTGTGTTTTACGACAACCCTACCAGGTTTGGATTGTGATGTTAAAGCAGATTAGGGTTGTGACCAAAAACTTATTCAGAACAGGATCCATAAAAATAAATAAAAAATCCTAAAAAAAGTTTGGTTTTATTAACATTAAAACACCTGCAATAATTGCTTTACAATAATTTATCATTCATCAATCTGGCAATAGTGTTATTTTAGTAATATTTATATACTATTATATTAAGCGTTTTCAATTTTGAACAAGCCTTTATTTTCATATTTTCAGTTGTCATTTTTAATTTGATGTGCTGTTGTCATTTATTTAATTTTTCTAAAATAATTAGATTTAATGTATTTTAAGTTTTATTTTAGTAATTTTAGTACATCAATTTAAGCTTATATATTTCAGTTATTTAATTAGTAAGTTTTTCATTTAATATTTAAATTAAATTTATTTTATTTCAGCCTTCATTTTCATAGTTCCAGTTATTTTAATTAAAATTTTATCTTTAAGTTTTATCTCTAAATTTTAGTAATTTTGTGCATTTTTTTTATAATTATTATTTATTTAATTTAATATAATTTTTTTCAGTGTGCTTTTGTCATTTTTTTTTTATATTTCTATTTAGCTTCAACTGATTTTTTAGTTTTGTTTTAGTAATTTTAGTAACTTATTTGCCAAAAGCAACATTTCTAAATTTCAAGTTTTTTTTTTAAGCTTTTCATTTAAATGTTTATATATTTTATTTTATTTTTACTTAAATTGCCAACAATTAAAAAAAATAATAATTGTTTTACTTTTAGTTAACAATAACAACACTGTTTGGCAATGAAAATACATTTATTTTTTCTTCTTAATAAAATAATTAAGAGAATCAGTCATGCAACAAAAATTGTTAAATTCCATCCTTACATAAAATCTTATATAAATGCTGCCACCTACTGGAAAATTTGTCATGGGAATTTTAATAATTAGCCTAGTATCAGAACATTCAACTCACACACAACTACTACTTTTAACCAAGATGATCACAAAAAGAATTATAAACACGGCAAACTAGCTACTTCTGTATGAACACAAACTATTCAAAATAACACACACAGAACCTCACCAGGTCTCTGTGCAGGACCCAGTTGGCGTGCAAATAGTGGATGCCGTCCAGGATTTGGTAGAGCAATGACTTTACCATCCCACGGGGCAGCTGAAGAGGCTTCTTATTGGCCTTGGAGGCTCTGTGGAACTTGATGATGTGCTACAAAGACACACAGACCCTCAACAAGATATGTACTGTATATAAACATTTCTCTGTGTGTGTGCATATGAGTGCCTGACAGTATGTTACCCAGAGGTCATGCTCAGCGTAGTCAAAGAGAAGCCACACTTTGCGGTCTGCATGTGACAGGAAAACCTTCTGCAGTGAGATCACATTGGGGTGCTTCAGTTCACGCAGCAGCTGCAGGGAGCAAACAAGAACGAACACACGCATTCAGGCGCACATGCTGAGACAGAAATCTACAGTGCACCCACAGAACCCAAAGTACACAAAAACACTTCAGCCTGAAGTGTGCGTGTTAAAACGATAGTTTGAGTTAAAAAATTAAAATTCTGCCATCGTTTATTCATGCTCATGTTGTTTCAAACATGCATTACCAGGGTATGCAAAAGGCGAGATTTTAAATAAAGTGCTGGACGATCTTTTCCAGGCAATTACAGTTTTCAGGCTTCAAAAAGAATGCAAAAGCATCATTAAAGTGGTCCGTATGATCAATGTGCAATATTTCAACTCTTATGAAAACTGACAGCTTTGTGTTTAAAATGAACCAACATTTTTATAAAAGCTACAAATAATCTTCACCTTCAATGGACAGTTAATTATTGGAAAAAAAAAATGGATCAGTTGCAAACAAGTCATTCAGTTTTGTGAACTGGATCACCTGATTCATTGATAAGAGCAGACCCAAAAGAATGATTAATTAATCTGAAAAAACTAGGAGATTCATTTTCAGCCTGTTTCTCACCCAAAGTTGTCACATGATAATTTGTATGGACCCCTTTTCTGATATTAAAATTACTTTGGAGCTTGACAGACCTTGTTCTCATTCACTTTCATTATACTGAAACAACATGAATCAATAAATGACAATTTACTGCACATTATGACCGATTTTAACATTGAAAAAAATACACACTATATCTCTAAAAAGCACTTATAATCACACGTACAAATTCATAGAACTATTCACAGTTAAACACTCCAAAATATCCACATGCTGCAAATGTATTTCTAGGAACTTATTTCACCAAGATGGCATGTGCCAGAACACTTGAAGAAGATCCTCTTGACAGGAACACATTTAAAGCTTGATGTACTTACTGCTATCTCTCTGCAGGCGGACATAGAGATCCCTGTGCCTTCAATCTGCTTCAGAGCATAATCTTTGTCATCCTTCCTGCAAATAGACATATCAGCAATCGCAATTACTCTTCAGTGCATTACATTTCCCTAAATCTATACCTACAGATCATATTAAACCCCATATAGTGGAAGAATCCATTGGGAAAGACCAAGCAGAATTGATCGAGATTGACTCTTTCAATATTAGCACACCCTCGAAAATTCAAAAGTCTCCTGGCAGCTAATGTGGGGCATAAAATCTCAACGCCCTGTCCATTTTCTGGAGAACAAATTAGCTGTAAACCAGTCATAAACAACCAGCTTCTATGGTGAACAAAAACATCTTTAAACACTTTGGACCTACAAGTGAGATTCTGGCCGCCAGGCAGTCTGGACTTTAATAGCCCAGCTTTGGGTCTGTCTGACGGGTCTCACTTAAACCCCGGTGCTTCAGAACCAACTTAACTCATCAGCAGATCCATTGTTCCTCCGCCAAGATAGTTCACAACTGGTGTGAACAAAATTTTGTTGTGCAGGAACCAAATAGCAATTATCACAAAATCAAATCTCTTGTGATGGCAGTAAATGCAATAAAAATGCTGTGCAAATTGGGAGGAATGCGATTTCATATGCCTTAATATAACTAGCGATGCCCTGCAGACAATGAGGGTTATTTTCTGTCAAGTCTCCCACCAAAAAACACCAATAGACGTAAATATTGAACAGTTGTTTAGGTCTTTTTTATTCCATGACATTGCAGCTGTAATTTCTAATCAATAAATGCAAAACTCTTTAAATCATGGATTTTCTTTTCCCATTTCAAGAGTAGGTTAGACTGGGTAAGCCCAGCCTGATCTGCCTGCGATTTGATTTCGCCCTGCAACTCAGTCTGGAAACCTGTACATTAATTTCTACTGCTTCTGTTACACTTTTGCGGGTACCAATCACAGACTGGCTTATCCACCTGGCGTGCTATTGGCGGGTTTAACACGATGACGGATAGAGAAACGATGGGTCGTTGCCCGTTGATCACACCTCTTGTGGTCTGTTTGGTTGAAGGACTATCCAATTGCGTACAGAGTCATTTAATTTATGCTCGTTGATCACACCTCTTGTGCAGTAGAAAATACATAGCAGACACCCCAGACCTATGTTCAATCTTAAATTGAGCTTGGGTTGGTGATAGCCAGCCAAAAAGTAGGTATTAATGGTTTCAATTCACACACTGCAGCTGGCATTAGAAATGTAGTGCCCTATGAAATATGGCTGTAAATTCGATTAGTCACATCTAACATAAAAGTCTGTTTACACAAAATACGGGTGTGTGTATATATATATATTATTATACATTATATAGATTTCTCTGCGTGTGTGTGTGCACATGTCTGTGTATATATACACATAGATATCTATACCTCATATACATACATATATATATGTATGTGTGTGTGTGTGTGTACAGTATACACACAGAAATATTTATAAAATATAAATATAATAACATACACACATATATGTAAACACAGACTTTAATGTTAGATGTGATAATGCGATTTTACAGCCCTATTTTATTTTTCCCAAACAGTTTTCCGTTTGAATTTTTTAGATTGTGTTGTAATGGTCTAAATTGTAATAATCAAAAAGGATGTCTAATCAATTGAATTTATAAAAATTTTGACCAATCTAATAATTTATTAAAATCTTTATCCCATATGAAATTTGTTTTTAGAAATGTTGTGTTGTCTGTGGTAATCAAATGAATGCATACAATTGTAAATTTAATTCATATTTTAAGATGTAATCATATTCAATGCGAAAAATTTGTCTAATCATTTTTTGGCAAAGAAAGCACTGCCCATCAGAAGTTTACGGTTGCATTTAAAACATGGCCAAAACTGTGAGATATTCTTTCAAACAAATGTCTTGATAAACTATCACTTTGAGAAGTACATTCTACTGTGAAACAGTAATAGATTTCTCAATGTCAGTTTCTTCGAGACAAATTAAACCAAATATGTATTTTGGCTTAAGTATCTGACGATAGTTTTATCAAATGAAATGGTGAAATGCTGGTGAAGTGTCTCTGAGCAGCTCTGGAGATGAAGTTCATGTGTTCATGTCCTGAAATCACCACAAGTGTCACGTGTATTTCAGCATAATAGACGAAACTGTGCCGCTCATTCACATGGATGCAGAACGTGCACACTTCGCGTTAAAACGGCGGTCTTTTTTTGAGGTTTAATATCCAGAGATTTGACTGAGTATAAATAGCTGATTTATTAATCCAAATTCCGTGACATTCAACATTACATACAGTGAATTCCATTTTTATGACTGGCATTTTTCACATCATGAAAAGGACCTTCGAAATGAAAAAGACTAGCATGGGTGTGGCACAGTATTTAGAGAGCATGATAAATGACTTTACAAAATTTATATAATACTAATCTTAGAAAGGTTACATTTGTCATTCTGTTATTTTCAGCTTTTGATCATTGTGTTTGAAGAGAATCATTTGTCTTGCTTTGGATGAAGAGCACCGACAAATCCCTGTTTTTGTCCACCGGTGTGAGCAAATTATGCAGAATATATATCCCTTCAGCAAGTTAGAATTTCAACTCCCTTTTCCCCCACAAAAGACTTCAATTAAAACAGACCCCCTGTCCCCCTTTAAAATTCCAGTCCCACTTTATATTAGGTGGCCTCAACTACTATGTACTTGCATTAAAAAATAAGTACAATGTACTTGTGTGTTCATGTTGGACACAGGTCAAGTTAGGGATAGGTGTGGTGGTATGGGTAGGTTTAAGGGTAGGGTTAGGTATAAGGGAAGTGTCAACAGTGTAATTAATTACATGCAGGTTTTTTTTTTTAAATGCAAGTGCAATGTAAAAACATAAGTGCAGTGTATCGAATGATTCATTTAAATGTTAGTACATAGTAGTTAAGGCCACCTAATATAAAGTGTGTCCAAAATTCCCTCTCCCATCTCACTTGCAAGTGTATATTCTTCGCCTATCCTCTTCTGGAAGCATGAATAAATGCAATTCATTTATATATATCACTATTCAAGTTTAGAGAATAATAGGTGCTTTCCTATACACACTGGCCTTTTTGCCTCAGTTGGGCTTTGATGAACACAAACCAATATGAAGAAAGGCCTGTCAAGGCTGTAACAACCTTTCATAATCCTCAACATATGCTGTATTAAACTGTTAAGCGACACCGGTCACTGATGCAACCAGTGCAAATGCAGAAAAGCAGTAAAAGAGAAGTAGAAACCCTGCGGACACCTACAAAATCACCCTCTAAACCTGTGCAGTGAACCCTGTTAACCCTGATCTCCATGGTAATACCTCAAAAGTGACGTCAATCACATCAGCAATGGATTCAGGTGTCGACATGAAATTGAAAGACATCTTTACGCAGCTGAGGTGACAAGTATGAGGAAGGCTGGATCCTCGCTCTGTATGTAAATACATACTTCCGCAAGGGAACGATGGCAGAATTTTTTTTTATGGGTGCTAAGAAATTAAACATAAAATATGAATATTGAAACATGGCATTCTAAATAAAATATGAAAATATTAGAATTCTCTGCCATGACAAAGGAAACTAGATTTGATGCTGCATGTTATTCACATAGAATGTAACACAGAATCAAAGGCTCTTTTGATACCAGGGCCAGAGCTGATTTTGAAGCAGCCTTATATCAGCTGTGTAAAGTGCAGTTTTAACTGGAGGTAAATATAATTTTCCTCATCACGAAGATAAAAACAAAACAAAAAAATAACGCATATCATCGCAGATCTAAAACTGCATCAAATGCACCTGTGCCCATCTCAACTGCATAAGCTCGTCAATCACAACAGCACTCCTGCCTGCTGACGTACATTCACAATCCCCTGAAAATAAGCCTCGGCTGAAACTGAGCTGTGAATATCACACTCCCTTCGAGACGAGAGACGCGTCTCTCTGAAACACGGGGCCGAGCGCGGATAACACACGGGCTGTGTTCGTTTGTGAGAGCAGAACGCGACGGGAGCGCAGGCCTCATATCGCTGCACAAGTCCATCCTGCAAACTCACCCATCTTTCCTCTTTGCTTTGTATACATGGCCATATGTCCCCCGTCCAACTTTACATCCCTCGTACTCAAAGAGATCCTCGACTCGTTCTCTCTCCCCGGTGAGCTTCACTTTGAAATCATAGTCCATTTTCACCGTTATTCTGGGGATCCGGGCTGTGGCTTCCCTTTAAAGCGCGCTGGGGAGGCAACTTACTTCAAGCCCCGTTTAGACAATTAGTTGCCTTCCCTCGCGTCGCTTTCAGCTCAACTAAAGAGTCCACATTTACCGCGCGCGATTACGGGCAGCTGAAACGACGTATGAATAACCGTGTGCTTTTGATCTGCCAAAAAGTGCAGAGTGTTATTGGACTGCCAGTCGCTTTCTTTGATATTTCTGTGCAACTGCGCCGCTCAGCCGGTATCTCACCCGGGAGAGTTGAGCGTCCACGTACGGCAATGTCGCAAAACGTCGCGAATGTCGCTACCAACCACACAGACGGCGAGGAATGGGCTTTGTGGCGCACCACGTGGATTTTAACTCTTTGCTAAAGAGCGTCTTTGTTTTTCTGTTTTTCATGCGTACACTTTATTTTTTGTTTTGCATATTGAGATAAAAATACATAGATAAATGTTAATTAACAATAAATAATTATCAACACTTATACAAAGTATGTCAGGTTAAACTATGCAAACAATAAAAATTAGATCTAGTATTATAATAGAGTGTAGTAATAAACAAAATAACACAAATAATAACTTAACTATCAATCTTACATTTATTAACAATATTTAATTATATTTTACATTAACATTCATACGAAATGCTACACTATTATAGTTGCTTTTTATTTTGTATGGAATATTTGCTGTTGTTCGGATAGATAAATATGTCAAAAAATGTCAACCATCTTCCCACTGTTATTGTAAATAATTGTTGTATGCCTTTATTAAACCTATATACCATATATATATATATATATATATATATATATATATATATATATATATATATATATATATATATATATATATATATATATATATATATATATATATATATATATATATATATATATATGTATGGTTTATAAACTATATAAATCAATTGCTGTATATTGCATTTTTTATTATTATTTAGAGAATTTTAGTATTTTTGGGACATTCCTTTTTTCACCTACTTTAAGGGTTGAAGTACAATTGTACAAAAATATTTTTTGATAAACCACTGTTATTAATAAGTGTATTACATTGTTATGGATGTATCACTGTGGGAACTGGTTTTGCGCACATGGTAGTTGTCCGGGCAGTTGTTTGTGTAGCTCCGTTGGTCCCATCTTGGCTACATTGTAATCAGAGCGGAGAGGAAAGAGAACTCGTCCATATTACAGCTGCTGTTTCAGGTACTTACATGCCTATTACTCGCTTCGTTTCTTTATTTTGCTCTCATTCAGGACTGTGTTATTATATGACATATTTTGTTTCATTCTTGCGTCAGTGACATTTTTCCTTGTCTTGTCAAAATAATGATCTAAACCCTTCATTGGCCCACAGTTAGCCTGTCAGCAGTCTGTCGACACCATCAAAGGTGTTGCGCATTTAAAATGACAGCTCGCTCTGCCGCATGACTTGCGTTTGCCCGATCACAGACGATGGTGACAGTTTAATGACAAATTTCAGATGTGAATTTCACACTGTGTAGAGTGTTAGCCTATGCTTTTTTATTGTCTCTGGGATAGGTTGCTAGCTGACATGGAGCCCGACTTTTTCTTTGTCATGTCCCTCCTCAGAGCGCTGCTGAGTGGGCAGTCTGGCTGTCAGTCATCGCTTCTCGGACGCTGATTGGTTGTGAGGCTGACAGCGTCAGTTTTGGTGCTTGGCTTGTTCTGCGGTGCTGTCTGTGGCCTACTGTATTATAACAGAGCAGCAATACTGTTTGAAATGACTGGGGTGTTATTTATATGAATTTATTTGACGCTATTGTTAACGTCACGTGGCCCTCGGTTTGTTTTCAACATGTCAAAGCTGTTTTGCTTCCACATGAAGGATTTACGGATTGCCTTTCTGAGGCGTTCATTTTGTCGTGCTGTCTCCTAATGGTGGCTCTTTTATACAGTTTATGTTTATGCCTCTGACTCTTCTTATATAAATCTACTATTTTTGAAAGTACATTTTCTTGCTTTCTCAGTATCATGGATTTGATACTGAGCTTTTATTATTATTATTATTATTGACCATGATTTCATAAGGGTAAACTGATAATTAGCAGGATCTATAATGATGCATTTATATTGCTTGCTGTCTTCATGTTTTTATTGAAAATGAGTTGTTGACACTTTAAGTGAACATGTCCGGCAATGTGATTAATATTATTCTCCATCGAAATCCTTTTTAAACAGCATTTTGCTCATCTGTTTAGAATTATTATGCAAGCAACTGTAATGGCTTTATATTGAGAGACTACATGGGATTGTACTGAAAGTTAAATTAATCAAATGTGATTAAAATGGAAACACTTTAAACAAATGGTGACCAGTTACAGGGCCAAATATTGTTAATGTTCCATAAAGTCTAATCAGAGATTATGCATTCTACTGGGATATTAGTTTGATGTTTATAAGAAAAATTGCAATTGTAATCTACACCGTGGAACTGAACAGAGATAAAGCCATAACCAGGCAGCATGTAATTATCTTATTTTAGAGTAATTGTGATTCCTTTTTTGTCTTTGCAATATTTGAGCAGCGGTTTCTGTGGTGATGGACCCTCCCGGCGGCCGAGACGAACGTCATCGTCAAGCGGAGCGGCTTCGACGGGAGGAGGCATACTATCACTTCATTAATGAACTGAGTGAGGAGGAGTACAGACTAATGAGAGACAGTAATCTTCTGGGAACGCCTGGTAAGAACATACCAAATCCAGTCGTATGCAAAGATGCACACCTTGTTTATGGCACATAGTCCAATAAACATGTCTTAATGTATTTTATTAAGTAGGCCTACAATGTCTTTGTTGCATATATATACACAATGTTCCTACCCATACGAAGGAAAATAAAAATTCAAAGCATGAGTAAAAATTCCCAAACTTAGCCTTTTACTCAAACAAAACAATAGAAACTTGCATAAGGTGTGTCTTTGTTTGATACAGGTGAAGTCACAGCAGAGGAGTTGAGGCAGCGTCTGGATGGTGCAAAAGAGCGAGTGTCATCTCAGCCACGCCCTGAACCTCGCCCACAGAGCAGTGAGGCAGAGGGCAGTAGCGGTAAGGACACAGAGAAATGCTTTTGAATTCCATTGCTCAGCTGTACTAATAATTTTAATTTTAATAATCAGCTGGTTTTGTATGAAAGAAAACCCCCAGGCAGAGTCACAATGCAATTACAAAACAATTCAGGATGCATTTGCATTTTTAGCAGCAGTGTAGGGCTATAAATCTTCGGGGTTGTGTGAAGATATACAGCATTATGCAGCCATCATTTTGGCCAAAAATGCTCACCAAGGCTGTATTTGTTTGATCAAAAATACAGTATAAACAGTAATATTGTAAAATATTATTACAATTTACAAGAACTTTTCAATTTTACAATGTACTTTTATTCTTGATGGCAAAGCTGAATCTGCCATTACTCCATTTTTCAGTGTCACATGAATGATCATTCATAAATCATTCTACTAATATGCTTAATATTATTAATATATTACATTTTACTGCTTAATATTTTTATGGAAATTATTTTTTTTCAGGATTCTTGAATATAAAGTTGAAAATAACATTAATTTGAAGTAAAAAATAGTTGTAACATTATAAATGTCTTTTACTGTCACTTTTAAACAATTTCATGCATCCTTGCCAAATAAAAGTATCAGTTTCTTAAAAAAAATATCATACTGACCCAAACTTATCTAGCTCTTTTTTGTCATTGGCTGTAAAAATGTTGTCACATTTATTTGCAATGTTTTGTCTGTATGCTTTTTAATAATCATAATTAATCATAATTAAAATTTAGATTTGTTTTAATTGATTCAGAATCGTGATACATCTGTGAATCTTGTCATGGGGTCAAATCAAATTAGTAAAAACAAAACAAATTAATGTGTATTGTTTTATTAATTACCCTTGTATTCATCAATATTCATGTGAAATTTATAATATATAACATTGATAAAGAAATCGTTATTTTCCAGGTGCAGTCGAGCCAGGTGCGGAGACATCTAATGGAGACTCTCTGCTAGAGTGGTTGAACACATTTCGGCGCACAGGAAATGCCACGCGTAGCGGGCAGAGCGGAAACCAAACTTGGCGCGCGGTCAGCCGCACCAACCCCAACAGCGGCGAGTTCCGCTTCAGTCTTGAGATCAACATCAACCACGAGCAACCTGAGCCTGGAGAACACAGCGACACCCCTGACCCGACTGAACTCCCAATGCCGCCACCTCCTCCTCCTCCTCCTCCCCCTCCTCCCCCTCCCCCTACCCCCCCAGTGTCAACTGCCTCTGCACCCACGACCCCTTACAACCCCACAAGGTCTGCACCTTACACACTTCAACACCCCACACCGTACTCTACGGTCAGGCCCACCCTGGGAAGGAGGGCCGCAGTGCGCCGCACACGCAGTAGCACGGCTCCGCCTGTAACGCCACCTCTGACCTCACAGGCTCCTCCCATATCTTTGAGGAGGAACTTGCCTTCTTTGCCAAGCTCTCCTCCACCACAGGCCCCACTCGCTTTTCAGTCTCAAGAGCAGGATGGTAGTGCTGTAAGGGGTCAAATACAGGTCACAACCTCCTCGGATAACGCAGAGGAGGGGCAGAATGGAAATGAAGTCCCAGACTGCCCCACCGCTCTGCCTTTGACCAGTCCCCAAGTGGCGCCAGCTGCCCGTGAGACACGAAACAGCAGGACTCGTTCACGTGGTCGTATGCGCCGGGCAGCAGGAGCAGGTGGGGCTTTGTCTCGCTCTTCGAGACGTAGCCGGTCCCCCCTGGACAGAAACCCAGCCTCCAGCGTTAGCCCTACCCATAGCAGCAGCAGCGCTGCCCCAGTGGAGTCCACTGGAACTACGGCTGTTGCTATGGAGATGGGCGAGGCTGCCGTAGAGCCGGCAGCTCCTACAGATCCACCGGAGGCAGGTGAGGAAGAGGGGGAGACTCCCGTGTCAGGTGCTGGAGGTGTGCGTCGCCACCCCACGATCATGCTGGACCTCCAGGTGCGGCGCATCAGACCAGGGGAGAACCGGGACAGGGACAGCATCGCCAGCCGCACTCGCTCCCGTGCACGGGCCGCTGAAAACACAGTCACGTTTGAGAGCGACAGTGGCGGCTTCCGCCGTACCATCTCACGCTCTGAGCGTGCGGGAATCCGCACTTACGTCAGCACTATACGCATCCCGCTCCGTCGCATTTCGGAGACGGGCCTTGGTGAGCCCAGCTCCATGGCACTGCGATCTATCCTGCGTCAGATCATGACCGGCTTCGGTGAGCTTAGCTCTCTCATGGAGACGGAAGCGGACTCAGAGACTGTGGCACCCAACCAGGACTCCACTCCTTCTGCCGGAGCCCAGGCATACCGCGTCGGTAGCGCAGAGGGCGGTGAGGCCCACGGCGGAGTGGAATCGGCACAAGAAGGTTTAGTGGAGGGTGAGGAGGAAGGACAAGTGCGGGTGAGCAGGACTGGGCCGGAGGGACGACCTAGCAGCAGGGACACTAACAACCTGGTGGAAAACGGCACATTGCCCATACTAAGGCTGGCGCACTTTTTCCTTCTCAATGAAGACGAAGACGAGGAGCACCCGCGGGGCCTCACCAAAGAACAGATTGATAATTTGGTCACACGCACTTACGGTCAGGTCAACATGGAGGGCGAGCAGGGTCGCGCTTGCAGTGTCTGCATCAACGAGTACGCTCAGGGCAACAAGCTGCGCCGCTTGCCCTGTGCCCACGAGTTCCACATCCACTGCATCGACCGCTGGCTATCTGAAAACAACACCTGTCCCATCTGCAGGCAGCCTATTCTGTCTAGCCATCAGGAATGATGTCAGGCTCTAGCTATCAATCAATGGACTGAACGAGTGACTTTAGTTCCACCTTTGGTGGAACCTGTACATAGTGCTTCAATGTTTTCATTCTCTGAGATCCATTTTATTCAAGCTAAAGGTAGAACCAAAAGCAGAAAAAGACTATAATGCAGAGATTTAACAAAGCTTTATTTTTTTAGACTCCTTTTGTTTTTATTTTTTCCTCTTCTTCCATTCTCCATTATGCTTTGTGGACATATTAACAGACGGCTTGACTCAAACTCAAACAGAGTTAGGAATATTAACTTCAGCTAAAGGTGCATTCACATTCACCGTTATTCATTAAATTTTCATGGGCAAATCCAATTTCGTGAGGGTAAAGGATTGCTGATTGGATGTCGCAAGTTGGTCACTCATGCATTTACTACGTTGACCAACAGAAAGCTACTTGTTTTGAAAGTGACTTCTGTTTGAGTGGTGCTTCATACATCACTACACTATTTACAATGGACCTGTTTTTTCCCCATGAAATTTCGCTAAATGTGACTGCACCTTGTCTCACAAATGTTAAGTTTGGTGGCTTCAAAAAATGGATAGACCTCTTAACTCTTTAAGGACATGTAAATATATGAATGTCTGTGTTTTCGGTTTTAACAGTAAGACATTGTAGAAAGAACCGTACGCTGTTTCATTTGCATTTTCAAAAGGAACCTTTACTTTTAAGCGCTTACTGAGAAATCCACCAGTTTTGAAGCTCTATGAGTCCTCCATGTAAATGCTCCCTAATGTTGGGCAGTGTACTTTTAAATGCGTTTTCAATCAAAGCAGGTTTTTAGTGTGAATTATTATTATTATTATTATTTTTATTTTTTTTGATGGGGTCGATAAGAATAGTTATGGGATATGAATGATGCATCTGTTCGTAGATGAATTTGTCACTTAAATTCCAAAAGCTGCATCTACATCTTTATATTGCGGGAAATGGCAATGAGCATCTCCATAAACACTACAGAACACATTTTTTTAAGCGTGGTCTTTATTTTCCCTACGGACTGAATATGCTTTCCAAGTTGAGTGTCATTACATTTCTAATGAGAACAAGCCATTTGCATTTGAACAACAGTTTTGGAGAGCTGGATTATATGATATTGTATGAGCTAGTAAGTGCATGTTTGATTTGTACCTGAGTATAAACCCCGTCAACGCCCTGCACATAGTTCACAATGTTTTAATGAAAATCTGAAATTGATTATCACTTGAAAGCACTTGTCAGCCGCTGCACTATAGGGCAGTACATTCAAGCCTGTCATAGGCCAGACTTCTTCCAGGGTGATGCAATGATACAGGAGGAGGAGGCAATGAAAGCTCTTGAATGGTGGTTCAATACCTGTGTTTTCGTTGTTTTCCTACTTTTACCCTCATGTTTAGCTATTTCTTTAGTTTTATCATCACATGCTCCGTATCGCACACACACATTCTGCCCTGTTTACCATCCCTCAGTATTTTAGCATACAATGGTTTCACTTATGGCCTTGTCTGAAAGCCCTGTTTGCTCTGATTCACCATTTTGTACCCTTCATGCAGTGTTGCTCGTTCCCCATGTGAGGCAGAGTGTGAAGTAGGACTTCTGAATGAAAGATCATGAATGTAGTGGTATCTTGCGTCTTTCCAAGGTACACTTTTCCTCAATGTACAATAGATGTCTGCTTATGTTTCAGGATCTCGATTAAAACAATGACAGAATCTGATATTCAACACCTGTCCTTGATGTTATTGTTTTTTTGCATCCTAAAATATCCCTTTATTTTGTCTGTATGTTGCGAGGATGTGTGTATGTTATATAAGAAGTGTGAAATGTAAGTGTGTGTGGATATTGCTGAATGGAACAGAATGGTTTTTGAGCTGTTGTGTAGCTGCGCGTGGAGGATCTTTGGCCATGAAGTTTAGATATTTAATGATGACATCATCAAGCTATGACTATGTATTATGTTATAATGTGATGCTGAAACAGAAGAATATGTATTCTGTTACTATGTAATAAAATAAAACACATTGATTTTTTTCTTCTCTGCCCCCTAACAATTAAATGATAAACATGCTTTGTTATTCCTAGGAAACAAATATGGTTTTTGAGCAGTGAAAAAAAAAAATTGTATTCATATTTTTATTCAACAAAGATGCATTTAATTGATCAAAAGAGTCAGCAAAGACTTTCACAATGTTACAAAATATTTATTTTTTCAAATTAATGATGTTCTTTTGAACTTTCATATGTATATATAAGCATTAATCATGTTTCTCGAGCACGAAATCAACATATTAGAATGATTTCTAAAGAACCACGTGACACTGAAGACTGGAATAATGATGCTGATGGAAAAAACAGCTTTGCCATAATTAAATTACATTTTGAATGATTAAAATAGAAAACTGTTCCTTTTTTCATCAAATAAATGCTGCCATGTTGAGCAGGAGACTTTTGAATGCTAATGTATATACATAGATTTTAAGACAGAAATGTTAAACAACACAATTCAATATGTATTAATTCATAAGGCCACCTTAAACCTGAAGCAGTGCGGTGCCAAAGGTAAAAAAAATGCTAATAATTAAATAGTTCATTAATATAAACGACAAGTTACATAGGCCTGAGAAGGCATTGGACAGCCTTAAGTGTCCAGTTGAGACAGGCGTGGTCTGATGACGGAGCGCGCGCGGATTCGCCTGTGCATTCGCACCATAAATAATGCGACGGATCAGCAGGATAGCAGGAGCGCGTGCCCGGCCAACTGCGCGCGGCTGAGGGTGACCCATCAACAGAAACTATGTTGCTTCCATCAAACACCGCATCCCTGCGCCTGTGGCCCGCATTCCCCCGCTGATGCGCGAGTATGCCATCATCTCGCTCCCGTTGCTGGAAGCTCCATACATGCGTGCAGAATGTATTTCAACAGACGGTCGAAGAAGATCCACAGCGAGGGGGGTAAGCATGACATAATCTGGCGACATATATTAGAACTGTTTATGCGTGTGTTTTCTCAGGTGCTATTTTGCCTACCGTGGCATATTTTCATGTTAGGCTACTTTATGTGTAAATTATTCGATATAATATAATTGATATACATAATTATAATAATTAAGTCATGTTGTGATCGGCGCCAGCATCAGTTATCTTCCACCTGTCCCGGGCCGTTTTGGTGACGCTCTCTTGTAAAGTGACCTGTTATTTTCGCTGTGTACACAGATGGGTTACCAGGGTGATGTTCTGTTTCCTTCCAGTTGGCGGAGGTGATGACTAGTCTAGGGTCAACTGTTATTCTGAGATAAACTGTGATGCGGCTGCAATTAATCTTATCCAGATCTGCATAGACCTTTGAGAGAGAACCTCCCATGTTAGTGATGATTTATCTCATCATGTGACTTAAAGCGCTTTAACTTTGTAAGCTCATTGACAGGTCTGTCTCACCTGTTGAGGTCATGTTCTCCTGGTTAAAGTAGGCCTATTTACCTTTTTATTAATTACTTTATCCTACATTTAAGTAAAATATGATATTGTCATATAGCAGGTACAGACTGTATAGTTATATTTATTTAAGGTTCATCTTTTAAATATGATCTTTTTTTTTTTTAAGTACTCTGACACCAACAAATTTTGGTGACTCGATTTCATTAGAAATCTTTAAATAAATAAAAGCACTTTTTAACTTTTCTTCAAACTATGCACTGTAAAAAAAAACATTCAAATTAAACCGCAAAAATCAAGGTCCCTTTGAATTGATATTATTATTAAAAATATTGAGTTTAAAGTCTTGAATATACAATTACACAGAAGCTATAACCTAATCATGAAAAGTTTCCCCAAGCAATTTACCTATATTTTTATTTTAGGTTTGTGGTCCTTTTAATGCAAGAATTCATTGCTTTAAAATAAAAAGATGCATTATTATCATTGTTAATAGGAATAATGATGTCTGTTTTATGCATTGCTTTCCGATTGCATGCAGTGTGGGGTTCAAACCAAAAGACTACTGCATCATTGCAGTCTGTTCTGAATGAAAATGAGCCATTGAGACAATTAGTATTATTACAAATCCAAGTAAAAGCTTATATATATCATTCTCCAGACATCAGTTTACTGCCTGTGCACTAAGTACTTTGAAACGTGACTGAACAGGGGCCAAGAGTACATCGCTAGTACATGGCTCTTGAGATTTGAACGTTGGTGGCAGATTTGAGCGATTTGAGTGTTTTGGCAGCAGGTCTTTTCCAGCATGTGTTTTTTCTGCAGAGCTTTGTTGGGCGATAACATTGAGGGTGGAGTCTTTTGGCTGACTGACACGCATGCATTGTGGATTACACTGAGCGTTTGTTTGGCCTGCTCTAACCCAGCATGTTCCAGAATTAACATGCAGGGCCGGGGACATATTGTTGGTAACCTAATTTGCGATTCTGTGAAACGTACGTGTGACTCCCCTCAATGACTGACAGCTGTATTCTGTCGATTTTGCTCTCCATGTTCTCAGATTGTGTACGAGTTGGGAATAGGGATAATTGAAAACTATTTAAAAAAACATGCTTGTCAAATCAAGTGCATAGTGTCATTGGAGTGTGATGTGGTTTGAATAACTTTTTGGTAATTTGACAAATGATAATGCTCTATTAGTAATTGAACAAACAAGGGCCCTGTTTTAGTGCAGTGTTTCTGCGCATCAGTTTAAAGGCCACATGGGGGCAGCATCTATGTGTTGCTTATGGTCCATGGCATAGGAGACTGATTGCTGTTACTTTAAATGCTTAAATTATAGTGCGGAAATAAATCTTGATAATTGTGTTATATATATATATATATATATATATATATATATATATATATATATATATATATATATAATATATAATATAAATTATTTTATATATATATAATATAAATTATTTTATATATATATAATATAAATTATTTTGGCATATTTGTTACTCTACTGTTGCATTTCATCAGTTGTTGTTCAGAATAACTGGGCTTAGTAACAAATGGAATCCAGTAAAAAGAACAGCATAGACAGTATATGTATATGTATATGTCAGTATGCCAATAGAAGGGATTAACTAGGAACACTCCAGTCAAGTCACGTTTATATAGCGCTTCATACAATACAGATTGTTTCAAAGCAGCTTTACAGTGATAACAGGGAAATGGTGCATTTCGGCTGTTGTTCATCTGAAGCCAGTTTAGTGTTGATTCAGTTCCATTGTTAAGATCATCAATTATTAAATTAGTTCATTTCATATATAAAGCAGTTCTGCAAAAAATGATGTCATTGTCCAGCTCAGTTCAGTTCTCATGCAACAGCTTCAGTACAAACTATATATCAATAATATCGTTGAATATTAGTGTCCCCCAACTAAGCAAGCCAGAGGCACAGTGGCAAGGAGCCCATCGGGGGAGGGGGGTTAGTTCTCTGGCCAACGAACGAAAACGGTGTGATTATGATTCAGGCTGCATCACGGAATTCAGAATTCAGACCAGGACTCTATACACAAGAGTTCTAAAATGCTTTGTCAAGTGATTCTTCTTGTTTTAAAAGAACATGAAATTATTAGAACAATTTTCATTCATTGCTTTAAGTACTAAGCATTTAGCATTCCATTAGTATAACAGATTTATTTTTAGAATTGTGGCCTTTATTTTGATAGGATAGCTTGAGTGTAACCATTCCATTATTTCAGATTAAAGATTAAAACATATATGCATTATTATGCAAAAATGTATGAGAGAGAGCGAGAGAGAGGCATATGGATTTTATTTTGAACTGAAAGGGGAAGTCGCCACATATAACGAAAGCTGTGCCCTTTTATTTCATGCTCCTGAGTGGTTTATCATTTTAGTGTAACGAGCCAAAGAGGAAGATGAGGAGACGATAAAAGTACAAATAAAGTATTTTAATCAAAATAAACATAAAGCAATATAACCGTGAGTATTAAAACGCAGTCAACACCAGACCAATGATCAAAAGGAACTGCAGGGGATAAATACACACATGATAAAAATCAAACCGGTGAACTAATTAATGAATAACCATGGAAACTAATGATGCCTAAGGACAAAGGAAACAGGATGTGAACTAAAAGTCCTTGAAAATGAGAACCAAACACAATGAAAGTGGACAGAAAGTGAAAGTGGACGAGAGGAAGGTGCAGATGGTGGCAGAATCCAGGGAGCAGCCGATGGTGGAAGGATCCAAGTTGGGATGGATCGGAGGAGTAGCCATGGATGGAGATAAAGTCATTGGAAGAGTAAATCAGGGTGTAGATGGAGAGCTGAAATGGCTGTGCGATGGCTTAGGAGATCACGGCGAAGCCACTGCAACGAGCGATGAAGGTGGAGCCAAGGATCCTGAGGACTCCAGTGGAGACTGAGGACAGAGGAGAAGCCGTAGGGGTGGAGGGACTAAGAGTAGCTGACGACCCGGAAGTCCGCGGTGGGACAAGAGTACCTGGCGAAGGACGAAGCCGAGGGAGGGAGGAGCCAATGCAGAGCTGGTGAGTCGACTGGTAGAGGTGGAGTGAATAGCCCAGAAGCTGAAGGAGGATCGATGTGAACCTCTTGCCTAGACGGTGCTGGCGACCGGAGGACCCGGGGCAAATCTGCACACTTGAGTGGGGTAATGGGAGATGTCGAGGGACTGTAGGAAACCAGCAGAGTCAGAGCCCTGATGGGCAGGGTCTTTCTCCATACCTTCATACTCCACCAGGTATCCCACGGCAACACAATAATGGTCAGACTCTTTATGGGGCTTGGGCTATGGTATGATGTCCTAGGCTTGCGCTCCTTGTCTGCTGACTGGGCTCTGGAATTGGCGATGTGGTGATGGATGTTGGGTGGGGCAGGATGGTCGCACTGTTCTCCTTTTCAGCATTTTCCCAACTCAAAGGAGGATCCGCAAAGTTGATGTACTCTGCTAGACTTCAACAGGGATCCCCTCTGGGCATGATGAGGTAAATGTCCTCGTCCAGCCCACACCAAAAACCTTCCATGAGAGTCATCACACGTTACTCGGTGGCAGATGTCAGTGAACTCTTCCACATAATCCTCCAAGCATGACCACCTTAGAAAATCAGAATAACTCCTCCACGTAGTCCAGGGTAGCTTCGTGGTGCCACATTGATGGCAGCGATTTTCTATTTTTCTTCTCATTCTTTGGGTCTAGTGTTCTGTAATGAGCAGAGTCCAAAAAGGAAGACGAGGAGACGATGAAAGATATCCCGGCATGATAAAGTAACAGTGAATATTACAAAAAAACTCAGTCAACACCAGACCAATGAACTGAAGGGTATAAATACACACATGATAACAATCTGGATACAAACAGGTGACCAAATTTATGGATTACCTATGGAAACTAATGATGGCAGGAAACTAAGGCCAAAGGAAACTGGATGTGAGCTAAAAGTCCTTGAAAATGAGAACCAAACACAATGAAAGAGTGACAGAGAGAAAAATGTATGTGTTTTGTATTGTGGAATATTATTGGTATATATTGATATATATATAACTTAAAGGTGGCAAATAGAAGCCAGCAAAGTAAAGATAATATATTTTATCCAACAGCCTTTTTGTATATAATCGACAAGTTTACAAGAAACGTTTTGACATGCTGAGAGGCTCTTTACACTATAAAGATCTATTTCTACTAAGAAAGTGTTCTTTTGCCTTGTTTCAAGCTCAATTTCTGATCCCTAAGTGTTTTGCTTTATACAGTCTTACTGACTTTAAATGTTGTTGTTTCTTTTTTTTTTATGGCAACCTTTGTTGGGCTCCTCCAGAACAGTTAGTGTTGACCCCTCTTAGCCAGGACTCCCCCCTCCGGCAGGACCAGCCCATGGGATCCAACATGTGCTCCCATCTGGCAGAAAGGTTTGAGAAAAGTGAGTGCCCTGCCCAAGCGGGCCGCTGCCTCCCGCTACTGCTTGGAGCCTCACAGGTGCATGAAGCCACCCCCTTCCTTCAGCCCACACTGCATGGATAGATTAATAAATCTAACGTTCTCTGCACTTTCATCACATGCACAGGGTCATTCCTACAGTTTGGTGAATTTTGGACTGAGCAGGTTTGTTGAAAACTTTTTAATTAATTGAGTACATTTTTGAATAGTTTTATCAGAGAGGAGAAATCCCCCGCCGCTATTTTGAAGTGTGTTCAACCAAAGTCCATTTTAGGCAAGTCATTTCACTCGGCGGCCATCTTTGAAACGCCTATCTGGCATGTATTTCAGTCACGCAAATGCAGCTCAATGAAATCTAACAGCAACTGTCTCATAAATTGTTTCTAAATGTTCATGACAAAAAAACATTTCAGGCTGGAACATGTGCAGTCTTGAGCCCATCCGGAGCTTTTAAAAGCAGCTGCAGTGAAGCAAAGAATTTAACAATTGGCTACTGGCTCTTTTTATTTAGAAAGTGGAGCAGAGCACCGTCTTTGTATATCTACAGTGCTAATGTTGTTGCTGTTGCTTTCCCTCCAAGGAAATTATGTTACTTATAGTATGTCATGTGATTTAGCGTATGTGCTAGATTTTAAAGGGCAAGTAGCACCAAGGTAACAGGGTGAACTGGAATGGTTTTACACCTTAAAAATATGTCACAACAATTATGTTAAAAACATAATTGAACAATTATGTATTTTATGTCAAAGAGAATTTGTAACCTTTATTTCAAAGTGAAGTTGAGATTTTTTTTTTTTTTTAATATATTCTTGGGTACTAATCATTCTATGCATGGAAAAGGATGTGGCATGAAAGTTGATGTAAAATATGTATTGTTTCATGAGGACCTAAAATCCACCAAACTGTAAGAATGACCCTACACAGACATGGTATGCATCGATGCATCATTACAGAAATAACAGTCCTTGTTGATGCTAGTTAGTAAACCAGGGGCTAGACTGTGACGCTTGCATGGCTTGTGCATGAGGTTGCGGGTGGCTGACGTGCCTGGTGGTGTAAGTGAACAATCTCACCTGCGCTCCGGGATAAGCCCCGGTCAGGATTAGATACAGGTGAAGTTGCAGAGCCGACAGAAAGAGGATTACCTTCCCTGGTCACTGTGCCTGTAAGAGGCTTTCATTCTTCATTCACCCTTTTCCATCGCCATAGCTACCCAGGCTACAAGCACATCCCCCGTTGCCCTTGGGGGCCACCAGGACCTGTGGGTCACCTTGGCTACGGGACCGACATGCCACGCCGAGGGCGCAACAGGTCTAGGCGGGGCTCTGTAGGTAAAGGGTTTCTGGACTTCTGGTGGAGCGACCACACGTGAGCATGTGGGAGCTAGGGATGGGCGGCTCGATCCTGAAATATTGATACTGATGCCACATTTAAGATCCACGTAAAATCGATCCTCAGTGGTTTATTTGAATGCTTTAATTATTTAATTTGCATGAAATTTAACATGCGTCATTAAGTTTAACTTGTAGCAAATAGTGTAGCTTATCTCATGAGCAGAACGCTAAAAAGCACAAGTCACAGCAGGGTCATTGTCAAAGTTTTGAATTCAGTTCATTCTTTCTCCCATAAACGTTGCTAAGTATTTTTTAACATTAGCATTTACATTATTACTATTCATAAGGACAGCCTGAATTTTATTCATTTTATTTCACACATTAAGAATGTAATTTTTTTTTTCTAAACTGGTGCAAATGTCACCTCAAAATACTTCTAATCAGACTATAAGTAAATAAAATATTGATAATTTATTTTATGAAAATCTTTCACACAAACATTAAACAATGTAAAACCAATAACGTTTTAATGAACTCCTTTGAACAGGCTCTTACTGTGAACTTTGACCTTTAGAATTATTTTTGCTCAACTTTTTAAGCTTTAACATTGAGAACAGGACAACAAAAAGTCAAGGGACAAGCATTTTTAATGAATTATTTAATTAATTAATTACATATTTTATTTTTTGTGCAAATTACCTTTTATAAAACAAAATGATCCACTCAAAAAAAAAACAATGATCCACTCTAAAAAAAAAAAAAAAGTACAATTTTACCTTTTTAAGGTACAAGTTGCCGTCACTGGGGTGGTACCCTTAAGGGTACATTTTTGTACCTCTAATTAGAGGAAAACAATGGTATAATTGTACACTAAGGACCAATTGTGTACCTTTTTTAAAGGTACAGTTATACGTTTTGTTACCGAAGGAACAAAAATAAACCACTTTTTTTTTTTTTCTGAGAATGTGGCGAAACTTAATACACTTAAATAAGTCAATATCATACTATTTAATAAACCTAACAATATGCCTTTTAGACATGGTCTCTTTTAAATCTTTTTCATGATTTGAAAAGTCAAGGGTCAGATTTGTCACCATAATTTGATAATGACCCAGGACAAACAGAGACTGCAATGCTTGCTATTCAAGTTTAGCGTTCCATGGAAGAGACAATTGTGGGATAATGTATATTCAGATGCTGAAATTACCTTCAGAAATCACAAAAAAACGTTACATTTATCAGACGTATTGACATGTTTAAATACTCGCCAAATAACTGTTCGCCTATCCCTAGCAGGATACTGTAGCTGTATGCAGTTTGCAAATGAAGACCCTCCTTGAGCATTTAATATTTTCTGTCTTTGGATTTTGCTGGGTTGTCTGTATGACCTCTGTACCACTATAATGATTTGCTGGTTCACTGTCCTCTTGAACCCATTCCAGTGCCATTGTGTTGCCGTAGCAGAAAATTCTAGACAATAGAGGAATTTGACACCCATTTGAACAGAATGACCAGAGTCTGACTAATCAGAGTAGTATAATACAGACGGAGAGATGTGCCGTGATATTGCATGGAATAAGAGAGGCCCGCTGAATGAATGCATGCAGGTATAAGAGAATGCGCTGGGTAAAGTGAGCATGGTTACAAAGGCATAGGGATGAATAATGCAACCCAGGGCTATTCATAATTTAAAAGCATGCTGCTTTTTAGTGGTGAAAAGCTGGCTGATGGCCAAATCTCCACACTGTGCTTGGGGTCAAACTCGGTGATAGGTTAACACATGACAATCAAATGCACATATATGTAATTGACATGTCTTTTTCCTTTTACATGCTTTTAAACATTTTAGGATCTCTTATATTTATATTATACATTTATAATACACTTTATATATATTTTTCTTTTTGGAAATCAAGTTCTGGAAACATGTTCAATCATGTTTTGAACTGGAATGTCGTACCATACCTTTCTTTTTCAATTGTTGACAGTGTTTGGGTTTGATTTAGTCACACAAAAACAGAACAATAGTGTTTCTTTCTTGGTCTTTATCTGAGGGCAAAAGTCAGTGCAGCTCTTAACTTCCCAGTTTTATCAGCACATGTTGCGTAATTTGTGAAACGAGTGCTTGTTGATAATCTTAACCACTGTGTCCTTTATGAAAAGTTTGTGACCAGCCTATGTACTGCACATAATTTACCAGTATGTTGCTGGTTCTGTGATGTTAATCGGGTACAAAGTGTCTGCCGGTCTGGCCATTTGTGAGTAACTGAAGCTTTCATCTGTCGCTAAATAAAGTTTAAGCCGCATCTCATGGGCCTTGTATGTATCGATCATTAAGATTGAATGGCTGAGCTGGGGATTGGAAGAATAAGAGAGAGAGGAAGAGTGATCATTCAGAGCGGGATATGTGACGTATGATGAAAAGTGGGTCATCATACCTGATTCTTTGACCCTAGTGAGGAACTCTCATGAACTTCTATGGTCCAAGTTGCTTTGTATGTTTTTGTTGTGAGGCGGGTCTGGTGTGTTTTCAGTTGTGTTCTATATAGGGTTCTTGACTCAATTTTAAAGGAGAAATGTCTTAAATGACTGCATAATACTTACATTTTTCTAGTGATAAAGTGTTTACGAGCTGTTTAATTTTTAAAATGTAATCCAAATAAATGAAAGAATTACAACAAAATTATTTAATTAAAACTAAATCCATAAAATGATCTTCTGATGGGAATCACTAAAAGGTTCTATAAAGCGCCTGACAGGACCCTTTAAGGTTCTATAGAACTTTTTCTTCTAAAAGCCTGTTCAAACCAAGGGCCACTCGATAACAATGATACTGTAGTTCTTAAACCATGGGTGCAGCGGCGCAATGATATTACACAGCGCCTGAAAATAGGCTAACTTCCATCAACATAACCAATGTGACAACCTGCTTGCACAGGGAGAGTGCTGGGGAATATTTTCAGGTGCTGCGTAATATCATTCCGCCTGCTGCACCCATGGTACAGCAGTAAAGTTCCTTGATTATTACGCAGGAATGAGAGTATAGTTCCTAGCCATATCGGTCTAGAAAATCGCAACTTTTCATTTTCCGTCGGTCTTAGTTCACAATGTAACTATACACATCACGTAACATATAAATAGGAAAATGTTGCCGTTATTTTGCCACTTATTGAGCAGTAGGCTAGCTGGAGCCGTTTACCTCCAGTCTTTGTGCTAAGCTAGGCTAGCGGTGGGTGCATCAGACAGAGTTATGGCACACACAGAGATGAGACTGGTATGTATGGACTTGTCTAACTCTGGGGGATACGGTGAATAAGTTAAAGTCCCAAAAAGTCGGCGTGTTCCTTTAAAGGCACAATATGTAAGATATTTGGATTTAAAATATCCAAAAACCACTACACTCTAAAAAAAAAAAAAAGGTTCTATATGGCACCAAAAATGGTTCTTGGCTCAATCATAGGGGAACCTTTTTAAGTGCTATATAGCACCAATTTTGGTGCTTCAGTGGTTCTTCACCGGTTCTTTGACTAGGTGCTATATAGCGCCGCTACGATATACAGAACATGTTAAGATATGGTGCTATATAGCACTTTCAAAATGAAAATATTGAAACGGACCGTGTCTGTGCGTCGTCTATCAATGACATCATACCGATGTTACCCTCACTCAATTTTTTCGATACTGTTCAGTTCATTTAAGAAATAATTTTCATGTAACATTATAAGGTTTCTCATTCAAACACAATTGCATCGTGTTAAACTGACTTGAAACATTTTAGCTCAACTCAATATTTTCATTTTGAAAGAACATGTTTCAGTTAAGTAGGCCAAAAATAACGTTTGATGCTTGTTCAATTTACTTGCGTAAATGAAGTTCATCCAACTCAATTATTTTTGACCACTTTACTTAATCCATTTGAGTTGAGAGTACATAAATAATTTTTTATGTTTTAAAACTGCATTATAGAAACCAGGCACAGGATTTCCCCTTCCCATCATGCTTTGCACAGGACTGGATACGAAGAGTAAATGTTGAAAAAAAAAAAAGTTATTTTATGCGGGGGTTTTTTCATCAAGATGAAAAAATTGTGAGACTTGTTAATGTTCTTTTTATATTTAAAAGAGATACTGGTATGTTAGTGTTTTTGGAGGTTACCGTTGTGGTGTAGAGCATGTGCCTGGGGTGAGGACCTGCTAATAACAATTAAAGTTGTTTTAATAATAAAAAAACCCATCTACTTTGGGCATGCCATGGATGTAACAACCATCTTCTGGTAAGCCAATAAGATTTAGTAAAAGGTTTTCTTGTTAGATAGCATTTGTAAATGTTGTAAAAATTGCATTTCACTAAATAAAAATAATCAGTTAAACTGGATTACTTGTTTTGGTTTTTGCTTGATATTAATTTTAGAATAATTGAACTTAATAGGTTTGGACAATTTAAAATGTTAATCTGATTCAACTAAATGGCATTGAATTAACCTTATGTAAAAACTTACGTTTACTGAAATAAACAATGTTAATTAAATTCAACATAACCCAGTTATGTGGAACCTGTTGACATAAAGTTAAGTAAATCCGACGTATAATTTTGAGTGCTCAATTTCTGTGGAAAACCATGGAGACACCAAAGACTCTTTAATACACTCTAAAAAAAAAAAAGGTTCTATATGGCACCAAAAATGGTTCTTGGCTCATAATCATAGGGGAACCTTTTTAAGTGCTATATAGCACCAATTTAGGTGCTTCAGTGGTTCTTCAGCGGTTCTTCACCGGTTCTTTGACTAAGGTGCTATATAGCACCGCTACTATATACAGAACATGTTAAGATATGGTGCTATATAGCACCAAAAGTGGTTCCTCTATGATTACGACGAAAAACCATTTTTGGTGCCATATAGAACCTTTTTTTTTTTTTGAGTGTATATTATGTGTTTTATTAGACAGTTGAGCAACGGTTTGGATACATTCATTGACAGAAAACGAATCATTGTTATATAGCTTAACACAGTTTGTCTTATTGTTTAAATCACGTTTTCTTGTTTTACCATGCCTAATATACTGCAGTGTGAACAAGTGTCTCATTGTAGCCGCCGAGCAAACGCACAGAGTAGCATTACAACATAACATTCAACACACTCAAATGTATCTAATATGATAAAACAGCGCTGCGGAAGCCCAATTCTGCGTCGGACCTATGCCGTTAGTTACGCGTTGGTTTTGATTTATACTTCTGCTTTTTTTTTTTTTTTTTGGTCAGTGCAATTACACATGCAGACCGCTAGGAGGCAGTGTCCACGGGCATGTTGATGGTAACCCACGGTACCAAGGCAAAAGCTGAAGAAGAAGCGGCTTATTTACATTGTCATTGCATGCGTCTCAATCAGCTCCCAGGTTCAGTAGTCAGGGCACTGATCAGGACATAAGTCAATGGGCTGACTCCCTGATCAGTGCCCTGACTACTGAACCAGGGAGCTGATTGAGACGCACCCGAAGTATCAGAAGCTGTGATGGCGGCAGATAGCGGCTTTTCTTGCGTCTCGAGTTGTTGTATGTAATACAAATTAAGCAGCATCTCTAACGTTAGTTGATTAGTAAAGTTACATAAGAGGCGATCTGGCGCTGGAGTGCGTTTGTGAAATCATGCAGAGCTCGTGGCGCTGTTTTCAGTATCGGTGGCTCATGCACAGAGGAGCGCTTCAATCGATTGCTGTTGTGGAGACTTTATTCGTTCCGTTGAAATCACAAAACGAAATGCACCCATTGTGATGTGACCCTGTTCTTGATATACAATCACTGACTAACATATTTGGTTTTAATGAGAAAATAAATAAACTATACACAGCGGATCTATTTTTTTATTCACTAACATAAAGAATCTCTGCACTACAAAATATTGTGTTATATAGCAGATTTAAGGATTAAACTATCATCCCATTTCTGGACACACACTCCTATCGCAGATTTTTTTTAAATGTATTTATTGACCTGAGGGAGGGCAGACCAATCACAGCACTTGCGGTCCGCGTAGAATTGACGCGTTGTTACATTTTTGGAGAGGTGCCAATTTATACTTCTGCGTCGAGTGTAGCCGACGCCTTCGTAAGCATTTATACTTCTGCATTGTTTCTGCGTTGATCTGCAATTACACCACCGAAACGCTAGTGGGCAGTGGGGTTTCTATGCTCCACTGTGTTGAGTCTTTTTCGGGCAAAAAAAAATGCATCACAGATCTTGCACTTTGCGTCAACGCGACGCGTAGTTACATTTTTGGGGAGATGCGTGTCGTGGTACGGCGAAGGGTACAGCGTATGGAAAGTGTCTATACATATGGTATACCGTACCTTCTGCGTGCACTCGATGCAGAAGTATAAATTGACCTTCAGGGTACGTCGTAGGGTATGCGCGCATCACAGCCTATGGCGTACACTCGACGCAGAAGTATAA
The DNA here is from genome assembly GCA_023566225.1 of Romanogobio albipinnatus. Lineage (NCBI taxonomy): Eukaryota > Metazoa > Chordata > Actinopteri > Cypriniformes > Gobionidae > Romanogobio > Romanogobio albipinnatus. Next base: position 25,938,514 of record CM042260.1, on the reverse strand, counting down.
ATTGGCCTTTACCCCACATACGCATGACCGGAAGAAGCAGAAGCGGCAACTGGCTTAATAAAAGCGCCACTGCAATAGCAGTAGCTATTAGCAATCGCTCAGCGACCTCGTTCCGCTCTAACAGCTTTTAGCCCCACCCTGCTTTATACACAGATAATAATAGTTATCGTTTTTTGGTGTGAATGGGTCTTTTAGAGTGTATAATTGTGCATAGTTAGGATAGGAAAAATGAATATGCTTATTAATTCAAAAATAAAATTAAAAGGCTTCGTATTTATTTTGAACCTCAAAGGCCATGCATCCAACTTTTTGAAACTGTATAGTATTTTAGTGCAAAATCTGATGACGATATTTGGCCCAGTGTCATGTTAATAATTGTGCATATTACTGGATCTGTGAGGGTTAATTTTAATAACCATATTATAATATCAATACATTTCATGTTTGATTTTAAGGACATTTTGTTCATAATATGATAAATGATACTTGATGTCCAATGTAAAATCTGGATCCTGAAGCAGAACCAGTTGAGAGCCACTGCAGTTTTTTGTAGTTCATGTTGTAATTAAGTCTGAAGTCACCTTGGAAGATACATTAGCCATAATTTATGACTCCATAAAAACACACTTAAGGGCCAGTGTCTTCTGCACTTAAATATATGACACCTTACATAATTACAAGTTCAAACAATTCTCAGTAATTGGCAAGATAGTTATCAGTGGTCAAGCTGGCCTTTGACACCAAAGAAATGGGTGCTTTCTATATTTACACCCTGCACCTCAAATTAAGATCATGCATTTACAAGAAAGAGAACTATACAGAATGCATTCTCAGAAAGCAAAAAGATTAGATGGAGATACAGCCCTTAGCATGATCATGTGGGATATGTTTTAGCTGATTCTTTTGGTTAATGGTTGACTGACGTACAGATAAAAGGCTAGATGGTTCATGAGACAGCATCAGCATGGTTTTGTCTAGATGGGGGGGGATTCTAGCAAGATTCTCACGCAACATTCATATACTGTTTACTTGCAAGCAAATTAGAGTTTTTGGGGGGAAATGTTAATTTTTTTTATAAAAAGTGTGTGTGTGTGTGTGCACACGTATGTATATGTGTGTATATATAAAACATAATATATATAAACAAAAACTGTAATTGTTAGATGTCATTAATCGTGATTAATTGATTTGACAACACTTTTATAGGCATATATATATATATACACACACACACACACACACACATACATACATACATACATATATAATTACACACATGCATGCATACATACATACACACTCACCTAAAGGATTATTAGGAACACCTGTTCAATTTCTCATTAATGCAATTATCTAATCAACCAATCACATGGCAGTTGCTTCAATACATTTAGGGGTGTGGTCCTGATCAAGACAATCTCCTGAACTCCAAACTGAATGTCAGAATGGGAAAGAAAGGTGATTTAAGCTAATTTGAGCGTGGCATGGTTGTTGGTGCCAGACGGGCCGGTCTGAGTATTTCACAATCTGCTCAGTTACTGGGAGAATGGTGTGAAAAGGGAAAAACATCCAGTATGCGGCAGTCCTGTGGGCGAAAATGCCTTGTTGATGCTAGAGGTCAGAGGAGAATGGGCTGACTGATTCAAGCTGATGGAAGAGCAACTTTGACCGAGGTATGCAGCAAAGCATTTGTGAAGCCACAACACACACAACCTTGAGGCGGATGGACTACAACAGCAGAAGACCCCACCGGGTACCACTCATCTCCACTACAAATAGGAAAAAGAGGCTACAATTTGCACGAGCTCACCAAAATCGGACAGTTGAAGACTGGAAAAATGTGCCTGGTCTGATGAGTCTCGATTTCTGTTGAGACATTCAGATGGTAGAGTCAGAAAACAGAATGAGAACATGGATCCATCATGCCTTGTTACCACTGTGCAGGCTGCTGGTGGTGGTGTAATGGTGTGGGGAATGTTTTCTTGGCACACTTTAGGCCCCTTAGTGCCAATTGGGCATCGTTTAAATGCCACGGCCTACCTGAGCATTGTTTCTGACCATGTCCATCCCTTTATGACCATCATGTACCCATCCTCTGATGGCTACTTCCAGCAGGATAATGCACCATGTCACAAAGCTCGAATCATTTCAAACTGGTTTCTTGAACATGACAATGAGTTCACTGTACTAAAATGGCCCCCACAGTCACCAGATCTCAACCCAATAGAGCATCTTTGGGATGTGGTGGAACGGGAGCTTTGTGCCCTGGATGTGCATCCCACAAATCTCCATCAACTGCAAGATGCTATCCTATCAATATGGGCCAACATTTCCAAAGAATGCTTTCAGCACCTTGTTGAATCAATGCCACGTAGATTTAAGGCAGTTCTGAAGGCGAAAGGGGGTCAAACACAGTATTAGTATGGTGTTCCTAATAATCCTTTAGGTGTATGTATGTATGTATGTATGTATTCATTCAAATAATACAATAAATATAAACAGTTATCACAAAATGACATTTATTCGTTTTTTTTTTAATAATATTATTTTACTGACGTCAAACCTTTTGAAACGTTATGGTATTTTTTGCGCAAAATCTTTTGGTTAATAAAAATACAATATGTGGTCGAGCGCATGTTAATAATTCATAAATCCCACAATATTCAGATCAGTGGTCTATAAATATTTAAATGACATTCTTTAACCTTTATTTGTTCCCCTATACCGTAATGACATAAGATTGACGATTTGACCTTCAAACATGAACCCTGTGGGAAACATTTGTGGCTACAGGTAAAATTTCCATCATAACAAGGAGGAGCAAATGAACAGGAAGTGAGCACGTTTAGTGCCTTTTGATCCATATTGTGGAGACGGACCCGGTGTGTCTCCCGAGCAGTGCCTGCGCCTTTAAGTGTAAGGGTTTTGTGTTGTCCGACTGCGGGTAAAGCTGTAGTTAGACGCGGACAGAGAAAGCGCGCTGTCTGGAAGGAAACCATCTTCTGTCACTGCAAAGACACTACGGAGTGGAGCCATATAAAAACATCCACAGATTGCCCGAGGCGGCCCAAATGACACGGTGGGAGAGGGTTTGGGGCTTGTCTATTAGAGAGGCTGACTGGAATGGGAGAAGTGACGCGTGTAGTCCATCTCTCCACGCCCGCTTTCGATCATGCAGCAGCTGGGTAAACTCTCCTGTCACATCCAGACAGAGCTGTTATTTACCAAGCGTACATTATTTATTATGTGCGGGAAATAATTATTTGCCGATGCTGCAACATTTGAGGGGGAATCGCAGCGTACGAGTGGCCGCAATCGCTTCTGGACGCATCGAAGTCGTACGTCATCGCATAACGTTCACCTCGAACCAATCAGCTGTAAGCTCGAGGCTACTCCTGAATAAATAACATTCTTTTTTATCGATTCGTTTATATATAATTTTTAAATTCATAATTTTTAAAATAAAAAAATATTTTATATACACATGGTTAGAAATGTAGTAATATTTTATATATATTATTATTACAAATATAATTTATTATATTTAAAATTATGACTACTGCAGCTTCAGTTTAATATTTTTTTTTTACTTGAAAATAATTTTTTTGTTTAGAATAATAATAAAAAGCTCCGCTACGCACGTTATAAGTGTATCTATATTGATTACAATGGGAGAAATTAAATTAATTATGAGATCTAATGAATGTTCGCATCAGGCGCGTATAAAATGCTGTCTAGGTAGGCAGCTCGCTAGGTTTTGAGACACATTCATTGCCAGCGCATCGTGAATACACAGGTGTTTCCACTGAATAAAGAGGCTTTTATAAAGATAAACAAATGCACAAGGTTTCCTACAAAGGTGTTTGCTGCGCCATTGTGCTCCCATCAGCACATTCTATACAGGGGGTCCCGTGGGCGTCGCGCGTATGCTGTATCGGTGACGGAGCTTTTGCTCGTGGATGATGATGATGATGATGAGGAGGATGATGAGGATGGGGGGGAAATGAAAGGGACGGGGAGGGCGGTGCACAGAGGGAAACGTCATTGACGCCTGGGGCGGCTTGCATCAGCACACAGTAGTAGTGTTAGTGGCCAGCGCACTGAACTGTAAACCACCTTTCTATGTCTGTTCTTCCTCCTGTCTTGTTCCACGCACACTCACGCTAGCCTCGCCTCTCTCCCATCACTCGAACGGTGCAGGACCCGCGTGCTCGGCCGCCGGCTACCGCAAGGCAGAGGATGAGATGTCCGGAACCACATCACAGGCGGATCCGATAGATGCCACAGCGCGGATCGTGCTGCTCAACCGAGCCCAGACCACCAAATTTTGTGACAACCATGTCAGGTGAGTTCAATCAAGTCTTTATCGTATGGAATAGGAAAATATAGCATTGCAGTTTGAATTTTTTTGTAGCTTGTTTTAGTGTACTCTTAGTGTATTATTTGTTTTGAAGTGTGAGCATGATCAAGGCTCCGTGATTATTATTGTGGTCTTTTTGTGGCTGTAATTTAGCTATTTTAAAATGAAAGATGCTGCAAACAATTGTATCTTTATTGCAGTGCTCCATGGGTGTCTTTAAATGAGAAGGAAAAGACTCCTCTCTTTGTTGTTAGTCTAATATAAACGCATGGCTCAGCATTTAACTTGCACTATCAACAAGGAAACAATACTACAATATTTTTGCTTGGTTTTTTGTTTTTATTTGCACCGGCAATACAAAAGTTTAGGGTCAGTAATGTTTCAATGATTTTGAAAGACGTCTCTTATGCAAGGCTTCATTTATTCGAGAAAAAACAGTAATGTTGTTAAATATTATTATCATTTAAAAGAACTCTTTTCAATTTGAATGTTTTAAAATGTAATTTATTCCTGGGATTGCAAAGCTGAGTTTCAGCATCATTACTCCAGTCACATCTCCTTCAGAAATCATTCTAATGCTGATTTGGTGCTCAAGAAACATTTCTAATTATTAACTATGTTAATATTTTTGTTGAAACCATGATGTTTTTCGAGATTCATTTATGAATAAATTCATTTTCATCAAATAACAGCATTTATTTGAAAGAGAAATCAAGTATTTAGTCACTTTAGTTTTTATTGCGTCCTTGCTGGATAAAAGTATTCAATTCTTTAAAAAAAAACTTTGAATGGTAGTGTGTATGCTGATTATATGACTTTTTTTTTTTCAAGTTGCTTAAAAGTCTTAGCAATTTTGTGTTTTTACGCACAAAAGTTCAAAAAGAACTAAAATAATACTAGATGATGTGTATATCTTTTATTGTCAAATAAATTAAAGTTATACAAAGTTAAAGATGTATGATTCTCAGTAAAGAATAATCCACCTTCATTTTTTTTTCTCCTTTTAAAAAGCAGCGCATTCTCAGTTAATTTCTAGTTCATTTTGATTTGGACATGACCGCTCTGATATCATCACTTCAGGTCAAGTTGTTTACTTAATCATTAGCCTGTCCATTTTCTCCAGTTTGGCTCATTCAGAAAGATGTGCGCACTTCAGAGAGGGGTGATATGATATGATATCCCATCAACAGTGTGATCAGCCAGTCACAGCAATGCAGAGGCGGTGCCTCCTCCCATTTCCCCTGTATTTCGCAGTCAACTTATTGCGTTTACCGGTATTATTAATTATTGATGCCTCGCCACCAGTGGTGTAAAGTAACGAATTACAAATACTCCCGTTACTGTAATTGAGTAGGAATTTTTTGCTCAGGAATTGTACTTTATTAAGTAGTTTAAAAACAGTGTTCTTTTACTTGAGTACATTTTTAAGTGCTGTATCTGTACTTTTACTGCGCTATTTTCCCTAAACCTGCCATTGCTAAATTATGCTTATTTTTTCTCTTGTCAACGTGATTGGCTAAGACGAATAATCAAGTCTGTGACTCCAGATGACTTTTTGTTCTTACTGAGAATCATCCATAAAAGAGTAAGCTACATTTTTAATTTGCAGGGTATAAGGTGGAATAATATTCATAGCCCTTTAAAAGTACTCAAGAGTAGTGAGTATTATGCTACTTTTTACTCCTACTTTGAGTAGTATTTAGGACAGGTATTTTTACTCTACTAGCACTTCAGTACTTTTACTTTAGTATGCTTTTTCAGTACTCTTTCCACCACTGCCCACCACTAACACAGCTGTTCCAACACTTTATGGTCCAACATAAAGATAATCTTATTAACTTCTAATGCTATGCGATTGATTACAAAAATAATTTAATCAAGTTAAGGTTTTCCCTCAGGGAAACTCCATGCTAAATGTATGCAAATACACATTGAATGCGACATCCGAATAGCTTCCATTAAGTGAAGTACTCTGTCAGAGATTTCCTGTGAGTACACCAAGGTCATGTTCCGGGCCGTGCTTGGCAAGAGTTCATCTGCAGTTCCTGAACAAAACGTCTTTTGGTCTCCAAAGTGCCCAAGACCTCTAAATACTTGAGTGGTTTTTTTTTAATCTGTTGGATGCTATTATATCAGTTTGATATGCAATTAAATTCTGCTGATCAGAAAATGGCACTTTTTGAATCTGTATGAATATGATTGTGTTATGATAGATCAGTACTCGGAAAAAAAGCCTGGTAGATTTGGATCTCAGAGCACTTTCATATTAGTGCCATAATATGGGAGCTCATACAAAATCAACTTCTCTGTACCGAAAACACTCACCCACACACTCTTCATCGATCCACCAGTATATTCTAAAGATTCGATTCTGCTCTGAAAGGCTCTATTTTGGTTCCTGCAACAACATTAAGGCGGCTCCTAGAAATCCATAGCCGTTTTGTCATTAGCTAATTTCAGATCAGATGGAGCTCTGACCTTTTCTGTTCATTGGCTTGTCAGCACAATGCCTCTCTGACTGGAGCAGTGGAAATTTTAATAAGAATTGTTCAGATCACTCTTATTCCTTGATCTTCATGTTTTATTTACCGACTGGTTTCTGCTTCCCATTGCATTGGCATCAATTGGTCAGCCGTCAATCACAAAGTAACTAGATCAACAAATCCAGCAGTGCAATCATCCATATCAGTCTTTTAGGGTAACCCCAGGTACTACACATTATGGTGACCGCGGTTCGGGTTACTGCGTGTGTGATTGGACCGCTGAATGTTAATGAAGGGGATCGTATGAATGGTTTCAGCCACTCTTTGATGTCAACGATAGCCTGTCGTACTTCCAGGTCAGCTACCGAGCTGCTGTTTGACGCCGTAGTGTGGGTTACACTGGGTGTGTTAGGCTGTGAACTCATTGCCGGTGAGCCCAGAAGGGTGTCATGTTTACAAAGAGGACCAAACTTGCACAAGTACACACGCTGTATTATAGAAACATGCTTCCAGATGTGGATACAAACACACCCACACAAACAAATACTGACTCGTGTAGATTTAGATGGACAGCCTTGGGACGGAGGCAAATTTGTAGTCCCGGAGGTTATTTTTAGGGATTCTTAACAGCTATTTTAATGACTGTAAAACATTTGCCTCTGCAATCAGATATTCAAGAGCTACTTATGGGTTCGATCAATACAGATAATTGACAGACATGCCGAGAAACATCCATCCTAACAGCCCAAACACTTATTTTGGGATTATTCATCTAAATTTAATGCAGTGAGCAATGACCTGTCAGGTGTTTGTGAAAGCATATGGATGCTGGCTTTCAAAACACTTACGAATGCTTGTTTTTTTTCATAGAAGTCTCTGTGGAGCTAATCCTAAATTAGTGCTCTTATGGCCTTGGTTGTGTGTATATATAGGTGTTTTAAAATAGTTTAAAGCTGATAGATTGCTTTTAAACTCATCAATTTTCCCTTTTCTCCCTCTAGCACGGCTAAATACGGGATCCTTACCTTCCTGCCACGGTTCTTGTACGAACAGATCAGGCGAGCGGCTAATGCCTTCTTCCTCTTCATTGCTCTTATGCAGGTATGACACTTGGGATGGTCAGACAACTGTATGGACTACATCTGCTTTGTTTTGAGCACCTCAAAGTACAAAATGTGTTGCTCATGTTGATCACTTTCAAGGGGGATATCCATCCGAGGAGCCATACTGCTTATGCTGACCATGGGATCTTTCGGTCATTTGCCAACATGTCCATTTGTGTATTATGTCCATTTTTGGAAGTGGTCCACTATTTTACTCTCATCCAATTTGAGTCACTATCCACTCTCAATAACCGCTGTCACACAATCCAAATAGATAGGCCAGTATTGCATGAAAAAGAGTGAGGGGAAAAAAAGCTAAATAGCTAAAAGGTTTCTTCATTGTGTCCTGCTGTTTACTCATTGCAGTGCTTTACATACCTCAAATATTCTGGCTAACACTTTTCTGAAATGTTAAACTTCTACAATTAATTCAGCCTTAGTTTAGAAGTCTTAAGCTAACTTCTTGTTTTTTTTTTTTTTTTTTTATGGTTAAAGGGATAGTTTATCTAAAAGTTAAAATTTACTAATTTACATACCCTCATGTCGTTCCAAATCTGTTTGACATTTTGATAATTTACTCATAACAATAGAAGATGACTAGCCCTTTTAAACTCTAAAAAAAGAACCATAACTACAGTCTTTCGCACCAGGTAGTTCTGGGAACTTAGTTCTAGGAACTAGCCACGTGGTTCCCCCGAGTACTAAAGGTTCCCCTAGGGCCATTTTCCTGGTTACATTCGCAACGCCAATACGAACTCTGAAGTGACGGAAGCTGCGCTTGTGACTTGTTGTGACTTTTATTTTGACCACACATATCTCATATTCTCTGTCTTCATTAGTTAATGATCTGTTTAACAGTCCTGTCTAATATTATTAGATAGAACTGTTATACAAAGAAAGCAGGCAGTATATGAAAAAGTATTAGCGTTTGTCGTGTGGCATTGTGCTGGGTTAGACCCTACTCTAAAGCAGGAGCTTTTTTTGTCCCTCAAAAGGAGTTTCTAGAACTTAAATCGTTCCTAGTTCCCGCCGTGCGAACGCGTCAAAATCCGGGTTCTTCCGGCAATAATTCTAGGAACTATGAAAAGGTTCCTCCGATGCGTAAAAATAGTCCATACAACTTGTTCACTATATTCAACATCTTGTGAAGCCATACAGACTAGGATTCTGTAAATTGGGCTTTCCTAAAGCATATTGTTGTACCACCAAGTAAAGTACCTCATTTTTGTTTATCTGTGTACATTTTCAAATGCAGCAAATCCCTGATGTCTCACCGACGGGTCGCTACACAACGCTGGTGCCCCTTATCTTTATTCTGACAGTGGCTGGGATCAAGGAGATCATTGAGGATTATGTGAGTATTCTGCTGAATAGAGCGCTGCATTGACGTTAAACTGTCCAGACCTTGTTTTGACAACACAGGATAAGTGCATTGTCTTTGAAATGCAGTTGAAATTGTTGGATGAATAATGCTGATATGTCGCGTGTTGTGTTCTCACAGAAAAGACATAAAGCAGACAATACGGTGAACAAGAAGAAGACAACAGGTTGAGTGTTACAATCATATATGTGTATCAGGGTCAAAAATTAACTAGGACAACTTGCAAACAAAAATGCCACTTGAAGTAACAAAAATGCCCTAGAAAATTTCAGGGCTAGAAGTGCTTTGTTACGTAACATTTTATATATTTTGAAATGCTCCATTTAAGTTATGGGTTTAGTGCTTTTGCAGTCATGGTAGTGACCTATATCTGTCAAATGTGGATTCACTGGTAGCTAATATGAAGTGGTTTTTAAATTAAGCTCCTAAAACACCATTACTATATACAATATTAATCATTATAAATGTTTAAAATAGTTTTACATTTAGCTTACAAATTTAAAGGTCCCGTTCTTCGTGATCCCACTGTTCAAACTTTAGTTAGTGTGTAATGTTGCTGTTAGAGCATAAATAATACCTGTAAAATTATAAAGCTCAAAGTTTAATGCCAAGCGAGATATTTTATTTAACAGAAGTTCCCTTTCAAAGCCTACAGCGAACGGCCGGCTTGGACTACATCCTGGTACTTCCTTCATTAATTACGTCAGTCAGTAGAACAGTGGAACAGACTAACCTCCGCCCACAAGAATACACGAAAAAGGGGGCGTGGTCTTGTTGCTGTCCCACGTGGAGAAGAGGACGGTCGCGTGGAGAAAAGGAAGTGTTGTGTTTCAGTGTGTTTGTCGCCATGTCGTCGAGACGCTGTTATTTTCATCCCGGAGTCAAATCACCTTTGTTTGGCTTTCCCAGGGACGCTGTAGAGATCATTAAGCGCATATATCTCCCGTTAAGAGGCGTGACCTTTCCATGCAAGTTACGTGCGCTAAGCTGCTGTCAAATCACAACACGGGAACCGCTGGCACAATCAGAACTCGTTACGTATTTCTGAAGGAGGGACTTCATAGAACAAGGAACTCATCAGCCGTTTTTAGGACAGTGAAAACAGCGGTATACAGATAAGTAAATTGTGTGAAAAATACTGTTTTTTTTACACGCGAAACATGAACACATGTTATATTGCACACTGTAAACACAATCAAAGCTTCAAAAAAACACGAAGAACGGGACCTTTAATAGTTTAATTGAATAATATTAAATGTAACATGTTGTAGATCTCAAAATGACTATTGATTTTTATATTATAATATTGTGATGCCAAATTCACTTGAGCATTTAAACAATAAAAAAAGAAAGAAAATTATGCAAAATAGTATAGCATTTTATTAATAGCTATTTATCTGATATAATAAATGAAAATAATTATTGGCTTTTTGTTATTGGTCAGAATTTTTATGTATAAAGTCTAGGCATCCCTAGACTTTATAAGCTCTTTATTTATTTTTTTAGAATTAGCAACATAATTGTTCATAATTATTTCAAATATTTGACTTAACACACAATGGGATGGGTTTTTTAATTTTTTTTTAATAGAAGTTTATGAAATATGCCCTCATGAGAATCTGTTTTAGGGGCTAATATTGCCTCTTAACATAAAGTAAATTTGTGTGTGTGTGATCTCTCATGAGGAGAGGTATATATTCATGAGGATAATTTTTCTGATGTCATTGTTTTCTAGTACTGCGTAACGGAGCATGGCAGACCATCATATGGAAGCAGGTAACCCTGTATTTTTGTCTCTTTCTGCGTCTTTTTTGTTTTTATTCTACTCCTACTCCTCTTGTGTTTCCCTCCTTTTGGTCAATGATGCTTTCACTTATGTTTTGGTAACACCTTCTTTTTTTCAGCTCACCTCTCACTGCAATTTTTATTTTTTTACTTTCTCTTGATTTTTGTACATCCAGCTGTGTGTTGCTCCTCCTTTCTATGTTTCCAAGCACTGTGGTCTATTTCTTAATCTCATTTTCTCCCTCCTCATGCTGTTGCACTGCTGCACCTGCCCACTAGGTGGCAGTGGGAGACATAGTCAAGGTGACCAATGGGCAGCATCTCCCGGCTGACATGGTCATAGTGTCCTCCAGGTCAGCACCACAGTGTATTTGTGTGTGTATCCGTGGGGTTTGTCTTGCTGTATTTGTGCTGTATTTGTGCTGTCGTGTGATTTATAGCTGTGAAAAATAAGTTACATGTGATTTTTGGGTATATGTTTCAGTGAAATATTTGTGTGTTGTGTTTATATTTATGTGTTGAGCTGTTTTGTTATATCTACGGCTGTTTTTCTCACAGTGAGCCTCAGGCGATGTGTTATACTGAAACATCCAACTTAGATGGCGAGACCAACCTGAAAATCCGACAGGTACACATTACAAAAGTCTTGTGTGTGTTTTGTATAATGTGTTGTAAGAGTATAAAATCAGGGGTCACCAATAGGTCGCATTTTGCAAACTTTTCACACTGGTGCCACCACCACGTTCCTCAAAAAGCTGCCATTTCTGTTGCACATGAGAAACATCAAACCACAAACAAAGCAAAAGCAGAATAATAAACACTGCGGCATGAGCTCAGAACAGGTTTACTCACAGGCCGATCTCGATCATGTGACCCTGTTACTACACGGCGCTGGGAGATCAAGTGAGAAAGTGTTTAAATTTGCCACAGAATTAATAACATCGCAGCGAGTTCTAATGAGAAACATTCAAATTCAGCACAGAATTCTGTTATAAACCGTAGATATTAGATCAAACAGTGCTGACAGTGCATTCTGCCATGAACGAACAAGTCATAGAAGACTTTTCATTCCACAAATCACCAATATTCACCATGGATTTAATGTAGTTACACTAACTGTAATCATGGTATTGTGGCATAAATAGTTGGTTGTTTTTACATGATTAATTTCTGATATTCTTTTCTAGATATTCAAGCACTTTTAAAGGACTTTGAAGTGCTTCACAATTTTTCCAGCACTTCAAAGCTCTAAATATTATCCAATTTAAGTATTATTTTTAATGTGGTGACCAAAAACATTTTTTGTTCATCCTTCAAAGATTGTCCCCATTGGTTAAACTAAAAGTTTCAAGGTGTAGGAAAAATAACACTTGGTGGCAAACAAACTCTTATTTAAAAAGAAAAAAAAAACACTATAACCAGTAGATGGCGGCAGAGAAGCACTTATTGGCTTATTAGTCATTTCCACCCCCTAATATTTTTTTCACATGGTTTGCTTTTCAGTTTATATTTATGAACACTATTATAAAATATCAAATCATCAAGAAAAACATTTTTGTCAGAGTTTGACTTTTTAGTACCAAAGTATGAAGTAGGAAAAGTCTCATAAAAAACTAACTTTTCTTTAAATTGCGACTGAAATATACAGAAAGCGAGTAAAGAGAACTCCTTTTAAAAATTACTAAAGCTGTTGGTCAGTTCAGTATGATACTATAGAAGAACAATGTAATTTTTATGGAGAAGAATTTAGATATTCTACTCAAATGTATCATTGTTGCACATTACTGTTGTTAATAAAAGTTATTTTTATCTGCATCTCAACTCAAGCTCAGTGCTTTACTGTCAAATGTGCATTTCCAAGAAATAAACATGTAATATTTTTAGTATCGGCACTTAATCCACTGCCAAATCAGGTGCTGGTGCCACCATCTGTAGAACTTGGTGCTCTCAAATGTTAGTCTGGAGCTCTGAACATACTTGTTGTTTGTTCCTTGTGTTTCAGGGTCTCTCACTCACAGCTAGTTTTCAGTCTCTGGAGGAGCTAATAGCTTTGTCTGGTCGTCTTGAATGTGAGGGGCCAAACAGACACTTGTACGACTTCACTGGAACACTACGCCTAGACAACCTCAAGTACGCCAACTCACTATTTGAAATGGTGTGAATGTAAAATATAACACATACACACACTTCATTCAGTGACCATGTGCTTGAATTACAGCCCAGCTCCACTTGGGCCGGACCAGGTGCTGTTACGAGGCGCCCAGCTCAGGAACACGCAGTGGGTTGTGGGAATTGTAGTCTACACTGGACATGATTCCAAACTCATGCAGGTAAGTGTGATCTCAGAAAAGCTGGATGTGGACCAGTGTTGTTACTGTTAACAAAAATTAAAATCACTTACTTTAACTTCAACATCAGATGAAAAACTAACAAAAATTAGAAACGTTGCCTTGGCAATTAACTGAAATAAAATCATAAAATCATAAAATAATTTAAAGTAGTACAATTACTAAAGCTTTAATTTATATTTTATTTAAGTTTTAGTTTAACAAAAATATTTAAAAAGCTAATATGACAAAAGTACATAAAAATAACTAAAACTGAAAATTATACAAATAAAAACAAATTTGAAATATTAATAAATACTGCAATGGTATATAAATAATACTAAAATAACACTGATGTAGACCGTGATTGGGAATATAATAAATGAGTAAGGAGTTGTTGTTTTTTTTTATTTGTGCCATGAACAATTTTTATTTGAAGAAAATGCTACGTAAATTCCGTGGACGTAAATATGGTAGTCATTCAGCACCATGGTATATATCAGAGTTCTATGGTATTGCGGTCAGTTACTATGACACATTATTTTAAAAAAAATTTTTTTAATAAAGGTTAATCATAATCAGATCTTTGGTACATGTATTTAATGGTGAAATCGTCTAAAAATGACTGAGGCTACACTATTTTAATACCTTTTTATAGATTAAAACATGAAGTTATTATAGATGTAAATTGTAATGTGCATCTACACTACCATTCAAAGTTCTGGTGTAATTTTGTAAAAATGTTTTTGAATGAAGTCTCACCATGGCTGCATTTATTAAATGAAAATTCATTAAATTCATTAAAAACAGTTACTGACCTCAAAACCTTAGAACTGTAATGTATAGAGCTTTAATATAATGTTTCTTATCTGCATCCTGCAGAATTCCACTAAAGCTCCACTAAAACGCTCTAATGTGGAGCGTGTGACAAACATGCAGATCCTGGTTCTGTTCGGGATTCTCCTGGTCATGGCACTGGTCAGCTCCATCGGGGCCGCCATATGGAACGAACAGCACACGGATGAGGCTTGCTGGTACCTTTCCCGTGCAGGTATATACACACATTTGTTTAGCACAATGAAACCTACTTTGCCCTTTTAGAATATTTATTCTATCCTTTTCACTTATTAGCACATACTAGCCCTAAATAAATGGTTTTGAACTTTTGATCATTTTGCATATGTTAATGTTCATAAAATAAGCTTGTCATTGTCTATCCAGGTGACATCTCCCTGAACTTCTGGTACAATCTGCTGACCTTCATCATCCTCTATAACAACCTGATTCCAATCAGCCTACTGGTCACTCTAGAAGTGGTCAAATTCACACAGGCTCTCTTTATTAACTGGGTAATTACTAAATATCCCCAATTATAGTGGGATCAACTGATAAAACGTCTTATTAAATGTCTCGACAAACGATTTCTGCCTTCCTTTTGTTAGCTGAAATTTTAGTGGATCACTCAGTGTTAAAATACAGCATTTTTTTTTTCAATACCAAATTTTCTACCAAAACCATGAGCAGAAAACTGTGATTCATACTGAAACCTAAGAATTTGAACCGTTATGAATAAATGCTTTGTTCTTCATGCATATTTACAGGATGTTGAGATGTATTATGCCGAGACAGACACTCCCGCTATGGCCCGAACTTCCAATCTGAATGAAGAACTAGGCCAAGTGAGAAGAAGCTCGGCTTATTAACTTTTACAAATGTTAAAGGTCCCGTTCTCCGTGTTTTTTTGAAGCTTTGATTGTGTTTACAGTGTGCAATATAACATGTGTTCATGTTTCGCGTGTAAAAAAACCCAGTATTTTTAACACAATTTACTTATCTGTATACCGCTGTTTTCACTGTCCTAAAAACGGCCTGATGAGTTCCTTTATTCTATGAAGTCCCTCCTTCAGAAATACGTAACGAGTTCTGATTGTGCCAGCGGTTACCGTGTTGTGATTTGACAGCAGCTTAGCGCACGTGGAAAGGTCACGCCTCTTAACGGGAGATATATGCGCTTAATGATCTCTACAGTGTCCCTGGGAAAGCCAAACAAAGGTGATTTGACTCCGGGATGAAAATAACAGCGTCTCGACGACATGGCGACAAACACACTCAAACGCGCCACTTCCTTTTCTTCACGCGACACGTCCTCTTCTCCACGTGGGACAGCAACAAGACCACGCCCCCTTTTTTCGCGTATTCTTGTGGGCGGAGGTTAGTCTGTTCTACTGACGTCATTTATGAAGGAAGTACCAGGATGTAGTCCAAGCCAGCCGTTCGCTGTAGGCTTTGAAAGGGATCTTCTGTTAAATAAAATATCTCGCTTGGCATTGAACTTTGAGCTTTATAATTTTACAGGTATTATTTATGCTCTAACAGCAACATTACACACTAACTAAAGTTTGAACAATGGGATCACGAAGAACGGGACCTTTAATCTACGTTGTCTACAATACGTCTCATGCGCTGTCTTTTTCTTTTTCAGGTTAAATATCTATTTTCAGATAAGACGGGCACTCTCACCTGCAACATCATGCACTTTAAAAAGTGCACGATAGCTGGAATTACATACGGGTAATTGTGGTGTTCCTTTGCTTTCGTGCATCAATACACTCACATTATCTTTGTGCTTTGCATCGTTCTGGCTCTATTAGGGTGCATTGATCTGTTACTTTTTTGTTTATGTTTGTGTGAGTGGCCACTGATCTATAACGCTGTCTCCAGGCACTTCCCAGACCTGGAATGCGATCGATCCATGGAGGACTTCAGGTCAGATGCCGCTGATTCTATCTCTGTCATGTACCCTGGCGAATATTACGCAGGTCTAAGAGGATAATGTGCATAATGAAATTATGTTGTCCATTACATCTTATTACGTCTTTTTGCAGTCAACTTCCCTCTACAAGTCATAATTCTACTGAGTTTGATGATCCTGCTCTTATCCAGAACATTGAGAAGAACCATGTAAGAGCTTTTTAGCTGTTCTCTAATATATTTTGGATATTAAAACAGTTTCTTGTGTATCATGTATGGTATGTATGGTATGTATGGTATGTATGTATGTATGTATGTATATAGTTAAAATCTGCCCTTTTCTATAGCCCACATGCCCCCAGATTTGTGAGTTTTTGACCATGATGGCTGTTTGTCATACTGTTGTTCCTGAGCGAGAAGGAGACCAACTTATCTACCAGGCTTCCTCACCAGGTACCACAATATTCTAATTGGTTTCTGACTGGTATTTGAAGCTTCTCCGTCAGTTTGATTTAGTAGTTAACCACTTAATTGACACATTTAAAAAGCAAATCAGCATATTCGAATGATTTCGGAAGGATCATGCAACACTGAAGACTGGAATAATGATACCTAAAATTAATCTTTGCCGTCACAAGAATAAATTACATTTTAAAATATAATAGAAATCCGTTCTTTTAAATGTTAATCATATTTTGCTTTAATTTTACTGCATTTTTGATCAAATAAATGCAGCCTTGGTGACTTTTGACTGATGTTTTTGCAGATGAAGGAGCGCTGGTTAAAGGTGCCAAGAGTCTGGGCTTTGTTTTTACTGCACGAACACCACATTCAGTCATCATAGAGGCGGTTAGTCTGTGTTTCTTGCCATTAATAATGAGAACTCAAAACATACTCTTTGTATTTAATGTGTACATTTTCTTTTGTTTGTTTCTCAGAGAGGAACAGAGCAGACATATGAGCTTCTTAATGTACTAGAATTTTCCAGGTAGGAAACAGCTGTGAGCTGAGCTCTCACACCATCACACATACAATATCACAAACACCCTGTACGTTGTGTTTCAGTGCATATTTCTTTTTCTTTTTTTGCAGCAATCGCAAACGGATGTCAGTGATTGTCAGAACACCTACGGGCAAACTTCGACTTTATTGCAAGGGAGCGGTGAGTGTTTCATAAATCACATAATTAGCACAGATGCAGAATGTACAGCAAAGTTTAAAAGGTTTTTGTCTCTTAAGCTCATCAAGGCTGCCTTTATCTGATCAAAAATACAGTAAAACACAATTTAAAATAACTGTTTTATATTTTAATACATTTAATGAATGTAATTAATTTCTGTTTCTGTTCAAAGCTGAATTTTTAGCAGCCATTACTCCAATATTTTGCAACATTATAAACGTCTTTTTATTGTCACTTTGGACTAATTTAATGCATCCTTGCAGAATAAAAGGGAAATATTACTGACCCCAAACTTTTGAATGGTAGTGTTTACAGTACATATACAATTCATCATTCCTTATGATGATAATGCGTATACTCAATATGGGTAAGATTATATGGCACAAGCCATAGCAGTGTAATGATGCTATGCATGTATTACAGGACAATGTGATTTTTGAGCGTCTGAATGAGACGTCACAGTATAAGGATCTAACTGAGGCCCACCTGGAGCAGTTTGCCACAGAAGGTGATGAGTTTCTCAAGCCTGTCATTTGTTTGAAGGTTTAACAGTTTATCTTCTCTTTGGATTAACTTTGGTTTGAATTTGTTTGCATGTGCAGGGCTGCGGACACTTTGTTTTGCGTATGTGGACCTTGAGGAGGGGGCGTATCAGGAATGGTTGAGGGAGTACAATCGCATCAGCACTGTGCTAAAGGACAGGGCACTGAAACTGGAGGAATGCTTCGAACTCATAGAGAAGGTACATAATGCATATGCCATGCGTATCACTAGAGAACAGCTATTATATTTGATCAAGGGGTTGTTTTGAGAGAGAATGTGTTTCTACTCTCACCAATCCAGACTTTTTTTCTATAAATGAACCACGTTTTGTTACACATGATGTAGATCTGAAATTGGGCCTCTTAGACAGAACAGCGCAAAACTGCCAAAGGATGTCTTGTTTATTTGCTACTAAGGCTTTGTTCACACTGCACTCTGATTTGATTTCAAATCTGATTAGTCTCTGCAGTGTCTTTTTTCAAGTAATGCTTTTGGATCCATTTGTTGAGACATTATAGTGAATATCTACTATACTATATACTATATATAGTTGCTATAGTAATGACATAGTGCGAGTAGAGGTCAGTGTGGATGGAAAACTGATGGAAATTATGCCAATGTCTTCCCATCATGACATCTGATTACCTTGCTTAAATCCCAAGGTGCTTGAGTGAACATGTGGCTGGCATTTTACGATTCTTGCATGTACATTGTTTGAAAAAGTGACGGACGGACGGAAGGACAGATAGATGCTGTGATGCTGAGACTGTATATGGGTATACTTCAGCTGAAGTGCTTTGATTGGTCAGCAGGTGGCACTGTAACATTACATTTTCACAGCTGTGAACTCAAATTGTGCAGAAGGTTGTGCTTTGTTGTTCTCACATTAACTGCTACAAGCCATAAACTCACTGCCTCCCCATCAGGCCGGATTACACCGTATTGCAAAGCTTCGAACGTACTGATCAGATATCTAAGCCCCGGGACACAGACGCTGTTATATAGAGCAGTGAAAATCCAGTTTTTTTGGGTTTTGTGTGCTTTTCAGGGCTCTGGCCCATATTAGTAGTCTGAGGAGAGGTTGGTATACCACAGTGAGGATAATTACCTGCACCGGTCTGCCAAGAGCCCTATAAAACCAGAGTCAACAACACTACTGTGTTACCTCTGCACACACACATAAATACACCAAACACTCCGCAAATATTACACATACAAATACTTTAATGGAGGAAAGAGAGAATAGTAAGAATTGGATAAGAAATGGTGAAAGATGAAAAGGAGTAAATGAGAGCAGATGGAGTGAGAAGGTGTGAAAGATGTTGAGGTGTCAGGTTGTTGCGTAACCTATTTTTGCTGCATTTCTGTTTGCTTCTCTGTGTGGCTTTATTTAGTAGTAAGGTTTGAAAAAATGTTGTGTGCTTACTTTTCTAAGAAATCTGATTTAGGATTTTTATCGGTGGAGAATAAAGCGACTCGCATTACAGGATGAACTCGAGCAATATCTAGAAGCCAGGATAAAATAAAGACTTCAGGGTTAGCAAGTAACACTCTGGTAAACCATCCTTAACACCCGGTCCCTAGCATCATAATCCAGTTCATTTTCTGAAGTTAGAGAACAGGATTCAGAATTATAATTAAAATTCTAAATTAAAATGTGAAATGTAACAACAACAAAAAAAAGAATTTATCTGCTGTAATTTTACACTATAAATTATCCATAAACATTTTATCATACACACACAATCTGGTATATTTTCCAGAAACAAGACAACAGTTCCTGTTGAAACAGGAAGGGGCCATCTCCAAACTGTTCCCACAAATTTGGGAGCATGAAATTGTCCAAAATGTCTTGGTATGCTGAAGAATTAAGAGTTCCTTTCACTGGAACTAAGGGGCCAAGCCCAACCCCTGAAAAACAACCCAACACCATAATCCCCCCTCCACCTAACTTTACACTTGGCACAATTCAGTCAGGCAAGTACCGTTCTCCTGCAACCGCCAAACCCAGACTCGTCCATCGGATTGCCAGACAGAGAAGCGTGATTCGTCACTCCAGAGAACACGTCTCCACTGCTCTAGAGTCCAGTGGTGGCATGCTTTACACCACTGCATTCAACGCTTTGCATTGCATTTGATGTAAGACTTGCAGCTGCTCGGCCATGGAAACCCATTCCATGAAGCTCTCTAAGCACTGTTCTTGAGCTAATCTGAAGGTCACATGAAGTTTGAAGGTCTGTAGCTATTGACTCTGCAGAAAGTTCTGTGAATTGTGCGCCTCAGCATGCGCTGACCCCGCTCTATGATTTTTACGTGGCCTACCACTTTGTGGCTTGAGTTGCTGTTGTTCCCATTTGATTCCACTTTGTTATAATACCACTAACAGTTGACCGCAGAATATTTAATAGTGAGGAAATTTCACAAATGGACTTATTGTACAGGTGGCAACCTATCACTATACCACGCTTGAATTCTCTGAGCTCCTGAGAGAGTGACCCATTCTTTCACAAATGTTTGTAGAAGCAGTCTACATGCCTAGGTACTTAATTTTAAATACCTGTGGCCATGGAAGTGATTGGAACACCTGAATTCAATTGTTTGGAGGAGGGTAATAATTTGTTAATTTTGTGTGTGTGTGTGTGTGTGTGTGTGTATATATATATATATATATATATATATATTATAAATGTCCAATTAAATTCAAAGTCCAATTCATTTTTATGTGGGGAAATTACAAGTTTAAATGATAGATTTTAATAATAAAAAAATGTGGTTCTCTTTTCTTCTCCCATCTTCCTCTTTTAATTGTTTTCTTTCATCTCTTTGCCATGCAGAACTTGCTGCTGCTGGGTGCCACTGCGATAGAAGACCGGTTGCAAGCGGGAGTCCCAGAAACCATAGCAACACTCATGAAAGCCGACATCAAGATCTGGGTTCTGACTGGAGACAAGCAGGAGACGGCCATCAATATCGGTGTGTGTCATACATAGATGTATACCAGTGGCGTGCAGTGGTGTTCTGAAATTAGGAGGCAAAGGCTTAAGGTTTTTTATACACTATAAATCAAATGTAAATTCATGTCCCAGTTACACTTAATGTTGTCACATTTTCCTGGGTAAACATTACATCAAAAATTCTACTTTGTATTTTTACATTAACAATTTAACTAATGTTCTATTTATTAAAACTACGTATAAATCTCATCAAGTTAAGTGTTTTTAAGCCTTTTTACATTTATTCCAAAAATAAATAATAAAGGCAGTAGCAATTAATATATTTTATTTGTGAACCGATGTTCAGCTGTTATTTTTAATAGTCAACTTATTTTCGGTAAACACTGGTCACAGAAACGAAAACGTACCTTTAATTTCCCCAAGCTGATTGCTCACTAAAAAAACCCCAGTCATCATGTTCTCAGGCCATTTCAAGTTTGATTTTGACGTGACATAAAGTGATATATAAGTGGATGAGTTGTTTACTTACTTTTCAATTAGTCTTCCCAATAACTGCATCATTTTGTTAATTCAGACTGATTCGCGAACGTGAAATACACACGTAAACAGGAGGTGGGAGTTATTGCATGAACCAACCATAGATGGATGGCATTTCCTCCGCTCATGTGACTTTCCCTCATTCATTCTCAATTACCCCCCACTAAACCCACTGCATGCTTTATGGAATCTGTTAAAACTCAATGGGCTCCGCTTAACTTTACCCATGGGTGTCGCTGTTGGACAGTGTTACTTTAGATTAGAACAACAAGCGATTTATACACTTTTTAATGGCAATTTTTTTTTAAAATGTATATATATATTTGCCTTGTTTTTATTTTTGTAGTATGGATGATTTTCTCATTCAGTCTTTTGAAGGGGCACTGCCTCCCTTGCCTCCCCAAAGGAAGTGCCCCTTATATATACATATACCTTAAAGTCATATCATTGGTTGAGCCAATTTTAGCTTATCGGCCTCCTTGGAAACATCACTTTAAGTCGAGCTTCCAACAGCAATCTATAACTGATTATAACACTGCTGTTGTGGGTGTTTGACAATCATGGCAGCACCCAGGTTAATATTTATTCCCATACAAAAAATGGATCTGTGGTTCAAATTGCTGGGTCTGTTTTGCTGGTGTTAGAAGAGATTTGTGCACTTGTCAGTTCGACAGGAAGACCAGTCAAACCACTTAAACCAGACAAGCAAACCACCTTAGGCTAGAAAATGAGCCTTTATTACTGGTTTGTTAGGAGACTTTTTTTTTTTCTAATTGCCTTTAACATTTTATATATATATATATATATAAAGTATGTATATATAATTACTTTTTAAATTACAGACAGAAGTAGAATGACACAATACAATATCAAACAGACACTGATTGAAAACATGAAAACACAGAAGCAGACTCCCAGATTAATGGAGACATGGAAGGAGGGTCAGATAGGCAGTCAGGCGGGCGCTTCAGACAGACAGCTCAAAATAAATTGGGTGAGACTGGAGATAAAGCAGTGGACAGCAGTCAGGCATTAGTGGGTAATGACAAATATACAAAGAGGTTAAGTTGTTGTTGGGGTGTGTTCGTGTGGCTTTGTGTAACGCCTCTACTGTAACTCTCCTCTGTGTCTCAGGTTACTCCTGTAAGCTGGTGTCACATGGCATGTCCCTCGTCATCGTGAATGAAGATTCCCTGGATGTGAGTACATATTGTGTGTGTGTGTGTGTGTGTGTGTGTGTGTGTGTGTGTGTGTTGGTAAGTGTTTCCTCTGGAGGATGCTGGGTGTGGACGAGCGAAGAAAGTATGTGTCTTTGTTCCTGTACAGGTGAAGGTAATTAAGGTGTCTGGTGTCATCATTGAGAACATGATGAAAGCCATGATGGATCGTATGAACACACACACATGAGCTGAACACACACTTATGCCATATAAAAGCACATGAGGAAAAATCTGAATAGCACACACAGGTGTTTCTTCAATTGGAAGAACATTCCTGTCCCCTAGGTTGATTTTAAAGGGAAAATGCTTTAACGAATGCTTATCATTCTAGTTTTAAAAGGTGAATTATAATAGCTATCAATTTTAGCTATCAATCTCTTTGATAATGTTTTCCTTATTTTTACAACTACTCTGTAGGACAACTAGTCCGCTCCTCTATTTTTTCTCACACACAAGGTTAATTACTTCCAGGCAAAGATAGTCATACTAGGAAGCTTGTAAAGTCTAAGATCTCTGAGAACGGTCGGCCAGACAGCAGAGCATCACTCACACACATGCATACATTCATACATGCATAAAAACACACAAATACACACACAGACTGAACAAAGCGCTGGAAACAAAAGCTCCCGGGAAGAAACAGGATGAATGTTCTGCGTTTAATTTTTTTCCCCTCTTGTTTAGAATGAAATACTGATAACAGTTTGTAAAAATACAGTTGGCAGATTTTTGGCTCATTTTGTTTCCAGTCATTCTGTTTGTAAAATGAAAACAGTATGTTCAGATGAGTCAGTTTAGTTGTTGTTGGATTGGGGCTTTAAGAGGTCATGCTAGATTGTAAATATAATTATGGCTAAAGGTTATTGTTACCCCTAGCATCAAATTGCTTATTTTAAACTCAAAGATACATTTTCAGATGAGAAGCATGAGTTTGCATTTATTTGATCATCATAACCAAATTGTGGATTTTTTATTATTATATTATATTAAAATTAATATTGTGAAATAGCAATTTAACGGTTAAAAATAACAGTTTTCTATTTTAGCATATTTAAAATAAAATTATTCTTTGATTGCAAAGCTGAATTTTCAGCATCATTACTCCAGTCTTCAGTCACACGATCCTTCAGAAATCACTCTGGCCATCAAATATTTTGATTTGCTTTTCGAAAACATTTATTATTATGAATATTGAAAACGGTTGTGCTGCTTAATATTTTTGTGGAAATCGTGATGCATCGTTTTCAGGATTTGTTGATGAAAAGAAATGTATTTAAAATTAACATATTTTGGAACATTTATAAATGTTATATAAAAGCTAGATAAATGTAGTAATTATTTTTTATTTATGTATAATTATGTAAAACATTTGAATGGTGGCGTCAATAGAAATATTTAAATAAATATTTCTAGCAAATATACAAATGCATTGCGAAGAACAAAAATGTATTCTTTTTTGGTGGGGCCAGTAAAAATATTAGAAGGAAAAAAATTCCTCATTTACTCTTTATCCTAGCAACTGTGCTAACCTGTATTGACCAATCAGCATGCAGAACTGAATCTATTTTATAAGGGTATATTAACCATTCCCATTTTTATGAATTATTAATTACTTGCCATGTCACGTCTTTTCATTTGACTGGTTTGTTGATGCCAAAAACGTGATGGAAATTCAGACTCAATGTTAATAGTCCCATTAGGCTCAATCTAAAACCTACGGCCCAGCAACAAGATTTTGTGGTTGCAATGGATGGTGATTAATAAATGATAGTGTTGTGTTGTTTTGTTCTGCCTCTAATGGGCCGCTTGCGGAAATCGATATTGTACTTTTGAAAGTGGTCCAACTACATTATAGGATTTATTGAATGAGTGTTTATTGGCTTTTTATTTGTACGTTTTATGCAACTAGTAAAAAGCATAGTAAAAGATTGACATTTTAAGTAGATGGGAGGTTCTCGTCTTGGTTAAAATCTCCAAAAGAATTCTTTCTTATCTTACTGAACACTTAAAATAACCCACAATACCTCTGCTGGGGTGAGCCTAGTGTCACAGCTGTGTGTGTTTGTGTGGAGGATATGAAGTGTAGTGTGTGTCAGCTGCCGTTTTGTGTAACGCACAGTTGGGCCAACACATCACGGCCCTTCATGTCTTCCTCCTTTCTTTCTGTCTGTCATCTATATAATGCACAAATAAGTTTGTCATTGTTGATGGTGTGATTGGGCGATTTTTCTCTGTCTCTCCTGTCACACAACTCCTCCTCCGTCTGTCAGCGGCTCCCAAATTTACAGGAACAGGGTGTGCATTAGAGTGTGTTCGAGCATAAGTGTGTGTGTGTGCCGAGTGAGGAGTAACGCGATCTCCTTTTGGCGCTCAAACTCGTCAAAACAAATTCTGCCAGCAAAGCCTCCTGGGTAAACATGATGGCTTTTGACTCAGACTCTGTGACAAGTTCCATCTGTCATTCTGCTGTGACACACACACGGTCCCCTTCAGACAGCTGGTGTCCTTGTAACACACATGGAATTATTCTTATCCAAACATTTTCTTTGCCTCCTTCCTTTGTCGCGCATATTCTTTCCGTGGCCCACACATTTTCGCTCTTACTTTCCCAGACACACACACACACACACACATACACACACAGTCTGTCTGATCTTTCTGATAGGCTGGGTTCCACGTTTGCTGTCACACAGCCTGCATTACATGACTTACACAAACATGCTCACTGTAGTCGTCATTAATCATACACCACACAGTTTGTGCTCCTCTTTCCTCTTCACTATGTGTATTAAAAAAATGATACCCAGAACTAAGAGGTCAGCGCATGCGCAAGACGAAAATCGCTCTGTCACGCACATAATGTGGGGGCCAGAACATTACAGGTATCCACATGTTTGTTTGCTTTATAGGTATGGGGTGTTTCTGGCATTTAAAGGGATAGTTTACCCTAAAATGAACATTCTGTTAGTATTTTCTTACGTTTAATTACAATTTATTTCCATATGTTTGAGTTTATTTTGTGTGTCCAACACAAAAGTAGACATTTTTGAAGTTTTTGCAGCTATTGCTACAATGACCCATCATAGCGACTCCAAAAACAACTCAAAAGAACCATAAGTGGTCCATACGACTCCACTATATTTGCTGTATTTAAAGGTCCCATTCTTCGTGATCCCACTGTTCAAACTTTAGTTAGTGTGTAATGTTGCTGTTAGAGCATAAATAATACCTGTAAAATTATAAAGCTCAAAGTGCAATGCCAAGCGAGATATTTTATTTAACAGAAGTTCCCTTTCAAAGCCTACAGCGAAAGGCTGGCTTGGACTACATCCTGGTACTTCCTTCATTAATGACGTTGATAGAACAGACTAACCTCCGCCCACAAGAATACGCGCAAAAAGGGGGCGTGGTCTTGTTGCTGTCCCACCTGGAGAAGAGGACGCATCGCGTGGAGAAAAGGAAGTGGTGCGTTTGTCGCCATGTCGTCGAGACGCTGTTATTTTCATCCCGGAGTCAAATCACCTTTGTTTGGCTTTCCCAGGGACGCTGTAGAGATCATTGAGCGCATACATCACCCCGTTAAGAGGCGTGACCTTTCCACGTGCGCTAAGCTGCTTTCGAATCACAACACAGGAACCGTGACACGTTAGCTAAGGTGCGGTCAAATCCCAACACGGGAACCGCTGGCACAATCAGAACTCGTTACGTATTTCTGAAAGAGGGACTTCATAGAACAAGGAACTCATCAGCCCGTTTTTAGGACAGTGAAAACAGCGGTATACAGATAAGTAAATTGTGTTAAAAATACTGTTTTTTTGTTGTTGTTTTTTTACACACGAAACATGAACACATGTTATATTGCACACTGTAAACACAATCAAAGCTTCAAAAACACGAAGAACGGGACCTTTAAGTCGAAAACCTTGTGGTGGGATTTTTTTTTTTTTGTCCTTTTTTAGAGCTTTGTGTGGTCACAACATTTAAGTGTTCCTTTAATCTAATTGAAATTGTTGTATTGTGAATGTATTCTTGATTATTTATTATACGTCATATTTATTGAAAGGATGGAACTTTAATAAACATAGAACAAAACAAAAAAAAGAAAATAAATTTCATTGCAACACCAGCCACCTTTAGTCATAATTAATTCAGATTATAACAGCCTCTCGTACGTTATTGCTTTTATAAAAGTTCCTATGTAATAAAAATATTATAGGCACAGGCTTTCATTTATTTATTTATATATATATATAATACCGTGTGTGTGCGCCTCGTTGCCTTATGCTGTTTATGACACAACTGCCATTGAACAGATAAGGTGACCTGTCATATATCACAGCAGTTGGCCTTAATGTGTGTGTGTGTGTGTGTGAGATTTCTCTATGAATGGAGAATGTGATCTGTGATATATAACACCAAAGGGGGCCTTTCTCTCTATTCTAAATATAAATGTGATAAGATCCCTTTCGCAGGAACCTGAGAACACAACAAAGCTCCAGTGTGTGTGTGTGTGTGTGTGTGTGTGTGTGCGCGTTTGTACAGTAGTGTTTTCTATAAATGTATGTGTGTTTTGTGAGAACATGTACTCTATTCAGTTCCCAGCACAAAGACATACAGAAAATAACATTTAGCTTGGATCATGAAATGCATTCACTTTTGATATCTGTCAGGGAATGACATAGAAAAATGTACAGTACATCCAAAATAGGGGAAGTCTGGAGTCTAAATGAGTCCTTAATGGGTAAAACACTAGTTCTCTCTAGAGTGTCTCAATTGTTCCTAGCAAGAGGTCTTGATAGAAATGATAGAATAACAGTGAAACTACATCAGCAGCTGTCTAATAGTGTCTGTCCACTCCTTCCTTCCGGTCAAGGAGTTCACTTTAAATCTCATCACCACCCTTAACTCATTTAAAACATGGCTGCGTGCCACATAATATAGGAGACACTAGTACTAGTCGTGTGTGTGTGTGTGTAACTATTTATTTGTATGATACAGCTGCATAAAAGTATTTGAACATCTGTCTATCAACTAGAATTCTGATCCTCAAAGACCTGTTACGTCTGCCTTTAAAATGTCCACCTCCACTCCATTTATTATCCTAAATTAGATCACCTGTTTGAGGTCATTAGCTGCATAAAGACACCTGTCCACCCCATACAATCAGTAAGAATCCAACTACTAACATGGCCAAGACCAAAGAGCTGTCCAAAGACACTAGAGACAAAATTGTACACCTCCACAAGGCTGGAAAGGGCTACGGGGAAATTGTCAAGCAGCTTGGTGAAAAAAGGTCCACTGTTGGAGCAATCATTAGAAAATGGAAGAAGCTAAACATGACTGTCAATCTCCCTCGGACTGGGGCTCCATGCAAGATCTCACCTCGTGGGGTCTCAATGATCCTAAGAAAGGTGAGAAGTCAGCCCAGAACTACACGGGAGGAGCTGGTCAATGACCTGAAAAGAGCTAGGACCACCGTTTCCAAGGTTACTGTTGGTAATACACTAAGACGTCATGGTTTGAAATCATGCATGGCACGGAAGGTTCCCCTGCTTAAACCAGCACATGTCAAGGCCCGTCTTAAGTTTGCCAATGACCATTTGGATGATCCAGAGGAGTCATGAGAGAAAGTCATGTGGTCAGATGAGACCAAAATAGAACTTTTTGGTCATAATTCCACTAAACGTGTTTGGAGGAAGAAGAATGATGAGTACCATCCCAAGAACACCATCCCTACTGTGAAGCATGGGGGTGGTAGCATCATGCTTTGGGGGTGTTTTTCTGCACATGGGACAGGGCGACTGCACCGTATTAAGGAGAGGATGACCAGGGCCATGTATTGTGAGATTTTCTCCAGTCTCCAGACCTAAACCCAATAGAGAATCTTTGGAGGTAGCTCAAACTCCGTGTTTCTCAGCGACAGGCCAGAAACCTGACTGATCTAGAGAAGATCTGTGTGGAGGAGTGGGCCAAAATCCCTCCTGCAGTGTGTGCAAACCTGGTGAAAAGCTACAGGAAACGTTTGACCTCTGTAATTGCAAACAAAGGCATTGATTAACATTGATTTTCTCAGGTGTTCAAATACTTATTTGCAGCTGTATCATACAAATAAATAGTTAAAAAATCATACATTGGGATTTCTGGATTTTTCTTTTTAGATTATGTCTCTCACAGTGACATGCACCTACGATGACAATTTCAGACCCCTCCATGATTTCTAAGTGGGAGAACTTGCAAAATAGCAGGGTGTTCAAATACTTATTTTCCTCACTATATATAATATAGACAGACCACTTTTGGATTTTTTTTTTTTAACGGTACTTTTACACATTTTAAAGTATTTTTTTTAAATATGGTTTCGTTAACATTTGTTAATGCATAAGGTGTCACACTAATAATGAATGTTACTATTTTATGAATTACTGATTTATTACTAATTTATTATCACTGTTGCATTAATGTATTATGAATGAATACTGAACAGTATTATTATAAATTTAACATAAATAAATACATAAATAAAATGCAAGACTAGTACTGTGTGAATAAATTAACAACCTAATTGTAAAGTACCATTTAATTTGTTTATTTTATTTATTTTCCTAAAGCAGTGGTTCTCAAACCTTTTTGACTCCAAGCCCCCCCATTGTCCACAACAATATTCAAAGGTCCCATGACTTAATCCCATGAAGTAATTTGTGAATTACTGCTAAAATATTTTGGAGGATTTTCTTTTTGTAATCATGTATAAGCACAATATGTAATTTTTGCCGCTAGAGGTCGCTTATTCAAATCAGGTGTAGCTTGATGGCGCCTTGATTTCACAGAATCATGGGAGTTATTGCCACAGATGACCGCTTGCGCTCCTTCCGGTCATGCGTATGTGGGGTAACACAGTGCCGTTTTATCATATTTGATACATTATTTAAGTGTGTTGAAAGTTATGTTAAAATGCTACTCTGTACATTCGCTCAGCGCTACTATGAGACACTTGTTGCACACTGCAGTAGCTAGATTGATATTAGGCATGCTAAAACATGGTACTCGCGGTAAATCAAGAAAACGAGAGTTGAATTTAAAACATTTGGGATAATGTAAGTACACAAGTCAACAAAATATATAACATTGTTCTGGTTTTTGGATATTTTAATCCAAAAATCTTACATATTGTGCCTTTTTAAAGGGATAGTTTACCCAAAAATGAAAACAGTCATCATTTACTCACACTCATGTCGATCCAAACCCAAAAAGACTTTTGTTCATCTTCGGAACACAAATGAAAATCTTTTTAATGAAATCTGAGAGCTTTCTGTCCCTACAGCCAAAGTTAGTAAAGACATCATAAAAGTAATCCATGTGACTCCAGTGGTTTAACCTCAATGTTATGAGGCAAGTGCTTTGTTTGTGCAAAGAAAAACACAATTTACCACTTTATTAACAGAATATTAATCTCCAACGCATGTTCACGAGAGCACCTCAACGTATGTGTGTTGTGTTGATGCAAGAGCAGACGTTGTTGCATAAATTTGTAAATAAAGTGTTATGTACTTTAATTATGTTTTTTCATCTTGAGGCCCCATTGGAAGTTTGCTGCGGTCCCCTAGTTGGCCCTGGCCCACTGGTTGGGAACCCTTGTCCTAGAGTATTGGCAAGCTTATGGTCGGTGAAACTGTGTTCAGGATGAATTCTGTGTTCAGTGTGTGGTTTCTGGTTTCCCAGGGATTAAGATTTAGTGACTGTTGCCGGTTCCCATGGACACGATGCTGGCAGCCGTGATAGCTAGAGGTTTGACTGGCACGTTCTTCAGGCTTATTAGCACCTCTGTGTTGGAGTATTAGGTTGTTTACTGCGACACTAAGCTAATTGCTCACAGGCACACAAACCCACACATCCACTCATACACAAATGTATAGAAGGTAATTTAATATGGTCATTTAATTGTTAAATAAATAAGATCTGCAAACAGTCCTGTTAGTCCCAGATAAAGATTTATAGACTCTCACCCTGGTGTGAGACACATTGACACATCCTGTCTGAAGTTAATACTAAATCAAACCAGCCGTGAGTGTCTAATGGAGAGAGTTGAAAAGAGAGAGCCGTCTTTAATAATAAACTGAGTTAGCTGGGAAATTTAGTCGGTAATGAATTACCAGTAGCAGTTTTCTTAGGCCACTGTTAACACACTGAGACACAAATGCTTTGACTTTCACCACCCAGTTGATCCATAATCAGTCTTAATTCTTTCATTACGTTTCTATTTTCCTTTCCCTCATGTTTTCCCGGGAAAGGTGAAAGCAAACAGGAATTCCTGAATGAAAAGATAAACACACAGGCAAAACATGTTCGGGTTGAGCTGAGGAGAGGAGATGAGCTCTAGTTACTCAGGAATCTTGATGGTTGATCTCAGCTCCGCTATAAACTGTGTTCCAAAACCTATCGAGCTGCTTCTCTTCCTACTGCCTACATAGACAGCTGTCTTCTGAGGGAACATCCTAACCACCTTGGAATGCTCTACATAGACAGAAACATAAATAGCGCACCACACATTCAAACATGAGACTCCACTTGCGATTAGTTTAAATAGAGATTGATGTTGGCATGTTGCTAAGCTAACGATTCAATATTCATCATAAGCATGCAAATAGACAAATATTAAATTAAGTATTATTTTAGGTGATGCTTTAAGTATTAAATTGCTGAATATTTGAGCTCACTGTTTTGAAAAATGTTTACACTTTAGCATACTTTTAAAAATAGTGCACATGGAAATAATGTACTTTAAAATATATACTTAAGTACGAAATGAATGTAGTTTTTTCGAACACTTAAATGCATGTTATTTACAATTAAATGAAAATATGTTAGTTTAATAGATTAAATGCAATTAGTTGAATTTAAGACTGCCTTTTTACCCACTTAAATGGAACTTTAGGACTTTCATCTTTATATGCAATTTCATAATTACTTCGATTGTCTTTGAAATATGGTTTAAGTTTATTGTTGAATATACTGTCAAGCATTCATAGGAAATAAATTAACTTTAATGTAATTTCCATTGAAATTTGTATGCCATATTTTTTAAATTTAATCGTAATTACATGTTTGAATTGATTTGGTACATTTAAAATACTTATATATACATACTACAGTTTAAAATTATAGTCAAGTGCTTTCCATGTCCTTTAGTTTATTAGTCAACACATAAAAATATGTGTACTTTAGAACACAAATAAAAGATTATTAAAAACATAAAAATGTTACTTTAAAGTAAAACTTTTAATTTGACAGTGCACTCTTTAAAACTATTGAAGTGTTAAGAAATGAAAACTTCATTAATATTGTATTATCTGAAAGTACAGTTTTTAAAAAATATATTTGGAGGTAAACTACAAGTGTACAATTAAGCACACTTCTTTTTCACAAGGGCAGCACAGTGCATTCTGGGATTGCCTTTTATACAAAAAGAGTGCTGATGTGATAAGTTTTGTAGCCACATTTTACTCTGTCTTAGGAGGTAACATAATTAGGATTCCTACCTTTTAGAACAGTCTTTGCGTCTCAATCAGATATAATGCTTTAAATTATTACTTATGCAGTTCGCTAAGTTTTGGAGCAAGTCAATTGTTTCAGCAAGATATTGATTAGAGTTGGCAGTATGGAGTGAATTCATTTTCTGTGTTACACAAAGGCTGTCTTAGTGCTGACAGAGACTTCAACAGCTGCGTTCATGTATGTTTGTATGCGTGTGTGGCCGCCAGCGCCGTGCCTCGTTGCGTGCTGCGTCGTGCACATGGTTCTCATTACAGAATGAAGGATGTTTGTTTTCTCTATTAGTGATTCTGTCCCCATTATCAAGATCTCAATCAAAAACCTCCTGCAACCACAATTCAATAAACGCACACGCATATATTTCACCTTCTCTTTTTATCTCTCCATGTACTTTTGTCTCACACATTTGCCTACTTATCTAAATGTGGACAGACTAATGGACATCTGTTGTTTTTATAAAATGCTAACTAGCTAGCTAACGTCAAATTTCTTGACAAATTTTCCTTTTCTTTCTTCCCTTCCTCCATCCTTTATCCTACTCCTAACTCTCTCTCCCCATATAAAGTTCTTGTTGGCCAACAGTTCATGCTTTCGAGTCCTTTAAGGGCTTAGAGTGTCTCGGGTGACAGGATGATGTGTAACAGGTGTGTGTGTGTGAGAGAGGGAGAGAGACTGTGGCGCTAACAGCCCCAATGACACCACTTAAAACATCCCCTTCAACTTCCTTTGGCATTACGCTCTTGCTCTGATATGTGTGTGTGATCCATGTGTGTGCGTGAGAAGTGCATGAAGTGTAGGGTTAGAGAAATAAATGTGTGCTGGCATGTGTCTCAGGAAGGGATTGAAGTGCTTTTATATAGCTATGGACATGGTATAGAAATTAAACTGTAAAAATGACAAATATGAACGTAATGTAATATATTTATGGGTTTTTAGTATGTGTGGTTATAAATCTTCTCCCTTTTTTACCCCCCAGGCTACCAGGGCCACACTAACAGCTCATTGCTCCTCGCTGGGTGACTCTCTGAGGAAGGAGAATGAGTTGGCACTCATCATAGATGGACAGACGCTCAAATACGCCCTCTCTTTCGAAGTGCGTCAGGCCTTCCTTGACCTTGCGCTGTCTTGCAAGGCTGTCATATGCTGCAGGTATATAGATAAAAACACACATAAACATCCCCACAAATCACTGCCTTAATAAACAAACTAATGATTAACCCAAAAGTTATTGCTCAGATGTTGCGCTTTAGTTTGGAAGAATTAATACAGAGTTATTGTTTAAATTATTTAAATTATATTTACAGTAATTATTCTTTACATATTTTATAGTATATGTATACTGTTTTTTTTTTTATACATTACATTATTTAACGTAATTACATTATTTAATGCACATCATTTATTACATCATCATTTAATGTACATCATACATTATTTATTTATTATTTTATTTTTATTATAAAATATAATATAGGATTTAATATTCGTTATATGTATTTGTGTGTGTTTGTGTAGTTACAGTACCGGTCAAAAGTTTGGAAAATTAAAAAAAAATGTTTGTTTTTGAAAAAAGTCTCTTATGCTCATCAAGGCTGCATTTCTTTGATCAAAAATACAGAAAAAAAATTATATTGTGAAATATTATTACAGTTTGAAATAATAGTTTTGAATTTTAATATACTTTAAAATATAATTTATTTCTGTGATGCAAAGCTGATTTTTCATCATCATTACTCCAGTCTTCAGCGTCACCTGATCCTTCAGAGATTATTGTAATATGCTGATTTGATTCTGTTATTATCAATATTCCTACTTAATATTTTTTATAACCTGTGACACTTTTTTCAGGATTCAAAAAAAAAAAAAAAAAATTTAAACAGCATTTATTTAAAATAGAAATATTTTATAACAATATTCACTACACACAAAAAAAAATCAAAAAAAAAAAAAAGAATTAACTTTTATTCAGCAAGGATGTGTTAAAAGTGATAGTAAAGATTTATATTGTTAGAAACCATTATTTTAATACAATAACCATTATTTTAAATTGTAATATTTCACAATATTACAATTATTTTCCTGTATTTTTTTTAATCAAATAAATGCAGGCTTGATAAGAGATTTCTTTCAAAAACATTACAAATAGCAGCTATATACAGTACTGTGCAAAAGTCTTAGGCACGTTAGTATTTTCACCCCCAAAAATGGTTTTAAGCCAGTTATTTATAACTTTTGTAATAGTGTGTCAGTAGGTTATATCAGTTTACATTTTCAAACATTAATTTTGCCATTAATTGTAATATTCTGCATACAAAAATCTCACTGGAATGGATTGAGTCTGACAACAGAGCTATGATCCACACAGAGATCTGATCTCACCATCATCGAGTCCGTCTGGGATTACATGAAGAAACAGAAAAAACTGAGACTAAATCCAGAAGAACTGTGGCAGCGTCTCCAAGACGCTTGAAGAAACCTTCCTGCAAAGCTCCCTAAAAAAACGATGAGCAAGTGTCCCAAAACAAAAGCTGTTTTCAACGCAAAGGGTGGTCACACAAACTGATTTGATTTAGTTAATAGAAGTTAATTGATCAAAAAAATTAAGTCTACTTATGACATTATTTTTGAATGTCATAAATAGACTTAACTTTACAGCATTTTTACACAAGTGTCTAAGTACTGTAGCTTTACAGGAAGGTTTCTTCAAGCGTCTTGGAGACGCTGCCACAGTTCTTCTGGATTTAGTCTCAGTTTTTTCTGTTTCTTCATGTAATCCCAGACGGACTCGATGATGGTGAGATCAGATCTCTGTGTGGATCATAGCTCTGTTGTCAGACTCCTTCTGCATACAAAAATCTCACTGGAATGGATTATTACAATTAATGGCAAAATTAATGTTTGAAAATGTAAACTGATATAACCTACTGACACACTATTACAAAAGTTATAAATAACTGGCTTAAAACCATTTTGGGGGGTGAAAATACTAACGTGCCTAAGACTTTTGCACAGTACTGTACATGTATGTCCCCAGGTTGACGTACAGGAAGAATAAAGAGTTAATGTGAATATAAAAATATAACATTAATGTAAATGGCATAGCTCAGATAATTTGGAAGAATTTGATGAGAAATGTTTGAGTTCAACTTTGAATGCGGGCTTTACTATCTTGGCTAATCTAAGCATTTTGAGACATTCATCTTTTTTGAAACTCTCGAGGAGACGCGTGGATTACTAGGGTTTTTTTTATCAGGAAAAAATAAGAACATCATAAGCATAAGATTCAGTTTGCTCTCCATATAATCTCATTGTTGTCTCGGGGAAACATTTAAGATATTAAAGAGATCTTCTCTGGGGTTTTTATTTGTTATGGGTATTCATTCAGGCATTAGCACTGAACAGCCATGCTTGTGTGTGTACTGCGTGTGGCAGTGCATGTGTGTGCGTCTTGAAGTAAAAGGTTGTGTCTTGCCCTGGGTGACTAAATAACTGGTGAAAATAAGCGCTTGGCTCCCAGAACAGAGAGGCTGTGCAGAGGTAATGTAATATACCGAGCTCTGTGCAAATGTCAAACTAATGACTCACTTACTGTCATTATACACTCACACACACACTCTCACACACAGGTAGACAATGCAGTCATTCACATCACATTGTTGAGTACTGTAAATGTTTATCTGAACATAATCTGAATATAAATAAGTGTGCTGTAAGCTTCAGACAGTTCTGATTCGATAATAAATTGTGTTTCCATCTGTGAGGGAGTAATTGACTTGCTGTTGCATGAAGCCCATATCCGGACTGTGGTCTCTAAGGCCCTACAAACCGACTGAACCAACCCTTCCAGCACCCCCCACACTCGCCCGAATTGCACACATCCACAGACAACCAGCAGAGAGGAGCGTGTGTGTGTGTGTGTGTGTGTGTGTGGGAGAGAAAAAGTTGTGTGTTCCATTTCCTGAGTTCACACTCTGTTTGTTTAAAAAGCTGCTTTAACCTTCTTATTTTCTGCTCAATTCCACCATGAAGAACATTAGCCCGCCTTTCATCTGCCTCTGATCTCCCCACAGCTCACTGTGAGCTATAGAGTTATAGTGGAAAAAGGGTGGAATCGATCAACACAATGACAAGAGAAAGTGCTTTGGGGAGGATTTGTCTTTTCGATTTTTATGAGTATACCATGCTCACGATATTAGGGAAATCATACGTGTCAGTTCTAGATAATACTTTTCTGGCCAACTTTGAAACTATCTATTGCAGCACTTTTAATATTACGGTCTGTGCAACAGCTGCCAAATGAATAAATGTAAATGTGTGTGTCAACGATCATTCATTTTCTTTTGTCTGATGACATCATCAATTTCATGACATTGTCCATTGATGCACATTTATAAAACAATATATTTAAGAAAAATGTGAGCGTTCGTGATCTGTTATTTGAATTATTTTTATTTTTTTATTTATTTTTTTCAGGGTGTCTCCGTTGCAGAAGTCAGAGATTGTGGACATGGTGAAGAAGCATGTGAAGGCCATCACGCTGGCCATCGGAGACGGAGCCAACGACGTAGGCATGATACAGACGGCACACGTGGGAGTGGGCATAAGCGGGAATGAGGGCATGCAGGCCACCAACTCATCTGACTACTCTATAGCTCAGGTCTGACAACACACACTCATGTAATTCATTATTCTGTGACCTGATCACACATACACATCTCATTCTTAAAACTGTAATTACACTACCACAACACAAAACACACAGCAGTCTTCTGCCCACAGCGCTGTTGTATCCGGGTAGCTGATCCTGCTGTAATGGTTCACATGTGTTCCTGCGGGCAAACTAATTCTTCTCTCAACCTCTTTCTCTTTAGTTCTCATACCTGGAGAAGCTTTTACTGGTTCACGGGGCTTGGAGTTACAACCGGGTCACCAAATGTATCCTGTACTGTTTCTACAAGAATGTGGTTCTGTACATCATAGAGGTGCGTACATAATCGCAATCAAGTGTGTCTGAGACTTTTCAAGGGAGACTTGTTCACTCAAACATATAAATTCTGTCATGTTCCCAACCCATATTTTTTTCTTTCTTCTTTGAAACACAAAAGATCATGTGAAAGATTCATGCTCTTTTTAATACAATGGTTTTCTTGCTTTAAAAACAGGGTTCGTATTTAAAGTGCTTGAAGTACTTGAATTTGACTCTTTTTAAATTTAAAGAACCCCTATTATGGATTTTTGAAAATTACCTTTCACGTAGTGTGTAACATAGTTCTAAGTGAATGAAAACATCCTGCAAAGTTTCTGAACGTGCACTGTATATAGTTATTGTCTCTCAAAAGTAAGAGTCGACTCTGAGTCAATTAAACGAATAGTTTTTCAAACGAATCGCAAGCCATTTCGCTGTGATGTCAAGACGAAACATTAGCATATTGCCCGTCCACTTATTGCGCATTGTGTTTCATATTGTGTAGGTCCCTGGCTAATCGGCTAACTCATGTTATTACTGTCTTACTGAAATACTACTGTAATCAGCTGTGGGCCACTATTACATAAAACTGTGTCTATTAATGCAGATTGTCTGTCATTCTTACTACTTTGAGTAAAGATTAAGGTTTGCAAAGCAAATCTTGCTCCATCCTTTGTTACATCAGTCATTTCACGTTAGTGTGCTGTTATTGATACAATTCCCGCATATGCACCACAATAAATTAGAAACACACACACACAGGTTTGTTGATGGACACACACTTGTTAATGCTCAGGGCTTAAAGTATTCCGGCACCGTGCCGGATCTCCGGCGTGCGGCGTTTGTCTGCGGAGAAAAATTCTATAAATAAAAAACTGTTGATATCACGTTCGAGTTCATGAGTTCGCCTACCAATGGTTTGAGAGTAACATGCAGAGTCATCTGGCATTGGTGTTTACGTCGCCGACGAGCACACACTTCCAGCCAATCCGCGATCAACAGGCAGACGCGCTCATTCATGACTAAAGGGATTTTAGCGCGATATCTTGTAGCTGTATATTCAAGTGATCGCAATGCTAAAGTGGCATAAATATACAGTATCTGCATAAAGAAGTTGTATCTGTATTAGAGTAAAGAGTGGGAGAGTGATCCAGCGTGGATTACACCTCTTTATAAACATAACGGGAAATGATGCGCTCAAAATGTGAATCATTGTCTGTCCATTATTTTGCGTGACCATAAAGAAAAATGGCACGTCAATATTGAAAATGTTTGCATCTTAAACCATGAGGGCAGGCAGGCCAGAGGATATCATATCGCAATGTGCAAACTTTGCGCGAGAGTTATGCCAGTGAGGGTCTTAAACGCCAGTCAATTATTCAAAGTGAAAGTAAAAAACTAACCGTTTATCTGATGTTGCATCATGGGCACATATTCTATTAGAGATGACGAGATATTAATCAAATTTATTTTTTAATATTTCACTAGTGGCCTATTGTGGGAGGAAAAAAATCTATTTTTGTGAATTGAGAAGGGATGTGTGCTTGACAAGCTCAAACCTCTGTTTGCCGCTGTGCGCTCAATCCATTATTTTATTTTAAGCAATCAGTAATCTGGGGGGCCAGACATGTAAATGAAGGGGCCTCGTGGCTATGGCCCTGGTGTGAAATGCCTGCGAATTACATAGTTTTTTCCGATCTCTTATATTTCTCTTATATATATCTCTTACTGTTGACATTGAAAATTATGTTTTCTGAGGGTTTAGTCAATTAATTTCTTGATTGCCGTTTTGACAGTTTCCACCTGGGCATTTTAGTCATAGGGCAAATACATTAAAGAGAATTCGCAAATGTTTTGACCCAATTTCCTGAGATTTTTTTAGTTTGTTTTTCATCAACATTTTTTGGTGCTCTCCAACACACAACGGACTTCCCCCGAACCCCCGTAGAGGGACAGATGTCCACCCAACATAGCTTTGCAAAATCCTGTGGGAAAAACTGATCATGATCATTATGAACTTTACTCCAGTCTAGTACAACAATGTTCCTCAAAGTCAGTAAAGTTGATAAAGCCAAATTAAAATGTCATTGAACAAACTAGATTTGGGCTAAGCCCCGAATCTTTAAAATGTCTGGCTCCGCCCCTGGCAGATACATGATTATACTGTTGTTTTTTCTTTTGTTTGCCAAATAATGTATTTGTCCACTCACCCCAACCCTACTGAAAAAAAAAAAGTTCAGGCGCAGGATTTTTTTTTTGCTTTAACCCCTGTAATGCTGATGGTGAGGAATTACAGTTTAAACATCTCATAATGTACCTTAAACTAAGTAGCATCACTGAGAAACATCCTTCTCAAGGTTAATTTTTAATAATTAGTTAGTAGTAATTAGTAGTAGATTCGGACTCATACTGGGATTGATGTAAAATCGACATCATCGTTACTGTTTTTACACTGTGTACAATTGATGAACTTTAATAAGGCTGCTGACAGAGCTGATGGGCGTTTAGCTTCCGAAATACCCGCTGTACGTGGTAGACCAATCACAACAGACTGGACCATCTGACCAATCAGAGCAGAGTAGGCTCGCAGAAAGGGGGGATTTAGAGAGACTTATTCAGTTTGAGAATCATTGAACATTGTGATGATGTGCAATGTATATTATGAGAAAATTAAAGTGTTTTTTGACCTTTGATGTATGTAAATCTGTTGTTGGAGACCTCCAAAACAAAATGAGGAAACATTAAAATGGCATAATAGGGGCACTAAGTTCTGGAAAACCCTTGGAAACAGCCATATTTATGAGGAGGTTCTTGCAAAAAATGCTTGAATTATTGAACGACAATATATATGAAATTAGTGTTTAGTTTTTTTAGATATAAGGCCATGTTCATATATTTCCAAGTATATGATATAGCTTTTATTCTTCAGCACAATCATATATTCATGGGGAAAAAATCAGTTTGAATGAAGAAGCGATATCTTTGTCATAGTGTCCTTTCAATGGGATGTGTCTGTGTGTGTCTGTGTCAGCTTTTTGGGCATGCAGTTTAAAAAAAAAATGTTTGTTCCTTATCAAACAACTAGAAGCATCAAAAAAATCATAGAAATAAATTGGTCAAAATATGTGGATACCTTTTATATAGAAGTTAGTGTTATTAAAACTAATTGCATTATGCATTTTTGGAAAGAAAGTCATATGGGTTGGAATGACATTAAGTAAATAAAGACAAGTAAAAAAAAACTGTTCCTTTAAACCACATAGTTTTGTCTTTGGAATGTGTTGTACTTAAATGGTATGAGTTCAGATCACTTTTTAAAGAGTCATCAAACCAGACCTTATCCACACACACACACACACACTCTCTCTCTCTCTCTCTCTCTCTCTCTCTCACTCACTCACTCACTCACTCACTCACACACACACACTCACACTCACACTCACACTCACACTCACACTCACACTCACACTCACACTCACACACTCACACTCACACACACTTTTTGACTCCTTTTTTTCACACAGAGACACCCTTGCGTACATTGAGTAGACTGCTTGCAGCTGTTTATGGTAGTGTTTGACAGTGATAAATGAGATGCCCGCTCAAGTCTCTGCTTTCCATCACACACACACACACACTCGCAGGCACAGACAAAGAGCCGCTGACCCCTATCTATAGTGGCTGGGTCCTTCCAGTTCAAAACTGCATACCAGATACACTGTCATCCGAGAGCTGTGTGTGTGTGCTAGGTAGAGTGTGAGCTTTACTGACAGGGTCACCATGCTGTCCATTGGAGCATTTGTCAGCTGTGCCACCCCCTAAAATGGCAGCAGGTGCAGAAACATGCCCCCTCATCCCCCCCTAAGGACTCGGCCTATGTGTATCGGACTGTGTGCTGATGTGGGTGGGTGTGTGTGTTATGAGTAGATCTGGGTAAAGGTTAAATGTTTAGATGTCTCTATATTTTTGGAATGCGATTTGTCTCTGCACATCTGTCCATGTGTTTGGGGGAGAGGGGTGTTTTGGGGGTCTTACTGAGGATTAGCTCCCAGCAAAGAAGAGCTTTAAAGGGCAAAGTTCACAGACTGTCTTTGTCTTCATAGCAGAGACATTGTGGGGGATGGACAGCAAGTGTACATGTGTATGAGTGTGTGTGTGTAGCTTTTTGTTTGTATGAACTGACCTCTGCCTTGAGTTTGATGTTGTCCGAAAGCACTTTGCTCGAGGCTTTCCATGTTACTCATCTTACTTGTGTCATCTCTTTATCACAATATTGGTTATCTTCACTTCTGTATTTTTAACAAACTTCCACCTCTTTTTCCCACAGCTTTGGTTTGCATTTGTAAATGGTTTCTCTGGACAGATCCTGTTTGAACGGTGGTGCATTGGCCTGTACAATGTGGTACGTGTGTGTCTGTCTCTCTCTCTCTCTCTCTCTCTATACAAGACATGCATGTCTCTCTCTCTTTCTTTATAGTTTTTTTTAATAACCCATACCCACATCTTGGGTGCACTCATGACAAGGCTTTGGCAGCATCAAATGTATAATTTATAAAAAAGGCAATCCCAGAATGCACTATAAATTTCGTGAAAAGGTTAATCCAAAATGTTAGACAGATCCAACTGGGTCAAGATAATTGTGATAGACCAATATATCAGCCTATCTTTGAACGTTTTTGATTTATCAGCAAATAAAAGGGCCCACTTTGCAACTATTATGTGTAATAAGTATTTAATTTGCTGTCATTAAAATATATTTGGTGTCAGTAAGTCTCTTGAAGTCTCTTATGCTCAAGGCTGCATTTATTATTATCAATGTTGAAAACAGTTGTATATAGACAGTTTAAAATAACATGTATTTGAAATTGACATTTATAAAGGTCTTTGTCACTTTTGACCATTTTAATGCATCCTTGCTAAATAAAAGTATTAATTTCTTTCAAAAACTTACTGACCCCTTACTTTTACACAGTAGTGTACATATATATACCTCCTCTCTAGGTATCAGCATCAGTTATTGAAAAATGCCTATTGGCCAACCGCTGTCAGTTAACTTAATTTTTTTAAAGTAAACTATTTTAAATTGTGGGTTTTGGTGTATTTGTAAATTATTTTGAGAAAAAAAAAAAAAAAGAGTTTTACTCTGTTTTGTTTGCCATGTATGGAATCCATTGAAAGTCAGTGTTCCGAGTCAGTTGGTTTTGGAACTATTTATATATCATATATCAGATGCATATATACAGTATATGATATGCTACAACAATTTCATGAATGTTCATGTATGTTTCAGATCTTTACTGCTCTCCCTCCTTTCACGCTGGGGATAGTTGACCGGCCATGCAGTCAGCAGAACATGCTACGATTCCCTCAGCTGTACCGCATCACACAGAACGCAGAAGGTTTTAACACTAAGGTACTGTACAGCAACAGTTCAGTAGTCAATACAAATGCACATTTCAAGTCACAAATTACTCATACTGACACGGAAAATACTGCGAGACGTATAAATCTGTCTGCACTGAGTGTTAGACTGTTATTATGATCACCGCGCTTGTCTACATCCTGTTATAATTGATTATCACGGTCTGATGTGGTTCACAACGTCAGCGTGTTGTTTGACTTGTGATTTCCCTGTAGATAAACAGCAGTGCAAAAAGCTCTGCTGCCATCCAGATAATAATGAGATTCATGAGGCTGCAATAAGACAGTCATTCATTTATAGCTGAGGATCTGTGTTTGTATGTGTGTGTGTTTGTGTGTTTTAGGGGTGATCTGGGGGACATTGCGCTAGCTGTGCAATTGCAGAGAAGCTGTTTGTGTGGGCTTTGTGTATCTTGGCATTAGTTTGTCTTGACTGACTCTCCCCTTCTCCCGTTCCTGCTTTCTATCCCTCCCTTCCTCTCTTTCATTGCCTCTTTCTCTTTTTCCAGGTCTTTTGGGGTCACTGTATAAATGCACTCATTCACTCCATTATTCTCTTCTGGTTTCCACTAAAAGTCCTGGAGCACGGTAACTATCTCAGGCACTCACAAGCACACATGTAGACCACTCCGGCTTGAGTGTGTCATTTGCTAAGTATCTTTCATCACCCCTTTTGTTTCTTCAGACACTCCCTTTGACAACGGCAACAGTGTCGACTACCTGTTCGTGGGGAACATCGTCTACACGGTGAGCAGTCAGCGGGGCATTTACTTCTTCATAGCTCCCTGCCAATGAGAGGTCACACATCATTTCCTTGCTAGTGCTGTTATTCCATTTGCTGGCCGCCAGTGTTTACACTGTAAACTTGTTAATTTCTCTTTTCGCTGGCTATTCTTGAAAAAAGTCCTTGTGAAATGATCCCGTAACTCAGTGCAAGAACGACAGGAACTCTGCGGAATCTGATCAGAACCGACAAGGCCACTCACCAGTGGTTT
The DNA here is from genome assembly GCA_023566225.1 of Romanogobio albipinnatus. Classification (NCBI taxonomy): domain Eukaryota; kingdom Metazoa; phylum Chordata; class Actinopteri; order Cypriniformes; family Gobionidae; genus Romanogobio; species Romanogobio albipinnatus. Next base: position 25,894,959 of record CM042260.1, on the reverse strand, counting down.
TTGTGGGCAATTTATGACTGAAATTCTGCATTTCAGCTCTGGTATTTATGGTTCTGACTGTCATTTAAATAATGTATTACTTAATGTGTTTTAGTTTTCTTCTGGCCTATTAAAAGTTCATATTCTGTATGAGTGTTCCATACACAAATCTATTTTTGTGGTCCTAACTTACATACTCTACATACTAGACCAAATAATACTTGTGTGTGTGTGTGTGTGTGTGTGTGTGTGTACTGTGAGAGACATAATCTAAAAAAGAAAAAGAAATCACAATGTATGATTTTTTTTTTTTTTTTACTATTTATTTGTATGATACAGCTGCAAATAAGTATTTGAACACCTGAGAAAATCAATGTTAATATTTGGTACAGTAGCCTTTGTTTGCAATTACAGAGGTCAAACGTTTCCTGTAGTTTTTCACCAGGTTTGCACACACTGCAGGAGGGATTTTGGCCCACTCCTCCACACAGATCTTCTCTAGATCAGTCAGGTTTCTGGCCTGTCGCTGAGAAACACGGAGTTTGAGCTCCCTCCAAAGATTCTCTATTGGGTTTAGGTCTGGAGACTGGCTAGGCCACGCCAGAACCTTGATATGCTTCTTACAGAGCCACTCCTTGGTTATCCCGGCTGTGTGCTTCGGGTCATTGTCATGTTGAAAGACCCAGCCTCGACCCATCTTCAATGCTCTAACTGAGAGAAGGAGGTTGTTCCCCAAAATCTCGCAATACATGGCCCTGGTCATCCTCTCCTTAATACAGTGCAGTCGCCCTGTCCCATGTGCAGAAAAACTCCCCCAAAGCATGATGCTACCACCCCCATGCTTCACAGTAGGGATGGTGTTCTTGGGATGGTACTCATCATTCTTCTTCCTCCAAACACATTTAGTGGAATTATGACCAAAAAGTTCTATTTTGGTCTCATCTGACCACATGACTTTCTCCCATGACTCCTCTGGATCATCCAAATGGTCATTGGCAAACTTAAGACGGGCCTTGACATGTGCTGGTTTAAGCAGGGGAACCTTCCGTGCCATGCATGATTTCAAACCATGACGTCTTAGTGTATTACCAATAGTAACCTTGGAAACGGTGGTCCCAGCTCTTTTCAGGTCATTGACCAGCTCCTCCCGTGTAGTTCTGGGCTGATTTCTCACCTTTCTTAGGATCATTGAGACCCCACGAGGTGAGATCTTGCATGGAGCCCCAGTCCGAGGGAGATTGACAGTCATGTTTAGCTTCTTCCATTTTCTAATGATTGCTCCAACAGTGCACCTTTTTTCACCAAGCTGCTTGGCAATTTCCCCGTAGCCCTTTCCAGCCTTGTGGAGGTGTACAATTTTGTCTCTAGTGTCTTTGGACAGCTCTTTGGTCTTGGCCATGTTAGTAGTTGGATTCTTACTGATTGTATGGGGTGGACAGGTGTCTTTATGCAGCTAACGACCTCAAACAGGTGCATCTAATTTAGGATAATAAATGGAGTGGAGGTGGACATTTTAAAGGCAGACGTAAGGTCTTTGAGGGTCAGAATTCGAGCTGATAGACAGGTGTTCAAAAACGTATTAACATCACAGAACTGTGAACATGCAAATGTGTTGTTAAATTATTGGAATATTAACTTAAGTCTTAGAATGGAACTTAAAATGTAAACATTTTAGGTCAAAGGTGTTGGCTGGGGAAAAAAAGCTGACTAAAACATTTGTAAATCCCTGAATAATCAGACTTAAATTTTAATTTTATGGTGAAAGATCCCTTTAAGTCATCATTTACTCACCCTGGTTGTTCTAGTGCAGTATGCTATTTCTTTATTTTTCAGACCACAAAACGAGAAATGTCCCGCTCGCACTCGTCCATATAATGCCAGTGAAAACCATCAACCAGCATTTTAAATATAGATTAACACATACATATACATGACCATAAAATACACATACACAGTTATACCATACTTTGCTGGGGACATAGACAGGACAAACAAACGGGTAAAAACAGAAGGAGAAAAAAAACAAATACACGTGACTGTAAACACACGTTATGTAACATCTTAGTTGCTAAACATCTAATTTATCAGCACCTTTGATTATATGCATTATTTCAAGTTTATCTGTCCAGAAACTTTAAAAAAAAGGGCTCCATCAATTTTTCAAAAGCAATCATTTTGTTTTTAAGTGAGGCAGTCATTTTTGTCATTCAAGTGTAATGTGTCTATTAATAGGTTGAACCATTGGGTAATGGATCTTTTTTTTCTTAAGAAATAGGTTTTTAAGTCCAGTAGTCCAGAAATTGCCTTAAGGTCAATGGATTTATTACACAAGCAGTGTTTTAAAGCTGTGTCAAGTGTATTTGAAATGCAACTTCTCAGAGATATGTTTTACTAAAACCCTCTCAGAGAAGTTGCCTCCTAATTCGCCCCCTTTAAAGTCGTGATGAAATGGAGGTAGAAACAGATCTTTCATATCTTCCATAGTTGGCATGCATCCAAGTGAAATGGATTATAAAACAAATTGGTTGTTGATTGGATGGAGGTGGAGCTAAATGGATGTATGTAGTTGATTTTAAAAAGAAAGTGGCGGGGTTTAAGTGAAGAAAGATTGGAGAAGTCCTGCATACATCACCAGAGAGAAGTTTTGATAAAGACTTTGACCGACTTTGATAAAGAATTATGAAAAGTGAAAAAATGAACAGATGAATTGTTCACAATAAGATTAATAACATGCATTTATGGTGAATTTTCATTTCATGATGACTTTAAGCTCTGACACAAAATATTAAAGCTAAAACAACAATTTGGTAAAAAGTCTAGTTAGACTAGTTGACCAGCCTTGCACATCCCGAAGTACAACAAAACTCTTTTTTGAATGTGCTTTTGCTTCAATTACATGTCAAAATCCAATCAGTAAGTGAGTTAAATGTTCATTCTGTATTTGTTTAGGAAAATAATTCATTACACAGATTCTAACTCTGGAGTTTGTGAATCTTTTGAATGATTTGAAATCAATTCATCAAAAGAACCAGCTCTAAAGAAGCACTTGTTCATGAATCAGACTACACTGATCTGGCTGTATGTTTGATTTGCACGCAGCCTGCAGAAGAAAGAAGTTGTATTATTTCACATTTAATACAGACTGTAAGGTTAAAAAAATATCCTTTTTTAAAAAAAAATAAAAAAAGGTTATTTAAAAATAACCAGGACACTTTTCAGCCTCTAAATAGGAAACAACACTGGTATGTACAGTAAATGTGTGTCACCATTAGCCAATCAGTAAACAGTATATCACTTCAGTGAACAATATTTTTCCAAGAATGATAAAAGAGGCTGTGTGTGTGTGTGTGTGTGTGTGTGTGTGTGTGTGTGTGTGTGTGTGTGTGTGTGTGTGTGTGTGTGTGTGTGTGTGTGTGTGTGTGTGTGTGTGTGTGTGTGTGTGTGTGTGTGTGTGTGTGTGTGTGTGTGTGTGTGTGTGTGTGTGTGTGTGTGTGTGTGTGTGTGTGTGTGTGTGTGTGTGTGTGTGTGTGTGTGTGTGTGTGTGTGTGTGTGTGTGTGTGTGTGTGTGTGTGTGACTATTAAATGCAGTACATTGGAGGCGATACTAGACTCTAGCCATTAAAACAGTAATGAATGAATCCCATGGGGAGTGAAGTCTTTGTGTGCTGGTATTTCTTTTCTGTTCCTCGCAGGCATCTGTGTGCCAGTATGTGTGTACGGGTATTACTTTAAGGGCTAAATGTGTAATTGTGTGTTTTAAAGCAGTGTACGTCGCTAGAGGCGATAGTAAGTTGATGCCTGTGTGAAAGCCCTCATCTGGTTTTGTGTGTTGAAGCTGTACAGAACGTTTTACCAGGATGATGAGTGCATATCATTACTGTTATTTATGACACACTCACTCTCTCTCTTTCTCTCTCTTTCTCTCCCTCTCCCTCTCCCTGATGCAGTATGTAGTGGTAACTGTATGTCTGAAAGCCGGTATGGAGACCACAGCATGGACAAGGGTACGTCAGTCTCCATCCTCCAACACAAACACACACACACACACGCTCTTCACCGTCTGCCATCAGAGCTCAAAAGCAATGAGCGTCTCTGGCAACACTTATGAAAGTGCTGTCTAATGCATCAAATTTATTACAAAGGATTTGTTCTATTTGGAGTAAAAGGAGATCACATTATAGAACACTTTGCGCTTGATATCATGTGTCTGATACTATACACTGCAAAAAAAGATTTTCTTAATCAGTATTTTGTCTGGTTTTCCAATAAAAATATTTAAACATTCTTAAATCAAGATGCATTTACTTGAGAAGCAAAATGACTTCATATACATACTGTAAATTTATATATATATATATATATATATATATATATATATATATATATATATATATATATAATATATATATTATATATATATATTAATATAATATAATAATCATATTCTGGGAAGTGCTTTAGATAGATGGGGAACATGTATCGCTGCTATGTCAGGACATTTCTCTGTCCCGCCACCCTGTGTGTTGAGGGGACGTCGACACTCCCCGTCCGTTCAGCTGTCCACACACCAGATCTTGTGATGAAGTAGAGCGGCCTTGGTATTCACACGGTGTCCATTACAGTTCAAGAAGTCTATATTTAATGTGAAACTGACCATGACCTGTTTTTCTCTTGTTCTAGTTTTCTCATCTGGCTGTATGGGGCAGCATGGTGCTCTGGATGTTGTTTTTTGCCGTCTATTCTGCAATCTGGCCGAGCATTCCTATAGCGCCGGATATGTTGGGCCAGGTGAGTGCAAATACACACACCTGCTCATGTTTGTGCTTTACTCACCCCCTGTATCCGACTGCAGCCCGGCGCCTGGATGACTTGCTCTCTGGGTGTTCTGTATCAGATTTATGGCCCGCCGTCCCATTTCGCAGTCTCCCTGCACCTGCTACACAGTCACCCAAACCCCAGGCTTTTACGGCCTACCCTGGAAGTGTTGACTTAAGCGGATGGGCTGGTTTGTGCAATGCTACAGAGATCTGTGTATGTGTGTGTGTGAGGAATACTCTTGAAAAGTTTTCTCCCCTGTCTTCACAAGGATATATACACAAAGTGACTCTGTTCCATAACCTAGTGAGCCGCTTCACTGTCTTCTGCCTACGTAGGCTACATCCTAACTGAAATGGAATATTAGCGAAACACTCTATATAGGAGAGAACTTTTATACAAATAACAAGTCTTGTGTATGTAAGACTTGACTCGATTGATTTCAGTAGACAGATGTTAACTTTTCACTAAGCTAGCAAAACACTCAAATAAGCCTGTGCTAATTCAGCACTCAAAAATATTGAGTAAAATAGCTTTTTTGTTTATTACATTTTTATCCACACATTTATAATCAACATTTCTCTTCAACCCCCGACCCCCCAAACCCCCAAATTGCACATTTAAAACAATAAATAAACATTTTAAACACGGCTTGTATTTAATTAATTTCATAATGTTATATTTTAGCCCCACGATACATTATGATCACGGTACTTGCGCTACGATATTATTGCGAATATATATATATATATATATATTTTTTTTTTTTTTACATTTTGCGATATGCTGAGTATTGCAAAAAACATTGCGATATAGGATTTTTTTCAACTGCAAAAGGAAAATTTTGTCCACATATATTTTGTCTATTAAGTTCTGTCTGTTCATTTCATACCTTCATATCCATCTCCCTTATCCCTTCCTTGTTCAGTATTTTCCTTCCTCCTACTTTAGACTTATTTTTAGTAGAATTTAGTTATCAAATAAAAATGTTTATATACTCCGTTAAATGCACACATTTTTAAATACAATTTATTACATTTTAATATTTAATATTCAATATTTATTAATATTGTATTTAAATACAAATAATTAATTACAAATTTTATTATTATTATTATTCATATTTGTAATCAGTATTTCTCTTCAAAACAGTTATGTAATGTGTAAAATATAAAAATAATAAAAAATATTTTAATATTTAAATATAAATAAATTAATGTATTACAAATATTTGTTATACTCTATATTAATGAAATTATTCTTTCTTAGATTGCAATGCATACATCTCAGGGAGCAGCATAATTGGAAGCGTGTCTACGGTGCCCTAAAATGCTACCTACGGAGGCGGATCGCTATATTTCGGAAACAAAGCTAGTGTGTGCATGCTGTGTGAGTGTGGAGCAGTCAGGGGTGGGATGGAGCTCTCTGAAGCCCTCCAGCCCATTAATTCGATTTGTGTCAGAAATCAGGAATGTGCTCAAGTATCACAGCAGCTGCTCTGGAGGGAGAGAAAAAGATGGGACATCCCTCGCACTTTACCCTGCAGCGTTGACTTTCCTTTCCCCTCTCTGTTCAGATTTCTTAATCTCTCCATCTCTCCATGTAGGCCAAGCTAGGAGCACACATTATGCATGTTTTTCCAGCTCTGTATATCAGTGTGTGTATTTTTGTGCGTCTGCTCGTCTGAGAATTCGGTAGGGTTGGCCTGGGTCTGGGGGTGTATGCGCAGCTGTCGCGAGGAGATGCCGTCTAATGGTTTTCGGAGTCTAGTAGATTCCGTCTGTGATATCAGCTGTGGAGGATCCTTAAAAGTGGGAGCACTTGATTGCACACCGTGAAGTTTCTCCAGCCGCTTGGATTAACATTAAAGGTTACTTCAGGAAAATATGAGAAGGCTTTTAAATCGATCTGTGTTAATAAACAAGTGTGTGTAATTTTTTCAGACCGTTTCGAGCAATGAGTTTAAGTAGCATTAGTCATTTATAAATGGTTTGTTGTAAGAATGAACTCATTAGGGTGGAAAAAGGCGCTTCTAATTTGGGTCATTAAACAGACAGCGGGGAAGAAGAGCAAAAGCAGGCGGCAACGTTAGGTAAATGGGTAATTTAAACTCTCAAACAGGTCAAAGGTGACACAGTCAGTCAACAGCTGTTGTAAGGAGAGAGAAATCCAGCATCCATTGTGTGTTGCGACATTTGCTAAGCATGGATTTCAAACTGATGATATGTTTATCTCTGTTTTAGGCTGGCAGGGTGATGCAGTGCTGGAGCTTCTGGCTGGGCCTGATACTGGTGCCAACAGCATGTTTACTCAAAGATGTGGTATGGAATGCGTAAGTAACATAAAACATACATTAGTGTATTTATGGAGAAAAGATAATTTGTAATTTACGCCACTGACATAAACAGACTAACAGTTTCCTTCTCGCTTTGTGTGTATGTCAACGTTCAGAGGACGACGCACAGTGAGGAAGACTCTGCTAGAGGAAGTGCAGGAACTGGAAGCTCGAGCTGTGGACCCTAGGGCAGCTGTCCTCAGAGATGCCAGCGGCCGCAGGTATGTCCCTGAAATATGCTTTGAAATAAATCAACCCCGTAAACTCAGATAAAATAGCTTGGATTGTATTTCAAGATGTTTTAACATAAATGCAGGCAAATGCATAATTGTTCCATAAATCATAAACGGTTACAAAACTTAGTGAGCTGACTCACTGCCTACGTAGGAGGTTGGCAGCACATCAACTGCAATAGAAGTCACTCTACATAGTCAGAAACTCATATGAATAGCTGATTCAATTTTAAAAACTTAAAATACTGTACAGTTGTGCTTGAAAGTTTGTGAACCCCTTGCAGAATCTGTGAAAATGTAAATAAGAGAGATCATACAAAGTGCATGTTGTTTTTTATTTAGTACTGTCCTAAATAACACATTTTACATAAAAGACAAAAAATAGCTGAATTTCCCTTGATTCTTAATACGGTGTGTCCACAGAATTTTTTTTTGTTTTTTTGTTTTGTGATGGTTGTTCTTGAGTCCCTTGTTTGTCCTGATCAGTTAAACTGCCCAATGTTCTTTAGAAAAATCCTCCAGGTCCCAAAATTCTTCAATTTTCCAGCATCTTTTGCATATTTAAACCCTTTCAAGCTGTGATTTTGAAATCCGTCTTTTCACACTGAGGGACTCGAACACAACTATTAAACAAAGGTTCAAACATTCACTGATGCTTCAGAAGAAAACACAATACATTAAGAGCCGGGGGTGAAAACTTTTTGAATTTGATGATCAATGTTATGTAAATTGCACTTAATTTGTCTTCCAGGAAACCTGTAAGTATCTTCTGTTGCTTCCGAAGGGCAGTACTAAATAAAGAAAAAAATGTAAGAAAAATTTGGACATCTTCATCCTGTTCAAAAGTTTTCACCCCGACACCCTAATGCATTGTGTTTCCTTCTGGAGCATCAGTGAATGTTTGACTGGTTTAATAGTTGTGTTCGAGTCCCTCGATTGTCCTCTGTATGATTTTTGAGATCCATCTTTTCACACTGGCACTGCTGGAAAGGGTTCAAAGATGCTGGAAAACTGAAAAATTTGGGACCTGGAGGATTTTTCTGAAGAATTTTGGGCAGTTTAACTGCTCAGGACAAACAAGGGACTTGAGAATAGCCATCAAAAAACAGTCGTGGATCATCCAGGGAATGACACACAGTATTAAGAATCAAGGGTACATAAACTTTTGAATGGGGTCATTTTTATAAATGTACAAATCTTTCATGTACAATATCTTATTCAGGACAGTAAGAAATAAAAAATAACAAGGATATTTTTTTGTGCTGGGGAAAAATGTATCATAATATGTGTGTGTACTGTGTGTAATTATTGTGTAAATATAAATATACACACATGCCAGTATATATTTAACAAAAATGTTGTATTTTTATAAAAAAAAAAAAAAAAAAAAAAATATATATATATATATATATATATATATGATAAATTATATAAACAGTATATACATGCAAATATTTCTTAAATATATACATGCGTGTGTGTATTTATATATACATAAATAATAATTATACACAGTACACACACATATATTATGTAAACACAAACTTTTATTTTGGATGCGATTAATCACGATTAATTTTTCCCCAGCACAAATTTCTTTATGATGCCTCTAATTCTGTTAAAATTATTCACATTTTCACAGATTCTGCAAGGGGTTCACAAACGTACCTAAATTTTAGATTTTTGTTTTACTTGCTTTGCTTGTTGTAGTATATTGTGGGGTTGCTTTCTCTGTGAAGGATGCATGCAATGCAATGCAACGCTGCAATTTTGTCAAAGGAAGAGATCCTTTTTTTTTTTTTTTTTTTTTTTTTTTAAACAGCCTTTACGTCAGGCCTATGATGCCTTAAAATGCCTACGGAGAATGCTCACTAGGTTTTAGAGCTGATTTATTGTGTTCATTATTTGTTTATTCCTTCATATTGTTTTTTGAATTAGTTTGTGGATGTGTGTTTGGGAAAGAAACTGCATTTGTGTTCAATGTGATCCTATAATCCCTGCCTGAACACCCACAGGCCCAATGCTGAGGAATCATAGACTCGTAGAGTCAAAGGCAGGCATGTACGCAGGTAGAACCAGCCTGCCTGAATGTGACCCTCTATAGGGATGTGCAGTGACCTGTTTCCTCCTTCCCTGAACCTTCATTTCAGCGTCATCTTCATCTTATGACGACTTTTCTTTCACTTCTTTCTTTCCATTTTACATTCTGCGATGTCAGGGGGCCATGAGCTGGTCAGGTTTGCATAGTTATGATCACTGGGTGTGTGTAGCTTCCTTAAGATCGTAGCTCTGTGCATGTGTTTGTTTTCATGCTGTGTGTTTGTGGACTTGAGGCTGACTGAGTTAAGCGTTTGCATGGATTTAACAGTTTTAGCCCAGAGATATTACTCTACATATTGTATTGGGTGTACAGCCCTATATGAGACAGGAACTTGGCAGAAGGACGTGTAGTCTAATGCAGATTTTTTGCAATACCTTTGAGTGTTTTGTGGTCTTTAGGCCATTAATTTATGGCCAGGGAGTTGACAGAATGGACTTCTAATCAGAGGGATGTTGGACGTAAGCCCTGTTTGGGTTTACCCCCTCATTCCCCCAGAGCAGAACACTTAACCTCATTTGTTTCAGTAAATATCCAGCTGTAAAAAGCATAATGGTTGTAAGTCATCCTGAACGAGTGTAGAAATCTGCTGAATGATTAACCATCAGCTTGAATTCAACTTCGTTGGGCGGAGGCTGACACAATTCAAGAGTACATCCTAGGCATTTAGATTTGCAGCTCTGTTTACTCAGGAAGACCCCAGCTAGCCTTGCCGGACAAAAGCAAAGTATTTTCCGAAGTATAAGCCAAGCCTGGACTCGTACTTGAGGGACGGTCTGAGGAAAATAAGTTATTGAAAATTTGATTAATCAAAACAACTGTCTGATATTCCAAGGATTGTCCACATTCCAGAGAAACAACTGAGGAAGAAAGAGCTCCGGTTACCAGCAAGCCTATGCGTCATTCCATCCTTTTATTTCTTTATTTATCCATTCATCATCCCCGTCTTTCAACCGGTCATCTGTTTTGCAGACATAGTTTTCATTGGCCGATGTTCTGCCATATCCCATATACTGTTGTCAATTTTTTTTTACAGAGCAGCCAAATGAATGCCACGTCCTTCCCAACGATAACAGTGCAAACGGTCCCCTTTGTAGCACAATATGAGTTTGAGCTGTAACCTTGAGAAGTTTGGCACTCATCCATGACAACTGGTTTTCGGATCACCCTTTCTTTTTTGGATGAGGGGAAGGATCGCTTTCATCTGCTTTACAGGGAAACATCATAGACTGATTTGTTTTACATTGAACGTGTTTATCAAAGATGGGGTCGGGATCATTCGATTCCTCTTCATTTCAAAACTGGCCGCAAAATGGCATCGGATTCAGTTTCCAGAATTGAAATTTTGCCATTTAATTTAGCAACAAGAGACTTCTTTATTGGCTACATTAATTTTAGAATAAAGAGCTGTTGAATACTTCTCATATTGATCGTTTTTGTTTGAAGGATTGGAAAGCTTGAGGATTTAGTGCCGTGGAAATATTCAAATAGATGTTTTTGGATCGCAGGCCTAAGTTTAATGTTGTTTATGAGTGCTTTGGGAAGCCGTTTCTTAGAATCGTGCGAGTGTGTGTAAATGTATGTTCTGCTCGAGTGAACATCATTAAGAGTATCTGACGTTCGCCAAGACAGCCACGCGGCAGAGTAGAGCACGGTGTTGTAGAAGTGCATGTGATTTGACCTCTAGCTGTCATGTCTGTAGCATATCATCCAGTAACTGCGCTGTGATTGGTGGCATAACCCGCCTGTCTCTTTCTGTCCAGTCTGAACGAGCGTGCCCACCTGCTGACACGGGTCTTCAGGAAAACGCCTTCCAGCGTGGGACGCTCAAACTCTGTGCAGCAGACAGTGTCACGTAAGTGCATGTTCCTCATGCACCCCTTTTTTAACAGTTCACTCCCACTGGCATCTGCAGGACCTGTGTGTGCAGTGCTAAAAAGACCAACTTGACTATGCTGGTTAGTGCTGGTCTAGCAGGTGCTGTGTTCATTAAAGGGATAATTCAGCAAAAAATGAAAATGATCCCATGGTTTACTCGCCCTCAAGCCATCCTAGGTGTATATGGCTATTTTCTTTAAGACAAACACAATCGGAGTTATATTAAAAAAAATATCATTGATCTTCCAAGCTTTATAATGGTAGTGAATGGTGGTCCTGATTTTGAAGTCCAAAAAAGTGCAACCATCCATCATAAAAGTCATCCATATGATTCCAGGGGGTTAATAAAGGCCTTCTGAAGCAAAGCGATGGGTTTTTGTAAGAAAAATATCCATATTTAAAACTTTATTAACTAAAATAACTAGCTTCCGGCTGACGGCCTACACAAGTCGACTTGTGCCAAAAGAGTAACCCCTGAAGCGATTTATGGCGTAGGAGTAGCGTCACGATATGCCGTAAGTTTTTACGCCTCTTGCGGTTCAAACAAACTCAAGCTCCTCTTCTCTTATATCGAAATCCTCAGACATTTCTCTTTAAAAATTCTTATTCTAGACTTCTAATTCGTGACCAGTGTTTTGTTTTGCTCGATCCTCTGCACTTCCGCATTCATCGATACGTCATGTGTCAGGCCAGGGGTTACTCTTTCGCCGTAAATCGATGCATGCGGCCGTCTGTTGGAAGCTAGTTATTTTAGTTTTGAAAGTTTTAAATATGGATATTTTTCTTACACAAACACATTGCTTTGCTTCAGAAGGCCTTTATTAACGAACTGGAGTCGTATTGATTACTTTTATGATGGATGGATAAATTTTTTTGGGCTTCAAAATCTCAACCCCCATTCGCTGCCATTATAAAGCTTGAAGAGCCAGGACATTTTTTTAATACAACTCTGATTGTATTCATCTGAAAGTCATAAACACCTAGGATGGCTTGAGGGTGAGTAAACCATGGGCTAATTTTCATTTGTGTGGAAAAAAATATTGATTCTTGTCGGAGTAGGACTGCATTTTGAATCTGTCAGTTGTCAGAAAACAATTATACCTTATGGATTTCTTTACACTATCCTGTGTAATATTGTGAAATATTACATTTTAAAATAACTTTTTTCTATTTGAAAATATTTGAAAATGTAATTTATTCCTGTGATGTCAAAGCTGAATTACTCTAGTCTTCAGCGTCGCATGATCCTTCAGAAGTCTTTCTAATAAGATGATTTGCTGCCTCAGAAACATTTATGATTATTATCACTGTTGAAAACCGTTATATTAGCATTATATTTAGAATTCTCTGATGAATTGAAAGTTCAAAATAACAGCTGCACTAATTAATTTGATTTATTATTAATTAATTGAATGCGTCCTTGCTGAAAAAACGTATTCAAAAGTATTTTTTTTTACTTTTTTTTTTTTTTTTATATATATATATATATATATATATAATATATATAAACCTTTAAAAAGTAAAAGAAAATACTTTTGAATAGTTTTTAGTGTTACTGACCCAAAACGTATTATGAATTTAAACGATGCTATACATATAAACAGAAAATGATTGAAATAAACATTACATTATACAATACACCAAAAAAATCTGAAAGCTGCAAAATTGGCTTTATAGCGCTCCGCCATTGTTAAATACATTTTTTTCTTCTTCTCTAAATTGACGTCACTGACATAGATTTTCCACTAAGAGCTCAGACCCAATTGAGAATTTAATTTGACTTTTTTTCATGATCACTTGTAGTCACTCTTGATCATCTATTAGTCACTGCCGCCCTAATATTAAGAATCAATAAAATTATTGTATTGAAAAAATAATTGTGATATATCAATATATATAATATATTGATTTTTCTTTCTCCCAATAGATGGATATGCGTTCTCTCAGGAGGAGCATGGCGTGGTGTCTCAGTCCCAGGTTGTACGCTCCTACGACACCACCGTTCAGCGGCCCAGTATGTAGCTGTCGCCACAGCAACAGCTGGAAAAAGATTTAAACGACACACCTGTGCTGGGTGATCTTGCTGTGGCCTTTATGCTGAACTAAACTGAACTGGGCACAGCTACCGCAACACTCGGCCGAGCTATATAACACACCACCTCTCAATGAGGCCGGAGGGAGTGGATTTACAGAAACAGAGGGTTGGGGTGGGCGGGCATATTCTCATACTGAAACGGCCAGTCGAAATGCACTACACATGAACAGACAGGTGAAAAGGAGCCAAGTAGCAACCAGAAGCAGAAGCCAGAGACAATGGTGCCTGTATCATTATCATGAGTCACAAGACTGCTTCATTCGGTTCTTTATCATGTGGGTGCGTGTATGCATCTGCACGTTCGTTTATGTGAGCGTATATATATCGGGAAGGATGTGCGTATGGCTTGTCTGTTGCATTCAAGCTTATTTGTGTGTCAGTTAGGGGCGGCTGGTGTGCTGCTTGGTGTGTCTGCATGTGTGTTTTTGTTGAGTCCTAGCGTCTGCGTCTCCAGAGATGGAGTTTGGCGTATCCGTCATCACCACAGCGATGCAAGAGGGGAGGCCACTGAAAAAACAAACACAAAACACCCACCCACATGCATACACTTTGGAGAAATGCCCATTGCAGACCTGAGATGGGGGAGGTGTGGCTTACAGATGCAGCAGACACACGCATGCACCGTTACCCCTCCTTCCAATCCAGCGAGGCTGCCAAAGCACACAGCGATTCCTCTGAGGCGAAACCCCCCACCCTGCAGCATGGAGCTTCCCAGCTTACCACACACACACAAATACACCTTCTCTGACTCTCTGTCTCACCTAATCTTCGACTTAATGGTGGCCTCTGTATCTTAGAGCTCATGTTCTTTCCTTATGTCTACCTCTCTCTTTTATTTTCTCTCTCTCTCTCTCTTTCTCCAGATCAGCAATCTCCATGTCTCCTTGTTCTCTTGGTCTAGTTATCCTTTCATTCCCTCTCTGTTCCATTCAGTGGCTGCTGTGGATCACAGCTGTGGCTTTGCTTTGTCTGCTTTTACTCAACCTGTCGGGTTTCTGGACTATTTTGTCAAATAAACTGGAATTGTGACTTTGTGTCATCCTCTTTTTAAGGCTTGTTTTTGTCCTGTTTTGTCCTCTCGTATGACTGATTCATTCTTATAGGGATAGTTCAGGCAAAAACATTACAATTCTGTTTATTCTTATAGACCCTTATCACATTTCTGGGTTTCTCAGAAGCGGAAAAAATATGAAATATGAAAAAGTATGATGACCATAGTTGGTTAAAATTCTATAGCAGTGAATGAAAGACTACATTAAATATATATTTTTTTGTGTTCCCGCTTGCTCATATAGCATAAGAACTCCACAATAGCTTTTTCACAAAAAAAGAGGAAAAAATGGATAAAAGAAGAGAGATTTGTGAGAAGTGAGAAATATGTACATTTTACTGCAACGCATAGACACTGTATTAGAAACACCCTCACTGCAGCGTTATCTAGATTCTGGTAATTTGATGCAAAGGTAATATACAAAGTAGTGTTATAAATGTACATACATTTTTTTAAAATATGAAAATATAAAAAACTGCAGGATTTTTGATGACCATTAAAACATGCAATCACAGTGTGTGAAAAGGGGTCCGCTCTGTTTAAATTTGATTTTTTTTTAAAAATCTATTTTGTTTGTTTTATTTTAGTTTGAGTTATTTTAGTACTTCAGCTTATTTTTGTTGCCAAGGCAACATTTCTAATTTCCGTTTGTTTATCTAATATATTCAATTAATTTAATACAGTTTAAACAAAGTCCCTTTAAGTATAATCTGTATAAAGTCTTTAAATGCATTAAATGACTCCCAGTTCAGTGAAGAGTCGACGGCACGATTCAGACTGATTGAGTCTGATTCAAATAGCGTTCTCACTAGCCTAGAAATCTAGACGCACCCTAGCGGCAGAAAATGTATTTTGCCGCCAGTGTAGTCTAGCAACTCTCGGTAGACCTGAGAGCTGGTAAAAACAAACGCTGGTCAGGCCAATCACAGCCTGTGTAGAGTCGGTGGGCGGGCTTAACATAATGATGTTCGTCACGGCAGAGTTGTGGAGGTTCCCCGTGCTACTCGTAAACAAAGAAGCTGACGAACAGCGGTCTTTTGAATCGGCTTTGGTCGCGACTCTGGGAGACTTGGAGTTAAGCTTTTATTTGAGAAAAGAACAAAGAATGGCACTGAAGTCATTCTTAAGAAAAGATATGTTCGAAGTTTTGCCGACCGGATACGGCGAAAGTCTATCAACTAGCTTCACCTTCTTCTTTGCTCTGGTTGGTTGTGGCGCTCATGGCGCTATCCAATTGCATGCAGAGGAAGTTTGAAAGACAACTGTTTATCCCGCCCCTCGGATTGATTTGAGCCCTGCCAATGGTGAGTTTCCAGACCCAACATCTTGATGTGGGTCTGGCTTGGCAGGCTACGTTCTCACTTCTTCGAGACTAGATTGTCAATCTATTTATTTAAAGGTCCCGTTCTTCGTGATCCCACTGTTCAAACTTTAGTTAGTGTGTAATGTTGCTGTTAGAGCATAAATAATACCTGTAAAATTATAAAGCTCAAAGTTCAATGCCAAGCGAGATATTTTATTTAACAGAAGTTCCCTTTCAAAGCCTACAGCGAACGGCCGGCTTGGACTACATCCTGGTACTTCCTTCATTAATTACGTCAGTAGAACAGTAGAACAGACTAACCTCCGCCCACAAGAATACGCGAAAAAAGGGGGCGTGGTCTTGTTGCTGTCCCACGTGGAGAAGAGGACGTGTCGCGTGGAGAAAAGGAAGTGGTGCGTTTGAGTGTGTTTGTCGCCATGTCGTCGAGACGCTGTTATTTTCATCCCGGAGTCAAATCACCTTTGTTTGGCTTTCCCAGGGACGCTGTAGAGATCATTAAGCGCATACATCTCCCGTTAAGAGGCGTGACATTTCCACGTGTGCTAAGCTGCTGTCGAATCACAACACAGGAACCGTGCAACATGCGCTAAGCTACGGTCAAATCACAACACGGGAACCGCTGGCACAATCAGAACTCGTTACGTATTTCTGAAGGAGGGACTTCATAGAATAAAGGAACTCATCAGCCCGTTTTTAGGACAGTGAAAACAGCGGTAAACACACAGATAAGTAAATTGTGTGAAAAATACTGTGTTTTTTTACACGCGAAACATGAACACATGTTATATTGCACACTGTAAACACAATCAAAGCTTCAAAAAAACACGAAAAACGGGACCTTTAAAAAGAATTGATTCCTAAGAGTCGATTGTTGGCGATTCGCTACCGCGACCTCGAATTATGATCTGACGCAAATACATTTTTCCTAACGTTAGACATTTTTACAGAATAATAGTGGTGAGTAAATAACAAACGGATTAACTCAATTCGAACTCAATGAAAAGCATACGTGAGAAAGTGTCAAAAGGCCTCAGGTGGTGAGCTCAGGAAGAGAGCTCGTTATAAAATTACAGAGCTAAAAAATGAGTTTATCGTGATTTTATTCACGTATATTCTGGCTTAAAAGGGGAAAGCCAACATTCACTAGCGGGCTTACAGTGGAGTTTGATTTGTGCTTGCTCCGGCGGGTTTGTTTGAAGTGAGTTTCAGAGTTGAGTCAGAGTTACGGGTTAGGAAATGAGCTGAGGTGGAGTGTTGTCTTAAGATTAAGGACAGGAAAGAAAGGAGAGGACTAACACATTTTACAACATGTGTAGATCTTACCTTATTTAAACCCTGAATCTTTCAATTTGCCAAAGAACATATTGCGCATGCGTGCATTTAGTGCTTATGTGAAAGAAAAGCTATGTGAGGATTAAACTACGTAGATCGGCTCAAATAGATATTTGCTTTATTAATCATGGGAGTGACTAAATATTGAGGATAATACGAGTTCATTTAAGTCTTAATGAAACTGTAAGGGTGTGTGTGAGTGTGACCCTGTAACCTCAATCAGTTGCATGATCCCTCATTGCTAGCAAGTCCACACCCATGTCTCTGAATAAGAGCCAGCTCTGTCCAGCTCCACTGCCTCCAATATGGGGAATCCATTCCTGTTCCACCTCAGCAAGAACCACATGGATCCATTTCAACTCTGTCCAAGGACTCCCTGAATGTTAGTCTGACCCTAAAGTTTCCATATAAAATGCCAAGAACACAGAAAGCCTTAACTAACAACAGCAATTATTGTGTTTTTTTGTTTTGTTTGTATGTTATAGCTGCAGACATTATATGGGTGGAAAGTTTGACTAGTGACTTGTGCAGTTAAATATGTTTAAAGACACCTGTGCTTTCTAACAAGATGAACTAAACTATGAACAGCTATCAACTCTCAATCTCATTTGTGTACTGTAATCAAATATTATGAACGAAACTACTGTCCTGAGGCCTTATGTACAAAATTAAACTAATATAGGTACAAATTACGTTTTCAGATCTGTGAAGTCATCAATCATGTGCAATGACAAATAGGGTAAGTTCTAATTCAACTGTCATTTATACATCATTTGCAGGTAATGAATGTCTGAGACTATGTGAGAGAATTAAAATATATTTTTGATGTTTTTAGTTTTGTTCAAGGTGTTTTTTGGTCAGATATTTATTAAGTTGTCTGATATTTAGTATAAAATGTCTATTTTAACAGCAATTTTCACTCTAGTAAGTTGATGATTTCCATCATTGTAGAACATGTAACGTACAGCCTGTTAACATCTCTCTGTGACACACGTTAACAGCTTATAAATGTCTTTTTGAACTGGCAGCACTTCATCTTTCAACAACTTGAAAAATCGGACCATTTTTGTTCATCTGAATTGTATGTTGACAGTCGCCATAACTTTTTGTCTTTTATCATTTTCTATTTTATCAGTCTTCCTTAGAGAGCCAAGCAAAAACGACAGTAAAACACATTTGGAAGGAAATTAAAGGCACAATATGTAACCTAAAAACCACTAGAACAGTGTTATATATTTTGTTGACTTGTGTGCTTACATTATCCCAAATGTTTTCAAGAATGTTTAAATCCAGAGAAATAAGGACACGGACACACTCGCCTATCAATTACATAATACCCACGTTACCCTCAATTTACGGTTTTATATTGTAGAAACCATAGAGACACCAAAGACTCTTTAATATATTATGTGTTTTATTAGACAGGTGGGCAACTGTTTGGATACATTCATCGACAGAAAACTAATCATTGTTATATAGCTCAACACAGTTAGTCTTATTGTTTAAATCTTGTTTTCTTCATTTACCACGAGTACCTTGTTTTACCATGACTAATATCAATCTACAGGGAGTGCAGAATTATTAGGCAAATGAGTATTTTGACCACATCATCCTCGTTATGCATGTTGTCTTACTCCAAGCTGTATAGGCTGGAAAGCCTACTACCAATTAAGCATATTAGGTGATGTGCATCTCTGTAATGAGAAGGGGTGTGGTCTAATGACATCAACACCCTATATCAGGTGTGCATAATTATTAGGCAACTTCCTTTCCTTTGGCAAAATGGGTCAAAAGAAGGACTTGACAGGCTCAGAAAAGTAAAAAATAGTGAGATATATTGCAGAGGGATACAGCAGTCTTAAAATAGCCAAGCTTCTGAAGCGTGATCATCGAACAATCAAGCGTTTCATTCAAAATAGTCAACAGGGTCGCAAGAAGCGTGTGGAAAAACCAAGGCGCAAAATAACTGCCCGTGAACTGAGAAAAGTCAAGCGTGCAGCTGCCAAGATGCCACTTGCCACCAGTTTGGCCATATT
The DNA here is from genome assembly GCA_023566225.1 of Romanogobio albipinnatus. Classification (NCBI taxonomy): domain Eukaryota; kingdom Metazoa; phylum Chordata; class Actinopteri; order Cypriniformes; family Gobionidae; genus Romanogobio; species Romanogobio albipinnatus. The sequence continues at coordinate 25,875,783 of CM042260.1, read as the reverse complement.
TCAGAGCTGCAACATCACTGGAGTGCCCAAAAGCACAAGGTGTGCAATACTCAGAGACATGGCCAAGGTAAGAAAGGCAGAAAGTCGACCACCACTGAACAAGACACACAAGCTGAAACGTCAAGACTGGGCCAAGAAATATCTCAAGACTGATTTTTCTAAGGTTTTATGGACTGATGAAATGAGAGTGAGTCTTGATGGGCCAGATGGATGGGCCCGTGGCTGGATTGGTAAAGGGCAGAGAGCTCCAGTCCGACTCAGACACCAGCAAGGTGGAGGTGGAGTACTGGTTTGGGCTGGTATCATCAAAGATGAGCTTGTGGGGCCTTTTCGGGTTGAGGATGGAGTCAAGCTCAACTCCCAGTCCTACTGCCAGTTTCTGGAAGACACCTTCTTCAAGCAGTGGTACAGGAAGAAGTCTGCATCCTTCAAGAAAAACATGATTTTCATGCAGGACAATGCTCCATCACACGCGTCCAAGTACTCCACAGCGTGGCTGGCAAGAAAGGGTATAAAAGAAGAAAATCTAATGATATGGCCTCCTTGTTCACCTGATCTGAACCCCATTGAGAACCTGTGGTCCATCATCAAATGTGCGATTTACAAGGAGGGAAAACAGTACACCTCTCTGAACAGTGTCTGGGAGGCTGTGGTTGCTGCTGCACGCAATGTTGATGGTGAACAGATCAAAACACTGACAGAATCCATGGATGGCAGGCTTTTGAGTGTCCTTGCAAAGAAAGGTGGCTATATTGGTCACTGATTTGTTTTTGTTTGGTTTTTGAATGTCAGAAATGTATATTTGTGAATGTTGAGATGTTATATTGGTTTCACTGGTAAAAATAAATAATTGAAATGGGTATAAAAATGGGTATAAAGTTGCCTAATAATTATGCACAGTAATAGTCACCTGCACACACAGATATCCCCCTAAAATAGCTAAAACTAAAAACTACTTCCAAAAATATTCAGCTTTGATATTAATGAGTTTTTGTGTTCATTGAGAACATGGTTGTTGTTTAATTATTAATGTTGTAAAATGAATCCTCAAAAATACAACTTGCCTAATAATTCTGCACTCCCTGTAGATACTGCAGTGTGCAACAAGTGTCTCATAGTAGCCGTCAAGCGAACACACAGAGTAGCATTATAACATAACACTCAAATGTATTTAATATGATAAAAAAAAAGCGCTGCATTACCACACATACGCATGAGCAGAAGAAGCGGATGCGTCGTCTGCAGCATAATAAAAGCGTCATCAAACTGCACCTTTGTTTTGAATAAGCGACTTCTGGTGGGGAAAAATTACATATTGTGGCTTAAATCAGCAAATCAACATATAATTATTTCTAAAGGATTACGTGACACTGAAGACTGCAGTAATATTGCTGAAAATTCAGCTTTACCATCACAAATAAATTATGTTTAAACAAAAATGTTTTACTTTTTACATTTTGTTAAAAATAGTTCACAATATTAAAGTTTTACTGTATTTTTGATTCAATTAATGCAGCCTTGGTGAGCATAAGAGACTTCTTTCAACAACATAAAAATAAATCGTAGCGACTTCAAACTTTTGAATAGTAGCGTATATATATAATTACAGCTGTTCAATCATGACGTCAGACCAGGCTAATTCAGCATAGGTTCCAGTATATATATCTATCCTAATTATTTAAATGAAATATGAACATGTGCATACAGTATGACTAAATGTCTTTCTGTATATGCAAACACTTAGCATGGAAACTATGCAAAGATTTATGCATGCAGCCCCTGGTCTCGGTTTCATCATGAGTGTTGAGAGTGATGAAAGTCTGAGCACTTAAAGTCCATGTGTAACAGGAGCACTGGTTTAATTTAGCAGTGGCAGTGGTGCAAACAGGCCCTGCACGTCTTCATTTGAGACGCCACACATACCGCTGACAGCAGCACTCAGCATCTCTAACAAACAACCCAGTGACACTTCACAGTCTCTAAAAATATTTATTATTAATATATTTTATGTAAAAGACACATCGCACCCTGCTCTCAGAGAGAGAGGCACATTCAACCTCAAATACTCATTCAGTTTTACAGACGCACATGTAACGTACACAAAATAGTTCTGATGTGCATGTAAAGTTGCCCACAGATAAAGATACAGTATGAAAATTGACATGCTCCCTGTTATTTTTCTTACAAGGCTCCTATGTTCAAATTTAAATGGATAGTTCACCCTAAACACCTGTATGAATTTCTTTCATGTGGAACACAACATTTTTTAAAGAACTGTTTTTGTCCGTACAATGAAAGTCAATGGGGTCTAAAACAACCACAAACTTTTATCAGATATTTTTGTATTATTTTTATACTATTAAAAGTATTTTATATTAAGAGTTTTCATATTGAGGTTTTAGCATTTTTCTTGTGCTTTTATTTCATTTGTTTTAAACGTTTCTATGTGGTTTTAATTTTTTTTTTTTTTTAGTAACTTAAAGGAACACTCCAATTTTTTTGAAAACAGGCTCATTTTCCAACTCCCCCAGGGATAAACAGTTGAGTTTTACCGTTTTCGAATCCATTCAGCCGATCTCCAGGTCTGGCGGTAGCACTTTTAGCATAGCTTAGCATAGATCATTGAATCTGATTAGACCGTTAGCATCTCGCTCAAAAATGACTCTTCTGTAGTTACATCATGTACTAAGACCAACGGAAAATGAAAAGTTGTGATTTTCTAGGCCGATATGGCTAGGAACTATACTCTCATTCCTGCGTAATAATCAAGGAACTTGATTGGGTGTAGCGGTGCAATATTACACAGCGCCTGAAAGTAGGCTAACTTCCGTCAACATAACCAATGTGACAACCTGCTTGCGCAGGGAGCGTGCTGGGGACTATTGGGGACAAAGTTCCTAGATTATTACGCAGGAATGATAGAATAGTTCCTAGCCATATCGACCTAGAAAATTGCACATTTTCATTTTCTGTCGGTACACTTAGTACACGATGAAACTACAGAAGAGTCAAGTTTTAAATAGGAAAAATATCAAAAGTCTTTGGTCATTTTTGAGCGAGATGCTAACGGTCTAATCGGATTCAATGATCTATGCTAAGCTATGCTAAAAGTGCTACAGCCAGACCCAGAGATCCTGAAACTCAACTGTTTATCTCTGGGGGAGTTGGAAAATGAGCCTGTTTTCAAAAAAAGTGGAGTGTTCCTTTAAACTTTCTGCTAGATCTAATTTTCGTACAAGTAAAATTTTTCATTTAATATTTATATTTTCTTTTATTTCAGATTATTTCAATGATTAAAAACACATTTGAATAGTCTTAGTTAGCTATAAAAACTCTTGACTCTCACTGTATGGACAAAAAAAAGAAGAACTTTCCACATATCTTGTTTTGTGTTCCACAGAAGAAAGACATACATGTTTCGAATGACATTTTTTGAGTCAACTATTGTTTTAACTTTCAACTCAAAGCCAGATAATTCAGACTGATTATCAGGCAGCATTTCATTTCAGTGTGATTTTTCTGCTAGTTTGAGATCTAATGCTGGCGTTTTCAAGTTCAGATGGGTGACGGCCTTCTGCTGAAGGACATTTCTTTCCTCGCTAAACTGCTGCCATTGAGCGTGCTGAAAGAAACCCACTTCAAATGAAATGCCCTGGAACCCTTTTGGTGCTCCTCGAGTGTACCTTATGCTAAAAGAGGGGAGGAAAAGTGGCACACATACACAGTCCTTTCACATGGCAGAAACTTAGTGAAGGGGAACAGTTGGCAGACAGTTTTTACTGCGTAATTGACCTTCGCACATCGCTTGCCCAAACACAGGCCTATATTTGTGTATATTTTCTATTCTGTTCCTTGGCAATGCGAAAGTGACTTTGGTTCTGCAAAATGTGAGTGTGTATATGTGAAAATGTAAGTGAGTGTGTCTGTGAGCATGCGTTGCAGTGGGTGGAGCGTCACAGTCTGTGTCCTGTGTTCACTTCATTAGATTTTAAGCATCCAGTAGGGAGCCAGGACTGTTTTTCACATTACAGCACCTGTGATTTCCATTACGCACAACATATAGTGCACTACACACACATATCCACATACTGCATCTCATAAACCAACACACCTATACAGTCACGCACAGAGCGCACATGCACGGTTATACAACACAAATATACATCGCATATGTACACACGCACGCTTCATTTACAACGGTACCGTTAGTAACTTTTCATGGCACGTTACACACACATCCAGTCATTTTTGCACTGTGTCCTTTACATCACAGAAAACAACATTATGTTTTATAAAGCACCAGTTTGAGAGTCTCATTTGTGTTGTTGTACAACGACGCAAGTGTGTATTCATGCCAACGAACAGGCATTTTGTGCTCTGAACTGATTCATTGTGTTCTTCTTGTGACTTCAGTTCAAACTTACTTCTTACGATGGTCCCATTGGCATTCACATGGTAATTGGAGGGTATTTCTGATCCCCGGTCACACTCGCCACACTAGCCACGCTGGTCGGCGGAGGGAACGGAGACTGCAATGGGCGGTATCCCGCTTGAGTGGGGTCTAGGAAGGCTGGACCCGGAGAAACGGGGTGGGCGAAACTGATGTACTGAGGATGCAGGTACTGGCCTTGGTGAGGAAGAATTTGAGTGGCCTGCTGGCAGTTTAGCACTGAGAAGTTGGTGGGCATGTTAACGTACACGCTGGCGTCTGGCGGCAGGCAGCACGAGGCCTGGGCGCGTAGCATGGGGGGCGGTGCAGGACGGGGCGCAGGAGGAGCCGAGGAGCTGGAGGAGGTGGCCGTGCTCGATTGACGGGACGATGAGCCTCGTGACGTACCTGTGCTGGCCATCATTGGAATCGTCTCGAGGACACGGGCGCTGCTGGACCCTCCTCCTGAGCCGCCACCTGACGTAGGCTCCTGTTTGGGTCGTAGACAGCGGCAACAGCACACGGCAACAACGGAGCCCACCAGCACGAATGCCACGAAGACCGAGCCGACGATCAGGAAGGGCACGTAGATGGGTACTGCAAAGCAGAAGCAGGACAAAACTCATATCAAAAAATGGCAATAATAATTTATACAATAAAACTTTTGTAAGCAATATTTATCTACACATTGTCACATAAACTCATCAGTAAACTCACTGTAAACACAGTAAACTCACAAAACTAAAGTACACCTCACAATAATGGTTCACTGTTCATTTGAAAAAGAACATGAGTGAAAAATGACTCATGGTTCAATGAGTGACTCAGTAACGGCTCTGAATGATTCACTGATTCAGAACTCTAAACTCTGCAGTGCCACTTGGGAATCTTGCTGACTTATTCAAAATAATTTTCATTCATTTGTTCACAAATCGAACATCATGGCAAGGCATTATGACTTTTATTAATTTCCAGAATATGAATTCTTGATAACATTATCAACAATTCAATTTTCACTAGCAGTTAAAATGCTAATTCTTGATTATCTGCTAATTCTTGGCTATTTTTGTTATCAGGAATTACATTTGCACTAGTAAAAACTATAATTCTTGATATCTGGGTTGCACTTTATTTTACACTATGTGTACTTACAGTGTAATTACCTAAGAAAGTACTGAATAATACAAGGTTGGGTTAAGGTTAGATTTAGGGAGAGGTTCAAGTTAAGTACCTAGTTATTACACAGTTATTGCAAATACTATAATAAGTACATAGTATATGGGAAACAGGACTGTACAATAAAGGGCTACTGTTATCTGTCATTGTATCTTCACCATAGGCTGCCATTAAAATTCAATTGATGATATCAAGAATTGATTTCTTACTTGTTGAAATTACAATTTCACATTTCAGAAATACAATTCTTACTAGTAAAAATCATAATTTTATGATCAATAATTATGTGGTTACTAGTGCATATGTCTGTTCTTGATATTGAAAATTGAAACACTGTTCATTTCTGATATCATGAATGTGATTGTTGTTACTAGAAAGCCATTTTAGATATCTGAAATTACTCTCCTAATTATTGATATCAGAAATACATTTTCATATTTCAGAAAGAACAAATGTATGAAATACATTTGCATATATCAAAAATAGCGTTTCATTTAGGCCTTGTGAAAATTCTTGATATCAGGAATTTATTTTTTACTAGTAACTAGTGAGATTTGTATTTCTGATATGTGAAATTGGAATTTCAACTAGTAAGAAATCAATTATTGATATTAACAGTTGAATTTGAATGGCAGCCTATAAGGTACAGATATCAAGAATTATAGTTTTTAGCTGAAATTGAATTCTTGTTATCAAGTGATGATGTCATTGCCATTGTTCAATGCCATTGCCATTGTTACAGAAATCCAATTCCTGAAGAATTAGCATTTGAACTAGTGAAAACTGACTTGTTGATATCAAGAATTCATATTCTGGGAATTAATAAAAGTCAAAACGGCTTGCCATACTCGTTCGTCGTTGCGTAAAGGAAAAAGACAATATCAGATAAAAGTGTATACTCGCACACAAAGCTTGTATAGATTTTAAGTTATTGTATTTTTACTGCGTTTGTGATCAGTAGTAGCATTCTGGAGTGACTAGGTGGATGTTTACTTATCCAGGTCAAAAGAACCAATCCAAATATGGCTTATCTCCCTGCCTTAGTGTAAATCTTTGGGAATTTTTTTTCCCCATTGATCAGTCAAAAATCTGAAAGAAAGCACGATGCATTTTAGGTATCGTTCATAAAGTTTTTTATTTTATTTTTTTATGTGTGCTTGTAATACACCCTTTATAATGTATTTAGGTCATCCAGCTGTATTCACTGCCATTGATACTAGAAAATGTAATGTTATAGTATCAGGCCTCCCAAATGACAAAAATAGTGAAAAGTGCTGGATGGTAGCACATTGGAGGAGTTTTGTGTGTTCATAGCCCTTGAGCAATGTTTATCCGTCTCTTTAGAAAGCCCATATCCGTTTTGAATTCCACTATGCATCCAAAGCAATTGTACTTCCACTGCCATAAGGAAGACTAGGGTATCAGTAGTGTGACTGAGCTACATGTAACTTTTACACCTACAAATAACAATAAGCAAGTTCGAAGCCTAAAGCATTGCTGAACCTTGTTGATGTGTGTGTCACAATATTCTATGCGTGTGTGTCTTTAAATCACAGAACAGAGCGCTCACAAGTTTCCACCCCGCTCACAGATGGGTAACCTGCTGGCCCATGTGAGATGAAGGGATTTGGAGAGAGAAGCAAAACTGAAAGATGAGATGTTGCACCAGTGACTTGTCCCCAGGGGTCCGGGGCCCCTCATTAACACTTATTAAGACAGTTTTGATCTGCTCTAATCTCCTGCAACCAGCGGTGACCTCTCTGCCCTTGCTGCCTGACCATGCGCATGCTTTTTTCAACAGGTAGCTCTGCATTATAAGGGACCTTTATAGCTTAATTAGACGTCTGATCACCTGGGGGAAGCGTTTAGAGTTCATTTTGTTGCATCTGCTCAGGATCTCTCACCCTCTGTAATTGAGTTGAATCAAATATTTAATAGCATGCAAACTGGCTTTTGATTTTATTACAGGAGCAAAACAGACTCTACTTATAGAGCCATAACCTAAAAATACAGCCATTGTTTAACAATTTATTACATTATTGAATCAAAGACATGATTGCTGTGCAAAAAAAATGACAGGGGAGTCGTTTTTACAGGAGCTCTTTTGTGCTTTGGTAGTTATTACTATAACAGTGGAATTTTTCAGTAAATGACCTGATTTTTGGCGAGCTTTGAGTTTGCGTGCATGTTTTGAAAATCACTGCTTTTTGGCAGTTAAACCCCCTTTTTTTTTACTCGCTGCTATTCACGGTTACACACAAATGTGTGTGGAAAAACAATAGAGAATCTGTTACTACAGGTTATTTCCATAGATTTATTGTTCCTGAGTGACATTACGCATTTTCCTGTTATAATTCAAAGTGTGTCTAATGAGATGGACGGCGACGCAGTCAAGCCAGGACTTTTTCAATAGTTTTGCTAAAACATGTAAAATATATATATGTCTTTATTCTTTGTACCATTTAGATGAGCACGTCCATTCAAACTAACATATGAAATCGAAAATAGAAAGAAAACTATGTAGGCTTGTTGTAGTCAAATCAAGAATGTTATTAGTGGATCCAGCCAACGTATCAGTGAAGTTCACAGGACAACAGCAAGGCCCCTCTCATGTCCTTAAAAGGTTTGGGCCCCCTTAACATGAATTCACACCTGTTGCATTATTGTCCAAATGGAGCCGAGCCTTCAACTGCCAGACAAGCTCTGTCAAACTTCACAGCAGACCACCATTTCCTCTTGCCTTTCAGATATGCATCATTAGAAGCGTCTAAAAACCATCTATTTCTAATGTAAAGTCTGTTTCACTGTTTTTTCTGTCTGTTGGGTTATAGATGGTTGTTAAAGGAGTAGTTCACTTCAGAATTTAAATTTCCTGATAATTTACTCACCTCTACGTCATCCATCTCGAGATGTTCATGTCTTTCTTTCTTCAGTCAAAAAAGAAATGAAGGTTTTTGAGGAAAACATTCCAGGATTTTTCTCCAGATAGTGGACTTCAATGGGGTACAACGGTTTGAAGGTCCAAATTGCAGTTTCAAAGGACTCTACACAATTCCAGCCGAGGAATAAGGGTCTTATCTAGCGAAACGATCGGCCATTTTCTAAAACAATATAAAAAAGTATATACTTTTTAACCACAAATGTTTGTCTAGCTCTGCGATGCACCACGTATTACGTAATTACGTTGTAAAGGTTACGCGTGGCGTAGGTAGAAGTTCCACGGTAGCCGGTAGGGCGAAAAACTAAAATAAAAATCGTCAAATAAACTTCAAAATCGTCCAACATCATTGTTTTACCTTTTTTGTGAAGGGCACTTGACTTAGTTATTGCACGTTTGCTTTGTAAACACGGTATTCGGTACTTTCGCCTAAGTCACGCGTGACCTTTCCAACCTGATTACGTAATACGCCATGCATCGCAAGACAAACATTTGTGGTTACAAAGTATATTAAATTTTTTTTTTTTTTTTTTTTAGAAAATGGCAGATCGTTTCGCTAGATAAGACCCTTATTCCTCAGCTGGGATCATGTAGAGTCCTTTGAAACTCCACTGAAACTGGAATTTGGACCTTCAAACCGTTGTACCCCATAAATCCAATATATGGAGAAAAATGTTTTTCTCAAAAAACTTTTTTTCTTTTGGACTGAAGAAAGAAAGTCATGAACATCTTGGATGACGTGGGGGTGAGAATATTATCAGGAAATTTTAATTCTGAAGTGAACTACTCCTTTAAAGCCATACTTTTGCATCAATGTAGGCCTGTTTATTATGATTGAACAGTGTTCTCTCAGGACAATGTTCTCAAAACAAATGTTTTGATTTAAATGTTATTTAATTCCACCAATTTATTCATTTAAATAGTTGTTGGCCAAAACAATGGTTTGTAATACCCGAGTTTAAAATGAAGCTGCTCCAAGAAATATTCCCTGGATTAAATTGTGTGACAACTAACCCCGATGTCCACAATGAGTGTGAGTTTATTTTTAGTTCAGCTGAGGGGAAATTCAGGGACTCCAGTTTTAATTCGAAGTTTTTGAGCTTGCAAAAAAGGCAGAGGAAATTATGCACTGGCGAGGCTCTATAAACGAGGCTGTCAGCACATCGCACTGGGGATCCGGTCAAGTCTGAACTTGATCTTCGTGGGGAACCGGACGACTGGAGACCGCGCGCACCAATTCATGACGGCAGGCGTGCGTTACTGTGCTAGGAGGACAAACTTCAGCTAGGCCTATTTATAACTTCGCTCAGCACAATTTACCATTTGTGAGAGAGTGGACGGTTAGCTGCCAATTTGGATGCCAATTTAACTGCAGCTGTCAAAACCTGGGTAGCAATGACATTACCCTTATATTAGGGGCGAGATCGTTAGTAATTGAACGATTCTGGTTCCGATTCCTTATTTATCCATGATTCTTTCAGTACTTTAAGGAAGAAACTAAACAAAACATTTACAGTCCTCAACAGTCTATTACTAAACTATATCATTTAAGATAAAAAAAACAGCTATAAATAATTAGAAAAAAAAATCAATTCTAAACGATGCGATATTTGGTATGCCACCAATATATAATTTTTTTTTTTTTAAATAACTTATTCATTCATACATACATTGATATATATTAATTGAATTGTGTTTTTATAAATATATAAAATGCTACTTATTGCAACAAAACTCATAATGTGTATCACACACACACACACACACACACACACACACACACACACGGTTACATGGCTAATTTCGAGTCGGAAATGACGAAATTAACGACTCCTGTCCGATTAATTCAATGACCGTTCGAACTGATTCAAATGTGATTCACTGAAATGGCCTGTTCAAAAGAATCATTCGCTCGGGAATAATGGAGCCTGTTCAAAATAAGGTCCCAACCCCAGCCCTGCTTAGATAGATTCTTGGAGATAAACAGCCAAACAACATTAAGCGTTTTTAACCTCATTTGAACACGAAACTCAACCCAACTAACTTTCTCATATAGTGGAGCTTTTACTCACAAAACGCCCGAGGGACACAACGCAGATTTAAGTGGGTCGATATACGTTACACACTGCTGCTGCTCTGAAGGCTATTGAATTAAACCATTTAAACTTAGCTGGGGTAGGCAACAATTCGATTACACAGTAATTGCCTAATTTGTTTCAGACAGAGGAAGTTACTCTACCAGAAAACAATGCCGATGTCAGCTTACCTGCTCCAGAATTTTTGTCGTCCTTGTTCCCAGTGTTGGTGTCTTGTGTTTGCTTATCATTATCACACGTGCCCTGGTCCAGCCGAGCCTCTGAGCTGGAGCAGCAGTACCTGAGCTCGCACTTCCCGCAGCAGATGATGGCCTCGGCGCTGTCGAAGCGCTCCGGGCACTGGAAGCCGTCTCGCCAAGCGCCCTGAGAGTCATGCCAGCCGTGACAATACTCTCCACTAGCCTTCACGTTAATGATAGTCAAAAATGTCAATACCACCGTGACGGCCATCGGGAATCCCGTGCATCCCCGCATCCTGTCACAAACCTGCGCAACGAAAAAACTTCAGGTTTTGGTCTAGACCAGTTAAGTTAATGACTCGGCAAATGAAACGAATAAAAGGAGGAGACACTGTGAAAAGGAGCCCAACTAACAACTTTGGAAATGTCATTGGGCAGAGAAATTCCGAGGTTAATTCAATAGATCCAGCAGAACGGCTCCAGACAAGTATCCACTGTTTACCCCAGCCGTCACAAGACTTCCAGTAGCTTTGTTTCGGATTCAATGTAAAGACGACAACGCATAAAAGCCACATCCGATGGGTTTTTGTGCACATAAACCATAAATTGAGAATATCCCATATTTCTGAGAGAAACCTCCAGACAAACTTTGCATCAATCCCGGATCTTCATGTCGCCACTTCTCAAATGTCTTCCCCTGAGATACGGAGCAACCAACACTGACTTCACTTGTAATCCATACGCTCGATACTTCAATGTGTTCTCACGATTTTTTTTTTTTTAAACCAACCAGTCAAGGAAGTTTTTCCACATTAATCCATATCATGCGAGTTTCAGTAAAGTTTGGGACGGTCCAGCTCAATTATATTTAAGCGAGCACTCAACTGCTCGTAGTCAGCTGTCAATATCTCAAGCAGGACAGCAGTGTACAGTGAGGAACTGGCATTGATAGACTGAAAGTGACCCACTGACAACCCTCCTTCATCCAGGGGGTAGCTGCCTACCCGCCAAGCGGCGCATGCGCAGTGCCTTGCCCGAACTCAGACTTTTTGCTTCTCCGACAGTTGCACAGTGCAAACAAGTGTCATTGTATGTTGGCGGGGGCCCCTGGGCGTTTCAGGAGCGGCTTCTGTGCGATGGGTGTTTAGCGGTGCCCGTAGGGATCTCCCTGAGCACAAAAGAGACGGAAACGCCGTATTGTAATGCATTTAGCTCGCCGGTGGCTCACATCCATTAGGGCCCGCAATTAGGACTAAACGATAAAAGTGTGAATAAAAGGCCACTATCAACAGCAGACGGACAGAAAAAAAACATGTTTTAATTTATTAATATATTAACACAAATAATAAGCTACTTATAAATTAATATATTAACACAAATAATAAATGATCAATGTTACCGACAGCCTAATAAATAAAAGGTATGTTAATGTATACAGCAAACGGTCAGGAAAAATAACCAAGTTTTATTTCATTAGGCTATATTAACTCAAATAATACTAAGATAAATGATGTAGGCTAGTGAGGTGTAATATTTTATATCATAAATAAAGAGAAATAAGAATGCCACTTTAATATTAATATCGTTTTAAATAATAATATTACATGCTCTTTACATTTAAAAAAAACCCCCACTAGATTAATGTTTAAAGGTTCACTCAAAAATGAAAACTCGGTCATCGTTTAGGCTGTCACCCTCAAAAGTTGTTCCAAACATGTATGAATTTCTTTCTTCTGCTGAACGAATATATTTTTCTCATACTATGGTCAACAACTGTTTGGTTACATATTCCCCAACTTTGGAACTTTGGATTTTTGATTCGGAACAACTTTTGTGTGAGTAAATGATGACAGCATTTTTTTTTTTTTTTTTTTTTGGGTGAACTATTCATTTAAAGTCGCTTGAAAAATGTAAAAACGCGGTGTTCGTGTTATATAACATTTATCTAGTTTCCATTTAAACACAAGTAGACCTTTTCTTTTCCTTTAGCTCAGCTTGCAGAACCTAGAACGCACTAGTAATGAAGAGCAACCATGGACATTTTAAAGCGACAGTGCACTCTGGTGGACAAATATTACAGGATCTTAGTAAAGTATTAAAATGTATCAAACAAAGACAACATTTATCCTAGCTATATTTAGATTCTTGTAATAATAATATTATATATTATTATGAAATAATATTTCCTTTTCCATTTTTATAAATACTATAATCTTTGAGAAACTAAATTAACCTGTTATTTTATAGCCACACAACGCGAGGACTTTTATTTTGAACTGTGTTGTAGCGGTGCTTTTAAATTTGTATTGACCAACGCTTCCTTAATCCTGTTACTACAGCACCAACGAAAACAAACGGTACAATCTTTGTCCGTGGATTTTCTGTCAGTTTCAGGTAAAATAATTTCAATTTATGTCGGTCATTATAGCACGATTAGGTAGCAGTTAGCCAGGATTTAGTGAATTTAAGCATGTATGTGCCAAAACAAAACGTATAAGCTTTCATAATTTAGTAAAGCTTTCGTAATCCGTAAATATTACGTTACTCTTTTTTTCCTTCTTCTTCTTCTTCTTCTTTTTTGTTTTAAATAATTGCCATAACACTCATTTTTCTGAGAGCAGACTTTGGTAAACACAGCGTATATTATATCCTGCAATATATATTGTTTGTTTCCATAGGTGACACCTGAGTCTGTATTGTGAGATGTCTTTAGTGCGAATGAACCGTCCTTTATATGGTGCTGGTAAAAGATCAGTGCGAACCAAGAAGGTGTCTGCACCCAAGAAAGAATGGGTGGTGAGAAATCTTCATGTAACAAATTACATGTTTAAACCTTTTTTTTTTTGTAAAGTGCGTGCCTTATAATTTCCCTATTTTCCTTTTCTTTTAGGGCACAGTCAATGATCTTTCAGTGCTTAAAGCCACACCAGAGGAACAGGTAAGGTTACTGTGAAAGCGTGTAAGTGTATATAGCATATATTCTTATGCATTTATTATTAATATATATTTCTCCTTACATTGATCGCCTCTCAGGCCCGACGTCATGAGATGCACAGATCTCAGAATAAAGTCGTGGCACAGTGGGAATTAAAAGAAAAAGCTCTAAAGCACAGACGGAGAAAAAACCAGCCCCCCAGCCCTCCAGGACTTGATAGAGCCCGACTCAACATCATCAGAGAGGTGTATATGGATCACAAAATTAAGCTACTGTGATAACTACAGTAATGTAAAATGTTTAAACCCTATAAAGCCTACGTTATCATATTTGATATGCAGATTTCTAAGTTATCAACATGATGGAAACATAACTGAAAAACCTCATGTACACAATCTACTACATGCCTTCTGTAGTCTGATGGACATTTTATACTTTTTTAGCAAGTAAAATGTCTTTTAGTGTAGTTGTAAAAACATCCTTGCTCAAGTTGTACATGTGTTGTTTTGATGGGAAATCTTTAGTGATTTTTATAAAATAATCGTAAGAATAACTTGTATATTGTTTGTAATATTTCAAGATGAACACTTACTGGACTGAAGAAGCGGTTTACATGATTATTCATACCGCGAGAAAAAAATTATGTTAAAACGTGAGTATCAAGTATGATACATCAGGCTTTTGATTGATTTTTTTTTTTTTCCTTCTCTCTTTTTTTGTGCTCTCAACAAAACACGCATCATTGCATTAATCTCTCAATCATCATTGCATTATATGTTGTGTCCCCTCAATAAAAGTACAGAGCTTTGATCATAAAACAGATAATTTAATTATTGGGAGATACAGAGTGCCAACTGGTATTTAAATGCTGTTTATGTTAGTAGTCTGATATATAAATATTGCTATATAAATCGATTTACAGTACAAAATTTCTTCTTTTTGGCCATTTAAATATCAGCAACTGCACCAAATGTCTTATTTTTTTCTCAGTTTGGCCTCTGAATGAAATGTTTTTTTTTTTTTTTTTTATCATACTATAGTCATAACATCAGCCATAAAAGCCTGATGTATCAGATATGATACTCAACAAAAAGTATTTTTTTAAAGGTTCAGCAGGTATGTTATTTCCACCGTTTTACATATCAGATCACAAAAAAATTATGAAAATCTATTTGTTTAGGTGTTTTCAGATCAGTGTCAGCTGCGGGAAGTTATTGCACGATCAGACAGAGCTTTGGCTGTGGTGAAAGACCTGTTTGGTGACGCGCCCCGTCGACGTACAGGTAGCCGATTCTTGTGCAGTAGATGTGCCATTTTCTGAATAAACAAGTATTATGTGCATACAAGCTCATAAATGTTTGTTATAGGCTTCCCTACCATTACCGTGGCACCTGACTGTGAGTCTGACTCTGAGCTTCCTGTTCATCAAAGACCTGATCCTCCAACCCAGCTGTCATTACTCAGCCAGTCTATGATGGATCAGCAGGTACTGCTGCACAAGCACCGCTTGCAGCTTTTACTCTGTAATAAACCAAGAGTAAAACAATCTTTTCTAGGCCCTGAATGAGTTGGAGGAGTGTGAAGAGGATAATGATGCAGTCCAGGATTCCTCTGTGCACCTCAGCTCTATGATGCACAGGTGTGAAGGACTGTTCATCAACAAACAACTTGTAATGCTGTCTTTAGCATTCCATTTAAAAAAAAAAATCTTGTTTTCAGGAAGAGAAGTCAGTGTAGGCCAAAGTCCTTTCCATGGGGTTCAGACCACCCAGAGCAAGATCTACCCAAGACACCATGTAATACTGCAGTCAGAGAAGACCAGGCAGGTAATGAAGATATGAGCGACTTTATCTCATTGCAGGTTAGATGTGATGTCAAGTTGAACTTCGTTTTATTTTAAATATCTACAGTGAGGAAAATAAGTATTTGAACACCCTGCTATTTTGCAAGTTCTCCCACTTGGAAATCATGGAGGGGTCTGAAATTGTCATCGTAGGTGCATGTCCACTGTGAGAGACATAATCTAAAAAAAAAAAAATCCAGAAAATCACAATATATGATTTTTTAACTATTTATTTGTATGATAAAGCTGCAAATAAGTATTTGAACACCTGAGAAAATCAATGTTAATATTTCGTACAGTAGCCTTTGTTTGCAATTACAGAGGTCAAACGTTTCCTGTAGTTTTTCACCAGGTTTGCACACACTGCAGGAGGGATTTTGGCCCACTCCTCCACACAGATCTTCTCTAGATCAGTCAGGTTTCTGGCCTGTCGCTGAGAAACACAGACTTTGAGCTCCCTCCAAAGATTCTCTATTGGGTTTAGGTCTGGAGACTGGCTAGGCCACGCCAGAACCTTGATATGCTTCTTACAGAGCCACTCCTTGGTTATCCTGGCTGTGTGCTTCGGGTCATTGTCATGTTGAAAGACCCAGCCTCGACCCATCTTCAATGCTCTAACTGAGGGAAGGAGGTTGTTCCCCAAAATCTCGCAATACATGGCCCTGGTCATCCTCTCCTTAATACAGTGCAGTCGCTTTATTGGAATTATGACCAAAAAGTTATATTTTGGTCTCATCTGACCACATGACTTTCTCCCATGACTCCTCTGGATCATCCAAATGGTCATTGGCAAACTTAAGACGGGCCTTGACATTTGCTGGTTTAAGCAGGGGAACCTTCCATGCCATGCATGATTTCAAACCATGACGTCTTAGTGTATTACCAACAGTAACCTTGGAAACGGTGGTCCCAGCTCTTTTCAGGTCATTGACCAGCTCCTCCCGTGTAGTTCTGGGCTGATTTCTCACCTTTCTTAGGATCATTGAGACCTCACGAGGTGAGATCTTGCATGGAGCCCCAGTCCGAGGGAGATTGACCGTCATGTTTAGCTTCTTCCATTTTCTAATGATTGCTCCAACAGTGGACCTTTTTTCACCAAGCTGCTTGGCAATTTCCCGTAGCCCTTTCCAGCCTTGTGGAGGTGTACAATTTTGTCTCTAGTGTCTTTGGACAGCTCTTTGGTCTTGGCTATGTTAGTAGTTGGATTCTTACTGATTGTATGGGGTGGACAGGTGTCTTTATGCAGCTAACGACCTCAAACAGGTGCATCTAATTTAGGATAATAAATGGAGTGGAGGTGGACATTTTAAAGGCAGACTAACAGGTCTTTGAGGGTCAGAATTCTAGCTGATAGACAGGTGTTCAAATACTTATTTGCAGCTGTATCATACAAATAAATTGTTAAAAAATCATACATTGTGATTTCTAGATATTTTTTTTTTTAGATTATGTCTCTCACAGTGGACATGCACCTACGATGACAATTTCAGACCCCTCCATGATTTCCAAGTGGGAGAACTTGCAAAATAGCAGGGTGTTCAAATACTTATTTTCCTCACTATATTCTTGTTTTTGTCTAGCCCTCAATGCCACAGTGGCTGTACAGCGTTTAAAAGCCAGACAGACTCATCCTGATGTAAACCAGTCTACCTCACTAGTCAACCAGGTTCTGAACCCAGAGCCTGTTTCCTCTCAACCAGGTAGGACACTGTTATCAGACACTTTTTTTTTTAAGTGTATAAGATCATTTTTTGGTATGGTGCTGTTCAATGGTTTGGGGTCACTTCTAATCATTTTATTTAGAAAGTAAAGACTTGTGACAGTAAAGACATTTTTGTTACAAAAGATTTCAAATATTTCTGGGGAAAAAATGTATCACTGTTTGCATAATAATATTAAGCAGCACAACTGTTTTTAATAAAGGTTATAATAAAAAATAAAAAAAGTTTCTCAAGTATGAATTCAGCATATTATCAGCAAAATAGAAATATATAAAATATTTTTGAATTTGTAATATTTCACAATATTACTGAAAGAAACTACTTCTTAAGAAACTGTCTTACCGACCCAAAACTTTTGAATGGTTGTGTGTGTTTTATATATTTATATATATTTTGTGTTTGTGTGATCTCTAATGTTTTTAGAAGTCTCTTATGCTCACCAAGGCTGCATTTATTTGATTAAAAATACAAAAAACATTAATATTGTGAAATATTTTGTGAAAAAATGTTTTCTATTTGAATATTTTAAAAAAAAATGTAATTTATTTCTGTGATGCAAAGCTGTATTTTCAGCATCATTACTCCAGTCTTCAGTGTCACATGATCCTCTAATATGATGATTTGCTGCTCAAGAAACATTTGAGTATTATAAATGTTGACATTTATTTCAGGATTCGTTGATGAATAGGAAGTTCAAAAGAACAGCATTTATTTTAAATATAATCATTTGTAATATTATAAATGTCTTTACTGTCACTTTATCAATTGAATGCATCCCTGCTGAATAAATGTATTAATTTCTTTAAGTTCTTTCCCAAATAAAATTAATTAAACATTCTCTTACTGACCCAAAACTTTTGAACGGTTGTACAATCTTGCGAAAGCTTTCTTTTTCAGATAAATACTGCTCTTTTAAACTTTCTATTCATCAAGAATCCTAAAAAAAAATGTACACAAATGTTTTCAACATTTATAATAATCATAAGTGTTTCTTGAGCATCAAATTATCATATCAGAATGATTTCTGAAGGATCATGTGACACTGAAGACTGGAGTAATGATGCTGAAAATTCAGCTTTGCATCACAGAAATAAAATACATTTTAACATATATTCAAATAGAAAACAGTTATTTTAATAACATTTCACAATATTACTGTTTTTGTATTTTTAATAAAATAAATGCAGCCTTGGTAAGCATAAGAGACTTCTAAAAACATTTAAAATCTTACAGATCAAAAACTTTTGAATGGCAGTGACACACACACAAGTAATTTCAATATTCTAATTTAAATATTAATATAAACTTAAATTGTTTTATCATAATATATATTAACATATATTTAATAATATAATTATTAATATTAATAATATATATTAAATTCTATACTTAAACATTCTAGATTAAATGGAAGTAACTGCTTTTCATCCAGATAAACTTTTTTCTTTTTTTTCAGGAAAGAGAAGGTCAGTTCAAGCCAACAGGGGGCGCTCAGGACATACTTCTGTTCTGAATGGTTCAGGGTTGAGCTCTCTGGCAGGAAACCAGTCCAGTATGGAGCTTCTGCAGAGTATGCTTGAGCAAGTGGAGACTGAGCTGGACTCTCTAGACCAGCAGAAGCCCATGAGCTCGGAAGCCAGACCGCAGCAAGAGAGACAGGGCCTCACCGGCTTCTCTGTGGCTCTAGTGGCAACACTTGGACGTCTAGCCAGGCATATCAGAAAAGTGAGGCCACACATAGGTGAAATCCAAAAGTTTTGAAATCGTTCAGATGAGTCACTTCCTCACTGACACCACTTGCACACAGAGAGAAGAGGAGGCTCTGAGAGAGGCAGAGGAGAGAAGGCAGCTAGAGGAGGAGGTGAAGGAGCAGAGGGCTTTGATTGACGCCCTGACTGTGGAGTCATTAACACTGAGGGAAGAGAGCGCCACCCTGCAGGTGAACTATTTATCCAGATATTATTTGCAGGTTTGTCCGTTCAGGTGCCATTTTTGATGGTGCTTGTTGTTGCTTCCATACAGGCCAGGCTGCAGCAGCAGTTATCTGAATTAGAGCAGCGTCTAGATGCTGTAGTCCTGGTGGTGGGAAGACCGGATTCTGCAGAACCATACACTACTCAAATCCCAGATAACACAGCTCAAAGTAACTACAACAAACTGTAGATCAACCCATCATGCACCACTGTTCTGAAGTATCTTACCATCGATTATTTGACCAGGATTGGTTATCTTGAGTATGTATCTGAACAGTGATTACGAGGAGTTTGTTGTGTTCTATAGAAAGCAGCAATCTGGACCAATCTGGCTGTACTGAAAAGGATCTACAGCAACATGACTTCTCTGCAGCTGTTCTGCTCTCTCCTCCTCGCCAAAGAGATGGTCTGCCTCCCGCTGGTCAGTCTGAAATGTGCAAAGATCCCTCATTCTGTCAATTTACACCAACTAGTGTTGAGGGCTTAAAACTAAATTAAACATCACTATTGTTGTTGTTCATACATACAGTTCACTTCAAACCTAACATTGTAGAATCCCCACAAAAATCCCCATAGGCATTAAAAAGAATTTGCTGTAATGCTACAATTTGAACATCTTGAAGTATCGACCTAGCAACCATTCTGAACCCCCTAGCAACACCCTTGAAAAATACTCATACCTCCGTAGTGATGAATTAGCAAATACTAGGTCACATTTTTTTCCAGAGAATGTAACATTTTTTTTTACTTGGGCTGCCTAACAACCACTGGTACCTTAGCAATTGCATAGCAATGCCCTGGCAACCACTTAATCACCTTAGCATGATGGTGGTGGGTTTGCATGAGCAAAATAACTTTCTTCAGAATAAAATGACAGGTGCGTTGTGCAGGTGTACTTTCTGTAACTATACCAACAATCAAATTTGAATGATTGTTAAAGGATTAGTTCACCCCAAAATGAAAATATCCTGATAAATTACTCACCCTAATGCCATCCAAGATGTTAAAGTCTTTCTTTCTTCAGTCAAAAGGAAATTCAGTTTTTTGAAGAAAACATTCCAGGATTTTTTGTCATATAATGCTTTTCAATTGCAACCAAAATGCTGAAGGTCCAAATCAATGCAGTTTCAAAGCGCTTTGATGGGCTTCAGAGGCTCTGCGTGATCCCAGATGAGGAATAGGGTCTTATCTAGCAAAAAGATCTGTCATTTTAAAAAATAAATCAAAATTAATATACTTTTGAACCTAAATTGTACATCTTGCGCAGATCTGCGAGGAGCTAAGGATCACGTAATCACATAGGAAAAGTCACGCTAGACGTAGGCAGAAGTACCGCCCCGTGTTTACAAAGCACTCGTGTGAAGACTAACGCCCATTAGCAAAAAAAAAGAAAAAGGTAAAAAAAATCACATTTCTAAATCACTCACGGTCCCCAGATAATACTAATACCGTGCAAATAGGGCTTTAGTCTTCAATTTGATAAACAATTTAGGTTAAAAAGTATATTAATTTGTATTTATTTTTTACATTTTTTATTTTTTAATAATTAAAATGACCAATCGTTTTGCTAGATAAGACCCTATTACTCATCTGGGATCACGCAGAGCCTCTGAAGCCCATCAAAGCGCTTTGAAACTGCATTGATTTGGACCTTCAGCATTTTGGTTGCAATTGAAAAGAATTATATGACGAAAAATCCTGGAATGTTTTCTTCAAAAAACATACTTTCTTTTTGACTGAAGAAAGAAAGACATGAACATCTTGGATGAGATGGGCGTGAGTAAATTATCAGGAAATTGTCATTTTGGAGTGAACTAATCCTTTAAGCAGCAACTGCGTTTTAAGGTTATGAAAGTCTTAGGAAGTCACTTTTCTCTCTTTTGAAAGTTGAAGCTTAAAGGACTCATGAATGTGAGTATGACTCACCAGTATTTCTCTTACTTCTCCCAGTGTGTCGTCCACATTCACACGCACCCCCACTTCCCTACAGTGGCTCCTATTCAGCAACAGGAAGCCAGGGTTCACTAGAGGACTTCGACATCTCCATCTCTCCTTCCTCCTTTGCCAGCCTACCACGGCCCATTCCTCTGCTGGACGATCTCTCACAGGACGCCATGCTAGGGGAGATTGCGGAACTGACCCGTCAGAACGCAGTGATTCGGGCCCAGTTGGGGCAGCACCGACCGTCTCCAACTGGAGCTTCAGTATCGAGGGAGCAGAGTGCAGACCAGCACTCCTTAACAAATTCTGTAGTTAGACATGTGTCGCCCTCTACAGAGCCACAGCGCACACAGCAGGTTAGTTGCATATTGTGGAATGGGTGTAAGGTCATGGGCGTCGGAACCATTGTATGTGGGTGGGACAAGACCCACCCACTTTTTACGATCAATGATATTGGACCCACTCACTTTTATCGTCTCTAACATTCAGCACATGTCTGTTAACCTACCCCTAATCGATAAACACTTATTATTAAACACATTAGACGCTTTATTTCCACTTTTCTAATATTTTCGTCATTTTTATTGAAAATAAATGCCTTTCCGATCTGATATGTGATGGGAAAAGGGAGAGGATTGAGTTCGGCGAAAGGCGGACTCGAACCGCGGGTCGATTTGTGTCAAAATTAGACGCTGTGCATCTTACCCCTACACTACTGACGCTCTCAGTGATACAGCGATTTCCGTAACTTTGTCTTTCCGAACTATACGTTTAGCAAACAAAGCGGTATATTTGTACTTAATGTAATTCTGAGGACCCACCCACATTTTTTTTGCTTCCGACGCCCATGTGTAAGGTAGTCTGTTTTTCATATTATATATCTCACAACTTTATTTCTCATAATTGTGCCCTTATATCTCACAATTCGAACACAACTGTATTTTTGTGGAAACAGTGATGCTTTCATTCATCAAGGATTCTTTGATGAATATTAAGTGTAAAAAACAGCATTTATTTGAAATGGAAATCTTTTGTAACATTATACATGTCTTTTACTGTCACTTTGAATAATTTAAAATGTCCATTCTGAATAAAGTAGATTTATTTAAACAAACATTTTTACTGACCCCAAACTTTTAAACCCTTTTCTCACATTATTGTACCATTTTATCTCACAAGAGTTCCGATCCTTGATTATGATTGGCCAAGCTGCGTTTGAAGCCATTGTAAAATACTCTATACATACCCATGACCTCATTCTGTTAAACATTGCTGAAGAACCACATTGCTTGGAGGGAGAATTATTATACTATTTTTTGTTGTTGTTGTTGTTGTTGTTGCTGTGTGTTTATTTTATGAAATCCTGTCATGTATATGTAGTAACCATTTTATTAAAGTAATACTTCTTGGGGCTTTTTGCTTTAATTTAAACTTTTCCACAATTACTCTGAGGTGGAAACAGGCTTCCATAGTACACAGTGAGTCTGGATGTGGTAGTTTCTTACACTTACATCTTTTTTGTTCAGTCTGTGTGTGTAGAGAGATCCTCAACGATGGCGATGGAGCAAAAACTGCAGGAGTTGAACCGGCAAAGTGCCGAAGCAAGAGCTAAACTACTAGAGCTCATTGAACAACAGAAGCAGAGCACCTCCCTCAGCGTTTCCCCTGCCATTTCCCCAGTACCTCCTCACTCCAGCAGCACCCGTACAGGTGTGTGTGTGTCTTTAAATGATGCTTACATCCTCTCTCAACCTTCAAAATGAGAAATATATGACTATTTATGTTTTACAGTTGTTAGAGGATTTACGTCAGAGCAGTTTTTAACACTTCCTGAGAAAAAACATTCACCACAACCCAGTGCAAGCAGTCGAAGGTGGGTTATGAAAAGCCAAGAACAGATTTGCTTGTAAGATATGATATATTCGACTTGGGAAAGCGGCTTAACTGTACCAGTATAATTAAAACTGTGATATTTTTAATTCTCTTTTCTTAGGTCAGCGGGAAGAGTCTCACCACAACGTTTAGATAGTGAGGAAATCCAGAGCATTGAGAATCAAGTATGAGACATAATTTTTAATGCACATATAACCATCTATATGAAGTAGTTTTCCATCAATAACTTAAGTTATTCATTTTACATATTCATGCTTACAAACTTGTTTTTTATTTCTGTCAGGTGGAAAAGCTGAATAGAGAGGGGTGGTTTGCATTGTCAGCTCATGTCAAGTGACATGAGGAATATTGTCTATGCATAATACCATATTTCAATGCACAAAAGCATTCCAAATATACATGACATCCCTAGTTTGGTTTTAATCAGAACGTGACATCCTGACTGCACCCGTGTAACGCTCATGTTGAGAGTGTGACGCCTTGTGGGCCTGCCTATACATAGGAACTCGCACAAGGTAACAGGTGTTTGCATCATCATAAACACTAGATGACTTCAGTCTTGTTTGCAGACAACAATTACCTAGTGTGTAATTCTCATATGAAGTATTTTAAATATCAGTATGCATGTAGACATACTTGACTGACTGTTCAACTTTATTTAATGTATTGTTTTTATATTGTTTTTTTTGTAAGTGCACAATGCCACAATAAATTTTAGATAATTAAAGGCTTTATTGTGTTTGTTTTGTATTTCAAATTTTTATAAGAATTATTTTCCCATTTTGAGGACATTATAAAACCAAAGCAGTAACAAATGTAATAAAAACAGCAACTTTTAGTTTGTAACACTGGTATGAAAACGAACCCATTAAAGTTTTCTGTAAATAATGTTTAGCTGATTATTGATTGATTATCAGTAGCATAGCACCATATAAACCATCTAACAATGGGAATGTACAGTAAGTAATACCTTTTTATATGCTTTAAACAGTATGATTTTTCTGATTTTAGTTTAAAATTCACCTTTGTGTTTTTGCACTTAAATGGCAACAAATTCATTTTTAAAAGTACAACTATTCCATGTAATCTTTAATACGAGGTCATAAAATGAATCTATAAATGTTGAAAAATATTCTTTCAAATACATTTAATGAAGTACATGTCAACTACCCGTATTTTAATCGACATCACAGTCCCTATGTGGCACAGCCCACAGCCTTCCACTCCTATATATAAATTTGACCTCGCACTCTAAACCGGCGGTCTTGACTTTAAAACAGCAGCCTTCATCCCTGAGCTGAGCGGAGTGTCTCTGAGCCAGCGCCTGCAGCTCATCCCAGCTGCCACTTTCTCCCTCTCTGACCCACACTTTCCCACCAACCTCGATCAGAACATTGCCGCCGCACCACTGCATGTCGCGTAGCCCCTCTGCTTTGAGCAGATACATGCATGCACAGCGTGGCTCGCACACCTTAAAGCGCCCCCTCTCCTCTTCATAGCAAAGGCAATGCAGCCGTACCAGGAAAGACGTGGGTTCAGATGTGATAAAACGCAAGACCTCCTCCACCCCATTATCGATGGCGACCGGCCCGTGAACCCTGTTGACGGAAAACAGCTTTGCGGGGCCGATTATCCGTACCGATTCCAGAATGAACTGGAAGTTGTGGTGCTCGCCGAGTTGTAAGTAGCTCTGCAATTCGGATAGGGTCTCCTGGTGCAGCTGCATAAGAGAGCCTATGCCCAGCTGCTCAGGATTGAACTCTAACACAGAAAGTAAGCGATGTCGGACTCCAGCGTCAAAGGCTTCGGAGTTAAAAGCAGCATTTGACAAGACAAACCGCACGTGTTGAGAGACTGTAGCAATGGACGCGTTTGAAAAGTCAATGGTGGTTCGCGTGGGCTGCACCACATCTAGGAGACGTGCGATACGAACACAAGCCTCCACATGCTGTCTAGCTAGAAGGGTTGCATCTTGGTCTGAAGAGGATGGAACCATGCTGCTCAGAGCTTTACGGATGACCCGTGCGGAGACGCCCTGGAAGGAAGTGACCCGGTGTAGCCTGCTGGGCCTGCAGGAAAACAACCCCTCAACTGAAGAGGACAGCTGGAGGCCTTCCTGGTGGGGATGCAGGTCTCGTAGCACCTGAGCGAGGACTCGCACGCTTTGCAGCAGACTCTCAGCATCCCCTTCAGTCCAGCACTGCTCCACTTCCTGCAGCAAAGCAGCTTCTACTCTGCCGCTGGCGCTCAGCTGCCCAATCATACCTAGTATGCCTCCGCTAGGCTTCGTCTCTGGCTCCTCCAGAACCTCTGCCATGCAGTCCCACACCAGAAAACTGAAGATGGCCCACACTGTGTGCTGATCCGTGCAGTCACCAGTACACAGATGGTCCCAGCTGCGTAAGTGGTCCTGATCGTGCAGGTGGTCCCAGCTGTGCAGGTGACTGTGGATCCCACTGCGGAGGAGAGTCTCAGCCTTTTGCAGCAGTCTCAACAGCAGACACCCCCTCTCAGAGAGCTGGACCCCTACAGATGACAACCAGAGGCATTCATATGTTGGTTTCATATAGTTTTGT
Organism: Romanogobio albipinnatus; assembly: GCA_023566225.1. Taxonomy (NCBI): domain Eukaryota; kingdom Metazoa; phylum Chordata; class Actinopteri; order Cypriniformes; family Gobionidae; genus Romanogobio; species Romanogobio albipinnatus. Next base: position 25,850,083 of record CM042260.1, on the reverse strand, counting down.
AAAACCAAGGAGTTTGGCAACAAGTTATATATATATATATACACACACATACACATACATATATGTGTGTGTTTTATATATATATTTTATGTACCAAAAACTACTTGAGATTTTCTTCTCAAGAATTAATTTAATGAGTAATAACCTTTTCTTCTTCATTATATCAGGACAGTTGTTATACTCTGAAATTTCTAATTTTATGAATTTTAAGAAATTAATAATAAGAGGCATATTCAAATGTATTGCAAATCATTGTATTGCATTTTTTTTTAGTTTTTAGTTAATTGATCCAGACAAAAAAATTTGTGTCACGTCATTGACCCATAATCATTACTAGACCTATCTAAAGATTTAAAAAAAATTTGGTTAAAAAAGAAGTTTGTTAAAAGATGCACTCCGCTTAAATTATGTCATAATTGTCACATCCTCATGTGGTTCCAAACTTTGTGTGACTTTCTTTTTTTTGCGGAACAAAAGAAGATATTTTGAAGAACATTGGTAACCGAACAGTTTTGGTGACCATTGACTTCCATGATGTGAACAAAAAACAAAGATATTTAAAAAAATATATACAGGTGCTGGTCATATAATTAGAATATCATCAAAAAGTTGATTTATTTCACTAATTCCATTCAAAAAGTGAAACTTGTATATTATATTCATTCATAACACACAGACTTATATATTTCAAATGTTTATTTCTTTTAATTTTGATGATTATAACAGACAACTAAGGAAAATCCCAAATTCAGTATCTCAGAAAATTAGAATATTGTGAAAAGGTTCAATATTGAAGACACCTGGTGCCACACTCTAATCAGCTAATTAACTCAAAACCTTTTAAAATGGTCTTTTAAATGGTCTCTCAGTCTAGTTCTGTAGGCTGCACAATCATGGGGAAGACTGCTGACTTGACAGTTGTCCAAAAGACGACCATTGACACCTAGCACAAGGAGGGCAAGACATAAAAAGTCATTGCAAAAGAGGCTGGCTGTTCACAGAGCTCTGTGTCCAAGCACATTAACAGAAAGGCGAAGGGAAGGAAAAGATGTGGTAGAAAAAAAAAGTGTACAAGCAATAGGGATAACTGCACCCTCTAGAGGATTGTGAAACAAAACCCATTCAAAAATGTGGGGGAGATCCACAAAGAGTGGACTGCAGCTGGAGTCAGTGCTTCAAGAACCACTACGCACAGACATATGCAAGACATGGGTTTCAGCTGTCGCATTCCTTGTGTCAAGCCACTCTTGAACAACAGACAGTGTCAGAAGCATCTCGCCTGGGCTAAAGACAAAAGGGACTGGACTGCTGCTGAGTGGTCCAAAGTTATGTTCTCTGATGAAAGTAAATTTTGCCTTTCCTTTGGAAATCAGGGTCCCAGAATCTGGAGGAAGAGAGGAGAGGCACACAATCCACGTTGCTTGAGGTCCAGTGTAAAGTTTCCACAGTCAGTGATGGTTTGGGGTGCCATGTCATCTGCCGGTGTTGGTCCACTGTGTTTTCTGAGGTCCAAGGTCAACACAGCCGTATACCAGGAAGTTTTAGAGCACTTCATGCTTCCTGCTGCTGACCAACTTTATGGAGATGCAGATTTAATTTTCCAACAGGACTTGGCACCTGCACACAGTGCCAAAGCAACCAGTACCTGGTTCAAGGACCATGGGATTCCTGTTCTTAATTGGCCAGCAAACTCTCCTGACCTTAACCCCATAGAAAATCCATGGGGTATTGTGAAGAGGAAGATGTGATATGCCAGACCCAACAATGCAGAAGAGCTGAAGGCCACTATCAGGGCAAACCTGGGCTCTCATAACACCTGAGCAGTGCCACAGACTGATCAACTCCATGCCACGCCGCATTGCTGCAGTAATTCCGGCAAAAGGAGCCCCAACTAAGTATTGAGTGCTGTACATGCTCATACCTTTTATGTTCATATTTTTCAGTTGGCCAAGATTTCTAAAAATCCTTTCTTTGTATTGGTCTTAAGTAATATGTGGAGATGGTGGTCCAGTGGGTTAAACCACTGAACTGATATGCAGAAGGTTGCTGGTTCAATCCCAGTAGTCGCCACCAGTGTGTCCTTGAGCAAGGCACTTTACTCCACGTTCTCCAGGGGGATTGTCCCTGTAATAAGGGCACTGTAAGTCGCTTTGGATAAAAAGCGTCTGCCAAATGCATAAATGTAAATGTAATATTCAAATTTTCTGAGATACTGAATTTGGGATTTTCCTTAGTTGTCAGTTATAATCATCAAAATGAAAAGAAATAAACATTTGAAATATATCAGTCTGTGTGCAATGAATGAATATAATATACAAGTTTCACTTTTTGAATGGAATTGGTGAAATAAATGATATTCTAATTACATGACCAGCACCAGTATTTTATGATTCACAGAAGAAAGTCATTCAGGTTTGAAACGACATGAGGGTGAATAAATGATGAATTTTAATTTTAGGTGAAACTATGCCTTAAAAAAAGATTAACACCAAAAAATGAATAATTTAAATATGAACACAAGTATTATCTTTATGGAACTGATCAAACAGAATCTGAGGTCAAGCAGAGATGGATCTCTCTGGATTTTGTCGTGACTTACACTGAGGGCTGAGTTCCGCCACTCTGCTCAGTAGTCTGTCTGCATCTTGCGTCTTCTCCATATACAGGGACACTAGAGCCTCCAGTTGGGCTGAGTCTTCTATTGCGACCCCTTCGAGAAGGTATTCCCTGACCGTCCGACGCGGCAAACCCACTGCCACACCAACCTCACAGACATTAAACCTAATCTCATCCCCCACAGTCAAGCCCAGCTGAGTCATGACCTGTTGCAGGCCTCCTGATGGAAACAACACCAGACATGGACAACATTAGTTCGGCAAACTTGGATCTTAGATTAATTTTGGACAGTGGTGTCCCCCCAGAATGTGATTTCAACTGAGGGGGACCACATTTACTAGCCATATACAGTATATTTCTTACCACAAGTCAGTCTCTCTCATATTTTTCAACAAAATTAGTAATGTTGAAATATGGATCACCTGACAAAGGTAAAGCTGCCCTCAAGTGACCTCTGGTTTCCTCCACTGCTATCTGCACGCAGCTGCCTTCAGGCTCTTTATTAAGGTCTTCCACCAAACTATTCACTGAAAAAATGCACAAATTGACAGAAAAATTGAGAACAGGTGACTGAATTCCTAGCTGAAACAAGTTCTAACAGATGCTTATTACTTTATGGCATAATTCATTGCATGCATTTAGATCATAATATTGCTGCTGACCATTAAGTTCCTCAGCTAGCTGTTTGTCTTCATTTTGGAGCGCTGTGTAAAAGCTCTTGCATGCCTTTTCTCCTTTCTTCAGGCAGATGGACAGCAGGGTTTTTGCTTGCTGGGTTGGGATAAGTGTGGCTTCGATATTCTCCAACTCCAACTGAGTCAGAATGCCTTTAGAGAAGAGATCGTAGGAGACCGGAAGAACCGCACAGCCCAAGCGTGAGCTCAGAACACTAAGCCGAACCTGTAGATGACGTTCTGCATGGAGACATGACGATGGTGAGGGCTGGGAGATGTTTACATTGATTTAGTAAAAGTGGAAATGCTGAGAATATGTAATGTCCTACCTGTTGGACCTTGCTGAACACATGTTGTTTGGTACTGATCTAAAATAAGAGCACAAAATGTTTTAGTATTTACATCATGCTACTGCATTCATACTTTAAGACAGAATGCAACTTTATGCATGATATAGCATACCGTCTTCTGTCAACCAGGTTCGTAGACGCGGGTAATGTCTCTTGCATTTTCTCAGACACTCCATGAATCTAGAGGCACCGCTTTCGTCCATCTGAACGTCAACAATCTCTAGAAGTTTTCGGGCTTTGTTGGGTGGCGTTCGCTCGGCTTCAATTTCATAACAGTTTTCTCTAGAGAGCAGCCCTACAGATATAACACAGTCTAGCAGAGGGCCCAGGTGATAGAGGGCATCCACCAGAAGCATCTGTGAAGACAGGAGCCGGGCCTTCACAGTTGGCTTCTCCTCTGGTCCTATATATAGGGAGAGTGGGGTAAGATGAGCCACTCAAGTTTTTTACTCAAGTTGTCCACTTAATTCCCTTTCAGTCGGTCACGTTCGACGTACGTTCGACGTATCGACGAATTGGGATCACTTCTGGGAGCCCCTATCAGCTTCGAGCTATATAGAACCGGCCAATGAACAATTGGCGTGCGAGATTTGCATTTCGTGCTCCGCCCCGCGCCGCGGGTATAAACAGGAAGCGAGAGCGAATGCACGCTGTCATTCACTTCGGAGCCGAACGGCGTATGAAGAGGACTCTCGTTATCGAGTGGAAAGCTGCTATCAGCAAGCGAGTTATTGAGAAGACCGGAGATCGGGGAGAACGCATGTTGGAGAGACGGCACATTTCAGCGGGATCGCGGTGCTCACTGCTGCCTCTGTTTAGAGGAAAAACTGCTGTTTTCACAGCAACCTGTTGGTTGGGCGTTTTTCCTGTTTGAGTACAGGCACTAAACCCCGTGCTTCAGCACAGAGAGCGTTTCCTCACAAAAAGAGTACACGGGTGACACTGCGTCTTTTTCAAGATGTCAATCCACCCGTGCGTTTCTGGATGTGGTCGTTCCCTGGCGCCCGCTGACGGTCACAATTGCTGTCTCACGTGTTTGGGCAAACAGGCGTTTTGGGCAAACAGGCGGCGTTTGTGGATAGTTCATGGCGTTTGTGGATAGTTCATGTTCCCACTGCGGGAACATGACTATCTCGGAACTAAGGTCGAGACTCACCTACCTCCAGGAAGGCGGAGTCCCCTTACCCATCCCACGATCTAGTTCTATTCCTAACCAGAATAGACCTATTTCTTGTGACCTGAGGATTACGTTTAGGGCAAACCCGCCGAGTCAATCTCCGCAGGCCCCTATTCCCTCAGTTACGCAGCCGGTAGAGCTCCCGGGAGAAGCCGCTGGTCCCTCCCATGGGCGGCCAGGGGTGACTTTCGTTTTCTCGGGGAGGGTCGCGTTGGTTCTCAGCGTCCCGCCCCGGTGCCTTTCTTCCCGGAAGTGCATGAGGAGCGCACAAGGTCGTGGACGGCACCTTTTTCTGCCAGAAACCGGCAGAGTGACTCCTCCCCCCTCACTACCCTTGCCGTCGCAATGCAACTGTGTCCGGCGACCACCTCCCACTGGCGACTGACCACATCTCCCTCGACACTGGCGTCTCCCGTCCCGGGCCTGTAAGTTCTTCTCCAGTCTGACTGGGAAGGCTTACAAGGCTTGCGGACAGGCTGTGTCTGCCTTGCATGCCATGGCGTTGCTTCAGGTCCACCAGGCCCAGGCACTCATGGACATGCACGAGGGTAGACCTGACCCAGAGCTCCTCCGGGCCACGAAAGTCACCGCCCGTTCCATCGGTCAGGCGATGTCCACGCTTGTGGTCCAGCGGCGTCATCTCTGGCTCAACCTGCCCGACATGAGGGAGACTGACAAGTATCGGTTCCTGGACTCCCCCATTACGTAGGCCGGGTTGTTCGGCGACGCGGTCGAGAGCTTTGCCCAGCAGTTCTCGGCCGCCCAGAAGCAGACGGAGGCCATCAAGCACATCTTGCCCCGGCGGCCCGCTGCTGCCTCCACCTAGCCGCCGGTGGCTCCACCTTCGCCTGCTCATCACAGAGGACGTCCGCCTGCCGCCGCCTCCACCCCCGCCAGGCACCACAGCAGTCTACACCCAGCCGACGGCGTGGGGCCGGCCGTGGGAAGGACGTCTAGCCCGCTCAGGCTGCTGCCAAGCCAGGTGGCAAGTGTCGTCGGAAGAGACCCTGAGACGGGCCGTCCAGAGATGGAGGAAACTGCTCTCCAGGAGATGGTTACAGCACCACTCCTTCCCCCGGAGAAAGGGCCGGAGGAGAATCTTTTGTTCTCGTTTAATTTCTGTACCCAAAACTTAAAGAGCAAAAAGAGCAGTTTCTGAAATCTCTGGGTGCCAAGAGCTTGGCGGTGGTCGACGCTCCCATGCCTCGCCACCCTCAGGTGCCTCTCCCTTCGCCAGCAGGGGACGCCGGCTGTGGGGACGCACTCAGGCGGCCTCCCCACACTCGCACGCCCCCTCAGCGGACACAGGTAAGTGTTGCACAGCACACTCAGATCCCACTCCGGGCCGCTCCCATGCCGTCTGGGTCAGATCCCTGCATTCCGCCTCGCTACCCCGCTGCGGGTACGTCTGTGGTGCCGTTGATCCCCCTCGCTTGGTGTCTGGGAGCCTGGCTAGCGCTTCCCAGTCCGTCGCAGTGGCTCCTCCGTACCATCAGACTCGGCTATGCGATTCAGTTCGCCCGCCGTCCCCCCAAGTTCAGGGGCGTTCACTTCCCGACAGTAGCGAAGGAGAACGCCCCCGTGCTCCGGGCGGAGATCGCTGTCCTACTGGCGAAGGACGTGATAGAGCCGTCCCACTTCATTGTACCCAAGAAAGGCGGTCGGTTACGGCCGATCTTGGATCTGCGATTCTTGAACCGGTCCCTTCACAGGCTGCCGTTCAGAATGTTAACGCAGAAACGCATCTTCAGGTGCATCCGTCCCCAAGATTGGTTTGCAGCGATCGACCTGAAGGACGCGTACTTTCATGTCTCGATTCTCCCTCGACACAGGCCCTTTCTGCGCTTTGCGTTCGAGGGGCGGACATATCAGTACCGTGTCTTACCCTTCGGCCTGTCCCTGTCGCCCCGCGTCTTTACGAAGGTCGCGGAGGCGGCCATTGCTCCCATGAGAGAGCGTGGTGTTCGCATTCTAAACTATCTCGACGACTGGCTAATCCTTGCCCAGTCGCGGGAGCAGTTGTGCGAACACAGGGATATGGTGCTCAGTCACCTCAGCCAGTTGGGACTTCGGGTCAACTTGGAGAAGAGCAAACTCTGTCCAACACAGAGGATCTCTTTTCTCGGTATGGAGATAGACTCGGTCGCCATGACAGCGCGCCTCACTGAGGAGCGCGTCCAGTCAGTGTTGAACTGCTTGAATTCGTTCAGAGGCAGGACAGCGGCACCACTGAAACACTTTCAGAGGCTCCTGGGGCATATGGCATCCGCAGCCGCAGTAACGCCGTTGGGATTGCTTCATATGAGACCGCTTCAGCGCTGGCTACACGATCGAGTCCCGAGATGGGCATGGCACAGCGGTTCCCTCCGCAACAAAGTGACTCCGACTCTTCGTTTCTACGGGCGGGAATTCCACTAGAACAAGTGTCCAGGCATTCTGTTGTCTCCACGGATGCCTCATCCACCGGCTGGGGTGCCACGTATAACGGGCTTGCAGTTTCGGGTCTGTGGACGGGGCCTCAACTGCAATGGCATATCAATTGCCTCGAGTTGTTAGCAGTTCGTCTTGCACTCAGCCGCTTCAAAGTTCCGCTCAGAGGCAAGCACGTTCTGGTCCGTACGGACAACACTGTGGCCGTTGCGTACATCAACAAACAGGGTGGTCTACGCTCCCGTCGCATGTCACAACTCGCCCGCCATCTCCTCTTATGGAGTCAGAAGCATCTGAGGTCGCTTCGTGCCATTCATATTCCGGGCCTGCTCAATCGTGCAGCCGACGAGCTCTCACGACAGCCAGTGCTCCCGGGAGACTCCATCCCCAGGTGGTCCAGCTGATATGGAGTCGCTTCGGGACCGCACAGGTAGACCTGTTTGCCGCCCCGGACACGACCCATTGCCAGTGGTTTTATTCCCTGACGGAGGGGACCCTCGGCTCGGATGCCCTAGCACACAGCAGGCCCCGGGGCCTACGCAAATATGCGTTTCCCCCAGTGAGCCTTCTCGCACAGACACTGTGCAAGGTCAGGGAGTACGAGGAGCAAGTCCTGTTGGTCGCTCCGTATTGGCCCAACCGGACTTGGTTCCCGGAACTAGTGCTCCTTGCGACAGCACCTCCTTGGCCCATTCCTCTGAGGAAGGACCTCCTGACTACCCATAGGCACCCTATGGCACCCGCGTCCGGACCTCTGGAAACTCCATGTTTGGTCCCCTTTGAGCCTTTGCAATCTGCAGAGTTAAAGATCTTGTCGTTAAAGACAATACTCCTGACTGCGTTGGCCTCCATCAAGAGGGTAGGGGACCTGCAGGCATTTTCGGTCGACGAATCGTGCCTGGAATTCGGGCCCGGTAACTCTCATGTGATCATGAGACCCCGGCCTGGATATGTGCCCAAGGTTCCCACTACTCCCTTCCGGGACCAGGTGGTGAGCCTGCAAGCGCTGCCTTCGGAGGAGGCAGACCCAGCCCTAGCTTTTCTCTGTCCCGTCCGTGCTCTCCGGACTTACGTGGACAGAACGCAAAGCTTCAGGACCTCAGAGCAGCTCTTCTTCTGTTACGGAGGACAGCAGAAGGGAAAGGCTGTCTCCAAGCAGAGGATGGCCCACTGGATAGTGGATGCCATCGTCTTGGCGTATGAATCCCAAGACGTGCCCTGCCCGCTTGGGTTAAGAGCCCACTCCACCAGGGGTGTTGCTTCTTCCTGAGCGTTGGCTTGTGGTGCCTCGCTGACAGATATTTGCAGAGCTGCGGGCTGGGCGACACCTAACACATTCGCTAGATTCTATAGCCTCCATGTAGAGCCGGTTTCTTCCTGTGTGCTCACTTCCCATAGTCAGTAACACCGAAGTGCCCGTTCTTGTGTCAGCTTGCTGCACCATTCCCCTCCATATGGACCGGATACGTGCGCTAACTGCTCCAGTTGAGTTCCCCGGAATGGCGAACCCTGTTGAGTCCTTCGTTACCCTCGGCAGTTGGATGTGGCGGAGCGTCCGACGCCAGGTCTAGCACTCGTATGCATTGGTGGAATGGGTGTTAGGCTGGTACGGCTCCCTACAGCGAGCCCGTGTCTTTCCCTCGGTAGAGCTCCTCTGCCATCTCAGGAAGGTGTAGTCCCCCGCCTCTAATTCACCGGGGCCACCCCTGGGACTTCCGTATGTTGTGCTGCCCACGGCCAGCCCATACGTGTATTCTCCACGTTAACTCCCTCCGGGCATGATGTGGCTTCCGCAGCGGCCTCCACGGGCACGCTTTCCCAGCGTTATCCAATAAAGTCAGCTGAATGGGTCTTGCGGAACAGCAGCTTTTTGACTCTCCCTGTGTGAATTTCCCTGCCCGCTAACAGACGGGGTCTGAGGGGCTCATCGCTGGGCGCTGGAAGTGGTAGTAACTATGGCGTTTTCCAAAGGGATCCCATTTCGTCGGTACGTCCGACGTACGTCGAACGTGACCGACTGAAAGGGAACGTCTCGGTTACGTATGGTAACTCTCGTTCCCTGAAGGAGGGAACGGAGACGTACGTCCCGTTGCCACAGTTGCTGTACCATCACTGCATGGCCGAGTCACTAAGTTCGGCTCCTCAGTGAAAAACAGCGTGCATTCGCTCTCGCTTCCTGTTTATACCCGGGGCGCGGGGCGGAGCGCGAGATGCAAATCTTGCACGCCAATTGTTCATTGGCTGGTTCTATATAGCTCGAAGCTGATAGGGGCTCCCAGAAGTGATCCCAATTCGTCGGTACGTCCGACGTACGTCTCCGTTCCCTCCTTCAGGGAACGAGGGTTACCATACGTAACAGAGACGATTTCAAAATGTTTCATATCAATTCAAGTGATTAGACCATGGGCGTCGGAACCATTGTATGTGGGTGGGACAAGACCCACCCACTTTTTACGATCAATGATATTGTACCCACTCACTTTTATCGTCTCTAACATTCAGCACATGTCTGTTAACCTACCCCTAATCGACAAACACTTATTATTAAACACGTTAGACACTTTATTTCCACTTTTCTAATATTTTCTTAATTTTTATTGAAAATAAATGCCTTTCCGATCTGATATGTGATGGGAAAAGGGAGGGGATTGAGTTCGGCGAAAGGCGGACTCGAACCGCGGGTCGATTTGTGTCAAAACTTGGTGCTGTGCGTCTTACCCCTACACTACTAACGCTCTCAATGATACGGCGATTTCCGTAACTTTGTCTTTCCGAACTATACGTTTAGCAAGCAAAGCGGTACTTAATGTAATTCTGAGGACCCACCCACATTTTTTTTGCTTCCGACGCCCATGGATTAGACAGACATATAACTTTAAAAGTTTGTCCAGGACCAGTATATCAATATAAATAAATATATTTTATATATATATATATCACTAATTCCATTCAAAAAGTGAAACTTGTAAATTATATTCATTCATTACACAGACTGATATATTTCAAATGTTTATTTCTTTTAATTTTGATGATTATAACTGACAACTAAGGAAAATCCCAAATTCAGTATCTCAGAAAATTAGAATATTTCTTAAGACTAATACAAAGAAAGGATTTTTAGAAATCTTGGCCAACTGAAAAGTATGAACATGAAAAGTATGAGCATGTACAGCACTCAATACTTAGTTGGGGCTCCTTTTGCTTGAATTCCTGCAGCAATGCGGCGTGGCATGGAGTCGATAAGTCTGTGGCACTGCTCAGGTGTTATGAGAGCCCAGGTTGCTCTGATAGTGGCCTTCAGCTCTTCTGCATTGTTTGGGTCTGGCATATCGTATCTTCCTCTTCACAATACCCCATAGATTTTCTATGGGGTTAAGGTCAGGTGAGTTTGCTGGCCAATTAAGAACAGGGATACCATGGTCCTTAAACCAGGTACTGGTTGCTTTGGCACTGTGTGCAGGTGCCAAGTCCTGTTGGAAAATGAAATCTGCATCTCCATAAAGTTGTTCAGCAGATGGAAGCATGAAGTGCTCTAAAACTTCCTGGTATACGGCTGTGTTGATCTTGGACCTCAGAAAACACAGTGGACCAACACCAGCAGATGACATGTCACCCCAAACCATCACTAACTGTAGAAACTTTACACTAGACCTCAAGCAACGTGGATTGTGTGCCTCTCCTCTCTTCCTCCATATTCTGGGACCCTGATTTCCAAAGGAAAGGCAAAATTTACTTTCATCAGAGAACATAACTTTGGACCACTCAGCAGCAGTCCAGTCCCTTTTGTCTTTAGCCCAGGCGAGATGCTTCTGACACTGTCAGTTGTTCAAGAGTGGCATGACACAAGGAATGCGTCAGCTGAAACCCATGTCTTGCATATGTCTGTGCGTAGTGGTTCTTGAAACACTGACTCCAGCTGCAGTCCACTCTTTGTGAATCTCACCCACATTTTTGATTGGGTTTTGTTTCACAATCCACTCCAGGGTGCGGTTATCCCTATTGCTTGTACACTTTTTTCGATCACATCTTTTCCTTCCCTTCGCGTCTCTATTAATGTGCTTGGACACAGAGCTCTGTGAACAGCCAGCCTCTTTTGCAATGACCTTTTGTGTATTTCCCTCCTTGTGCTAGGTGTCAATGGTCGTCTTTTGGACAACTGTCAAGTCAGCAGTCTTCCCCATGATTGTGCAGCCTACAGAACTAGACTGAGAGACCGTTTAAAGGCCTTTGCAGGTGTTTTGAGTTAATTAGCTTATTAGAGTGTGGCACCAGGTGTCTTCAATATTGAACCTTTTCACAATATTCAAATTTTCTGAGATACTGAATTTGGGATTTTCCTAATGCCGAGATCAGACTGCATGATTTTCAAACTGATCGGATCACTGCTCTTTTCACACTGCATGACTATATGGGCCAGCATTCAGTCACTGCTGCGTTCACACTGCACGATGGATCGGCGACAGTGGGTTTCACACTGCATGACTGTACAAGAGGAATAATCGCCGACATCTCTGTCCATTCTCTGTCCCGTCCGCAAATTACATTTCACAACAAAGCACACGTGAGAAGTGAGAAGGAAACAACGCGAGATCACACGTGTGTCAGACTGGAGTTCTCGCACGAGACTGGAATTGTTTTTAAAATATAGACTGCAGTGCAGAAACTTGCAGTCTGTGCTCTGATTTGCAGCAAAAGGGAGAAAAATTAAAAAAGATTAGGCTATGGCGGAGGAAATGGTTGTGGAGACACAGGGAGCAATGATTGTGTTCTGCAAAGACAGTTTGAGGTAAATAATATTGCAATGTGCTACTGTTGCGGCTGATCAAGCAAATGTGTGTGCTTTGTTTCTGTTTGATATAACTGTACATATATCTATTAAAATACTAATATTCTGGTCTATAACTCCTCCCCGAACCTCCCGCTGTCCTGTATCTTGCTCTCTCATTGGCTGTTGGTCATCGCCGATGTATTTTTCAGTCAGAACACATTTCACATAGCCTGGATGCCAGACGAACTTAGCCCCGCCCACAATTTTTTTTTGCACAGGCAGTTCGGTCTGGACTTGATCCATAGAAAAGTAATTATGCCCGAACAGAAACTGTTCGGACCAATGAAATTGTCAGGGCGGGCTTTAGACGATGATGGATAGATGATAAACAGTAACGTAATCATCCACGTCATCAAAGGCGCTTGGGTTGAATTTGTTCTAATCCTAAACGGAGAACTTGTTCGTATATGCATTCACCTTTACTATTTCTCTCAGAAATGATGATCGTGTTGGTAAGTACTCTGTGTATCCTTAAATTCTTTTTTTACAACACCGGCAAAGATCGTTTACACTCATCTTCTTCTTCTAGCGTGCAGACAGGTTTGCCAAGTTTTTACAGCAAAACTCGCCCAATTGCTATTCAAAACTAGCTAAAAACAAGCCCAATAGCTTTCCGGGTGGGGGGGTTCGCCGGAAAAAATGGCATTTGGGGGGTAAAATATGTGTTATTTTGGCTGGACTGCCTGCTAAATTTCGCATTCCTGGGTCTGTATATCACATAATTGGGGTCACTTCAACCCGCGGACTTGGCAACACAGTGCAGTTGAGTTCTGTTGACATTTGACAACTAACGTTATGCGTTGCTCCATTGCTCTGATTGGTTGTAGGAGGTCTTTCCTGGTTCGGTTTAAACCAGCCCCATAATCACAGCCCAATGGAGCAGTATCAGACTCAAATTCTGACTAGAATTGAGTATGACGACGTCAGGCTACATTTCACACAGCAGGAGTTTGAATCGCCAACAGGTCCAGATATTTAGCATGGGAAATATCTCACGGGCGTCGGCGACTCATCGGCGAGTCTCTCTGATCGCGTCTTTGATCAATCACACTGCGTGTTTGTCACTCGCGAGCACGAGCACCGATTTGCCTTTGATTTCAGGCATTTGTCGGCGATTTCACAAAACCTGTCGCCGAGCCAAAATTGGGGCTAAAATCGTGCAGTCTGAACTCGGCATTAGTTGTCTGTTATAATCATCAAAATTAAAAGAAATAAACATTTGAAATATATCAGTCTGTGTGTAATTAATGAATACAATGTACAAGTTTCACTTTTTGAATGTAATTAGTGAAATAAATCAACTTTTTGATGATATTCTAATTATATGACCAGCACCTATATATATATACATATACACACACACACATATATATATATATATATATATATATATATATATATATATATATATATATATATATATATATATACACACACACACACACACACACACACACACACACACACATATATATATATATATATATATATATATATATATATATATATATATATATATATATATACACACAGACAGACAGATAGACAGATAGATAGATAGATAGATAGATAGATAGATAGATAGATAGATAGATAGATAGATAGATAGATAGATAGATAGATAGATAGATAGATAGATAGATAGATAGATAGATAGATAGATAGATAGATAGATAGATAGATAATATCAACATGAAACTTACCGGAATTATGGGAACTCTCTGGTGAAGAAGCCATCACAATGTTAAATGAGCATAATTAAAACTCATCTTCAAACTATAAGAAGTTAATTCAAATGTTTAACTTTCACATTCCACGCGTTCATCCATGTCAGTTGTCAGTTGAGTTCAGTTGAGTTGAGTTGAGTTAATGGAATTCCCGACGGGCTGAGACAGACGTACAATGACGATGGCAAACGTCATTCGCGTTCTGTGTAAAAAAAATATATTACTACTAGAGTTACCAGAGTTTAATACATCGGCTAAATGCCAAATTTTCTCATAAAGTGTCTCGAGCAGTTCCTCAGTGAACCACTTCCTGGAAGTGGTGAGCCGTCGGAGTGAGACAGCTTTAAGTCTCAGTCAGTTATTTCATATTTGTTTCATATTCATAGCCTTATCATAAATTAATCTCAGCTCGTTTTGAAAATTAATCTTTAATGAACGTGGGATTTTTGAGTGTGGAGTCTGAGTTTGAGATTCAAGTATACACTTTAAATATTTTATTATATGGGCGTGACGGTCGTGACAGCTCTTGAGCTTTCATTTTTTTCTGCTTTAGTTAAAGGAGGGTCACACTCACAGTACGCCAGTCTCATGCTAATCTAAGAGTAACAGCGTAAATAATTCAGAATGCATGAAATAGCATTAAAACACTGCTACATTTGTGTATATTTTTATATTTAATGAGATATTTAATTTGGCTTTTTAGTCAGCTATCGCTTGCATCATTGCTATTAACTAAAACCATTTAAAAGTCGCTGAAATCAAATGTCAAAATGCATATCAAAATGCTGCCTTGGCGTTGGCAACTAACTAAAAATAAATTACTAAAACTAAACCTGAAATAAAAATGAATAAAGTCCACATGAAATCAAAATGGAAGTTTTTTTTTTTGTTCTTAGTATGAATGGCCTTACTGTTATCTATTAGCTAGCGTGTTCCAATACAATGACAAAATTCGCATTTAGAAGAAACTTACAGTTTCTCACTTGTGCCAAAATGGACCAATGATTTTGATGAGATCACTCTGAACTTCAGCTTCTCATCAGATTTTCTGTCCAATCAAATGCTCTCTGGAATTTAAAGCATCCTGCCCTACATTATAAAAAGACGCTAAAACCGGTCACTTGTTCACACATTTACTGTTTTCTACATGGTGAATGGCACATAGTGCATTATATTAGAGGGGATAGGGAGTGATTCAGATAGTGTAAATGTGCTTTCCATTGAGGCTAATGAAGTCTGGTTTCACGTTCGTGTCACGAGAACCGCCACAGCTCCAGTCCAGAGACACAACCACACAGAGCAGATCATATGCGGGAGTTGGCGCAGAAAACATAACAGATCTCAGTTGAATTCTGCACAGAATCCTTTATTTTAAAGCGATATGAAGGAGATTAGGAGGAAACTGCAGCTTTACTGAGCTCAATGGCTCTGGCCAGACTGTGATATAAACTAAACGCTATTGGCTATTTTAAAAAAGGGGAGCTGTTCAATATTTCCTGCCCTGTCTTTTTGTTTCAGTGGAAATTACACCACCACATTGAGTAATGCTGCGCATTTCAAGGCACTTCATTGGGCCTTTAAAGCTAAATATAAAAAACCCAAAACTAGTTGACAAAAGCACATACAATTAATAACCTTAAACTGAAAATGTAAACTCAAAGCCAATTAAAAATATTAATAAAATCTATAATAGTATATAAATAATACTACAACAACACTGCCTACAGCTCTCGATTGGTTACTGAAGCTAAGCTGTGCTAAACCTGCTAGCTGAGACACCTACCGGTGAAGGAACAGGTGTTAGCCATGGCCAGCAGGGGGCGCTCACCATGTGGTTCCTAATGCATCAGTGTTATGATGGAGACACTATGTGAAAGAAAAAAGGCAGCGTCCATGGAATGAGACATTAAACAGGCTCCTTGTGGTGATTGAGAGGAGTTCCCTACTCTGTATCACTTTGAATGGAAATGTCAGGTGATGGTTATACAGAAACTGATCTATTTCCTCTTCCAGCTTAATATCCCACAGTTTATACCGGGGGGCACTTCACTGATCACTACCCTATGTAATATGTCCAAGTGTTTTTGGAAGGGAGGGGGTATCTGAGGGATATGAGGAGGAGTAAATATTGAACAAAGTAACTGTGCTCTCATAAAGTGGTTGGGAATAGCAGTGCAAAATGCCAGGTTAGGGGTCGTCACGGAAACCCTTCATACACAGGGTGGGGCCCTTTGTGGCAAGAATGGCCGAGTGGAGGAGAGGATGAATGGAGGATTAATCCCACACCAGTGCATCTCAATGCTCTGTCCCCACCAAGAGCCAAGAGCTCATTCCCATGTGCTGGTCTTTATTTCATCCATTCAGGAGTCAATAGGTCTGCTACACCCCCAACCCTCCACTCACACACACACATACACTCATGGACATTGAAAAAACATCACAGTGAACATATGCACACATCAAGTGTGTTTACAATTCATTATAATAACTGATCAATTATTATTAACAATATTAAATCGTTGTTATTAATCCTAAAAACAAGTGAGCTCCTAATGAAATGGTAACAGAAAGTCAACACACATTTTAGACATTTCTCACTCTTGAAACTTTTGAAAATGCATGAATTCCCTTCAGTAACACCCTTCATCTCCCATATTCAAACACTCAAATCCATGCAGGGTTAAATACACATTCATTCATGTTCACATACCCACTTATTCATTGGCACACTTGTTTAAAACAATGAGGAGCTCTTAAAATGAGTAGGGGGGATGGGAGGGTTAATGCTGACTGGTTCTTTTTTAACACATTTAAATCTACACCCACTTCACCTTCATGAAGAGCCACAACACCCTCTCACTTCCCAATGAAGCACATCCACTTACATGTTCTCTTTCATCAGCACTTGACGCAATATCCTCTGTGGCAAGAGTGACACACAGGAAACTCTGATGGAAGGTTTGGAGCAGCAGATGTCTTTGATATTTTGCCTGATTTGTCAACATAAGCATATTCCATGGTAATGCTAATGTGCTGTACAACTAAACATTAAAAATGTAAACACTTACAGACTTGGCTATAATGTATAGTTAGTGAGAATTAATAGAGGGATTTTATTGTACACTTAATTTTATTTTGTCTCTTCCACTCTCCCTTCAGTCTTTCTGTCAATTCTCTCATTCCCATCATGATGGTGACAGTCTGAATATCATGAGTTAATGTCCGTCCCCAGAAGAGGGCAGTAGAAACTCTGCTGTGCTTCGTGACATTCACCGCTGTGCATGTAAGTTATAAGGGGAATTTTTATGCTCACACCTTAAAGAGTTTGTTTTATAAGTTCCTTTATTACCTTTATCGTTTGTATTTGTGTAGTTGGTATGATATTAGCATTCCTTTATCTCAAAGAGTAGAGCATGGCGCTAGCAAAGTCAAAGTCACGAGTTTGCATTGCGTTCCTTGAATTAATGGTCTTCCAAATGTAAAAATACTTTCGGAAAGCTGCTGTGATATTCTATATTCAGTCTTCAACGATTTTATAAAGCATTTTGCCAAGCTTCTGTACTGTTCAAATGCTTGTAATCATTAATATTTTAAATAGATGTTTGTTATGTTTACCAGGCTGCATTTATATTATAAAACTACAGTGAAAACAGCAATAGTGTGAAGTAGCTGTTATTACAATGTAAAATAACAGTTTTCTATTTGAATATATTTTAAAATGTAATTTATTCCTGTGATGACAAAGCTGGATTTTCAGAATCACTAGTCCAGTCTTCAGTGTCACTGATCCTTCAGAAATCATTCTAATATGCTGATTTGATTCTAATATGCTAGAATTTGTTGATATTTGCGTGGAAACCGTAATACATTTTAAATTAGGATATTTTGATTAATATAAAATTTAATTTATTAGAAATAGAAATATTTTAATATTATGCACATCTCATTAAGGCCCACATATAGATGTCTGCTTGTATTGCGTATGGAAGCATGTCTTTACAGTCACTTTTGATAAATTGAATGCATCCTTGCTGAATAACAGCATTTATTTCTTTTAAAAAATTACTTACCCCAAACTTTTGAATAGTAGTGTTTCAACAGGTGTTTTAAGTCATAGTTTTGTTGCTATATTTTGGGGTTTATCAGTAGTACTGATTTAAAGGGGTCATGAACTGCGTTTTATTTATTGTTTTATGATGTTTCCTGGGGTGCACTTATAAAGTTAGAATGCTTTTTACATCAAATATTTTCATAATTTATAAATAAAAGGCATTTTTCCTACCCTGATTTTAACCTTCAGCTCTGAACGCTCCGTTTTAAGGGGCGTGTCCGCTGTGAGACTTCAGTGTAAACACCCACTGCTGTGATTGACTAACGTCTTTGCATTTGAAATAGTATTACTCTCTCTTTTAGCTCGTTTTTACAATTACAACTCTCATGGTTAACTAATCGTGAAAAGTGTTGCATTATATTTAGATCTATGGCATTATATTAAAATTGTGGCAAGAAAGGTTGCAGTGATGATCATTGTAGCCGATCACACACATCTCGTCATTGCAACTCAGTTTCTGTACACTAACGAATGCTTTCATCTTCACACAGTGCAAACGTGAAATAGTTAAGAGATTCATGGAATAAAACAGGAGTCACTGAAACGCGTCACTGATAAACTCTCCTGTTTGATTGACAGGTTCAGCGCGTGCTGCTCAAACGATTGCAAAGGAAGCTTTCTTGGATCGCTTTCTTTATAGAATTGAATCACTGTTAAATAACAGATTATTTTCATCCTACTTATAGAAACAACACAAGTTGATGTTTAGTCACTGGTCTGATTTACTGACACACAGACAAAGAATATCTGACTATATGAATCATCTCATTTCAGATCAGGCATTAGAATGAACACAATTACTTACATGTTGCATTACTGTTGAACCCAGTCACTGCACAATATTTTGTCATCCTCAACGATATGTTTATTGCTTTGTAGCTTGAAGGTTTAACACTAGGCCTATGTTACATGCACAAATCGGTAGGCGGGGCTAAACAGGCAGTGATGAAGTAGGCGTTGATATTCTTCTGCTGAGGTGGTGCTTGCCTCCCTTTGACTTTGCTGGGTTTGCTGGGCCTGGTGTCTATAAAAGCTTTTCTTTGACTAATAAGGAAGTTTTCAGCTCTGAAACTTACAGGATATTCTTATATTACCACAACCTTTTATATATCAAAAGCTCAAGGGAAAGTTGATTTCTCAATTTATCACCCCTTTAATATTAATGTATATATTTTTTATATACTTTTTCCTCTTGTTTGTATGTGAAGTTGTGAGTAGATGTTGAAGGTGGTTGTATACAATATTAACATTTTGTAGTAATTGGTCAATGGTCAATACCGAGTATTAGTAGTCTAATACTCTGTATTGACTATTGACCAATCAGAAGCCGCAAAGTGGACTGTGGTCTTGTATAATCTGTTTTATAAAGTTTGTATGTAATATTAATAAGCCTTGTAAACTATCTTAATGCATGAACAAACAAATTGTTTTCAGTAGTGTAGATTGTGCGTTGTAGATATCATGAACCAAACAGAGACGCTTGAATTGTATAATGTTTGTACCCAGAAGCATATGTCATACAGTTTACTCACACATATCTGATTGTGTGTGTGAGAGGAGTGCATGAATTTGCGTGTGTGTCCAGGCAAGTGTCTGCCGCAGCTGTGCGGAGTTGTGATCTGAGGCCGGCTTTTGCTTGCTGTGAAAATATTATTGCAAGTGTTTATTATTACAGCACTGAGAGACAGTGGGAGTGTTGTGTGCCGTGCGGGCCAGCGAAAAGGGGGTGTAGACCAGGAGTTTGTGAGAGGAAGGAGGGGTTTTTATGCTCATTCCTTCTGTTCCCACCGACCGGCCCCCAGCACGGCACGGTGCATTGTGGGTAGTGGGGAGGCCTATTGGAGTTGATTAGTTCCGGCTGAGTCTCAGATAGAGTTCTGACAGGCCGGAGAAACAGGCTCACAGCGTGAACGGCCCCCTCCTCACGCACCCCCTTGCCCTCTCCAGCAGACAATAGAAGCAGCATGACAAGAGCTTTTTAAAACACTCCATACACTCCACTCCTCTGTCTGTCACACAAATGTGGACACACACACACACCCTATAACTATATCATATTATGCACAACACAGCAAGCTTGACAAGAGCTTTGTAAAGTGTTCTGATTGTGAGCATCACTATTACAATTAAACACACTTAGGGTGGGGGATTTGAAAACTCATAACCCATAGGTATTCAACTTTAGCATAACTCGTCATGCGCATGCATTACAGACATGAAAGATAACTAAAATTATACAGCTTGTTGTGTGCACGAGGTGTGCAATTATTTTTTTTAAGTGATTAAGAACTTAAGAGAAAAAAAAAAATCCTTACATTGAATGAGGGACCCAAGTCAAAAATGCAAAGAGGCCATTATGGTAAATATAGAAATATACATAAACAAAAAAATAAATCAAACCTACAGTATATCCCATGATGCAAAGGGAGTCACAACTAGTTACCACATAGCAGTCAGTGCTGGGTAGATTATTTACAATTTGTAGATTTAAGGTAATCTGACTACTTTTTGATTACTTTTAACCTGACTCGTTTATCACATTGATTTGAATAGGATAATCTTGCACAATATTGATATAAAAATACAAAGAGAAAGAGAATTTCAAAAACAACATGAAGTGCATTAAATATTATATTATGTCTGGGTTCCCAAACTGGGGTTTGTGCTGGAACTGCAGGGGGTTTGTGAGTTCAATGAAAAGCTATTAAGAAATTAAAATGTAAATCATAAAAATGTAAAATTTAAATAAACTTAATATAAAACACTTAGGCCTACTAAAAATATTTAAAATTATTTGTTTACCTGCATGTCATGTGACCATAACGGACATCAGAGAAAAGTGAACTTTTAATTGGATTTATTATTATTAATTGACTTAATTTTATTATTGACCTAACTTATTAACTTAAAATCTCTGGGGTTAAATATATTATTAGGTCAAAGAGGTTCAGCTGACAAAACAGTCTGGGGAATCCCTGCATTGCATGTAAATATAAAATGAAGTGAATTTATAGATTTGAATGTGTTTGAAAGACAAAAGCTTTCCAAAGACAGTAATACATGGTTAAATAACTCAATGAGTGATAATTAAAATAATAATTGATGTGTTGAGTTAGATATGTTTAGATATGCAATGTTGAAAAAACACTTCTTAAAAGTGAAGTGATTTAATGCAGTGATCTAATGTTGTGTGGGTCACATGACTAGTGACTGGTCTGTGTGTGCAATTCCACAAACCTGGAAGACCTTCTGAACGAATATAAGCAGTAGTAGGGATAATCAATGAATTATGAATGCCATTGTGAGAATAACATGTAATCAATAAAAAAGTAACTGTAGTCTGTAGTATTTTAAAACGTAACAATCTAATTACAAGTATTTATTTTTTGGAATCTGATTACATAATCCAGATTTCATGTAATCAGTTACTACCCAGCACTGATAGTAGTGTGCTACAAATCATTCATAACCCTTCATTGCAATACAATCTAGCAACTTTTGTAAGGCAAAAACTTGTGTTTCTTATTTATGTATAAGTTGTTTCACGTTGTTTCATACTTTATTATTAATGTACAAAATTAATCTTTTTTTTGTCTTTTAGTCAATATTTTGACTCACCCTAGCAACTTCTGAGAACACAGCATAGCAACAGAACACACCCACAACACCCCAGAATTGTGACGTGAGTCACTCGCATTTCCTTCAAAAGATGTGAAAACGAAGTTTACATTGTGAAATTGTTGAATTGTAAACAGAGCTTCGTCAAATACACCATTCAAACCTGTAGCTTCAAGTGCTTCCTGTGACATCCCAACACTGGCTTCCTTGAGCACTTGATGCACAAACACACAGTTCAGGAGGGATACGTGTGATCCTCAGCACTGTTTATATAGCCAGTTACTGCAAACCACTATATAGAGCAAACTCAACACAACACTCCAAACCTCCACTGAAAAATAACATCCCCTCACAAACAGCAACACGTCGCAACCGCACAATGTAGCTAACCAGCTCTAAACCGCACCGCTTAGTTCAACATCCCACCATGGTGCACTCCAGGGGCAAACTACATCAACACCTCCCTGCCCCATTTTTCCTCACCTCGCTTATTTTATCTTACCTCTCTGTGCTCTCTTATTGCCCTCTCCCTGCATTCTTCTCTCTTTTCTCTCTCTCCACACATAATTGATTAAGGGCCGCTTCCATAAATCAATTTGGTATGGGCATCAGTCAGTAATGAATGGGAGAAGCCCCCCTCCGAGCGTCCAGTATTAATCTAGCACAGCAGGCTCTTCTACTCAGAACTCTCTGTCTTTCTCTCTTTTTCTCCCTTTCTTTTTTGCTTTCACAAACATGCACACACTCGCATACACGAATTGGACACAACTGCCAAAAACACACTCTATAAGCTCAGAGGGGAGCTGCTTCTCATCCTGGATGAAAGAGAAAGAGAAGGACGAGTGGAAAGGATGGAAAAATGAACGGACAGGCATATGAAAGAGAGAACTTGTGGTAAAAAACAGTGATGGCAGAGCAGAAAAGGAGCGATGGCAGGAGTACACAAATTCGTGCTCATTGATTCCTCACAACCAGACTCTGAACAATGTTCAAATGAAAACCAAAACTTGTTTTCTTAAATATGTTACTTATGTTTAACTTATGTTAGCGCTGGACCCTGTGGCTGCTTTTATTAAGTACAGAGGATGCGAGCAAGTTTATGTATACATATATACATTTCTAACGTTACGAAATATTTCTATTTCAAATAAATGTTGTTCATTTGAACTTTCTATTCATCAAAGAATCCTGAAAAAAATAATTAAAGGGATAGTTCACCCAAAAATGAAAATTCTGTCATCATTTACTCACCCTCAAGTTGTTCCAGTGTATCTGAGTGTATCTGCTTGGTTACAAACATTCTTCAAAATATCTTCTTTTGTGTTCAGCAGAACAAAGAAACTCATACAGGTTTGGAACAACTTGAGAGTGAGTAAATGATGACAGAATTTTCATTTTTGGGTGAACTATCCCTTTAAGGTTTCCACAAAAATGTTAAGCAGCACAACCGTTTTCAACATTGATAATAAGAAATGTTTATTGAGCAGCAAATCATCATATTAGAATGATTTCTGAAGGACACTGTGACACTGAAGACTGGCGTAATGATGCTGAAAATTCAGCTTTGCCATCACATGAATAAATTATATTCAAATGGAAAAGAGTTTTAAACTGTAATAATATTTCACTTATTTAACTGCATTTTTATTCATATTTATGTACTGTGTTTTTGAATAAATGCAGCCTTGGTGAGCATAAGAGACTTTTGAAAAACCTGAACAGTCACAAATTCTTCTTTTGCACATGAAAAGCATATACACAGATGCATACTTGAAAATGCACCAAAAATAGTGTACAATCCAGGCATTTACAGCATACAAATAACATACTGTGGCATGTGTGGTTACCCAGAATGTACTGGGAAATAAACAGTTTTGCTTCTATCCTGATCAGGTAACAATTATTGTAATATTGCTCCCCATAAACAAATGATTTCTGTTAATCTCCATCTACAGTGGGGAGAACAAGTATTTGATACCCACTTACAAAGCCTGTAATTTTTATCATAGGTACTCAACTGTGAGAGACGGAATCTAAAACAAAAATCCAGAAAATCACATTGTATGATTTTTAAGTAATTAATTTGCATTTTATTGCATGACATATAAGTATTTGATACATCAGAAAAGCAGAACTTAATATTTGGTACAGAAACCTTTGTTTGCAATTACAGAGATCATACGTTTCCTGTAGCTCTTGACCAGGTTTGCACACACTGCAGCAGGGATTTTTGCCCACTCCTCCATACAGACCTGCTCCAGATCCTTGAGGTTTCAGGGCTGTCACTGGGCAATACGGACTTTCAGCTCCCTCCAAAGATTTTCTATTGGGTTCAGGTCTGGAGACTGGCTAGGCCACTCCAGGACCTTGAGATGCTTCTTACGGAGCCACTCCTTAGTTGCCCTGGCTGTGTGTTTCGGGTCGTTGTCAAGCTGGAAGACCCAGCCACGACCCATCTTCAATGCTCTTACTGAGGGAAGGAGGTTGTTGGCCAAGATCTCGCGATACATGGCCCCATCCATCCTCCCCTCAATACGGTGCAGTCGTCCTGTCCCCTTTGCAGAAAAGCATCCCTAAAGAATGATGTTTCCACCTCCATGCTTCACGGTTGGGATGGTGTTCTTGGGGTTGTACTCATCCTTCTTCTTTCTCCAAACACGGCAAGTGGAGTTTAGACCAAAAAGCTCTATTTTTGTCTCATCAGACCACATGACCTTCTCCCATTCCTCGTCTGGATCATCCAGATGGTCATTGGAAAACTTCAGATGGGCCTGGACATGCTCTGGCTTGAGCAGGGGGACCTTGCGTGTGCTGCAGAATTTTAATCCATGATGGCGTAGTGTGTTACTAATGGTTTTATTTGAGACTGTGGTCCCAGCTCTCTTCAGATCATTGACCAAGTCCTGCCGTGTAGTTCTGGGCTGATCCCTCACCTTCCTCATGATCATTGATCCCCCACGAGGTGAGATCTTGCATGGTGCCCCAGACCGAGTGACCGTGTCTTTTATACAGGTAACGAGTCAAACAGGTGCAGTTAATACAGGTAATGAGTGGAGAACAGGAGGGCTTCTTAAAGAAAAACTAACAGGTCTGTGAGAGCCGGAATTCTTACTGGTTGGTAGGTGATCAAATACTTATGTCATGCAATAAAATGCAAATTAATTATTTAAAAATCATACAATGTGATTTTCTGGATTTTTTTTAGATTCTGTCTCTCACAGTTGAAGAGTACCTATGATACAAATTACAGACCTCTACGTGCTTTGTAAGTGGGCAAACCTGCAAAATCGGCAGTGTATCAAATACTTGTTATCCCCACTGTAGATATGGTTATACAAAATACTAAGTTTTGAGATGCATACTATTTAGAATTGACACAGACTTTCCTCCCTCATCCTTTCTCTACTTTAGCCCAGTTCTTCCTCCTTTACACTTTTAGTTTTTTCTTCACTGCTGTTTCTCGCCTTTCACTACTTCAGTTCTCTCTTCCTCCCCCTCCACCCCGACCTCTCAGCTGCAGAGTGTTAGTGCTGATGATAGCGTAAGCCATATAGACTTTAAAAACAGTTTGTCTTAATGAGCTCTGAGGAGGCGGGTCACAGCTGAAGCCAATTGCGAGCCCTTCCTGTCGGCATGGCTGCAGGCTCTGAGGTCACGAGGGGTCACTCTGGCCCCATCGCACCAGTGGGCTCCGGCCCAACGGTCTAATACACAGACGCATACTTACTCTCATGGGGACACATCTGGTTCTGATGCAACACTCAGCCGGCTCTCAGGGTTTGGGGAGAAAGGGAAAGGGTCACATACCTCTCAGTGTCAAAGTCAGGGCCGAAGGTGGCATGTGCTCGCGGGGAATTCCTTGATCTTTCTCCTCTTCCTTGTCGGGCCGAGCCGAGAGCAGGTGAGATCTGGATAAATCGACGTGGCAGCGCTTTGAAGGCATTGCCAGTAAAACGCGCAACTATTAACGATCGTAACTAACAAGCTGCAGGCCTCGCTGATGCACATTCTCATGGTTGTTTAAGGCTTGTCTATTGCCATGTGTGCGTGCTTTTTCATGGATGCCTAAAGCTAATACTTCACAGACCAAAGCACTATTTCATACCCCCTCACAGATCTGAAGATCAAACATTAATGTACCTGCACACATACGGTAAACATATGAGGGTTTATAAAGGATCAGACATGCATATACAGGCACGATGGGATTGATTTATGCGATTATGCATTCATATACATGGTCATCAGTTTTGTGTGCCGTTCAGAACTGAGTTAAATAATGCATATTCAAAATTCATATTCAGAGAAATTCATATAATTGCAATGAAACGTAATTTAACTGGAAATGTTGAATGGTGGCTTGACAAACAAATTGTTTGGAAGAAATGTGAAGTTTGGTGTAAAGGCCTTACAAACAGACCTACATATAGATGTCTATGAAATGTCACCTATAGAAATATTTACTTAACTTTTTTATGTGTAATAAATTAAATTTCAATAAACTAATCTATCTATCTATCTATCTATCTATCTATCTATCTATCTATCTATCTATCTATCTATCTATCTATCTATCTATCTATCTATCTATCTATCTATCTATCTATCTATCTATCTATCTATCTATCTATCTATCTATCTATCTATCTATCTATCTATCTATCTATCTATCTATCTATCTATCTATATCCATCCATCTCATCCATCCATCTCATTCATCTCATCTATCCCAGCTAGCACCATGGAATGGACTCTTAAACATTGATTGTTTCCAAAAGGGTTTCCTTAACAATCCCTTATCTGCCATTGGTTGGCCAGACAGATAGTCCTTCCCCAAACTTATGCCATTGGTTGAGCCAGATGCCAATACAACTGACAACTTGCTGTCAGGCAGACTGGCATCGGGTTCAACCACTGACGTGAATTTGGGGCAGTACTGCCTGTGATGCTTAAACAAACAGAGTAATCTTTTAATAACACCACAGTGACACAGTTCTCACATTTTTGGGAAAACAGTCTAATGGCTTACTTATAACATGATAAGAAAATGTTTTTAACAATGAATAAAACACTTCAGCTTTAAAAGGAGCTGAGATTACTACACTTTTATTGGTCTCTGAAATGCAAAATATTTAATAAGCAAACATGTAATGGAATGTCTGGAACTTTGAGAATGGCAGGCATTCCGATTGTGCGGAAGTCTCTGGGCGCGGATTCCACGTGGGCCTGATCATAGTCAAACAAACTTCATTTAATTGTGTAGATTCACTAAAGCTGGTCCAATTAAGGTTAAAACACATTAGTTGCATTAACCACCAACCATACACATCTGAGGTGCTACTAATGAAGGCAATGGCACACCTTTGCAGGAGCTTGCATGTCTCATTCTTTACTAGTTTTGCTTCCAGATGCTCCATACACCTGAACCTATAAAATGAAGTGCGTTATGCCAGTAATTTCTGTTCGACGACTCCACACACACACACAAACATGTACACACATGGCACCATAATTGGCTCCTACTCCCATACCGGCTCCGATTCTACACCCCCCAACCTCTAACCCCCACCCCACCCTTAACAGGCCCATAAAAGCACATCTGGAAAGTTACTCTACTCCTCTCCCCCTCTCCATCTCTCTCTTGCTCCCTCATGCAGCCGACAAGACGAACACCACAGAAAGAGTCTCTCACGAGCGCCTACAAACACAGAAATAACACTGTCAGCCTAAGTGAGACATTCTAATGAGCCATCACCACAGAGAAGCAGGCGGAGGGTGCACTGTTTGAAAAAAACGATACACATGCAGATAGTGTTAGCCACGATGACCGCTCTGGATCTACTGAGGTGCGATTTCATGAAGTACCATGGAGATCCACCTTCCGAATTAAGGCCATTTTGGTTCATTCATACTGTGTAGTTAAAATGAAGTATTTTCATGGTATAACTAATGGACTAGTTGATATTTTCGACATGACTACATTTATACTTGCGCTTGCTTATATTTCAGCCATTTTTATATATTTTCTTTCTAGATATACTCCCATTCAAAAGTGCTTTTTTAATATCGGTAGCACTTTATTTTACTGTCCTGTTCCCCATGTACATACTATGTACTTATTATAGTTATTTCAATACCTGGGCAATAACTAGGTACTAACACTAAACCTACCCCTAAACCTAACCTTAACCCATGTAGTTACCTTATATTAACCAGTACTTTCTTAGGTAAGTACACTGTAAGTACATGTTAGTGCACAAACTGTAAAATAAAGTGCATCCTAAATCCTTGATCAGTTTAATGTATGCTTGCTGAATAAAAGTATTAATTTCTTAAAAAAAAAAAAAAAAAAAAAAAAGAAGCTTTGAATGGTAATGTATATTTATATTATAAAAAAAAATCAATTTGCATTTACTCATGATTGGAAATGTATTTTCTTGCACCTTCAAGTAATTTTGTAATTAGTGCTGTCAAATCGATTAATCGCGATTAACCGCATCCAAAATAAAAGTTTGTTTTATTGTGTGTATATATAAATACAAACACATGCATGTATATATTTATCACACATTGCATGTGTGTGTATTTATATACACATAATAATTATACACACTAGTACACAACATATATTATGTAAACACAAACTTTTATTTTGGATGCGATTAATCACGATTAATCGATCACTATACATATGTAATATACACTCACCTAAAGGATTATTAGGAACACCATACTAATACTGTGTTTGACCCCCTTTTGCCTTCAGAACTGCCTTAATTCTACATGGCATTGATTCAACAAGGTGCTGAAAGCATTCTTTAGAAATGTTGACCCATATTGATAGGATAGCATCTTGCAGTTGATGGAGATTTGTGGGATGCACATCCAGGGCACGAAGCTCCCGTTCCACCACATCCCAAAGATGCTCTATTAGGTTGAGATCTGGTCACTGTGGGGGCCATTTTAGTACAGTGAACTCATTGTCATGTTCAAGAAACCAATTTGAAATGATTCGAGCTTTGTGACATGGTGCATTATCCAGCTGGAAGTAGCCATCAGAGGATGGGTACATGGTGGTCATAAAGGGATGGACATGGTCAGAAACAATGCTCAGGTAGGCTGTGGTATTTAAACGATGCCCAATTGGCACCAAGGGGCCTAAAGTGTCCCAAGAAAACATCCCCCACACCATTACACCACCACCACCACCAGCTTGCACAGTGGTAACAAGGCATGATGGATTCATGTTCTCATTCTGTTTACACCAAATTCTGACTCTACCATCTGAATGTCTCAACAGAAATCGAGACTCATCAGACCAGGCAACATTTTTCTAGTCTTCAACTGTCTAATTTTGGTGAGCTCGTGCAAATTGTAGCCTCTTTTTCCTATTTGTAGTGGAGATGGTACCCGGTGGGGTCCCATCCGCCTCAAGGTTGTGTGTGTTGTGGCTTCACAAATGCTTTGCTGCATACCTCGGTTGTAACGAGTGGTTATTTCAGTCAAAGTTGCTCTTCATTCAGCTTGAATCAGTCGGCCCATTCTCCTCTGACCTCTAGCATCAACAAGGCATTTTCGCCCACAGGACTGCCGCATACTGGATGTTTTTCCCTTTTCACACCATTCTTTGTAAACCCTAGAAATGGTTGTGCGTGAAAATCCCAGTAATTGAGCAGATTGTGAAATACTCAGACCGGCCAATCTGGCACCAACAACCATGCCACGCTCAAAATTGCTTAAATCACCTTTCTTTCCCATTCTGACATTCAGTTTGGAGTTCAGGAGATTGTCTTGACCAGGACCACACCCCTAAATGCATTGAAGCAACTGCCATGTGATTGGTTGATTAGATAATTGCATAATTGCAGAAATTGAACAGGTGTTCCTAATAATCCTTTAGGTGAGGGTATATTGGTGTTTGAAGGTTTAATCAAAATGTATTTTTGTTTGAAAAGCCAAGTTTACACACTGTTTACAACATATATTAGCATATATAAAATACATTTAGGCCAAAAAGAAAAGAAAATTCCATATGGGATGCAAATGCCTTTTCCAATATGGCGATCTAAGGCAGGATTTCCTTTCTTTTAGCAGTTATGCTGAAAATTTAACTAACTTTTATTTTTTCAACAAATGGCATGTCACGTCCTTATTCCATCTCTGATATAGCCTAAGTTTTATTTCTAACTCATTCAAACACATGATCTGACTAATCTTTTTAAAGCATCATCGTGCCGAATAGTCCTATTTGTATTGTACATATGCACATGTTTGAGCCTCAACTCTGACTCTGTGTTCTGTCAACTATGTTTATCCACTCGTGCTTTGGCTCGTGGGAAATCGGAAACATCCCTGCTGGACACAGTTCATCCACCTCAGCAAACGAAGGCTGTTCTTACTTCATATCGGAGTATTACACGTTCTGTGTGTGTGAGAAACAGCCTGAACTATCTCCGGCACTGGTACTATAACTATATATACATTTAATGAGAGCCTCTGTGGCAAAGTAATGGTTGGTTGGGTTATGGGGTACGGCACTAGAAGGAGGCATCGGTTTAGAGGAAAGGAAGGAGTGACTCGCTATGTTAATTCATTGAGATATCTCTCCACAGATAAGCTGACACAGTCTGATTCAGTCTGGCTGTGATCATTCACTCTCTGTTTTCCAACGGATCCAGGCACAGGACCAGGAAGAAAATAAAACAAGCCACAAGAATCTCCTGGCTGGGCTCTCTATTTCTTTTTCCTTTTTTTGTGCTCTACGACTTCTTTAGGCCCAGAGAGAGCAAGGGGGAAAGAAAAGGGGAGTAGGAAAAAAGACGCCATTTATTCTCATTTTTAATGAAGTCTTGAGAATTGGGAGGCATAGCAGCACGGGTTGAGTTTCACTTTTGGGCCCAAGCCTCTTAAGCAGGAACATATGCAGCTCCTGGGCCTGAGGGCTCAGGTTACCAGGGGGGCACTAAAACGTCGAGTGAGAGAGAGGGAGAGAGACAGGGTAATACAGAGGGAGACAAGCGAAGAAGATTAAGAAAGAATGTGTGCGTATTTGTGTGTTAAAAGTGAGAAGCAGAGAGCGAGAGAGAGACAGAGAGAGAGACAGAGAGAGAGAAATCAGGAGAGAGGGAGCGGGAAACGGGTGGGTAGTTCTGCGGTAGGTAAATAGAGTTCTGACCCAGGCCCAGTCATTGGAACAGCAGGCCTTCTGCTCCACGGGATTTTCTGGGTTTTGTTTTGTGTTTTTTTTCCAGGTTGGAGGGGGGAAAGGGGAGTTGGGGGGCGCTATTAACGAGCACCATCGTTTTTCTAATTAGAGCTTTGGGGAATATTTTCTTAAGGACTGTCGACCCTCCCTAAAGGCTCCCAGGAGAGGTTGTGTGTCTGGTGGAAGGAAAGGGGAAAAAGAGATGTGTATGAATATGTACTTGTAAACGTGTGCTTGTGCTTTTAACTAAAGGCAGTCTTGTACAAATCCAAACTTTGAGGACGCATGAAGCTTAGTCATACTTCCAATAGGATGCACGCTCGCCCACCAATTTCATTCATACCTTATGGATGTAAAAACACACTCGCTCCCTCTCTCACACACGCACATACTGTTAGTTCATTAGGTTTTGATGGTTAAGATCCTCTCTCCTTGTGTTCGAGTTGAGGAGCAAAGGAAAATTTTCTTTTCTCTTTTCTTCCTTTTCCAAACCTTCTTTTCTTCTCATTTTCTCCTTGTGCTGTTTCTTTTCAGTGAGTCTGCTGCTCTTGTCTTGGCTTTGATCCCCCCCACCCCCCCATTTGTGGGCCTCTACTGAGCTCAGTGGAGCGGTTTCCTGAGTCTGCCTAGATTAATGAGTGTGTGTGTGTGTGTGTGTGTGTGTGTGTTCACAAAAAAAAAGAGTGGGAGAGAAAGAAGGAACGAGAGAGAGAGAGAGAGAGAGAGAGAGAGAGTTTGAGTCAGTGTGTATGTGAGTGTGTGGTTCTCTTTTGGCTTTCCAGAGACCGCACATTATTTTTGTGAGGGTTTTTTATCTTCAAAGTCACTGTATCCACAAAGTGCCTGTGTTTGCCTTGCTCGCTCGCCATTTTGAAACATTTACAATCACAGGGCTGTTGTGGACATGACGGCAATCTCGCTTCCACAGTAAAAAAGCAACACGACCGACATGCATGCTCATGCGTACACACATAAACCCACACGCGCTCACAGAAGGCCAGTTTGGATGACGAGGTGTTTGAGTAAACAGTGTTAGTCCATAAAGTTGTTGCTTTGTGTTTGTGGATACATGTTCCATCCAAATAAATCCAGAGCGCATATCAGATGCAAAACCCGTAATCAGATTCTGGAATAAATTGCAAACTGCTAAAAATAACTTTTCTTATTGGAGCCATGTGTGGATTTGATAGGGGGGATGTTGCTGTGGTGGGTCGTAGTGAGTTGGAGTATGAATCAAACCAGTGGGAAAAAAAACAGTTTGTCTTTTCTGAGATAATACAGCCACGTGAGCCATGGCTGTGGCGTGTTTGTTTATTCTCACAACTTAGTGTGTGTATGTTAATATACAAACGCGCACTGAACACGATTATACAAACACTTGCATGTCGTGCAACGGCCTCTCTTACCTACACATACACACTTTAACCTTGATTAAAAATGCCTTGTTGCTTTTTATTCACACATCTACACATATTAGGTAGGGGGTAATATGCAGTAGAGGTATATTTTATGATAAAGACCAAATAAATAAATGAATGTACATTAAATATAGATTTAAATTGAAATTATTTTATTATGTGAGAAAAAAAACAAGTGATACAAGAGATATATCGAGTACAACCATCGGGGTCACAAAAATTTAAATTTATTTTCTCCATAGGGGAATTGATTTTTAGCGATACAACTTATTAACCTTTAAGTACACCATTTTGTACCTTTTTCTTTTTGTCAGACTTTAAAAATTAGTTCTTGCTTGTGGTTAATTTCATTCACCGCTTATAACTCTTCAATTAATACTTTTTAAAAATCCCTATGGGAAAACACTTCCGGAACTAATGATGCATTCCATTTGTCCTCGGAAATGGGAAATTCCTAGTTCCCAGTAGGAACTTTTAACCGGAACGCCCCTTAAATCAGAGTTGCGACTGGGAAACTCGGAGGAACCACAACGACCCTGACTTCATAATCCAATATGGCTGCTCAGCGCATCAACCGTAGTGAAACAGTAGTAATATCAAAGTCCCTTTAAGACAAGTAATTTCACTCGGCGGCCATCTTTGAAGTGCAGCTCCTGTCTCTTTGAATGGGGAAACATCAAATTCTCCAAAACGGTTTGCCAAGCTTATGATTAAATTTCATATTTGAAATCACCAATTAAATCTGACAACAACTGTCTCATAAATTGTGTTTCTAAACGATCGAATCATGATTAAAAAAAAACAGCATTTTTCAGCCTGGAATCCTATCCTAAATGCGCGTCTCAGAACACTGCCTGTTTCTATAGAGCTCCAGAGGTCACATGACCCACTCTGTTTACGACGCCATTTTGCCAGGCAGGAATACGCCAGCATGAGTTTTAAGGCAACAGAGTTCACTGCGCACTTTAATTCAAAAGACATAGACTTGTACATAGCAAAACTTAATAGATTAATCATAATAGATCCCTAAAATGCCCCCTGGGGTGCTTTTCACGTGTATCAATAAAGGAACGGATAGCTTTCCAGTCAGGACACCTGTTGGACGCAAGTTACAACTAGCCTAGTTTTGACGTAAATGGGCACTAAGTTACAACTTATGCACTACAAAATATTTTTGCGTTGCACCATTACACTTAGCTGAAGCCTAAATCTACGTATAAACTAAATATTTACGGAAGCCTCCGATAACATTAACAGATAGAATAGCAGGCAGACTGAACTGCATCAATACGCTCTTGTTTTACATGACAGACTTCAATTCTTTACACGTATATGATAATGCTGACATATAGGCCTTGCATGTGCTTACATTTTAAGAGAGAAAACATGTGAATAGATTAACGTTATATGTTAGCGGTTAACATGAACCCGTCCAATCGGTCCGTGTTGTCCATGTCAAATAAAATCAGTCATAATCAATAAATGTCATTTCTTATTTTTTTGTTTCAGTATTTATTTATTGACCCTTAATTTAGTTTCAAATAGCCTACAGTTTCTGAATGTTATTTATACATAAAAGCATTTATGTTATTCATGATTAAGTATCGTATTTAATGGGAACTTATTTTTATCATTACGGGAGGCAAAAGTAGTTAAAGGGTTAGTTCACCCAAAAATGAAAATTATGTCATTAATTACTCACCCTCATGTCGTTCGACACCAGTAAGATGACAATCGTTCATCTTCGGAACACAAATGAAGATATTTTTGTTGATGGCTGAGAAAGGCCTCAGATAGGCCTCCATTGGCATTCAGTACATTCACACTCACAAGACCCATAAAAGGCACTAAAAACGTTGTTACAAAGTCCATCTCACTACAGTGGCTCTACAATAATTTTACGACGCGACGACAATAGTTTTTGTGCGCAAAAAAAAATCAAAATAACGACTTTATTCAACTTGTTCTTGTCTTCCATTTTGGCCTCTGCCGTGAACTCACGAAGCACCACGACGCATGCGCGAGAATATGACGTAGTGCCGGCGTTCGGGAATCCATGAAATGTACACTTTAGCCCCATTTTGAGCACTACGCCGAGACCTAAAGCACGATCAATGTAGAATTCAACAGCTTAGATATGGTGCGTCTTCCTCTGCTTGTAAACAAATCTCTTCTCCTTTGCTTTCCCCCATCATGTTGAAAGAGTAAGGTTTAAACAGTCTGGTTTTAAATTATTTTATAGATACATATGCTACAGCCGCTCTAGAGCTCCCCTGATTGCCTGCCAAAATGGCGGAGTTTAGGCTGCGTGACGTCAACCTCCTGAACTCTATAGCAACTGGAACTTCTAATGGCAGCAGCAGTGACACGATGACTTTACAAACCAACGATTGGCTCTTACATTTAGAAGGCAGGGCTTATTCACCATATTGGGTGTTGCACTTTCTCCCATTCATAAGTAATCAGAGTGCACCGTCTTCCTGTATATAAAGTATGTGGTAATCATGGGCGTCACTAGGCCATTTTTAAAAGATATTTTATCAAAAAATTTTGGTGTTCAGAACATCTTACAATGCACATATGTAGATCATAGAAATCAAAATTTTCTCAAGGGGCCATGCCCCCGAAACCAAATAATAAACAGCCAATATCCTAATATTCATACTAATAAGCCACTCTAAAAAAATTGCTGGGTTAAAAATAACCCAAGTTGGGTTGAAAATGGACTAACCCAGCGATTGGGTTGTTTTAAGCAAACATTTAACCCAACCACTGGGTTAAAACAACCCAATTGCTGGGCAAGTCCATTTTCAACCCAACTTGGGTTATTTTTAACCCAGCATTTTTTAGAGTGTGTTAATAGTGAGAATTGGACCCTAAACTAAAGTCTTATCAATTTTTTTTTCATACCCTCACTGGGGGCTGAGCCCCCCTAAAATGAAAATCCTAGAATCGCCCCTGGTGGTAATATATTGTTTATTAGCACTTCTGTTTGTCTGTCTCAATAAAGTCCAACCTCTATTTGTGGACATGATACTTCGGTATTATCTATGCAAATTACAAATGTGTATGTTTGTATTCCAAAAGAGCAAGCATAACAAAGGTTTACCGTGTTTTTCGACCTGTACTGGAATGAGGTCAGCTTGGGTGTGACATCATTCCCAGCTCCGACATCTCTCTTCTGAGATAAATGGAACGCAGCATAAGGCTGTTGAAAAAGTAGATGGGCACTGTTGCACTCTGACCAATCAGAATCAAGTATTTGAGAATTGCATTAAAGTTAAAAATTTCACCAGTTACAATTTTTTGCCCATAAAGTCTGTTTATAAGTGCACTTATAATAAAATTATACAGGAAATTCTTGTGACTCGTGCTAGTCACAGAATACACCGAATACGTTTATCTGATTACTTTATAGCCAAGATGCTTTATGACAGAATTCGCGAAACCCATATTGGTAAGATTTCAGTCGGATTGAAGACCTTATTGCGACTGAAAGAAAACTAATGCAATGTGTGTGAGATCCTTTACAAGCCTGTAAGAAGGGAAACTGTGTGCCAGGTGTTTCTGATTAGGACCCCTATCCGAAAAAGACAAGAGAAGGGGGGAGTAATTGTGGAAAGGAGTCCAAAACTCTCGCTTTTAACTTTGTAGCCCATAGATCAAACTCCAGCCAGCTCCCCTGATAGGCTCATAAATACCTCCTCCAAGCTCTCATCCCTTATCACACTGTTATTTCTACACTGATTGCAGTGGTTACATGGAAAAGGCCTGATATGTGTCACACTGTGACAGCGCTGACGCATATCCTCCACATTGTGTGTGTGTTTTTGGGAGAGGGTTTAATGAACCACAGTGTGTGTGAGGAACATGATGGTTGAGTTACAGAGTTCTGGGTCATTTGTGTAATTTTTAAACGTTGTGTTCAGTAATCCTTGTCCCTTAATTAGGAGACAAATATGGACTGCATGACGGTGATTAATTTTTAGAGTTCAGTGGTTAATGAATTTCACTGGTATCAACAGTTATTCATAACTATAATAATGTTCTATGGTTCTCTAATATTAACTCACCTATACTTGATGACTTAACTTGTTTGTGCAGAAAGGTTTATCTTAAATAATGAGAAGTCTGATTATATCATGTAAGCTTCACCTTTAAACCACATTGAAATTGTCCTACATAGCAAATATTTTCACGCAAGTCACTATTGAATGTCATTACATTTTCAAACATTTCATTTTAATATCATGTAATGTATTTTAATTGAGATTCAGGATGCAAAACTGAATTTGAATTTAAGGATGTTGAATTCAAATTAAATGAAATTCAAATACTGAAGTTCACATACATTTACATTAACACTATAAAACACAAACACAATACAATGCGTAATTTAAAATATGGGGAAAACATATGTGAAAAATCAATATGGAAAATTATTTCATATCAACACAGTATATTGGACCCTATTTTTAAAGACTTTTTAAGATTGTACAACACATTGTGTTTTCCAAAAAACAAGATATTAATAATCAATGTTTGAAAATCCTACTATAGAAATGTATGTATTTATATTTAATCAATTATATTTCATTTTATGGACCATGGTGGAACACTTAATTTTTACGTTTAAGTATAATTTATTACATTAAAAATGTTATTTTAATTTAAGTCACTGTTTAAAACTATTGACTTTGTGCTTGACACTTATTCTTGTGTGCATTTGGCTCCATTGTACCAGAATTGGTAGTGTGTAAAGTGCATGTGTTTGTTTGGTTTTTTGTGGTTTTGGGGAGCGGCTCTGATTTGTGACACTGAGGTGGAGTCAGGGACAGAAACAGAGTGTGTGTGAAGCCTGTTGTTGGACAGCGCATTGTAACTCTGTCTGCTTATTTGATAAGAACTCGTCCGTCTGGAAGGAAAATAAACAGTTGAGTGGTTTGTTGCTCGGCCTTCAGGAAGGAGCTGTTACTAGAGCACAACACAATATTTACATCACTGTTTACATCATATTACACATCCCACTCTCTTTCTCTCACTTGCTGTGATCTCTCTCATTCTTTCTCTCGTTCTAGGTTTTCTAACTCTAACTGTGACCAAGATGAAGAAGAACTGCATGTAATGCATTAGTTTGCAAATTAATTTGTCACGTATCAATATTTAAAGTCAACATAAAATCAACAAAATGTGTTGCAAATGCTGTTTCATTTTGAATTGATGTGTGTGTGACTGAGTTGGTTAATGCAGATTTATCAGGGAAGACAGGCATTGTTTTAAAAAAGTTTATTAAAACAAGCACTGTTTGATAAAACTTTAATAAAGTAGGTTTGGGAATTAGAATGTTATGGAATGTTGTTCAGTTCTATTAATGGTTCCCACATGTGGAATTGCCGGCTCGATCAGTGCAGTCCGATTCACAAATGAATGACTCATATGAGCCAATTCTTTTTAAAGCTGCAGTCCATAAGTTTTGCCTCTTTGTCACCATCTCTGCTTGAAACCTGAAATTGCAGTTATATGCGGAATTATTATCTTTACGATCACTTAGCTTATATCACTTCAAACCGTGCAAATTATTATTGTTATGCTTTGTATTCAAATTGTTAATGTTAACAACATGAGCATTGCGAGACTATGTATTTAGTGTGTATTAGCGTTACCTGTAGATTTAAATTTCTGTACAGTCTAATGTTTTGCTTTTGACTACGGGTGAATGTCCAGTTGTCAATGACGATTGTGGTTTGGACCTTTCTGCCATCAAAACATGGGCGTTGGAAGCAATACAAATGTGGGTGAGTCCTCTCTTAGAATTTTTTTTACTGGAGTAGATACCGTTTACATTAAGTACAAATATACCTCCTTGTTTGCTAAACGTCTGGTTGGGCAAGACAAAATTACGGAAAATCACCATGTCAGTGAGAGTGGCTATAGTGTAGGGGTAAGACGCACGACATCACGTTTTGACGCAAATCGACCCGAGGTTCAAATCCGCCTTTTGCCGAACTCGCTCTACTCCCCTTTCGCATCACATATCAGA
This sequence comes from Romanogobio albipinnatus, assembly GCA_023566225.1. NCBI lineage: Eukaryota > Metazoa > Chordata > Actinopteri > Cypriniformes > Gobionidae > Romanogobio > Romanogobio albipinnatus. The sequence goes on along the minus strand of CM042260.1, from coordinate 25,811,889 downwards.
TCGGAAAGGCATTTATTTTCAATCAAAATGAAGAAAATATTAGAAAAGTGGAAATAAAGCATCAAATGTGTTTAATAATGAGTGTTTATCGGTTAGGGTTAGGTAAACAGAGGAGTGCTGAACTAGAGATGATAAAAGTAAGTGGGTCCAATGTCATTGATCGTTAAAAGTGGGTGGGTCTTGTTCCACCCACATACAATGGTTCCGACGCCCATGCATCAAAATGATACGTTTAATTATTCTAGCTGCTGTGAGAAAGGTCTATAAATGATCCGCCACCTGCAGCATCCTCACATGTGATACTACTAGCCGGACTCCTTTTACAGACGTAATGTAATGTCGCAAAGACTAAAAGTACCACTCAAATTATAACACATTATTACAAGCTTACCATTGTGAATCAGGCCAAGGTAAGGAGATAGTTTTGAACACTGGCTAGTTATGTACTTGCTCAAAAATTGATTTTGGATATTTTTTAACCCAAAAAAGTTATGGACAGCAGCTTTAATTAATCAAATCCATACAGAGCAACCAGGGCTGTGTTTCCCAAAAGCATATAAGATTGCATAGACTATTGGTGCCAATGGTTTCTATGATCTGTTTTGGCTTACAATGCTTTTGGAATGCAGGTAGTCCTATTCATTAACTAATGCTGCGTTTCTTTTTAGTGAATCAAACAGACACAAATGTTTTTGTTTGTTTAGAATTGTTGTTTTGTTAATGCATTTATGCTGCCTTTGAAAGGACAATGAAAAGTCATCAAAAACTCTATGTAAATCAACATTTTGCAATAATTGTTCTAAATGAATCATTATTGAATATCTCATCATTTGACAATGGATTTTATTTTTTCCCCAAATATTTATTTTAAAAAAGTACTAAAATAATTATTAATGGCACCATTAAGGAACCGAAATCACTGAATTCCTCATGATTCCCATTACTAATACAAAGCATTAAAAAGGTGTGATTAACAAGAGCGAATTTCTCGCTGCCAATGCTGCTATTTCACATTATGCACTGTGGTATTTGGCAATATAATAAAATGTGTATGTTATTTTAAGAGCTTTTTTAAGGAAAAAAACCCCAAGACCACCATTGTAAATGTAAACATAATCAGTGAAAATGATATCAAAGATATTGTAATTATCTATGAAATGGTCTAAAAGGGGTGTGTGGATAGCAGAACAAAACGGGTACTAAGATTGAGCCCTGTGGGACCCCACAAGTTAAGAGAATTGATGAGAAACAAATAATTCTTGTGACAATGTAATCCGTCAAAATGTTTGTCTAGGAAGTGTTTCAGACTATTCAGCCAGTCTTCCTCTCTCTAATTGTCTCTGTATGTTCGCCTAAATACTTTTAGTGTGTGCACACTGCAAAAAGAGAGCGAAAGTCATAAATAGGGAATGTAAGAGAAATGGGAGTTTGTTTCCATCTGCTTATTTACGATTGTGACTCTGTGCTGGCCTGTGTAACCCTGCCTCTGGCTATGAGTGACAGATAGAGATCAGAGGGGCTCTTATCAGTCAAGTTGCTCTGGAATGGTCAGACTGTTCTACAATGCAGGGCCTCGGGAAGTCGTGCCGAGATGTTATTATGATGGTATTTCACAGAGTTCCGTGTCAAGATTTAAATATCTCAACACAAAGGACCATTCACAATTCATAAATATTCAAAACGGATTCTAAATATGCAGATTACCTTCAAACTGTAACTCCATGCCTGAAAAAATAACATTGAAACACTCACTTGTGCATATTCTGTTACAAGCTAAAGCATCGGGCGCACATTTGTAAAATAAACAGTCTACGAGCTCCCTGGGTGCATATGGCCGGCACTTAGATTGAATGCTTTGTCAAGAAGGTAATTTTGCTTGCGTGTGAGCCATTGCTCCCAGGTTGTGTGTGAGGCTCTGTGAGAAGTCATTTTCCGAGCCTGTTATTTGTAGCGGATGAGATCATGCTTCATTGCTGACACAGAACATAAAGAGGCATTGAGTAAAAAAGAAACCTAGTCCAAGAGTAGAGGTGCACACACGTACGAAGAGAGGTAGATTTACAGAGGTCTGCGCACACACTCGTTCAGGTACACAACCATACACACAGACACAGGGCTATACATTTATTCACAGAGGAGGACACACACACTGGGAGTGGACCGTCAGTGTAGTGGAGAACCAGAGGACCATGGGGACTATCGTTTTCCTCGTTAATTATGACCGTCTGGCAAGCCCAGGGTCCAGGAAGTGTGAAGGGGGGAGGAATGGAGAAAGAGTGAGGGTAAGACAGGGAGGGGCGGCACAGGAGAGACAGGAATCAAGATAGAGAGCTCTGTGTAGGAGGGCAGGGAATGTGGATGATAAAACCAGGTGCGTCAATGGAAAAGGGTAAAAGACACCTTAAATCTCCCTCATATGTCGTCTTTACTCCCCTCTAATACCTTCTGCAGTCCACCTTAAATCTTCCAGACTGCAACCTCTCCAGACATCCAACCTGGAAACCAGACTTCTTCCATCACGGATGAAACATTATTCTCCTATCACAGCCCCTTGACACTGAACACAATCATTTATTGAAGAAAGATAAGAAAGAAAAATAATTATTTCTTATTTATTGAACAGCAATATTGAAAATGAAATGCTACACTTGATGAGGGATGGTTCACACACAAAAAACTCACCCCGTAAGACTTAAAACTGGTTCTTCTGTGAAAGAATGTTTCTGATTTTGTCTACATAATTAAAGTCAATGGGATCCAAAACAGTTTCAAAAAATGAATACAATTTTAAATTATTTATTCATTTGTTTATTTATTAATTAATTTATTTATTCTAGTGTTTTTAGTATTAGTTATATACTATTATAGAATTGATTCATATTTTAATGAGCTTTTAGCCTTTTATTTTAATTCAAATAAAAGTTTGAGTAATTTTGTTGTGCTTTTGTCATTTTTTTATTTTTTTATTTATTTATTTTTATATTATTTTTATTTTTTTGTCATTTTAGTACTTTAACTTCCAGCACTTAAACGTATTTCAGTGTTTGTTTTTCATATATAATTTTTTTTCCATTTTATTTCAACTTTATTTAAATTCCTGAAAACTATTTTTTTTAGTTAGTTAATAGTTCTTCTAAATGTTTGCGTTGACAGAATAAAATTCAAAAATCTCTGTAGTACATATCAAAGTGTTTTTTTTAACGATTTCTGTCTAAAAAAATCAAGCCCTTGTTGCTCATAATAAAAATAACCCATAAAACACAGTAGGAGACTCAATAACAAATAAGTACCACTTGATGAACGCAACATAAAAAAACCCCCAAAACCACATCATTATTTTTTGCAACTAGGCTGCAAATGAAAATACCACCTTTTCATGAAAAAAATCTAGAGGTCATTAGCCCAGGTTAAGTCCAGGGCAGACCGGGTCAGCCATTCCGAAATGCTCCCCCCCGGGTTCCTCTGCTCCGAGTATAGTGGAGCGACACTAGGATTTGATCGGCTCCAGGTCCAATTACTGCAGTCAGCCGCATCTGGAGCAAGTTAAGAGGCCGATCCAATCCAACCGCGCCACGGCAACACACGCCCCAAAGTTTTGACGACACAAGGAATAATAACAATAAAAGCATATCGCACACACACACATAAAGTCCCCCATCCAGAAAAATAATAACAGCAATAATACAGCAGGAAATGAAGAGTCACAGAGGCCAGGGCACAGGATCACAGAGCTTTGTGCAGGCCGTACTGTGTACGTACCAGCATGAAATGCAGCTTTGTGACATGTTTCGCTGAGAGGATTGTGATTTATATGTTTTATTAGTGTGCGTGTAAGAACATTTGCACAGTTTGTTTGTTTACATAACCTTTCTAAGCTTTAATAATACAAATACAATATATTTGAGCTATTTCGACTAATAGGTGTGGGTTTACTTACTTTTGGCATCCAGTCTAGTCTTCATTGCAGCTTATTCTGGCAAAGAACCTCTCTACTTGAGCGATAATGCACATTTTTTGCTCTTTTGCTGTATACTACCTGTCAAAAGCTTGGAATAACTGAGATTTTTAAATATTTTTTAAAAAGAAGTCTCTTATGCTCACCAAGGCTGCATTTATTTTAATGAAAAATACTGTAATAATAGTGAAATATTATTACAATTTAAAACAACTGTTTTCTATTTGAATATATTTTTTAAATGTATTTGAAATATTCCTGTGATGGCAAAGCTGGATTTTTATTAACCATTACTTTCAAACGTTTGATCAGAAGTGTATATGATGAAATAAATAGTATAAAGATGATTTTTCATCTTAGCACATTTATAAAGCCACCCAAAGTATGTGATTTTTGCATATACAAGGTTTCAGTGCAATGTTTCGTAAATTTAGAATGTAATTTTACATTTGTAAAGTTAATCATGGTTTGTTTGTGAAAAGACTTCATGCATAAATTTGCACTAAAAAAAGTGTGTTGGATTTAGTTATTTGTGTACATCGGTCCCACATGAATCAATTAAGTTAAACAAACATAATTTGTTCATTTTATTTCAACATCATAGAATGAATACATTTTAAGTGACCCAATGAAGTAGTCTCAAAGTATATTTTATATGGCTCCCTGACATGATTCAGGCAGTCAATTTCATATATTCATTCATCCACTTAAATTTCATATATTTTAATGTAACACAACTGAATTATAATACTGCACTAGCTAGTTGACAAATCTTAGCATCGTAAATACTCATAATAATTCCAACATAATTGAATATTAAACATGATTAAACACAATCAAGTCTCCCCCTTTCTCATTTTGCTCAAAAATACATAAAATAACACTCCACATTTACTCTCTCTCGATTTAGCCATATGCAAAGCATGCTGGGAGCTAACAAGCCCCGCCCAGTTTCAGTTAATGCAACACAAATCATTCATGTAATCTCAACACAAAATGATTAAGTAAACTTCAAATTGACTTACATTTAAGTGGATTGAACACAATCAAATTAAGTTAGGACAAAATGTATAGCAATTGTGTTGCTTTAGCTCATTTTAACGAAGCGATTTGAACAAGCAGTAAAAATATTTTTTTTTTTTCAGCGTGCATATGCACAGTTAGTGAAAAAGACCCACTATTTTAAGAGCATTGTGGCATTTAACCATTAATAAATGCTAATTCGATATGGTTGATTTTGTTAATTAATGTATTATTTGATGAATTATTAATGAATTAATTAAGTGTGATTAAGTCGTTCAGTAAATTTTTAGGGTGTCTTGTGAGTTTAAATGTGGTGTGTTAGTAAACAGTGTTGTTTAAGCGCTAAATGTAGGCAGTGACAGCGACTCATTCTTAGTTTTGTCACCCTGAGGAAGTGACACAGCTGCTAAGGTCAGCCGTAGACACGGTGCCCGGGGGTCGTTGTCATGACGCCCGTGTCGAGTAATAAAGTTAGACCCTGAGACTCTTAGCATTCCTTCAAAGGCGCACGTGCACACACATGCACACTTCACAAATACACACAATCAAATGGTGCTAAATAGAAAACACACACACACACACACACACACACACACACACACTCACATTTATTAGACACAACTGCCTTACATACCAATTCTTTGAGCAACAAGTGTGAAAAGCCTTAGGCCACAAGAGCCCTGCTATTTTAACCATATCCTCTATAATCACTGCAATCATCTACATATCAATCTGTTGGTCTTTATTATGAAGCTGTGAAGATGATGGAGGTATTGGTGAGAGGGAGCAATGCATGCTGGGAATGGTGCATGCTGGGCCAGAGGCATTCTGGGAGGCAGCTCCCCTGCAGGCTTGGCCTCTGAAACAGCAGCATGGTTAATGGCCCTTTCATGGCTGGGCCACAAAGGCTTTTGTCTGTGCCTAATTCAGCCTATGGTGCGCAGGGCAAGGAGGGAAAGTGGCAGAGCCTAAAATCCTCTCTGCACCTCTCTCTCTTTTCCTCTCTGGGATGAGGAACCTTTTAGAAGTCTTTTAAAAAACTTTAATATTTAATCCATGCTAGAATTAGCCCTTTGCTAATGTAATTTATATAATACAGAAGAAAATAATAAATACATTGCATTTTACTAATAAATACATAGGATTTGTGTATACAGCAGCATATATACAAATGCTGTAATCTTTTGCATAAACAACCTCAGACCACAGATGCACCCACATGTATTTGCTCTGCGACTGTGCCAAATGAATCTGCACGTGCTGAACGTGAACCATAAATTGCAGTGTAATATACACACTTCCAAACATCCGCATCTCCAGCGTCAGAGAACCATGCCGTGTACATCACCTATAAACTTCACAAAAACCACAAAAGACAAGCCACAGCCATCCCTTTTATTGCTGCCTCTCAGTTGTGGAATTATTTGTGTAAAAACAGCAAACGTTACACATTATCATAGGCTACATATGACATCAGATATCTCATATTAAAGGTTACCTGAGACTAATCTAATTAGCAGAACAGGACAGCAAGCGTGTCATCACCGCACCCATATTCTGTAATGATGCGTATTAATTTGATTCTTTTGATTGCTATCAGTACTCAAATTATACCAACACTCTCAGAGGGAACCAGTATTAAAAAAAAAATAATTAAAAAAAATAATTTTAAAAAATTACATTTATAAAAATGTTTAAAATTTGTTGAAGGAACCCATGCCATTACTCAGTATTCGTATATTTATTTTATAATATACACTATTTTGCCAAAGGTATTGGGACACCCCTCCAAATAATTAAATTCAGGTGTTCCAATCACTTCCATGGCCACAGGTGTATAAAATCAAGTACCTGCTCTGGAGTGACGAATCACGCTTCTCTGTCTGGCAATCCATTGGAAGAGTCTGGGTTTGGCGGTTGCCAGGAGAACGGTACTTGCCTGACTGCATTGTGCCAAGTGTAAAGTTTGGTGGAGGGGGGTTTATGGTGTGGAGTTGTTTTTCAGGGTTTGGGCTTGGCCGCTCAGTTCTAGTGAAAAGAAATCTTAATGCTTCAGCATACCAATACATTTTGGACAATTTCATGCTCCCAACTTTGTGGGAACAGTTTGGGAATGGCCCCTTCCTGTTCCAACATGACGGCGCACCAGTGCACAAAGCAAGGTCCATAAAGACATGGATCAGCGAGTTTGGTGTGGAGGAACTTGACTGGCCTGCATAGAGTCCTGACCTCAACCAAACAGAACACCTTTGGGGTGAATTACAGTGGAGACAGCGGGCCAGGCCTTCTCGTCCAACATCAGTGCCTGACCTCACAAATGCGCTTCTAGAAGAATGGTCAAAAATTCCCATAAACACACCTTGTGGAAAGCCTTTCCAGGAGAATTAAAGCTTTTATAACTGCAAAGGGTGGGCCAACTCCATATTAAACCCTATGGATTAAGAACGGGATGTCATTAAAGTTCATGTGCATGTAAAGGCAGACGTCCCAAAACTTTTGACAATAGTGTATGTGTTTAGATATGTGATTCCACAGTTGTCTATCATCTTGTCACTGAATTCCTGGTGTCTTCTTATAAAATAACAATGTTTTTCCTTTGCTTTGTTTGAAGATGAAAAACAACACAACTTTGGAACAAGGTACATTTATGCATTTGGCAGACATCCAAAGTGACATATTTTTGTTGTACTTAATCAGTCTTTACATTCCCTGGGAATTAAGCCCATTATCTTGGAGTTTGTAGGTCTGTATTTAAACTACATCACATCTTTTGACGGATTGATTTACATTTTGCAGTCATTAAGGGTAGCCCCGCCCACCATGACATTTCATTAGTCTAAAATCCAACTCCTCATAGCTGTATATTAAACATACATTTTCATTATATTTTAATCAAGAGCTGACTTGTGAGGCTATAAATTAAACTTGTCGCTATCAGTAACTTGAATTTAAAAACTATTTTTAGATTGTATTAAATCAATCCTTAATATATTTTTTTCATTAGTGGTAATAGCTTAGACCCACCTGCATACTAAGACTGATGACATGATTAGAACAATGAGCAGTATTGAGGTTACTCTAATTACTGGAGCAATTACAGCATGTGTGCATGCCAGCAGTGTGTGTGTAAATTGGAGAGGGTCTGATTGTTGGTGTGTCAACTGCAGCTGTGTCCACATGGGCAGAGAGCCTGCACAGCTAATAAGCATGCAAGTCTAATTCATCCTCTGCTATAACATCAGCTCTCATGCCAAGCAAACCAAAAAGAAAAACATGTGGCTCTGACATGGCATGCAAAAACCAGGCAAGACCAACCACACACATCGCCATATAACAGGCTCATGCACGTCAACTTTCACCTGAGGAGCAACAGGTGACATGCAAACAAGGAATTTAGTTTATTTGTTAGACTTTATTATTTACTAGTATCTTGTTACTAGATTACTTAGTAATACAGAAGTAGCTTTTTCAGTTTCACTGAAACTATAATTATGCATTAGATACTTGTACACTGTATTTGTTTTAGGTACATTCAACTTGGATGTTTAAGTCATTTCAACTTAAATTGTATTATCGTGAATCTTTAAAAAAGAAAATTGCTTAACTTATTTCGATGAGTTAAAGCATGTTGTCATAACTTATTGATCATATAACTTTTGCAGTATACTTGGCTATAATATCTATAGTATATATATGTATATAAATATGTATAGGCCTGTGTATGTGAGAGCTATTAGTAAAACTAGTTAACTTTTGGGATACTAGTAAAAATTGGGATAGTCAACTTGTGTATAGTATAGTATAGTATAGTACAAGAAACTAATAAAAAGTAGTATTAGAACAGCAGGAAACAAGGGGGAAAGTACAGGAAAACAATAGGAAGTAGCAGTACGAAGTATAGCCTACTATTGGAATTGTTAGTAATTAAACTAATAAAAGATAAGTTGGCCTACTATCATCTAATGAATTAGTGAGATATAAACTAATAATTACATATAAGCCTAATATTTGTCATATATAAGAAATAACTAGCCTACTAAAACTGTTAGTCATAGTTTTCAATGCTGAAATAACCGTTCAGGTAAATGGTGTGGGAGGTCTTTGCCGTCGGTAATCGTGTGATGTGTGCAGGAATGGCCGGTTATTAATGAACCCAGTGGCTCTGAGAGACTCATGCGGGGGTCCTCACGTCTCACGGTGAGGTTTTCCCGCACAACACGGCACAGCTGCGCCTGCGGGACTGTCGCTTCTATAGACGGGGGTCAATGAGAGCCCTGCGGGTACGAGCGCATACCAAATCAGGGAGAACAGAGAGGCAGCGAGAGGGGGAGGGGCTCCTTATCCTGCGCGCACGGAACTTTGTGAAAGTTGTTTAGTTCCCGCACGCAAGACAACGCAAAGTTCTCGTTCCGACCGTTCCACTCCAGCTTTAAAGCGTATTTCTTTAGGCGAGACAAGCGTGAACTGCGCTGAGATTTGGGAAGGAATCTTTATTGTTCAGATCCCTCCTCCTTCTTGGGAAGTGGGAGGACCCGAGAAGTTCCTCGCAAAAGGGAGAATTGTTCCAGGACTCAGTCATCCAAAAACGTCCTTTCAATGCAAGAAGTTGGGGAGCCGAAGAAAATGTCGGTGCTGCTGCAGCAGTGAATTACTGAAGCAGTAGCGGTTTGCGGAGAAAAGGAGAAGAATTGCAGTTTTCTTGGATTAAACAGCGAGAAAAGCTGGGAAAAGTCGACCAACGAAAAACTAGTGGATTCAACTCCAAACTACTGCACGTTTTTGGTAAGTCTCTCTCTCCTCCCCCCAAAACATTGTTTTTAGGAACCCCACCATGCTATTCTAATAGCTTACTCGAGTTTCCTTCACTTTTCATATCATTTCCTATATTTTTGTACTTTTGCGAACACTCTCCCGGTAGAGTCGATCGCGTGCTGTTAACCTCAAGATGCTTTTAATTTTTTTTTGTTGGTAAAATCATGCGGCTGTTAGCAAACTAGCTATTTTGTTTCGACGTACTCTTAACAGATTGCTGTAATAGATTCGTGACTATCTGAGGTTACGTTTGAATATTTTTATTTTTATGAAAACATTTAAGTAATCGTGTTTGTGACGGTATTTTATTAAAAAAGTTAGTTAAATGGGCTTTGGCTGCGGGTGTTATGTTCATTGTTCCTCAATGCTAATCATAGGCAAAATGATGTATTTGTCTGTATTTATGAGATAATCTTGTATGTTTATATCGATGTATTATTGCTGTAGTGTCAGTATTATGATCATCTCTAAGAAGCCTACATGAAAACTTTTGGCATAGTTTTACAGGCCTCATTCAGCTGAATAGTAGTTGACATTACTGTGCTCAACACAATTTTACACAAAAATGTTTGTATTTTTTAATATATTTTGTTATTCTTTTAATACTTCAACGTTTGCATATCTTATTTTTAGAACAAATGTTTTTTTTTGTTGTAAAACATCTAATTATGAAATTGTGCCCTAAATATTAAAGTTTTTTTGTGTGTAAACAATTAAAAAGCAGTGTTGTAGCAGTTACATAAAATGATTTACAAGCTCCATAAGGGCTAAAATAGTGTTTTTTTAACAGATAGTCACACTGCTACTAATTTGTTACTATTTAGACTGCAAAAAAATATAATGTAATGCATAATAAATAAATGGCAATGCATAAATAATCAACAAAATATCCCTAATGCATATTATGTTTTGTACTAGTAGTCTAATGATTTGGCCATGATTATGTAAATTATCAATATAGGTCATGAAAAACTATAACGTTGGTCTAAGTTGTAATTTGCTCATTGTATGCTTTAGTGTGGGGATGAAACCAAACCTAATAAGTTTGATTTCTGATTTATTCGAGCACGTCTTCTGCGTGGAAAACTTCATACAGGCTGTCATGGTTGTTATAGAGTCATAACAATATAATACCGTTACAAAGCTGGTAATGAAGTTTGTCCGAGCCCAGGTGCTGCATTGTTCGTGAAAAAGAAGGAAAACAGGCCAACTTAGAGGAATGCTGGCTGACCTTGCGTTTGTTTCAAACTAGTTGATAGATTCTTGTGAGCCAGATCGCTCTGCTCGGATGCCAAGAATTCAATCTGAGGAAAAACTGTGGTAGCTGGTTTTTGCTCAAGATGATTGGTGGTCGGGTGGATCAAAGTCGTTCCATAATTGATTCCAGTCTGATTATCTTTTTGGCTTTCATAGTGCTCTGACCTTATTTGGTTATAATGCTGGGAAGGCCTATTAGCTATGCACAGATGGATGCACAGATTTCAGATGACATGTCCTCACTGCTCCGCATTCTTTCAGTGTAACAGGTATCCCATAGCTGAGCCAGAGAGGCCCGTCTGGGGATTTGGAAAGGTTGATAAAGGCATATTAGATGGGAGGGATGAGGCTGATCGGGTATCAGCGTGGTAGAGATGTCAGGGATGTGACATATGTCTGTGAAGGCTCTTGTTTTCATAAAAAAAATAGACAACGAGGCTGTAGACATCAGCATAATGTTCTGATTTCTAGTGACCAAATGAGAGCTGATTAGTCTTGTTGGACGTGGAAGTTTGTTGCCTCAGAGGTTTTTGGACCGACTTATTGTTTGCTTAAAGGGTGTAACTTTTCTGTTAATTTGCAGAAGAAGGCTGCGTAATAAAAAACTCCTTCAGGTCGGCTTTCATGTCTGTTTCAGCGGGTATATTCATGCAGTCATAACAGCCCGAAGGCAACAATCTGCGGGTTTGTGTGTGTGTGCGGGTAAAAGATGCTCTCCAGTCAGGATTATCTTCTCATAGTGGAATGCACGGTGTGTCAGTTTGCTATTTCCAAACGCGCTCTGAATTATCCAAAGCTCAAAAGTATGGCAGCTGTCAAGAGGCAAATTTAGCCCGCAGTGAAGAATAATTGCTTCTAAAGTATAAAGTCTCTTTTGGGACCGCACCTGGCCGAGGTAATTTAGTTTCAGAGCTTTCTCCATTTCATTAGGCCCATGATAACACCTGGACATCCAGGTGGCTGGTTGGCTTTCTCATATTTGGTTCCTTGTTTTCTTGGAAAACCCGAGCATGTCGTATGTTTAATTTGACTCTAAAACCTATGAGATCTCGCTAATGTGTTGATTCACTAGTCAATGTGGTGTCAAGTGCGTGTTTGACCAGAGTTGTCTCTGACATCAAGGAAACCCACAAACATAGTGGCACGTTGCTGTTTGTGTCAGTGTGTCTCTGTTGCAAGGCGGTGAGATCATTGATAAACTCCAGACCCTGGTAAGTAAGCAGCGACTGTTTGCAGACAAACAGCTCAGTGTGTAAAGCTGATATTTGTACAAAGATTAAGGATCGTTTGACAAGCACAGAGTAATGGAGACGCTCTCACAAGGCCGTTCACACTCTCTCGATAACTCGCCTTCAGAGAGCTTTAGCTCACTGTCAGTCACGCGCATACTCTAAGACGTTCTCGCACACCCTCTCACACACATAGACTCCATTAGTTGTCTTCGTTATCAGCCGAGTATAGATTATACGCCACTTTCATGTTCTGAATAATGCTTATACATTTGTCAAAATCACTTTTGAAGGAACACTAAAGCAAAATTGCCTCTGTTAAACATAGGGAGGCCTTAAAAGAGCTGTATACTTGTGCTTTATGATTTTTGCCCTGCTATATAGTATACGCTTTCATTCAAAAAGGTTGGTAACATTTTTCTTGAGCTGACCAAGGCTGCAATTATTTGGTCAAAAACAGAGTAAAATAACTGTTTAGTCTTTGAATATATTTTAAAATGTAGCCTTATTTATTTGTGTGGTGGCTATTGAATTGCTGAATAAAAGTTTTAATTTCTTTCAAAAGGAAAAACCCCAAACTCTTGTGTTTCTGACGCCTGTGACATGTCCATCAGCACAGCAGTTTTGTTTTGTAACAAGAGTTGTTAAAATAGGATTTTTGGACACCATGGCATGCTCAAAAGCCAAAAGCTACTGTATTGTTTTGCAGTTTAAGGTTTGTTTATTATGTGGTTGGTGTGTCTTTTGATGTGTCCGCAAACTGTGTGGTCATGGATGTTGCAGGTGTTTACAGTTGACAGGGGCTTCCTCAGCCAAAACCAGACCTACGACTCTGAAAGACCTAGTCATTTGACCTTAACCATAATAAACCTTTTAAAAGACATTCTAGACACTTTCCAGCTTTAAATGTCCTATTTTGTTTGCTTTTCGACTGTTGTGCTTGTATCAGTGCAGTTTAAAGCCATTCACTCAAGCAACAGAGCATTATTGCACGAGTACATAATAAACAACCTTATTATGTTTGTTTTTTATAAAATATTTTAATTTTCTCTCCCTTTCTGCCCGTTTTTCCCTATCTTTGGCTCTGGACTCTTGCTGGCGAGCACGCAGGCAGTCTAAGCTCACTGAGTTCCTGTTGAATAATGTGGAGAAATTGCTTTAGATTTATAATTGGTTCCATTCACTATGATGGAAAAGCTGCCAGAGCAGCAGGGGCCCTTCAGTTCTTCTCTCTCTCTCTCTCTCTCTCTCTCTCTCTCTCTCTCTCTCTCTCTTCAGACCGCTCATCTGCACAGTTATAAGCTCCATCTGATTTTACAAGAAAATATGTTCTGTATTAATAGCTGTTTTTCATTTTGTAAAGAACTTTATGTAGTGTTTGTGGAGCAAGAGCATTTGTCCTCCCCTGTGAAGTTTTTGGTCCCGATTTGAAAAGTCTGAAGATATATGCTCGATTTTTTTTTTTTTATATGTTGTAGCTTGGTCTGTATTTAAGCTATTGAAAGTTATAGGCCCTTGTGAAAATCCTAACGGCTATGATCACTCTGGGAAAAAAATGCAAAGCACTTTTCTTCTGATATATCCTTTTTATCTTTGCTTCTGATATATCCTCATGCCATATTTTCCGTCACCCAGGAGTTTATCTGTAAAGGCGCAATCAACTTTTAGCTATTTTGTTAAAGCCAGTGGCTCTTTTTTTTTCCTTTTGTGAGATGCGTGTGAAGTGATCGAAGTTCATTGAACCTGTTTACTGATTGCCTGACTTGACAATATTTTCCTAATAAGCATCACCAAGGCAGTTTTGTAATGGATTTTTTTTTTTGTGAACTGAACCTCTTATAATACCTGCCTTGGTGGGGAGCAGCATGAAAACAGACTCTACTAAGAGTCTAATCCTAACTGACAGTTCCCATCGTCTGGCCAAACGGAGGTATGCGGTCATGTGACCGTCCTACTCAAAGTGCCCGAACTTAATAATTAGCGTGTGCTAGTTAATTCTGCCTTGTTATATGAATTATGCAAATATCAGGGTGCTTAATTGATTAGAGCCCCTGGACTTGGCTCGATCTTTTGCTTGTTAATCCGTTGAGTGGGTCTCATTATTGTATTTTTTGGGCAGGGGTGGATGCTGCTCATTAATACACTGAAGGGTACGGTGATGGCGGGGGTATTGGCCTTGTTAGTGGTGCTTTTGATGTTCAATTTTCCAGCATGGGAACGACTGATGTCTGTCCGGTGTATTGTGGGAGTCAAGGCAGTTCTGGAAAAGATTCTGCTTTGCTTACACCTGCTAATCTGGGCCGGGTTTCCCAATAACGATGTATCTTAGCTCTAAAGAGCGCATTCTACGAGCGAAGTTACGATCACTCGCAGGAATTCCACGTGCGTTTCCCAAAAATGTACTTAACATGAACGCGCGAGAACGCGCTCTAAGTGCTACTTAAGAGTCGCTGTCCATTTGCGAAGTGCTGAAATATAACCTTATATGGAATCGTTTCCTCTGAACGTTTCACCTAATAATTGTCATCTGATGTGGATTAGCAATCAAAACACGTCTAGGCTATATAAAGCAACTACCTACAGGCTGAGGCACTGACAAAATGGCAGAACAACAAAAAAAAAAAACACGAAAAGATACATTTCAATAAGACGAAATAAATATCCTCATTTAATTCAGATGTGTAATTATAATTTTTTAGTTTGTTACCTGCCCTCAAAAAAAAAAAAAAAGATCCAGTGATCATAAAGTCAGCTTCCACAAAAATATTAAGCAGCAGAACTGTTTTTTTTATCAACATTGATAATAATGAGAATATTAAAATAAAAATAATAATAAAAAAGTGTACAATAAAGTACAATCAAAACCTTATAGTATTATCACAATGCACTTGAATAAAGTTAAAGGTGTAATCTGCCGGTTGTCCTGTAGGTGACCTCATAACTCTGTCTTCTTACGATACACTTAGAGCTTTACGATTACTCCAGAGCACTCGTAGAGCTGCGATCATTTTCAAGTGCTACTTAAGTTACGATGCTTTTGGGAAACAGACCTTAATATTAAGATCATTCGTACGATCGTTTTTACGATCAACTTAGGCTTACGATGCTTTTGGGAAACGCAGCCCTGTTTGAGAGCCATGAGAATGTTCCAGAAGATTAGTGATGGTGAAGAGCCCTGAAGGTAAAGTCATGGCTTTGGCAGCAGGTGAACTGTGCCCTGAGTTTACACTGGGCGATATTTATAATATTCATGATGAATCTGCTGTTGACATGCAGTGAATCAGTTAAATATTGCGATTGTTTCAATGCACATTTTATTTGGCTATTAAGTTCCTAAAGACCATGCTGTTTGATTAGTTTCAAGTCATATTGATTCAAATTTGATTAATTTCTGTGAATCAGTTCAAATGATTTAGTGAATCAATTCAGAACTCTTGTTTGCGGAATAAATCAAAAATGTTTACTAACATTTCTGCACTGCATTTTCTTTTATTACAGTGGTTTAAAGGTCCCGTTCTTCGTGATCCCATTGTTCAAACTTTAGTTAGTGTGTAATGTTGCTGTTAGAGCATAAATAATACCTGTAAAATTATAAAGCTCAAAGTTCAATGCCAAGCGAGATATTTTATTTAACAGAAGTTCCCTTTCAAAGCCTACAGCGAACGGCCGGCTTGGACTACATCCTGGTACTTCCTTCATAAATGACGTCGATAGAACAGTAGAACAGACTAACCTCCGCCCACAAGAATACGCGAAAAAAGGGGGCGTGGTCTTGTTGCTGTCCCACGTGGAGAAGAGGACGTGTCGCGTGGAGAAAAGCAAATGCTGCGTTTCAGTGTGTTTGTCGCCATGTCGTCGAGACGCTGTTATTTTCATCCCGGAGTCAAATCACCTTTGTTTGGCTTTCCCAGGGACGCTGTAGAGATCATTAAGCGCATACATCTCCCGTTAAGAGGCGTGACA
The DNA here is from genome assembly GCA_023566225.1 of Romanogobio albipinnatus. Lineage (NCBI taxonomy): Eukaryota > Metazoa > Chordata > Actinopteri > Cypriniformes > Gobionidae > Romanogobio > Romanogobio albipinnatus. The sequence goes on along the minus strand of CM042260.1, from coordinate 25,795,650 downwards.
TTTCCACGTGCGCTAAGCTGCTGTCGAATCACAACACAGGAACCGTGCCACGTTTGCTAAGCTGCTATCAAATCACAACACGGGAAGCGCTGGCACAATCAGAACTCGTTACGTATTTCTGAAGGAGGGACTTCATAGAACAAGGAACTCATCAGCCGTTTTTAGGAGAGTGAAAACAGCGGTATACAGATAAGTAAATTGTGTTAAAAATACTGTTTTTTTTTTTTTACACGCGAAACATGAACACATGTTATATTGCACACTGTAAACACAATCAAAGCTTCAAAAGAACACGAAGAACGGGACCTTTAAACATATGTAGGTAAATAGTAGGGGTGGTTAATCTGTCTGATTTCCCGATTCGATTCGATTACGATTATTGAAGTCCCGATTCGATTACAGTCGATTTTCGATTATTAACGATTCTCGATTAGCGATTATTGATTTTCCATTTCACAACAGTAAACGAAAATACACTACAAAGTGATTGCAGTATAAAAAAAAAGTCAGCTACTGAATTACTTAACTCTTTTATTGAGTAACAACAACTCAAAGCACTTGTCCTGTAGTGTCATGTAGTTACACAGAAATGAATACATCACATTGTGTTGTGATTCATCAAGTTGAACTAAACAATAACAAATAAATGAAAGGCTTTTTTCCTTTAGGAAGTAGATCAGAACCAACATACTGTAGAAATTGGACAATTTTCTTCTAGAAAGACAACGTGTTCAGGTGGAGGAAGACTGCAGGTTGCAGTCGAAACATGTCAAGGTAAAGAAGAAGTTTTTTCTCCAAACACCTTGTCTTTCTAGAAGAAAACTGTCCAATTTAATCATTAAGAAGACAAAAGGAACATTTTTGAACAACTTACTGTAGCTTCAGCTTATATACTGTACTGTAGAACACAGTGACAAAATGTCAAGAGTGATGGATGCGGTGCGCGCGTGAGGGGGGCGGGAACGCGTGGAACGCTCGAGCTCCTCTCGTTCGTTTCCTGACGTGAGAAAGACAAAAGGGGAAAAAACGATAGAAGAAATACGGGTTCGTGTCGGAGGAGTGTCGAGGCCCGTTCGGTTCCGTGAGCGGGAGCCGCGGGTCGGTGCAGCGGAGCGGCAGTGTGTTTCCAGCATCAGTCCGGCTGTGTGTGTGTGTGTGTGAGATCCGCTCATCGCGTCCTCAGGATCGCCTTAATTCCCGCGAATGTGCGCGTCGATGTGTGTCGCGCTCGCTCATCTGAAGCGCTCATAAATCTACGGATTGAAGGCGTTTATTCGGTGTTTGTGCGCGAATCTGAGCCGCGCTAACGCGCTAATGCTAATGTGCCTGAGCTCCAGAGGAGGCGAGGCGGGAGGATTTCTAGAGTGTTCCCTCAGAATCATCTCAGCATTAACGACAGATTTACATTCATCTAATGAACACACACACACACACACACACACACACGGTGGTAGTCAGGTTTAGATAAATAAAAAAATCGATTTTTGAAAATTTAATGATCGATTCATGCTCGTCCATAACATACTCGCGATTAATCGATAATCGATTTTTTTCACCACCCCTAGTAAATAGTCAAGTCAACTTTATTTATATAGCGCTTTTTACGATGCAGATCGTTTCAAAGCAGCTTCACAGTGTTAAACAGGAAAATAATGCAACAGAATTTGATTCTGGAGAAAACGGTGATGTCCTCCAGCTCATTTCAATTATCATACAGTGACAATGTGGGCCGATCAGTAATTTAGTTTAGTAATTAAATTTATTTGGATATTTAGTGTCTCCAACTGAGCAAGCCAAGCCAAAGGCGACAGTGGCAAGGAACCAAAACTCCATCAGGTGGTATAATGGAGAAAAATAAACCTTGGGAGAAAGTCGGGGTGCCAGTTCTCTTCTGGCCAATTAACAAACAGTGTATGATTATTATTCTGGCAACTTTACAGGTCAGAGGTTATATTAGATCAAAATATTCGAAAGATCGGAGTCATCACGCCAGAGACGGGTTTATTGAGGATGACATGTCGATTAACCAATTATTAAATAGTACTATTTGGTAATATTTCAATGTTTAAATTTACCATTCAAAAGTTAAGTATCAGTAAGTAAAAAAAAAAAGAAAATAAATTAACACTTTTATTCAACAAAGTTGCATTAAATGGATCAAAAACGACAGTTAAGATATTTATAATGCTTCAAAGGTTTAATAAATGCTGTCTTTTTGAACTTTACATTCATCCACGGTTTCTACAGAATTTTAAGCAGCACAACTGTTTTCAACATTGATATTAATAAGAAATGTTTCTTGAACAACCAATCAACATATTAGAATGATTTCTGAAGGATCATGTGACACTGAAGACTAAAGTTATTCAGCTTTGCCATCACAGGAATAAATTGTTTTTTTTTTTCAAATGTAATAATATTTCACAATATTACTGTTTTATTGGGTTTTTTTTTTATCAAGTTAATGCAACCTTGATGAGCAGAAAAAAAACATTAAAAAATAGTACCGACCCCAAACTTTTGAACTCTTAGTATCAGTGGCAGTTTGGTCAAAATGTTGGTTCCTCTGATTGGAAAAATATATATAATCTGCCAATTCAGAGCATACATCTTGAGATATAAATTCTGTATATAGAATATAAAAGGGTGAAAAATATTGAATTTTTTAGCTGTATTGCTTAGTCCTAGTGCTAAGTGTGTTGTAAATCTGTTGGGAAGCTGTAATTTCAGTGAACTCTTTCTCTTAACTGTACTTTCTCCATTTTGGCTCCTTCAGCCAAATGGCCAGCAAACTTCAACCATCCACCATCTCAATCCCCCCCCCCACTCTTCGGTCAATCACCAGTTGACATCCACTCTCTAATTTGGATCCCTAAAGCTAAGATCCCCCCCTACACTCACCCCCATATCCACTAACCACTTTTGGCCATCCAACCCCCCCACCACCTCCAGCCCAAAACTTCAGCCCTTACTTGTCCATTGAGCAGCCCCCATCAGCTCTTCCTCTGGCCCTTCTGAGAAACGTCTCTCCTTTCACAGGGGGCCGTGGGGTTATTGTCCGTGCGCCGGCTCACTGCTTTACAATGACTCTCCACTCTATTAAGGTGCGTTCTGCCTGTTACCGTCGCCCAGAGCAACGGGCCTCCCGCATGGTAGATATGTGCTGCGGCATTGTGGGCCATGGGCCCGCGCGGGCAGTTGAACCCAGCACTCCTCACACTTGACACCGCATGTGTTTATCTAAAGGGGGGGTATTGTGATGTTTGGAGAATCGAGGATGGGTCGGGGGGGCCTGAAGGACATAAATAGTGTGAAGGGAGCGGGGTGATAAATATTCAGAAGGAGCTAAACCCCACCTCCTCCCCTCACCTCCTCGTTACTCTTCTCCTCCCTCTGTGTGGAAAGCAGATGGAATGTGAACGGTATGAGGGAGGCCCACAGCCGGCAGAGAGCAGTTTTATCCAATTAGTAGGGTTGTCAAAATGAATTTCACACAGGCTGGAGGACAATAGTGACCAGAGTGGCCCTAGAAGAAAGGACTCCATTTAGTGACAAAGAGGCATTATGAAGTCACTTCAGTATTATGCTTTTTGTCTCTTTCTTTCTCCTATAAACAGAGTCTAAATGCACATGCCTTTGTACAGCCCTTATCCAGATGCTCAGATCAATGCGATTTCAGCTCTCTAAAGGGGTCACGTACTTATACACATACTTTTTCACTTACAGTATCATTTGACTCCCCCTGCGCCCTTTGCTGAGGAATGGGGAAAAAAATGTCAGGGCTATAAATTATTTTCCATTACTGTTGCGACTTGATATGAATGTGAAGTGTTTGTCTCAAAGGCGATGACATGAGTTGGATTGCGCATGTGTGTCTGAATAAAGCGTGTGTGTTTAACGGGATAACTTCTGACGCCTGAGACAGGTGGCTTGACAGCTAAGAGAGACTATTGCCGCCTTTTCCAAACCTATAGGGCAGCTGTCCTGTTCCTGTTGACAGCACAGCTTTGTTGGCTGCAAAGAGCCTGATAGTGTGAGTAAATGTGTTTTATTTGATGCAAACATCATCTAATTTCCACAATTCAGTAGAGATCATCAAAAAGGTTGGCTCAGAGTTTGGTTGACAGAGCTGTCATGTTCCTAATTGAATCAGATATGTGTTGCGTGTGTGTATGTGTTATGCCTTTGTTGAAAGATGTATTTTCAGTGTTTCATTGGCTGAATGATCCCTCACAGTCACAGGCTGTGGTCAAAAATAATGGCGCAAATCCCAGTAAATTGACGCAAACATTCGTAAATCACCTTGCATGATTAATTTAAATACTCTCTCCTCCTGTAAATGTTGCGTCTGAAAGGGAAACTCCTACAAATACATATGCAATAAGGTCAGCAGCAAAAATAACCCTGTCCACGCCTTTTTTAGTGCTGTTTTTTTCACTGCGTGTCTTTAGTAAATCCTGACAGTAGCTTTTTAATGCCAAAAGAGGGTTTGCACTGGTGCAAGCTAATAGTAAATCTGGCCCTTAATGTGGTTGAAACTAGTTGTTGTTGGGCTGCTTGTCAAGTTGAGTGTTTGCTTAGGCCAGGATGATCTTAGCTACACCGTGAGGTTTGCTGGTGTGCCTGGAATCAGCGTCATGCCCTTTCCACTTCAGAGATGAGAAACAAACAACCTAATGTTGTATCGGACAGCAAAATCCATCAGCGTTTTAACACATATGGTAATTAAAATGATTAGTCCAACATTTCCAGATCAGTCAGGCTAAATAACATCTCTCTGCAGCGTTATGCAGACAGCATGACTTGTTTATTTCTGGTGTTGGAAACGGAAAAACATTTATTTAGGGCCAACCCCAAAGTCTGTAAATGGCACACATTCTATTCCGTCAGCAGAGTTTGGCTAATAGCTAATGGCTATGTACCTACCAGCTCCAGAAAAACAACTCCGAATCCCAAGACGTAGACTTAATTTATTTTTGTAGTTTTTTTTCTTTTTCTTTTTTTTTTAGTATTGCGTCGTGTGGTTCTCTCCCATATTTGAGCTCTCAATCTTTCTGTGAGCCTTCATTAATCATTACTTACAATTGATGGGAGTAGAGTTGTGTGTGTGTGTTTGTGTATGTGAGAGAGAGGGAGAGAGGGAGAGATTTGCAGCCTGGGAGCAATGGACCACCCTCCTCCTCCTGACGGGAAGTTGTTAGTTTAACCTGACAGGAAAGAATTCGGGAAACTTGGCAATGAGAGCCGAGGGAGAGAAATGCTCCCTTTCCTGCATTAACTGTTAATACACTAACCATTACTCTTTTTCTCCCTCTCCACTCGCTCTCCTTTTCCCTCCGTTTGCGTCTTTGTAGAGAACACATTACACTACTCAATATTTCCAGAAAATACAAATGATATCATCCCCACCTCATTGTTCTTTGTGTGCCGGTCTTTTTCTTTTGAACCCGCCTGTATCGGTTACACCTGAGTGATGGGGCTCAGATTTCCCCCTCTTCTTATCCGGGCACCCTTCTCAACAGATCAACTTGCTGTATGTGGGTTCATGCGGATGTGTGTTTCAACATGAGTTCTGTGAACTTGTAAGGAAAGATGGATTCAGGAGTAGCAGAACGCCATTTTTGCTTCCTTGAAGGCACAATGGGAAAGCTACGCGTAGAGTCGTTCCAAATGAGAGTGAGCAAGAGGTGCCCTTCTTTAAGTGTACATCATGTTGAGAAAGTAATTTTGCAGTTAATGATCATATGATCTTTAGTTATATTCATTTAAACCATAAGACCTGACCTAGGATTTTAAAACACTGGATGAGATTCCTATTTGACATTTTTATTTTTGGTTTGAGACTGAGATTTGAAATCTGTTAAAGACCTAGTGGCAATAATCTTTACCAGTATTTTTTCACAACACTCTTAACTGCTATAAACTTAAATTTTACTAATGCATAACTTTGCTGTTCAGAGTCATCTGCATTTCATTCATTAGTGTCGCGACTCGTGATCAGTGACTTCCATTCAATAGTTTGGGGTTGGTAAAAATCTTTTTAACGTTTTTGAGAAGAAGTCTCTTATGCTCAACAAGTCTGCATTTATTTGATCAAAAATACAGTAAAAACAATAATATTATGAAATATTACAATTTAGAATAACTTTTGCCACACATTATATTCCGTCAGCAGAGTTTGGCTAATAGCTAATGTACCTACCAGCTCCAGAAAAACAACTCTGAATCCAATATATTTTATTTGAATATATTTTAAAACGTAATTTATTCCTTTGATGGCAAAGCTGAATTTTCAGCATGATTACTCCAGTCTTCAGTGTCACATGATCCTTCAGTAATCATTTTAATATGATTTACTGCTCATGAAACATTTCTTATTGCTGACCCCGAGCATTTGAATGGGTAGTTTATGTCCACTACTGCAAATATGCTCCCCAGAAAAGTGCTCACTTTAATCGCATTGCTGATTGAAGTAGTGCATAGCATTCTAGCGTCGCATAAATGGCTTTTGCTCTGAATTTAGTCTTGTTTTGTCAACTGTATGAATGTGTATGTGTTGTCTCTCTACTATTTTCTCCATATGCGCAATTTAATGTCACGCTAACTACATTTTCAGCTGATAATCTCTTTCTCGCTCTCTCTCACAGGGGTAGTGCATGGAAGATGTCTGGGATATTGGACTGGATACCCTGGGAAAGAAAACGGAAGTTTCAAGCGCTGTGTGCCCTGGGTGCTCTGCTGTGCTGCCTGCAGGATAGTGCTGCTGTTAGAGGTGGGTTTCTGACACCTTGGTTCTGCTCCACTAAAACATCATAAAGCTTAATTTGAGCCGGAACAAGCTGGACTCAGCTCCAGAACCTTTTTTTGGATAACTGATATATTTGTTCTGTAGGCACTAGGGGTGCAACGGTTCAATTTACTCACAGTTCGGGTTTTTATCACGGTTTTAGGGTTCGGTATGCTATGTTCGGGGAAAAGCGGACTACTGTCAAATAAACTTGCTACATGTACTGTGCTAGACTAACTGCATTTTATTGCCCTATTGATTTGATTGCTTCTATTGTTCTACTCATTTGTTAGTCGCTTTGGATAAAAGCCTCTGCTAAAGTATTAAATGCAATGTAAAATGTAAATATTTATTCACCATTCTTGTGTCCCACTTTCTCTTCTAGATGATGTCCCAGTCTTCACAGAGGAGCCTTTTTCTGTGGTGCAGAAACTGGGGGGCAGCGTGACCCTGCGCTGCAGCGCCCTGCCTAACCATGTCAACATCAGCTGGCGTTTAAACGGCCGAGAGCTGCCAGCTGGGGGTGACGAGGAGCTGGGAGTCCTGGTGCGGCCCGGTTCCCTCTACATCCCCTCCCTTACCAACCTCACCGTAGGCAGATACCAGTGTGTGGCCACCACCAGCGTCGGGTCCTGCGCTAGTGTGCCGGCCAACGTTACTGCAGCTAGTGAGTACACACACTTTTGCACTTTCACTTGGTGTGAACTTTTGAAAATGTTCTGTGCTGAATTCAAAGGGCTCTACAGTGTGTGGTTGTGTTCCAGGCCAAGCTCTGCTGCTGGTTTGTGTGTGTTTGTCCTAACTAAGTCAGTGTTTGAGCACGGGAAGGGGTGTGTAATGTGACCCACCATAATGCCTGTGCGTGTGTGTACGGGTGAAACCACGGGCCCCATTAGCGAAGGGCCTCCTCCCTGTTCTCCACTTCTTACACAGAGACAGAACGGAAAAAGAATGAAAGACAAAAAGAAACCGAGCAAATTTTGTGAGAGTTTTGTCAATGGAATCGAGAACCATCTTTTTATATTTGTAACATAAAAAATTGAGAATTTCTTGCTAATCATAATAGATTTCTCAAAATCCTGAAACTTGAACTCTATCTAGTTTTATTTTCAGTTTGTGAATATGTGCCACATACGCGACTCTAAAGAACTCTGTGGATGCATGCTTGTTTGTGTGATAGTGTGAGGAGCGCAGGTTTGGCGGGACTAGTTGAGGCAGGATATTCTGTCAAGATGAGACGCGACATGAGATTCTTGACACCATTTTCACCTCACAAAGCAGGCATGCTTTACATCATTCACCCCCCCTATCGAAACTATAGAAACTATCTGCGTTTCTACTCATGGCATTTAATGGTGCATTAGATTTCAGTCCTCTCACTGCTCATTTGTTTTTTCAAACTTTCAGCCTTGTTTTACTTTGTCTCTTGTACATGTGTGAGATGTAATTGATAAGGTCTATGAAATCTTGAAAAGTCGAGAGCTAGGGGTGTGCAGATGTGAGCTCTTAGCTGGGGCCCCCCGTCTCTGATGATCCCACGTAGGCCCCTCACTCTAATTTAATAAAGACCTCCTCCCTTAGTCTGCCAGGGGTTGGACGGTTCCTCGGGGAGGGCGCTGCGTGTAATCGCGAGCCTGAATTTGTCTCATGTCTCCATATTTCAAAGCTCTGCCCATTTGTTTTTGCTCTGTGAAAGAGCTTGGCTCTCCCTGGTATCCGTCTCTGTAGGAATCTTGTCTGAAGCGTCTCCCACCGGGGAGGCCGTTGCCTGCCTGAGCATTATTTCAAACTCTCCTCTTGAATTCCTCCAAAGACAAGCGAGCCTCCCGTGTCCTTCGAGCCAAGAAACATTCCTTCGGCTCTCTCTCTCTCCCCCCCCATTTTTTTTTCTCTCTCTCGCTCACACAAAAAGCACAGCTTTTCACATATGTTTTTAATACATGGCGTAACAAATTCTCAATAAACTCTTGGGCGAACCTGTTTTTCTTTATCGTCTTTTAGGGCTACGCGTAGTCTGGCCAGCCATATTCCACACAATAGTTACTGTATCATCTCAGTACGAGTCTTAAATGTCATATAAACATGAGCACTCATACGCACAGGCTCTGTGGCCCCAGACATAAAAATGATGAATGCTAAGTAACCGTGCAGCATGTATGAAAGCATTGCCAAGTGGAGTTGGAAACTCCAGACTCGTCTGATCTATTTTATAAATACTATTAATTCTGCACAGCTCCCAGCAGTCCCTGCTCTCCAGGCCTCCAGGAGACATAGAATGTACCGCACATACGCAAACAAATCACACATTCACCCTTTACCTCCTCACATATAAATACAAACATATTAGAAACATTTGTTTCACAGTTTTTACTTGTAGTCTGCCACTGTTTTTTTTTTCAATGAGTTCTTTCATTCGTTCACCATTAAACAGCATAAAAGTAGTCCATACGACTTATGTGCTATATTCCAAGTCTTCTGATGTTATATGATAACTTTTTGTGGGGAAAAGACTGAAATTAAGTATTTTTATGCTGGCAGTAATTCTCTAGCCGGCGTCTATGTTCTCACACAAAGTTATTGCAGGGCTTTAGAAGATTTGAAATATAGTACATGATTTTTATGATCCTTTTCACAACTTTTTATGTTAAATCATGGTGCTTTTGTGCAAATGATTAGGGTTTTTTTGGAGCGTAAGAGCACTTGGTCACTATGAAGTGTTATTGAATAGTTAGAGCTGCATAACTGTTTTTTGTTTTGTTTTTTTACTGAAAAATAATGGGTAATTTTAATGACATTTTCCTGTTTAAAATAATAACAAATAAATCAGAATCAGAATCAGAAAGTGTGCTTGCACACACAAGGAATGTTTCTTGGTGCTGAAGCTTCCAGTGCACATATTACAATACATAGAAGAACATAGTAATACAAATTCTAAGAATAAAAATATGAAATATAGTATAATAGTATAAAAAATATAAGGTCACAGTTACGTTTAGTCAGAATAAACATTTACAGATGATGAACATATTTACAGTATTTGAGTAGTATGAATATATAAACATAAATAATCTCCTGAGTTTAAAAGATTGCACTAAACAGTCAGAGTATTGCACTTTGGGGGGGGGGGTATTTAACTGTTCAAGAGGGAAATTGACTGTGGGAAGAAACTGTTCCTGTACCTAGATGTTCTAGTGGCCAGTGATTGGAGTCGCCGTCCTGATGGTAACAGTTCAAACAGGAGGTGTCCAGGGTGAGTGGAGTCTGTGATGATTTTCCCTGCTCTCTTCCTCACTCTGGAAGAGTACAGGTCCTGGAGGGTTGGCAGGGGAGCACCAATAATCCTCTCCGCAGTCCGAATTGTGCTTTGTAGTCTCTTGATGTCAGATTTGGTAGCTGAACCAAACCAGACAGTGATGGAAGTGCATAAAACAGACTCAATGACAGCCGAGTAGAACTGAATCAGCAGCTCCTGTGGGAGGTTGAACTTCCTCAGCTGACGAAGGAAGTACAGTCTCTGCTGGGCCTTTTTCACAATGGAGTCAATGTGATTGTCCCACTTCAGGTCCTGAGAGATGGTAGTGCCCAGGAACCTGAATGACTCCACTGCTTCCACAGTGCTGTTCATGATGGTGAGTGGGGGGAGAGCTGGGCTGTTCCTCCTGAAGTCCACTATCATCTCCACCGTTTTGAGCGTGTTGAGCTCAAGGTTGTTATAACTGCACCAGACAGCCAGCTGTTCAACCTCCAGTCTGTAAGCAGACTCGTCACCGTTTTGGATGAGGCCGATGACAGTGGTGTCGTCTGCAAATTTCAGGAGCTTCACAGAGGGGTCTTTAGGAGTGCAGTCATTTGTGTACAGGGAGAAGAGCAGTGGGGAGAGAACACACCCCTGGGGGGGCGCCAGTGCTGGTAGTGAGAGTCCTGGATGTGAGTTTCCCCAGTCTCACGAGCTGCTGCCGGTCTGTCAGGAAGCTGGAGATCCACTGACAGATTGAGGATGGCATGGAGAGCTGGGTCAATAATTACATGTGACCCTGGTGCAAAAAAATCTAAATATAGAAAAAATCGTCTTTAACGTTCTTAGCAATGCATAATACTAATAATAATAGATTTTCTTATATCTTTACAGTAGGACATTTACAAAATGTCTTCATGGAACATGATCTTTGCTTAATGTTTTTGGCATAAAAGAAAAATGTATAATTTTGACCCATACAATGTATTGTTGGCTATTGCCGCAAATATACCCCTGCTACTTATGACTTATGCTTTTCACTCCAGGGTCACATATGTGTATTTTATACATTACCATTCAAAAGTTGGGGTCAGTAAAATGCTTATGCTCCCCCAAGCCTGCATTTATTTGATCAAAAATACAGTAAAAATTGTAATAATTAAAAACTTTATATTTGAATATATTTTAAAATGTAATATATTCCTGTGATGGCAAACTGAATTTTCAGCATCACTACTCCAGTCTTCAGTGTCATATGATATAGGGCTCAAGGAACCGTGATACAGATTCTTGGATGAATAGAAAGAAATTAGATTTTTTTTTTTAAATGTCTTTAGTCACTTATGATAATTTTAATGCATCTTTGCTGAATAAAAGTATTAATTAAAAAACTTACAGATTTTTATTTTTATTACTTTTAAACCTTTTAAATAATGGTCTTTTTTCCTCCCCTCTTCCCCCCCTCACACACCTGAAGGGAGGAGGAATGTTTTGAGGAGAGGGAGGTGAAGGGGGAGTCAGTCAGAGGAGGGGTTAAAGGTGTGCACTGAAGAATTTAGGAGAAGTGTGGGGCGGTGTGGGATGCTGGCAGGGGTGGGCTGTAAAAAGTCCCTGATTGATTTAGCAAATGGATCATTTTCCCCCAAAAACATTCTCCACCCTGTTCATATCCTGGAATTCTCATCTCCCAAAAAAATGATTTCAAATACCATTTCACTTCAAAAACCAGACAATTATTATTTTCAGAGTACAGATGCAGCTGATGTCAGAGAGTTTATCAGATGTCGATTATTTAAGTGCTCCTCTCATCCATCATTGTATGTCTTTGCTTCCAGGAATACTCAACAAAAAGCTTTTTTAATCTTTACCTCACGGATCTTTTGGCTCTGTTTTACATAACTTAGAGACATTTCAGACGCCAAGGAATATAACTGAACTCTGGAGAACAATGAAACAATTTGATTTGTGAGAGGAGTAATGAACAGTTGGGGAGATATTTGATTAAGTTTGGGGTTTTTCAGGACAGCGCTGAGCAATTTTCCCTGTCTGCATTTGGAAAATATTCCCTTCACAAAATGACACACAGACTCGCTTAGGCAGAGTTTTTCTCTTTTATTGCAATCCAAACGGCTTTTCCTCTCTTGAAACTCAAGAGATGGGTGACCTTTAGCCTTTGACCTCATTTTAGCCTGGGCTGGCTTGAGCTTAAGGAAGCTAGACTTTCTGTCTCTGTTTTTCAGAGCTATTGGGTGTCTGCCCATTTGATATCCCAGTAAAAGTCTTAAGCATATGCACTCTAAAGCTTCTCGGTTTCCTGAATGGAATACAAAGAGGCTTTCAACTTTGAAACGCTCAACCAGCATTTGGACGTTTGGGTTTTCCATTTGCTTTTCCTATTTAATAAATATGCGATATGTTTGAGAAACGTTGCATGATAACTCTTGTGTGTTTCTGTGCAGAACTGCGAGATTTTGAGCCAGATGACCAGCAGGAGATTGAGGTGGACGAAGGGAACACGGCAGTGATCGAGTGCCATCTGCCTGAGAGTCAACCTAAAGCTCAGGTCCGCTACAGTGTCAAACAGGAGTGGCTGGAGACATCGAAAGGTGCGTTTTACAACATACTCTAGGCCAGTGGTTCTCAACCAAGAACTACTGGGCCTCAGCACACTTCTAAACATGTTTTTTCTTATTTTAATTGCAATTTTTGAAATGCACACTAGCTGATTCTGGTATTTGGGTGTTTGACAGCTCTTGTCTTGTTGAGAGTCATCAAGTCTTTGTGTGTTGTCTGGTCTTGTCCACTCAACAAAGCACTGCCTGTTAGCATGATTGTCTTTCTTGCAATTACTGTAGCTGTTCAACTATTCAGTTTAATGATGGTGAAGATCACAACTTAGATTTAAGGAAATGACCTTAAGGAATGTTCTAGATTCTTAAATTAGATTCTGTTGACACATGTTTATACTAGCCTGTCCTATAGATGCTAATCACTGGTTCTTTGATTTTTGTCCTAGGGAATTATCTGATCATGCCATCAGGAAACCTTCAAATAGCTAATGCTACACAGGACGATGAGGGTCCCTATATATGTGCTGCTTATAACCCTGTCACCCAGGAAGTAAAAACCTCCTCCTCTACCGATCGTCTTAGAATACGACGTAAGTGGGCACAAGGCATAAAATGAACACGTTCTGTCAATTTTGTTGACATTAATATTGACTTGTGTTTCTTGTTTAGGTTCAACATCTGAGGCCGCACGTATCATCTATCCACCTGCATCTCGGTCCATTATGGTGAACAAAGGCCAGCGGCTTGTGCTCGAGTGTGTGGCCAGCGGCATTCCCACTCCACAGGTCACATGGGCTAAGGACGGTCTGGACTTGCGAAATCATAACAACACCCGCTTCTTACTTAGCAACTTGTTGATTGATGCGGCAAGCGAGAGCGACTCTGGCACTTACGTGTGTCACGCTGATAACGGCATTGGCTCTGCGAGTTCTGCTAGGGTGCTGTACGATGTGCAAGTGTTTGGTGAGTATGATTTTTTAGAGAGAAAGAGTCTCACATTATGGGGCGGCAAGAGTTTTTTATGGCCCATTATTCTTTTTAGGATTATTCGAATAGACAGTTCAAAAGAATAGCATTTCTTTTAAATATAAATCTTTTTTTAACATTGTGAATATCTTTACAGTCATGTTTTACTGAGCCCAGACTTCTGAATGTAGTTTATATCTGTATTTATGCATTAAACTAGATTAATACATTCTGAAAAAATTCATTGCGATACCCAGTGCATTAACTAATTTTAACGTTGTTACCAGTCTTTTTTATTTTTGCCATCCATTTAAAATATTAAATAATTGCTCTAATAACTGTATATTGGTAAAATTCATTTTATTAAAAAACATTTGTATTTGTTGTAACTGTTCAACTGGCAGAACATCACCTGGCTTAGGTTATTTATTGATTATTTGTTCAAATTTAGTGGGGTATGAAATGCAGAAACCAGGGCAGTGATGGAACATTTTATGTGTGTGGTGGCACAATTTCATTTTACAATCATTTAATCCTGCTTTAAGGTAATAAGCGTGTATCAGAACCAGAGGGCTCAGTAAAAAATGTAATAATAAGCATCTAAAAGAACCCACAGTACATTTACTGAAAAGAAATAGTGTGTGTCTGAGAGTGTGTGTGTGTGAGAAGGATTGAGTTTCTGAGACATTGATGAGGTTGTTTTTGTGGGCTCGTCTCACAGCAGCTGTGATTAATTAAGCCGCTTTCTCTATTGCTCTAATGAGCTCGAGCTGATTCACTAGCATCCAACCATCAAGTTTTTGGAGAGGGTGAGAGAACCCAGTCTATCCCAGACTCCTCCGCAGCAGCATGCCATTACAAACAGCACTCATGTTTTGTGCTGTTAAACCATCCAAGTGCTTGTTGGTTTATGCTTTTCAGCATTTGTTTCTGATGTTTTGACACATCTTTCTGAAATTCCCTTCTTTTGTCTTTCAGAGCCTCCCCAGGTGCGTGTCGAGCTGCAGCAACAAGACGTTTCATGGGGCGACTCGGTGCGTTTCAGCTGTCAGGTGAGGGGTAAGCCCACTCCCACTGTGGTGTGGCTCCGCAACGCTCAGCCCCTGAGCCCGTCACCACGCCATCGGATGTCCTCACAGGTGCTGCGCGTATTCCAAGTCGGGGCGCAGGACGAGGGCATGTACCAGTGCATGGCGGAGAATGGCGTGGGCAGCTCACAGGCAGCCACTAGACTTGTCACTGTCCCAACAGGTATAAAACACTTTATTAAAAATGATCAAAGTTAGTATTATTTATTATTTTAACTATATAATAATATAGAAATTATTTAATTAATTAATTCATATTTATTTCAGTGCCCTCACGATCAGGTAAGCTGCCCATGATTCGACCGATGAGCCCAGATAAAGTGCTGCGGGAACAGCCACCTTTGAAGCCTGTTGCCACCAGTGCAGTGCTGCCTTTCGACTGCTCTGAGATCAGAGTCTCCCTCGCCGAAGCGCCAGTCATCCTGAGTCAGCCACGCACAGGAAAGGCCGATTACTATGAACTTACCTGGAAACCCCGTCATGATGGAGGAGCACCTGTGCTGGAGTATGTCGTCAAATACAGAAAGGTACAACACAGCCTAGTTCATTTGTACAGTGTGATCTGCCTTGTTTCACTCTACAATATGTTTGTCATGTGATTCATTGTGTGTACTTTTCTGTCTGGCAGGCTGGAGAATCTCCTGGAGAGTGGACCACCAACACCATTTCAGGCTCCCAGCACAAGCTGACTCTTACTAAACTGCTACCTGCCAGCCTCTATGAAGTGGAGATGGCCGCTAAGAACTGCGCTGGACTTGGGCAGCCTGCGATGATGACTTTTAGAACAGGCAAATGTATAGCCATACAACTAGCTCAAGATTACCTTTCTGCATCAACATTTGAAAATGTGTGTTTCTAATGTTAAATAAACTCAAGATCAAGATCCCAATGTTTAGAGGAGGGCTCTGCGTCTTCTTGAGGCAGTTTATTTTTCTATAATGACTCGTTTCATCCCACATATTTCTTTTCTGCTTAAATTAAATTATTTTAATAACTAAATAAATTAACGTTTATGCCTAAAATATTTGACCAACTAATGCCATGATTGACCAATCAGAATAGAGTATTCCAGAGATATTAGTATGAAAAAAAGCAATTATCCATTTTTTTTTATTAGAAAAATATATAAAATAAATTTGATTGAAAACTGTTCAAATTTGGATTAAAATGGTGTTAAATGTAACGGTAAAATAATGAATCTTTTAAAATTTACAAATAAATATGCATATTTAAAACTGTTTATTTGATTTGTGTTAAAAAAGGTAGTCCGTTACACAATTTACAACGGTAGACAATTATAATAATTAACAATTTAGCGGTCATTATACAAAAATATTTTGCCTTATAACGATTGAAAAATTACACTTCTGAGCAGTAGTATTAAAAAAAAGAGTGAAGTTGTGAATTAAATTCTCTTTTTTGGTCTGCAGGGCGAAGAGGAGGACCTTCTGGGCCTCCAAAACCACCAGATGCGACACCTCGTCTCACACGTGAGTATACATTTGCCCCTATGATAATTATATTATTAGTTTGCTGTATTTCTTTTACTGAGTACTGAGAAACTGTAACATTAAATACAGCTAAAAATTTTGAAATATTTCAGATTTATCAGTCACTAATTGTTCTGATTAATAATATGATTATTAATTATGGTAACATTACTGTTATTTTAGTGACAATCTTTTTTGTCTTTCCAGCTCCAGAAGCTCCAGACAGACCCACAGTTTCCATGGCCACCGAGACCTCAGCCTATGTGACATGGATCCCTCGTGGGAACCGTGGATTCCCCATCCAGTCATTCCGTGTGGAGTATAAGAAATTGAAGAAAGGCAGTGGAGAGTGGGAAGTGGCTGTAAACAATATCCCTCCCTCTCGCCTCTCAGTCGAGATAACAGGCCTGGAGAAAGGTGAGATTTATATCATCTTTACATAAGTGATCAGTTTATATAAGGTTTTCAGTGGCAGATGCCGATAGTGAATCAGGAGTGTCACACTAAATCGATAATGGCATGTGAAATTGCATCCTTCATTTTATTTTTATTAATAAAAAATAAAAAAATGCACAAATCACATTGGAAATATACATATTTAAACTTTTAATTAATACTTAAAATAATTAATAAATCACTTTAAAATTGACATATCTGCATATTTAAGTGTTTATTTAATTTGTTTTGTAACCGCAATTTGTTTTTTATCCCTATTTTTAAATTGACAATTAAAACAGTTTGATTCACTTTTAATGTTAGTTAAATGTAACAATCTCATTTTAAAAACAAAACTTTAAAGTTGTATATAAAAAGAAGCTTTGCCAAATTAGTTTGCCATTGGGCAGTTCACACATGGGAGCAACCAATGAATGTTCGACACACTTGTCCAAACTTGTGTTTCTCAGGATCTTAAAAATCCATTGAGATTCACTAGCAGTTGACTTATTCCTTGTTCTTTCCATTGCATCGCAGGAACATCATACAAGTTCAGAGTTTTGGCCGTTAATGTGTTGGGAGAGAGTCCAGCAAGCGCTCCCTCTAAAGCCTACACAGTGGTTGGCAGTGGTCCTCCAAACCGACGTCCCATTGACGGACCCTACATCACCTACAATGAAGCCATCAATGAGACCACGGTCATCCTGAAATGGACGGTAAGCACTTAATCATTAAACACTTTTACATTGTAAAATCCAAGAAATATGACCTGTTTGTTATGACAAGATTATCGGACCTTGAAATAAATATTTCTGTTCTCTCTGCAGTACACACCAGTCAATAACACCCCCATTTATGGCTTCTACATCTTCTACCGACCCACCGATAGCGACAATGACAGTGACTACAAAAAGGATATAGTGGAAGGTAAGTCATGCATCTCCTTTATTTTTTTATTTCTCAACTATATATATACAAGGAATATAAAATGTAATGGTCTGGCGCTCTTTTTAGGTGACCGCTATTGGCACTCGATCACAGACCTACAGCCTGAGACTGCTTACGACATTAAGATGCAGTGTTTCAACGAAGGGGGCGAGAGCGAGTTTGGAAATGTTGTCATTTTAGAAACTAAAGGTTTGTTTCCTTTTCCTCACACTCACATTCCGAACCACACCTCAGCCAATTTCTAGAACAAAGATCTTTTCTGACAACACAGATCTTAAGTGTGAACATCTGTGTATACTTACAGCTCGCCCTCACCAGAGGACCACACCTCCAGAGACATCATCGTCCAGACCCAACCATCCAGGAAACCCTGTTCCCCGGCCTGGTGATCTGCCTTACCTCATTGTGGGTGTGGTACTCGGAGCGTTCGTTTTCATCATCGTAGCCTTCATCCCAATCTGTCTGTGGAGAGTTTGGGCCAAACAAAGTAAGTGCAGTTTTAGAAACATTAAAACAGTCAAAAGATCTTCACTAGGGATTCAAAGATAAGTTAAGACTGGGACCTTCATAAACCCTGGATGAATTTTGTATTTCTCTTATTTCAGAACAAACTTTAGACATGCGCTTTCCAGCATTGGCAGCTACAGTTTCCCCATGCCAGTACACCATGGTACCTCTGCAAGGATTGGCTCTGGGTCGGCCTTGTCCTGTAGACCCCCACCTGACACCTGCCCACACTGTCTACGCTCCTAAAGGAGAATATATTCCCAATGGGAAACACACTACACAGCGCCTTCCTGGACACCGGGTAAGTTTGCACTTTGATTGGCATTTAATGTTTTGTGATAATCAGCACAGTAATAAACTTCTTCCAGCAGAGGAAGATATTGTATTGCGTTGATGTTCAATCTCTTGTCTGTCTTGTAGGAAGATGCGGAGAATGAGTTGGAGTGTGACGCATTGTTACCTCAGAAACTTCCCAATTCACAACCGCATATCCAAAATTACTGTAATGGGTAAGAATTCTACTATTGCTTTATTTTGTTATAGAAAACACCTTTTTGAAGTGCCCTTTTAAAAAAGTGAATAATTTTTACTAACAGCTTAGACAGAGCAAACCATATTTTGGCGTTAAACTACTGTCAGGATTTACTGTAGACACATAGTGAAAGATTTGCTGCAGAATCTCTTTCAACCCTCTGCCTGAAATACTGTAGATCATATCTCTTTAAAATCCATCTTTCCGAAAAGCCCAGTCTGTTCTGATTGGTCATTTGGCCCAGTCTGTTGTGATTGGTCAACCATTTAGAGCATCTGTCAGGAATATTACGCTCCTTACCATAATCAGGTTTCAGCTCCTGAGGCTCTGTGAACAGCTGTAAACCATATTATATCTATTGTATCTATGGCATCCATATTGTCGTATGAGATTCCGATAATAAGAGCATCTCCTCGACAAGGCGAAATCAGCCAATTATTGGCAGACAGTATGCAATTGTGTAAAGGCCCTGATATACTCGTGGCGAAGTTCTTTTTCATTCTTCGTTTAGGGGTAAAACGAAGTTCAAAATACATGAGCAGCGATATACTGTTAGCGAACATCCAAACTGCTGAGAGTGCATTTAGATTAATTTGTAAATATGTGCTGAACGCTTTCCTCTCAATAGCAAAATAAACACACAACAAAATTGAGAAATCAGCAAGCATTTTTAAAATAAATCATAAGAAAAGCATCTGATCGTCACAACGTGCATGCTTGCCTGAGATCTGCAATTCGGCACTAATAGTAAGTCACGTTTATTTATATAGCACTTTATACAATAGATTGCTTAAAATCAAGCAGCTTTACCATATTAAACATGAAAAACCGTGTCAGTGTCTCGTTTTATCAGAAGCACAACTTTTCTACTGTAAAGCAGCTCTCCAGTGTGTTAATGTTTTCACTCGCGGACTAAACAGGAAAAGTAAAGCGGAAAAGATTTCCACGTGAAAGAAGGCAGAGCCTCCACGCACACCTACCCAGAGCCATAGAAAAAGAGTTGCAACACTCTTTGATCTTGCATGGTCATGTGGTTCATGGAGCTCTCAATAGTTCCAAAACAACTCCGTGCTGTCAATCTGTTTGAATTAAGCAGGACAGACAGCAGTTTCACTATATTTGCAGCAATTTCTGGTAAATATTAACACAATATGTGCATCAACTTCGATTAGGCTTTACAGTAGCATTTTATTCTGGGGAGAGATAAAGAAGAGATAATGTTAATGTTGTTTTTGAATGATCTGGTTATTTTATTTGGGTCATGTGAGTGCATGATTTTAAAGCGTTGAGTGTTGTAGCCTATCACGGGCATTTCTGTTGAAAATAATGACCAGTCATATGTTTAATTTACCAGGAATGAGAATCTATATAGATTAAAACAAGTTTCATATAGTCTCAAAACGCTGAATGAAGTTTACATTTTACACAAATCTTCCCATTATCTACAAATCCTCTCATCATAACAAACAAAGCACAGAGACAATTTAAATAAACATTTATTGTGTAGTTTAGTCAGAAGTTTTTGTTTTTCATGAGACTTTGTGACTTTGCCTACATTTAGCCTATATATTTAACACTTCAGTACAAATAAAGTAACAAAAATAGATCTTTTAATGTTATAATAGTGATTTGATGATCTATAAAAATTCATTTAAAAAAAGAAAAGAAAAAGGGCTAATGAGCCAATAAGTGTTCCTCTTCCGCCATCTACTGGTTAGTAGTTATTTCTTTTATAATTTAAATGTTGTTAACGTCCGAATGTTATTTTATGTCTCACATAAGCATACACAACAGTTGAATATAAATTAAGGATTCTAGCATATACAGAATTAACCAGAGAAAGAAGTTTTAAAAAAACAGGGCAACCAATTTAATTCAACTCTTTTTATCCAGGCGTTATTCATTATTCATAGGCGTTATACGTTATTCCTTGAATGGGCTGACTTCATAGAAACACTTTCGACAGAAAGATCTCAGACAGACTGAAAACTGTTGAAATATGACCGATAGCATCTGGATATAGTAGCTGTTGCAGTGCAGCTCACGTTATCTAACTGCAGTTAGAGTCTAACCATCTATTATATAACACTAAACATTAACTATAACGCACTTCATAAAATACCACTTCTATTAATATTCCTGAGAGGTAAACTAATGCCATAAAATCTCAAAATATGCAGTAATTTCATCAATTTGCCAGCGAGTGTGCTTGAGATACACTGAAATGAATGGGGTTCAATGCTGGAACTATTGGTTGTTTGGAACTTTTGGTCGCTCCATGACACTCTTTACTTCCGCATTCCTCAGTTCCTATTGAAGTCTATGGGAGTGTCGTAACTCTGTTTTTCATCGGCTCTGCACCTACCTATTATGTAATCGCCATGTGCCAATGGTAGTACAACGGCGTTTACCAGCCGGAGCGAACCTTTGCGGAAAGTTCACTTTACAAGCTGTTTCAAACTCCCAAAAACAAACGTTTTGGTCTGATTTTGTTCAAAATAACGTCACATCAGTTCGCTTGAAGTATATCGGGGGCCTTAACATGGTGACATAGCAAAGTCGGCAGGACTACGGCAAGTGTTTTTTGTTGGAGAGATGAACTCCTTTTGGCATGGACTTTGTGCTTTGTAACTTTATAGATCAATTACATGCACATACAGCAATATTACACTAAAGGAAAGCAAAGGGACAATAAAATAGCATAATAGGTGCTTTTGATATGATCAATTCATGATGGGTTAAAACAAGTCCTGCCCTATATTTTTATTTATCGTTGAATATTGATCGTTTGACATTTTATGGGATTAAAATGGGTTGTGAATGACAAGTTTGTTAGGGAAACCCAGAAATTCAATTTGAACTTTTTTGTCTTACTTTTAGGGTGTCTGGCTGTCCTGAAGAGGGATGCTGTGTGCCTGATGATTCCCCCTTGCAGGTCCTCAGCTTATCGGGACCTACGCATCCATCTCAGATTCCTGACTTCATGCAGGCCGATTACTCCCTCACTGAAGCAGTTAATTTGGAAGACGTCACTGCCGGTGCGTTCAGTTATTTTGTGTTAAGACAAAGGCAATGTCAAAAGTAACTGCAATTTTTCAAAATGAGACCAAATTAATTAAGGTTGCCTAATACTATCTGGCCCGGGGGCGGTGCTCCCTGCAGCTATACGTTCGCTTTTATTTTATTTTATTGTTATTAAATGCATATAATTTATAATTATGAGTGGTCAAACATGATCAAATTGAACATTCGAAAATACACCTAATATTTTGTATTCAAATTTTTCTACATTTTTAAAAAAAAAATGTATTGTAGTTGAGTAATCTGAATGCATTATCCCCCCCCCCACAGACTTGACCCTGTTAACAACAGTTGATGAGAGCATAAACCGGTTGCTCCAATATGCTGAGCAACAGGAAGTGGGAACAACACAGAACATGAAGCAGCTTGAGGAACAAGGGACAAGGGATGATCCAAAAGATGGTTGAAACTGTAGAAAAAAAATGGAGAAAAAAGAGAAAATATTTATTTTTGTATAACAGATGCTATATTTATATATTTATGTATTTGTACATAGTACTTTTTTTTTTTTTAGAATGTGTGTGTATATATAGGTTGTTTATATCAGATGTTATACATATTTTGGTATGTTTGTCTGTTACCACCAGGACATTTTTATAAGTATGCTGTATAAATGATCCTCATGTGAGATAGGAACAACCTGACACCTCAACACCATACATACAGTATCAGCAATAAGCTCCAGATTTTCCACCGGCAAGCATCTCTTGATGGTTGAAGTACGGCTGGTGGGAAATGTAATGCTTTTAGGGCATTATGATAATGATCCATTCATTAAGAATGATGTAATGAGCAGTGCTTTGGGACAATTGACTGTTTAAAAAACACTTTGCATCAAAAATATTTGTAGTATGTGTACTCCTTATATGCATACATATTTTATGCGCAGTATGTTGTATCCACGATCATTTAATAGCTTTATGGCATATAGATGCTACTGTGAGGTTTTAACACTCAACACACAACGGTTTAAGAACTTTTTGATTGTAACTTGTTCCAGATGCGTCCTCAGTTGTAAGTAAGGGTTTTTGAATGGCGGTACAGTGTGTTACAGCTTTGTACATATGTTACTAAGATTTATCTATTTTCATCATTAACAAATATGTTAACAAATATATGCAAAGTGTATGCTTTCTGTGTGTAGTAATATTGACTACGGAAAAGAGACCATATATTGTAGGTATTTATTTTTTTCAGTAGCCTGGATGCGAGACATTCTTACGATGAACACGCCTACCTGGAATATGCTGATTTTTATATTCTAAACTGGTTTGATGTAGTCAGCTTGTATAGTTGTGCTTTTACTTTTGGAGACCTGCAGTTCTCCTGCATCAGTATTAGCTTCTTCCCACTGTTATGAAAATGAAACATGAAGGAAACGATCAATCTCTAACATATTCTAGAAGTGTAGCTGCATGGTTACATGGATTGAGCACTATTGCCTGTAAATAAAGCTAAAGAAATCATATTTCCTGTTGTCGTTTTCATCTTTTATGTGTGTGCGTCTAAGAACTAGCATATTTGAGGGCATACTGTTTGAGCATGGTTGGTGTAGATGTTGGTGATATAATGTCATGCCAAATTGCATATTTTAGTCAGGCGCAGTAAGCATTAATCATGACATACACTGAAAAACACTTGTTTTTGCCCCCAATTTTCATGAGCTGAACTCAAATATCTAAGACTTTTTCAATGTACACAAAAGGCCTATTTCTCTCAAATATTGTTCACAAATCTAAGGTTGCGTCTCAATCAGCTCCCTCGTTCAGTAGTCGGGGCACTGATCAGGGAGTCAGCACATTGACTTATGTCCTGATCAGTGCCCTGACTACTGAACTGATTGAGACGCACCCAGAATCTGTGTTAGTGAGCACTTCTCCTTTGCCGAGATAATCCATCCACCATGTGGCATATCAAGAAGCCGATTAGACAGCATGATTATTGCGCAGGTGTGCCTTAGGCTGGCCACAATAAAAGGCCACTCTAAAATGTGCTGTTTTACTGTATTGGGGGATCCGAAAACCAGTCAGTATCTATGTGACCACCATTTGCCTCACGCAGTGCAACACATCTTCGCATAGAGTTGATCAGGTTGTTGATTGTGGCCTGTGTAATGTTGGTCCACTCCTCTTCAATGGCTGTGAGAAGTTGCTGAATATTGGCAGTAACTGGAAATATTGTATACGCCGATCCAGAGCATCACAAACTCAATGGGTTATATGTCCGGTGAGTATGCTGGCCATGCAAGAACTGGGATGTTTTCAGCTTCCAGAAATTGTGTACAGATCCTTGCAACATGGGGCCGTGCATTATCATGCTGCAACATGAAGTGATGGTCGTGGATGAATGGCACGACAATGGGCCTCAGGATCTCGTCACGGTATCTCTGTGCATTCAAAATGCCATTAATAAAATGCACCTGTGTTCGTTGTCCATAACATACGCCTGCCTGTACCATAACCCCACCGCCACCATAGACCACTCGATCCACAACATTGACATCAGCCCACATCAGCATCCCACACAACGCCATACACGCTGTCTGCCATCTACCCTGTACTGTGAAAACCGAGATTCATCCATAAAGAGAACACCTCTCCAAAGTGCCAGACGCCATCGAATGTGAGCATTTGCCCGCTCAAGACGGTTATGGACGATAAGCATGCAGATGAGCTTCCCTGAGACGGTTTCTGACAGTTTGTGCTGAAATTCTTTGGTTATGCAAACTGATTGTTGCAGCAGCTGTCCAGGTCGCTGGTCTCAGACGATCTTGGAGGTGAAGATGCTGGATGGGTAGGTCCTGGGCTGGTGTAGTTACACTTGGTCTGTGGTTGTGAGGCCAGTTGGATGTACTGCCAAATTCCCTGAAACGCCTTTGGAGAAGGCTTATGGTAGAGAAATGGACATTCAATTCACGGGCAACAGCTCTGGTGGGCATTCCTGCATCAGCATGCCAATTACACGCTCCCTCAAAACTTCTGACATCTGTGGCATTGTGCTGTGTGATAAAACTGCACATTTTAGAGTGGCCTTTTATTGTGGCCAGCCTAAGGCACACCTGTGCAATAATGCTGTCTAATCGGTATCTTGATATGCCACACCTGTGAGGTGGGTGGATGATCTTGACAAAGGAGAAGTGTTCACTAACACCGATTTAGACAGATTTGTGAACAATATTTGAGAAAAAAGGCCTTTTGTGTACATAGAAAAAGTCTCTTTGAGCTTTGAGTCCAGCTCATGAAAAATGGGGGCAAAAACAAAAGTGTTGCGTTTATAATTTTGTTCAGTGTATGTAGCTCGTTCCTAAATATCAAAGGCTAGTCCAAAAGCTAGAAAGGCATGTAATGTCTGAATTGCATTAGATATTAAAACTATTAAGTAACACTTTACAATAAGGTCTCATTTATTAACATTAATTTATTATTAACTAACAATGAGCAGTACATTTGTTGTAGTATTTATTAATCTTTGTTAATGTTAGTTAATAAAAATACAGTTGTTCATTGTTTGCTCAAGTTAGTTTACAGTGCATTAACTAATGTTAAGAAATACTTATGAATAATGAATTAGTAAATGTTGAGATTAACATTAATACTATAAAAGTACTTTTCATTAGTTTACGTTAACGAAAGTAGTTGATATCTATGATGAACTTTTCATCACTTTTTTTTTTTTTTTAATCAGCTGGTCTCAAGGTCATGCACCTTTCAAATTCACAGAAGTAGAATAACGGGAAACATTGATTTAATCATATTAACAATGCATAAAGTAGTTTAAGTGTCCAGTGCCTTTTTGGAGCCACAGTATACAGTTAAAGAAACTGACAAAATATAATTTTGATGTTAACTATCTATCGATGTTTTCTATTTTGCTTTAGTGAATTTTAAGCATTTGCTAGCATTTAAATGAAGCAGTTTAGATCTAACTGACACGAAGGAATATTTATTTGAGCCTAAAATCAAAGGTAATGACAAAATCTTAGAAATGCACTGACATCTGGTGGATTTACCATGCTAAAACAAGAGAAAAAAATACCTCCAAATCAATGACAATCACAAAAATCAGTCAGAATAAAAACATCTCAATTTCTTAGATTAGATAGAAACTTTAATAGCTTTTAATTTTTACAAATATCTACAGACCACACATCCATTTTCATAAATAAGCAAAAATTCTTCTGGAATGATATTCTGCAGGAGAATTATTTTTTAGAAGGAAAAATATTTATAAACATTTGAAAAACAACTGATACTTTACAAAACAGCTCAGATATACCTACTGTTGCATTAAATTATAAACTTTTTTTGCTGTAACATTTTATTATTGTTGCTACAGAGTTAAAACTATTAAACAACGGGAGCTGTTCTTAAGAGAAATAAAGACAAGTTATACATCATGTAGAACCATGACAGCCCAAACTATTAGCAAAAAAATCCAAGCAAAGGAAACCTACCAAAGGCTAAGACATAATGCAACATTTTACTTTCCTCCCATAGTTCCAGAGTGATCCTGACTTGGGACCTGAGAACATTCCACACTTTATTTTTCTTTTGAATTAAAAGCCTTAACACCATGGCCATCCCGTACAAAATCTACGCCAATGTCACGGGCAATACAATTCTCAGAAATACTCAAAATGTTTAATTTTTGTAATCTTAAACAGCAGAGGTCCCATCATGTCCCAGGATATGACTGATGTTGTGAGCTGGACGATTAGATTGTTTATTTGAGTCTGAGGAAGTTGTGTTGGCAAGAGACAATAAAGGTGACATTGGCATAGAGGAGCCATCCGGAGGCATTGCTGTGGCAATTTCAGGGAACAAAGAGGTCAGGTTGAAGTTGGATAAATGAGGTGTGATGCCTGAAGAGTTTGCAATTGGCATTGGCATGTCTGTGAGAAGCGGGAAGCTGGCCTGTGCAAAGCCCACAGGTCGAGGGGGAGAAAGAATAGAACCGAAGCGATTGTTCAGTGGTGCACTGCCACTCTTGTCAGTGCTTGGACTTGTAAACATCTGGTTAGGGAAATACTGTAAAGGAATATCACTTGGAAGGCTAGGATGAGCTGCAGGGGAATATGAGGGGTAAAAGGAAGGCAGAGTGTTCTGAGGTTCCACAGGAAGGAGGGCTGGGGTACGAGAGGAACTGGGCTGCGAGACCGGTGGGATAAAGGATGCGTTGGCATTAATGGGAGGTGGTGGATTCATTCCTCCTTCAGCAATGAAAGGAAAGCCAAAGTTCTGGGTGAGATCGGACACAGCACAGCGATCAGACACCAAATTGTTGTCACTGCTGACCTGTGCACCATCTGCCATGAAACGCACAATGCTACTTCGTCTAGCTTCACTTCCTGTTTGTGAACGGCCAAGTATCACTCCTCCACCTGATGGAAGAGGCAAAGAGCTTTCTGGTTCAAAGGGATTTCCAGGTCTCAAGTTGCCTGACCGTGGTCGATCTCCTGGTCGAATCTTTGTGTTATGTGGATCTGGTCCAATATGATGGGGTCGTTGACTAACAGAGAGTGACCTGGTTGAACCTTGAGTGCGTCCTGTGTCTGAACTGCTGTGTGGTGTTGGGGGATGGGGTGGACCTGTTCTCACAGGTGGACCGTGCAAATTTGCACTGATCTGAGAAATATGGCCTTTGTTGCTGTCCCCTAGACGTATGGGAGCAGCTTTCTGTGCAGGGTGCAAATTAGGACTAGAAGATTTAGCTTGAAGTTCTCCAGCAGAAGTCCCAGGAACACAGTTGTATTCTATACTCACTGGGGTACAGCCCTGGGCTGCCCTTTGGTGCCCATTTTGTTCAGGAATATGAGGTGCCAAAAGACTTTGCATAAAGCTCTGGTGACATCCCTCCTGTTCTCTTGTCAATCCTGCTCCAATGTGCACGCCTTGCGCAACAGGATGAGGACTTGAATATGTCCCACGTGAACGCACATCCCCTGGAGGCCCTGCACCCATTCTGAATCCTGTTTGCTGCTGAGGACCTCTCTGGATTTGAGGTACAGACTTACTGGACATGTCACCACTTCGAGACACTTGCACTTCGAAGTTACTTAGCTGATGCCCACTAACCAAAGCCTTGAAAGGTCCACAATCTGGCATTCTTTGGGTGTCTGAGGTATTAGAATGGTCAGGTGGTAGCCTGCTCTGAGAATTATGAGCAATGTTACCTTTACCACGTGATGAGTCTACATAGCCTCGCAAGTCCGACTGGTCCTGTGCATTGTTTCGAGGTGCTTGCAAGTGCACACCCATACGTTGTTCACCAGTAGCAGGAGTCTTCCCAATGAGAGCTTCTGCAGAGTAACTAGAGAGACGGTGGCGCTCCTGACGTGATGAAGTGCAAGCAAGATCTGAGGAACGAGAAACAGAATTGCTAGCCTGAGAGGTCAACTGCTGCTCCATTGAACGAGACCCCATTAGTCTTTGCATAGCCCCATGATCCTGTCCAGGTGGACGCTCCGGCTGACCCAAATGATTGTTTTGATGTACCCTCTGACCTGCCTGTTGAGCCTCACAGTTTTTGTCCTGTCTAGCCCCAAAGTGCTGCTGCTGAATCTGCTGCTGGAGATGCTGATGACGTGAATGCGAATTCTGCGGTGGCATCTGCTGCTGCTGTTGTTGGTGCTGCTGTTGAATCTGTTGTGCTTTTTGCTGCTGTTGTTGTGATTGCTGCTGTTGATGGTGCTGCTGTTGTTGTTGATGCTGCTGGGATTGTTGTGGATGCTGCTGTTGTTGTTGGTGTTGTTGAGGAGGCTGTTGTTGCTGATGCTGCACACCACTCTTTTCCAAATGATGTTGCTTCTGCAAACCAACATTTGGTCCTGTCTGCCCACCACGCACCACACCTCTCTTTTTTTGCACATGCTGGTCTTGTAGCAAGTTCCTCTGATGAATGCCGTGGATCTGAGATTCAGTTTGCGTTAAGTGATGCTGAAGCTGGTAAAGGTGTCTTTGTTCTTGCTGTTGTTGATGTTTGAGGTAGGGGTTTCCACCCAAATTCTGCCCAGACTGTGGAGCATTATGTTGTATGTGTCCTTGCTGCAGATGCACCACACTTGGCTGAGTTTGTTCATGTGTTGGCACCTGAATAGAGCAGTGTCCTTCAGTAGGGCGGAGCACAGTGCTCATGAATGTATTACCAGAAAACAAAGCCCCAACACCATCAGAGTGATTCCTTGGCATAACTGCAGAAGTACTTGAGGGCATCTGATTAACCATCATTTGCACATGATCTGTAGCCTTAATGTCTACTCTTGAAACATTCCCTGCTGGGCACGGTTTTGAACGCTTATTTGGAAGTATAAGGTCATCTTGGGCAGACCTTTTTGGCATATCCTTCTGATGACGCTCAACCATTCCAACACCAATTTGGGTTCGCATCAGGACATTCTTTAAAGGCGCATATTCATTAGGCTGAGCAGGGCCAGAACAGGTTGGGGGAACTTGTGAGGAAGACTGAGACACCATTACGGCAGCAACTCCTGACGAGGGAGCGGAGACCTGCTGTGCAAGATTGGGCGATCCTGGATAAGGTTGGTTGGAGCTTGGTCTGATGAGGTTATTGACATTAAGGCTGGTGACAGAACTAGGCTGAGACTGTGAGTAAGCTATGCTCTGAGGAAGTCTGATGCCAGTAGTGCTACTGGCTAAAGGCTCACCTGGAGGAACTCGGGTAGAGACCTGAGATGAAGGTTTTGACATGGGTAAATCCGCCTGTTTTGTCAGTTTCACCAGCTGGTCAGTCACACTCTCCTTGTTAGAAGGAGTTGGCTGCATTTTTGGAAGGTCCCACCCTGTGACAGCAGTACTTGTTGGGTTGTCAACACTGCATCCAGCAGCCCTCTTGCCTGGGCTGTCCTGTTCAAATATGGCTCTTGCAGCCATTGCTAATATTTCTGCCTGCTCGGAAGTAAAGGTGAATGCACCAAATGTACTTGAAGATGCACTGATGTTGTGGCCTGCTGGAAGCAATGATGCAACAGAAAACCCTCTCCCGCCTGAACCTCCTGCCATAGGTGAATCAGTCTGTCTAATAGTTCCCAGTGGAGGCTCAAAAGAATCATTTTCCAATGTACATACTTGTTGTGGAGGAACGGTTTCTTTCTGAGCAAAAGCAGCTACTTCTGTCACACTCTTTTCTGTGGCACCAGCAGACTGTCCATCCTTGCCAGGTTGTGTGTTCATATTTGATTCAGGCAGTTTGAAGTCTGTACAATTCCCTTGGTTATTGGTTGCCATTGATAAATTCATTGAGGATGGTCGTTTTAGGGACTTGAAAGGGTCTGAAATCCTGGAAGTATCTGGTTGAGTTGACATAGAGGTGTCTGAGCTAGTAGTTGATGTTGAGGGCACAGTAAATGATGCCTGAATTTGAGGAGAGTTGGTCAACTCTTCTCTTCTAGCAAACTTATCTTGTGTTTGTGAAATGGCCCGACTCGGCATGATGGAAACCATTGGCCCACTCTCTGCTGAATTAGCAATGATGCCCAACGGTCGACTTAGTGTGGATATATGACTTGGAACTGGGGGCGAATGAACAGATTTAACTTTTGAATTTTGGATGGAGGTTACAGTGGTCAGCGGAGTGGAACTCTCTGTAAAACTGGGTCTTGATTCTGTTAATCTGCCTTCGTTACTGGTGCAAACATTATTGCTACTCGCCTTGTTCTGACCAGTAGTTCCACTACAAAATGTCACACTGCATGAAGAGTTAACATGAACTTCTGATGATGCAACTGACAAAGTTACAACAGTATCCACAGAGCTACATTGTGACGAGAGATCAGCACTAACCGCTGAACAGTTCAGCTGGGGGCCAATATCTGGAGTAAAGATTTCTTTACTCAACCTGCCACAATTTGTAGAAACAACCACGTTACCCTGAGTGGAACTTACTGAACTGACATTGCTAACAGTTTCATTGTTATGCAAGCTGACATCATCCGTAGATTTCGCTTTAGTCTTTGAAATTTCTCCACCAGCCAATGGGGACTTGACAATGGATCCATTAACTGAAGCCATGACAGAACTATCTGCTGATTTTTCACTGGAGGAACTGACACCAATGATTGCAGGACTACTGCATGTGGAAATAACACTATTGGAGGCAGGTGTACTCTGCGTATTAACATCATGACTAACCGTATCTTTATTTAAAGAATTTACAGAATTAACACCTGTTGCTGCAGTTGATAACTCAGAACAAGTATCATCAACAAGAGCCTTACTCTTGACAGCAATTCTACGCAAACCTCGCCCAGGTTTAGGTTCCTTTCGTTTAACCAGTCTGGTTCTCCTGACTGAGTTTTGTCTGGTTTGATTTCCATAGGTCCCACAACCTTTCTTTGGCATAATTTTGACTGCACTGCCAGCAGCAGTTGATGGTACAGGAACAGAGGAGGAAAGAACATTTTCAGTAGGAGTGCTGACTTCTGAACCACACGTTGGAAGAGGTTGCACAGTACTGAGTGAAGGTGGAGTAATGGTGTATATCTGAACATTGCTTTGACTCGAGACCTTTGAAATGCTCTGACTAAGACTAGTTAAAGCACCTAAACAATTCATGGCAACATTGGTGGTGGGTTCCTCACAGGTGGGCTGAAGGATCTGAGTTACACTTTGTCCAGACTGAGAGTCTCCCTTATCTGGTGACGTTGCAGGCTGCAAAACATACACTTGTCCATTCACAGTGATAGTCTGAGGTGCTTGTGCTTGCAATTGAGTTGATGGACGTGGAAGAATATGTACCAACTGCTTTGTCCCAGCGGCCTGCATGCTAGCTGTACAGGTAGGGTTCGAAGTGGTTGTTTGACTGGATAAAGCAGGGGTTGCAGCTGACACAATGGCAGTGTGATGACTCTGTGGTGCAGGTGTCAAAGTAGGTGCCTGAATTATGACAATGTGCTGGCAGGGTGTCTGACTAGTGACATCTTCTCTGAGAACCTGTGGTGCTGAACATGAACTTCCCTGTTGCAGAATAACAACGTGTGAGTTACTTGGAGGAGAGGATGTCACAGCAACTGGTGTTTCATCAGAATTCACCTGCAATAACTGCATTGTCTGTAACACTGGCAGTGCGGCAGCTTGTGGTTGAGGCACAAGGGCAGGCTGAGTTGGTGGATTTATGATTGGTTGAGCTTGAGGCACCACACTGAGATGAAGCTGAGGCACAACGGCAGACTGGGCTTGGGGCACCACTGTCGGTTGGGAATGAGGCTGGCATGGCAGAGCAGTTTGAATTGGAGTTTTAGGTTGTAGGGTGGGGTTGCAGGTGGTCATTAGAGCGGAGCTGAGTTGAGGTTTTGGTAATAATGCAGGTTGCACCCGAACAGATGATTTTGGATGGGTCAACTGTGCTGTCTGTGTTTCAACAGATGGCTGATGGACCACTACAGCTTGGGATACAATGGCTGGCACCGATAAAATTGAAGACTGTTGGGCTATGGCTGTCTGAGGGCATGGTACAACTGCTGAATATATCTGAGGAGGTCTTGGCCCAGAGGGCTGA
The DNA here is from genome assembly GCA_023566225.1 of Romanogobio albipinnatus. NCBI lineage: Eukaryota > Metazoa > Chordata > Actinopteri > Cypriniformes > Gobionidae > Romanogobio > Romanogobio albipinnatus. The sequence goes on along the minus strand of CM042260.1, from coordinate 25,763,499 downwards.
ACAGGAATGCATGTTGATGTTGGGGCTTGCAGTTGAACAGGAGCCTGTGGTTGCAAATGGATAGAAGTGGGTTCCTCAAGGTGTTTTGTCCCCACTGAACATACAGAAAGTTGCTGAGGGTTATGTGAAAAGCTGGCACCATCTGTGATGAGTGCCTGGGAGACAGGTTGCACTGTATTTCCTGCAAGTTGTAGTGTTGTCCATGTAGTCTGTGTGCTACTAGTTGGACTGGTTCTAAGAAGGGTAGAGCTTGCTGGTAATATAGTGCTAACAGATTGGATTTCAGAATTCTTTGAGAGCATGGTGGAGGCTGCAGCAACAGGAACCACTGAGTTACTGATCACAACTTGAGGCAGAGAAGATAGGTTTAGCATATGCTGAAGTCTGAGAGGTGTTGCCGGACAGGTAGCAGTAGTGAGACTGGGGGTTGGGTTATCTGGTTGAAGTTGTGGAGGGAGCGGGGTGCTGACAGCAGACTGGGGACATAAACCTTGAACTGTAATATAATTCATAGGAGGGTTTAATGGAGTCGTAGGTGCCAGAGGAGAATATTGTTCCACAACTGTAAGACATGGCTTGGATACAGCAGGAATAAGAGTTGCTACAGGTATGTGGGAAGATGCAGAGGTGACTACAACTTTGTTGACTGGTGCTCCATTCAGAATACCAACAGTCTGGCCCGTGCCTAATGTAATATCACATGATGGTTGGACTGATACAGCATTTGCCGGTTGTTTATCAAGATGAGCAATTGGATTTTGTGGAATAGAGATTTTGCTTGTTGGACAGGAGTTGTTGCCATTGGAGTAGACGATTATTCCCTTTGACATCAAGTGCGTCGGCGTGACTTTGGCTACTTTTGCACATCGCTGCTTCCCTTTCCAGTGTATAGTGGGGTCATCGAGGAAATTGATGCCATTAGCTTTGAGGAGCTCAATATAATGAGTGCTTTCCTTGCGTAGGTCCTCCATCTGGAGCCGTAAGCGCTTTATCTCCTCTGCTACAGAAACATATTTAACATAGATGTCAAAATTAATGACTGCACATAAGCCTACAAAGAATGCATTGGCAGAAAATTAATTCAATACTTGTATCTTAATAAAACTAATGTCCCATAAGGTGCAAGTAAAATATTAATGCATCATATGTAAATGCACGCAAGTTATTAAATTAAATTTTGTAATGAGATCCCGGCTCACCTTGGACTTTGTCTCCTCCATTAAGCAGCATTTCATCATTTTGTTTCTTTAGATCAGTGATGTAACGAAAAGCCTCCGCCAGAATCATATTTTTACTCTATAAGGAAAAGCAAAATATTACAGACTGAGAACTCTGTAGAAACAACAAAACACCGCTTTTATAACTGTGCTTAGTTTATACTTATTACACATGTTTACCTGTTTCAAGGCCTGAGAGCAAGGCAAAAGCTCTCCAATCCGATTTATACCAGAATTGATTTTCTCTTTACGATGTCTTTCCACTGATGTATAATGGAAATAAAGAATAGCATATAAAAATATTACTTATGAAATATTGATTACAAATTAAAATAAAGATTAAAAACAGTTACACTCATACTTTGTTTTTACCAGAATACATTCTCACCTGCATTATGAATCTCCTTGTTTTTCTTCCGCCTAACATTTAATAGAAAATAATTAAATGGTCATAAAAAATTAATCTCATAAGAAATAACAGTCCACATTATCACACTTCTAACTAGCTAATTTAAAAAAAAATCTGACTGCATTACACAAAGTTTATGAATTAGCAAATATGTATAATTAAATCAGAGTATATTAAACATAAAATGGTAATACTTTCCTATAAGGGTAAATTTGTTAATGCACTAGGTATCACGAACTAACAATAAACAGACATTTTTATTCCAGTATATTAATCTAGTTTTAATTTAATGTATAAATGAGTTCACTGTTCATTCGTTATGCATTTACTACATTCAATTTATACAGCAATAATATTAATATAGAATAAGGAATGTTATAAAGTATTGTTCATGGTTACCTATTGCATTAATTGATCTTAAAATATAGAACCTTATTGTAAAGTGTCACCTATAAAACCAACATAGCCCAAAAATGATACATTTAACGAAAGAACAATTGGGTTCAGTCAGAACTACTATGATTTTCAATATACTCTTTAAGCAGGAATTGATCAGTACCGTGGTGGTTTTGGGTTACTTGTTTGATTCTGTACTATCTCCGGCATCCTGGCACACTGTACAGCCTGTTAATACCAAATACACATAAACAAAAAATGTAACTCATGGAATGATATGTAAGGGGATATGCTGTGGTTGAAGACAAATGCAATATTACCTTTCAGCACTAAGCATGCAGCTATCAATGAAGAGCTCAACAATGAAGACCATAGATCCAGGCACCCCTGTGCTCCATGAAAAACTGAAGTAAAGATTAGGGGAAATAAATATTTGAAATACTAAATTATGACATAACTTTACATCAACCACTATTACATCATTGTAAGGCATTGTCATTGAACTTCTTGTTCTCTATATTACGTACAGAGTTTCACTGACACTTCTGAAAGGTTAGTCGCATTAAGATTAAATGGACATTGTATTTACTTGCAAGTCATCAAAGCAGTAAGGAGGAATCTGACTCATGTCAGAGGTAAGCAATACAGACATCATCTATAGATTGCAGCCAGCTGAGCTTATGTATTAAATCTCAAATGCAATGTAAATACAGTAAAAGTAAGCCCGTTTGACTCGCCTGTCACCACTAGCATGTGAAGCTCTTTAACACTTGGCTACCAGACTTAGCTTGTTAGCTTTGAAACCTATACAATCTGTATTGAGCTCTGGACCCGAATAACTAAAATAAACAGACACAGACTGAAGAAAATATAGCTGTCTGTACACACATTACGGTGCAACTCTTCTAAGTGTCTCCTTTTGTATGCCCTTAAGGCACAAAGATGGCTTGAGTGGTTAACTGGCAGTGAGCTAACACGACAGCTAACACATCACCATGGTTTTCGTTTACTAACTGCATCACTAATCTCTTTAACACAACATGTCAGCAGTTCTGTCACATGCCAAGGACCTACCGATTGCTTGCCCATTCTTTGAGCTGACGATAACCCCGTCAAAACTTTGTTAATCCTGAACAATTTACTCCATCTCTGACCTAGCATAAAACTGGCAGTCACAAAACAGTGAGGCGGGATTTCCGTTTCGTCCAATCACAGTGTAGACGAATGAGCTTGCATCCAATCAGATCACGAGTCCGTGCTGAAGGGGCGTTGTTGTTGATCATCTGAAAACGCACACAACGCAGGCAGGAGACGTGAATGTTTGTTGTTCCCAGTTTTGTGGACTTTTTAACCTTGTAAAAGAAAAGAAAATAAACAAGTAAAGCTTAAAAAAATATTCTAAAAATAAAAGTAATAAAGTATTTTTTTTTATTAAACACCGTATACCGAATAACAAATGTTTTATCCAGTTGTCCACAAAAATAATGTAAAACGAAAAATAATGCAAATAGTATTTTTTTTATTTAGAGGTTTAAAAGTCATACAATATAGAGCTCCAGAAAAAGATAAAATTTTCCAAAGAAAGGAGGAACAAAAACATGCTTTTACTACAATGAGGAGGGCATGTCTCCCTTGGCATGCACTGAGTCAAGGCTTTTCCTGGGATCTGGTTTTGCAAGTCCTATACAATAACTTGTAGAACTAACCATTTACACCCCCACATTGTATATGGGAAATAGGTGGTGGTCAGTGAACATCACTGAAATGTAACTGTTGCATTGTGGGAGGATTTATTTCTGCTGCGTTAACAAGTGAGAAGTTAGAATTCAAATTTAGAAACAGTCAGTCAGGTAATGGGTGGGGGGAAAGGAAACTTCTTTCACATAAAAAACAAAACAAAAAAACAACTAACTCTAACTTAAGTCCTGGTGGACTAAAAATGATTAGAGAACCATATTCACCATAAACAACGCAACGGCAAAGGCCCATAAAAAGCCAAATCTTGCTATCTGAAGCCTTAACATCTCACCAGCAACATTACTGCAAACCCCAGAAAAAGCCCAGACTCAATCCACAAATTTAAAAAGAAAAAAGAAAAAAAAAAGGGCATATTAAATAATGGGCTGAAAAACAAAACATTCACAAACAAGTGGAGTTTACTCCTCTTAACCTCCCCCATACTAAAACAGTTGTACCACTCTTGTTCGAGGGGGCTCTATGCTCCATTTCCTCACTGGGTTAGCCTCAACACAGACTGATGCGGCTGACATCACAAGGAGACATTGCATCGCATGCAACCCTCCGACATTGCATATTGCCTGTATGGTGAAACAGGAGGTCTCAGCTACCAGCAGATTCCCTTGCCGCGTGTCCGAGGGCTCAGATGGAGGGGTGATGGAGTTCTGCGGATTCCAAGTGCCCCTAAGATGATTCAAACAATCACTCCAAGGTTGCCAAGATGGGGTGTATCGAGTCATATTTTAAAAAGACTTTACCTCTTTTGTTCTATTGTTTTGTCCAAGCAAAGCGATGTCCCCTTACCTTAAACAAATCTAAAAAAAAAAAAAAAAAAATGCAAACAGTATGCTTTGAAAAAAACCTTCACCATGTCAGATCAATAAGTAGTCAGCAGCTTTTTGGAGCACTTATGGATTCTGCTTGAAAACCTCCATGTAATTTCAACTCTCTAAATGATGAGCAGCAAAAAAAAAAAAAAAAAAAAAAAAACATTGAGGGGGGGGGGGAGGGGGACTAAAGTTTTTGCACAATAAATGCAGCAAATACGTCATTGATTTTTTTTTTCTGTCTAAAATGTCCTCTGAAGAAAGTGGTGAGTGTGTCAACCCTGGGGCATCTGTTACAGTTCCATTTGGGGAAGAAACCAATCTGGTGTTGCGCTTCGACCCCTAGTCGGCTTTCTGCAGCTCTCCTGCTGGGGGCGCACATGGGCTGCGCAGGCTTTTCTGAAGAACGTGGGCATCTGCTGGCTCTATCCTCTTGTAATAGTTCTTTTTTGTCTCAATGATCTCAAAGCCAAATTTCTGGTAGAAGTCAATTGCAGACTCATTGCTGATCTGCACGTGACTGTGAAGACATGAAAGAGAAACCGAAACCATGTTACTTTAGCATGCGGAAGACTCCTTAAATATTCAGTGATTAATTTTTCAAGTACTCAAGTATCAACATTAAACATTATATGAATGAGACACAGATGGATGTTTCACAACAAATAAAGCACAAGACTGTCTTCAGACTCACAGGTAAATGTTGTCAAAAGTGCCATCCTTCTCACAAATGTTCAACACATGGTTCAGCATTTTTGCTCCTTCAAACAGACATGGCAAGATAAATATCAGTAACTGGAAAATGTGCAAATAACAATATTTAAACATCACTTCTTTAGTGGTTTACACAAGTCTTCATGTCAGGCATTGCGCAAAGAAAATAATCTGATTATGCAACCATGCATTCAATCCCAGGGAAACAGACCCCTGAATGCCCTTTGAAAAAAATGAGGACACACAAGCAACTAAAAACGGTCAGAAAACTAATCTTACCTATGCCAAGTCTGCGGTAAGGTGCTAGACAACCCAGTGTCATGATGTAGAGTCGCTTCTGGTTCTGAGAGTGATCCACTCTACAGCACACGGCACCAACTGCGATGTCGTTGAAATACGCTGGAAAAGATTTAAATGGTTAGTTATACTACAGTTTAAAAGTTTGAATCAATAAGATTTTTAGAAATTAATGATTTTATTTAGTAAGGATAAACTGAATGTGGCAGTAAAGACATTTATAAATGTTACAAAAATTCATATAAATTCTGTTCTTTTGATTTGAACTTTCTATTCATCATAAAATCCTGAAAAAGTGTCACGGTTTCCACAAATATATATTAAGGTGTACAGCTGTTTCTTGAGCAGCAAATCATCATATTAGAATAATTTCTGAAGGATCATGTGACACTGAAGACTAGAGTAATGATGCTGAAAATTCAGTATTCAAATAGAAAAGAGTTTTCAAATTGTCACAATACATCACAATAATAACGTTTTAATGAATTGTAATTAAATAATTACAGCCTTGGTGAGCAGAAGAATCTTATTCCAAAAACATAAATTAAAAAAAAGCATCATAAACTTTAGAATGGTAGTTTACATATGACAAAAGCGTCATTAGGAAGTCACAGAAGCTTTGTTTCTTACCTAGCTTGGCGAGCTCTCCTACTTCAAGAACATCTTTGTAGAACTTGTCATTGTAGCTGACAGGGAAGATCACTTGGTTCAGACGCTTCAACTGTTTAATGTTGTGGGGTGTAACGTCCCCCAACTCGATCCGGCTACTAGAACAAAAGCAGAATGGTCAACTAGCTGTACACCAAAAAAAAGAAGCTCCACCTGTCTACATATCAGAAGCATTTGTACAGTCTACAAATATTTGTATTATAGCTTTACCATTAGGAATGCACATAATAGTTGATGTATATACACACACATACAAATAGAAGCTATGTATGTATATATACATTTTAATATGTAAATATAAAAATATATAATTATTACAGTACATTTAGATTTTCATTTCCGTCATGTAACATTACATTACATTACATTACATTTAGTCATTTAGCAGACGCTTTTATCCAAAGCGACTTACAAATGAGAGCAATAGAAGCAGCTAGAACAGTCAAGGGCAACAGTATGTAACAGTACGTAAGTATGTATGTAACGATCACTTAAATTTAAAACACTATATTATATATATATATATATATATATATATATATATATATATATATATATATATTCCTAGTGTTAATCCTGTTTATTTGCAGGGTCTGCTTCATCAGAATTATCCGCACACACACATTGGATTTGGCACATCCAATCCACCTAACCTGTATGTCTTTGGACTGTGTGGGGGAAACCGGAGCACCCGTAGGAAACCCACGCTCACATGGGGAGAACATGCAAACTCCACACAGAAAGGACTCCTGGCTCAGCCGGGGACCTTCTTGCTGTATGGCGACAGTGCTACCCACTGAGCCACCGACAATTTTAAACCACTAATAATAGTGTTAAATGTAATCAACAAATCTCAAAATACCTTATGCACTTTTCATACTCTATCATGATGTGATGCCTAAAGCAATGGATTTGTTATTAGTGTCTTATTTTAAACAAATAAAAAAAGTATAGAATAACTTCCTGAAAAAGCAGAGTCCGAATTGCTTTCACATTCATGCAAATCACACTACAGCTCCAGTCTAACCGAACTGAGTTCACCTTCTACAGGTAGTTTCGGGTTCACATGACAGCTGTTACCAATTTTGGACCGTGCCCTGTTTTGAACTAAACTGCCAGTGTAAAAGCACCCTAAGTATCAGTGCTTTTTAATAAATTGGTGCCATCCAAACAGAGTGCACCCACCAAAAAATGTATTGGGTCAATGTATGATCGCAGTAAACCAGCAGTGCGTAAAGCAGGTATTTATAGGAGGGCAGCATGCTGAAGCACAACACCAACACAACAGCTGCTGGTCACATGCTTACCGCTGCCACTTGAACAACCAGTATGAAGTGACAGGAGGAAAACATGGACACTAAATATTTAGTGTCCATGTTTTCTCCTTTCACCTCATACTGGTGGATGACCATTATGATCGCATAAAACCTTGTGATTCCCAAAAATCACATCAAATTGCACCCGTTTCAAATAAGTTTGAATGAAGGTAAAGTCTCCAAATTTGACGTAAAAGTAAGAATGACAGTTCATACAAACTACTATCAAACCGCCCCAACCTTGTCCCCCTAAAAATACTAATTTTGGGGTGTTTCTCTAATCAAACACACCTGATTCTCATCAGCTCCATAGCAGAGACCTGTAATGGGTGTGTCATGTGTAGTTGGAGGCCCTCCAAGAACAGGGTTGGGTACCACTGTGTTGAAGATGTGCATTTAAAATGTTTAATATTATGACACTTAAGATGAAAGGTATTTAGAGAGAATTAGAAAGGCAAACTCACTAATTTTTCTTTATACATGAACAAAATCACTTCATTGATTATAAATTAAACTTTATATTTATTACAATAATTTCATCCACTAAACTTCAAGTAACAACCTCCATTAAGTGTCTTAAACCCCTTTAAACTTGGTCTGTCATTTTCAAAGAGGATATGCTATGCGGCTAAGCTCACTCCATCACGTGTGTCACATCTCAAATTTTACATCAAAATATTCACATATATGAAAAAATAAACATGACAGCAACAAGCTTTAATGTCAAAATAACGGCTTTGGGGTCCATGAGAGGTCATTTCAGAGGAATATAAGCGTGGCTGGCTAACCAAGATAGCAACTTCAAGACTGACTCAACATTTTCGAATTTAGATTCGACACACGATCCAGTTTGGCACGGATTTAACTCGTGCCATTTGTGCTGGCATTTGGTTTAATCTGACGCTAGATTATATAAGGGATTTTTGAGGCGTTTTCGGACAACTGGTGAAAAAAGGTAAGGCAATGACTAAAGACTGGGTGTGAAAATGCGGCGCAAATGTTTCTCCTCCACATTAAGCGCGCACAGAGCTAGCAGCTAGCATTAGACCAACTCCACTGCCCCCCTACTGGAAAAAAGAGAGAATAGAGAGGGGAAAACTTTACTTGAAATGAATAGACTCTTCTTGGTTGTTTACTCACCCTTTCATGTTGAAGAAAACACGTTTGTTGTAAGGGATACAGGGGCAGTTGGCGGTATTTGGCAGTCTAAAGGGGAATTTGGGCAGAGTTTGGGATGTGATCCCCTCCACATGTATGCTGCTAGCACACTAGCTAAGCAGTCCGCATTTGCCTCTGTGCTGTGGCCGAAGGTTGCCAGATCTTTTCGATTAAATCCCCGCAAATAACTTAAGTCAGGACGAGAAACAAATTAAAATATTTTATAGTTGTTTTGAAATACTGCTAATTTACTTTAACAGTTAATGTAATTTAGATAGATACGACAACGCATTTAGTCCGTTGACATCCATTTACAATCTCACACCAGCAACTAGTCGAAAACAAAGGATTTGGCAACGCTAGTTCTGGGAGGCTGCTGCTGTCAACCTTCACCACTGACAACAAGCAACAGGAAACAGAAAAACGGGAAATTACGTTTAGGAAATTTTGTGCTTTGAAAATACAAGTCCCGCCCTATTTTTTTTTTAATACAAATAAAATAATTTTATAGACGAAATAAAATGTATATTAACAAGAAAAAAAGATTTAGTATTATGTATATCGATGTCACTTTGATGTCATGATTGAGGACAAACCGCTGTATAGCTAATACGATTATGAGTTAACAAAAATTAAATTGAAGGAAACATTTCACTGTTTATATTTTAGAGCTCTAGTCAAGGTGACTTTTTAAAATATTTTTTAAATTTTACAATTTTACACAGTAGCCACATTGCTACTTAAGTGTAGGTTAAAACTATTTATACTACGGGGTTGAATGATTGAATCTGATTGGCTGATGGACGTTCTGAGGTGTGCAATTATTTTCTGGGAGATGCACAGCGAACGTAGTTCCAGGCAGGCAGCTCTTGACCGCATTACAGTTCCATATCACTTCGCATAGTTAACTGTAATAACGGACATTACAGGACTAAAAAACAACAATATGACAGACGATTTTCCTAAAGTAAATCTTAATATTTACGGCGAATATAACACGTTCAACAACTGGGCGGCAGCAGTATTAGACAGTCCAGATGAAAACCAACAGACGGAAGCGGACATCAAAGGCAAGCTTTTCTGTCTCATTACTGAAATCACACATGCTTGCACACGCACTACAGTTTGCACAAAAAGGTGTCAGCGCTGCCCTGATCATTTGATCAGTTAGCCCATAAAGTGGAGCAACTTAAAGGCTACACCCTACACGTGACATTTTTTCCACTAGTGAGGTAATAACAGCGCTGTTTAGAGACGCACAGAGGCAGCCTAATTCACACAATCTCACAATCTCTCTCTCTCTCTCTCTCTCTCTCTCTCTCTCTCTCTCTCTCTCTCTCTCTCTCTCTCTCTCTCTCTCTCTCTCTCTCTCTCTCTCTCTCTCTCTCTCTCTAATAACTTTATTAATAACTGCAGTAGAATGCTATCAACGGCTCAAGCCTTCGTTAACAGCTTTAAAATGACGTTTCAGAACTAGCAAAAGAGCCGTTGGATGAGACGCGGAAGAAATAGTCCTACTCACAATAGCGATTTAAGTACAAAAACCGGACGAATCCCTTTAAATATATCTTCGGATCTATGTCTTGAGGTGTGGACGTGTGGTAACCGTAGTATAAGCGGAATAATTGACTCCGGGGCATTCAATTATTAGAAAAACTCCGCTTCGCGTCGTGAACGCATCACCACCTCGGGTGTGCATTATTGTTCTAATAATTGAACGGCCCGTCGTCAATTATTCCTTACCTCATACATCCAAGGGGTCAAGGTTTGACTGGTCCTGTTAGCCCTGCTGTTAGTACAGCATAACTACACCCTCTTGGTGCAAAGAAAGAACATATCCTTCTCTATTTATGGCCATCAGAAGGATAGTTGTGAGTATAGGGCTTGGGACTGTGAGGATTCTTCTAGGTTTACACATCACAAATGTATTTTTTTTTTTTTTTAAACTTTAGCATAGTTTATTTTTAATTTTTTTAAAGTCTTTAAAAGAGATGAAGTTTAACCAGGCACTGCCATTTCTTTTTGCAGAGTAGTCGCAGACTGGAAACTTTAGGTGACAAACCTAAGTGTTGCAGTGTGCGACTGGCTTCTTATGGTAGCTTCCTACAGTTATTGTCTTCAGTGTGATTTGTTATTGCTTTCACTACATGGTCAATAAAGTGGTCATAATATGAACAATTTATTGTTGAAACTAACTTTATTTATAGGGAGTGAACATACCACAGCATAGCCACAAATGAAAGCATGTAAACTGCAAGTTTATTAGTTATGTAGCAATGTGATTCAAACACAGATCCTCATCAGCAAAGACACAAGATCCAAGTCCTCTGCTCAGAGCGTTACGGCCAGCGTCGACTCCTCCCCATCATATGCTGGTGTGATGTATTTCAATCTTCAAGCAGAAGCAACTGGATGAAATATTCTGAATAATACCAATCCACAATCTGACTTGTAGCAGCCTGGAAACATAACCACACCATGTTGGTTCGTTTGGCCATGAGAACTGGTCCTCTGAGCCTGGTTTCTCCCAAGTTTCTCCATTCTGTCACCGATGGGAGTTTGGGTTCCTTGCCACTGTGTTTAATATTGATGATCTTTACACAGTTATTGAATGGAAGGAACTGAATCACTGAACTGACGTCAGCTGAACAATGACATATTGTCTTTTTAGAGCTGCTTTACAGAAGAATTGAACTCTTTGCATCGAATCAATTTATCTTCCATTAAATATTGTGGTGACTACATGCTTCTGTGAACTTTTAGTTTGCAGCAATATGTTTTCGTATTTTGTCCCCTACTCTTTTTCTCTCAGCTTTTCCTTTGACCTCATGGCTTGGTTTATGCTCCTCCTTTTGTTAAAAAGTGTGTTGTGTGTGCCTTTCAAAATCATGTCCATTCAATTGAAATTGCCAAAGGGTAACTCCAGTCGAAGTGTAGAAGTTTTTGTGTGTCATAACTGCATTGTTGAGCAAAACTCCATAATCATTACGACTGATTTTATTGAATGTGTAGTACACATTTATATTTTATAGTTATATTTTTGTTATTTTGAGACTTACGAGACTTATTTTTTTCAAATAATTCTTCTTTGAGGTCTAGACAAAACCCAGAGCAAAAAATAAACAGCATAAACAGCATAATATTAAATTAAGAGTTTTATTTTGATTGTTTTTATTTAAAAAAAAAAAATTTAATTTAACATTTAATTAATTATTAGCTTTTCACCAGTTTACAAACTCTTTGACATATGTTTAATGCACTTCATGTCGTTTATAATGAAGAGTCAAATACATTTTCTTTCCCTTTGCATTTTTATATCAATATGCTATGAGATTATTCAAAACATGATAAATGAGTTAGGTGAAAAGTTATTGAAAAAAGTAACCAGATATTATTACCAAAATTGTGTCATGCAATAGATACTGTACATTACGAACTACAAATTTCATCATGTAGGCTTATTTGTATTCAGTAATGGATGATAGTTTGTAAGCAGCCTAATCTATACTGTGTAGGATTAGTTTTGGAACAAAACTCCGCAGGAAATTTGACATTGAGAAGTAGACAGAGTTGAGAACCTCTGATCTATGTTTCAGGAAAAGATTTAACATTTAGCTTGAACACTAGGCTATTGTTTTAGTTTCTGATTACCCTAAAAAAAACCAAATATGTCAGAGAAATTGACCAATAAGAGAAAACCGCTTTGTTTACTACGGTTGCTGGATCCAAGTGAAGAATTCCTTAGAAAAAAAATAAAGAAGTATATTTTGTGACCCAGAGAACGCCGCACACAGTAGGGGGCGATATGAGATTTGCTGCAAACACTATTTTACTCAGCAGAGGGAGAACGGGCTGTGACGTCAGCACGCATCTGAATGAAGTCAGCTGACTTGTCTCGTTTCTCACGTCTCATCTCTCACCAAAGGATCTGGACGTAGGACCGTCTCATTATCTGAGGTATTTTTTGGAAATTATTATCATATCGTTTTTTTCGTGCTGAGACCACATTATACCGTACGTATTAGGTTAATCGAGCAGAAAATATGATTATAAGAATTATTTTCTTAGCTTTTCTTTGTACTTGATTTATTCTTTCATAATTATCATATAACAGCTTATTGTACGGTTGTGTACACTGTGTCGCCGAATCATTGTACGCTGAGCATCTGCACGCAGCTCATCCTGTCTCGTTAACGTTACATGTTCATTTTCCCTGCAGCACTAAATAGCCCACTTGGATGATAAACAAATTGCTGGAGACCTTCAATATTAACTGTATAAAGATTTTAGGTGTTCAGGAACACATGAGATTCTGAATATTAAGATTTTGTATCGCTTTGGGAGAAAAAAAAACAGCCCTGATTTTCAGCAAAGGTCAAATTCTAGTATCAGCAGCATCGTGATCACGCAGCATCATCTCTTCGCAGCTCGATTTCCAGTGCAAAATATACATCAGCTACAAACATGACAAGATTGATAGAATAGTAATATCCTTTAATATTTCATCTTCTATTCTTTATCTCTGCAGTGATTTTTGTAATTGAGCACTATGAAATTTGATGCCCATATTATATGAGACACAACCTCTGTCTGCTGTTCTCTCTCCTGTCAACAACAACATGCTAGGACACTATTACTATTATTTTTTTAAAGTCGGCTCCAGCTGAGCCCTCAATGTAAAGCTCATATATGCTTGAATGATCTAGAGAATACTAAATTGATCCTTCGTCCCCAAAAATCCCAGATGTCATAGGAGCATCATGTGATTATAAATTCACAAAAACCTGGAAGTTCGACTGGTTCCTTTTAATAACAAGAATAGATGGCTATTTCTGTGAATAAATGTGTCCGTTTAATGCATTGTTTTTACAGACCATTTGGGGTGTTTTGTACTGGCAATTTTTGAACAAATCCTTTTTATTTGATAACTAGTAACTATAACTAAACAATTTTTCCAGTTTTGCTCAACTGTCTATTTTCCCCACTTCCTCTCATGGTTTCTTTTTTACAGTCACTGTCATGTGCCTTTGGTCATGTGATGCTGTTCCATGTTTTGTCTCACAAATATGAATGTTGCTTGTATATATATAAATGGGCTTTTTACACATTTGTACACCGTCCTGGATAACATAAATACTGCAAATTATTATGATATAAATATGTAAAAAGTTTAATAAAAATAAAAAAAGTAATAAGTAATCCACATTGTAATTTCATGTTTTTTGACGTTTACACGAAAATTATAATGGTATTGTTTCAAAACCTATTTCAAAGTTTGCGTTCTCAAGCCACCAAACATTGTTGCCATGCAAATGAACGGCCAGAACGCATTAAAAGTTCCCAATGTTAGTTGAAAATGGTGTTGTGTAAGTGGCCCCAAAGTAAATAACTAATGATTTTTTTTTTTACAACAGAAATGAATCACTCAAAAACTTACTTTAGCTGGACAATATTTTTGTTTTTCTTTCATTAATTTCCTATTATCACTGTAAAGCTGCTTTGAAACAATATGTATTGTAAAAAACGCTATATAAATTAAGGATGACTTAACTTAATCTCTATTATGGCTGATTTAAAAAAATATATTTATTGTATTTCCCCCTCTCCATTTTTTTTTTGTGTCAGACACATTCAAAATGGATTTTTCCAAGCTGCCCAAGATCCAAGATGAGGAGCAGGAAGGACAATTTGGATATGTGCATGGTGTATCTGGACCTGGTTAGTAGAAATTCTTACATATTTAGATTTTTTTTAATGTCACTATCTACCAGAGCTTTTTGTGTGTTTATTCAAATGTTTTATTTTTTAATTATTATGTCACCCAGCTTTTGTTAAACAGTCCATAAGTCATTTTGAAGGTTCCATTTATTGTTACTGACTCACTAATTGTTTTTTAGTGGTGACAGCCACCTGTATGGCAGGAGCTGCCATGTACGAGCTGGTGCGAGTGGGTCACTGTGAGCTTGTGGGAGAGATCATTAGGCTGGAGGGTGACATGGCCACCATTCAGGTCTATGAAGAGACATGTATCCTATTCTTATCACACTTTCTACAGTTGCTGTTATGCAGTGTGTAGAATCTATTAAATAGTTTTGTAGTTTTCCTGAACTTTCATCAGCTGGTGTGTCCGTTGGTGACCCTGTCCTGCGTACAGGGAAACCTCTCTCTGTGGAGTTAGGACCAGGAATCATGGGTTCAATCTTTGATGGTATTCAGCGTCCCCTCAAAGACATCAATGATCTCACTCAAAGTATCTACATTCCCAGAGGAGTTAACATTGGTGCACTAAACCGTGATCTGAAATGGGAGTTCACTCCATCCAAGAGCTTGCGTGTAAGTGAATGATTAGTTTTAAGTTAAAAATTAAAATGATCCCATAATTTACTCACCCTCAAGCCATTCTAGGTGTATATGACATTCTATGAATACAAACAAAGTTATATTAATAAATATCCTTGCTAATCCAAACATTATAATGGCAGTAAATGGCTGCCCAAAATTTTAAGCCCAAAAAAGGGCATCCATCCATTATAAAAGTAACCCACACGGCTCCGAGGGGTTAATAAAGGCCTTCTGAAGTGAATCGATGGGTTTCTGTAAGAAAAATATCCATATTTAACACGTTATAAAGTAAAATATCTAGTTTATGGCAGACCGCCTTATGTATTCAACTTGCGAAAAAAGTGTAATGCCTTTTGCAGTTCAAAACGCTTACGCTACGTCCGACGTTTTTACGTTACGCTTTTTTCGTTAGGTTTTTTTTGTTGTTGCCATTATAGTGCTTGGAAGAGCCAGGATATGTATTAATCTGAATGACGTGCAGATGAATAATGTATTAATATAACTCTGATTGTATTCATCTGAAAGAAGAATGTCATACACCTAGGATGGCTTGAGGGTGAGTAAATCATGGGCTAATTTTAGCCCCGTTTCCACCAAAATTAGCCGGAACTTTTTTTACCTGAACTTTTTTCCCCCCAGACCTGCTACTGTCTGGTTTCCACTGCGGTCTAAAGTACCGTGAAGATTAGGCAAATTAGTCCAGAGACGTGGGACTGCGCGCAGCTGCTCCTCCCATTCAGCGACGGACAATAATAATTTAGTCTGCAACATAAGTATGGAGGAGATGCAAGCAGCGCTGCTTTTGCTAGTTATGTATTGGTTTACTAAATAGGTAATTAACAAAATGGCGGAAAAGAGACGAGCACCGATACTAAAGCGTATTCTGAAAGCTCATAAAGCTAGATTTAAAATAAGACAACGTATGTTATTATCAGCTATTACAGACATTGACCGTGAGATGGCTGAGATAACGCGCACCATAGGACAGAAAGAGCAAGACTGATATTTACTGAACGCAGAACGAACCTTTTAATGAGACTTTTAAAAAATGCCGGTTGAAATAAAATGCTGCGTGGAGTCAACCAATCAGCATGTTCAGCGCCCAAGTCCCACCCCTGAAAGTTCCGGAACTTTGAAAAAGTACTACCTCGCGAGCAGAGACTTTCAGAGGGGGAAATATTTACCCGGAAATTCATTTAGAACCTGGTTCCTGCGGTCGAAACACACCGAGTACCACCCCAAAGTTCCTAGTTCTTGGGGAAAGTTCCTGCGGTGGAAACGCGGCTTTTAATTTTTGGGTGAACTATCCCTTTAAGGTACTGAATTTTGGGCCATCACAAAATTATGATGTGTAATATGAAAAACATATATACTTTACTAACATTATTAGTGGACCTCAAAGAAAATAATTGCAGTAATAATCAAAAATGCATGATATGACCACTTTAAAAGTGCTCCAACATGGTGTCAGGTGATCAATAATTTCAAATGTTTGTGTCCATTGCAGGTTGGCAGTCACATCACAGGAGGGGATATCTATGGTATGGTGTATGAAAACTCTCTCATTAAACACAAAATAATGTTACCACCAAAAAGCAGAGGAACTGTCTCGTATGTGGCTCCGCCTGGAAACTATGATGTCTCGGTGAGCCTAGTAACAGGTTACATTTGTGAAGTAAAATGTGAATTATTTGGGTATGGAAGTCAATGTGCATGTGTGTGATTGTCAGGATGTCGTGTTGGAGTTGGAGTTTGAGGGGGTGAAAGAGAAGTTCACCATGGTGCAGGTGTGGCCTGTGCGTCAGGTCAGGCCTGTCACTGAGAAGCTTCCTGCAAATCACCCTCTGCTGACTGGTCAGCGAGTACTGGACGCCCTTTTTCCGTGAGTCATGTTGTATAAAATAATAAATCTTAATATTTACATAATAATTCCAAAAGTAATTTTACAAAATAATAGACTCAATTTTCAAATGACAAATAATTGACAAATCATGGATTTCTAAAGCCCAATTTACCCAATTTATTTTTTCATAAATGTCAATCAATGGAAATGTGAGTCGTTAAATAGTTGGATTAAATGATTATTAAAAAAATGTAAATACAGTAGAAGTTTGATAGTGTAAATGTCTGGTAGTTCTTCAACGGATCTTTTAGTTTTCACTGTTTGATTCGACAGGTGTGTGCAGGGAGGAACCACAGCCATCCCTGGTGCTTTCGGTTGTGGTAAAACTGTGATCTCTCAGTCCCTGTCTAAGTACTCCAACAGTGATGTCATCATCTACGTGGGCTGTGGAGAGCGTGGTAATGAAATGTCTGAAGTACTGCGAGATTTCCCTGAGGTGAGTAGCATCAGTTATCATGGAACCAATGGCACATAAACTGTAATAGAAGGTTCAGTAGGGTGATTGACAGTTCTCTTGTCTTGTAGCTAACCATGGAGGTTGACGGTAAGGTGGAGAGCATCATGAAGAGAACCGGCTTGGTTGCCAACACATCCAACATGCCCGTGGCTGCCAGAGAAGCTTCTATTTACACAGGTTTGTAGAACATTTGATATAGAAACAATGTGTGCACTTTAAATCTAGCTGTGTTATCATTTATGGGTGTTTATTCCATCTAGGAATCACGCTGTCTGAGTATTTCAGAGACATGGGCTACAATGTGAGCATGATGGCAGACTCCACCTCTCGATGGGCAGAGGCTCTGAGGGAGATCTCTGGTCGTCTGGCTGAGATGCCTGCTGGTACGTGTGCTGTGACCATCTTAGCCACCACTGGAAATATAATAAACGGCAAATTCTAAACTAAATTGTGTTTGTGTGTGCTCTCATTCACAGATAGCGGTTATCCTGCCTATCTCGGAGCACGTCTGGCCTCGTTTTATGAGCGTGCTGGCCGAGTTAAATGTCTTGGTAACCCAGAGAGAGAGGGTAGTGTGAGCATTGTGGGAGCGTAAGTAGATCTGTCAGACTTGATTCCATACTTTTTCTTCTTCAGATGCCATTTGCTTTTTTGCTCGTTTTGTTTATTATATACACCGATCAGAACATTATGAGGTGAAGTGAATAACAATGATCATCTCTTCATCATGTCACCTGTTAGTGGGTGGGATATATTAGGCAGCAAGTGAACATTTTGCTCTCAAAGTTAATGTGTTAGAAGCAGGAAAAATGGGTAAGGACTTGAGCGAGTTTGACAAGGGCCAAATTGTGATGGCTGGACGACTGGGTCAGATCATCTTCAAAACTGCAGCTCTTGTGGGGTGTTCCCGGTCTGCAGTGGTTGGTATCTCTCATAAGTGGTCCAAGGAAGGAACAGTGGTGAACTGGCGACATGGACGGCCAAGGCTCATTGATGAACATGTGGAGAGAAGGCTGGGCTGTGTGGTGCGATCAATCAGAAGAGCTACTGTAGCTCAAATTGCTCAAGAAGTTAATGCTTGTTCTGATAGAAAGGTGTCAGAATACACAGTGCATCGCAGTTTGTCCGCTGCGAAAGTGCCAACAGAGGGCATGTGAGCATAATAACTGAGGTCCCGCCCTGCTACTTACAGGACTTAAAGGATCTGCTGCTAACATCTTGGTGCCAGATACCACAGCACACCTTTAGGGGTCTAGTGGAGTCCATGCCTTGACAGGTCAGGGCTTTTTTGGCAGCAAAAGGGAGACCAACACAATATTAGGATATGAGGATTAGGTCATAATGTTATACCTGATCTGTGTATTTAAAAAAAATCTTACAACATATGACAGTTGTTACTGCTAATGTGCATCATATGCTGGCTCAGTGAAGCATTTGTTTGAATTGCAGTGTGTCTCCCCCTGGTGGAGATTTCTCAGATCCTGTGACTTCTGCTACGCTTGGTATTGTACAAGTAAGTGAAGATTCTAGATTTTCTTCTCATTGCTGTTTTAACACACTTGCTTATGGCGGGGGGAAAACGTTTCTGTTTTCTCTTTTAATAGATAATACTATCTCTGTTTCTGTCTTTCAGGTGTTTTGGGGTCTGGATAAAAAGCTGGCTCAGAGAAAGCACTTCCCCTCAGTGAACTGGCTCATTAGTTACAGTAAGTACACAAGAGCTCTGGATGAGTACTACGACAAGCACTTCCCTGAATTTGTGCCACTGCGTACCAAAGCCAAAGAGATCCTGCAGGAAGAGGAGGACTTGGCTGAGATTGTGCAGCTTGTGGGGAAGGTGAGTTTGTGGGTTCATGCGTGTTTACTGCCTGTACACATCACTTAATTGATTTTGTAGCATTATTATGGGTATTCTTCACTCAGTGGTGCAACACATGTTATTTATATTTTAGGCATCATTGGCTGAAACGGATAAAATCACACTAGAAGTTGCCAAATTGATCAAGGATGATTTCCTGCAGCAAAATGGATACACGCCTTATGACAGGTAGTGAACACATGGTTGTAATGTGTGTAAGCTGATGATTATTCAGCTTTGTGCCAGTCAGATGAATGGGATAGTGTGGAAGGGGAACTAAAACATTCTTCTTCATTTTCAGGTTCTGTCCATTCTATAAGACAGTAGGTATCTTGTCCAACATGATTGCATTCTATGATATGGCACGTCATGCTGTAGAGACCACTGCACAGAGTGACAATAAGATCACCTGGTCCATGATCCGGGAGCACATGGGAGAAATTCTCTACAGGATCAGTGCCATGAAATTTAAGGTACATGATGTTAACACTGATTGTGTTTGAGTCATCCTAGACTAAATTAATCATGCCGTAATTGTATCCAAATAGGCTCTGTACCACTTGATTTATTAGAACTTCCATTATCTTGGTTTGTCAATAGTTTGGTTCCTCTTTTATGCTGATTTATTCACAAGTATCAGGAACAAGCCAGTGCAATTTAATCATATTACATTGCCAGAGGTTGAATATTATCTGTTGGTATTTTTTTTTTTTAAGCTAAAGTTTGTGATTAAAAAATATATATATATATATATATATATATATATATATATATATATATATATATATATATATATATATATATATATAGTATCTGGTATCCTACAGCTTAACATGTTGACATTTCAACTATAAGTGTACCATTTAGTAACATAAAAAATAAATCCTTTTATTTTTGTTTAAAAAAATTGTCATTATATTCCATTTTCAATATGTTTTTTAAAGTCTGTAACTGCATTTCAGGACCCCGTGAAAGAGGGTGAGGAGAGGATCAAAGCTGATTACGCCCAGCTCCATGAAGACATGCAGAACTCCTTCCGTACACTGGAAGAATAAAAAAAAGAGTCTTGTCTTGGCCATCATTCTCAGGGCAGGGCGGCAGAAACCACCTATCCCCTCACCCCACCCCATACGCACAACACACCCACAGTCAGTGTCCCTTTTGTCTGTGTAATACATTCCACTGCTTTGTTCATCTTGTGGTGTTATAGATGCTCTAGTGTTCTTGAAGTGTCGCCAGATACCTTTATTTGTGTGTGTGTGTGCGTGTGCATTTGTGTATATGTGCATCTGTATTTTCCTCTTTAAATCCTCTGCTCTGCCCGAGTTCTTCATGTTTTAACACACTCTCCATAGATATAGATGTTATTAAATAATTTGATGTAATTATTGTTCTATTTTTATCTGTACAGAAGATTGAAAGACATGACTTCAGAGGTTCACTATATTTAAAGCTGGTATATTTACAGTTTTAATGGTTTACAAAATTTGGTATGGCTGTCTATTGCAGTATTGTCCTGTATATTTCTTTGAGGATGCAGTACACTTCCTCTTCATTGCTCACATGAAAATGTGTTTGAGTCCTGGAAAAATATAAATAAATATGAATGAATTTACAAATTACAAGTATTGTGAATTACAGGATTTCTGGATGCATTTTGGGGTCCTGCATGCTCAACGAGAATGCTTTTCGTAATTTCTTTTAATGAAAATTAAGCCTTTTAGCCATTATGCTAAACTTTCAGATAATCATGCTAGAAGTGATACTCTTTGAAAATTAAGCATGTGGAAATTATGGGGTGGAAATGTAAAACTCGTTGCCCTATTTCTCCAAATTGAGTTTTCCTTGCCCCTGCCACCATTGTCTTATTCATGGAAGGTTTTTAGACAATCATTATTTTACGCCTGTTTTGAGGTATGTACCATGTAAATAGTACTTTAAAAATAAATTGGGTGGTGTTTGCATCACTCTGTAGAGAGTAGTTCCTCAAGTATTTCTAGCTTTGTGCAAGTCACTGTGCAACCAAGAACTATGCGCTTCTTACCATGTTCATGTGGTGTGGTATGAAATACAATATTATCCATTTTAGGGAAAAATAAACTGTTTACTTATATAAACTCCATTTTAACGTCTAGATTACAAATGTGGTCAATACTAAAGATAAGAACTGTACAATACACAAATACTTGATGGGTCAGATTTCATGGCAATTTTACACCTGCAATTTCTTACCCTTCAAGTTTGGTATGTTCTCACAGGTTGAACATCTTGTGTTTAAGCAGAGCTGTCTGCTTGTATGCTATATTTGCTTTAGTATATGTGCTCATTAGTGATGTCAGTTTGCATATCTGGTCTTACTGCATTTTCTCATCTTGAAAATTAAATGTGGCTACTCAAGTTCCCAGCCCTGAGTTCTTGCCTAAATATACTTCTAAAACTTTCTTGTCTTATCTCCACGTTTTACATAAACAGCCACAACTAACTTTTTTCTATGATGAGGTTTGTTGTTAGAGGTCATGTAAAATGCCATGGCGTAGGCAAATCTAACCTTATTAAACTGATACACCCACTATGACCTTAGAAGTCCGGAGTGCCCGAACCTCAAAACAAATGTAATTTCTTTCTATATAATTTGGTCTTTTAATTAATAAAAATGTAGCTTGTTCATCCGGTGCAGAAGTGCTATCAAATGTTAACGTTAGTTTACATTCATAACCCTTGTAAATATGTCACGCCAATTTCTGTTATTTCAGCTTGACTTTACGATTTTCCAAACATGATGATACTATGCTAACAAAAAGTGCGGTCAAAATGGCCAGGGCTCTGCTAATTTAAAATGATTCAAACTGAAACATGTATAATTTTATCTGCAAAACATCCATTTTAAACTGAGCATACACTAAAAAAAATAATAGTCTATTATTTCTTTTTAGAGAGTCCCAGTTTAAGCGTTATGCTTAATTTAAACTTTAAAAAGAATTTCACTTCACAGAAAAGGAGTCTCCCGGGTGTCATACGTAAAATATGCAAATACAAAAGTGTGCTCGTGCTTGCACGTTGCTTCATGAGCGGGTAGAATCTGACTGTACACCTGTTGCCAGGTGTGAGTAGGACGGTCGCAAAAACGAGACAGACAACACCACTGCACTGCACGTCAAGGACACTCTCATTGCTGAGGAGAGAGCATTTTGGAATATCGGCGACGATCGAAGCTTATGGTACAACCCCATTATAAACACCTGGATGTAACCTGGACTCATACCGAACACGACTTTCTCAGGTATGTATTTTGTATATGAGAACAAGCCTTTGATATTTGAGGTGAAGTCTTTTATTTATACATTCAATGTTATGTAAAGTTTCTTTTAACACGTTTAAAGATCAAGGTGCTTTCTTAGTATCAATGGTTCCAAGAACATTTACTTTCCACTGCACAAAAGGTTCTTTATAGTAGAAAGGAGATTCTTTGGGGAACATAAAAAATGGATCTTTACCTCCTTTTGGAACCTTTATTTTCAGAATGTCTACAAAAGAAATATGTTTCTCCCAATAGTCTGTTGTGTTTTTCAATTTCATAAGCTATTAAATAATTTGTAATGCAGTCAAATAAAATATTTTAGTGAGTGTAGATCAATCTGACCAGTATTATTCAAAAAGTGGTTTGGTAAAACATCATAACCTTCAGGCTTTACTTTACACCAGGTGAAAAGCATGACCGAAATACCAAAACAAGTGACGGGCAATGAGCTCCCACAGAACAACAATCAATCTGGGGAAGTCAGATGGACCTTAGAAGAGAAAGAGGTGAGATTGAACATGCTGCAGTGCTTTTACTTATACAGATTACATTGGTAGAAGTCCCGTGGCAGCACGGTATTACCTTCAATTTATAGATATGATATTTCGCAGAAATATACTGTACAGTTTGCTGTACTTTGTCCTGCAAAAGATTACAGACACTGTATCACAATGAGATTATGCAACGCAAATGGCATTGATTGCTAAATGTTGTGAGATATTAGTAAGCTTTTGGGGGCCTGCTGCTTTTACAGTAGCCTATGTATTACACAGATCCACAAATATTATTATTATAATATTACAATATTATTATTATTTTTTTAAAACATTTTTATTTATTTACTTAATTGCTATGATTTTACCTCACAGGGTCCAGAGGTCAGCGGACAGTGCATAGCAGCACCTCAGTCGCCTGAAGCTTTGCTTTACACTAGTTATAAACAGAGGAGTGAAGAGTTTCGGAAATTATTCAGAGAGGTGCCCGAGTCTGAGAAACTAATTGCAGGTAAGACAGATAGAGGGAGACAGAGAGACAACAAACGAACAAAAAATGTAAAAATATAATCAACTCAAAATGTTTGTTGCAGAGCCACAATATTTGTATAACCATATTATGTTGTTTGAATGATCCATCTTTTCCCTAGACTACACCTGTGCTCTTCAGAAGGATATCTTGTTACAAGGCCGCATCTACCTTACAGAGAATTTTTTTTGTTTCTACAGTCATGTTTTTCGTGGCACAAAAGTGAGTTGTGCAGGAAGATTCGTTGTTTTTATGCTATTACCTATATAACATATAGTGAGCATATCTGAGACGATTTAGGAATTTCTTTTATAGATTCCGTTGCTCTACGAAAAATGACAATAAACCTGATTTTGACTTAGATCATGGTAAAAATGAAGGATATCATCTCAATGTCAAGAGAGAAGACAGCTAAATGGATACCAAATGCTATCCAGATCAGTACTATTTCAGAGAAGGTGAAGATCAACGATCAACATTTTTAATTCTTGATTTTGTCTTGTTTATGAAGATACATGTATAGGTTATTTTCTTTTTCTTTTTTTGATGAAACTATTTATTTTGGAATTTTCCACAGCTGTTCTTCAGCTCATTCTCAGGAAGGGAGAAAAGTTACCAGAGTGTATTTCGGCTTTGGCAGAATATTCTAATGGAGAAGGTAATTTCTTTCTTTTCAAAACTTTTTAACCTCACTATCATTGTTCAAAAATGGTTTGCGGTGACAAGATTATTTAGCTAACAATTCCTTTAATTTTGGTTGTAAATTACTGTACGTTTTTACTCTTCAAAACTATTTTTGCCTATTGTCAAATATGATCTAAAACATATAAAATAGGACTGGGGTTTAAAAAAAAATTTAAGAACACATTCTCAAAACCCCTCAATTTTAGTGTTCAGTGAGTCTTCATAGCCAACACAAACTATTTATTTGTGTTTAGTAGCCTAGGGTGATTAATAATGTGGTATATTAATACCATGTGAGGAAAACAGACAGAATAATACCCTATGGGCCTACGTTCAGGGATATGCTCCAGTGTAAACAACCTAAACCAGTAGGGTACACTCAACAAGGCAGTTTATGAACATAATAGTTCATTGACCCCCATTGAGGCGTGGCTTTCTTCATCTGAAAACACTGCCTTGTTCCTCTCATCATACACGCCGAACTGTAGTGCTGAAATGACAGGAAAATTAGTATGGAGATATGATAAACGATTAAAAGCAAATATAGGCCAACTGTTAAACACAACTGTCAATGAATAGCACACCACTAGGCGGCGCAGTTGTGGCCTTTCGTGGCTTCCTGATTTCAGAGTCGTTCGCTGGAAGCGCACAGGTTACTGGCGTTCAGCAGGTAGGGGACCCTACGGATTGCTTTTACTGACCGTATAATTTAGAGTATAATTAAGAAAATATTATATTTGTTAGCTAATTCTTTGAGCACATGATGTCATTTTAAATAGGTTGGGACGTTTTTGGAGGTTTATAAATCCGTATATTGTTTTCTCTTCAGGCTGTTGTGTAAATGTGTCCGTGCCATACGGCCATTAAACAGTGTTTTGAATTTCGTTTGGAAACTTTTTTTCACACGACGCGGCAGAGAATTTAAGGATTTTTATATGAAACTCTTTCATGTGGCTTTTGTTGAAGTTTTTCTGTCGCTTTTTGTCGAACAAACTCTTGCTTATGTCTGCTGATACAGTCTATTTACATGTGTCGCTGAAACGTCTCTTCGCCTTATGTCCAGGGTAACTTAACTGTTGTTTTCGGCAAACGTTGCTACAGGTTGCGTTGCTACAGTTATCGTTGCTACTTCAAAACCATAAATTATAATGAAATAGTCTTCATAAATTGTTATCTTTCACGTCACTGTTGCTTATCATTTGCCCTGCCAACAGATTTGATCCTTGGTCAGTGAGGTGTGGAGCAGGTTAGGGCTGTTTTATCTGCTGGTTTAGATGAATAATCAGCACAGGAACTTGCAGAGAAAAGCCTTAAGTGAATTGTTTCAGTTGTTATTCAACAGAAACAAAAGCGCCGGAAACATGTAAGTGTATGTTGCTCAATGTAACTTTCCTCTCTTGCAGAAACTAACCAAGTTGGAGCTGTTGCAGATGGTTAAGCTGCATTATGGAAACGACTTAGGATTGAGTCATGATGAAATGGAAAGCTTTCAAACATCAATAGATACTGTCACACCTACCCTGCCCAGGTTAACTACATGCATGCATGCACACACACCCAATCACATCTTCACATGTCAACAGCTGTTTAGACGACTGAGAGATCAGTTACTTGGTTTTCAGGTCCCATCTCTTTGTTGCAGTCTGAATATGCGTGGAGAAGATCACACGGGGAGGCCAGAAAGGCCCACATCTCTTCGTCTTCCTCAAGGGGAGATTAATTCTTATGAGGCCACCACACCACAGGGAGACGACACACAGTCTTCAGTTGGACTGCAAAGCATGCTCTCAGCAAATGGAGGGGTACGTTGATAAATATAGTTTCCTTGGCAGATTATTTTTTCATAAAATTCTTTGTCTAATTACCCGTTTGGCTGGAGTGATATATACATATACTTTGCTGTGGAATGGCTTAATAGTGTTTTGTTTTTCAACCAAATAGTTTAACTCGTGCAAAATATGGTAAAATACAGAAATTTTGTTTAACCCTCAAAATACCTTCATATTACAGCCCTTAATTGGTCCTTCGTGGACACTTTTGGGCATGGGGGTCTGAGGTGTGACCTATTTTTAAAAAAAATAAATGTTATATCAATATCTTCAATAATATAAAAACTATCAATTTATGCAGATTTTATTTATTTTAATTTATTATTATTTTTAATTTATTTACCACTAAAAGTACCATATTTTTATGTAAAATATATCTATTTTATATATTCTTTTTTTTTATATTTAATATTAATTAACTTAAGTAAAAAAAAAAATTCTAGTATGTTCAGAGAGCCAAAACCTAAAAATGTGATGACTTTGGTGACATCTGGTGACCTATGTTGGTATAAAATTACATTTTTTTCTGTAGCCACTAGATGGCAATAATAGTACCCAATGGCAACATTAAAGGGGCTATATGCAACTTTTTCCCCAAAATAAACGTAACTATAGCCTTTTTATTTTACCATTTATGACTCAAACATCTCCTGATGAGCATACTGACACCTTGTCCGCTCACAGTGGGTGCACCTATAAGCCTGTATCCTATTTTTCATATTTTCTGACGGGTCGTCTTTTCCCGCGCTGTCTGCGGATGTGACGTCAAGCGCGTTCATGTTAAACGTTTCAGATCACTCTCTGCCACCACCGCTAGTCAGAAAGTAGCCTACACTCGCAAGCAGTGCAATGGATTTAACGAATACACAGAAGAGACCCAGGACAACTCGGACACCAACAGTAACTCCACTGAAGACTAAAAAAGTTAAATCCCTGACAAGTGGCCAAAAAAGGTCGAAGATTGAGAGAGACCGGCGCATTGCAAGGACTAGAGTGAACATCGGCTTCGCATTTGAGCCTTGGAGGATTTATTATATAGCCATGTAAAGCTACATTATATTGTTTGTTGTTTCTACATCTTAACAAAAAATAAGAGGTAAATGAAGATGTAAAGTGTGATGCATTTTATTTCACATAAGACATGTAGTCAATAAATATTGCTAAATAGTATTATGTATATGTGTCTTTCATACTTGGTGATAGTAAGCTACTTGTGTATAATAAGTGGTCAAGGACAGTGCTCAGTCGTCAAGGACAGTGCTCAGATTTGTGTTTTTAATATTCTAGGAAAGTTTCGGTCTGTGCGCCCTTCATCAGCGTGTATGCCAATGGCGAAATGGGTTTATTTATTTATTTAATGTATTAATTTTTTGTGTAGTTTGTCAGCTACACGTTTGACGTTTTGATAAGAGAACACTTATCTCAAACAATATATGTATTTGACTGTTCTTACCTCTGTAAACATAATGTTGACCTCCTTGCAGCAGATGACTTGTGAAGTGTACACGTACGAGCGCGCACTGCGAGAGCGAGCAGAAATGAAGATCAGTTCTGTTTTTTGGCCACAGGTGTCAGTCGCGAGTTTAAATTTCAGAAAAACGCATATAGCCCCTTTAAGCATAGCTGCACAAAGGCTGAACTTTATAAACCAATGTTTGAACGAATTTAAGTTTTAAGTTTTAAATTTAAGTTTTACATTTTATCACAAGTTAAAATTGTAAATTAAAAAAAACAAAAACATCTTCATTGTTTTAGACTATACAAACATGCCAAAACATGCTTGGACAAATCTGACCGTGCAATAAGAAAAAGACAAAGTAGGAGATCATGTATCATTTATTTTTTTTAACAAAATCATTACATTTAAATCATTGAATAAAACAAATGCTCTCTGTCATTTGCTCATTCAATTCTTTGTTTTTGTATGTGTGAGTGATACAGTGGATAAAAAAAGCTTTGTTATAGGCTCATTGAATGCTGTGTGTGTGTGTGTGTGTGTGTGTGTGTGTGTGTGTGAGTGAGTGTTTGCCACATTCAGAATGTTGTACAGACTTGCCTCTTAATATATGTGTATGTATGATCTGCATTGTTGGATTTTTTTTTTGGACAAATAAAAAAAAAGAAGCTCTGAATCTATTAAATTATCATTAATTCCTATGGGTGCCCAATTAAGGAGTTTTCTTTCCCAACCACTTAGCATTATAAAATCGAGTAAAAAAAAAATCGAGTTTTTTTGTGTTCAGGGGGCAAACTTAGAAAAAGTAGAAAAAAAAAGATTTTGCCCATATTTGTCCCGAAGGTCCTTTGAGGGTTAAAATAATAAAAGCATGTCAAGTAAGCACAAGTAATAATATTGAATATTTTCTATTAACAATATATAGTAAAAAATGTTTTGTCATTTTAAAAATGATCACAGCCTTTGCCATGAGAATAGCCTTTTCTGCTTAATTACCTACCTACCATACCTGCATATATTTAAATGTTTTACTTTAGTAAAATGAGATATTTTACTTTATATGTGAACAAAAATGAATCAGAGTTTTGAAGTATTGAGCTATTTTGCACTGATTCACGGAAATTAATTGAACTTGAATTCGTAACTTGCTCATGCTGTAAATTGTCTAATGAAACAGACTTTAAGGATATCCTAATAAAAGACACATTAAACTAATTGATATTCTTGATGTTGCTTAAATTTATATTGCCAGCAAAGTCATTGTGAATATATCGTCAATAGGGGTGTAACAATATATCACAATAGAACAATGCAACAATATGTATTGTGTATAGTTCACCCAAAATGAAAATTACTGTGGCAGGAGAAATTCAAGTTTACAGAGTTTAAGTGTCAGTACTACATTAAACTACTATATATAATGTTGAATATAATGTATAATAATTTAATGAGGGAATATTTGTGGGTCCTGATAATGCCAAATGTCTTGGCATTATCTTTTTGTCATGTGTCTTGAAGTATAGCAATAAAATCGTATAGTGAGTTCAGTATCGTGATATGTATTAAATTGTGACGTGGGTATCGCTACACCACTAATTGTCAATATTCTATATGTTATCCCTGACCCTACCAAATGGTCAACCTGTTAATTGTTGAATATAAATCTGTGTAGTCTGCATTTGATTAGCTTTTAAAGAAAGTACATTTTATAGCAAAGTCTTTAAAGTAGAGCTCATGTATGGTTGTTAATATTTGTGTTAAACTCTCAATAGGATGACACTCTCAGTACCCCGTCCCATCAGCGCAGTCCAAATCTGTCATTAAACCGCTCGGCGTCTGAACGAGTGTCTAAACGCTCCTCTCTCTCTCTGGATCTAAATGCCAATGAAGACCAGTTCTCTGATAACAGCAGATCTGACAGCCTGGAGGAGGGTGAGATGTGTGTGTGTTGACTGTGTCTTATTCCTTGGCTATGTTGATGCATTTTGTTTACGTCAGTATTGATTTCTTGTAGTGGAAGAATGCGAGACGGTGCCTCAGGGAAGGCTGTATGTGAACCGGGTCTTTCACATCAGTGCTGAGAAGATGTTTGACCTGCTTTTCACTGATTCTAATTTCATGCGGAGGTTTATGGAAGTCAGGAAGATCACAGGTACTTCAACATTTAAAATTTAGTTTACCTTTTTAGTAATTTTGTTGTGCTTTTATCACAAGTATTTAAAGTTTTTTTTTTTCAACTAATATTTTTATTTCGTTATTTCAGTGTTATTTCAGTTAATGAAACTTATCCCGAAAATGTTTAATGGTTTTAGTTTTAGGTAAAGGTGCACTGTGCAGGATTTTCAGTTACTGTTTGTGAACACAATTCACGTTCACATTCACACTTTGCCCCTCCTTGAGGTTGGGCTCAAATCCACCAAAAGCACAAGCCATGTCCATTTTTATCAGTTGCACACGTAGCCCAACTGACTCAAGACATTTTTTTAGCAAATATTTTTCATATGCTCATGCATAATTTTTTTTGTGTAATATATGAAAGAACAGTTATGCTAATAGTTAGATGACTGGTTGTAATTTGCGAGCAAATTTAGCCATCTTCAGTCTAGCTCGCTAATAAACATTAATTACATGTCATCATAAAACGTAATTACAATTCCTAGTAATCTCTCAAGTTACAGATAGTAGTCAGTAGTAACAAAGCAAACTGCTTTTGTGTTGAGACACAACAACTTAACAGATCTTTCCGAGCTTCAGAAACAGATGGTACAGTTCCGCCCTCACCTGCTCTGGGCATCGTTATTAGTTGGGGCTTCACAACCACTGGCCAAAGGTTGCAGCCCAGAAACGTCCCAAGCACAGCAATTCAAGAAGAAAATAGGAAAATACAGGCACAGGGCAGTGCCTCTATCGATACAAACACCACCACACACTTCTAGGGTGCCATAAGTAATGATTGAGAGGCATTATTTTTTTATGAGTCTATAAATCCTGCATAGTGCACCTTTAATGATAATAATACTGGATTTTGCACATATTGCTTTGGCATACTGTTTATAGTAACGAAAGCGTATCACCTGACAGGTCCATTCTCTACCGATTGGCAAAGGGAAGCCTCTGGTGGGATGAAAAGGACTTTGAACTACACCATCACCATTTCTAACCCCCTTGTCGGCAAGTTCTCCACTGCCACAGAGAACCAGGTTAGATTCGCCACCGTATGGCTCTGTTACAAAACCTAGCGAGCTGTACCACTATTTACTGCCTACACAGGAGCCTCAAAAGTGACTGATTTGTGTGTCAAACAAATAGTAAAAATGGTTTTACAATCTTATTGAAAGTCTGTGTTTCTTTGGTTGCACTGTCAGTTAACATGGTTATGCCACATTTATATTTAGACAGATGGCAGGAAGAAGCTTCAGCTGTGGTTAAGTTCTGATGGGTCCTATAATTATTTTTTGTGATATTAGCACCTTATCTTGCAAATCTGACAAAGCCACATTCAAGTTAGTTGTAGTTCTTTGTCAGTTTTCCACTTAAAACTATAGCATAGTTTGCCAGAGCCATTTCAACTGCAAAGAGTTTTCAGCTCTTGCTCTGTGACGCATAGAATAATGGCATAATAATGACATGAAAGTGTTTTATCTGTGTAAGACTTAATTATAGACAATAGACAGCAATAGACAGCTTTTGGTCCCATTGTATTATGCAACAATTAACATTTACTGTATAAGAAATTGAATAGGCGTGCTGCAATTAAAAAAAAGCTTTCTTCCAATTATTTGATCTAGTTGATTGCAGTCAAGTTGATGCAGTCAATTAGATTGAATAATCACAATCAGGTTTTAATGCAATAATAGTGAGTGGCCTAATGACTACATTCATAAAATGAATGGTTAGTAATTGTAATCATGGTAACAAATAGTGCTAGTAAATATACAGACTTTGTTTGGTGATTTTAAAGATTAAATTTTTATATTTGGAAATATATTTATTTGCAAGTCTCCACTGATCCATATAGATCCCATATAGTCTCCATATAGATCCCATATCTAAGGATCACTTTATCCAAAATTTAAAAGTGACATTGTATTTCACTCCTTACTGCAGCATGAATGAACAGAACCATATTCAGCAATCCAAACAGGACTGACAGCTGTATGGTGCTGCTGTGTGAATGCAGCCTCTGTGTGTATGTGGAATATTTTCTGATTTCTGTTCTCTTGTGTATTCTAGACGCTATATAAAGAGTCACGGGAGGGTCAATACTACATGATAGATGCGGAGGTCTACACACATGATGTTCCTTACCATGACTACTTCTACACTCAGAATCGCTACTGTATCATCCGTAACTCCAAGCACAAGTGCAGACTCAGGTGAGCTGGTCTTAATATCTGTACGTCTAATTATTTTGTTTTGACTACGGCACTGAAATCTATTGATGTGAGAGCCATTTAGTAATGGAACTCTTGATCGCTCTGTGCAGGATTTACACTGATGTCAAATACAAAAAGCAGCCCTGGGGTCTTGTTAAATCTTTCATCACCAAAAACTCCTGGAGTGGCCTTGAAGACTACTTTAAACATCTTGGTTGGTATAATGATTTTTTAAACTCTCCCTAACTCTCTATTTTCCCTCTTTCAAAAAAATCTATCGAAGGAACAATACATTTTTATTGTTCTTTATATGTCTGTGTGGTGTTTTAATATGCTTTAGAACAAACCATGTGTAAATTCATATGTCAACCAGGGTTATTATAGTAATATATAGATTAAAGAGCCCCTATTATGTAAAATCCTATTATGGATTTTTTGAAAATTACCTTTCATGTAGCATGTAAGTAACATAGTTCTAAGTGAATGAAAACATCCTGAAAAGTTTTAAATCTGAAAGTGCACCGTATATTAAGTTATTGTTTCAAAAGTAAGAGTCGACTCTGAGTCAATTAAACGAAGATGTCAAGATGAAACGTCAAGATGAAACATTAGCATATTGCCCATCCACTTATTGCGCGTGCAGACACCAGGGAGAACTTGAACCCCCTCAAAAACGGCAGCGAATACTGAATAGCATAATGTCGAGAAGACGCTTTGCTCTACAATGTGATTATTTTGTTTCATATTTTGTTAGTATCTGGCTAACCGGCTAACTCATGTTATTACTGAAATACTACTGTAATCAGCTGTGGGCCACTATTACATAAAACTGCGTCTATTAATGTCTGTCATTCTTACAACTTTGAGTAAAGATAAAGGATGGAGCAAGATTTGCTTTGCAAACTTTTATGTTATATTCATATTAGTGCTGGGCTAACGTATGTGCTGTTATCGATACAGTTCCCGCATATGCACCTCAATAAATGATTGATGGACGCACTCTTGTTAATGCTGATGGTTGATGTAAAATCGACTTCATTACTGTCTTTACAGTGTGTAAAATCGCTGAGCTTTAGGAAGCCTCTGGATGGAGCTGGAGTTCAGTTATGGTAATGAGTGTTTAGCTTCTGAAATACGCGCTGTACACAGTAGACCAATCACAACAGAATGGGCCATCTGGGCAATCAGAGCAGAGTAGGCTCGCGGAAAGGAGGGATTTAGAGAGACTGATTCATCCATCGAGTCGTTTGAGAATCATTGAACATTGTGGTGATGTGCAATGTTTATTATGAGAAAAAGAAATGTTTTACCTGTTTTTTGATGCAGGTAAATGTTTTAAAATAGCACAGATAGGGGCACTTTAAAACTAAAACCATAAAAACACATTTGTTACTTGAAATAGATGTTAACTGAAATTATTTTAAGAAGCAGTAAAGTATATTTTTTCTTGATGTACTAAAATAACTAACACTGAAATAAAAATAATAAAAACTATATAGACATATTTCTTTAATAATAATGACTTAAGGCCAATTTATACTTCTGCGTCGAGTGTACGCCGTAGCTATGCCGTAGGCTGTGTGCTGCGCGTGTACCCTACGACGTACCCTGATGCACACCTCTCCAAAAATGTAACAACGTGTCAATTCTACGCGGACCGCAAGCACTGTGATTGATCTGCCAGAACCCTTCCTTCGGGTCAATAAATCAATTTTAAAAAATCTGCGATAGGAGTGTGTGTCCAGAAATGGGATGATAGTTTCATCCTTATATCTGCTATATAACACAATATTTTGTAGTGCAGAGATTCTTTATATTAGTGAATAAATACATAGATCCGCTGTGTATAGTTTATTTATTTTCTCATTAAAACCAAAGATGTTAATCAGTGATTGTATATCAAGAACAGGGACACATCACAATGGGTGCATTTCGTTTTGTGATTTCAACGGAATGAATAGTCTCCTCAACAGCAATCGATTGAAGCGCTCCTCTGTGCATTAGCCACCGATACTGAAAACAGCGCCACGAGCTCTGCATGATTTCAAAAACGCATTCCAGCGCCAGATAGCCTCTTAATTAACTCTACTAATCAACAAGAGATGCTTAATTTGTATTACATACAACAACTCAAGCTGCAAGAAAAGCCGCTATCTGACGCCATGACGGCTGAACAAGCTGCTTCTTTTTCGGCTTTTGCCTTGATACTGTGGGTTACCATCAACATGCCCATGGACACTGCCTCCTAGCGGTCTGCATGTGGAATTGCACATTGACGCAGGCAACAACGCAGAAGAATAAATGAAAACCAATGCGTAACTTGCGCCGTAGACGATACGGCGTAGTTCCGACGCAGAAGTATAAATCAGCCTTAAAACATACAACTAAATTACTAGAACTTAAATACTAAAATAAAAACAGAAAATATACAAATAAAATCAAATTCAGAATATTAATAAAAACAATAATAGTATCTCAATGATACTACAATAAGAGTGGTCATAGTGGTCCAGTCTCTAAAGCCAGTGCTTATATATGTTTTCCACTACTGAACAAATCAAAACAGAAGGGCAGATAAAACGCTTATCACAAAACAATGACATAAAGCTGCAGCCCAAACTACTGTAGATTAAAGTAAGCAGAACCGCAGGCTGCACAATATGTTTCTTATCGACTGGGAAAAGAAAGCTGGCTAATAGCTTCTCTGCCATGGGATGTTGGATAAGGGAATCAAAAGAGTAATGAAAATTAGTGATCTGATCTTGGTGTCTTGGGAGGGCTATTAGCAGCATGGATGTGTCCGTTTCCTATTGGTGAAATGTATCCATTTTCTCCATTTAATTACAAAACTACAGGGAGTCCAAAAGCCAGATCCCTAATCAATCCAGTGACCTCTGGGCTCTCATATTAATGCAATTACAATGATCTTTACCTCACAATGCACATCCTAGAGGCAGAACTGCTTGAAGAGGAGGCAGAGTTGACTCAAGGAAGCGGAGATGCTGGGAAGACAAGTGGTTTGCGCAGGAGGCGAAGAACCTACAGTCGCACACTACAGGAACACATGAAGCCAGGGAAGCAGTACAGTGCCGACTTGGATCAGCAGAGAGGCAGCACCATGGGTATAAATATCTCTTTATTTTTTTTTTAATATCTTTGCTGCTGGCCATAAAATACTGATAAACCCACTAGATATCAGATGTGCTTATTCATGAAGATAATGTGTTTTAGACTTAAAACAATTTTGTTTGCATTGCATTTTTCATTACAGGTGCCATGGATATAAAGAACACACCACACAGATGGAACGTCACTTCAATTGTATTTGGGATGAGCTTAATGTAAGGCTTAATTTACTCTGAGGCCTGTTTCGCACCTCATACATAAGCAGTGTGTAAGCTTAAGCCCTTTTAGCGTGTATGCTTAGGGTCCGTGTACACCCGCAGCCTGATTTTTCTAACCGCACACAGATGCGCATAGATTTGCACTAATTAGTTTGTCCACTATGGAATTCCAAGCTGACTAAATTATAAATAAACACTTAAATAAATATACAAAGAAATGTAAAAAAGCAAAAATACATAAATAAATGATTATTTTTTTTATTTTATTTATTTCCACATTTATTTATGTCTACATTTTATTTAATTATTTATACATTTCTTTGTCTGTATGCTAATGAGGGGGGAGTGTTATACCTCAGACATGGCAATCAAGCTCAGAGTGGCAGTGCTGAAGCTTTGAGGCCACAGTGACACCGTGTGGTGTGACCAAACCAAACGCAGGCCTTTGCAAAAAGTTGCACAGGGAATGAATGACCTAGAGATGGGCAATATATCAAAAATCTTATATCACAGTTCAAGTCATTTAATATAAGCGTAACTGTATGTATGTAGGTTTACCACACATACTCTTTATTCCGAACATGGCCGTAAAACGTTTTTGGCACACATGAACAGAAACCGCACCTTTAACAGATCTGATAACAGATACTTTGACATGGAAGCACATGAAATTATCCACTATTAATCACATTTAATGTAAAAGATTATGTCAAGTTTGTAATTGTAATCGATAAATTCAGAAATAATAATAAGGCACTATATGGCCGTTTCCAGTAGTCTAAAAAAAATTAGTTATGAGATTAATGTTTTAAATATAACATTTTGAATATAACATTATGAAATGATGGAATCAATATTATAGGAATTATCACAGAACCACTGCACCTCTAAGCAATACGTGGTAGTGTTTTCTTACTGAATGAATCAGTATTTGAATGAATTGGCTGAATTAATGATTGAATTATTCACTCCTTAAGACAGTGACTTCAGTTAACTCTTAACTGTGGGGGCACGACAGGTGCTGCTTCTTGTGCACGTATCTCATGAATTATGCATGTCTCACTAGCTGTAGCGTTGTATTTTAAGCATTTGAATTATGTGTTGAGCATGCAAAATTTGGAAACGTAAATGTAACTGTATTTACAGTGGTATTTCAAGCGCATTAATCAATATGCTTGTGGAGTGTTGTTCAGTGAAAATGTGCGTTGGTTTCTCTCCGCATTCTGAGCTGGTGTGTGAGTCTCATCGACAATAAGCGCAAGCTCTTACCCAGCCCCATCCAGTGCATTTACATTAAATGTGATTAATAGTGGATAATTTCACATGCTTCCAAGTATCTGTTATCAGATCTGTTGAAGATGCGGTTTCTGTTCATGTGTGCCAAGACATTTTAGAAATCCCGACCAGATGTTGTTTTACGGCCATGTTCGGAATAAAGAGTATGTGTGGTAACCCTACATACATGGCCTACAGTTACGCTGATATAAAAAAAAAAAAATTATACATGAATAAGGAAATAAAAGTATAATTACTTTTAGCATTTTTGCATTTCTTTGTATATTTATGTAGCCTATTTTTTTTATTTATTTTTTTATTTTACATTTCTTTGTATATTTATGTAGCCTATTTTCGCTTTTTTGTTTAATTTTTTTTTTAAATTTTTTTATTTTAATCAG
Organism: Romanogobio albipinnatus; assembly: GCA_023566225.1. Classification (NCBI taxonomy): domain Eukaryota; kingdom Metazoa; phylum Chordata; class Actinopteri; order Cypriniformes; family Gobionidae; genus Romanogobio; species Romanogobio albipinnatus. Next base: position 25,726,513 of record CM042260.1, on the reverse strand, counting down.
CTTTGGAATTTCATAGTCCACATGTTGGCAACAGTGCCCCACAGGCAGGGCCGTAGTTACACAAGGTTTTGCCTTTTTTTTTTGTTGACCGCCTGTGTACGCCTAAAGGTCAATTGGAGTATACTTTCAAAGGCTATGTGTACAACTTGCATATGTGAAAAGTTAGGTATACTTTTGGATTTAGAGATCTGTCACTAACAGTAACTACATTGGGTCTCATTCACTAAGCATGCGTTCTCACAAATGTATGTGTGAAATGTGCGTACGAACGATTTTAAGAACAAATCACAATTCACCAAAGAATTTGAAATAATTTGAATAAGGAAAAAATATAGGAACAACTGAAACCACACGTATGCAAAAAAAATTTACCCTGTATGGCTTTATAATCATGTTAAGAAGTTATATTTCGTCCTAACATGATTATAAATACATTGAAGTATATTGCATGAATTGTATTATACAATCCATATATTAAAATTATATAATCAAATTGTTAAATAAAGAAATAGTTCAATAATACAATTCAATTTCATCTTAAATACATTCGATCATATACAGTTAAAGAGTAAGAAAAGCTGCCTTATAAAGCGTGCACAAGGTTAGTCATTTGCATAAAACACACCCAAACCATCTCCATATAAGGGCTTTCCGCACACGCTTTCCTTACAGCATTGTTGCAGTACTCCAAATTCACTAAGAATTAAGAACAAATTCAAGTGCGTATGAACGTTTTGTGAATCAGGCGGATATTTTTTTCGTGAGAAGTTCTGCTGTCCGTACAAATACGAAATAATCCACGCAATTATTAGTGAATGAGACCCATTGAGTTTGATATCAATCTCAAATCATAAAATGGTTATTAGAATTTGCCTATTGAGTTATTACAAACTTGATTTGCATGAGGAAGGGTACCACATTTACACCTAAATGGTAAATAATCTACATGGAACAGAACTTTATTGCAGACTGTAGTAGTCAACAGCATAAACGATTTAGATTCAGTCAGTGTTTGTTTGATACCCAGAATTCCAGACACTTTCACTGTGTATCTCATACTTATTGCTTAAAAAAATCCATCACTACATTGCTATATTGCAAAAGATTATATACTGTAGATAAACAGGTTCACAGGGTATGCTGTCCATATTTTCTGCTTAGTTCAGAAATAGAAATAGAGAATCTGTGGTGTGAATTCTGCAACCTGTTAACACGGTTGCCAAAATAAATAGGCACTGCTTACATCCGTGGTGTGAAACATGCAAGAAAGGCTATCAATTTAAACCATGGCCACACCCTTCCTCATGCAAATCAAGAATTATGTATGACAAATACGTAATGTGCTTATTAATGTGACATTGTTTTGCCTTTCAGACTTTTCGTTCTGGTGGTTCTGAACTTGGGTCTGTTCTTTAAACTTTGGGCCATGGAAGATGCCGCTCACCGAATGTATCTAAACACCAAGCACAGAATGAAGGAGAGAGTAGATTCCAGGTAAAGACTCCTTCAAAAGACAGTGGGCCTCATTCATGAAACACGAGCAGAACGAATTTGTGTGTAAATCGTTCGTGAAGCCGTTCTGACGTACATTTTCGGATTCACGAAAATTCAAAATGTTAGTTGTTATGAAAGAAACTTACACCTGTACCACATGTAAATGGTGCGCAAAACATTGGAATGTTCTGTGTTCTAATTTAGGCAAATTGACGACTATGTACCATAATAATATTTCAAGAGTTGATTTGCCCCGTCTTTTTTTTTGTTACTGTTCAACGTTGGGTAATAGGCAGCGCTCATCACTGTCACTTTTTACCTGGCCGTCCAATCACATTGGAGGAGGGGCGGGACAAAAACTACACCGACCAATCATCCCACTTGTATACCGACTGAACAACAATAATGGTTAATACTGCTTTTGACTGAATTTTTTATATTTTGTAATATTCTTCAAAATGAGATGCTAGTAACACATTACTGCCATGGATATTCTGTATCATATTCATAGCAATCAAAGTATCTCGGATGGAAGAATGCTGCCCTTGCAAAGCTCTTTCAAGCGCCACCAGCTGGCCGTTTTCAGAATTTGCTCGTATATTTACGAAAGTTTCATGAATGAGGCCCAATGTGTATTGTTTTTGGTACATTTCTATGAACAAAACTGATTTACTGTTTTTATGTAGTTTGGCACCTGACCTAGGGCCCAGACAGGGTATGCCACACAGAAGTCGAGAGGAAGCACAACTACTGAGGGCAGTACTACAGGACTCCATTAACCTTCTTGAACAAGTATGTTTGGGTGCCATACTGTCTCATCCCATCCGTGAATGACACGTAAATGCAAAACAAACTGTGGTTGTTCATGTTCACCATTACCCATCAGTGAGACCTCTTTCATGTCTAATTTGTCAGTTCTTGACCAGAAATGGTGATCTTAATCAAAATGGCGTTGTTAATCAAAACTATTGCTATGTGCAGGAGTTAACTTCCATTACATATGTAATATCTTTGGCTAAGAGGTCTATTGTGTCATTTATTTATTTATTCCTTTTTTTCTGCTTCCTTCCACAGCTACGCAGTTCTCTTATGGTGCTTCAGCAGAGCTTTCAGGCCTACAACAGATCCTCCTCTCAGCTTTAAATGGCATTGGGTTTGGCGACCTGACAACACAGGGGTATTCTTCCCATAAGACCTGCCCTCGCTGAGGAGAGTTGCTATAGGGACATTCACCCCAGGGCAGACTTGTAGCCATGTTCATCATCTCTCTGGGTTTTTTTTTTGTTGTTGTTGCGGTTGGATGTTTTTTTATTTTTATTGTCAAAGCTGTTTTTGTCTTGGAAGGGATCTTCGCACTGGTACACTAAATTTTGCGAGTTTCCTCTTGGATTTGCTCACTTGACCTTGAAGAAGAAGGAGAACAGCGACTGTGACTTTTGCTCATTCTTCAGAGTTGATATTGCTGAAGTCAAAGTAACAGCAATGTAGCAAGTTGAAACACAAAGGGTTCTTACGATCATGTTCTGAACTGTCGGATGCTAATTTGATGTCCAGGAAAAATGTTCTGGGCTACAACAAAAGCCTTATAAGACTAAACATTTTCAGAAATGTAATGGACTGCGCACAGGTTCTTCACTTTGATTATGGAGGGGGCAATGCAGGCCCATTGCCTCCAGCTCACATGTTAAAGATTTGCCTAAATCTGCCTTTTTTTGTCTTAATTTAGACAATGTTCTCGTCTTTAGATACCTCTAAGAATTTGTAAATGATTGCACCTTAAACCATTATTAATGCAGGGATCACCACTGACAAATGATTGTGCATAATATAATTGTATAATGTTTGAAGTTCTGAATGCTCAACAGCATGTTAATGATGTCTAACGGTACAGGTTCATATGGAGAAGATAAAATCTCTGACATTTACTGTAAATGATGTGATGTTTTACTTATAAATTGTTTACACTTGCCTTTAAAAAACACTTTTGGTTGTGCAACCGCTTTTAGGGACTGTATTGTCACTGAAAAATGTTTTGTGACACATTCATTTAAGTGCTTTATGTGGGAAAATAAAACAATGTGTAGTTATATCTCAAAAGAGAATTTGTAATCCTCAAGCATTCCAAACTTTAACCAAAAATGATATGGTGTACAGATGTCTATTTTTTCCTGCATAATATATTGATATATTTCTTCTGAAGGTTTTTATTTTTTATTTTTTTTAATAAAGTTTCTCCTGGAACTATTTATAAATAAAATTCAAATGTTTAGTGAAGCTTACTGTTTTATTGATTTAATTTTTATTGAGATTTTGTTCAATGAGCTTGTTGGTTACCTAGATCAGGGGTTTTCAAACTTTGATGCGAAGGACCACCAAATATGATGAAGCTTTATGAGGGACCCTCTTCCTAAAATCTATTTTTATGTACAAAAAAACCCAAACATTTAAACTGTTAGATAAATAGTAAGTGTGACATTATAAATACAACATATTGTTTCCCAACTTAAGTTGGCTATTAATGTTGGCTGTATAAACCCAAAGAAGAACATTAACAATTAAAAATTACTTGTATAAGCAACTTTCACAATAAATGTATGTAAGCAGCGTACTGTGTAAAGAAAACTGCCTTACAACAAAACTTTATCACTATTTGCTTTGTCTTTTTATACTCTGAAATTTTCTGGGGACCCCTTAGAACCTTCTGGAGGACCCCAGTTTGAAAACCCCTGACTTAGATATCAAATATCACAACATTATTACATTATGACCATCTCTTAACAGTGCCATTAAACAGATGCTCTCTTACCCCATAGGCTGTGACAACATGCCCCTAAAAGTACACATTCACATTTTGATTTACATCCTATTGTTTTGTTTCATGTGTGTTGAGTTAAATGACAGAAAATAAACTTTTTGGTAGTTTTAAAAGGCAGATGTGCATGCTCAGTCCTCTATGACGTCATGTGACGTAAACATTGTGTTTGCCCATAATTAACCCAACTGATCCGGTATGTGGTAATTTTTTTTTTCTTTTTTTTTTTTTTTACGGTCCAAAAGTAACAACAAATCTATTTGTTCTCTATTTCCAAATGAGGTTGTCACCAAGTCTTGCTCTGTTTATTGAACTAAATTTGTTAATGACCTTGATTGGGAAAGTTTTATTTCAAGATAATACACAAATGCTACCCTGTCAGACATTTTCTGGCATTGTAGTCACATAAAAATAAAAAAAGTTATGTGTCGATGTCTATTAATGAAAAGGTACTCTTTAATTTTGATTTACATTTTGAAATATATATTTTTAAATATATAGATATATATATAAAGCACGATAACAGTATGAATAATAATAGTATAATGATTCATAATTTTATTAGTCGAATTTAACATTTCGTTTTCACATTTCACAGTGTACGTTTTCTAACAAAAAAGCCACTTTTCTCAGTAGTCCTTAAACAATTTGAAAACCATTTAACAAAAGATTCTATATTTCAACCTTTGTATTTTCAATTCAATGTCCACTTAAAATGGAAAAAAAAAAAAAAAAAAAAATTAAAAGCCAAACATTGTTAGCAAAGCATCTGGAAACGGTTTTCTCTGAAACAAACCATGGCCATTAAGTAAAAATACAGTTCATTAGGTAAAGTTTATAATCATAGAGGAAATGAAAGGGTTAGTTTTCACTGACGTCAGGAAGATAAAGGCAGTCTATTCGACACTCACGTACACACAGGGACAGGGCGGTCTAGCGCGCGTGCTGTGCGGGGCTGCTGTTTATGTTACGCGACTTCCTGGTAGATTTTGACCGGTTTTGTTTTTCTTGTGCAGCTCCTCGTAGACTCTGTAATAGTAACCTATGATGAAGCAGAGTGGTCGACAGACTAGAACGTAACGTTACCGTAAATGAGACTGACGCTCATGCTGACAGCACTTCTGAAAGGAACTACTGCAACAATGTGAATGTTTTGTGCTGTAAGTATGACGTGTTACGTTGGGTATGTCCCTATTAGTTTATTTACGTATTACAGTGAGTACTTTTGTTGTTTTACGTGTTCTAGACGGCTAGTATGTCGTTTATCAGAAGAACCTCATTGCTTTAAATCCAAAGAACTTTCCAGTCTCGCAACCTGCGCGTAAAAATGTTAATTAAATGAAGGCCTATATATATTTTAATATTAAATTTCTTTCTTTATGTATGTATGTATGTATGTATGTATGTATGTATGTATGTATGTATGTATGTATGTATGTATGTATGTATGTATGTATGTATGTATGTATGTATGTATGTATGTATGTATGTAGTAACCAGTGGCGGACAGTAGTGAAGTATTTTTTACTTTCCAAGTAATTTTAAATGTACTTTATCAGTGTTCTTCTTTGGAAAACATTACTTTACTGCACTATGTTTCATATTGAATATCATTTAATACTTATTTACATGAAAAAAATGTAGTACTGTATACTTTTACTCAAGTAAAAGTAATTCAAAGTTTCACTTGAGGACAAGTAAAAAAAAGTACTACATTTTTTAATGTAATTAAGTATTAAAGGTTAAAAAAAAACAACCTTTAATTTATGAAATGTAGTGCAGTAAAAAGTACGACATTATGCTTTGGAATGCAGTGAAGTAAAAGTTTTCCAAAGAAAAACTGATAAAGTACATATACTTGAAATATGTACTTGAGTAGAATTTTAAAATACCTCACCACTGTCCGCCTCTGTATAAAACACAGCGCCAGCAACGCCAAGGTCATGGGTTCGATTCCCAGTGAATGCATGTAGAGATCAGTTGTATAAGTATACAATCTTGTATGCATTGTATCACTTTGGATAAAACTAAACGCGTCTTCCAAATGCATAATTGTAGCCTAATTATTTTTATTTTCTATTTTATGTATTAATTTATTAATGATGAAGGATCATATTATATTATGCACATACTGGTTTGAATGTTTTCAAATCAGTGTTATTTTATTATCAATTGTAGTTTTTAATAATTTGAATTAATTTTTATATTTTGTTTTATTTTAGTTAAAGTTTAAGTCGTTTTGTTGTGTGGTTTGTCATTTTTATTAGCTACTTTTATAAAGGGGTCCTTGATTATGATTTCATTTTTTTAACTTTAGTTAGTGTGTAATGTTGCTGTTTGAGCTTAAACAACATCTGCAAAGTTACGACGCTCAAAAAGTTCAATGCAAAGGGAGATATTTTCTTGTACATGAATCGCTTTTTAAGGACTACAACAAACAGGTTGGGACTACAAAGAGCTACTTCCCCGGTTTGTGACATCACAAACCCTAAAATTGACATAAACCCTGCCCCCGGGAACACGCAACAAAGGGGGTGAGGGCATGATGGGCTGCTTTAGATTAGAGGACGAGTTCTAGTAGAGCACATTTGGGAGTCTGTTCAAGCTGTCGCATCCGTCTTTTCATCTTTATTGCAATACATGTAACACAAATGCAATAGCATGTCATAAAAGCAAGATGACAACATATGTTATAACCGTAATTAAACTAAACTATACCTGTTCTATATTCATGCAGCATATATTCTCTGACTCTGAAGGTATTTTAGAATTTTTATGGTTTTAATTTTTGTTTTAGTTAATGAGAATAACCCTGTCTCAAATGGCCTGCACCATTAATGATTCCCCTTCAAAACGAGAGTGTTCTCCCACACCATTTAACATAATGTGACTCGAGCATGGGTAAACTATAATCTATAGATGCCTCATATAGAAGACATTGTCCCAGATAGTGGATCCTTAGGGACTTTGTCCCTTTACATAGAGGATATTCTAGGATATGCCAGATGAATGACCAATACAGTTTATATTTTTGTCTGCCTATTAGTCTGCCATACAAGTCTAATAAATTGAGACTAAAATTTAAATTTGGTTTCCACACAGGAAGGATATCTGCCCTCACCTATGTTTTCTAAGTTGAGATCATGACGAAGAGATCCCGTCGAACACTAGATCAGGATGACCCTCTGTGCTGTTGTGAGTACATTGATCGTCATGGCGGGCGCAGTCACATGGCAGCATGTTGCTGTGACTGTGAGGATTTGGATGACGCTTGTGACAGGTGAGCGAGGGGCCACTACGATAGCACTTTGAATTCATAGATTTCTACTTGGGGTGTGTTCACACTTTTTTTGTTTGGTTCTCTTGTTTCGTACTAAAAAAGAAAATCTACCTGGTTTGCTTCTCATTCACACTGTCAGAAGGAATAAAGATACGGTCACAAACTAACGACATATAACTATCACTTAAAATATAGTAAAATGTGTTAAATGAAGAATATATTTTATTTTACAGATGGATGAAGAAGGAGCCTCAAAACACAGGCTCTCTGTCTCGTGTTGTTGCCACCATCAGTGATCGTCTGCGAGTGCCCTGGATATCTGGTGCCCATCAAGTTGATCTATCGTTGATCCCTCCTCTTATTCTGCTTCCTGTGTTTTTGCACATTGCAGCTTTACACTACCTTCTGGGTATTGTAGTGCTAACAGCAGTGCCCGTCATGGTCCTTTGGTACTACTACGTTACTCACCGTAAGAAAGGACGCACTTTATTCTTCCTCAGCCTCGCCCTCTTCTCGCTCTTCTACATGTTCTACCTCTTCATCACTGAAGTCGTCCCTCGCGGTGATGTGAATCATCTTCAGTCGGGCGCTGTGACGGCGGGTGTTGCTCTCACCGTCATTTCTCTCATAATCACCAAGAGGGGGCCGGGCTACGTCAGGCCTCGTCCATCTGACACTCATAGTACAGTGACCTATCACAAACCACCATCTGATGTAGATGCCTATTATCTAAATGGAGAACGGCACCAGGTGGTGATAGCCAATCATGCCGGTCCTCCTGAACAAACTGATGAATCTGGGACAGCACAGGAGAGTGTTCAGAGGAGGAACTTTTGTACAGTATGCAAAGTGGTGCGTCCCCCAAGAGCTGGACACTGCAGGATCTGTGGAGTGTGCATTCTGCGTCTGGACCACCACTGTGTCTGGTGGGTTCCTTATTCATGAGGGTCTCAGTCATTATTATCTGGTAAATTTCATCAGCAGGTAACATGTTGGGGCAGGGTTGGGGTTAGAGGGGAAAAAAAGCATAAATAAAATAAAGCACCATTAGTATTGTTTGCATTGTAAAATAATTTTAAACACAAACATAAAATTAAACACATTTTATCTCCAAGTTCTCATTATTTCAGCGTGAAAAAGATCTAATTTTGATGCAAAAATGTATTTTTATACTTTGTCTTTTCAATTTAAAAACATTTAACACAATTACACAAATGGAAATTTCCTTTAAAGACATCATATTTTCCCCCCAATAATTATTCCTTATTTTTCCTTTCTTTTTTCCTTTTGTGGTAATAAAAAAATAAATATATAAATACAAATGTATTTATTAGAAAAATTAATAAAAATAAATATATCTTTATTATTTATTTGTATGTATGTATTAGTGCTGGGGAAAAATTAATCGCATTCAAAATAAAAGTTTGTGTTTACATAATAAGTGTGTGTGTGTACTGTGTATAATTATTATGTATGTATAAATACACACACATGCATGTATACACTGTATATATAATTTATCATATATATATATACACATGCATGTATATATTTAAGAAAAATATGTTATATTTTTATAAAAAATTATATATATATATATATATATATATATATATATATATATATATATATATATATATATATATATATATATATATATATAAATATACATAATAATTATACACAGTACACACACACATATTATGTAAACATAAACTTTTATTTTGGATGCGATTAATTTTCCCCAGCACTAATATATATATATATATATATAATTTAAAAGTGCTTTTTTACTTTTGAATTATTTAGTCATTTGTACATTTAATTCAACAGTCTATTTTGTTTATTTACTAAATATTATGTATTTATTATGAATTTATAATACTGCCTTTAAATTATGCAGATTGTAATGTATATGTACATATAATATACGTTTTATTTAACGTTTAATTTTAGAAATACATTTTTGCAAATCATCAAATACAATCACAATTTTTATATAAAATATTTTACTTATATTTGACATGAAAATAATGTCACAATGCAACAAGTTAATGGTGCTAAATATGGTCAATTTTCATGCAATATTTTGTTATGTACAAGTTAACATTACCAGCATTTTGAGAAATGCTTTGGTTACTGACCCATCTTTAATTTGCTATCATAATTTATTTAATCATTTGATATACGGCATAGTGAAGTCTTATCTGTTTACTCTTATAATTTTATATCCCCAGAAACAAAATCCTCAGTGGAATTAAAGTGCACACACACCAGAATTCCTGTATCAGCGGAGTTAGTTAGCTCATGTGCTCTGCACTGAGTAACCCTCACTGATGTGTTGGAAATAATGTCAAGTATACAGACAATCTCAGAACATTCCAGCTGTACATTTATTATAGCCTATATAATAGATGAATATGCATCAATCAGGCTTTTTGTGTCCAGCACAGCTGTGAAATATCTTGTTCTTCATGTAAACATATGTGTAATGGAGATAGTGAGTTGAGCTGCATTCTTCTTACTCAGTGTAACTGATATGTGTAACGAATCTCCAGGTCTCAGTTCGTGTCTTGTTGGTCATTTTGGTTTGTGTATAGGATCAACAGCTGTGTGGGACAGGCCAATCACCTCAGTTTCCTCCTGACGCTTGTTTTCTTTCTGCTGACGTCGCTGTATGGGATCAATTTGGTTCTTCGAAGCGTGTGTCCCCACCAGAGTGTGCTGACTGCACTGCTCTACTGTCCTGACGTCTACAGGCAGTACAGGTGTGTATTCAACAGCAAAACACACACAAATGCTTCTGCTGCTTTACCCTCTATTTAAACATTTCTAATCACCACCTCTATTCCTTCCAGTTCATTAGTTCTTCATGAGAAAAGTCACTTTAAATAGTACATTAAATGTAGTTTTGTTGCCGTTCTGTTTGTATAAACTGCTCCTAATGCACCATATCAGTATGTATCAGAATCATTAAGAGAACAAAAATCTGTCTTTCCCAAACATCATCTGCTATTCTTCACACAAACACACAGTCTTGCCTGATTTATGCTATTCCTAAAACAAACGTTCTGGGCTGCAGTGTTATTTTAGTATTTTTTGAGAAATATGTTTTCAGTTTTAGGTTTTAATTTTATTTTATTAGTGTTTTTATATTTCTATTTAGCTATAAATTTATTTCAGTTTTAGTAATTCTAGTACTTCTCAACTGAAGCTTTTAATGAAATTTTATTTCAGTTAGTTGTCGCTACATTTCTAATTTTTACGTTTTTCATCTAATATTTATATTGCATCACAATTAACAAAAAAATATTTTTTAATAATTTAGGATTAGTTATAGTTAACAATAACAGTACTGCTGGGCTGTGGGAAAGAACTACAATCCCATGAAGCATTGCAAACAGCATAATTAAATTAAAAGCAATGGAGAAATATATAAAAAGAATGTTTTACTCACGTTTTGAATGCTCAACTCATGCATTGTCAATAAAAGATCTTGACCAAAAATTGATGCACTTCTTGATGGAAATAACATCACAGCATTTATTACATCCATAATTCTTCATGCACCCTCCCAACTGTTCTTTCACAATTTGAGCTTGATTTGTCATCCTGGAATATGGCCATGATGTGTCTTCCTACGTGGTTGTTTAAGAAATGAAAAGCTATATATATTAGGGGTGTAACGTTACACATATTCGTACCGAACCGTTTCGGTACAGGACTTCCGGTACGGTGCACGTGTGTACCGAACGGTACCAAATCCAATCTTTAACAGTTAACAGGCTTGTTTTGCGCACGGAGTTCCCACATAAACTCGGATTTAAGTATTCTGTCCATTTTATCATGAAATTCAAACAATAAATGCAGTTTGACGACATGAACTCTTTCACTAAATGTATGCACTATATTAGCTTATATATTCATACTTAACCTAATTATTTAATGTATGTTTAAATAAATCTGTCATGAAAATGACAGCCAATGTGTATACATGATTATATTTCAACAACAAATTGGTGTAAAAACATAATTTTATAATAAGATTTAGAAGTTAATGCAAAAACTGCCTTATGTGAAGTTTACGTGTTTGCATGCAATGTGTTATTTTAGTGTTGATTATTATATCTAAAAATAAATGGCTAATAATTGTTATATTATAGTAATGTGCACGTATAAGGGCTCCCTATATAGTTTGCACTTTACAGCATTAGGAGAGATAATTGTTTTTTCTTTAAGAAACTTTTATTTAATTGAATTAATTTAAGGACAGACACAATTTGTTAAGTAAACCCAAAAAAGCAATTTTATATTTAGTTTTCTCTCCCCTGCTGTATCGAACACGTACCAAACGTGACTTCAAATCAAAACCAAGGTAAGTACCAAAATAAAACTGATAATAAATATATAATTTGAATAATGCAGGCTGGTGGCTTCAACAGAAGCAAATACCATTGATTAACAACCTCATAGCTCACAACAGTCTGTCTTTAAATGTTTATAAGTTATCATTACATTTCTAGGATTATTATTTCCGGAACCTGACTGTTGCACTCTATATAATATGATGCCATATGAGTGACAGGTTGTCCCATCCTCACGCCAGTAAACACATCAGAGATGTCGCTGCAAGAGGGTGGGGAACTTATTTTGATAAAAAATGACAAGGGCACATGAATAAAAAAAGGTGTGCATGGATAAATCATTTAAAATGCATACTGCAATATTCCATAAAAAAACTAAACACGATTTGTCAATTTTGATTATATGGTGACTCATAGCAGCATTTTCAGTATTTAGGATATTAATAATATAACGTGTCAATAATCAACCCGTTTGTCTTGGTCTTTCTGTTGGTCAGTTCTGCTCTGTGTTTCACCTGTGCCTGGTACAGCAGTATCGTGACTGGAGGTTTGCTGCACCTGCTGATCTTACAGCTTATCAACGTCAGCTTCAACGTGACAGAACGCGAAGCACGCCTGGCTCTGAGAGAGAAAACCGCTCGCAGCCATCTCTGGGGCCTGATCATCGACACCGGCGTTTACTCCCAAGGTTTCTATAGTAACTGGACTGAATTCTTGACCTTGAGCAAGGCTTCAGAGCCGTCAAACAATAAACCATCAGATCTGGTGTAGACACTAAACTGGGTGTGTCTGCTGATGGAAAAGTCTGTGAATTATCACTCATATACCACAGTGAAGTATAATGCTGTGCTACTTAATGCGTTTAGAGTCATGCCAGTTGTATGACTCTAAACGTTGTGGTCAAGGTCTCAGAGTCTGTTGAATGTTGTGGATCAGTAGATGGCAGTGTTGTAGTATGTTACATCTCTACCAGTGTAGTTCAACATCGAGTGCATCATTACTCAGGTGTGGTTTAACCGATTTGCGGTGGATATTGTTTACACATGACTTGACATTACAGATATTATGTGAAGCTCTCCCTAAATACTTAGCTTTAATGATTAATAATAATAAACATTCATTAGAAATAAGAAACACATTTATTTTGTTCTTTTAATTAGTTTTTTCTAATAAAAAACTCTAGTCATTTCACTCAGTTGGAACCATTTGAAGTTGCATTTAGTTTTTACAATTTTGGTTTAATATGTTAATGTTAATTTCAGCATTTACTAATACAATTTTAAAATCAAAAGTTATCTGTATCGGTTAACATTCGTTAATGCACTGCGAACTAGCATGAAAAAACAATAACGAACATTAACAGATTAATAAATGCTGTAAAAAACATTTTGCTCATTGCATTAACTAATGTCAACAAATGAGACCTTATTGTAAAGTGTTACCACAAATATGAATTTCTGGTGTACATCCACGGCTAGTTGTACGGTCTTGTCTAATATTTGATCTTTCAACTTCAAGTGTGTCTTATATGTGAATGCGCATTCAATGTCAAACTTTATTTAGTGCCTTTTTGGGACTAAAAGAAGTGATGCAACAATGCATCTATATCCAGACAGCACACAGCTTTAAAGCTGTCATCTCAGTATGAATGTTTTATGTTGAGCTTCATGATTGTTGTTAGGGGTGCGTGTGTTTGTGTGTGTGTGTGTGTGTTTTCTTTTCATGTGCTTCAATTGGGAATAAATCTATGCAGCTTACCATCCAGCTACATTTCAGTGTTTTTGAATCAAAGTTGGTTTCGTTCCATTAAATGGCTTCTAAGCACAGAAGCACTTCAAAATCCGGATGTTTATTTGTCTCATGTGAGACGGTTTTATTATGTAATGCATTTCATTCTACAAGTTGTTCAATTACACTGTACCATGGAAAAATAAACAAGCATAAAAAGATTAAACACGGTGGCTCATCAAGCTGCAGATGTTTTCAATGTCATTTAATGGTGTCATGTAAAGCTTGGCAGTTGCAGCCTGTGTGTGTGCTGCTTAAAGAGGATTTACAGAACGCCGCAGGGAGTCGAAAGGGGAGGCGCGGAAGTCAGGCAAAATCTCTGCCACTTTACGTCTGAGTTGATCTCTGCGTGCCTCTCTTTCTTTCTCTTCTCGCAAGACAACAGGAAGACGCCTCCAGCCAGCGAAACACTTCTTGACAGCTCTCCTACAAAGTCAGAGCAAACTTCAAATTCTTTTTCTACTACACAAGTTCATCTTTAGGTTTGGCCTTATGGTGCATTAAAACTGAATGTTCTCTCTAATACGACATTAAAGATGTGGTAAAGAGAGAAGGGCACACCTGCTGTTGTGCTCCTCTGCCCGCTGCTCATTGTCCCAGGCTGTTATTCGCTCCTCTGTAGCGTGATCTAGCAGTGCCGTGAACGCCTTCCTCTGGGTGTGTATCCTGTGGAACCGCTCGGCTCGTGCTTCCAGTATACAGCGCAGATCTTTTAACTGGTAAGTATTGAAATCAAAGGTAGAAAATGACTCATACTTGAGGATAGGGGTTTATTAATATCAATAACTCTTAATATTTAACTTAGGCACATGAATTGGCGGTGAGCTCTCTTGGCTTAGGCCAGTAAGAAACCACCCAGTAACCACATAGCAAGTCCCTGTTGGCGAGTTCTGGGAATAATTTCTTCAGAAAATGTAAAGATAATAAATATAGTATTTTTTTTTTATTTTTTTTATGTATTTCATTAATTACATTTTAATTACCTTAATAATACAAATAATACAATATAAAGAAATATATTTAAATACATTTACAACAAAGAAACAAATATTAAAATAATGAATGAATAATTCATAAATGTTAATTTAAAGTATTATAAATGTATATCAAGTTGATAATACGCTTTTTGGCTAAACTACATTTTATTATAGATATTAAAATGCCTCAATGCTTTAATTGATTTTATTATAAATAATACAATTATTTATATGTATATAAATAAATATATGTCTGTATATTTACTTATATTAAATTGATAAGACTTTTTAAACAAACAAATAAATATAAATATTAAAATAATTCAAGAATGAATAAACAAATATGCATTTAATTTATTATAACTTTATTCAAAAGTCGATAAGACACTTTGTGGGTATACCAAAATAAAAATATAAAACAATTTGTATAAAAACAAATATTTATTTATTTATTTGTTTATATCTATAAAAGTATATGTACTAAGGTTATTTTTAAACAAACAAACAAATATTAATATTAAAATAATGAATAAATACATTTATGAATTATTTATTATTAATTAATAATAAATCAATAATACATTTTAAATAAACAAAAAAATTAATATCAAAATTATGAATAAATAATACACATATATGTAACACTTTACAATAAGGTTATATTTGTTAACATTAGTTAATGCATTAGTTAACATGAACTAACCATGAACAACACCTCTGTTCAGCATTAGTTCATCTTTGTTAACGTTAGTTAATAAAAATACAGCTGTTCATGGTTTGTTCATGCTAGTTCACAGTGCATTAACTAATGTTTACAAGATTTTAATAATGCAGTAGTAAATGTTGGAATTAACATTAACAAAGATAAATAAGTGCAGTTCATTATTAGTTCATGTTAATTAATGTAGTTAACTAATGAACCTTATTGTTACCCTTATTTATGTATTATTTATCATCATTTAATTAAATAATTTATTTATAAAGACACCTTGTGGCTATACCAAATTAGGTTCTCTCAAAATCTGAAGCTTTTCTAATGGCATTTTACCCTTTTCCAGCTACACACGGCCCTCTGAAGCAAGATCCGGTGATACAGCTGGCTGGCACTGGCCTCTCTCTCTGCGTGGGCCTCGTCCACAGACTGCCACCAAGAGCAGAAGCAGCTTCTCTGCAGAGCCAGTGTGTAATGATCCACCGCTCTCTGGAGGAGACCGAAAAAGGCAAAAGCACCCGGACATAAATAACCGTCAGCTTTAATTAACAGTGTCATTATCTCATGCACTCCAATGGTTTATATGCATCGAAAACTTTCCCTGCTGACTTCCTGAAGGTACTGTAAAGATAAAAAGGCACATGCGACTAATTGGACTTTGAGGTTTCTACTCTCCTGGATGTGTATCAATATCTAAACAACAATGCAAATTCTGAATTCAAAGCCATTCCATCATCCGTTTCTCTCTCTTGTCAATCTCTCCCTCTCAGTCGCTCCATCCTGCATCTCAGATATCCGCTCTCTGTTCATTTATTTCGAAAACAGGTGGTTAGCCAGGTGGAAACGCAACAGTATACTGTAAACATCATTAAAATTTGGGGAATGGACCAAGAGTTAATGCAAGGCAACAGCTGGTCTTCCTGTCTCTGTGTGAGCGGCCCATAACTCTTTGGATGAATAATTAAGTGTGTGAGGGTTTGTCTGGAAAGCAGGCAAATGGCCGGCATTGTTACTGTAGTGTAGGGGCATGAATGTGTGTGTTTGCTTGCAGCACCGCTGACCTGTGTGTTGGCATGGCTTTGCTCCAGCAGGAGTTTCCATGGTGCCAGGCCTCGGTGCAGTAACAGGGTTCTGAGGTAGTGCTGGGCCGCCCGCTTTGACAGTTCCTGTTCCCATTCGGCTCTCTTCTGCTTCTCAAGCTCCCTCTACATTCACATAAACGCACAGAGTTCCTTAAAATATATCAACTGAAAGCTGCGTGCATAAACATGATGAATAAATAGATGCGTTTGCTTATGCAAAACTCGTCGGCTACGTTGTTGCCAAGTTATTCTGAATGGTTTTTAGCATACTGCTAATCAGCTGCTAGGGCGTTCCAGGTGGTTGCACACTGGCATTCTGGTCCCTAAATAAGGCTTGGGATATTTCATTTCATTATACGAAAAAGCTGAAAATCATCCAAACGAGCTGAATTAGTTAGAAAAGTGTAAACACACCTCTCCTTAACAAGCTGTCAAAATAGCCACTAATAATAACAAAATCTAATTAAGGAAAGCCTATAAATCCATGATAATGTGTTTCGCCACAGACCTTCCTCTGCTGCCTTTTCTCTTCCTTCTTCCTCTCCACCTCCTTTTGTTTCTCTTCTTCCTCGGCTCTGAGCCTTTCCTCCTCAGCTGCCTTCATTTGAGCCTAAAGAACAAAAAAGGAGCGGTTTGTGTCATCACGTTGACTTATTTCCATCCTTCAAGAGAAGCAAGTCTTACCAGTTTCTCGTCCTGCTTCTGTCTCCTCTGCTCCTCAATCTCTCTCCTGCGCTCGGCGCGCTGGCGTGCTCGTTCCTCCATGGCTGAAAGAAACATAAAAACGGAGAGTTGAGGGGTGACAGAGACATCAGTTAAGGGCGAGATTAAAGGGTCACTCTGAAGTTCTCCAGTATCTTCTTCTGATCTCATGGTTCTTTGGTACAAGTTTGTTTGCTTGTGCTGCTTGCATTTGTATTCAAGGCGGCATTCCATAACACCAACCAACTTCGCTCCCTGTCATTTCTAGTGTCTCACCGATTAAGTCATGCATTGCAACCAGGATGAGAAATTAATCAGGGCTTGAAGCAAAAATGCCAACAAAATGGACAAAAATGTTCTGGATATAGAACATATAGGGGGAAAACTACCCCTGTAGCATATCCCACTTTTTCTCTCCTCTGTTGAATACATAATAGTCTATGCTGTCATGAAGAGTTAACTAATCATCAGTTTACTTCCTCTGTAGACACTGTGTAGCTAATATAATGTTTTTATGGGGAAAAAATATTAAATAAGTTCTAAAAAGTCAAGCTCAACAATGCCAAGCTCACCAGAATGATAAAACTACAAACTAAATGTAAAAAAAAAAAAAAATTCAATTAAAAAAAGACTATTGTTAGTGTAATTTATAATTAATTAATTATTTTTATTATTAATTTAAAAAAAGCACATATGCAGTGTTTTATGGGGAAAATGTACATAACTTATGAAGATACAAGCTCACCAGTGTGAAGCTCATCTGAATGAGAAAATCACAAAATTAATTAAATTAAATTAAATAGACTTTTCTTATTCACTTTTAATAATTAATCTTTATAAATATATATATATTCTACATATAATATATATTTATTTATCAATCTGTGAGGGTTTTTCCACCTGCCATACATAAATTAATTGATATTAATTTATTTAATTTCAAGTGTTTTTCCATTCCAAAAACTTGGTTACAGTCCGCCTCACAGATTGATGAATAATATCATAAATGTAGGATGCTGTTGTAGAGTCGGTAGGGCCTTTTACTCAGCAGAATGTTGAGTTGTGTGGGATGTTAACCTCCCGCTGAGACATGCAGACATGTGCACCAACTCCCTCAGATCCTCGAACAACCCTGATTATCGAACAAACGTGACTTTGCAATCAAAAACAATGAAACTTGAGGTTTAACACATGGAAGAGCTATTGTGTGGTTTTGGCATTGTTCTGGGCTTGCATAGTGGATTATGAGTGTACAGCGATTATGTGAATCTGTATTCAATGCATTCAGCATCAGAGAGGGTTTAAATCTAGGGCATGTGTTTTCCATGCTTGGAACCACCATAGTGACAGCTTTTCCTATCTGCTTGATTTTGTATGTGTACGACTGACCTTGTACTGTAGGATGGGGAAGTGCTGAACGATGCAGAGATGATTTTTGGTTGGTGTGGCTGCTGGCGTTTTCCCCTGAGGCACACTTTGTTCTGGGATTGTAAGGGGCATGAATATCTTTGTGAAATTGTAATTAACAAACATCTCCCACACACACACACACACACACGCACGCACGCACAGAACAGAACAGAAGTGGGAAGTGACCCTTTGGTAAAATCTAGAGGGATTACATTGAGCACTTGAAATAAGGAAATATTACATTCTGATCCACTCTTGTGCCTAAAGTGAGAGATTTCTTACAGTATATTTATTCCGTCCTCTCCATGTAATCTCACAAAAATGTCAAGAAAAGTCAGAATCATATTTCATCCCAAAATTGAAAGATAATAAGATACTATAATTCACATCAATAAAATCAAGCCTATTTTAAAGGTGCAGTAAGTGATTTTTGAAAAACGCTGTTGAAAAGTGGATTAGACTAAGCACCAAAACACACTTGTAGCCAATCAGCGGTAGGGGGTGTATACAATCATGATGATGGGGGAGGAGAGAGAGCTCGGAGCATGAGATAGACACTAGCAGAACGACTATAGAAAGAGAGAGATGGCTTAAAATTTGTACAGTGTACAGCATGGGTCTCAAACTCGTGGCCCGCAGTTTTGATGATATTTTGTGGACCCCTACTTGACATCAAAGTTTAGTGTTAGTGCGGCCCGCACCTTTTTGCTGAGTCGTTGCATGTGCCGCGCTTGCCATGCTTGCTGCCTCACTCCGTGTGTGTGTGTGTGTGTGTGAGAGTTAGCTCGCCCCTCCCTCATGCAGTATAATTGGTTGACACCGCGTGATTGCCAGGAACAGAATTTAAGGCTGATCAGACAGTTGAAACGAATGTGGTCTAACAGCGCTCGTCAATGTCAAAATAATTAAGATGGCCAATCAAATCAAAGTAGGCGGGGTTTACATTCTCTTTTGGCTTTTGTCTTCACACACACACAGACGAGCGCACCAATCTATTGCTTAATGCCATTGCGGAGAGACTCTATTCTTTCCGGTGAAATCACAAAACAAAATGCACACACACAAATGCACACAAAATGCAACGTGTCCATGCTCTTAATATACAATCATTGATGAACATCTTTGATTTTAATGAAGAAAATATATATATATACGAGACCAGATTAGAACCCGAAACCTTTGACACGGTTTACTAAAATTCTACCACCAGACCACTAGGGAATTCAAATATTAACAGCGGATCTATGTATTTATTCACTCATGCGAAGAATCTCTGGATTAATAATATATTTGATGCAAATTAATGCAAATATTGTTTGCAAATAGTCCCAAAAAGATTATTTCCCAACTAGAATTAGACCTAGAATTTAGTTCACTGTTCTGTTTGACCTGGTTATGGCCTTGCTTTGAATTAGTCTATTATTTTAAATAAAATTAAAATCATTCATTATTTCATTATTACATAATGATTTAATTTCTATAGGCTATATTTTAAAAAATAGAGTAGGCATGAGAAGCCTATGTTCTGAAGAAATGTTCATGTTCAGAAGGGAATGTTCAAATTCAGAGGAACAGTTAATGTTCAGAAGAAACGTTCATGTTGAAGCACTGTTAATAATAAAGATTGAGAAGATTGGATCAGTTGTGCTACTTTTTTTGTGGAATACTTGATGCGGCCTAGCCTGACCCAGAGTCTACCTCCAGCGTTTGAGACCCCTGGTGTACAGTGAAAACACTAATATTGTGAAATGTCATTATAGTTGAAAATAACATATTTTAAACTGCAATTTATTCCTGTGATGGCAAAGCTGAATTTTCAGCATCATTACTCCAGTCTTCAGTGTCACATGATCCTTCAGAAATCATTCTAATATGATTTGCTGCTCAAGAAACATTTCTTATTATTATCAATGTTGAAAACAGTTGTTCTGCTTAATATTTTAGTGGAAACCGGATTTTTTCAGGATTCTTTGATAAATAGAATGTTCAAAAGAACAGCACATTTTTAAATATTTTATTGTAACATTAAAAAAAAAACTTACTGACACAAATCTATTGAATGGTCATGTTTTATATGTAATAATATATTATGTTTACATAAATATACTAAAAATATAATTAAATTGTAACAGTTGTAAATTATAACTGTAAGTGTACAAAATAGTATTATTTGCTGTATTTGTAATTTATTATTTAATTTAATAAATTAAATTATTATTAAGAAAAACTGGGGGTGGGGGTGGGTCGGGTTGTTTGGCTGATTGCCTTTATGAAAAAACAAAAAAGATATATTTTGATTTTGGGAATATGCTACACACATATGAGGGTACCTTGGTTTTTCTGTACTTCCTCTTGCAGTCTTTGTGTTGGGTTTAGGTGGACAGCATGTGCTTATAGCTCCAGGAGGACCTGTTGCTAACAGTGCTGATTTCTCTGCCTCGTGTCTCAGTTCCAGAATGTTCTGTCTCTCTTGCAGCTGAAGAATCTGGTCCTGTTGCTCTTTCAGAAGGCGCCTCTGCTCTGCTACGGTTTGCTGCAGGGCCACATGGCCGTGTTTGAACTGTCCACCGCTAAGCTCTGCACTTCCCCTTCGGGTGGTCTGCTGCTGTTGCCCCTGACGGGCCCGCCGTAGCTCAGCCGATGAAAGAGCGGCATGGCGACGAGTTACCTGCCAGGCTTGGGTGGGCGGGGCCTCTGAATGGCCTGTGCTTTTAGTGGCTTGTGCAGTTGGCAAACTGCTTTCTGGAGCAGCTGGCACTTCCTGTGATGGGATGAGGAGAATTTGTGGAATAGCGTCACCAGAATAACAAAAATATTACACTGTATGTCCTTACCTGATGGCTAATGTGTTCTGTAAGACTGAGTGTTTCAGGTAGGTTGGTAATTGGTGGAGATTTTTCTGCCCCTAGTTTCCCAGAAGCAGCTGCACTGATCAAGGCAGCCATTTTACATCGGGTTTCTTCTTGTTGTTTGAGAAGCTCCTTGCGATGACGTTCTACCTGACACCACACAAGCCAATCACTGAGGCAGCGCCTCAAAAGCCTCCTGCGGTCACTCTCCACCGCCTGCTGACAGCGCCTGTGGGAATGCCAGATAGGACTTAAAACCAGTTTGACTACCAGTGTTGCCAAGATGAATGAAAGCTTTTAATTAACCTTTAATTAAACAATTAACATGCTCTTTTAATCTAATCGTTTCGTTAAAGTGCCTTTGCTTTTCTTTCAAATGTTTATCAAGCCCTGCGTTCAAAGTAACAGGCTTTAATAAATTGAGTTCTCCTACCTGTGTTCCTGTCTCAGCTCTTCTTCAGTCCTTTCAGCCTCTTTTTCCTCTCTTCTGGCCCAAACAAGAGCCCGCCATGCCCGCCACGCCCTCAGCTGCCTCCTCCAATCACACAGCGCCGCTGCCTTGCCCATGCGCACTCTCCTCTCCATTATCACAGAGTACCATGCCGTAAAATGCCTGTGCATGCACTAAAACACATATGCAACCAGTCAAAAAACTTTATTTTACAGTATGTGCACTTAGTGTTCTTAGAAAGTAGTGGACAATATAAGGTAACTAAATGGGTAGGTTCAGGGTTAGTACCTAGTTATTACCCAATTATTATAATTGCTATATAGTATGTCCATGTGGAACAGGACTGTAAAATAAAGTGCTACCCAAAAAAACATTGTTTGTGTTCATTGCATACAATATAATTAAAGTGTAATATCTTCTAACCTGCAAATTGAGAAGGTGAACTTTGGCTTCCAGGTTTTTGAGCTGAAGTTGAATGTCCTTGTTCTGTTTCTTCTGTGTGGAATTATGGCATTTTGAAATGACAGAGATTTTAGTGGCCCTTTGTTTCTGAAGCTTCTCCCTCTCCCTGTATAAGATTGAAATTAAACTGTCATGCAATCATCTCTTCAAAATTTTTAATGGCATTTAAATTGGAAATAATAGACAATGGCCCCAAAAAGTATTTGGACACTTAAAAATGTATTCATGTCATTTCATTAAACAAGAAAATATCAAACCTAGTGACATTTATCTAAAAAAATAAAAATAAATAGGACACACTATACACTGCCCCAAACAGTAAGAAATATAAAATGTATTATCATTAAATTTACAAACAGTTCCTTCCAGATCACCAACAGTCTTGTCCTAAAACCGCAACTGAGAAAAATAATTATTATATAATTAAATAATCAAGCATATACAGTGAGGAAAATAAGTATTTGAACACCCTGCTATTTTGCAAGTTCTCCCACTTGGAAATCATGGAGGGGTCTGAAATTGTCATCGTAGGTGCATGTCCACTGTGAGAGACATAATCTAAAAAAAAAAATCCAGAAATCACAATATATGATTTTTTAACTATTTATTTGTATGATACAGCTGCAAATAAGTATTTGAACACCTGTCTATCAGCTAGAATTCTGACCCTCAAAGACCTGTTAGTCTGCCTTTAAAATGTCCACCTCCACTCTATTTATTATCCTAAATTAGACGCACCTGTTTGAGGTCGTTAGCTGCATAAAGACACCTGTCCACCCCATACAATCAGTAAGAATCCAACTATTAACATGGCCAAGACCAAAGAGCTGTCCAAAGACACTAGAGACAAAATTGTACACCTCCACAAGGCTGGAAAGGGCTACGGGGAAATTGCCAAGCAGCTTGGTGAAAAAAGGTCCACAGCTGGAGCAATCATTAGAAAATGGAAGAAGCTAAACATGACTGTCAATCTCCCTCGGACTGGGGCTCCATGCAAGATCTCACCTCGTGGGGTCTCAATGATCCTAAGAAAGGTGAGAAATCAGCCCAGAACTACACGGGAGGAGATGGTCAATGACCTGAAAAGAGCTGGGACCACCGTTTCCAAGGTTACTGTTGGTAATACACTAAGACGTCATGGTTTGAAATCATGCATGGCACGGAAGGTTCCCCTGCTTAAACCAGCACATGTCAAGGCCCGTCTTAAGTTTGCCAATGACCATTTGGATGAACCAGAGGAGTCATGGGAGAAAGTCATGTGGTCAGATGAGAACAAAATAGAACTTTTTGGTCATAATTCCAATAAACGTGTTTGGAGGAAGAAGAATGATGAGTACCATCCCAAGAACACCATCCCTACTGTGAAGCATGAGGGTGGTAGCATCATGCTTTGGGGGTGTTTTTCTGCACATGGGACAGGGCGACTGCACTGTATTAAGGAGAGGATGACCGGGGCCATGTATTGCGAGATTTTGGGGAACAACCTCCTTCCCTCAGTTAGAGCATTGAAGATGGGTCGAGGCTGGGTCTTCCAACATGACAATGACCCGAAGCACACAGCCAGGATAACCAAGTAGTGGCTCTGTAAGAAGCATATCAAGATTCTGGCGTGGCCTAGCCAGTCTCCAGACCTAAACCCAATAGAGAATCTTTGGAGGGAGCTCAAACTCTGTGTTTCTCAGCGACAGGCCAGAAACCTGACTGATCTAGAGAAGATCTGTGTGGAGGTGAAAACCTGATGAAAAACTACAGGAAACGTTTGACCTCTGTAATTGCAAACAAAGGCTACTGTACCAAATATTAACATTGATTTTCTCAGGTGTTCAAATACTTATTTGCAGCTGTATCATACAAATAAATAGTTAAAAAATCATACATTGTGATTTCTGGATTTTTATTTTATTTTAGATTATGTCTCTCACAGTGGACATGCACCTAAGATGACAATTTCAGACCCCTCCATGATTTCTAAGTGGGAGAACTTGCAAAACAGCAGGGTGTTCAAATACCTATTTTCCCTCACTGTATTATAGAACAACTGCAGTGGAGATATAGTGGGACATTTGTGCCCCATGGTCCAGTGATCAGACCCTGGTATATGAGAAATTAATTTAGTTGTAGGAAAAGGTTTAGCACCACTTGTTTGCAGATGCCACTTTGTTTGATATTTTGACATTCATACATTTTTAATGGTGGCTAGAGTGTCAAATCCATTTGTGATTGTTGTACATGTTTCGTGCAAGCTGCTCCACACTCCTCTTCTCCTCCATCTCTTTGCGCAAGCGAATCATCTCCTGCTGTATCAGTTCTTCCTGTCTGCGTGCCTGCTGTCTCTTATTTCTCTGCTTCTCCTGTTCCAGTTGCCACGCTTCCTCTCGCGCCTCCCTTAGCGCTTCCTTCTCTTTACGCATTTTGTCACGCTCTGCATCTTTGCGCATGCGGTTCTCTTTTACCTGCTTGTGACGCACATCCATAGTGATGCTAGGGTCCCTCCAGTTCTTCTTATACAGGTCAGAGTCTACTTTGAGGTTCTCCATTATTCCAAAGTCCAACACCTCTGTTTCCATCAGGTCCTGGAGGAAATTATGCACTACAGAGTTGTCCTCTTCCTGCGCTAGGTGAAAGTACATGTCTAAAAAAAAAACCGAGAAACTCCAGTTTAGTATTCAATTCTTATTAACTATGAAAAAACAATAAAGCTGAAATAAAATAAAATACAGATATTAGATGACAAACTTAAACTCCAAAAAACAAACAACAATTAGAAATGTTACTAAAAATGTGTGCTGTCAAATGATTAATCGCATCCAAAATAAAAGTTTGTGTTTACATATGTGTGTGTGTACTGTGTATAATTATGTATATATAAATACACACATACGTATGTATATATTTATGAAGTATGAAGTATATCCATGCAAATATTTCTTAAATATATAAATGTATTTGTGTGTATTTATATATACATAATAATTGTGAATGGATATATATATTATGTAAACATAAACTTTTATTTTGGATGTGATTAATTGTGATTAATCATTTGACAGCCCTACTAAAAATTGAATAAAAATAAATTACAGCTATATATAAATATTCAAAAACAAAAAGACAAAAGTAATATAAAATATAAAAATAAAAGCCAACCCCCCCCCCCCCCCCCAAAAAAAACACTCTAATAGTATATACATAATACTAAAATAAAACTGCTTTAGATTTTATGGGATCTTTAAGGTAAATTCAAGGAAAACAAGGCAGGTAATTTGTTCATTTGTACCATCAAAGTTATTATAACTAGCTTGTGTGGTCTTAACAAGTTGTTTGGATTTTGAATCATCCTTTTTACTGGAACTCATCTCCTCTTCCTCCTCCTCCTCATCATCCATTTCAAGCTCCAGACGTAACTTCTGGTTCATCCATTCACTTAGAATAGACTGAGCTGTGAAATACAAGAATAAGGACATGTCAGTATGGTTCTGATTTTTTAAAATCTGTAATATTATGAATTAGTTAAAGACTACCTTCACTGTATGCATCATCATGATCCTGCAGCTGTTCTACACTCTGCAGCGCCATACTGTTTTTACCACCATATGGTTTCTTCGTGGAAAACACCTCAGCTACAGCGAACTCTGAAGCCATCTCCACCCTCTGAGAAGAATGAGAACAACAGAAAAAAGATATACATTAACACAGACACTGCATCTCTTGTGAAAAAGAACTACCCTTTAGCATTCTTTAAAAAAAGATTACTAAGTACATAAATAATATACTATAAGCCCCATTGACTTCCATAGTATGGGGAAAAAAATTACAATGGAAGTCAATGGGGACAATCAACATTTTGGGTTTACCCATATTCTTCTAAATATCTTCTTTCATATGCAGCAGAAGAAAGAAATTCATACAGGGTTGGAACAACTTGAGGGTGACAGATTTTTTCTTTCTTTCCACATTCAATATAATTAAGCAAACTTGTTTTTCACAAGGGATGACATACATACACATTCATTTTCCGCATGGCTTGTATTCAAATTATTGAAATGTACTTACCTTCACCCACTGTTTTATGTCATTCTCATTCAGCTGCACCTGCAATATGAGATATGAATTTAGCTCTGCCCAATTCAAAATAGACTGAGTCATCAAAATGTAAGCTGAACATTGAATTTAAACCAAGAGGTTTCCAGTCGTGTTGATGCCAGTAGACATAAATTGAATATTTTGTCACACTGGCCTCACACATCTAATCACTGACTAAATATGCAGTCTCTCACCTTAAATTGGCTCAATTGCGGATAGACCTAAAGGGCTTTGCATTGCACATTTGAGCTAAATCCTTCTGCTAAGCCACAGATCCATTCATTCATTACTAATAACCAATGTGCATGACCAAAGATAACCCGAGTGTGACATTTATTTAGATTAATACCTCTGGCTGAATATTGTAAAAAGGGGAACATCACTAAGAAGCTAAACCTGTGAAGAACTGAGTTGAGCAAAGAGGAAGCAAGTTTTACTCGCCTTATTACTGCCTGGTGTTTTAGCCTTTGTTGTTTTCCAACGAAAAATATCCGTTCTGTCCATAGGCGATGCCATGGTTGTAAGATAATACAATATATTTTCAAATGTTTGCAAAGTATATATAGCCGCAATTTACATGGCAAAATTTATGAGTATGACATCAAACCATTCATGTACTTCAGTGAGAAACTTTTCACACAGCAATGGAATTGTGGGACTTGTAGTTTGGGCAAAGTGACGTAGCATGAGTCGGTGACTAAAAAGAACTACTTATCCCAACAAGAACTGATGAGGACTGAAGCGTCTACTTTAAAACCATGGAGACAGCTGTTACGTCACCCATGAAAGAAGCAAAAGTAGCGTGTTTATACCATAAACTATAAAAAAAAGGTTTTACGGTCTATGGTTTAAACATTATATGTTCATTTTCTTTACCACATGTTTATATGACAAGTGCAATTGTATTCTTTATAATAATAACATCAATAAATCAAGCTGTCCACAATAATGTCCACAAGTACACATTAAGTTTATTTATATATATATTGTTTCATATTTTTCAAATTTTTTCAACGTTTTAGCAATTGTGTTGTATGTTTTTGACATTTTTAAATATGTGTATATAGTTTTTTGTATTAATTTTATTTCACTTTTAGTTATTTTAGTACATAAAAAATGAAAAATTACATTGGCCACTGTAGCGGAAGGTTTAACTTTTTTTATTTTTCATTGTTTAATTTCTAATTTTGATTTATTTATTGATTTATTTATTGATTGATTTATTGATTTATTGATTTATTCATTTATTTATTTATTGTTTTAGTTTTATTTTTTTGCGGGGGTTTTTTTTTTTACAAGCTCTCTTGCAGGACTTAGAGTATACTACAATAAACAATAGGTATGCAACAGAAAACCTTATTCAAAGAATTACCCGCTGTCAAATGCACAGCTATGTGCTGTAGAAATGTTATGACGTCGTAAATGTGAGACGCAAGTCCAAGCGCTACGAAAACTTTCTGCGACTTGAAGTTCTCACATGTCCTGCTTTCTGAAGCAGCCAACAGCAAATTGGTAAGCTTATGAGGCTGTTACAACGTTTTATTCGTTGTCTCATATGACATTACTTTTTTTGTATTCAATGCTAATAAGTTTTCGGGGCGTACTGTGTTCGCTGTGTAGTGAACGTCCTTACTTTTATATTGGAAATTATTTTCAAGCATGATTATTTCAATATATTTCATTCATATATTCATATATGCATATCATGCACTGTATCCCTCTGGAAAGTGAGAATATAAGGAGTTTTAACGTAATGTTTCTGCAGTTGACGAGCTGTCATTTCCCCTCTCTAGATTTGAGAAACCTTCACATCGGGAAGCTACAGCTCCGCAAGTGGGATGAAACTAGAACTGTCACGAGTGGTACAGGGATGTCGCCTGGGGGTTTTGACTGGATTGGGAAAATCAGGGCAGCACTCACTGGAGTTGCCCGGCTGTCTCCTGTACACTCGCTGTGCAACTGTTCCCCATCTGACCCAGGACACATTACACACTTTAAGCGACCTGCCACCAGTCACACAAGTGTCTGTGGATAGCCTGTAAGATTGTGGTTATACATTCAGGGTCAGGGATTCACTGAATATTTGGCAAATAGTTTACTTTTTAGCTAAACATGTCGAAAATGGCATATTTTGCTGACAGATCTGGGTTTGTTTCACAAAATGTGATAACTTGTGACAACTTGAATCTAAACAGTGGATGGAAGACTTTGAGATTAATGAATTTTTTATTGCACTGTAAAGCGACCTTGACTTTCTAAAAGGTGCTATATAATTAAAAAAAACAACTATTGTTAAATTGGTATATGGATGAATATCGCTTTAAGTTCTGCTAATATTTTTCACACATTGAGGCGGTGTGATTTGTTCTCTGAAGTTTTTCTGCAGTT
This sequence comes from Romanogobio albipinnatus, assembly GCA_023566225.1. Classification (NCBI taxonomy): domain Eukaryota; kingdom Metazoa; phylum Chordata; class Actinopteri; order Cypriniformes; family Gobionidae; genus Romanogobio; species Romanogobio albipinnatus. The sequence continues at coordinate 25,697,659 of CM042260.1, read as the reverse complement.
TCAGTACTTCAGCACTTTTTCTTTTTCAGTGCAGAGCATCAAGAGGTTCTGGAGGAATTCAAAGAGGGTGTCAGAAAGTTTGCAGGTTAGCAGTTCACTCTTTTACTAGCTTTTTGTCATATGCTTTCTCTTGGTTTAAAAGATGGAGGGTTGTTTGTTAGCTTGTTTCCGCCATGTGACAAAAAATAGAATAGGTAATTGTGACATAATTGTGATCAATTGACATTGATCTTTTTTTTCTCAATTGCGATTTTTATATGCAATTCAAACTTTATTGTGAGTTTATATCTTGCATTCTGACCTTTTTTCAGAATTGTGAGATAAAAAACTCTGTATTGTAAGATAAAAAGTTGCAATTATCTTAACTTTTATGTAACAATATCTAAGCTTTTGCTGGCAACAATCAAAATGTTTTTCTTTAAACATTTCACATGTATAAGGCAAGTAAACCAAGGGATCAAGGTTTGGTTGCTTTATCTGGCTCTTTTAACCCCTGCTGTCCATCTGGTTCTAAAAGCATTTTCCTCCCTTGATGGCCATTAAATATGGAAATATCAGTTTGCTTTTCTACACATTCCTATTGTCATTAGTCATAATAATCCAGTGAGACTTTTGTATGCACAAAGGGGTCTGACAACTGCCGGTATGATCTGATCTCACCATCATCGAGACTGTCTGGGATTAGTTAATTTATAAAATCTATTTGTATGACATTATTTTTGAAAGCATTCTTACTTTACAGCAGTAGTGTCTAAACTTTTTCAAGGTACTGTAGGTTACTTCATGCGTCTTAGAGACGTTACCACAGTTCTTCTCGATTTAGTCTGTTTCAGCCTTTTCTCTGTTTCTTCATGTAATCCCAGATGGACTTGATGATGGAGAGATCCCTGTGGAGTATACCGGCTGTTGTCAGGCTCCCAGTGCATACACAAATCTCATTAGATTATTACAATTAATGGCAAAAGAAATGTTTGGAAATGTACTGTTATTTCCTACTGACATGCTATAGCAAAATAATTAAAGGTCGCGTTCTTCGTGATCCCATTGTTCAAACTTTAGTTAGTGTGTAATGTTGCTGTTAGAGCATAAATAATACCTGTAAAATTATAAAGCTCAAAGTTCAATGCCAAGCGAGATATTTTATTTAACAGAAGTTCCCTTTCAAAGCCTACAGCGAACGGCCGGCTTGGACTACATCCTGGTACTTCCTTCAATAATTACGTCAGTAGAACAGTAGCACAGACTAACCTCCGCCCACAAGAATACGTGAAAAAAGGGGGCGTGGTCTTGTTGCTGTCCCAAGTGGAGAAGAGGAAGTGTCGCGTGGAGAAAAGGAAGTGTTGCGTTTGACTGTGTTTGTTGCCATGTCGTCCAGACGCTGTTATTTTCATCCCGGAGTCAAATCACTTTTGTTTGGCTTTCCCAGGGACGCTGTAGAGATCATTAAGCGCATACATCTCCCGTTAAGAGGCGTGACCTTTCCGTGCAAGTTACGAGCGCTAAGCTGCGGTCAAATCACAACACGGGAACCGCTGGCACAATCAGAACTCGTTACGTATTTCTGAAGGAGGGACTTCATAGAACAAGGAACTCATCAGCCGTTTTTAGAACAGTGAAAACAGCGGTACACAGATAAGTAAATTGTGTGAAAAATACTGTTTTTTTACACGCAAAACATGAACACATGTTATATTGCACACTGTAAACACAATCAAAGCTTCAAAAAAACACGAAGAACGGGACCTTTAAATAACTGGCTTAAAACCATTTTTTGGTAGTGAAAATACTAACATGCCTAAGACATTTGCACAGTACTGTATATCAGTGTTTCCCAACCGGGGTGCCGCGGCACTGACGAGAGCAGGGGTGCCGTGTAAAAGTCCTTCAAATATATATATATTTATTTATTTATTTTTTCAAATTTTTCAAATAATTCTCTCTTTGTAAACTTTGTTCAATGCATGCGAGTGCTGCCGTATGTTCGAATATGACCAGTCATTTTCGCCGTCATCACCCGGTGTAGTAGTGCCAGAAGACGCGAATGAGAAGTTGCGCACACTGTCAGAAAATTTGTCTCTGTTCACTCATCACTCATGCACACGTCTCACAACGCGCAAATATTGAGTTCTCTTTCAAGTCTTGCTCTTGAACGGACAAACTCACACAAAAAGTATGTCAACATGTCCATCTTGATGAGTATTCTAGCAGACATAGTCTGAATATGCCTTAAGTAAACTTTATACAGTTGAGAAAGACGACACATATCCGTGCATTAGGTCTTAAAGGGGCAGTTGCCTTTACTGCTGTCTGTTTAATGTTAAACAACAAAAGACAAGGACATCACTCACTGCTCTTGATTGAATAGCTTTTGTAAGTTTAATAGGATTAATCTTTAATTTATACAGTCAAATATGCAATGTTATTTTACATTTGATCAATTTCTGTACCTGAAAACGTACTCGGTTACTTAACGTAACCTCGGTTCCCTGAGATAAGGGAAGGAGTACTGCGTCGAAGACGCTATATCGGGAATTCTGCTATTCTCGAATATACTGAAGTAATTGTAAAATCACGCAGTGCTACTGCCCAGTCAAAACAGTGTCGAGACATCTCGCACGCTATTGGCTGGCCAGTGGGAACTACATGAACCAATGGCTGAACAGCGTAATCTGAGCGAATCAATGGGCACAAAGGAGGTTGAAAGAATATAGCGTTTCTCACTGAATGCGCTTCCTGATGCGTGTGTATGCATTTCACTGTCCCTGTGGACCAAAAGAAACAAACGCAGACGCACAACACAGTGACGGCGTTTGATCATAATAATATCATACAAGCGCAAACGTGTTCATGATCATATTCATAAATTCTCATTATTTATACCATTTTAGAGCGTATGTTCTGGTCGGCGAAAGTTTGTTGCATGTATGAATTAGATTATGAAAAATGAAGATGATTATGCTTTTCCTTTAATGCATCCTTTCCGCAAATAATTTTTGAATTACTTTAACAAATATGGCAATTAACGACCCCGTTATCTGTCGTGATGCATGCGAGATTTTTTTCATTTAATCCCCATTCTTTGAATGCGCTGCGGAGAGATTCTGCTAAATTATCCGCCGTATGACTTTCTGGTGTGAATGCAGTCTGCAAGCACCTGCTCTTCAGCTCTCAATTTTTGTTAATGAAGTGTACAGTCAGACTCATAAACGGAGTCATGTTAACGCTGGACCACATATCGGTCGTGACGGAAAAGAAATCAAGATCGTGTAGTTCCGCGATGATTTTCTCTTTGGTTTCGTTGAATAGCTGAGGAATTACAGTGTTTGAAAAGTATTTTTTGCTCGGAAGTTCGTATTGTTTATCAAACGACTGAAGCATTTCTCTGAAAGCAGGTTTATCTACAGTACGGAGCAGCGCGTTCTCGACTACCAAAAATGTTGCCACATTTCTCGTTAATGTCTTCCATTTCTCACTTTCTCTTTTGTATTTGGCCATTTTTGAGAAAGCCTCTGCAATACCCAACTGACTAGCTGGGCGTTTGCGTTCAGAAGACACAAGTTGGGTATACGCGGCTGGATGACATGTCCGGAGATGACTGTGGCGATTCAAAGTGTTTGCCCATTTAACACTTATTTTTTTATCACAAAGCCTACAAATGGCTTCATCCAAATTATTTGGTTCACCTTTTTCATTCGGCACGAATCCAAAATATTCCCAGATCGGCGACGTAACATTTTGTTTTCCAACAAGCGCCATGGCTAAACTCCAATGTGCTGAGTTATGCTGAAATCCGCCAGTCTAGCGGAAACGCCATACATGGTAATGTAGCGGAGATTTGTGTATTAACATAAAACAATGTTATAAATTTGTATGTTAGGCTATAAATTACTGTCACAACTTTTGTTATTATTGTTTCACGTGTACAAAAAACGGCACTTTTTACTTATTTTGTGTATTCATTCACCTGGTATGTGACGTCACACAACCGCCGGTGGCACTTCACCACCGCGGTGGTGCGGTGGTCATGACAACCGTCCCAGCCCTAGTACATAACCATGCCCTGGTTTGAGGATGACTTTAGAATCGCCTGGGCCAATTCTAAACATGATGCGTTCACAGATAACGCTTGAATGTCCCCGACACGCTTAACAGATGCCAGTGCTAATAGCAGGGCAGTTTTCAGCGAAAGTGGCTTTAATTCAGCCGTCTGCAATGGCTCGAAGGGAGGTCTTTTTAGTGCTCTCAGGACCAATGAAGGTCCCAGGATGGCACCGTAGGAGGGCGAGGAGGGTTAAGCCTCCTGGCTCCTTTTAAGAATTTTATGACCATGTCGTGTCTGCCTACTGATTGGCCAGCTATAGGCGTATGAGATGCGGCGATAGCTGCCGTGTAGACTTTGAGTGTGGATGGAGTGTGTCCTGCATCCAACATCTCTTGAAGAAAAACGAGAATCTGTGATATCTCACATTACACTGGGTTATAGTTCCTGACTGAACACCAGTCAGAGAACACTGACCATTTAAGGGCGTAGAGACGTCTAGTAGACGGAGCTCTAGCTTCACTGATGGTGCTCAAGACACTCACTGGGAGGTTCTCGAGCCCCCCTTGAGTGGCCAAACATGTAACGCCCACAATTTTGGGGTGGGGGTGCCAGATTGTCCCGTTCGCCTGAGAAAGGAGATCTTTCCTCAGGGGAACTGGCCATGGGGCTGCTGTTAGTAACTGAATCAACTCAGGAAACCTGATGTGGGTTCGCCAGAGTGGAGCCACTAGCAGGACTGTGTGCTCGTTCCCTGATCCTTTTTAAGACCTGGGGAATGAGCGGTACTGGTGGAAAAGCATAAAGTATGCAGCTGGGCCATTCGTGGGCCAGCTCATCCTTGCTCTTTGAAAAATAGATTGGGCAATGACAGTTGTTTTCGGAGGCGAAGAGGTCGACCTCTGCCCTCCCAAAAACACTCCATATCATTTTAACCGTTTAGGAATGGAGGGCCCATTCCCCCAGGGACACGAGGCCCTGGAGAACATGTCTGCTCCCTGGTTCAGTCTGCCTGGCACATGCACTGCTTTCAGTGAATGTAATTTGCCTTTTGCCCATAGGAGGAGATGTCTGACCTGTTGGTTGAGCCATCTCGATCTGAGCCGAGTTGGAGGCGTCCGTGGTGACCACCATCCGTCTGGAAACTGTTCCCAAGTGACCACGGGGCCAGGGCTTTGACACAGCCGTGGCCCACTTTGATCCAAAGCTGGCCTGAATGCCATGCTTGGGAAGGAACTCGTGATTTCAGCCAGTACTGCAGGGGGCGCATGTGCATCATACCCAGCTGAAGTACTGGAGAAGCTTTTGCCGTTAGGCATAGCATTCTCTGAATTATTTTTTTTTTTTTTAAGGGGTCTGTTGGTTCCCATTTTGAATGAACGTGCAAACTGCTGTATAGTCAGAGCGCGTTCGTCCGATAACCACGCCCTCATTTGGGCTGAATCTAAAATCGTTCCCAGGAAGGAGGTTCTCTGCCTGGGAAACAATGAGCTCTTGGCTGTATTTATTCTGAGACCCAGGCATTCTAGATGGCTGAGTAGCACAGATTTGTGAGATTTTATTTCTTCCTCCGAATGGGCCAGTATGAGCCAGTCGTCGAGGTAGTTCAGAATGTGCATTCCCGCTTGTCTTAAGGGGAAGAGAGCTGCATCCATGCACTTCGTGAAAGTGCGGGGGGCCAGGGACAGGCCAAATGGCAGGACTGTGTACTGATAAGCCTTCCCATCGATCATGAATTTCAAAAACAGTCTGTGACGTGGGATAATTTGGATATGAAAGTAAGCACCTTTCAGATCCACTGAGAAAAACCAGTCCATCGGGCAGATTTGCGCAATGATCTGTTTTAAGGTCAGAATTCTGAAAGGCCGTTTGATAGAGCCTTGTTCAGGTGTCTGAGATCTAAGATGGGCCTGAGGCCGCCATCTTTTTTGGGAACAAGGAAGTAGCGGCTGTAAAAACCCTGACTCGCTCTGAGCTGGAGGCACCGCCTCTATCGCGTTTATTTTATTTTTATTATCAATAGGCTCTCTACTTCGGTTTTGAGGACGTGAGTCACGTTGCTCTCCACCGAAGTGTTATGCCCGCGAAACGGGGGGTTTGCGAGTGAATTGGAGCGAGTATCCTTGTTGAATTGTTTTTATAACCCACTGTGACACACCGGGGATGGCGTTCCAAGCCTCTGCCTGATCGCACAGGGGTTTTATAGTGTCAGAAGCAGGCGCTGACTTCCATGTGGTGCAGAAGAGAAAGAATACTCATTTGTTGAACATTTTTTTTTAATTATTTTTTTAATTGAACTCGCCTTTATGGCGGAAGAATGCAGGGGACCACGCATTAAAGCGTACTCGTAGTTTACATTCATTGCATGAAAAACATTCAGAACAGTATTTTTCTCCCTGACCGAAACAAAAACGGGCCGTGGGGAGAGAACTCGGAGTGTTTTGGGAGGCGGACCGGCCTGGGCGGGACTCAACCCTCCTCTCTTCCTGATCAGCCTGTCAGGGCTGCTTACTGTGTTCAGTTTTGTCAGCATTCTGAAAGCCGTTTGATAAGGGCCCTGTTCAGATGTAGAGCACTCTCGGCGCGAGCTAAAGAGCGATAATCTGTGAGAACAGTGCTTATGTGAAAGGTGCACGTATTTTAGTAAGGTCGTTGTTAAAAACAGCGTTGGTGTGCAGGCGAGCATGTATGAGAACAGGCTAGTTGACTGTAATATTTACATCTCCAGTCGCCTGAACCGAGGGGATTGAGAGAATGTAAAGGATGTCTGTGGTGGTAATCCGGCCACAGCAGGACTTTTGAGTGGTTCTATAGTGCTGAATTAACAGTGCTTATATGCAGGGGTACACCCTATGTACACACTGCCTGCAGTCATAACAGAGGAAAGAACTCTTAATTGTTTATTTGGTTCGCCGTTAATACAGCGTTTTGTGTACAGGCGTGCATGTTTTATAACAGGCTCGTTTACTGTAATGGTGAACCTCCAATCGCCTGAATAGGGGACTGAGAGAAGTGGTGGAGGGCTTGGCCGCCATTCACTAAATTGAGACTCACTGAGAAACCTGTGAGAGCGGGGCTCGAACCGGCAACCCTGTGTGTGAAAGTGCACTGTACCAACAGAGGGCGCATCTATGACGTAAGTTGCGCTCTCGACAGTGTTTTGGTGTGTAAGGCGTGCGTGCTTCATAACAGGCTCGTTTACTACACTGTTGAACTTCTCCAGTCGCCTGAATAGGACTGAGAGAAGTGATAGAGAGTGAAAAAGGCGTAGGGCTTGGCCGCCATTCAGGACGCCATTATGCGCTAGACAGCGAGGCAGCAATGACGTAAGTCGCGCTCTCTGCCGCTCTAGAAAGCGCAAGCTGCAGTGACAACAGTCTGTAATGTAAGCCGCGCTCTCAATATCTCCAGCAGTCTGAGAGCGAGTAATGCGGGAAGCTCCGGCATTAGTTCGCTCGTCCACTCTGGCATTCTCTGTCCGCGGCGCGAGAAGAGGAAGAGCAAGACGTTGGTAATCGTGCGGATTCGTCTCCCTCATTGTTGCCGAATGAGACCAAGCCCTCGGCGTCGAGCGGAGGGAGCAGGTCTGATCAAGAGACCGTCACAGGGGAAATGTCTCTCTGAGGTGAAGACGAGGCACGCAGGCACTGGGCCGACGTGAACTCGCTAGCCTCGGTATAACGTTACTCAGCCCACTGGCTCTGCCGGTTTTTTCCGCCGAGGCTCGGATGGAAAGGGGAACGGGAGAGCGCGAGGGGCAGGGTAGCGCTCTGAAAAGAGCACTATCCGTGAATGGAGGGAGGAAATGGGCATACCCTCGCAGCCGGACTCAGTGAGAGCAGCCGGACCCGGCGAGAGCAGCGTCCGCGTGGGCCTTGCCCATACAGATCACGCACCCGTCGTGGTTATCCTCCTAGTGCAGGTAAGTACTGCACATGCCACACAAGCGATATGTTTTTCTCAGTATTGTACAGAAAGGATACGCCGTAGTGTTTCACCAAAGAGCGCAGGGGAAAGGCGTGACAGCTTGCGGGATCACTGGCGATTTGAGCTCCCTGAAATACTGCTGACTCCCGCTATTCCGCTGCAGGCTCGTCAAGTCACGGTGAAAGGTGGGGTAGGTTGACGCTGAAGGAGATTAATCTGACGTTTTTGACAGTTACAGCGTATTTTGTACTGCTGCTTGTATTTAAATTATAAGAAACCGTTCCCATTCTCCTTCTCCTTCTCCTTCTCCTTCTCCTTCTCCTTCTCCTTCTCCTTCTCCTTCTCCTTCTCCTCCTCCTCCTCCTCGTCAGCATGGTCTGAAGATGATCTGGTTCAATGTTTTTAAAGCGTTAAATTACAACGCTGCACAAACCATATTCTGAAACCTAGCAAGTCTGGAATTGTTGGACTCGGTGAGAGATTACAGCGTATTTTATATGCCCCTTTCGCGGGTTTCTGCACTCAGCTTCGCGGGCTTTGTGCCCATTGGTTCGCTCAGATTACGCTGTTCTGCCATTGGTTCATGCAGTTCCCACTGGCCAGCCAATAGCGTGCAAGATGTCTCGACACTGTTTTGACTGGGCAGTAGCACTGCGTGATTTTATAATTACTTCAGTATATTTGAGAATAGGAGAATTCCCCATATAGCGTCTTCGACAGAGTACGAACTGACCGTTCGAAAGGGAACTAATGTTAGACGTACCTGGAAAAACCTGAAAAGCATAGTTTATTTTATTAGTAGGCCTATCTTTTCTCAAATGTATTTATTTGTACTGCTGCTTGTATTTAAATTATTTTTAGGGGCCAAGCACCGAAGGTGCAAAGGCACCTATTGAAACCGTTCTCCTTCTCCTTCTCCTTCTCCTTCTCCTTCTCCTTCTCCTTCTCCTTCTCCTTCTCCTTCTCCTTCTCCTTCTCCTTCTCCTTCTCCTTCTCCTTCTCCTTCTCCTTCTCCTTCTCCTTCTCCTTCTCCTTCTCCTTCTCCTTCTCCTTCTCCTTCTCCTTCTCCTTCTCCTTCTCCTTCTCCTTCTCCTTCTCCTTCTCCTTCTCCTTCTCCTTCTCCTTCTCCTTCTCCTTCTCCTTCTCCTTCTCCTTCTTTGTCAGCATGGTCTGAAGATGATCTGGCTCAATGTTTTTAAAGCGTTAAATTACAACGCCGCACAAACCATATGCTGAAACCTAGCAAGTCTGGTATTGTTGGACTCGGTGAGGATTCAGGAGACTAAAAAAGTTAGTCCCATGAAAATAAGTCAACCACTAGGTGGCGCTGTTTTGACAGGCTACTTCTAAATTATATGGTTTGTGCAGCATTGTAATTTAGCGCTTCAAAAACATTAGCTGATATCTTCGAAACCGCTAGTCCGATCGAGACGAAACCAGCGTCAGAAGTTCGGAAACATAGGTCGATAGCTATAAGCTAATGCCTACTTTTGCGACCTCGTCCTAGACAGTTCATCCGATTTAGCCTGAGAAGTTTCGAAACAGCGCCACTTAGTGGAGAATTTATTTCCCCAAACGCTTATAACTTTGGGTGGGGTTGACTTATTTTCATGGGACTAACTTTTTTAGTCTCTCGAATCCTCACCGAGTCCAACAATACCAGACTTGCTAGGTTTCAGCATATGTTTTGTGCAGCGTTGTAATTTAGCGCTTTAAAAACATTAGCTGATATCTTCGAAACCGCTAGTCCGATCGAGACGAAACCAGCGTCAGAAGTTCGGAAACATAGGTCGATAGCTATACGCTAATGCCTACTTTTGCGAACTCGTCCTAGACGGTTCATCCGATTTGCACGAAAATTGAACTAGATCATCTTCAGACCATGCTGACAAAAAAACATGGAATTCAAGTTGATTCGTCAAATCGTTTTCAATAAACACACAAGCAAATTTTATATAACGTTTGTGAAAACAAACTTAAGGCTATATCTCCGCAACGCTTTACTGTATTCAAACCAAACTTGGTACAATTCATCACAAGCATGACTTGAGGCAACGTGCAGCGTTTCGGCGCAGCGCCACCTACTGGTCCTGAGATACGGAAAATGGCTATTTTTGCTTATAACTTTTGAACCGTTTGTCCAAAAATCATAAAAGATAGATTCAGGACGGCATGCCGAGTCGTCTGATATCCAATTTTACCATACCGGCCATTTTGACTGTTGGCCATTAGTCCGATCGAGACGAAACCAGCGTCAGAAGTTCGGAAACATAGGTCGATAGCTATACGCTAATACCCAAATGTCAAAATATTGATAGTAAGGGGGTGTAAAATCCAATCAAAGTCAGTTGTCAATCATTTTTCATGTGTTTTTTCATATAAATGTCTATAACTCCAAAACGAAACAAGATATTTTCACCAAAATTGACACGGACATGTATGGGCTCACTCCGTGGACACATAAAAAAATGGTAGGATTGTGCCACTTGGTGGCGCTATAATAGAACAAAACATGAAATTCCCATTGACTACAATGCAGTATTAGGATATAAAATGCTATGCTTTGCAAATGAATTGGTGTATCATTACGAAACTTGGTATGTGCCATCAGCACCATGCCTTTAAGCTACTTAAAAGGTTTCAAAACAGCACCGCCATGTGGTCCATACTTATAATGAAAAGGCCTCTTGAGGTTTGATCTCTGCAATGACATTGACACTATATTGACACCCTGCTTTGATATATTGACACCATTCTTTGCATGTGTCATTGTTCCCTTATTCTGACCACACCATATCAATTTCGTAACTGTGCCCACCTATTGGTTGAAAGTGATAAATCATTAAATCATTATTATTGACTGTATTTATAATTTTACAGCTATTTTGCCTAAAATCACCTTAATAGGTCTTTAATTGCTCATTGCTGCAGTTGATCTGACACTGCCAGCCTTTTTGGCACGTCTTGTCTTCTTCTTTACTTCTTTGCTGATACTGAACTGTACCGCAACGGTGAACCTAAAACTGTGATACAAACCGAACCATGAGCAATCTGTACCGTTACACCCCTAGCGTAACGTATGCGAGGGGATGCCACAAAATGGAGAACATTTTCAAAGGGTGCCATGACTGACAAAAGGTTGGGAAACACTGCTGTATATCACTAATATTTCAGTTCAGATGGCTGAATTTTTTGTTTTTTTTCCTGAATGGATCTTGTGTGAAATGGACTTATTTTTCTAGCTATTTTTATCCCACATCTGTGTGGATAGTTGTTGATGAATAGTTTGTGGCTCTTGTGGTGTCATCAGCCAAACCCACTGTTGTCAATATCATTTTTCCTGTGGTTCTAAAGAGAATAGTCACATGGCATTTGCAGCTCAGGCGATTTACTGAAACTTTTGTGGTCCCATGCCAAAGATGGCATATTTCAAATCTCATAATTCAAGTGGGTTCAGCAACTGCAATTGAGAAGAATAGGAATGCAGATTCTACTCAGGAACAATTGGATGTTTCTAAAATGGAAGGCTTCATCCTAGTAAGAAAACATGAATCCTTTTATCTCCCAAATAATTTTGTCTTGCGTTACGTAGTGAAATTGGACTAGCTCATTGCTGATTCATTTTCTCCTAGTTCTTTTTTGTGTGCATTGGAATGTGATACAAAGGCTTGTGAGTGATTGGAAGATCCAAATGATACGCTTGATGCATCCTTCAGAATAGGCCGAAATGAAGATTGCCTTCAAAGGATCCTTTAAATCGAGATGTTCTTTGACGGAGCTTAATGACGTGCTAGTAAGGCCGAGTTATGCGGCCTTACTAGGATGCAGATTTCTGATTGAGAAGCACCCATACTGTCACTTTTGTAGTCTGTTCTGAAAAGTCAAAGAGGGCGGGACAACCTGTCACTCATATGAGATCATAGCAATAGCACACCACAACCATCCAATCAATTCCCCATGGACAAAACCCCACCCTACTTTTTTTGCTTGTTTGAGAAGCTGTTTCACCCATATATACCTCAAAACGGGGAAGAAAAATTATGGCAACTTCGTTTAATGGCGACTTTATGCAAAAAGACTGTTTAATTACATATTGGTTACCCACAGTACTAGATATGGTTGAACTATTCTTGAAGGTGAAATGTGTAAATTCTGCACAAATAGCATACAGCAAAATTGAAAAAAGGAAGCTTCAAACAGGTTTCAAGCATACTTCTATTGCTCAAACAGAATGCAATTCCATTTGGTGTCACTAGTGGTCCATAAATTGCTTTCATCACCTTCAATATCCACTCTAAGTAATTGTATAATAAAATGAAATTAATATTATATTATATAATAATATTTTTAACAAAGATTTACCAATGTGGCTGCTGTCTTAATTTTTAATCCTGAAGGCATGTTTTCAGATTCTCTTCCTCTCACTGACTACTAAGTGACTGTTTAGAAATAATTATGTATTCATCATTGGTTGCATATAACGGATGCATTTTTGAAAAATTCGTTTTCAGTTTTCATTTTGCAGCCGTAACGAAAAGAAGGGCACTGTTTCAGTCGCTGCCTTGAGCAATCCAACCAGAAATGAGAAAGGTAATTGCGTTCACAATATTAAGATGTGTGACCGTGAAGTCATTTCAAAGGGTGACTTGAGGCGGCTGCAAGTTCTCCATTTGGATAATTACAAAAAGAAAATTGTTGTGCATGGTAATATTGGTCACCAAAGTTCACCTCCATCATTTCCACATAGTACCACTGAATTTAGATTCCTCCTCATGTTCTTTTCGTATATGTGCACGTTCACCTAATCTACAGTTGGCAATTAGTTTGTACAAGCTATGCAAATGTACACTTTCGTCATCAATGACACTCATCAGTGCCCCAATTTGTCCTAATCTCCATATAAATGCATTTTTATTTCCTCAGAATAATGAGTTGAGCTCTTGGTTGTTTATTTCGCCAGTAAACAGTGTTGCCATAATGAACAAGTGTTCTGCCTGATTACATTGACTGTTCTTATGCATTTCATCACTGCTGAGGACTGGATGAATAACAAAAGTGTAGTTTGCATTTCGTCATATTTTGTGTGTTGGCAGTGATTATATCTTTGAGATTGCAGTCTTATGTTAAAACGTTTTAGATTAAATTTAGATACATGTCATCTGTTTTGATTAGAAGTAGTTTCTCGAGTTGTGCTGGTTACAACAGACATCTGATCTGCTATTACTCTAATGTGGTTTTCCAACACAGGTCTTCATGATACTGTGCTTTTCTGCTCTCTGCATGATTCTGCTAACACCAGCCCTGCCGGCCACGTTACCAACAAGGTTAGAGAACTATGTCTAATGATTGTTTTCAACCTCTTTTGTCACTGAGATGGACTGAATTTCCATTAAATCATTATAAATGGTCTAAAAGGGCAATTTAGTAAAATGTCATTGGTTTTCAACTGCTCCATTTTGGCTTAAAGAGAGAGCTTTTGTGTTCTCTAAAGCTATGCCATCCCTTTATTGTTAATTGTCAGGGATTTAATGGTTTGTGTTATTTAACAGACAGTGTCTGTGTGGGGCAGCGGTGGAAGGATAGAGCTGACAGCGGCTCGGTTCATGGCGATTCAGGCGGCTGTCCAGCCGGACTGCTATCAGAGCATGGCGGACGGAGAGACCTGGCAGGCCAATACTTCTCGCAAGAGAGTCCGTAAAGCAGTGGACAGGACTCTGGCCCATCTGGATGAATGTCTGGTGTTGCACCAGAAAACTCAGGTCTTTACACAGAAACACAGCCTGAGTTCTGAATGCCTCTGTCAGTGACTTCAGGATACCCTGTATACTAATGTAATACTGTATTGGTTTCCAATACAGTCATATTCAATGCTATTTCAGAGAGAACCACAGAATAAAGTAAGACGAGAAATAATTTTAAATCTGACTTTACATTGCAAATGTGGAACACAATTGTGGGAAACTCTATTTTGGGGGTCAAGGTTTGTCTCAATGGCCTTGCAATGCAATTAGAAAGTAAAAAGTGAGGATTTATTGGATGAGGATGCCTTTGTACAGTCAAACCAAAAATTATTCAAACACAAATTGTTTACTAGTGGGTGCAGCAGGACACTATAGTTCATTTATGTTGAGTAAGGATTGCAAAATAATGTAAGCCGTGACATATTATACCCAGAAATTCTTCATACAGTGGACTATCAGTAAAATGTATATACATTTGGGACCAAAATTATTCAGACACTTTGACCTGACCATGTTTTGTTAAAGTGTTTTTTCTTTAATTGCTATTGTGACCTTTTGCACCACAGACAGAACAAAATTAAGCATTGGTAATTGGTTGACCTAAATTATCTAATAATATTAATGGTGTTATCTAATATTTAATGGTATTATCTAATGGTGTACGTAAATTTAACAGCTGATTGGTTGATTGTAATCTATTACATACCTTTCTACTAAAGTTAGCTGACATTATCAAGATGAATTTGTTCTGACACAGTTTAATTCTGAGATCTTGTCATATTTTATTACCACTTTCTAAACAATAGCAAATAAACTGTGAAAATGTAATATATAAAAAAATAAAGCTGAAATAAAATTGTAATATTTGTTGAAAAAATTACCTAATAAACAAAAGTTTTGCCTTTGAAATAAACTGAAATAAGTTGAAGCACTAGAATTATTAACTGGAAATAAATAAAAACGTAAATAGTACAAGTGAAATAAAATAAAATAAATTAAACCTAAATAGCTGCATTAAAACAATAATAATTCAGTGACAAAAGCACATAATGAAATAGCTAAAAAGTTAACTAAAATTAACATAACTAAAATAAAAATAAAAGCTAATTACTAAAATATAAACTATTTGCACACTGGCTCTCTTTGTCCACAGGAATTAAAACAGGCAGAGATATTTGGGGTTGTGGAGGGAGGAGACATAATGGAGGAGAGGCTCCGGTCGGCACGAGAGACTGCCAAGCGTCCTGTGGGCGGATTTGTCCTGGATGGATTTCATTCTGCTGCCATGGGCCAGGATGTGAGGGCTCAGCTGATTAGAACGACATCTGCAGAACTTCCCCAAGAAAAACCCAGGTAAAAAAGGAGTCTATTTAAATTTCTGCCTCTCAGGCTCAGACATTTCTTCAGTTGGAGATTGAGTGGATAAATCTTCCCCATTTTATCATTCTCTGATTATGCACCTCGATTTTTCAGCAGCCATAGCAACACTCCATCCCACCAGGAACCCATAGCAACCACCTCATCCATTTTGGGGAGCTGGAAGTGCTGGGGTTAGAAAGGTTTCAGGAAGAAACTTCATCTTAAGTTCCTAGTGTTGTAATGATTGATTTCTCTGATCTCCCTCTCTTGGAGATTAACTGGGAGGTTACAGAATCACACAGAAACAGCAAGACAATGGCAGGAAGTAAAGCAGTGTGGATCTGGAAGCATCCTTGAACTCAGCAGGGTCTTAAAAGGGCCCCTTCCCACTGGGCTTTACAGTCTTGTTAGAAACTGACATTTCCCTTGGGTGTATCTTGGGTCACAAATAACTGGAGCTGGAGAAGGTTGTGAGGCAGACAGGATACATAATTTAGATTTAGAGCAAGACGAGATGTTTCTGTGCTGCAGTATTTATGCTATTGGTGGACAATGATGTTCTTTTATTTTTATATATATATATATATATATATAATATATATATATATTAATATATATATATAAAATATGCATATGTCTATATACACACACACACACACACACACACACACACACACACACACACACACACACACACACACACACACACACACACACACACACACACACACACACACACACACACACACACACACACACGGATATAACCAAACTGTCTTCAACATTGATCCAAACTGTCTTCACTTTGACCATAACCAAATATAGCTGTGGAGATGTCTTCAGGTCAGGACTATTACCAAACATGTGAAGTTTGGAGCAGATTGGACATTGTATGCCTGAGTTACAACAACTTCCTGTTTTGGGGAGTAAATTGCATACATTAGCACTTAGCCGAGTGTTGCATGATTTATTGTGTTGCATGTTTGGTACTTCATGGGATATTTAAATTGTTTTTTGGAGTGAATTACTGTGTAAAGCATGCCATTTCCTGTTGCCCGCAGATGGCGCTATGCCTGTAACTGAAAATTGGTATGTAGATGTATTCAGGTCAGGACTCGTGAAGTAATAAAACTTGAAGTTTGGGGCAGATCGGACATTGTATGCCTGAGTTACAACAACTTCCTCTTACATGGCGAAACATCAAACTTTGTCAGACCGCCACGGACATGCCTTTTAGGGAAAACTCAAGATCGTCGCAATTTTTTTACAGATATACACTCACCTAAAGGATTATTAGGAACACCATACTAATACTGTGTTTGACCCCCTTGCCTTAATTCTACATGGCAAATTGTATCCTCTTTTTCCTATTTGTAGTGGAGCTGAGTGGTACCCGGTGGGGTCTTCTGCTGTTGTAGCCCATCCGCCTCAAGGTTGTGTGTGTTGTGGCTTCACAAATGCTTTGCTGCATACCTCGGTTTTCACGAGTGGTTATTTCAGTCAAAGTTGCTCTTCTATCAGCTTGAATCAGTCGGCCCATTCTCCTCTGACCTCTAGCATCCACAAGGCATTTTCGCCCACAGGACTGCCGCATACTGGATGTTTTTCCCTTTTCACACCATTCTTTGTAAACCCTAGAAATGGTTGTGCGTGAAAATCCCAGTAACTGAGCAGATTGTGAAATACTCAGACCGGCCCGTCTGGCACCAACAACCATGCCACGCTCAAAATTGCTTAAATCACCTTTCTTTCCCATTCTGACATTCAGTTTGGAGTACAGAAGATTGTCTTGGACCACACCCCTAAATGCATTGAAGCAACTTCCATGTCATTGGTTGATTAGATAATTGCATTAATGTGAAATTGAACTGGTGTTCCTAATAATCCTTTAGGTGAGTGTACAGTCGCAGGAGTTTGGTCCGATGGTGCTGCAGTTGCAATCGTGTTTCTTCCTTGTTGAGTGAAGAAACAACGGTGAACTTGCAGAGACTCTATTAAGGTCGAAGAAGGCGTTCAGGAATGGAATGCCTGTACTACGACTAACAACTGGATGGAACTTTGTGTTGGCTTTTTAAGTTCCACGGAGGCCATGCCTTTGAGTTTTGGCTTGATCAATGGGAAATGTGCAATTCTCAGGCGGGAGAGTCCCTTTGTTTGAAAGGCTGACTCATTCGCATAATTGGACTAAGCTGGAAATCGTGTGATCATTTATATTCAGATTATTATAATAAACACACACTGCATTCTATGAGAAGGTGATGTCCACCAAAGTGTGAGTCATTAAATGAGGAATATTTTGATAGGAGACACTAGCTATATGAGCTAACATTAACTAGTAATTATATCATCAAGTATGCAAAACACTATACAATATAAAAATACAATATACAAACAGTAATGATAAACAAAATGTACTGTGGAAATGCATGTTCATTCATTAAACCAGATTGTCAATGAGAATTAGTGGATGGAATTCCATTTTTATAGGGGATTGAGTGTCTGTTGGTTGTACCGTTCTCTCATTTGAGAAAACTCAGCTTTCTCAGTGTCTTTGAAATGTGTGAATTAGCATCAGGGGGCTAATTCACAGTGGGGCAACTAGACATCACGGATGGAAAGAATCTGGTTCCTTGAGATTAAATTGTAAAGATTGTGTGTTTGATCGGTCCAGTCGTTACAGAGCCATTTTGCCACACCTGATTCTGAAACCCATATCAAATGTAAATTTTTGCCACTTCTGCCATGTGTGCAAAGTTTCATGAGTTTTCGAGCATGTTTAGGCCCTCAAAAATGCGATTAGGGGAAACATTAGACTTTGTCAGGCCACCACAGACAAGTACTTCAGGGAAAACTCAAGATCTTCGCAATTTAACATTGCAAAGGCCTTTAGTTTAGACTGACCAAATATGATGCTGATTTGATTAAATCTCTCGGAGGAGTTCGTTAAAGTACAATGTCTGGAAATGGCAAAAATGGTAACAATTTTGCAGAGAAAATTCAAAATATCTCACTTCCTGTTGGGGTTTCAGATTTTGCTCCCAGGGACATTTTTGTAGGTATTGGGCTATTACATGTGTCTACCAAATTTCATACTTGTACGTGAAACGTAGTGCGAACAAAGCTTAATTGAAATTTTGTAGGTGGCACTATTGAGCCATTTTGCCACACCTAATTCTGAAACCCATATCAGACGTACATTTTCACCACTTCTGGCATGTGTGCAGTTTCATGAATTTTCGAGCATGTTTAGGCCCTCAAAAATGCAATTAATTTCGGAGAAGAATGATAGGCTGATATTATAATATTATAATGATTTTTGAAAGATCATGTGACATCGACTGGAGTAATAGCTTATATGGAGTAATTGCATAGAAAATTCAGCTTTGTCATCACAATAAATTGCATTTTAAATATTGTAAAGTAAAATGTTAAAGTTATTTAAGTTAAAAATATTTCACAATATTACTGTATTTTTTATCAAATAAATACAGCCTTTGATGTTTTTAAGAGACTTCTTTCAAAGCAAAAAAAAAACGTACTGACCCCAAACTTTTGAACGGTAGCATGTGTTTATTTGTAGATGCGCTTATGGTCCTCATTTGTTTGTTCAACTGTCCAAACTCCCAAACTTACTTAACTAAAAATAATTTCACTGCATTGAGTTTGTATTTATGAGATGGCTTTCGGATCTCCGTTGAACCTTTGTTTTGTATTAATACTTAATGATTTACCCTGGGCTGAACTTGGCTTTGATTTATCACTGGGGTTAACTATAATCTGTCTTCTGAGGAACACTGAGAAAAGTATTCCCAAACCAATATAAACAATGCATTGAGAGATCCAAAGCTTTAGGATTTCCTGTTACAGCTGAAGTAATTCATTCAATGCTTAAATACCTTTTCTTATCTCAGCTTAACATGCAGAGACAACTATGACCTTTAATTAACCTTTATATAACCTTTAATTAATAATAACTCCCATTAAGGCAAAAAAGCACTGTATTTGACGGATAAATTGTACTTTAAGTCTGAAAAAAAGGTTTTCCATCTGAGCTTTTGCCATCCATTTCAGGTTTGTGTTGGGAATTGGCCGTCCTGATGAGGTCATCAGCTGTGCTGAAGCAGGAGTCGACCTGTTTGAGAGCTTCTTCCCCTTTCAGGTGACGGAGCGTGGCTGCGCGCTCTCCTTCAACTACACCATTGATGCCGACCCTGAGACGGCAGGTACATCAGCTCCTACAGGTGTGCAGAAGCCCATAGTTATACTGTTCAAAAGATATAACAGGTTTCCTACACTTTCTTAAACCTGTAAAGCTTACTGTATCATCTGATTATTATCAACATGATCAACTTCTGAAAAACCTGTTGTACACAATCTATTGCATGCCTTCTGGCATCTGATTGATAGTGTATACTTTTTTGTTTTTGTTTTTTAGCAAGTAATAGGCCTATTAGTATAATTCAAAATAACCTTCAGGTTGTTGTACACTGGTCTTTTTGATTGAAAATCTTTAGTGATTTTTATAAACTAAACGTAAGAATAACTTGTATGTTGTTAGTAATATTTCAAGATGTTCACTTAATTATCCATACATCAATTTTTAGAAATACACTTTTATCAAATGTGACTATCAAATATGATATATCGGGTCTCTTGCAATCATTGTATTGCATTGCATTATACAGTGGGGCAAAAAAGTATTTAGTCAGCCACCAATTGTGCAAGTTCTCCCACTTAAAAAGATGAGAGAGGCCTGTAATTTTCATCATAGGTACACTTCAACTATGAGAGACAGAATGAGAAAAAAAATCCAGAAAATCACATTGTCTGATTTTTAAAGAATTTATTTGCAAATTATGGTGGAAAATAAGTATTTGGTTACCTACAAAAAAGCAAGATTTCTGGCTCTCACAGACCTGTAACTTCTTCTTTAAGAGGCTCCTCTGTCCTCCACTTGTTACCTGTATTAATGGCACCTGTTTGAACTTGTTATCAGTATAAAAGACACCTGTCCACAACCTCAAACAGTCAGACTCCAAACTTCATTATGGCCAAGATCAAAGAGCTGTCAAAGGACATCAGAAACAAAATTGTAGACCTGCACCAGGCTGGGAAGACTGAATCTGCAATAGGTAAGCCGCTTGGTGTGAAGAAATCAACTATGGGAGCAATTGTTAGAAAATGGAAGACATAAAAGACCACTGATAATCTACCTCGATCTGGGGCTCCACGCAAGATCTCACCCTGTGGGTTCAAAATGATCACAAGAACGGTGAGGAAAAATCCCAGAACCACACAGGGGGACCTAGTGAATGACCTGCTGAGAGCTGGGACGAAAGGTGGGACCCTGCTTAAGCCAGTACATGTCCGGGCCCGTCTGAAGTTTGCTAGAGAGCATTTGGATGATCCAGAAGAGGATTGGGTTACTAGATTACTAGAATGTCATATGGTCAGATGAAACCAAAATAGAACTTTTTGGTGTAAACTCAACTTGTCGTATTTGGAGGAGAAAGAATGCTGAGTTGCATCCAAAGAACACCATACCTACTGTGAAGCATGGGGGTGGAAACATCATGCTTTGGGGCTGTTTTTCTGCAAAGGGACCAGGACGACTGATGCGTGTGAAGGAAAGAATGAACGGGGCCATGTATCGTGACATTTTGAGTAAAAACCTCCTTCCATCAGCAAGGGCATTAAAGATGAAATGTGGCTGGGTCTTTCAGCATGACAATGATCCAAAACACACCGCCCGGGCAATGAAGGAGTGGCTTCGTGAGAAGCATTTCAAGGTCCTGGAGTGGCCTAGCCAGTCTCCAGATCTCAATCCCATAGAACATTTTTGGAGGGAGTTGAAAATCTGTGTTGCCCAGCGACAGCCCCAAAACATCACTGCTCTAGAGGAGATCTGCATGGAGGAATGGGCCAAAACTACCAGCAACAGTGTGTAAAAACCTTGTGGAGACTTGAAACGTTTGACCTCTGTCATTGCCAACAAAGGGTATATAACAAAGTATTGAGATTAACTTTTGTTATTGACCAAATACTTATTTTTCATTATAATTTGCAAATAAATTCTATAAAAATCAGAGAATGTGATTTTCTGGATTTTTTTTCCACTTCTCTCATAGTTGAAGTGTACCAATGATGAAAATTGCCGGCCTCTCTCATCTTTTTAAGT
Source organism: Romanogobio albipinnatus (assembly GCA_023566225.1). NCBI lineage: Eukaryota > Metazoa > Chordata > Actinopteri > Cypriniformes > Gobionidae > Romanogobio > Romanogobio albipinnatus. The sequence goes on along the minus strand of CM042260.1, from coordinate 25,676,415 downwards.
GGGAGAACTTGCACAGTTGGTGGCTGACTAAATACTTTTTTGCCCCACTGTATGTATTATATGTTTTGCCTCCCACAATAAAAAATACAGAGCTTTGATCATAAAACTTAGCAATTAGCATATAAATATAATCATTCATGACATAGTATTGGGAGATATAGAGTGACAACCTTTTTTGTATAAAAGCATAAAACTTAGCATATAAATATAATTGTTAAAGACATATTATTGGGAGATATAAAGTGACAACTGTTTTTTGTACTTTTGAAAATGGCCTGCTATTCTGTTATAAAAATATCAATTGATTTACATTACAAGCTATCAGAATTTCATCTTACATTTTGGCCATATAAATGCCAACAACTGCACCAAACTGCATATTTTGGCTCTGTTTGGGCTACTGATTAAAATGTAGGTGTTTTTTTTTCATTCTCGAGTATGAGATCCATATTATCACTATACTATATGAGGCATAAAAGCCTAATCTATCAGAAATTATACTTCTCAAAAATACTTCTGGTTCAGAGAACGTTGAGTTTGAGAATTGACAATAAATCAATCAATTTTATAGCATTTTCCAGTTGCTAGAATAGAAAGTATTTTATCACTGAAACTTCAATTTTAAGAGGCGACTGTTTCAGATTCATCTTGTGATGTATAAAGGAGCTGTTTAGCACAAAATTATGAATGAATAAAGTCATATTTCAAGTGTTTCCTGCGAGATCAGTGTCAGCAGGAACAGAAACTGTTTTTCACAGTATGGCTTGTTGATAGTGGAGCTGTGCTTCTGCTAGTTGTTTCAGATAATTAAGTTTGATTTGAGATACCAAAGTCTTAGAGAGAGTGTTTGTTTGTTCAGGCTCCAGTCAAATTAAATAATTGGCTCGTTTTGAATAGAACTGGAGCCCTGGGGATTCGTCTTGCCATCTTCACTGTCAGCAGGTGTCAAACCTTCACTGCATGAAGTCAAACCTTATTATGGTTTCTCACAATTTGGTGCTTCTTTTTACAGTTAAAAGCATATTCTGTGAGAATATCTCTACTCAAGTATATGTCTAAAAAGTATCTGGATCACATAAAGAGACATAAAAAATTCACTATAGGGCATCAATAATTGATTTAGGCTGTTAGGTGTGCAGCAGTCAGTTCTAAGAAGCTAATCGATGTGTTAGGATGGTAATAGAGTTCAGGACAGGAACTTGCAGAGGGAAGAAAAGAAAGAGATATCCTCTCAGCCAATTAGAGAGCTCTGCAGGGGGACCGTCCATAACCTCACCATGATCTGCCACCTTCTGTCACTGCAGGTCACAAGTATTAATCTACACCACTCTTGTTGTCTTTCTCGCCCTCTCTACAGTTCTCTAAACCTCCACTTTGTGGTCTCTTTTTCCTCATTTTCCTTCTGTCTCTCTTATGTGTCTTTACTCACTTATTTTCTTCTGTTTTTACTGGTTTCTCTTCGTCATGCTTCAAGTAAATTCTTTTTTGCATATATGTCACTGTACATATTTTATGGAAGTTTTTAATTATTTTATTTTTTGACAGAATATTAAAGACGTGTGCTTTGTATACAATTAAACATGCACTCAGTAACTTCAGGTGCACTAGAGTACTTCTGAAAAATGGTTAAAATAACTCACATTTTGGTCATATTAATAGCCTATTAAAAACATGAAGCGTGTAGCCTCATGGGGACTGCCATGTTGAGATTACATGAGTATAGCCGTATGGCTTTAGATATACTGTAAGATTTTTTTAAAGTTTGAAATGGAAGTTGCAATTCGTTTTTTCTTCCCTATTGTGACGTATATACAAGTGAAACGGCTTCTCGAACAAGAAAAAATGTAGAGCAGGACTTGATTTTGTCCATCAGGATTTGATTGGATCATTGTGGATTGGTGTTGCTGTGATGTCATGTGAGTGACAGGTTGTCCCGCCCAGAAGTTATTTTGATTAAAGATTGATAACACTAGAATAAAAAAAAAATGTGCATGGATAAATCATTTAAAATAAGTACTGCAATAGTCCATTAAAAAAAGTTTCACTAGAATTTAACCCCTTCAGACCTGAGTTATGTTTCAAGTTTCTGAAAAATTTAAAAGTAAATTTTCTGGGGTTGTAAAAATACACCAATGCCACAGTTCGGTTCACGTCACGATTTTGGAGCCACGTTCGGTTCGGTTTGCTGTGGGTCAGGGTTCATGGCAGGGCACCAGCAATAATTACACTAGATTCACTTTTAACCTAATAATAACAACAACAATAATTTAACTTATTAACTTTATCTTTATTAACTTTATACATTGGATTCACATTTTCTTTAGAACAGTTAAAAAACCTGAGTAAACTAAAATGAAATAAATGCCTCCACTTTAGACTAGTCTAGACTAGTAAAAAAAAAAAAAGAAAAAAAAAAAAAAACAAGCAATTTTTTTTTTATATATGACTAATACTGATGATGAATCAATAGGCCTATAAGTTAAAGCTATTAAATGGCAGTTTTTGTAACAACACAAAGTAGCCACCACACTAATTCAAATTTACAAAATAATGTATTTGTTATTTACAAAATAACATAAAGTGACAATAAACTGGCATTTTGGGGTTATGGAAACAACAGTTACCATGGCAAATACACAACATGAACTGTTCATGAATCATATGACTGCTCCTGATTAGCACAGATTGCATGCAAATCCTTCCCAGCTAACACAAGGCGTGATTTATTGGTACTTTACTTTTATTTCATGACTTAAGTTGCATTATTGTAGTTTCTCTTGCGCTTAATATATGAAGTGATATACAGCGCGCGCTGCCACGTTTGCGCATGCAGTTGAAGCAGGGCCGGCCCAAGCCCTTATGGGGCCCTAAGCAGAATTTTATTTGGGGGCCCCTTGGTGCCACCAATACGATTGACTTTTATCATTTCTTGATCATTCGCTCACCCAGTATCAATGTTAGTAGTTGTAGCTGTGTTGCTTACATCATGTCTGGCTGTCATGGTTTTTACACGTACACAGTTTTTAATTGTAACAGTAGCAAACCCACAGGAGTGGTCAGATGTTAATATTCAAAGCCTTACAGTACTACAGTTCAGACTGGGATATGTACTTTGTTTTTTTTGCCTAGTCTCTTATGCTGAATATGCTCACTTTTCCCCAGGATTCTTTGATGAATAGGAGGTTCAAAATGACAGCATTTCTCTTAAATATAAAGCTTTCAAAGAATCCTAAAAATATTGTAATATAAAAACTGATAATCATAAATGTGTCTTGAGCATCAAATCCTCATATGAGAATGATTTGTGAAAGATCATGACACTGAAGACTGGAGTAAATTCAGCTTTAATAAATGACACTTTACTATATATTCACATAGACAACAGCTGTTTTACATTATAATAATATTTCACAATATTACTGTTTTTTTGATCAAATAAATGCAGCCTTGATGAGCAAAAGAGACTACTTTTAAAAACAAGAAATGTTGATTTATTTCAAACATTAAACAGAGCTTTTATTTTGGTGAAATTCGACTGTGTAGAAAGAAACTTTTTATTTTCTAAATAAAAACTTCCTAAATGTAAGCTACACAACTTATAATTCCAAGGAGACGATATAGCACTTGCAGAAAAACATTTACTGAGAAACTGGAAGCTATGCTGTACTCCGTACAAAACATGCAGCACGTCAGACAAGATATTCGCACGATACACTCGTGTCACGATTCAATATGTATCTCGATACTAAACTCATGATACGATATGTATCCCAATATGTAGCCAAAATCAAGAGTTTTTTTTTATTTTATTTTTTATTTTGTACTTTTTAATTATTATTAAAATAATATTATTATTAGTGTATTATTATCAGGACCCAACAAATATTTCCCCATTGCATTATTATACATTATATTCAACATCATATATAGTTGTTTAATGTATTAATGTTACTGAAACTCATGCATTATTGCACTTTCAATGCAGGCAGCATCTCTCCCGGTGCTCGCTATGTCCCGCCTCTCCCGCTATTAATGCACTATATATAGAATAAACCATCTAAAATGCTTTGAATAATTATGCTAGTAAAACTAAATGTGATCTGGTGATTTAAATTATGTTTGCGCTTTCACTAAGGAGTGCCGCTTTATATGGTGTTTCCGCTTTAAATAATGTTTGCGCTCTCACTTTGTAGAGTGCGCGTACACTTCAGATGATCAATGCAATCAGTCACAGTTCATCACAAGAAAGCGTGTCAAAATGACCACTCAAACTGTAAATGTTTAGGTCATCCAAGAATTTTAATTCTGCATTTACTCCCTCTCATGTTGTTTTCGCGCGTTACGCAATCATTTGAACGTCCGTGTTTACTACAGTGTCTACTACAGTCCATGTTTACTAAATCCATCCATTCATAAAAAGGTTACCGGGCAACTGACGAGTAGTACGTTTTAGCGCCGATTTTCTCGCACTTTGGACTTTGAACCCTGGCTAACAAGCGAATAGTGTCCGGCGCTGGTGCCGCGAGCTCGTGCAGTGCTGTCACAATCAATCCGTGCATATATTAGAAAACTTCACATTTTGCAGTTTATTTAGTAATTGTACTAAATTTAGCCATTTAGCGATTTCAATAATCATATAACATACCGCAAAAAGTCATTTCCTGTGCTCTTGGGGGCCCCCTGGTGGACAAGGGGCCCTAAGCAGCCGCTTAGTTCGCTTATGCCTTGAGCCGGCTCTGAGTTGAAGTGTGTGCGCTACGAGCACAGTATAACGGCTGACAGGACATGAAAGTTCGGTTTTCTAAGGTGAAAGAGACATATAGCCTTACAACATATCATCTGACCGCAGATACTGAATTGGGACAACGCGTTTTTCACAGGCACTCCGCGACCCACTCAGAACAATGGGTCTTCTTGTGGTGCCCCCTCAGCACTTGGTGCCCTATGCGATGCGCGTGGTGAGAGCGGCAGCACTGAGCTAGTGATGTGTCATTTTGAACGAATCCTTAATATGACTCGGGAACGACGAGTCGTCTCAGAGAGCGTTTCGTTCATTTTGTATTGACCCGCGCATGCGCATTGCGCAACATCTCATAGGCTACTACAGGAATCAGAAATGATTAGTTAATCTCTCGAGTCGTTCGTTCATCAAGTCCCAGCCCCATATTAGGGCACGGATATGCAGTCTGTACCGGCGGAAACAGAAAAGATTAGTTCATCTCGAGTTTTTTGAGTCGTTCGTTCAAGTCCCCATAGGCTGAATGCAGAAACAGAAATGATTAGTTCATCTCTCGAGTCAGTCTTCGGGTCCTAGTCTCGTTCTTTTGTCACGTGACATGACAGCGGTATTGCATGCAGAAATTAGTTAATAATTCACATATAACTTTTTTTGATGCGTGATGCGTTTCTGGCCTCTTGTACCTTTTTTATTTCTTACACTTTATATATTTGTGAATATCTGTCATGATGGTTCTTTTCTATAACAGAATTATATTATTAAAGAGTTGGTTAATGCTTTAAACTTTATCTGTATGATGGGGAAATCACTTTGATAAAGCAAAGATTGAGACTTGTTTACAGTGGGTTAATATATATAAATATATATATATATATATATATATATATATATATATATATATATATATATATATATATATATAAAATATTTTTTTTTTTTATAATTTAAATAATAATATAAAAAAAAACACCACAGGGGCACAAGAAACATTTAACAATAAAAATAGACTGACAGGAACAAGATGTCACTTTGTTATTTTTCAGATGTTTGTTGCAGATATCTTTTGATAATTGTATGATAATTCCTAAACAAAAAATAATATACAGTCAATAATACGACTGTAATGTTGTATGACACTGAACCCGGGAAGCGGTCACGTGACAAAAGAACGAGACTAGGACCCGAAGACTGACTCGAGAGATGAACTAATAATTTTTGTTTCTGCATTCAACCTATGGGGACTTGAACGAACGACTCAAAGACTCGAGATGAACTAATCTTTTCTGTTTCCGGTGACTGTCTGCAGCCTTGCCTATGGAGCTGGGACTTGATGAACGAATGACTCAAACCCGAGACTCGAGAGATGAACTGATCAAATCTGTTTCCGGACGCTTATGTATTACACGGCTGTCACGGCCAGATCAGAGCATCAGACATGATGACGGAACTAACGGCTCGAACCTGAAGACAGACACGAGAGGTAAACAATTTGAAAAAAAAAAAAGAGAAGAACGATTTGGATCGGGAGGTGAGGTGAACTAACAGACTGCATACATAGCCTGAATCAAGCTAAGCAATTAATTAATAATTTATTTCTCAAAGTTTGGCCATGGCTGCATTAGCTTATAGTTCATTTTTTTATCCCAAAAGTAGGCTACTAAATGTGTTGAAAAATGAAAAATGTAACATTTTATTTAGATTCTGCTGAAATGAACGAAATGACTTGAAAAAAGATTCGTTCATTTTGCTGAACGAGATTCAAAAAAAGTTGTTGGTCTATACTTTAAGCTTCTTCTCAAGGTCAAAAACTTGAACATTACAAACATTTAAATTAAATTGTAACATTTAAATTTAATTGTAAGGTTTTTGCTTTATAGATTGCACATGTGTTTATTCATAACAAAATAAACCTAGGAATCAATCAATGCAGTCACGTTAGAGTCATTTCCTGTGTGCATCTTTGAAATAATTTCTCTGTGACACAAAGCAGTAGTGCACCTTGCACTTCTTATCACAGAAGACATGTGTTTTCCCAGAACCACCTTCCAATTTGCATCTTGTTGCTACTTTTTTTTTGTATCATAATTTGGAAGACCAATAACTCCCATTGCCAGACCGACAAGGACTTCAATCTCAGAAGCTGAGGCATGTTTATACCCCCTGACTCCATTTTGTTCTGCATATATATTGGTCATTGTGCTCATCAGCTCAAACATCTAACTTGGAACATACTGTTTGAAGTAGCCGTATGGTGTTAGTGGCTCTGGGGGCGTCAGTTGTTTCTACTGCGGTAAAGCGGGTGTGACGACGCCACTGAATATCACACTTTTTTTTCCCGTGATATTTGTAAAAGGATCATCACCAAGTACTGGTTCTACATCTACCTCATGCTCATAATCTTCTGTCTTCTTGATCTTGACTTTCCTCTGCCTCAATCTCAATTTCTTCCCCTTCTACTGGCTCATCTCTGTCCTCCCCTGAAATTATTAGCAAAAGCTATCCCTTACAAAATAACTTCATACATGTTTTATATTGTAATTTATTTTTGCATGAAAGAAATGAAACCGTATATCCAATAAATCAATATTCAATAAATTTAGGGACATCTAATTGTATGAAAAGTCTTAATTAACTATCCCTATTTTTCATTCTACACTCACTAATAGTTGGAGATCTAGCATTATCTGCATTTCCACTCCATTTTCCTCATCACTCCACATAAAGTCAACATCTGAGATATTTAGATATTTTATTAGCTACATGTTCAAGCACTTCAAGAACTGTTATTCTGCATATGAAATGGCTTCAAAAATGTATTAGTACTGTGATTTATATATTTTTATTTAAGAAATTTCAATCAGCATTACTGGACATGTGATTTCAGTAACATGCTTTTGAACCTACTGTACATTCTAAAGTACATACACATTTGAAAAAAATCCGGATTTAAAACTTGCAATTCTACAATCGATTTTTAACTTTAAGTTCAATCCTTCTCTTTTACATACAAACTATGAAATGCTGGCAAACATATCAACATTTTTTAAATAAATCATAGAAAAAGTTGCTTACTTCTGTGTTTGGAGTGAAGTGCTGCCTTGCCTCTCTTCAATGTAGTGGGGTTTTTTTTAAATTACCAAATGCAGAGCTTTACTGCCATTTGATTGGATGACAAACGTCCAATCTCATGGACTGCAGGCTTTAAAATAGGTCAAATGCTCCAGAAGTAAAAACAATAAAGGGCTGACATGTGATGTCCATTGTAATGGACGCAGGGTCCGAATAGAATTCATTCACTAACCATGCACATCCACAAATTTGTAAAAATCTGCATATAAATGCTTTCAATAACAAATTATGATTAATCTTTCATACTAAAATAAATTCTAAATTTACACAAAAAAATAAAATAAATATAGGAACATCTGAAATTACTCTGAGTGGCCTTATAAACATGTTAAAATGAAGTCTTATAGAAGATTTTCATAATAAATATTTCATTATACATGCATGCATATATACAGTAAAAGAACACTAAAATGTGCTTCTTACTGGAGGAGAGTCTATTATCTGTGTCTGTTTAAAAAACATTTTGAGGATGGCACACTTGGCATTGCTTCTTAGGCAAGAGCGTGTTTTTAGAGAGTGATGAACGGTTGTGCAGAGAATCCTTATATGGATACGTTTGGGGGTGTTTAATTACAAACATAGCTCAATTAGAATACAACAAATACATTAACAGAATGAGATTAAGAACAAAATTCATATACATACTTGTGAATTTAGTCAAACTTTTTGTGAGAAGTGCTCTTGTGCATTCAAATGCATATAATCCATGCAATTATTTGGGAATGAGATCTTGTGTTCTTTTAATAAAAACCATTAGACTTCAAGAATTTCATTCAATTTGAAAATTGTGTTTCCTTGTCATGTGCACACCAGACATGAAAAATGCACTACTTTCATTATCTGGTCATGAAATGTATATGTAATGGGTTTTGTCTTGTGATGAATGTTTAATCACGTGTACATGTTTGACACAGTGCTGGAAGTCAATGGAGAGATGCCTGCTGTCAAGAAGCTGAATGGAAATGGAGATGAAAATATGACGCCTTTTGAAATGAACCTCAAGGATAAAAGGTGCGTGTGTGTGTGTGTGTGTGTGTGTGTGTGTGTGTGTTGGGAGACAAGGACATACCCTTTCACCCCTCATACAGCTATGCATGTTTTCATTGCTCATATTAGATGAGGCTACTAATGCTTTCTTTCACATCTTTCATGATGTCAATCTCCTCAGCTTGTATATGAGGATAAATAAATGTTATATGTCAGTAATTTATTCTCGCTTCTGAGTGCATTTCCATAATATTGCTCCTATCACTAGAGTCAGATCAGATTAGTGGTCAAAGGAGCGATGAAGGATATTAAACAAAAGGATTTTCCAACCCCCACACTCCCTTTATAAAACCTCCTGTATACATCAGCGAGTGTGCATGATGCATACAGGTCTTAAAAGGAACCCTGGGTATTAAGACTTGTATGCCTTACTAGATTACCATTGCCCCAAAGTATACAGATATCATATACAATTCACAAAATATGTCTTAGTTGTCTTAGTTGTTAGTTGGTATCTCGGCTCCGTTATCTTGATCCCATTGTACACTTTTACTGACTGCAGTGAAACTGACGAATTGTCAGGTTCCTCCGCGAATAAGCTTGATTTTTCTCCTTCAATGGCTGCGGCGTCATAACAAGCATCGTGCCAGGATGGCATCTAGCGTTTCTTGTCTCTGCCGTTTCTCAGCGTGGATTTCACTCGATATCCAGGGGCGTTGAGACTCTGTGTGGGGAAAAATCAATGTTACAGCATTTGGTTTAAGTCTACGCTTATATCCACCGCCACCTGTAAGCTCTTTCCAGGGCCGTTTCTAGCCATTCTGACACCCTAGGCGAAATCCTTATTGGTGCCCCCAGTCAAATTTTAAAAAGCAACATTGGTATTACTGGTATTAATTAACAAATACATACATACCAAATTATATTTGTATATATTTGTTAATAAGGATTCAAATTAATAGCCAGATGCCTGTATAGCCCTAGGTCTATAATTTATAGCCTATATTTGTGCAGTCCCTAGTTGCTAAGAAATTGTTCTCAGACATAACTACATAATTATTATGTGTTATTTGTACATTTCACATGAAAGTAATAAGAATAAATACTGATTCAGTGTTATTTTTGTTACTCATTGATGAGTGAACTTCCCCTTTAAATAACGCAACACTTTGCCCTCTGTGTGTGCGACACTGCTTGCATTAAGCACTATTAGAACTGAATGAATCAATTCAGCATTCAACACCATCCGTAAAGATACGTTAAATTCGTCAACGTGATTTAATAAAGGATGTATTCATGTTGTGAATTTGCACATTTTATTATACCATTTTTAAATTGGCTGCTAAAGTTTTATATGGGACAATTACAAAACACACTGATTCTTTTAACAATGCATTGGCGCAAAAAGATTGGAGGTGCAATTAAGAGAAGAAAGCTTTATAGAGTCAAAATATAACTGCACACTCACTTCATCATGAAATGCTCAAGTAAGTGTGCAGTTATATTTTGCCTCTAACATACACACCGAGCAATGCTATCTGCCCAATCACAGCGTGATTTCTAGACTGCCACAAATACTGCCCTAACAAAATACAGATTTGTACCTGTTATTTTAATTGGCCTTTAATTTAGGCCAATTTAATTTTGGCCTTTAATGCCTTTTGAATTTAGCTTTATTGTAGGGTTAAAAAAAGTGTTACCTTGCCAAAGCATTGACCGAGTTCATTGATCTAATGGTGTTGTTGAGCACTCCAAACGCAAACTTTTTTGACAGTAGCCTACTCTGATCTGATGGCATATAGCAGGGGTCGGGAACCTTTTTTGACCAAAGAGCCATTTTTTCATTTTTGGTTAATGCATTTTTCCAAAAGAGCCACAGTAAAAATTATATTAAATTATTATTAAAAAACATGCTTTTTTTCCCTATAAAATTTGAACAATAGTAATTATTAGGTCCATAACTAAAAACAAACACATATGCAGCAAACAAAAAATAAGTTGCAATATGGAATTAATTGTGCAGGGCTTTGTGAGGTTGAGTTATAAATCCTCTTAGTGTTTGTGAACGCACACAGTGCTTACATCTACTGTGTTTACGTGAATACTCGACTTGGCATTTTGATATATTTCTGTAGCCTATTCATTTGATGTGCAGCCAAGGACAAAGCTGTGCTTGTCCGTGTTGCACTCGGAGCGTGTGCACAGCATCCTGTCAGTAATTCAATTGTCTTTCGCGACTTATCACGCTTTTATAATTTATTTCCGTCAACTGAAATCTGCGTGGATTATCATAAATACACATTTATTTATCACAAGGGTCTCTACGGCAAAAGCGAAAGTACCTGCGAGTGAAATGTTTCGAAATGTCTCTTTTCACAGCAGACCACCAGTTTCAATAAAAGGATATATTAACGTTTATATAGCCTACTTTTAAATTTTCGCTGCTGTTCTAAAAATGGTTTTCGGTTACCTTTAACAAGCCACAGCTGCTTGAATCCCAGAGCAGAAGCTGTTACCACAGAAACGTAAGTGGGTATTGATTGCTGTCGCGACTCGTGACACTCGCGAACAGCACTGAACACGCGCGGCCGGTACAACTTGAATATTAGCTATTATCATACGTTTCATTAACTTCGGTAGGCTGTACAACAAGGGAATTGTAATTGGCTGCTTTTTTCTGCAGAGAGCGGATCTCTGTTGATGTGTCTCATTTTTTTTCTATCGATCATTTGTTGGTAAAGGGTGAGAGACCTGAGCCACATTATTTTTGTCAAAGAGCCAGGTGTGGCTCGCGAGCCATAGGTTCCCGACCACTGGCATATAGGAATCATCAGATTGACAGTTCTCTGATCCAATAGTGTGGGGGAACTAGTGGGAGCGGCAATAAAAAAAATTTGGGTGGCCGTGACACCCTTTACACACACACACATCTAGTGCCAGATATGCGCTTATTGGCGCCCCCCTACTGATGGCGCCCTAGGCGACCGCCTAGTTTGCCTATGCCTAAAAACGGCCCTGGCTCTTTCATTAGCTGTGGTCTACTAAAAACCTCAAAGGCATCAGGGCTAAAGTGGAGAGAACAAAGACGTGGGTCTTTAGGAAGTTTTATTCATCCACAGGCATATTCCCATTCTTTTCTCCTCTTCTTATCTCTAGGAAAGCAGTGAAGACTTACATTGCTTCTCTTGTTGCCCTTCGACTGAAAATTACAACCAAAGGCTGCAAAATGTGGCATTGCATCAGTGTTATTTTTGCGAGTTGTGTTGCGGTAAAAATAGCAACAGGTAGCGCCAGTAGCTCACCTAGTGCAACCATTTGATGTCATTGATGCAGAATGCACTATGCACCTAAAATAATGTGAATTTTAAAGGATTAGTTCACTTTTAAATAAACTTTTGCTGATAATTTACTCACCCCCATGTCATCCAAGATGTCAATGTCTTTCTTTCTGCAGTCAAAAAGAAATTAAGGTTTTTGATGAAAATATTCCAGGATATTTCTCCATATAATGGACTTCAATGGGCTCCAAACGGTTCAAGGTCCAAATAACAGTTTCAGTACAGCTTCAAAGGGCTTTAAACGATACCAGACGATGAATAAGGGTCTTATCTAGCGAAACGATCAGTTTCTGCGAGAAACCGAGCAGTATTTATGCTACTTATCATCTCTGAGCTCCGCCATAACTTCCGCTAAGTGAGGTCAAATACAAGCGTGTTCATAGATGTATACGTAGGTGCCTCATTAGCGCCTGCACGGATCAGTAGAATGAGGCATCTATGATCGATATATCTATGACCACGCTGTTATGGCGGAGCTCAGAGATTATCACGTTCGTATGATAAGAGGTAAAATAATAGCATAAATACTGCTCGGTTTCTCACAGAAACTGATCGTTTCGCTAGATAAGACCCTTATTCATCGTCTGGTATCGTTTAAAGCCCTTCGAAGCTGTACTGAAACTGTCATTTGGACCTTGAACCGTTTGGAGCCTATTGAAGTCCATTATATGGAGAAATATCCTGGAATGTTTTCATCAAAAACCTTAATTTCTTTTCAACTGAAGAAAGAAAGACATGGACATCTTGGATGACATGGGGGTGAGTAAATTATCAGCAAAAGTTTATTTAAAAGTGAACTAATCCTTTAATTAATCTGAAGACCAGTCTGCATGCCTAAGTGCTTGATTTTTATACACCTGTGGCAATGGAAGTGATTGGAACACCGGAATTCATTTATTTGGTGGGGTGTCCCAATACTTTTGGCAATATAGTGTATGTATAAAAAGATGTGGATTTTTTAAATAACGTAAATCTTTAAAGGGTTTTCTACTACATATTTCAGCAAGATCATTTACGTTATATTAAGCCACATAAAATAAATAAAAGGAACCCCGGGTATTAAGTATACATATTACAACTTTTTTTTTTTTTTTTTGTATTGGTATATTGGTACGTTTACGCTTCCTTTAATTTTGTGGAAAACATGCCTTGATTATTTAATAAGTTTTTCGGTGCATTTTAGTTTTTGCATTAAATATTTTTAAACCTACTCTGCAACAGTTGTGGTTTCGTCCAGATTATGGTTCCAATAAAAAAATATACTTAAGAGGCAGAACATCTGTGATAAGAACATCTAATATCATCAATAGACACAAATATTATGACCCTTTTATTTTATCGTCCAGCCATATTCACCAATCATACATTTCAGTACTTTTTTATGTTTTGTTGCATTGTAGATTTGACCTTAAATGTATTTACTAAACATGCAGATACCCTGGTGTGAAAATGATCTCCATAACACTCTGTTTGACTTTCAGGTATCATGATGATTTCCGCCCACTTGTGGAGGGCTGTGGCTGCTACTGCTGTAAAAAACATATGAGAGCATATGTTCATCATTTACTGGTGACCAACGAGCTGCTTGGCTGTGTTTTACTCATGCTGCACAACATGACACATTACCTAGGCTTTTTCAAAGCACTGCGGGAGGCAATAGCCAGCGACCGTCTGCAGGACTTTAAAAATAGAGTGCTCCATTGCATAGGAGGTGATTGAAATGATTGAAGGTCTTGAGGCAAAAAAAGAATGAACAAAGAACACCTACATCAGGCTTTGATGTTGTTTCATGGATATAAAGCTGGATTCTGATGCACATGCTCATGCCATGCAAAATATCAGATAAAAAGGGCTACTGTGAGCAACACGGCAAACCTTTTATAATTCACATGGCTCATCTCAGAGTTCACTTATGGATTTTAAATTTGCTGTCTTCTGCATCAAATGAACAATCTCACTCAGAAGGAGCATTCATAATGGTGAAATTAATTATTTAAAAGAGTAGCAGTTTCTCACTTTTACAAGCCCTGAAAAATGACCACCTGCTGGTTTATTCTTCACATATTTTTCTGACAGGTTATACGTTTAATATTGGAAAATGCAGCATTTCTTTCTTTCTTACAATAATGGTATTGTATAATATTTGTTATTATGCATTATTATTGTTGTATATAATTGTTTGTGATGTTTAGATCATATTAACATTTTGCCCTTTTGTTATAAACTTTTTTTATCTAGCTTACCGTCTTTTTTGTATTTGTTTTTCCAGTCTTTACATTCCTATTCATAAAGTATTTTTAACTTTGCAATAAATTCACAGCAGAGTGCCTGTAAACCTTGTAGCTGTGACTATATTCACAACAGAGCACAGCCTAAAGTGCCTTATTGCTTTTATAAAAGTTGAATGTTATGTCTGTGTATATTTTAGCACGGCTAAAATGGTTCCAGGCTCATAACTATCCATTTTAATCGTTTTATGACCTAATTAAGGATGTGTAAGTGCATTTTGAGAGTGAGTACTGTTACATTTATTCATCTGGTAGACATTTTTAATAAGGAATTCTGCAACAAGCAATTTTTAAGGAGACAATAACATAAGTGGTGCAATACAAAGTTTTGAAGTTGGTCATGTGCTGAGATGTAGGTGTAAAAGAGCAACAGTACAGGATATTCCTTGAAATACTTAAGAGAGAGGGTGTTGGTGTGAGAGTGTGTAAAGTGCGAAAGCGAGAAATCCTAGGTTAGGTACAAGCTGCAGAAATTGGAAATCAAAGAGGGAATCAAGGATTTGCGATGTTATACAGGGAGTGCAGAATTATTAGGCAAGTTGTATTTTTGAGGATTAATTTTACAACATTAATAATTAAACAACAACCATGTTCTCAATGAACACAAAAAACTCATTAATATCAAAGCTGAATATTTTTGGAAGTAGTTTTTAGTTTTAGCTATTTTAGGGGGATATCTGTGTGTGTTCAGGTGACTATTACTGTGCATAATTATTAGGCAACTTAACAAAAAACAAATTTATACCCATTTCAATTATTTATTTTTACCAGTGAAACCAATATAACATCTCAACATTCACAAATATACATTTCTGACATTCAAAAACCAAACAAAAACAAATCAGTGACCAATATAGCCACCTTTCTTTGCAAGGACACTCAAAAGCCTGCCATCCATGGATTCTGTCAGTGTTTTGATCTGTTCACCATCAACATTGCGTGCAGCAGCAACCACAGCCTCCCAGACACTGTTCAGAGAGGTGTACTGTTTTCCCTCCTTGTAAATCGCACATTTGATGATGGACCACAGGTTCTCAATGGGGTTCAGATCAGGTGAACAAGGAGGCCATATCATTAGATTTTCTTCTTTTATACCCTTTCTTGCCAGCCACGCTGTGGAGTACTTGGACGCGTGTGATGGAGCATTGTCCTGCATGAAAATCATGTTTTTCTTGAAAGATGCAGACTTCTTCCTGTACCACTGCTTGAAGAAGGTGTCTTCCAGAAACTGGCAGTAGGACTGGGAGTTGAGCTTGACTCCATCCTCAACCCGAAAAGGCCCCACAAGCTCATCTTTGATGATACCAGCCCAAACCAGTACTCCACCTCCACCTTGCTGGCGTCTGAGTCGGACTGGAGCTCTCTGCCCTTTACCAATCCAGCCACGGGCCCATCCATCTGGCCCATCAAGACTCACTCTCATTTCATCAGTCCATAAAACCTTAGAAAAATCAGTCTTGAGATATTTCTTGGCCCAGTCTTGACGTTTCAGCTTGTGTGTCTTGTTCAGTGGTGGTCGACTTTCTGCCTTTCTTACCTTGGCCATGTCTCTGAGTATTGCACACCTTGTGCTTTTGGGCACTCCAGTGATGTTGCAGCTCTGAAATATGGCCAAACTGGTGGCAAGTGGCATCTTGGCCGCTGCACGCTTGACTTTTCTCAGTTCACGGGCAGTTATTTTGCGCCTTGGTTTTTCCACACGCTTCTTGCGACCCTGTTGACTATTTTGAATGAAACGCTTGATTGTTCGATGATCACGCTTCAGAAGCTTGGCTATTTTAAGACTGCTGCATCCCTCTGCAATATATCTCACTATTTTTGACTTTTCTGAGCCTGTCAAGTCCTTCTTTTGACCCATTTTGCCAAAGGAAAGGAAGTTGCCTAATAATTATGCACACCTGATATAGGGTGTTGATGTCATTAGACCACACCCCTTCTCATTACAGAGATGCACATCACCTAATATGCTTAATTGGTTGTAGGCTTTCCAGCCTATACAGCTTGGAGTAAGACAACATGCATAACGAGGATGATGTGGTCAAAATACTCATTTGCCTAATAATTCTGCACTCCCTGTATAGCTAAAGCTATTTTCTCCAAATAGAGAAACAGTGGGGCCCAAAAGTCACTTTTTTCTCAATACAAATATCATCAGCATTAAAGGGCCCTATTATGCTGTTTTTGTTTTTGTTTTTTTTTCTTTCTTTAGTACGTAATGTTGTTGTTTGAGAATGAAATAGGTCTGCAAACTGTTTCTGAACTCCCTGAAACGCTTCAATTGTAGTCTTGAGTTTTCTTCCGGGAACGAACTCGTCACAGTATCCCCCATTTTTTCAGTTTAAATAATTGCCGCCCAAGGCAAAATAAAAAAAAAGGGGACAAGGCCTGTTTGAGATGTTTTAGTAGTGTGTTGAAACTTGTGATCATGGTAAGGCGTGTGACATTTCCCAAACATAATTGAATCGGTTGACCAATCACAACACACTGGTCCAGCCGACCAATCAGAGCTCATTGCACTTTTTGGAAGGAGAGTCTTAATAAAAACAGATTTACAACTTTTAGTTTGTCAAGAGATTTAAAGTGCAGAGGGCACATGTGCATATGTGTTCTAGAGCGCAAGGAGGTGCCTATAATTTGAATATGGGGGGGGGGGGGGGGGCAAAAGATCAGAAAAATTACAATTAATTCTCAGATGCCATGTTTATAATTTATAGCGAAAATATTCTGGCTTTCTGGCATTTGTTAGATCTTACAGGATTAGTTCACTTTAAAATGTAAAACTGCAAGATCAGAAATGATTTGACTGCAAGAAGCATTACACTTTCTTCATAAGTTGATGGAAGGCGGTCTGGCGGAGGCTAGATATTTTAATTGATAAAGTTTTAAAGATGGATATTTTTCTTACAAAAACCATTGATTTGCTTCAGAAGGTTTTTATTAGAAACCTATTAGAAACCGGCTCTGGCCACCCAGAGCCGTGTGGAGCGTGTTTATGAGGAGGGATGGATACACTTTTTTGAGCTTCAATCTTAATGGATCCCGTCACTGTTAAAGCTGGGAAATATTAGGATATTTATTAATATAACTCTGATTGTGTTCATCAGAAAGAAGAAAGTCATATACACCTAGGATGTCTAGAGGGTGAGTAAATCATGGGGTAATTTTAATTTTAAAGTGAGCTAATCCTTTAAAAGGATTAATTAAAAGACGTTATTACTCCACCTGCGTGCCATCGTTAACCAACATGGTAGAACGACAAATTTGTGACAATACGGTTACGGGAAACCGGTTTGCGAGCTTGTTGATTTCTTCAACAATGCATCGTACTATGGTAGTTAAGCAGCGAGTTATGTTGTTGTACCGGAAACACACCCCAGCACATTACTGACAGACTTGGAAGAGAGATGCTGCAATTATATAAATTATATTTTTTAAACATTCAAGCATGAAAACCTATTCTAGGAGACCCCAAAAAACAAAATCAAGACTAAAAGGGCATAATAGGTCCTCTTTAAAATGAATTTCAAAATGTCTTATTTACATAACTTTATAATGTTGATTTCCAGATTTACATTTTCAGTTTGATTCCATATTTTTTAAGTCCCACTGTATATGTTTGGCAACCTGCGTTCACTTTTGAACATTTAACCCGGTGTATGTGTGTGCTCGTATGAGTGACAACAAGTTGCATTTCCATTTAAAAGCAGAGCGACACTTTCCCAGCAGGTGGTTCCTCCCCACGTTTCAACCAATTACCTTTACCGAAGAGTCAGGAGAGATCATTAAAAAAAAGTTTGAGCTGCTGGACTACTTTCCACTGCTAGTCCCTGCTTGGTTTAGACTTCACTTTTATCCCAGCAGCCCAGCTTCCACTCGTCACAAGGGGTTTGTCTCAGTAACTCAGGTTTTGAGACAAAAGTAAATTACACAAATGTGTTTTTGCAAGCAAAAATGGTGGAAAAGTTCAAGAAAATGTAGCCAAGATATTGAAATTGACTTTCGATAATGGGGAAGTATTCACTGGAGTAAAAAGTGAGACAACTAGCCCCAGTCTCCCCTATTAATCATAAACTTGACAGCCAGCTTTTTAAGCTTTGCGTAATTAGCTCTTATTAGACCATTGGAACCATTAAATCAAGATTTGCTTTTAGCCTTCTCTCTGATGAAACTTGTCTACTTGTACCTTATGATATTTTTTTAATAATGCTTTTCATATAATCTTTGTGACCCATTTAGTATGACTTTGGGAAACCTTACTTGAGAATCCCTACACAATTTCTTTTTAGATTTACTGCTTGATTGCGATGGATTCTCTATGGCTTTGTTGGAACCCAAGGTGATATTTCCTAAAAAATTGTGCCCTTTTAAGGGTCACTCAAGTATGTACAATATATAAATGAAGAGGTTGTGAGAGTGTTGGAGCTTCTTTCCAGTCGAGTCTCATCGTGTTTGAATTTCACTGTGCACCTACTTGGTTTTCAAGTATCCGTGATCTAATGCAGTGTTCGAATAGAGTATGCCTCAATATATAATCTTGCTCTGTGCTGTATAATATGAATTTTTATTTAGTTCAATGGCAGTTGAGCTCCTTGTCAGATTTTCTTCAACAGCAAAGAGACTATGAAATGAAACTGAAGTTTTCTTGTGGGAAAACTTGACCTTTCGGTCTCCTTAAGAGCTCGGTTAAGTGCAAATCCTGGCTCACCACATGGCTTGTTTCTTAAATGATATATGAAGTCTTGTGATGTTACATGTATTTGTCAAATTGATGGCACAGAGCAAATTCAGTTGCTAAAGCACTGCTCAGGTTCTCCCTTCACCGCATATGTTGTCAAATATTCCTACATATTTTATCAGGAGTGGTGTCAGAGGGAATTCAATTCTATATGTATATTTAAGGGTTTGATTTAATTATTGAAGAGGTTAGAGAACTGTAGCATTGGGATTTTAGGATAAAGTGATCCCTTGGCATCTCACATTACTTAGAGTTCACTGAACTTTATAAGAAAAGATGGAGAGAAAGACAATTTATTCAGCAGTTCAAGTGTCTATTTAGAAATCCATAGATGTACCGGTTCTTAAGTATAGCCTATTATGAATTCTGATAATGTACAGTCAGATGGTCATTATCCAAAAATGGTGTATTTTGTGCTAATGACACCTGACTGTCTCTACTCACACACACCCATATATCATACTAGAGCGGGGTAAACTGGGGTAAATCATACTAGAGCGGGGTAAACTGGGGTAAATCATACTAGCACGGGGTAAACTGGGGTAAATCATACTAGCACGGGGTAAACTGGGGTAAATCATACTATAGTGGGGTAAACTGGGGTAAATCATACTAGAGTGGGGTAAATCATACTAGAATGGGGTAAACTGGGGTCAATCACACTAGAATGGGGTAAATCACACTAGAATGGGGTAAATCAAACTAGAATGGGGTAAATCAAACTAGAATGGGGTAAATCAAACTAGATTGGGGTAAATCAAACTAGATTTGGGTAAACTGTGGTAAATCATACTAGAATGGGGTAAACTGGGGTAAATCAAACTAGAATGGGGTAAATCAAACTAGAATGGGGTAAATCAAACTAGAATGGGGTAAACTGGGGTAAATCAAACTAGAATGGGGTAAACTGGGGTAAATCAAACTAGAATGGGGTAAATCAAACTAGAATGGGGTAAATCAAACTAGAATGGGGTAAACTGGGGTAAATCAAACTAGAATGGGGTAAACTGGGGTAAATCATACTGAGTGAGTGAGTGAGTGAGTGAGTGAGTGAGTGAGTGAGTGAGTGAGTGAGTGAGTGAGTGAGTGAGTGAGTGAGTGAGTGAGTGAGTGAGTGAGTGAGTGAGTGAGTGAGTGAGTGAGTGAGTGAGTGAGTGAGTGAGTGAGTGAGTGAGTGAGTGAGTGAGTGAGTGAGTGAGTGAGTGAGTGAGTGAGTGAGTGAGTGAGTGAGTGAGTGAGTGAGTGAGTGAGTGAGTGAGTGAGTGAGTGTTTCGTGAGAGAGAGAGTGTGTGTCTCTGTCTACTCACTCACTTCTCAAGCCAACTTCAAAGTTTGTTTACAAACTTTACTCGTCTAGTTTATATTTAGTACTGCTCTGAATAAGATATTTTACATAAAATATGTTTACATATAGTCCACAAGACAAAAAAATAGCTGAATTTATAAGAATTCAATAGTTTACTTGAGTCCCTTGTTTGTTCTGAGCTGTTAAACTGCCCAATGTTTTTCAGAATAATCCTCCAGGTCCTGCAAATTCAGTTTTCCAGCATCTTTTGCATATTTTGGACTTTTTGTATTTGAAGATCAAGGTAATTTGTCTTCCGGGAAACATGTACTGTAAGTAACTTCTGTTGCTTCAAAAGGGAGTACTAAATTATTATTTTTTTTTTATATATTTAAACAAAAGAAAAAATTGGACATCCTGTTCATAAGTACCCCACCTCCCCAAACGGCTATTAATACATCGTGTTTTTGAGACCATCTTTAGTTCACTGGACTTTTAAGGAGAAAATACTCAGCAATGGTGTTGACTTATGAATTTGCACATGGTTTGATTTAGAGCATAATAAAACCCCACATATTAACATTAAAAACTTGCTTTCCACCACAGGGGTTCTTTAAGAAAATGTAGCTACCAGCCATGAAACTATTTTTGCAAAAACAGGCAGCTTTGGCACCCAAATTTCAATACCACAGATAAACTACCAGCCTAACTAATATACATTTCAAACATTATTAAAGAGAAGTAAACAGTCAGTAATGAAATGGGAACAAATAATCAAACAAGCAATAGCACAAATAAATACAACAGAACAATGGTACAAATTAAACAAACAGTGCTTTTCAGGTAAAGCCTAATTTGAATAATCAAATGTAAAATAACACTAATAAGGATTAATCTGTTTAAATTTTCAAAGTTATCCAGGCCCCGTCCACACGGAGATGCGTTTGGCTGTATACGTAAAAAATTTTTTTACTGTATCAGCGTTTCATCCACACGGATCTGGCGTTTTGGGAGCATGAATCCGATTTTTTTTAAACCGGGTCCCAGAGTGGATAAATCTGAACACGACATCCTTGCGTTTTCGTGAGTACAGCCAATCCGTATATTTTGTGAAACTGGGATGCCATCACACCACGTCCCACACGGTAAAGACTAGAAAGGATAAAACTACGGGCACTGCATGCGCACATCAATATTGCGTAATTTAATTACTGTATTTGCATTATTGTAAGGGTAGGTTTAGGGTGTAGGCGTCAATAAAACACAATCTGGTAAGTAGCACATTTATTTATTATTTTATTGTGAGATTTTGCCTCCCCTTACGAAAACGAACCATGGTTTTACTACAAATAAAACAAAAAAACTATGGTTATTGTAGTTAAACCATGGTAACCACAAATTAACCATGGTTTTGCTACTCTAACCATAGTTTAACCATGGTATTTGTGGTAAAACTGTGGTTATATAAATGGTAATCAATTAGCCAAAAAACCATGGTTACTACACTTTTACTATAATAAAACCATGGTTATTTTTCGTAAGGGTCACTTCCTACCATTGCTGTTACCCCTTCTAGCCACAACACTTCTCTGTTTTTTGTGTTTTTCTGTGGCAGAATTACAGCGCCACATACTGGCCTGGCATGTCTACATCATTTTGAGTCGCATACTACATGCGTTTTCTTTCTCAACTGTTTATGTTCATTTAAGACATAACTGTTATGACTGTTTACTAGGATACTCAACGAGACATTTTTTGACATAATTTTTGTGAATTTGTCCATTCAAACATTCAAGGCGACATGAAATGGAGTGGAATTTAGTATTCGCATACTGTCTGGGATGCGTTTTTGTTCACGTTCATACAAGATTGTATTGTTAGAATTCATAAAAATGTTACCGGCCAACCAGCGATTGACACCCTTTTATATAGGCCTACTCATCTACACTAATCCGGTTAAGTGTGATATCGCGCGGCAGCGCTTCCGGGTCCAAGCGCTCTCATACCACATGAAAAACAATAAACGGTGCTAATATACACACACAATGTGGTGTAATACTACAAAAAAAAATTTATAATCATAACCTTTATCTCCATACCAAAATTCCAGATGGCAAGACAGTGATTCATCTTTTATAAATTGTTAAAATATTAATGTCTGTGATGCTGTGAGCACAGAGACTGTTGTGTAGACTGTTAGTATTTAAAATATTTAACTTTTTAAAATGTTTGATGTCTAATATGAATAAATAGCGCTCATAAACGGCCGTCAATGGCATTCTCAAGTGAAACGAGTTGAGGCTTGGACCCAGAAACGGCATTCCTCACGTCACGAAGGCGAATAACAAGCAGATTTTTTTTCCTCAGTTTTGGTGCTTGGCGAGTGTTAATTTTAGGCCCTGGTGTGCACTGATAAATCATTTATAAATACGGCAATATTATGCAATTGGGTTGTTTTAAGCAAACATTTAACCCAACCGCTGGGTTAAAACAACCCAATTGCTGGGTTAGTCCATTTCCAACCCAACTTGGTTATTTTTAACCCAGCATTTAGTGTAACAATAAAGATATCGTTCTAAAAATCAGTAATATAAAAAAATAACTGAGTCCACTACACAACTATAACAATAACGGCACAGAGAAACGATATCATTGGAATCACTTTCAGAATGATTTTTTTCCAGATGATGAACGGTAAAAACGTTGACGGCCAATCAGAATCCATCTTGCTTAAAGAACTCGAGCATTTAAAGCGGCTGACGACAAACCTAGCGCGTGCTTGGAATAACCAGAACAATATGTTCTGCTTGTGTGGACACTTAATATAGTTATAGTAGCGTTCTTGGTTCTTTCTCAGATAAGCAGGATGATCTACAGCTTTGCCATGGATATCTGACTGCTGGATGCCAAATTGAGTAATCTAGAGTAAGTAGTGTTACAGAAGTACTGTACAGAACTTTTGCTCGTCTTACTTTCCCTTCCCATGATGTTCTGTTTCTAAACTGGAAGGGGAAGTTGAGGTAAAGGTCATTGTTGTCTCTGTTGCTGCTAAGGTGCAGCTGAAAAGGTCTAACAGGAAGAAGTGACCTTCTCTCAATCCATCATTCATCTCAACCTTCTTTGGTGCAAATCGATTTCTCTGTACCAGCCTGTAAGTTTTCAGGACATTCCTTTTGATTAAATGATAACAGGTGCTGAACGCTGAACTTCAACAGGTAACAAATGTGTCTCATGTCCTTTGGAGAGTCTAATAGAGATGTTGAGCGCTGGGGTTATCAGTTGAGTAAAATGATGGCCTCTCCTCGGAAATAATTTTGGTGATGTTCTGACGTCGTTTTTGCTCATTTATATAGGCATGAAATGAATAAAAATGGTAGTCTTCAACTGGGTCAGCGGAGAGGTCTGGTGAGGTCCTCTGGTGAGTTATTTTGTATATGTGTTTAGAGATGTATGAAATTCAGCTGGTATCTCTGGGCCAATTTAATTTTAGAAGGACATACAACTATCAAAAAAGGTCAAGTATTCTCATAAAGCAGTTTGTGACTTTACGGCCACTCTGTCTCATGTTGAGGCAAGCACACTCAGTCACCTTGAAAAAGGCAACACTGTTCTCACATACAAATGGATGTCCCATAAGTCCATTACTCCTATATTAGAGGCAGAAATGCCATGTTTTTGACAAATACGTTTTAAAATAACTATTAGATATGTTAGTTGAACCAACAAACTTAACCTAGATAGTTACACACATTAGATGTCTGTTTCCCCCCTTAAAATATCCAAAAACCACTAGAACAATGTTGTATATTTTTGTTGACCTGTGTAATTACATTATCCCAAATGTTTCCAAGAATGTTTAAATCCAGAGAAATAAGCAATTTTAACCAGGACACGGACCATGTCCGTGCATCGCCTATCAATGACATCAAGTTATGCCTTTGTTTTAAATAAGCGACCTCTATCGGTGAAAAACTGCATATTGTGGCCTTAAAATTGTGAAATTTGGCCTGTCCTAAAAGGTATTGTTCCAACGAGCGTATCCAGCGATTTAAAAATTCTCAATTAACAGTGTTAATTAATAAATGTAAAATAAATAAATAAGGTTAATCTCCTTCCACTGCCCATATGCTGAAATGCATTTATTGAATAGAGGCCCTATTTTGTGACATATTCATAGCAAGTGATTTGAAATATCCCAGGCCACTTGCCATGAATAGATTCCACATAGAAGAGTTAAAATGTAGGTGAAGTTGGGCACATTTCCTGTGAGACAGCAGTAGGGTGCAATGGGTAATGTTGATACGGACGCTTTGTAGGAAGTGCCCCATTTGTGTTTGCCAAAGAAATGGGACAGTAAGTCCTCCACCATACGTCCTCTACTTTCCGCCTTTGTTTTTTCTCCCTCTCCTGTTTTTTTCAGCAGTTGTATGGTTGTTAACACCAAAGGACCAAAGGTTTAGTTAAGAATAGGGGGAATTTATGATTTTTGTTCAGTGAGGAGTGAGCAGAGGTCTTGAAGAGTGGAATCTATTCATCTTGGCTGGGGTTTACCTGAATAGAAAATGAGTTAGAAATAATCCCCTCACTACTTTTATCTGACAGAACAGGTGAGTTTGTTATTCATAAGGGCTTAGACAGGCAAAGATTCCCTCAGGTTTAAGAGGGTCAATAAGGGATTTGAAAAATGAAAGATGAAAAACATGGTATTTTGGCCAAAATAAAGCGTGATGGAATTTCTCTAGATGTTAGTAAAACTGAAACCTGGACCGTAGACCCTGTTTTGAATTTGGCAGCATTCTTGTTAACAGATTAGACATAGCATACTGCATTAGTATATGGATCAATAAAGTTACTCTGTGTGAGTGTGGCATTGTTTTCTCAAAGGAATATCCATTTTGACATTTCTTCCTGACCTTAACCTTTCAAACGGGTTGACTTTGAAAATTAAAGTTTAAACTTGTAACTTTTAATTCTGTCACTGCTATCGTGGTAGCTTAATGGATTTTTCCATTTTTTTCTTTCCCTCACATTTGAATATAATTCTTAATATCTTGAGATTGTAGTAAAAATTAAATTTCCAATCATTAATTCTTTTTTATTTGGAGACTGGAATGATGAAGTGGGAAAATTAAAATTATTTATAGTATAAACTTAAATTTTATTGGACAATTTTCAATGACTAAATCGTTTTTTTAGTTTTTTATCATTTGATTAATTTATTTCAAATTGGTGGAAAATACTATATATCAAGTTGCTTTCAGCTTATAGTGTGCTTAATGTTTTATTTGAGGCAGTATGGATGCTTGTTTCCGCCATAAAAACAAAAGAATTTGACTTTTTATCTCACAATTATGACACCTTTTCTCTCAATTGCGAGTTTATGTCTCACAATTCTGCAAAAAGTTAGAATTGCGAGATATAAACTTTTTAAAATTGAGTTTATATCTTGTAATATAAATTTGCAATTCTGAGGAAAAAGTCATAATTGTGAGCAATTAACTTTTTTTTTTTTTCTGTGGCGGAAACAGGATTCCATAGACAGGAGTAGACTGTCCAGTTGAAAACTACTTAATTACATGAGTCTGTAATATTAATATTTGAAAATATGCATTAATGTCCCTTATTTCACTCACACTCTTCACACATGACATATAAAATATAAATTGTTTTGCAAAACCTCAAGTAAAGCGTGGCGTGTCTGTGTCATAAGTTTAGTCTGCTAGTTAATGAATGTCTCCCTGGTGGTTGAAGGGCTGAACATTTTCCTCATTCATCACTATTGTTGGATGTGTCCTTTTTCATGAACTTGGAAATGAGTGATGTAGGCCTATAAGGGGTTACTTAGCTGGAGCTGGAGCAGGTCAGACTATTGGTTCTGTTTTGGAGCCGGGCTGATAGACAGACTCAAATCTTTTATTGCCTACAGGCTGATGCTCACCTCATTACCTTAATCTTATAAGGACAGGCAAGAGCTGAATCTGAAATGAAAGCCGCAGGTGAATGTTTGGTTGCGAGTTGGAAATATAGTGGAAAAAAATTGCATTGTATGGTTGGACTTGTTGCTGCATTAGCATCTTTTTGTATGCGTTTCTGCACTCTCATCTTCATTCCAAAATAATTCTTTGGCTGAATATAATTGAACGGTGCACAGCGGTTCCTAAGAGTGACATTTTCATTTGTGTCATATTAAATATGCTGTGTTAACGTGACATATTCAGTTAGTGTCATTGTAAACAAACCTTTATGAATCTCTCTTTTGAGTATTTCTTTTTCTAAATACCTGCAATATCTCCTCCTCATGCTCTAGTAATTCCATCCTTGGAAGGCATTCTGACCTCCATATCCTTTGGCTGCTGAGATTGCAGACTTGTATTACAGAAAGATTAATGTAAATTTCCTTTACTGGCCTAGAATTCTAAGATTCCATTACCTGGACAGAAGAGGGGAGAGATTTTCAGCTCCAGCATCATTAACCCTCTCTAACGCAGAGCGAGAGTAAAGTGGGGTGAGGGGAGACAAGAGAGACTTATTGACTACAGGGAGCAGTGAAAAATTAGATCAAGACAGCCTGTGTGTGTGTGTGGTCCTGGTAAACGCTACAATATGGGCAGTGGTGTTTTAAAATGAGGCGGCAAACTTTTTGTTTTTTACATATATTGAATATTAATTTATGTCCCTGATATACTTAATGTTACTGGTTAAATGAACATTACATAAAAAGAGAGACCAAAATACAATTCTATTTTGTATTTTTACACTAAATATGTAATGTTCTATTTATTAAAAACAAGTATAAATTTAATCAAGTTAGTGTTTTTACGCATTTTTACATTTATTCCAAAATAATAACTAAAGGCAGTAACATTTTAAGCAATATATATTATTTGTGAACTAATGTTCAGCTTTTCTTTTTAATAGTCAACTTATTTTCAGCGGTCATCAAGCTTGTACACACTGGTCACAAACACAAGATGAATCTTTAATTTCCCCAAGCTCACTAAAACCCCACACAGTGGTCATGTTTTCAGGCCATTTCAAGTTTGATTTTGATGTGACATAAAGTATCTTTAGATATGTAAGTGGCTAAGTTGTTTACTTAAAGGGTTATTTCACTCCAAAAAATCTGTCATTAATTACTTACCCTCATGTCGTTCGACACCCGTAAGACCTTTGTTCATCTTTGAACACAAATGAAGATATTTTTGTTGAAATCCGATGGCTCAGAAAGGCCTCCATTGGCAGCAGCGAAATTTACACTCACAAGACCCATAAAAGATACTAAAGACGTTACAAAGTCCATCTCACTACAGTGGTTCTACAATAATTTTATGAAGCGATGAGAATAGTTTTTGTGTGCAAAAAAAAAAATCTAAATAACGCCTTTATTCAACAAGTTTCTGTCTAGGCCTTTGACGTGAACTCACGAAGCACCACGATGCATGTGCGAGAATATCACGTAGAGCCGGCGGTTCGGGCATCCAGGAAATGCACACTTTTGCACCATTTTGACCACTTCGCCAAGACCTAAAGCACGATCAATGTAGGATTCAACAGCTTAGATACCAGTCTTCCTCTGCTTGTAAACAAAGCTCCTTGCTCCAGGGTCATGTGTCGGAACGCCGGCTCTACGTGATATTCTCGCGCATGCATCATGGTGCTTTGTGAGTTCATGTCAAAGGCCTAGACAGAAACTTGTTGAATAAAGTCGTTATTTAGATTTTTCTTTTGCGCACAAAAACTTTTCTCGTCGCTTCATAAAATTATTGTAGAACCACTGTAGTGAGATGGACTTTGTAACGACGTCTTTAGTACCTTTTAATGGACTTGTGAGTGTAAATTTTGTTGCTGCCAATGGAAGCCTTTCTGAGCCATCGGATTTCAACAGAAATGTCTTAATTTGTGTTCCGAAGATGAACAAAGGTCTTACGGGTGTCGAACGACATGAGGGTAAGTAATTAATGGCAGCATTTTCATTTTTGGGTGAACTAACCCTTTAAGGTGCATCTCAATCAGCTTCCTAGGTTGTGAATCAATATATTGTGTACATGAATGTGGCTGACTCCCTGATCAGTGCCCTGAATACTGAACTAGGTAGCTGATTGAGAGGCACGCGCGCTTATCGCTAGCGTTTTTCGAGACGCACCCAAATTATTTTCACTGGCGATTTGCAGACTGAACATGCAAATTCAGTAGATGGCGCTCCCGGTACACAAGGTCACTTTTTTCTAACTGTCAAGCAGCATTAGCAGCTCATCTTATTTGTCTACTTACTTCCTCTTTGTCGTATTAATGTGTGCTCGGCAAGACCGTTTTGTGCTTGAGTGCCACCAAGTCGTGTTTTATTGTAACTTCAGCAGCTCCAGCCACGTGAACTAAAGCACCGATCTCATTGGTCTGCCAGTTTTTAACGTGCTGCGTCAAAACAAAAAAACGAACCCAAGGCGTTTTTTTTTTTAAATGGCGCTTTTACCTGTTGTTTTGTGCGTCGGTGAGCACACTAACATTGGCGCCCTTTGTTTAGTCACGAGGCGTAGGCGATAAACGCGTGAAAATCGTCCTGGTGTGAACAGGCCTTTAGAGTATGTTTACACCGACAACGATGTGCTAAAAACAGAAATGTTTTTTCTTTGTACAGATGACAATGTTATCAAAATGATCCCCGTTCACACGGATCCGCGAAAACAAATAATAATGCTGTATTATGCATGCCAGACAAGTAGTTGACGATGTCACTTTGTAAAGAAAGACTACGCGCCTGCACACATACGCATTCTTTTACTACAGTACTACAGTTTTTTGTCCGATTTTTATTCTAAGGATGTTAATCTTGATAATACTGTATTATTACTTTGTCTTCTGGGTAAATTTCATCTTCACAAAGTCAGAAACAGTCATTTTGGCCGTTCATTTACACAACAACAGCGTTTTGGAGAAAATGCAGACTTTTGAAAACGGGTTTCAAAGTGCTTTTTTTAAACCACACCCTTATCATCTTCTTGTAAACTACAAAAACGCGGATCTATGAAAATAGTGACATCATGCACATTCATATTACATGTTCTCACATGCGTATTACATGTTCGTGGGGTGTTTCTTGACAAAGCAACATCTCCAATTACTGGCCGGGCATGCATAATACAGCCTTTTTTGTAATTTTCGCAGATTCGTGTGAACGAAAATTGTTTTGACAACGTCGTCTGTTTTTAGTACATCGTTGCCATGTAAACATATCCTTAGTCTTCACATTTAAACCATAATTTGTGCCGATTAGAGATATATACGCACATAAAAACGAGGCGGGATTTATTGCGTAAACCAATCATATATCCCATCATGGAGCAATGGAGACATTTCCTCCTCTCACATGACTTTCCCATTCATTCTCAATTGTGTCTGTCAAAAGTCAATGGGATCAGAGGAGGCACAAGAGACATGGACTCCTGCTGTACCTTTACCTGCTGGTGTCACTGTTGGACAGTGTTACTTTAGAAAAATGAGTGACACTTACACATTTTGTAATTTGCATTGTTTAATTTTGTAATATCGATTATTTTCTCATCCAGTCTGCCTCCCTTGCCTCCTCAGAGGAAACGCCCCTGGTTATGGGGACAAATTGTCCCCACAAAGATAGCAATATCCGAAATCCTTGTCCTTTGTGGAGACATTTTTGCTAAACAGCTTCTAAATCATACTAGGACGGTGATGTTTTTTGGAAATGTAAAAATGCTGAAAGTTTTCTGTGATGGGTAGGTTTCGGGTTAAGGAATAGAATCTATTCAATAAATAATGCTTTAAATAAATAACATGCCGTATTTGGAATTGAGGTCCGTAGTGATTGTGATTTCGACTTCAGTGAAAGTTAGGCTACATTATTGCGCTATTAGATGGCGTATCCCTTCTCAGTATCATTGGAAAGGCTTTCACCTGTTTAGTTCTCAACAGGTTGCATGTCACTCTCAAACATATATATCCTGAGGTGTAGTGTGGATTCAGAGCAGGAAGATCAACAGTGGACATGATCTTTTCATTAAGGCAACTGCAGGAGAAGTACCACAAGCAAAGGCGATCACGCTACATCGCCTTCATTGATCTGACCAAGGCTTTTGACTCAGTCAGCAGGAATGGCATTTTTACTTTACCTCAAAGGATTGGATGCCCCACCAAGCTCCTGAGGATGATCATAAACTTCCATGAAAACATGTAGGGCACCATCCAATATGATGCCTCATCCTCTAACCCTTTTCCAATTAGGAGTAGCATGAATAAGGATGTGTCCTGTCACCAACACTCTTTGACATCTTCTCTCTGTTGCTGTCGTATGCCTTCAATCAGTCAGAAGCTATGGGAATCTATTCAACCTCGCACCTCCAAGGTATGGAAAGTATCGATCAGGGAAATGCTATTTGCAGACGATGCTGCCCTGACAGCACATGATGAAAATCATTACAGCACCTCATCAACACATGCTTGCAGTGAGTTTGGACTCACTACCCCATCAAAACCAGGCCTGTACTCCGCTAAAATGAGACCTAAAGGCAAGCAACATCAATCCAGAAGACTTGGAAGATGCAGCCATAGATCTAGATAGAGGCTCGCCACCAAACTACACATCCAAATTGGCGAAAAGAGTAGAGAGCACCAGTGGGAAGAGAGGAGAGAGCGCAGAACAGACCCAGCATCCACAGAGACAGGCATGATCTTCACTTGCAGTAATTACAAAAGGACATGTCTTTTTTTGAGAATCGGGCTCTACAGTCACAGCAGGCGCTGTAATGTCTAGAGACCCAAGGCACAGATTCCATTGTCTTTCGAGACAATGAACGATGCCAATATATATTTATAAAACATTTTGTTCCGGTTCTCGATTCTGATTGGCTGCAAGCTTTTTCCAGCCATGTGATATTCTACCAGTATCACCATGGGAACCGTTTCACCATTTGTATCACTCCGCTTGCAGCATTTCTCACAGAGAGTGTCATGGCGGATGAGCAAACCACTATCATTTTGGTTATTCAGCACTCTTGTACCTGCCAAGAACAGCTTTGTCTTGGCCAGTCCTTCGGGAATTTTCTGTTGGCCTTTATGTATTATAATTTTGTGATTTATGAATTATAAGCAGGGGTGCGCATAACTGGTGCGTATGCGTGGTAAAAAATATAATGCGAAGCAGAAAAACATGAAGGGCAGTGCTTTTGAGTACCAACATTTAGCCATTTTTGTGGACAGGGACAAGTTTACTTACTGGAGTAGGATTTTTCTCCATCTCTGGTAAGATAGCAATCATGGTGATAAGTGTGTTCATTAATAATTAGGGGTGCAATGGATCGCAGTTTATCCGTGATCCGTACGGACCATGCCCCATGGTTTGGCATGCATGTGATTTGCAGAATAACTGCTAAGTTTAACCATCATAGAGTAAAAGTAATTGCCAATTACACATTCAAACGATTTGAAACACAGGAGAAGAGGCGGAGGTCTGTGCACGCCAATGCACCTTGGCAAATATTCTCTCAGTTATATCATAAGTGAACAGTTGAGAAAGAAACCAGATGTGTGTCAGTATATTCGGTCTGTGCATTTGTTCTTAATGTTGGTCTGTAGTCTGTCATTAATGTTAATAAAAAAAATACAGCTTTAACAAAGATGAACCTATATTTAATCTATATAGTGAACAAAGTGTTATTTTACATTTAGGCCGAACTATTAATTTCTATACCTGAATACTACTTAGATTTTGTAATATACTATTCATCTCTGCTTGCAGTGTGTGTATTTGTTCTTATTGTATTTCTGACTGTTCACTTGTCTTTAAGAATGCTTGAACTTTATCAGTTAGGCTAGTAGTTTTTTTCTGTGGTATCAAAATACTTGAAGTGAGTGTTAAGTAATGTGATGACGACAGCGTGTAGGATAAGTGTGAGTACCAAGCAGCATCTCCAGGTGTTCCCTTGAGAACCAGAGCAAAACAGTTATGTGCACCCCTGAATATAAGATTGATCTGTAGAATGTCAGCAAGATGCAGGTAATGCACTCTCTCTCTCATAATACTCTACTCAACATTCCCTGACCCCTCCCTGATCAGCTAAACACATTCTTCGCCCACTTTGAGAACAGCTCCAGCTTCATCAGGACGCAGACACCAGCCTTTCAGAGAGCGACCAGCCTTTCACTCTCCAGAACTATCAGGTAAAGAGAGCACTTTCCAACATCAACTGCTATAAAGCAACAGGGCCAGATGACATTTCAGGACAAGTACTGAAGGCATGTGCTGATCAGCTCACTGCAGTGTTCACACACATCTTCAACCATTTCATACACATCTTCACCTGTCTGAAAACTGCCACTATAATCCTCATACCCAAAACCTCAGCCATTACCAGCATGAAGGATTACCGGCCAATTGCTCTCACCCCAGTGATGCTTTAAAGGGGTGATAAAACACATTCTTTCGAAGGCTTGATTGTGTTTGTGGGGTGCAATGTAACATGTTCATGCTTCGTTTTAAAAAAAATTGCATTATTTTTCATATATCTTACCTTTATTGATTGGTTAGCTGGCCCAGTGTGTTGTGATTTGCTAACCGCCTAGTGCACGTTTTTCGGAAACATCACGCCTCTTACCTTTACTGGTAGTCTGTGCTTTGGTAGTATTAGAAACAATGGCGTCAATAAAACCATACCAATTTGAGCCCGAATTGGACCCAGACAATTTTAGCGAAGATGATCGAGCAGAACCCGTTCAGTCCTCAAAGGGAATTTTTTTGAGTAAAGACTGTGGATCTATAGTGATCGCTACTGAATGGCACCGTTAATTTTGTATTTTTAGAATGATTATAGCCAAATATCTGTCGCAAGAACTATTAACCCAAAACGAACACTAAACATTGGCTTTACTATAGTAGCCAAATCAAACACAGAACCATGTTTAGCATGCCTGTAGATAAACAAGCATGTAGATAAACAATACATAAAAGCTCGAATCAAAGAATAATTTACACTAATTCTAAGTTTGCTGTTGAGATTTTAAAAAAAAGTTTGTAATGTTAGGTGTTTGTCGGATAACTTTAAGTATGAATGAGCATTTAACAAACTGATTTGCAGAGCCAAACAGCATTGTCATTTGTTTACTTCCTTGCTACAACGTACAATTAACAATGCAAACTATTACAGAAAAACACATCGACGAAAAATAAATCATACTTACAGGTTGTGGCCCGTAAACAGCTTCTGTTTTTAAATCCATCTTTCAGGACAAGTCATTGTGCGAATCCTGCATTGCACTCGCGAAGATTGTGGAAGCTTTTCTCCGTGAAATGTGCAGCACAGAGAGCGAGATTTGGGTAATAATTATGAGGGACCGAGTTAAAAATACATTTTAACCATTGATCCCTAACTCCCCCATCCCTGAAGGCTGAACAAAGTGGACCTGCAATCTGGATGACAATAACAGCGTTTCGTCGGCATTGCGGCAACAACACTCCAGCCTACTAACTATACCACAACAACTTTTCCCCACAGCAATAAAAAATCCCCCCCTTATTTAATATTCTCGGAGGGGTTTATGCAAATATTGGGGCTGGTGATGTCAGCAACCCTGGAGGAATATCTATAGTCCCAACTCCCTACCAGCGTTTGCTGTTGTCCTTAGAAATTGATTTCTTTAAAAGCAAATATCTCCCTTTGCTTTAAACTTTGAACGTTGTAACTTTGCAGAAGTTGTTTATGCTCAAACAGCAACATTACACACTAGCTAAAGTTAGAAAAGTGAAATTGTGTTTTACCACCCCTTTAAGAGACTAGTTTTGTCCCACATTAAAGCATGTATCCCTCCTGACCTCGATAAACACCAGTTTGCATATAGGATCAACATATCCACAGACAATGCTATTTCAATCGCACCGCACGCAGCTCTTACACACTTGGAAAAACCCAACAGCTACATCAGGATGCTGTTTGTGGATTATAGTTCCGCATTCAACACCATCGATCCAATAAAACTGGTCAACAAACTGCAAACACTGGGTCTGTGAGACCTTCTCTGCCCAAACTTTCTCACTAATTGACCCCAGCACATCAGGTTTGGCCACCACTGCTACATCACTGTCAGCACTGGGATCCCCAAGGCTGTGTTCTTAGTCCAGCACTGTACTCTCTGTTCACACACGACTGCGCCTCCTCCCATAATTACAATACCCTTATTAAATTTGCAGATGACACAACCGTAGTGGGACTCATAACCGGCAATAATGAGGTCCAGGTCCAGACACCAACTACCTGGTGAAAGGACCATGACCTCATCCTCAACACAAAAAAAGAGAAAAGAAATCATAATAGATTTAGAGTCAAGTGTTAAGTTTCTGGGAGTGTACATTGCTGAGGACCTGACTTGGAGCCTGAACATCACCTGCATCATTAAGAGAGCCCAGCAGAGACTGTTCTTCCTAAGGACCCTGAGACAAAATAGACTTCCCCACAGATTGCTAATCAGCTTCTACCACTGCACAATAGGAAGTTTTCCACCATATTGCTGTACTGCAGTGGGTTGTGAAGACAGCTGAAAGGATTGTTGGCTCTTCCTTCCCAAACCTGTGTGACATCCATTCAAACCGTCTCCTCACACAGGCCACAAACATCCAGCAGGACACCTCACACCCCAGAAACCCCTTTTTTACCACCCTCCCCTCAGGCAGACCGAGAACCGCATAAACAAGCACTAACAGGCTGCAGAACAGCTTGAGCTGTGGACAGGCTGCAGAAGTCATAGCAATCCCCATCAATACCACCAACACCCAGCCATCCCATACACATGCACACACAAAGGCAGATATAGCTGTAACCTCCGGGATTAATGCAATAACGGACTCTGTGCAGTAATGACCTCTTAAAACTACATTCCGTGATCCAACAACATAGTATTTGTAAAATTATGGTGGTTTGCTGAGCAAACTTTGCTTGCTTCAAGTGGAGTGCTACTGATACTGGTAATCGCATGGCTGCAAAAGGCTCTCAGCCAATCAGAATCAAGAACCAGAACAAGCGATAAAGATCAATATTGCATGGCTACTCGTAAATGAATATAACAGGACTGACCCAAAATTGGATACCTTGAGATGGCACTGATCTATTAGATTATTGCGGATGGTGAATAGTGTGATCAGAGCTGCCGATCAGTTGACTTACCTCAAGACCCTGATTGTCCTTATTTACAGCTTCCATTAACAAGCATCCCTCAGAGAGAGAGAGAGGTGTTTTATCACTATCTGTTGATTTTCTTCCACATTTCATCAATCACCTCCATCTAAAACTCACTTTTTATTTTTACTATGTCCTGGTTCTCCATAAACCTGTGCCCTGTGAACAACAGATAGACTTTGACAAATGAATTCACTGTAACAGATGGGTCCAGATTCAGCGTGGTCTGTCTAGACAGGCTAAACGTATATGCTTAGCCTTTTTGCAGTTGCTAAGGTTTTGAAACAAAAGGTTGAATTTATAGGGGGGTTTTTTATATTGTCTTTTAAAAATGCAATATGCTGACATGGAAATAAATACAATTTCAGTATGGACTGCCTGAAGAAACCAAAACACCTTTGACCTCCTTAAATATTCAGAGCGTTGATGCTGCATGAATATTTTTCCAGACAGACAAGCAGAGCGGTTTGTGTGAGCCAAAGTGAATTTTATTGTACACTGACAATCAAAAGTTTAGACACACCTACTCATTACTAATTTTCAAATGATAATATGAAACATGTCACATGATCATATGATGTTAATAGGATTATAAATAGTAAAATAGTTTTTTTTTTAAATCAAGTAATTTTATTCTAGTTTTCATCTTTATACCAACAGATTATGACTGTGTGTGTATATATATATATATATATATATAGATATATATATATATATATGTTGGCCCCTTCTAACCAGGACCTTCAGCATGCACTGGGACGGTTTGCAGCCGAGTGTGAAGCGGCTGGGATGGGGATCAGCACCTCCAGCCGGAAAAGGGTGGCTTGCCCACTTCAGGTTGGTGGAGAGTTCCTGCCCCAAGTGGGGGAGTTCAAGTATCTAGGGGTCTTGTTCACGAGTGAGGGGAGGATGGAACGGGAGATTGACAGACGGATCGGTGCAGCTTCTGCAGTAATGCGGTCGATGTACCGGTCTGTCGTGGTGAAGAAAGAGCTAAGCCGTAAGGCGAAGCTCTCGATTTACCGGTCAATCTACGTTCCTACTCTCACCTATGGTCATGAGCTTTGGGTCATGACGAAAGGACAAGATCCTGGATACAGGCGGCCGAAATGAGCTTTCTCCGCTGGGTGGCTGGGCGCTCCCTTAGAGATAGGGTGAGAAGCTCAGTCACTCGGGAGGAACTCGGGAGGAACTATATATATACAGGGAGTGCAGAATTATTAGGCAAGTTGTATTTTTGAGGATTAATTTTACAACATTAATAATTAAACAACAACCATGTTGTCAATGAACACAAAAAACTCATTAATATCAAAGCTGAATATTTTTGGAAGTAGTTTTTAGTTTTAGCTATTTTAGGGGGATATCTGTGTGTGCAGGTGACTATTACTGTGCATAATTATTAGGCAACTTAACAAAAAGAAATTTATACCCATTTCAATTATTTATTTTTACCAGTGAAACCAATATAACATCTCAACATTCACAAATATACATTTCTGACATTCAAAAACCAAACAAAAACAAATCAGTGACCAATATAGCCACCTTTCTTTGCAAGGACACTCAAAAGCCTGCCATCCATGGATTCTGTCAGTGTTTTGATCTGTTCACCATCAACATTGCGTGCAGCAGCAACCACAGCCTCCCAGACACTGTTCAGAGAGGTGTACTGTTTTCCCTCCTTGTAAATCGCACATTTGATGATGGACCACAGGTTCTCAATGGGGTTCAGATCAGGTGAACAAGGAGGCCATATCATTAGATTTTCTTCTTTTATACCCTTTCTTGCCAGCCACGCTGTGGAGTACTTGGACGCGTGTGATGGAGCATTGTCCTGCATGAAAATCATGTTTTTCTTGAAGGATGCAGACTTCTTCCTGTACCACTGCTTGAAGAAGGTGTCTTCCAGAAACTGGCAGTAGGACTGGGAGTTGAGCTTGACTCCATCCTCAACCCGAAAAGGCCCCACAAGCTCATCTTTGATGATACCAGCCCAAACCAGTACTCCACCTCCACCTTGCTGGCGTCTGAGTCGGACTGGAGCTCTCTGCCCTTTACCAATCCAGCCACGGGCCCATCCATCTGGCCCATCAAGACTCACTCTCATTTCATCAGTCCATAAAACCTTAGAAAAATCAGTCTTGAGATATTTCTTGGCCCAGTCTTGACGTTTCAGCTTGTGTGTCTTGTTCAGTGG
The DNA here is from genome assembly GCA_023566225.1 of Romanogobio albipinnatus. NCBI lineage: Eukaryota > Metazoa > Chordata > Actinopteri > Cypriniformes > Gobionidae > Romanogobio > Romanogobio albipinnatus. Next base: position 25,638,524 of record CM042260.1, on the reverse strand, counting down.
TGGTCGACTTTCTGCCTTTCTTACCTTGGCCATGTCTCTGAGTATTGCACACCTTGTGCTTTTGGGCACTCCAGTGATGTTGCAGCTCTGAAATATGGCCAAACTGGTGGCAAGTGGCATCTTGGCAGCTGCACGCTTGACTTTTCTCAGTTCACGGGCAGTTATTTTGCGCCTTGGTTTTTCCACACGCTTCTTGCGACCCTGTTGACTATTTTGAATGAAACGCTTGATTGTTCGATGATCACGCTTCAGAAGCTTGGCTATTTTAAGACTGCTGCATCCCTCTGCAATATATCTCACTATTTTTGACTTTTCTGAGCCTGTCAAGTCCTTCTTTTGACCCATTTTGCCAAAGGAAAGGAAGTTGCCTAATAATTATGCACACCTGATATAGGGTGTTGATGTCATTAGACCACACCCCTTCTCATTACAGAGATGCACATCACCTAATATGCTTAATCGGTAGTAGGCTTTCCAGCCTATACAGCTTGGAGTAAGACAACATGCATAACGAGGATGATGTGGTCAAAATACTCATTTGCCTAATAATTCTGCACTCCCTGTATATATATATATATATATATATATATATATATATATATATATATATATATATATATATATATATATATATATATATTATATGCTGATTGAACGCTAGAATATAAAAGTTTTTAAATTAATCTTTTATATCAACAGATTTTCAGTGTATATCAGTGTGTTTAAGCTTTTTTATGGTATATCATACTCATGATTCATGTAAAAGACGCTTAAAAACTTCCTGTCAGAGCAATGACTGGCTCATCATGGTGAATGATGAACGTGGGAGTAATTAACACAGCATTATGAAATCTTTGAATATGATTGCATGGTAATTACTAGAGTTATAAATTCGCTCTGTTCCCTGTAGAACGAGGGATGATTTGTTGACTTGAGATAGGTGAGAAAATGAAAGTTCCTGGACCTCGTCAGAACTGCTTAAAGATGCATTTGCTTCTGCATTCATATGCAAACATACATTTCTTTCCATTTTTCCCTTTGATCCTTCCATGTTCACATGGAAGACAGGGGTGACCTACATTCAGAAGGTGAGATGTATTGACAGAATGAGGGTTATAGCATAGGAAATGAGGACCAAGGGCGAAGAACGTGCTACTCTGTTTTTTAACAGAGTACCTATAAATATTACATTTTTGCCCTGTCTCACAGACAAGGTTTGAGATGTTTTAACTGAAAACGACTTGCACTGAATCAGCGCCATTGCTTTATCTCCGATGCACATCAGTTATGTTTTTTTTCTTCTTCTTCTAAGGCACATTTATAAAAGCTACTTAAATGTCCTAATTTAACTAAGGCCTAATCCCGGCTGTAATCTAAACCTGTCTGTGAAACCAAGCCTTAAAAAGAAAATGTTGAAAAGATGTCTTGTAATGTAACTCCTCTAGAAAGACTTGTTAGTCCTTTGCCACGCATGGGAAGGAAAACAAACAAACAAAACAAAAAAGAAAAAAAAATTCTGCTTGCTACAACAGACTTTGTAAATGGTTCCAGAAAAATCTGGCCATAGACTTTCAAATTGCTCGGAACACAACAAACACAAACATGAGCTTGTTGCTAGGAAACACATGAAAAATGAAAACAATGTGTTCTAAAAATCAGCTCAAAATATCAAACATGAAGCACAGTATAAATATAAAAACTTCTTATTCTGTACTTATCACACACTTCACAATTTTCTGTAAAAGTCGCAAAATCTGCATATTGTTTCTGACTTTCGAGTCTCAGGTCCGGCAGGAATTGTCGGTGGGGGGAGTGAATGACCAGCGCTCTCCTCCACCCTCAATACCACGACTGAGGTGAGACCCTTGAGCAAGGCACCAAACCCCCAACTGCTCCCTGGGCGCCCAGCAATATGGCATTGTAATTTCACATTGTAATTGGTAAAGTATAGCTAGTTTACACAATCTATCTGTGTTGGGAATACATTATATTTTTACCAGCAAAAAGGGGAAATATGTGAGATTTAAAAGAGGTTGTTTAAAAGGTTTTTTTTTTTAACCAAGTGAAGCCAAAAGGTTTCGATTTCCCCCAGGTGGCTGGATGCAGTATAGGTCATAAACCCCGCCCTCTCCATATAATGTAATGGGACACAAAACAAACTAAATCAAATTCCATCATTTTAGGTAGTTGTATATCATGATGATGTGATGTCAAGTGTTCATTTTTTAAGTAAGTTTGGTTTTAGTTAGTTATTTGATGCTATAAAACAGGGTGTGACGTCATGATCGACAGCTGAGATTGACAGCTTCTCTGAGTGAAGTAGTCACTGATGCACCAACATACTTTTTTCGGGAGGAGACTGGAGCTTCAACTTTAATTTCCAAAACTGTTTATTTCACACAATGAGTTGTTCTGCTGTAAACGGATTCAGATTTTGCGGGTGTGTGGGCGAGGCTTTGATACAGCGGCTCCACTTCATGTTCACTACTGCGCAGACTCGGGAGCCGAGATGTCATGGGACATTGGCTGCTTTTTTACAATGGAAGAGAATGAAGGTGCGTCAAAAGTCATCTCTTTATGGTTTTTTAAATAGGCCTACCTACCATTATTTACCATGGTGCTGCACTGTACTTTTTGCAGTGCTAAAACCTGCCATTTTTCGGCGCTTCTTCTAAGTGATAACTGACCGGTGATTTCCCCCCCTGAATTGTAGTGCATTAGTCCTGAAATATAATTACTTGAGCTAATTCTAATGGAAATCTATTATTGCAATGTCTAAACGGACCTGCAAAAAGTGTTAACTGAGAACGGCAGTGTGAGAAAAAGAGCCTGTGGTGCTGTCAACATGGGAGCTGAACTGTGTCTGACAGGATCTCAATTCATTCCCTTTTGTCAGCACAACATACATTGTCATCTGCAAATGATCCTTTCTAGTCATGCTATTCCATAACCAGCATAATGGCTAATATAAAATGCACTATGGTGTAACAGGTACGGAAAGTGTTTTGTTAAAACATGTATTGATTGTTATAATTCTCACAAAATTGTTCGTTTACATGCAGTGGCGTAACTTAGTAATGATGGGCCCCAGTGCAGGTTATTACGACGGGCCCCCTGGTCTGCACATTTATGAAGCACATACAAACACACACACACACTGCGCTCTAGAAGGGAATATATGCAAATTTGTGTGCCTAACGTACTTCATTTAGACCAACACTTATCAGTTTCTTATATTTAGTTGAACAGTTCTCTTTGCGTACACCTCTCTCCAACACACGCTACAGTGGCTGTGCTGTTTGCGCCTGGGGCGCTCACCCTGTGGTCTGTGTGGGCATTTATTTTCAATACAAATTGAGAAAATATTAGAAAAGTGGAAATAAAGCGTCTAACGTGTTTAATAATAAGTGTTTCTTGGTTAGGGGTAGGTGAACAGACATGTGCAGAGACGATAAAAGTGAGTGGGTCTAATATCATTGGTCGTAAAAAGTGGGTGGGACTTGTTCCAGTCCCACACACACACACACACACACACACAATGGTTCAGACGCCCATGAGTACCGCCGGCACTTTATTTCATCCACTTCAAGCACTATCTACAACGCTATTAATTAGCGCTATTATAAATTATTAATAATAATTTATTTAGGTCTACTAGTAGCCTAGCCTCAACAAAACCTGACGTTGCACAATACATATCCATATCACTTCTCTTTAAATTTACACCTAACACAAAAGCTTAACGTTATGATTATTTACACCAACATTAGCTAGCTTGCTCCTATGACTAGACTGTCTAAGTTACCTGCTAGAGCTACATGAGGGCAGCGTTGTAGTTGAATCATGCTGAACCGATGATAATGTAGTAGTACAAATATTGCTGCTGGGAGACTTGCGCTGGCTAGTATTGGTAAAAAATCCAAAGGAATCTAATTTTGGAAGCTTTGCAGTCTTCTCCTCCTGTTCTTTTCTCTCCGGTCTCTTTTTAGAACCACTTTTATGTTTGAATGGCATGGCTACTCTCGCACTTAAGTCTCAGCTAAGCCGTTTGATTTTGCCGCCGGAGTATTGTCGTCTTGTCACGTGATCAAATAGAGATTTATGAATGGACCATTTTCACGGACTGCGATGACGTGTTTCCACAGCCGTCAACATCGCAGATCTAGTACATTTTCCTAGTTTTTGTTTTGTTTTTTGTATTCTGTTATTACTTATATTGTTTTGAACACACACACACACACACACACACACACATATATATATATATATATATATATATATATATATATATATATATAAGTATTGTTTTTTTATATCTTATCTTTTATTATATGTTATAAATTAATTTAAAATGTGTTAGAGCCTATCTTGGAAGTAAGTAAATGACAAAAACAGAATTAGCTGCTGGCTATCTCTGGCTGAGACTGCGAGGGATAGCCTACGGCAAATTTGACATCTTACTTTCTTCGTCTGCCAATCTCTTAATATTTCCCCCTCTTTTGGAAAGCCGTGGAAATGACTTATAACAAATAAAACAAGACTAATTAATTGTGGTAATTGGAATATTTTTATTGGTTTCCTCAAATTATTTCTATAGCCTACGTTTGCTTGCTAGTGCTACTGTCTTTTTTCTCTCTCGATAAAACACCAAGGCAAAGGGCACATTTCGGGGTGTAGTGAGCGGTGACGTGTGATTTTAAATTCAGCGCATTTAATTTCACAACGCATAGGCGCCGATGTTTCTGCCAGTGCGTGCCCAGTGCCCACACAGTAGATCTGGTGATCTGATAGTACTAGTTCACTAAATAAATAATTCATTAAACACATTTATCATAAGCACTTAACTCAAAAATAACTAGGCCTATTAAACAATAAAATAACTAGAGAACTGGCTGACTAAAATCAGATTTCAAAGGAAGCAAAGGTGAAGTCCGTATAATTTATATAGGTAGCTTACCTACTGTGTTATTTGTTTTATCAGTCAATCGTGAAAAATCTGGTGGTCTAAAGTTTCTGGCAACATTAAATCCAGGATAGAAGAAAATTCTAGAGAAAGAGCAATAGATTCACCAGTGCACAGAACACAGTTTGAGCACGCACACGTAATATGCGAGCAAGAGCAGAGCCGTGAGACATTTGAGAGCGCACGTCGATTTTCTGCTAGAGAGCGGAGAGATTCGTAATATGGATGCGCGTTAATGCCCTCGCATTTGTCATTAAAATAACGCAATAGAAACGGCCTCAAATTAACTATACAACGAGATGAAAGTCGTGTCTGAAAGCTGCAATCGTTTTTATTATTGGTTAAAATGAATGGAGAATATTTAGCCTTTTTTCCCGAGGGTGCTCGAGCCCCCGCGAACCCAAGGTATTGGCGCATCCTGTCACACTGACACTTCATCGCCAGGGCCCGCTTGCGATGTGGGCTGGGCCCGCGTTCGTCACGGGCCCCACCGGCCGCACGGGCCCCAGTGCGGCTGCACTGCCTGCACTGTCTGTAGTTACGCCCCTGTTTACATGTACCTGATGTGATTTGCCTAAGTGAGTTAAGTGCGTTTCCCCTTTAATTGCTGTGATGTCACCATGAGCCCACCTAATTTCCTGTTTTGTCCCCTCCTCTTCCTCTTGACCTTGTAATTGTATGGAAGAGGTGGGTTATTTTTGGCTCCTGCTAATCCTTATTAATCTTTATTTTAATTGTTGCTTTTATTTCTATATCTTCATTGCAAATTATGTGTATTATGTTATTTTACTTACCTGTGTGGTTATTTTTGTCATTTTGCCCAATTTAAGTTATATTTGTGTCATTACTCTATATGTGGAGATGAAAAGCACATGGTAATTAAATCTACGTCACATTTGTTTTATAGAGCGAAATAAGGGTGATTGTACTCAGAGGCTGCCTTTATTTGTTTTACATCAGGTATGTTTTCTCTGTATTTTTCTTCCTCTTGACCTTGTAATTGTATGGAAGAGAGCGAAATAAGGGTGATTGTACTCAGAGGCTGCCTTTATTTGTTTTACATCAGATCTCAGAGAGTAAAAAAACCCAGTGAAACCGCCGCCTGTTGTCCCGTGTCTGTCTTCACAACGCAGAGAAAAGTGGTTTTATAACTGGTGTCGCGAGCCACCGGTTACACGTGGTGCCATAACCCTTCGGATTTCGCATGATTGGCTGATTACCGATCGCCGGAGTTGCTGCTTCAACAGACGACGGTGTGCCGTGAAAGATCGCTGGATGTGAGGGTGTTTCGCTGATCGCGGAGGCCGCTGCTCATTTCATCTCGGCCGATCTCGTCATCAGTGTTCTATCTTCTGTTGCTCATATCACAGACGGTAAAGGTTGAACGGTTGCCCTTTTTATGAAGTATGATGAAAAACTGTTTTGACTTTTATTAATACTATTCGCTGTGGGGTTTGTGCTGAACTTTTTTTTTTGTTTCTTTTTACTGATGCACGCTCATTACTGACAGGATATTTTTATTATCACATTTTATTTTATTTCTCCTCGGGCAACGCTGTACTGAACTGTTCTTTGCGTTGCTGCAAGCTGAAGGACAGTGTTTTTGTGATCGTCGTCACATAATTTTTTTTCTTTTTTTCTCCCTGAAACTAACATTGGACTGTTTTGAGAGAGTCTAAATGAGTATTTCTGCAAACTACACTTATCTGCATATTAGTTGTGATTTCAGTGTTTGTTTTTTGTTTTCTGAAACTGTTATTACATTTTTTTTTAATAATTTTTTTTTTTTTTTCCTATTCGAACTGAGTCATGTTTGAGGACACTGTTAGTCAGGATAATTTTAGCCCTGTACAAAGACCTAGTGCCATGCTACCAGTAGGCAGGGGTAGTGGGGCTGTTCTTAATCGTCCTGACAATATGTATGGAGTTTCACCTCATTGTTTTGGGAGAGGGAGGACATTCTTTACTGCAGATATTGACCATGTACATGCATCTGACTCAGCTATTGGTACCTCAGGGAGCCCAGCTGCTTGCTCTACCCCTTTTGCACGCCGTAACACTGATCGTGCAGTTACCCCTGAGTCTTTGGGGAGTATTATTTCTGATTTGGCACTGAAAATTGGTGAAAGCATTTCAGCCAGTCTCAACTTAACGCAACAGCCCAGCCCAGTGCAATCTAAGTCAAATGTACAGCATTCAGGTGAATGTTTTGATGCTTCTAATTTGAAAGTCATTGTCCAACATGATGTTGCGCCTCCACCGTTCTTTAGAGGTGATCAAAGTGATTTGTTTACTGTACATGAATGGGAAGATTTGATGTACAGTTATTTAAACAGAAAGAAAAGCACTGATGAAACTGCTTCTGATATCATTTTGAGCAGGTTAGCTGGAAAAGCGAGAGATGTGGTCAAAGTGTCCTTGCGCAGCTTCCCTGGGCCGACGGCTGTAGTGCTCCCCACCACCGTGTTCGATATACTGAAGCGAAATTTCAGTGAGTTGATGTATTCAAATATGCCTATGTCTGACTTTTATAACACCCTGCCTAGGGCGGACGAGAGCCCAATGGACTACTGGATACGGCTCAATAAGGCGATTGATGTGGCTGATGAGTGTTTGCGTAGACGGAACAAGTGTGTTGAGGACCCTGTTACTGAAGCTGTTATGATGTTTATCTCACACTGTCCAGATCCTGGCCTTGCTTTGTCTTTTCAGTTCAAGCCTGCTGAACAGTGGAGTGCTGCTGAAGTTCAAGAGCGACTGGATAGTCATCGCAGGACTCTGAAGAGAGCTTTTGCTAGAACTTCACGCTCATTGCCTATGTCTGCTTGCCATCAGAACACTGTAGCTGTCTGTGACGATTCTGCGTCAAGTTCTCCCAAACAGCCTGAACTCTCAAGTCAGATACCAAGTTTAGCTGGTCAGTTGAACCCCAACGCTGCTCCTTTTACTCCTGATGCTAGTATGCAGCAGTTGGTTGGCATGATGGACAAAGTTTTATCTCTCTGCACTGCCTCACTGTCCTCGTCCACCCCAAACTGTCCTGTCAGAACTTCAGACCCCAAGCCCAGTCTGAGCTCAGCATGTAGAGTATGTCAATCTAAAGAGCACACTACACATACTCATTGTATGCGCCAGAGGCTTTGTCGTAACTGCTTCAAACCTGGACACTTTAAGAGCAATTGTCCTAGGACGACAGGCTTTGAGCTGCCGCCTTCAGCCATTCAGTTAAACTAAATAGCCCATGTGCGGAGGGGGATAACATGGGCAGTGGCGTATTTCCCCTAAAAGACGAGTCAGACCCACATGAGATTTTTGTAAATTGTTGCAAATTGTTGCCACCCGACAAAACAGTGCTGTATGTGGGATCTCAGAAAATTGATGGAGCTAGTGAACTCTTTTATGCTCCTGTGACTGTCGGTGGCCAGTCCGTGCTGAACGGTATGCTAGATTCTGGCAGTATGGCTTGCACGCTGAGTATAGAAAGTGAATCAAAGTTGCATGCTGCTGGAGTTCTCCCTCAACCCTCAGTGATTCCTGGTAATGTGGTCCTGGTGGGCTGCGGTGGTCTGACTACTCAGCCTAAGTGCACATATGACCTGGAAATCGAAGTCTACGGGTTCAAGTTTGTCGTGCCAACCTTAGTAGTGCCTGGACAGAAGGATGAGTTCATTATCGGTAGTAATGTAATCAAATGTGTGCTTCAGAAGATGAAAGCCGAAAAGAGATACTGGGAACTAATTTCCTGCCAAAACAGCAACCCTGAGTGTGAAGAATTTCTTGAGCTATTGAGCGGTGTTTCTCGTTGGTCTGGTCCCCAACAGCCCGCTAAGCTCGGTACAGTTAGGCTTTGTCAGGCCGTTACCTTGCTTCCCAGGTGTGAGCACCTTGTCTGGGGAAAACTACCAGCTAACACTAATGTCGCCCCAGGAAGCTCCGTCATCGTCGAGCCCACTACGTCACGTTCAGCGCCACGTCATGTTCTTGTTGGACGTGTGGTGACTCCTATGTGGGGTGATCGATGGGTGCCGATGAAGATCTTAAATCCCACCCAGTCTCCAATCACTCTTCGACGTAACGCTAAGCTGGCTGATGTGTCTCCTTGTTTAGCAGTGGAGGATGTTACAGTCTCACAATATGTGTGCAAACCTGAAGTTTCTGGTGCAGCTTTCTCCAAGTCTATTCCACCTGTTGACCCTGTGCGGTCACTGCACGAGTATGGTTTGGGGGACATTGATATCGAAAAGTGTGAGGTCTCAAAGTCATGGAAGGAGCAGTTGACGAGTCTTATCGTGTCCTATCAAGATGTTTTCTCCAGAGACAGACTCGATTGTGGAGAGGTGAAAGACTTTGTCCACCGAATTCATCTGAGCGATGAGCGTCCGTTTCGCCTGCCATATCGCCGAACCCCTCCTGCCCACTACCAGAAGTTGAGAGAGGTACTTTCTGAAATGGAAGAGAAAGGCATCATTAGCAAATCCGTCAGCGAGTATGCATCTCCTTTGGTAATGGTATGGAAGAAGGATGGATCTCTCAGAGTCTGTACGGACTTTCGCTGGCTTAATGCAAAGACCATTAAGGATGCTCACCCTTTGCCTCATCAGGCAGACTGCCTGGCTGCTCTAGGCGGCAATCTTCTCTTCAGCTCTGTTGATTTGACGTCAGGATTTTACAACGTCCCGCTCCATGTTTCCGATCGTCATTACACAGCATTTACAACACCAATGGGCTTGTACGAATACAACCGTCTTCCCCAAGGCCTGTGTAACAGCCCAGCATCCTTTATGCGCATGATGCTCAGTGTGTTTGGAGATCTAAACTTTTCCAGCCTCCTTTGCTATCTAGATGATTTGCTGGTTTTCGCCCGCTCTGAAGAGGAGGCTTTGAAACGCTTGGAAGTGGTGTTTTCACGGTTGAGAGCTAGTAATTTGAAGTTGGCTCCGAAAAAGTGTCACTTTCTCAGGCGCTCCATCAAATTTCTGGGCCATGTGATCAGCGGATCTGGAGTTTCCGTGGATGAAGACAAGGTAGCAGTCATTTCAGCATTTCGAAAGAATGACCTGATGAAGGAAGATAATGTCACACCTTCGCCAAAGAAACTGAGATCATTTCTAGGCATGGTTTTATACTACCAGAGCTTCATCCCTGGCTGTACACGTGTCGCAAAGCCATTGTTCAATTTGACGGCCGGTCAAAAACGTTTGGCGAAAGGCACAAGTGGCCGTAATCGATCTGGCACTTATCGGGAGTTGTCTCCCCAGGACTGGACTCCTGATTGTGATGTCGCCTTCGAAGAGTTAAAGAGAGCCCTTGTCGAGAGCGTGGTCCTGGCACACCCTGACTTTGAGCGCCCCTTTGTTCTCTGCACTGATGCGTCGCTGGATGGCCTAGGTGCAGTACTTTCTCAAGTTCCCAGTGGTGAGGACAAAGCACGTCCCATAGCCTTCGCCAGCAAGTCTTTGAGCCGCAGCCAAGCCAATTACCCTGCACACAGACTAGAGTTCTTGGCCCTCAAGTGGGCGGTGTGCGACAAGTTCAGTCACTGGTTAAAAGGTCATGAGTTTACCGTGTGGACGGACAATAATCCGCTCACGTACATCTTGACAAAACCTAAACTAGATGCTTGTGAGCAGCGCTGGGTTTCAAAACTTGCCCCGTACAACTTTAAAATCAAGTACGTTCCTGGACGATTGAATGTCGTGGCGGATGCACTCAGTCGTGACCCATTCGTCAACCCAGTGAGTCAGCGACTTCTGTCCGAGCCTTACTCTGAACTGCTGAAGTATGTACACAGTGTGGGAGATGATTCTGTGCAGAGGACATTCCGTCTCACGTGCCAGCCACAGACACTTGAAACTGACCTCAATCTAAGCTCTGAGATAAACTTTTCCATGACCTCTGAGGATGTTTCATCTATCTTGTCTGTCTGTGATGATTGGGATTCAGGAGCTGCATCCAGAGCAACATCCGTGGGTGATCATTTGACTTCTTTGATTCCCGACTGTCAAGACGTAATCCATGCCTTTACATTGTCTGAACTGCAGTGTCAGCAACACAAAGACGCAGTTATTTCGAGGGTGGCTTTCTATGTCAGCAGGAAGCGCAGACCTACCAGGCGTGAGCGTGCGAATGAGGATTTGCTAGTTTTGAGGATTTTGAGGCAGTGGGATAAACTCTGTTTGCTTCATGGCATCCTGTATAGAGCTGTCAAAGATCCACTCTCTAAGCATAAAAAGTTTCAATTCGTCCTGCCTGCCTCTATGAAACCGCAAGCACTCTCTGGTGTTCATGATCTGGCCGGTCACCAAGGTCAGCCACGTACCCTGTCTTTAGCCCGCCAGAGGTTCTATTGGCCTGGGATGGAACGTGATGTGCGTGATTATGTCAAGACTTGTGCCCGTTGTGTCCTGAGTAAAACTCCAGAGCCAGCAGCAAGAGCGCCCTTGGAGAGCATTAAGACCACTGCCCCATTGGAGCTTGTCTGTATTGATTTCTGGTCTGCTGAAGACAGGCACAATAAATCTGTGGATGTCTTGGTAATTACGGATCATTTCACCAAGTTAGCTCACGCTTTTCCTTGCCGAAACCAATGTGCTAAAAGTGTTGCTAAGAAACTCTGGGATGGCTTCTTTTGTATCTATGGATTTCCCCAGCGTATCCATTCGGACCAGGGAGCAAATTTTGAGAGTGAGCTGATAGCAGAGCTTCTTGATATTGCCGGCGTTGACAAGTCACGGACTTCACCGTACCACCCAATGGGGAATGGAGGGACTGAAAGATTCAACAGAACGTTAGGTAACATGCTGAGATCGCTTCCACCCAGATCCAAGCACAAGTGGCCACAGTTGGTACAAACAATGACATTCATGTATAACTGCACTGCCCATGAAACAACTGGGTTTGCCCCTTTTTACCTGATGTTCGGGAGGGTGCCGAGATTGCCTGTTGACCTTATGTTTCAAAGCGTGCTTCGTGATGAGTCAATCTGTGATTACAATGACTATGTTCAATCTCTTGTCAGTGATCTACAGTCTGCTATGGCGCTGGCTCAAAAGAACTCTACTGCCGAACAAAAACATCAGTCTGATCAGTACAATAAGAGAGTCAAAGGATTGCCCCTGTCAGTTGGTGATCATGTTCTCATTGCCAACAGAGGCTGTAGAGGTAAACGGAAGCTTGCCGATAAATGGGAACCCACCATGTATTCCGTTGTTGACTCCAAACCTTCACTGCACATTTACAAGATCCGTGACAAATCTGGTCATGAGAAAGTGGTACATCGGAATCTATTGTTGCCAGTTAACTTTCTTCCTTTGCCTTCAACTGAGTTTTCTGTTGGTGAAAGTGCTAGTGGTAGCCCTTGTTCCACACCTCCTCAATCTGTATGTGATGTGGTTGAGTCAACCTTACCTGTCACTGATGATTTGTCACATGCTGAGTCCATGTCTGTCATTTCTCACATTGCTGTTTGTGATGATGATCGTACTGCTTCTTGGGTCTCATCCCATTCTTCTCAAACACTTTCTGAAGGACAAAATGAGTTTTCGGTTGGCCTTGACACTGTAGCTAATGACTTTTTTACTGTTCCTGTTCCTGACAGTCCACGTGATCCTTTGGTTGACCATAACTCTGACGATCGTTACACTACCAGGTTTGGTAGAGTACTTAAACCTGTTCGTAGGCTGATTGAGTCAATGGTTCAACTTGAAACCTTACTTGGTGTGGAGTCTGTATCTCCTGTTATTCATGTATAGGTTTGTGTATTATATTACATGATCTCTGGTAATACATCTCAACCAAAGTGTAATCTTCTCTATTTTGTGTATATTAATCCTGTTTATGTATTTGGTATGAGTTTTTCAAAGTGTAATGGGCACTTTGTGTATGCCTGCAAAATGTGTAGACGTTTGGCCAACTTTCTCCATATTTGTATCCCTTGTTTGGGTAACTTTCTAGGTGGAGTCTTCACTGATTTTAATGTGTGGACCATGTAATTCAAGTGACCAGTGTTTTATTTGTTATACTCTAAGAATTTTGTGTGAATTCTGGGGGGTGAGTGTAACAGGTACGGAAAGTGTTTTGTTAAAACATGTATTGATTGTTATAATTCTCACAAAATTGTTCGTTTACATGTACCTGATGTGATTTGCCTAAGTGAGTTAAGTGCGTTTCCCCTTTAATTGCTGTGATGTCACCATGAGCCCACCTAATTTCCTGTTTTGTCCCCTCCTCTTCCTCTTGACCTTGTAATTGTATGGAAGAGGTGGGTTATTTTTGGCTCCTGCTAATCCTTATTAATCTTTATTTTAATTGTTGCTTTTATTTCTATATCTTCATTGCAAATTATGTGTATTATGTTATTTTACTTACCTGTGTGGTTATTTTTGTCATTTTGCCCAATTTAAGTTATATTTGTGTCATTACTCTATATGTGGAGATGAAAAGCACATGGTAATTAAATCTACGTCACATTTGTTTTATAGAGCGAAATAAGGGTGATTGTACTCAGAGGCTGCCTTTATTTGTTTTACATCAGGTATGTTTTCTCTGTATTTTTCTTCCTCTTGACCTTGTAATTGTATGGAAGAGAGCGAAATAAGGGTGATTGTACTCAGAGGCTGCCTTTATTTGTTTTACATCAGATCTCAGAGAGTAAAAAAACCCAGTGAAACCGCCGCCTGTTGTCCCGTGTCTGTCTTCACAACGCAGAGAAAAGTGGTTTTATAACTGGTGTCGCGAGCCACCGGTTACAATGGCAAAGAGTTAACATGATTGTGCCGGTATTAAAAACAAGGGCGTACGTTTACCAGAACCTGCAGTCAGTGTAGTTTGTCAGAGGAGACCTTGAGGCCACAGAGATAAATAATGGGCCCTTAAATTCTCCTCTCCACCCAGCTACCAATGAATCACTTTAAATGCATTGTTTTAGGTGATTCATATGTTACTCACGTAAGGAAAGTATAGTTCCAACTCTCTCCACTTTTATCGCACAATAGATACAGGATAAAGCAGGACAGATAATGGGACAGGGGTGGTATGGTCGTGGAGGTGCTTCTCGGGTTAACAAGGGCATCAAACTGAGTTTATTTATAGGTATTCACAGTTTTCCTGGGGATTGGCAGAGATTTGCATAATTATCAGAATTCACACAACACTGATAACGGTAACGAACGACCAGAGTCCCGTCTCCCAACTGAGCAGATTTACAGTATAAACGCACCATGGGACACTTTATGAAGAACAGACTCTAATGAAGCAGCTTAACGAAATAAGGGGCTCTCAAAACTAACCAGCACATTTTTGAATCATGCAAGCTCATGCATGTTTAAATGAGTGTACAAATGCTTTTAATGTGAGGGAGAGAGAGGATTCCTGCTGCCCTGTAATGGGGCGACTTATCTTAGTTCCTTCTTGCTGTCTTCTCCAGCACATCAGGCATATGTTAAATCTAATAGTCATTAAACTGCCACCAGTGAGATGAATACGATCCTCTGTGTGTGTGTGTGTGCGTGTGCGTGTGTGTGTGTGTGTGTGTTTTAATGTTAAATCAAACTACACAGTAATGAAGACATGCATGTTATATTGTCTTTCTTTAGAGGCTGTCAAACATTCCGCTACTGTCAAAACATCGAGTGCTTAAAAAAATTCTGGAATATATTGTTCTTTTATAACTATTGTTCATACTGAAGGTTATCGATTTAAATATTAAATAATTAAAATTAAAGCACAATATATTTGTACCATATTAGTTATCGGTCGATATTCAAGATTTTTGTTTTGTTTTATTTGATTTGATCAGTATCAGTTGATATTATTTAATAAATCTTTTTTTTTTCTTCTGTATTTTACAATAAGATTATCTATGTTTTCATCTAATCTTTAAAAACACTAATGCATTAATTACACTGTTAAATGTAATCTTTAGCAAATTTCAAAATGAATATCCATTTTTCATGCTGTAAATTGTTTTGATGCCTAAATGCACTTGTAGCATTTAAAATGACTGATTTTAGTAATTATGCATAATTTATAGTTATTACTATAGGACACATTTAAATAAAGTGTTACAATTTTTTCTTTATTATCCTACACATGCAAAAAAGTTTTCTGTAGGGTTAGGGTGTGAATTGGTATGGAAGCCTATTTCTGCCATACAAGAAAAAAGACATGCTTTGGTAAATCATGATTATGATATAGAAGGTCATAATTCTCCTCCATGAACTGCCACCTTAACGTGGTGGAGGGGTTTGAGTACCCGAATGACCCTAGGAGCTATGTTGTCCGGGGCTATATGCCCCTGGTAGGGTCTCCCAAGGCAAACAGGTCCTAGGTGACGGGTCAGACTAAGAGCAGTTCAAAAACCCTTATGATGACAAATAAAACGAGGACCGTGACGTCGCCCGGTACGGCGCAGCCGGGGCCCCACCCTGGAGCCAGGCCTGGGGTTGGGGCTCGTATGCGAGCGCCTGGTGGCCGGGCCTTCCTCCACGGGGTCCGGCCGGGCTCAGCCCAAAGGAGCGACGTGGGGACACCTTCCCGTGGGCCCACCACTCGCAGGAGGGACCGTAAGGGGCCGGTGCAAAGAAAATCGGGCAGCAGTCGAAGGCGGGGGCCTAGACGACCCGATCCCTGGACACAGAATCTGGCTCTTGGGACATGGAATGTCACCTCGCTGGCGGGGAAAGAGCCTGAGATTGTGCGTGAGGTTGAGAGGTTCCGACTAGAGATAGTCGGAATCACCTCCACGCACGGCTTGGGCTCTGGAACCACACTCCTCGAGAGGGGATGGACTCTTCACCACTCTGGAGTTGCCCATGGTGAGAGGCGGCGGGCTGGTGTGGGTTTGCTTATAGCCCCCCAGCTCTGCCGCCATGTGTTGGAGTTTACCCCGGTGAACGAGAGGGTCGTTTCCCTGCGGCTTCGGCTCGGGGATAGGTCTCTCACTGTTGTGTGTGCCTACGGGCCAAACAGCAGTGCAGAGTACCCGACCTTCTTGGTGTCCCTGGGAGGGGTGCTGGAGAGTGCTCCGACTGGGGACTCCGTCGTTCTACTGGGGGACTTCAACGCCCACGTGGGCAATGACAGTGAAACCTGGAGGGGCGTGATTGGGAGGAACGGCCCCCCTGATCTGAACCCGAGTGGTGTTCAGTTATTGGACTTCTGTGCTAGTTACAGTTTGTCCATAACGAACACCATGTTCAAGCATAAGGGTGTCCATCAGTGCACATGGCACCAGGACACCCTAGGTCGTAGGTCAATGATCGACTTTGTGGTCGTTTCATCTGACCTGCGGCCGTATGTCTTGGACACTCGGGTGAAGAGAGGGGCGGAGCTGTCAACTGATCACCACCTGGTGGTGAGTTGGATCCGATGGCGGGGGAGGAAGCTGGATAGACTCGGTAGACCCAAACGTACTGTGAGGGTCTGCTGGGAACGTTTGGCCGAGTCTCCTGTCAGAGAGATCTTCAACTCCTGCATCCGGCAGAGCTTCGACCAGATCCCGAGGGAGGCTGGAGATATTGAGTCCGAGTGGACCATGTTCTCCACCTCCATTGTCAAAGCGGCTGCTCGGAGCTGTGGACGCAAGGTCTCCGGTGCCTGTCGAGGCGGCAATCCCCGAACCCGGTGGTGGACACCGGAAGTAAGGGATGCCGTCAAGCTGAAGAAGGAGTCCTATCGGGCCTGGCTGGCTTGTGGGACTCCTGAGGCAGCTGACAGGTACCGGCAGGCTAAACGGACTGCAGCCCGGGTGGTTGTGGAGGCAAAAACTCGGGCCTGGGAGGAGTTCGGTGAGGCCATGGAAAAGGACTATCGGCTGGCCTCGAAGAGATTCTGGCAAACCGTCCGGCGCCTCAGGAGGGGGAAGCAGTGCCCTACCAACGCTGTTTACAGTGGCGATGGGCGGCTGTTGACCTCAACTGGGGATGTTGTCAAACGGTGGAAGGAATACTTTGAGGATCTCCTCAATCCCGCCGTCACGTCTTCCATTGGGGAAGCAGAGGCTGGGGGCTCAGAGGAGGACTCGTCCATCACCCAAGCTGAAGTCACCGAGGTGGTCAAGAAACTCCTCGGTGGCAAGGCACCGGGGGTGGATGAGATCCGCCCTGAGTACCTCAAGTCTCTGGATGTTGTGGGGCTGTCTTGGCTGACACGCCTCTGCAGCATCGCGTGGCGGTCGGGGACAGTGCCTCTGGTATGGCAGACCGGGGTGGTGGTCCCTCTTTTTAAGAAGGGGGACCGGAGGGTGTGTTCCAACTATAGGGGGATCACACTTCTCAGCCTCCCCGGGAAAGTCTATGCCAGGGTACTGGAGAGGAGAATTCGGCTGATAGTGGAACCTCGGATTCAGGAGGAACAGTGTGGTTTTCGTCCTGGCCGTGGAACACTGGACCAGCTCTATACCCTCTACAGGGTGCTGGAGGGTTCATGGGAGTTTGCCCAACCAGTCCACATTTGTTTTGGGGATTTGGAGAAGGCATTCGACTGTGTCCCTCGCGGCGTCCTGTGGAGGGTGCTGGGGGAATATGGGGTCCGGGGTCCTTTGCTGAGGGCTGTCCGGTCCCTGTATGACCGAAGCAGGAGTTTGGTCCGCATTGCCGGCAGTAAGTCAGACTTGTTCCCGGTGCATGTTGGACTCCGGCAGGGCTGCCCTTTGTCGCCGGTTCTGTTCATAATTTTTATGGACAGAATTTCTAGGCGCAGCCAAGGGCCGGAGGGTGTCAGGTTTGGGGACCACACGGTTTCGTCTCTGCTCTTTGCGGATGACGTTGTCGTGTTGGCCCCTTCTAACCAGGACCTTCAGCATGCACTGGGACGGTTTGCAGCCGAGTGTGAAGCGGCCGGGATGGGGATCAGCACCTTCAAATCCGAGGCCATGGTCCTCAGTCGGAAAAGGGTGGCTTGCCCACTTCAGGTTGGTGGAGAGTTCCTGCCCCAAGTGGAGGAGTTCAAGTATCTAGGGGTCTTGTTCACGAGTGAGGGGAGGATGGAACGGGAGATTGACAGACGGATCGGTGCAGCTTCTGCAGTAATGCGGTCGATGTACCGGTCTGTCGTGGTGAAGAAAGAGCTAAGCCGTAAGGCGAAGCTCTCGATTTACCGGTCAATCTACGTTCCTACTCTCACCTATGGTCATGAGCTTTGGGTCATGACCGAAAGGACAAGATCCCGGATACAGGCGGCCGAAATGAGCTTTCTCCGCAGGGTGGCTGGGCGCTCCCTTAGAGATAGGGTGAGAAGCTCAGTCACTCGGGAGGAACTCGGAGTAGAGCCGCTGCTCCTCCACATCGAGAGGGGACAGCTGAGGTGGCTCGGGCATCTGTTCCGGATGCCTCCTGAACGCCTTCCCGGGAAGGTGTTTCGGGCATGTCCAACTGGGAGGAGGCCCCGGGGAAGACCGAGGACACGCTGGAGGGACTATGTCTCCCGGCTGGCCTTGGAACGCCTCGGTGTCCACCCGGAAGAGCTAGAGGAAGTGTCTAGGGAGAGGGAAGTCTGGGCATCTCTGCTTAGACTGCTGCCCCTGCGACCCGGCCCCGGATAAGCGGAAGAAGATGGATGGATGGATGGAGGTCATAATTGTGACAACACGACGAAATGATAAGATAGATATAAAGTAAAAAATGATGACATAATTGTCATAATTGAGGTTAAAATTTTGAAATGATCACAAACATTAAAATCATAATTGTAAGTAACATAAAAAGTGAAAATTATAAGATAAAAGTCATAATTATGACTGTCATGTCGACTTGTTATAGTTTCTAATTTTCATCTCATTATAATGACTTAATGCTACAATTATGATTTACCAAAGTTGTTTTTCTTATGTGACAGAATTTTTCTCTATGGGGAAAACTGCTTATAAATCAAACTAAGTGATGTTTTTTTGAAAATGTAAAAATGCAGTTTTCTGTGATGGGTAGGTTTAGGGGATAGAATATACCGTTTGTACAGCATAAAAGTCATTATGTCTTTGGAATTTCCCCATAAAACATGAAAACCCAATGTGTGTGTGTGTGTGTGTGTGTGTGTGACATGGAGAGGTCCCATATGGACCTGTTTCCCAGGTGTGATTGAGTTAGCCTGTTCTGTCTATATGTGATGGGCTGGTGGGTGGACAGAGGCATAATGTGAAAGTTAGAAGCTTATATAACATTTCACACATCTTTCCAACAGCCCACCTCCATTTTAAGCTGTTACTGAAAGTAGATTAGTTATAGCTTAGAAAGAATGCCGGCAGGGTTCAGCCACAAGAACATGTATACGCACACTCTCTCATACAGAAACAATTTACAAACTGACAGGACCCCTTTGAGCGCACAATGCAGCCGGATCAGGATCTGCAGCAGGAAGTAGTGTGTTCGACAGATACGAAGGGGTTCAGAACAGAAAGACAGAAGGAGGGCTGGATTTTGTGAGAGGAATGTCAATTTAAATTCATTAGCTTTCACTCGCTCTGACAGCAAGTTATAGCCATGATTCTGTGGGCATGCATGCAAACCACACACATTAAAGTCGGAGCTCAGGAGAGGCCTGGACTCTTGCCAGTGTTTAGTAATTAGTGAGAAGAGGCCATCACTCACATTGTCATTCTATTGTACCAGCTCTCACTAACACTCATTAGGGTACACACGAGAGTATCCGCATGTGTGTCTTGAAAAGCAACAATTTGGGTCAAGCCACACTTGAGCATGACACTTTTTTTCTTTCTCACTCACAATTTTTCTCCATATAATCATCTGGATTCCAGCTGAGCTCTCTATCAATGCTGCTTGAAATTCAAAGCATCTTTTTTTCCTGCCTGTTCAAAGCTTTCAGTCACATTCAGTCATTCAAGCTCTCACCCAATCACTTCCTTCACTTCCTCACTTCCTTCAAATCAACAAACTGACTTATCTACTTTCACACACACTCATCTCCTTGGGTTATGTTCTTTGTATTTCTCCTTCAACATCCTCTACTCTTTAGTCTTTCCAATCCAGTGTATATGCAAAGGCACCAATGCCATGAATCTATTTTTTTTTTCTGTGAGGGGCATCAATTGTAGTCCTGGCACATCTCTCTTCTCAGGAATAAACAAGACATGAGGTTAGACGAAAAATAGCTTTTAAAGAACTTCAATATGTAAAGAGGCGACCACACTGCACTTTTTGTTCCATTGACTTCCATTCAAGCGCATTTGAATGTGACAGACTGGAAACGCAAGCTCATGCGAAAAGTTTAGCATTTCGCTGCTTTCCAAAGTTCAAGCTTGGTGAATTCTGAGCTGCGAATTCGCATCACGTGACGACGTGTGAGTCTGCCCGGTAGAAGATTGATATGTCACAGCGTGACCTCTTGGCTGAATTAAAAGAACAATATTTTTGCAGCAAAGTCAAATATTTTTTTGCATTTTGAGTGTATTACTATTTGTTATATGATGAATTCATATTTATAAAAACGCGCTGCAGAGTGTGTCGTCATATCACGACCGTTGCCATGTCCAAAGAAATTTTGCATGTTCAGGGCCCTATCATTCACCCGGAGCAATTCAACGCCAGGCGCGACGCAAGTGTTTTTTGGTAGTTTCAGCCCGACGCTAGCCTAGAAATCTAGACGCACCCTAGCGGCAGCAAATCTAATTTGCCGCGAGTGTAGTCTAGCAACTCTCGGTAGACCTGAGAGCTGGAAAAACCAAACTCTGGTCAGGCCAATCACATCGTGTATAGAATCAGTGGGCGGGCTTAACATAATGACAGCACGTCACGGCAGAGTTGCGGCACTTCCGCGTGCTACTCGTAAACAAAGAAGCTGGCAAAACGGCGGTCTTTCGAATCAGCTTTGGCCGCGACTCTGGAAGACTTTGAGTTAAGCTTTTATTTGAGAAAAGAACAAAGAACGGCACTGAAGTCATTCTTAAGAAAGGAAGATGTGTTCGGAGTTTTGCCGACCGGATACGGCTAAAGTTTAATCTATCATCTAGCTCCACTTCACGTTGCTCTCTGGTTGATTGTGGCGGTCATGGCGCTATCCAATTGCGTGCAGAGGGAATTTGAAAGACAACCGTTTGTCCCGCCTCTCGGATTGAGCCCTGTCAATGATGAGTTCCCAGACCCAACATCTTGATGTGGGTCTGGCTTGTCAGGCTAGCCCGACGCAGTAATCATTTTCACGTCCAGCACCACAAATGCACTTGCGCCCATCTGTTCGTCCATGGTTCGCAGATGGTTTGCTGGTCTGAAAACGAGGTGTGTTCAGGCACATTGTTGGCACGTTGCTATTTTGAGGCAACTGAAAATGACAGCACAGCATTTTTTGTGTTATTTAAAGGGTTAATAATATGCGCCTATGCACCTGATTGGTTTATTGCAAGTTACGCCCAAAACACACCCATGACTCATTAAGAGGCTAGGTACAACCCTTTTGAACCACGTGCTTGGCGAGCCAACCGTTTTTTCCGTCATTAAACTAGCAAACGTGGATTTAGACTCCTTTTTCTCTAGTAGTACAGGTTTTGTTGAACATGTGAGGGAATACTGGGTTCACGTTATGGTCTAACAATCAAAACAAATCAAAATTGTTAAATTTGACAGTAAACATTGTTTTTTGTTGTTGTTATTGTATTGTAAAGAGTTTTTGATAACTGCATATACAAATACATAGGCTAGTTATCACAGTTGCCACTATATTCAACAAGGATGCATCCAATTAATCAAAAGTGACAGTAAACATTTTTAAATTGTCACAAAACCTTATTTCAAATAAATGCTGTTCTTTTGAACTTTCTATTAATCAAATAATCATGAACAATTAATCATGGTTTACACATATATTATTAAGCAGCACAACAACATTGCTAATAATAAGCAATGTTTCTTAAGCAGCAAATCATCATATTAAAATGATTTCTGAAGGATCATGTGACACTGAAGACTGGAGTGATGATGCTGAAAATTAAGCTTTGCCATCACATAAATTAATGTCATTTTAGAATATATTAAAACAGAAAAGTTATTTTAAATTACAATTATTAAAAATTGTATTACTGTATTTCTGATCAAATAAATGCAGCCTTGGTGAGCATAAGAGACTTTATAAAACATTATGAAAATCTTGCCATCCCCAAATATTTGAACGTTAGTGTATGTGTATTAGTATCTGTATAGTTATATTATTTTTATCACAAATCTGACGAGTCCCACGCAAAATGGTCATACCGCTTCTGTATATATTTCAGATGACACCAGGGCTTATGGAGATTCAATGTAGCTTTAATTCACAGCACAAAACCATGTTTCATCCATAACAATCATGACCATCTCTTCTTTTTTCTCTCCTGATATGCAGTTGGATCACGACACGCGGCCTTAGAGGGGAGAAACCATTAAAGGTACAACACAGCCTTCGATCTTTTACCTACTTCATGCTCCTTCGGTCCACCTGCTTTATGTTCCCTTTGACAAATCACTAGCCTTTGTAGCCACATAAATTGTTTTCTTAGCTGTTTTACTACTGAAGAGTTTCAACTCAGCTTAATTCAGCGGTGTGACACATGCAAAACACATGATGGCCTCGGAATTCACCTGCATGCGCGATGGTGTTGAGATGGGAATAAAGTTCTAGAGTATATTCTAGGCTTTTTTGTTTTGTTTTATGTGAAGCCACAATTGGAACTCCAGATTGGTCCATCCTCTAAAAGTGATTTTGGATGAATGCAGTTCCACCAATTGCAAGCGTAGTGTACTTTGTAGTGAAAGTAGAATAAGCTTGAACACATCCAAATTATTAAAGGCGTTTAATATCCTTTGCATATGGCACTTTACATCCAAAAATGGAATCCATAATGTCTGGAAGCTGCATTGCGCATTATATGGGAGTAGTTTTAGCAGCTCAGGATTTTAATAAAGGCTCTGCGGAACTCAGTGTTGAACGTGGTGTAGATGACTGGATTGAGAGCGCTGTTGACGTAGCCGAGCCAAGTGAAGGCGCTGTAGACCTCAGCAGGAACATGGCAAGCTCTGCAGTGAGTGTTTAGGATGTGGGTCACAAAGAAGGGAAGCCAGCAAATAAGAAAAACCCCTGTGAGACAAAAATAAAACATAAATGAACATTTTCACAGTAATCGTATGACATTCTTCAGTAGAATGCAAAAGGAGAAAACGAGGGATGTGCTGGTTGATCTTTTCCATGCACCAGAAATATTATACATGTGTCAATATAAAATGTGAAGCCAATGCGAAGCTTTGTGTGAAAAACATGACCACATTTAGGAGTTCATGAAATAGGTAGCGATTCACTCGTGTTATTGACAGCTAAAACTATTAAAAATCATTCACGGTTTTTAAAATAAAGCTGAAATAAAATATAAATATTAGTTGAAAAACCTAAAGGAAAATGTTTCATGTTGACTTGGTAATTGAAATAAATTAGTTGAAGTTGATGTACTAAAATTACTAAAACCAAAACTGAAATAAAAATAAAGCCCAATAGAAATAAATGAATGCAAATGACAAAAGCACAAACAATTACTAAAACTTAAATATAAAAAAATATAAAATATAAAAATATAAAAAGAAATGCTAATTCATATATTTCATAATAATTATATTAGTATATAAATATTTCTAAAATAAAATCTTTTCAATTAATCCGTCGCTCCAGTTCTCAAAAAAGTAGTTTGAATGGCTTCATACAAAATTGCATATAGTAGGCGAAAAAAACATTATGTGAAAAGAGAATTCACCGTATTCATAAAAAAAGAGTAGACGAAAAGTAACCGGATGACCTATTCCTTCTGGCGAGATTATGTGTGCATACGATGGACACTTTACTATCCCATGAGGCCACAGGAGAGGATTTGTGAATGACAGTGATTCAACTGACTCTGGTGGTCACATGATAATGACAACATGGAGAATGTAGTACATCCGGATTACATGCATACTAAACACATTCATACTATATAGAACATACTTTTTAGCGGTTGCAAAGTAATTTCTTATTCAAAATAAGTACCCACTCAAAGAGTATTTGATTTCGGACTCAGCTAATTAATGATTCATTTAGAATCAGATCGATTCGGTTGATGAGTTCAACTCACTGACTCAATGAACTGGTTTCCGTGGCAAAGACCTCAATGGATTGGACAATTATTATCAGTTAATAGTGCTTGTTCCTCACATTTTACATTTTACATTTCACATTTTCACATGCTTTTGCATCTGTTTTAAAAATAAATGTCACCTTTTGTGATGCACAGAAGAAATAAAGCCTTTTTGGGTGAACTACTCTTTGAACTTCTAATTGTAAAGTGTTTTTGCAAATGAAAAATTGTTGAATTTGAAATGAAAACAGGTGTTTTTACCGCTCAAAAACCTTGAACACATGCAAAATGGTCATGTGACAACCATGACCAATTGACTTTGAACTGAGGCAGCTGAGCCATTCACTCGATCCAAGATCTGTCTCCACGAGTGTGATTTAATTTCCTCCTCAATTATGCAGACATCTCAGATTACCATCACTGTCATTTATCACTTTACAGAACACTGACTCATGGGTCATCACTTGACACTAATAGAGCCTAATTGGTTGTCTGGTACTTAATGTTTCATAAAACTAATATGTTGGAGAGTGGCTGTACTCAGTAGGTGTTGTATAAAGCTACTGCCATTGAACGTCATCACTAGTTCCCAGGTGGCCCTTGATGGCAATCTGACAAACTGTGGCACATGCCAGCCCAGACTGACTGAGCTCCATGGAGCGAGTCAGCAACCCACTTTCAAAATGTCAAACGAAAAACTAAGTGAATCATTGACTGAAAAAAATAGTACGGTGGCATGTGCTCGGGTTGAGGGGGAGGGTTGGAGGAGTTGTCAGAACATACAATATGAAAGGAAAACTATTTTGAAATAGTGAAGATAAAAATCACGAAATTAATTTGCTGTGAGTAATCAGCAAGATGGTGAATTTCATATATTACATGTCCCTTCCCACTACCTTCTCTCACTTCTGCTGCTGCCTGTCTCATTGTCCATGAAAAAGTCTCATCTGCTAGACGTGAGAGAGGGATTCATATCAGTGTTGATAATGACGTATGACAGAGGTCGAGTTAATCAAGTCAAAGAAATTACAAAATA
Source organism: Romanogobio albipinnatus (assembly GCA_023566225.1). Taxonomy (NCBI): domain Eukaryota; kingdom Metazoa; phylum Chordata; class Actinopteri; order Cypriniformes; family Gobionidae; genus Romanogobio; species Romanogobio albipinnatus. Next base: position 25,613,444 of record CM042260.1, on the reverse strand, counting down.
AAATGCAACCAAAACCCTGCCTTCACATGGGATTCAATCACTGGATGAAATGCTGTTATTTTTAGCTTTATGTTCATCAAAGAATCCTGATTTATATATTAAGCAGCACAACTGTTTTCAACATTAGAAGGATTTCTGATTCTGTAATGAATTCAGATTTTCCAACATGGGAATGAATTACATTTATATAATGTATATATGATTTTGCCTAGGTCACCAAGGGAAAACAGATATGTTTAACCTTGCAAATGATGAATACAAATGGCTTTAGGTCAAAACAAGATAGAATGTACAGAGAGACATATTTCAAATTATGCATAAATTAAATGTTGCATGAGTCACTGTTGTTATGATGCTCAGGGCGACAAATAAAAGTAAAACAAAAAACAACAATGACAATTTAGTATGCAAATAAATGCAAGATGCAAGACCAAACACTATATGAAGAATGCAAATATTGCAGTGTCATCACTGTTGAATGGCAAACATTCTAACAATATTAGCCAATGGGATTTTCATAGTTCAAAATGAAAATTACCCCATGATTTACTCACCCTCAAGACATCCTAGTTGTATGTGACTTTCTTCTTTATGATGAACACAATCAGAGTTATATTAATAAATATCCTGAAGCTTCCAAGCTTTATAATGGCAGTGACGGGGTCAATGGAGTTTGAAGCTCAAAAAAGCACATCCATCATCCATCATAAACGTACTTCACACGGCTCTGGGGAGATAACAAAGGCCTTCTGAAGCGAATCGATGGTGTTAATATAACTCTGATTGTGTTCATCAGAAAAAAGAAAGTCTTATACACCTAGGATGTCTTGTGGGTGAGAAAATCATGGAGTAATTTTCATTTGAAAGTAAACTCCTTTAAGTTTCATCTGATAAAATCTTACAAAGAACCACAATATGCTAACATTTTTGAGAAAACAATTAAGAAAAGACTGTCAATTAGTTTGAGCTGAATTTATTTGAAGACAATAGTGACAAATAACAAAAAGAAGATTTGAATAGAGGATGGATGGATGGAAGGATGAAAAAGGATAGTGATATGATGAATGGATGGAAAATGATAGTGGTATGATGGATGGATGGATGGATAGAAAGGGATAGTGATATGATGGATGGATGAATGAAAAAGGATAGGGATATGATGGATGGATGGCTGGATGGATGGAAAAGGACATTGATATGATGGCTGGATGGATGCTGGATGGATGGATGTATGGATGGAAAAGGATAGTGATATGATAAATGGATGGAAAATGATAGTGGTATGATGGATGGATGGATAGAAAAGGACATTGATATGATGGATGGATAGAAGGAAGAATGGATGGAAAAGGACATTGATATGATGAATGTAAAAGGATAGTGATATCATGGATGATGGATGGATGGATGAAAGGATAGTGATATGATGAATGGATGGAAAATGATAGTGGTATGATGGATGGATGGATAGAAAAGGACATTGATATGATGGATGGATAGAAGGAAGAATGGATGGAAAAGGACATTGATATGATGAATGTAAAAGGATAGTGATATCATGGATGATGGATGGATGGATGAAAGGATAGTGATATGATGAATGGATGGAAAATGATAGTGGTATGATGGATGGATGGATGGCTGGAAAAGGACATTGATATGATGGCTGGATGGATGCTGGATGGAAGGAGGGATGGATGTAAAAGGATAGTGATATGATGGATGGATGGAAAATGATAGTGATATCATGGATGGATGGATGGATGGATGGAAAAGGACATTGATATGATGGCTGGATGGATGCTGGATGGAAGGAGGGATGGATGTAAAAGGATAGTGATATGATGGATGGATGGAAAATGATAGTGATATAATGGATGATGGATGAAAAAGGATAGTGATATGATGGACGGATGGATGGATGGATGGATGAAGGAAAATGATTTTGGTATGATGGATGGATGGAAAGGGATAGTGATATGATGAATGGATGGATGGATGGATGGATGGAAAAGAACATTGATATGATGGCTGGATGGCTGGAAAAGGACATAGATATGATGGATGATGGAAGGAAGGATGGATGATATCAGGATAGTGATATCATGGATGATGGATGGATGGATGAAAAAAGATAGTGATATAATGGATGGATGAAAAAGGATAGTGATATGATAAATGGATGGAAAATGATAGTGGTATGATGGATGAATGTATGGATGTATGGATGGCTGGATGGATGGAAAAGGACATAGATATGATGGAGGATGGAAGGAAGGATGGATGGAAAAAAGATATTGATATGATGGATGTAAAAGGATAGTGATATCATGGATGACGGATGGATGGATGAAAAAGGATAGTGATATGATGAATGAATGAAAAATGATAATGGTATGATGGATGGATGGATGGATGGATGGATGGATGGAAAGGAATAGTGATATGATGGATGGATGGATTGATGGAAGAAAAAGGATAGGGATATGATGGATGGATGGATGGATGGATGGAAAAGGACATTGATATGATGGCTGGATGGATGCTGGATGTATGGATGGAGGGATGGATGTATGTATGGAAAAGGATAGTGATATGATAAATGGATGGAAAATGATAGTGGTATGATGGATGGATGGATGGATGGATGGCTGGATGGATAGAAAAGGACATTGATATGATGGATGGATAGAAGGAAGAATGGATGGAAAAGGACATTGATATGATGGATGTAAAAGGATAGTGATATCATGGATGATGGATGGATGGATGAAAAAGGATAGTGATATGATGAATGGATGGAAAATGATAGTGGTATGATGGATGGATGGATGGATGATGGAAAGGAATAGTGATATGATGGATGGATTGATGGATGGATGAAAAAGGATAGGGATATGATGGATGGATGGATGGATGGATGGAAAAGGACATTGATATGATGGCTGGATGGATGCTGGATGGAAGGAGGGATGGATGTAAAAGGATAGTGATATGATGGATGGATGGAAAATGATAGTGATATCATGGATGGATGGATGGAAAATGATAGTGATATGATGGATGGATGGATGGAAAATTATAGTGATATGATGGATGGATGGATGGAAAAGAATATTGATATGATGGATGTATGGCTGGATGGATGGATGGAAAAAAGATATTGATATGAAGGATGGAAAAGGATAGTGATATCATGGATGATGCATGAAAATGATAGTAATATGATGGGTGAAAAAGGATAGTGATATGATGGATGGATGGATGGAAAAGGACATTGATATGATGGCTGGATGGAAAAGGACATGATGTGAAGTGACATGTGGCCAAGTATGGTGACCCATCCAAGTGCACACACAGTAGTGAACACACACACACCGTGAACACACACCCGGATGCGGCGCCCAGGGAGCAGTTGGGGGTTAGTCGTGGTATTGAGGGTGGAGGAGAGCACTGGTTATTTACTCCCCCCATCGACAATTCCTGCCGGACCTGAGACTCGAACCCGCAACCTTCCGGTTACAAGTCAGACTCTCTAACCATTAGGCCTCGACTGCCCCCCGGATGGATGGATGGATGGATGGATGGATGGATGGATGGATGGATGGATGGATGGATGGATGGATGGATGGATGGATGGATGGATGGATGGATGGATGGATGGATGGATGGATGGATGGATGGATGGATGGATGGATGGATGGATGGATGGATGGATGGATGGATGGATAGTGATATCATGGATGATGGATGGATGGATGAAAAAGGATTGTGATATAATGGATGGATGAAAAAGGATAGTGATATGATGGATGATGCATGAAAAATGATAGTGATTTAATGGATGGATGAATTTCAGTGAGTGGAATCCTGTCCCTTCTGTGCCACTAACCACAGCAGAATTGCAAAAATATTGTTTTCCATACTTTTCCCCAAATCCTAGGGCTCTAATAATGGAGTCTGGATTTGTACATGAAGTAGGCCTACATCTCACCCAAAACGATGGCCAACATCTGTGTGGCTTTCTTTTCCTTGGAGTGCATACTTCTACAACGGATCTGACTGGGACACACCATGACACAACTGGGCCGCGGAGGATGGAGGGTGGTGTGCGTTCGTCCGTTTGACAACTTCTTCACCTCACAACTCCTAACTGTCACCTGCTCCTCGTTCCCACCTTCCTCTTCCTCATGGTTTGCATCTTGCTCAGTGCGGGCAAAGGACGCCTGGCTGATACTGCAGTAGTTCAGTGTAATCACAGGAGGCAGCAGCGAGTTCTCGGCAGGGGCGGTTTGAGGCCGCTTGCGCCACAGGCAGCTGGCGAGGAGCCGTGGACGGATCACCTGCTCCGTGGTTTCCTGAACAGATAGAGAGATGAAATGTAAGCATGCAAGCTTCAAGGTGCGCAGAACATATTCCTGCAAGCATGTCTGTTCTATAATTAATTAGCACAAGGAGGTATGCTGTCCTCATTTCCTTGAATAGAATGATATCGTCTCAAGGACTGCTGAGTATTTCGGTTGCAATGCCAAGCTGATTTTCACACAGCCTTACACATTGGACTAGTTGTGGATTAGATTGATTTTTTTTTATAACATTGGATATAAAGTGGTACTGAGAAAGACAAATTTTTGAAAATTAGATTCTTTTGATTTTTCATCCCAGTGGATAGTTTTCAGATGAGTTGTGCTAGTTATATTAATTGGACTTAAAACTAAAAACTAGTTGAAAAAAAATTAAACTGGTTGAACAAATCTTTATCATTAAAGACAAGTATTTCTCAAATCAACGAAACACACAGCAAAATATGTTTTCTTAATCAGTACTTTTAGATCAGATCTTAGTATCTTAAAGCTACACTGTGTGATATTTTCCCCCATCTAGTGGTGAAAAGATATATGACCATCCAGTAAATATTAGGTTCTGTTCCTCCCAATTCCGATTTCGTTTTAACTCCTACGGTGGCCGTTTTAGTTCAAGATTAACATGGCTTACAGTTCAATCCAGACACGGTGCCATCGAGTGTTAAAACGCGAAAGGCGAAGCTTGAATTTACGGGCATGTCCCTCTTTGGAAAATGTACTTTCAAGATGGAGGGGCAACATGGCGACCCCCATTCGAACCCCTTACCCGTATGTATTTTCAATGGCATATTATAAACTTACGAGAATACTTTATAACTTGAAATAAGTAAATATACATTAATGAGCACTTATATTTTTGAAAGAACTAAGTGTTTTTAGCTAAGAATAAACAAAAAAAGTTACACAGTGTAGCTTTAATAAATTAGGTTTACTACATTTTTAATTGTCTTGTTTTCAGCATATGTGACACATGTAGTCACTGTTAGGCATTTTTCATATCTTATTAAACTTTCTAAAGTAAATGTATATAAATTATATTATTCTTTTGTATATTTACTAGGGCTGTCAAGCGATTAAATTTTAAAATGTTAAACATTTTATTACATCCAATTTGGCTGAGAAATTACGCCATTATTGTCATTATTTATTTAAAGTCATTATTGTGTTAAATGAGATATGAAATTACAAAAGGAGCTTTAGAAAGAAATATTTTATTTAATTCAACATAGGATTGATTATATATAAACTTTTAGGCTACAACAACCATGAATTATTTTTTTTTTCAGAAGCTGCATCTGTCTTTAAAATATCCTCTTTTATGTTCCACGAAAGAAGAAAGTCATACAGTTTTGAAACAACATGAGGGTGAGAATAAATGGAATTTTCATTTTTGGTCAAACTTTCCCCAAAATATAAAAATTATTATATATTTTTTTATTTTTATGAAATTTATACTCTAAATAAGAAACTAAAACTGCCAGTAGATGGCGGTAAATGTCTAAATGAGTAAGTCATTGGCTGAATCCGAAATCGCCCCCTAAACCCTCATTCACTATTCCCTACGTTAGTCCACTAATACCATATAGACTGTAAAAAAATATGGACGTAGTGTCCGTGACGCCACCCATAGGATTCTGATGAGCAATTTTGAAGCGTAAAGTAGGGACGAGCTGGCCGTTGCCATCTTGGCAGTGTGTCATCGTGCGTCACTCCCGGATAACAGAAAATGGGCAAAAAGGCGGGACGTGGGCGGAGCTGAAGTGACATGATGACTAACCTGTTACTCGAAGTGGCCACTCCCTTAATTATGCAGAACTTTAATGCTTTATATAATGTAAACGAATGAGTTACAAAAAAATTCACCCCCCTCACAGCCGTCATGAAGGGCAAAATTAGTATAGACCAAAACTACAATTTGTACCAGGTTGTAAACATGTTTTAATCTGCTGTAAAGTTGGGCATTTTAGCATTGAGCTCAATGAGATTCTGCTCCCTTCTGGAGCCTGTCCCTAGCGGCCAGTCGATGAATTGCAGTTTATGTCACTTCTGTATTGGCTTCAAGAGAAACTGCGGGAGGTTGCTGATTGACTAATACAGCTCGCTTGAAGGAGTGAATGAAAACGAGTGAGTGAATTCGGACAGCCGTTGAGTGTACATAAGCTGAACACTCGTTTTTGCAGTGCAATGCGGGATTGAATGAGTGCACTCAATAACGTCCACTATGGTTTCGGACACCACTACAAATGGCTGTCCCTTCAAATAATGCCCTATTTGAGGGTATAGGGGGCGATTTCGGATTCAGCCATTGAGTCATTCATTCATTTGATTCGTTCAAACAGCTGATTCATTCAGGAATTAAAGGGATAGTTCAACAAAAAATATAATTTCTGTCATCATTTACTCACCCTCAAGTTGTTCCAAACCTGTATTAGTTTCTTTGCTCTGCAGAACACAAAAGAAGATATTTTGAAGAATGTTTGTAACAAAGCAGATAGAGCAACCATTGACTACCATAGTATTTTTTTCCCCTACTAGTCAATGGTTGCTCTATCTGGTTGGTTACAATCATTCTTCAAAATATCTTCTTTTGTGTTCAGCAGAACAAAGAAACTCATACAGGTTTGGAACAACATGAGGGTGAGTAAATGATGACAAAATTTTCATTTTTGAGTGAACTATCCCTTTAAGTAAATGGCTCTCTTTATGAATGGACCATTGAATCATTGGTTCACCTGACTGATTCACTCAAAACGCGGATTCATTCAGAAACTAAACACGGCTGTGTTGCTCCGAGGCAACAGTTCTGCTTTGGCTTGAGGTAATGTTTTCGTTGGCAAAATTAAGCAAAAACAGACAACATTGTGCCTAAAATATAACACAATATTAACTTATTATTTATTGAACTAAAATCAATATCACATTTGCACTTGTGCTATTCGGGACAAAAACAGCACTCGTGTTAGACTGGGTAAACCCAGCCCGATCTGCCGGCGATTTGATTTCGCACTGCAGCTCAGGCTGGAAACCTGTACATCTTTTTTTCCTGCTTCTGTTACAAATTTGCGGGAACCAATCACAAACCGGCGTATCCGATGACGAATAGAGAAGCGACGGATTGTTGGTCAGATTGGTTGAAGGACTATCCAATTGCGTACAGTCATTTGAACTATGCTCGTTGATCACGCCTCTTGTGCAGTAGAAAACACAGAACAGACTCCCCAGACCAATGTTCAATCTTAAAAGATTGAGCTTGGTCTGGTGATAGCCAGACAACACTCGTGTGATATTGTGCTCATTACTTGTGTGATGTTGCTTAAAGCTGCAGTCCGTAACTGTTTGCGCTCTAGTGGTTAATAAACAGAACTGCTTGCGTCTTGCAGAAGAACATTGCAGCCGGATCTACACTCACCTAAAGGATTATTAGGAACACCATACTAATACTGTGTTTGACCCGCTTTCGCCTTCAGAACTGCCTTAATTCTAAGTGGAATTGATTCAACAAGGTGCTGAAAGCATTCTTTAGAAATGTTGGCCCATATTGATAGGATAGCATCTTGCAGTTGATGGAGATTTGTGGGATGCACATCCAGGGCACGAAGCTCCCGTTCCACCACATCCCAAAGATGCTCTATTGGGTTGAGATCTGGTGACTGTGAGGGCCATTTTAGTACAGTGAACTCATTGTCATGTTCAAGAAACCAGTTTGAAATCGAGCTTTGTGACATGGTGAATTATCCTGCTGGAAGTAGCCATCAGAGGATGGGTACATGGTGGTCATAAAGGGATGGACATGGTCAGAAACAATGCTCAGGTAGGCCGTGGCATTTAAACGATGCCCAATTGGCACTAAGGGGCCTAAAGTGTGCCAAGAAAACATCCCCCACACCATTACACCACCACCACCAGCCTGCACAGTGGTAACAAGGCATGATGGATCCATGTTCTCATTCTGTTTGTGCCAAATTCTGGCCAAAATCGAGACTCATCAGACCAGGCAACATTTTTCCAGTCTTCAACTGTCCAATTTTGGTGAGCTTGTGCAAATTGTAGCCTCTTTTTCCTATTTGTAGTGGAGATGAGTGGTACCCGGTGGGGTCTTCTGTTGTTGTAGCCCATCCGCCTCAAGGTTGTGCGTGTTGTGGCTTCACAAATGCTTTGCTGCATACCTCGGTTGTAACGAGTGGTTAATTCAGTCAAAGTTGCTCTTCTATCAGCTTGAATCAGTCGGCCCATTCTCCTCTGACCTCTAGTATCAACAAGGCATTTTCGCCCACAGGACTGCTGCTGACTGGATGTTTTTCCCTTTTCCACTCCATTCTTTGTAAACCCTAGAAATGGTTGTGCGTGAAAATCCCAGTAACTGAGCAGATTGTGAAATACTCAGACCGGCCCGTCTGGCACCAACAACCATGCCACGCTCAAAATGGCTTAAATCACCTTTCTTTCCCATTCTGAAATTCAGTTTGGAGTTCAGGAGATTGTCTTGACCAGGACCACACCCCTAAATGCATTGAAGCAACTGCCATGTGATTGGTTGATTAGATAATTGCATTAATGAGAAATTGAACAGGTGTTCCTAATAATCCTTTAGGTGAGTGTACTTCTCTCTGTTTATGTCTATGGCGAGTGAGGCAGGGACTGTGCTCCTCCGCAGCGGTTCCTACCAGTCTGGCCTGAAATAGTCCCAATATAAACACTTATTATAAGTGTATCATAATGATGAAGGGTAAGACAAAAACACGGTTTGGAAAATGGATTCATGTTGTACATTCTCATTATATAATTTTTGTAAATCTTGAACACAAAAAAAGTTACGGACAGCAGCTTTAACTATATCATGTGATATAAATATGAGACAAAAAGTTATACAGGAGCATTTATGCCCTGGTATATTGAAATTGAGGGCATTATAAAAGCCTTCTATAGCATCAACTCAACTTTGATCCATCCATCAAAGGAATAAATTAGATTTTAAAAAATAGAAAAATAGAAAACAGCTTTATAATTGTAATTAATATATTTTTGATCAAATGAATACAGCCTTGGTGAGCTAAAATTGATCTAAATTGGTCAATCGCATCCCAGGTGAAAAAGACATACTATTAAATGTATTAAAAATACATTTATAGTATATTTGTATTGTACTAAAAACATACTCAGGTACATTTTTAATGCATTTAAGTATTTTTCACCTGGGATGGCAGCCATGTAGACATGCAGAGTTGAAAATAAAATAAAAATGTATTTTTATTGATGATAGAATACCATTTATATTAACATTAACAGTTATTAACAGTTAATGTAAAAAAATACAATTCTGCATCTCCTTTATGCCAATTAATCAAGATCTCCCTTTATATTACAGCTCTGATCCCAACAGCTGCACTGTGGAAACATTTTCAACAAACAGGAGTGTGCCAGTGACGGGAGTAAAGCACCAGCCAGAGCAAGTTGGGGGCCATACTACGTCAGAGCCGCAAATTTCCAGTTCACAGCTTACAGCCGCAGGGATAAGTCTGTGGAGGCACGGCGACAGAAACACAACCGCTATGCTAAAACAGGGGGAGAATGCTGCCAGCAATCTCAAAATACCTTGTAGGATTTCTTCACAGAGTCTGCTGCTCTGAGAAGGCTCATTTCATGCAAGATTAGAGTAGACACACACATTTCTATACACACATGCAGGCACATAATGGTATACGCACATTTATCACATTGATCCTGATGGGAGAGAGGTCTCTTTTCTCTTTGTGATTGCCATCTTGTAAACACGTCTCCTGTGGAGAGATGTTAAAGAGTCAGCGGGTGGAAAACAAAGGCAATGCAAAAGCATGTAAAACAAATTTGGATAGCAGGAAAAGGGGGAAGCAGCTTTTTAAATGTAAAAAGACAGGAAAAGATGCCAGAATCAAGGCAGGGATAATGAAGTAGGGCGCTATGAAAAATAATCAGAAAAATCAGATTTTCACTGGATGGCAAAAGTAGGCTGTGCCCTTTCACTGATGATCAATATATGACTGGAATGGATCATCTATTTTATTTCATCCATATTAATTAATTTTTGAAAATTGAAAATTGGTACTGTCCCTTTGCTTTGCCCTACACTTAAATCATAAGTGTAAATTTAAGCCTTTAAAGTCCAGGAACATTTCTTTTGTGTCCCACAGAAGAAAGTCATACAAGTTTGGAACTGCTGCGCATGAGGGTGAGTAACTGATGACAGAACTATTTCTTCAATAAAAAGAAAAACTGAAAGCTGATTGTTTAATCTAATATCTGAACTGTACAAAATCAATCAAGTTATATAAATTAATGTATAGCTCAAATACTTTGTAAGCCTGTGCTCAGACATAATTTTCTTTATTAAAATGACATGAGTACAGGGAAAAAAGAGGAACAGGAAGACATTTTTTTAGGGCAGCCTACGAAGCCTTTTCTCCATATCAAATGTTGCTCCAGTTAGCTAGAACTACATCTTGCAATAAAATTCCTAGGGCGCGTAGCTGAATGGCTTTGCTGGAACTTTTCCAAAGAACTGATGTGCATCTCACTTTCACATGAAGCCAATGATACAAAGACCCTATCCGCTGATTCACTGAACAAGACTGGAGGAAGACAGACTGGATTCCAAGCTTCTTTGAATTTAAGGGAAATGTTATACAGTGTTTCGATCCAAGATAAAATGCATTTCCAATCTATACTTATCACCGGTAACAGATACTTCTAGTCATTATGCATTGTTATTGGTGGATTATGTGTTTTAAGTAGAGTAGAGAATCCAAAACAGATTGAAGAGAGTATGTGTATATGTGAAATGTGAGAATATCTACAACGCCCTCTACTAATATTGGCACCCTTGGTAAATATGATCAAAGATGGCTGTAAAAAAAAAAATCTGCATTGTTTATCCTTTTGATCTTTCATTCAAAACAATTGACAAAATGTTCATTGAAGTAAAACAAAATTAAAAGTGGAGGGAAACTCACATTATGAAATAAATGTTTTTCTCTAGTACACGTTGGCTAATAATATTTGGCACCCCTAGAAATTCTTATGAATAAAATATCTCTGAAGTATATTCCCATTCATATCCCATTCATTTTTAGCACACCAGGGTGACTAGGAGCATGAAATTGTCCAGCCATGACTTCCTGTTCCACAGGAGTATAAATATGAGGAAACACAAAGGCCAAATTCCCTTTATCATAAAACCAAAGAATATAGTTCTGATGTACTGCAAAAGATTGTTGAGCTTCACAAAATAGAAAGTGGCTGTAAGAAAATAGCTAAATCATGGAAAATCCCCATTTCCACCATCAGGGCAATAATGAAGAAGTTCCAATCAAGCGAGGAGGAAAGTTTGAGTGGTCAAAGACTCTCCAAGGATCACAGATGGAGAATTGCAGAGATTAGTTCAATCTTGCGCTCAGAAAGCCTAAAAAAAGAAATAAAGCAAACAACCCACATCACCACAAGTTGTTTGGGAGGGTTTCAAGAACACCCCCCCCCCCCCCCCCCCCCCCCCCCCCCCTGGTTCTGTGGTCAGATGAAACAAAAAAAAGAGATTTTTGGCAAGATTTTTGGAGATTTTTTGGTGCAAACAGGGATAAAAAGTACCCCATGCCCACTGTTAAATATACCGCTGGGTCTTTAATGTTGTGGGCCTATTTTTTTGCTGGAGGTACTGGAAATCTTGCTCAGACACATTGTATCCTGGATTCTAGCAAATACCAACAGATAAAAAATCAAAACCTGACGGCCTCTGCTAGAAATATTATAATGGGCCGTGGTTGGATCTTCCATCAGGACAACGATCCAAAGCAAACATCAAAATCAACACAAAAATGTGTCACTTGGCACACAATAAAGCTTCTGCCATGACCATCCCAGTCCCCTGACCTGAACCCTAGAAAATGAGTGGGATGAACTGAAGAGAAGAAGCACCAACATGGAGCTGGGAATCTTCTGAAAGATCTGGAGAGAATCTGTATGAAGGAATGGTCACTGATCTCTTGTCAGGTGGTCTCCAAACTCATCAGGCATTATAGGAGAAGACTCAGAGCTGTTATCTTAAGAAAAGGACAATAATTGGGTGCCAATAACTATGGCCAACATAAACTAGAGAACTAGAGATTTATTTCATACTAAGATTTCCCCACCCCACTTTCAATTGTTTTACTTCAATGAAAAGTTAGAATTGTGAAAATTTTTTGAATGAAAGAACAATGGATAAACAATGCAGATTTATTTTCACAGCCGCCTTTGCTCATATTTACCAGGGGTGCCAAAATCATTGGAGGGCACAGTACTCTTACCACTGATGGCGGTGCGGATGCTGGCTGAACTTTGCCACTGCCTTGACGGAAGGTGATTCTCTTCCGTCTTTTTCTGAGAAAGATGTAGATACGCACATAGACCAGAAGGGTCACCACAAACGGCAAATAAAATGACACCACGGAGGAGTAGATAACAAAATCGGGATTTGAAATCGAGCACACTGCAGGGTCATCTGCAAGAAAACACACATGCAACATATCAGGTGCAATGCAACAGTATACATTTTGAATTCTGTTGTGATTCTTTTGTTTGTCGTTATAGTAAAATATTTCCGAAAATATCAGCTATGAAGTAAATAATGTGGATGTATATGATGCCTGCTGTGTCGGCAGTATAATCAATACTCTTATCTGCAACATATAAAATTGTTTCTGCAGCAACATAATTAGACCCTCAAAGTCCTTCTCTCCCATCTGCAGTACATGCAGACAAAGCAGAACAAATCGCATGCATATCTAGGAGGCTTGCGTGTGTGAGAGAGAGATGACATTCATTAGATCTCACCGTGAAACTAATTAACTGATTACTCTAATTAAACGGATGATTAATTCCTTCGCAAACAAATTTTTCAACATCTGATGGAATCTCACTGAAAGCTAGCTATAAAATGATCCACCCTTGTAGTGCTTTATTGTATTTTGAAACCACATGTTGACGGAAGCTACTTTGAAAGTGTAGTTTAACAATCTGTGCATTATGTAAAGTAGTTGACTTACAGTCAAGCCTCCATTTTGAAAAATGGATACACTGTAAAAAATGAAAAGCGTTTTTGAGTTTACTCAACTTTTATACAAAGTAGTTCACTCAACTCAATTAACTGAGTAAGGTAACATATCTCCCAATTTAAGATCTTTTGTTCAGCTGATTGAGTTTTTATAGTTTTTTGTTAATTTTGTATTGAAAATTGTTTATTTTGTATGTCACCATCATGGTCATCAGTGTTTTCTTTAGTTGGGCAGTGTGACGACTTTTTAATGTTAGTGTTTCTCTGGCTGCTGAATAAGAATATAATCATAGTGGTTTAATTCACTGATTTTATGACTGAGTTTAAAATGAGTAATATATTTTATTGTGATTCTGGAAAAATCCTTAATTAAATTCTTAAATCAGAAAAGCTGAAAAAGGTTTAAAACCGATTGTACATTAAGTACTTTGACCTCCTGTGAGATTTACTCCCACAGACATCAAGAATCAGCCTATGAATCTCAACAATGGTGACATGCTTCATGCCGCAATGCATGCTGGGAGCCATGGATGAGTTTTGCATGATGCACCCAGAATGCATTGTTAACTTGTTGCAACTTGTATGCTTGTTAACTTGCAATTACAAATCGAATTTACAATTAGCCAACCTTTTTGCATTTAATTGTCCAGTTAACTAAAACATAATCATTAGCCTAAATTGTTGTGATTTGGATTTTTTACAGTACACTACAAACTATTAAAGACAAAATGCAAACTAGACTAAAGCCATGAACTTGAATTTAAGGTTTAAGTAGTTTTTAGTCCATGGATATTACACTACTGGTCAAAATTGTGAAGATTTGTTTTTGAACTCTTATGCTCACCAATCAAGGCTGCATTTTATCAAAAATACAGTAAAAACAGTAATATTGTGAAGTATTATTACAATTTAAAAGAACTGTTTTTTATTTTAGTATATTTTAAAAACACATTGTGATTTTTGAAGTATCGTGTGACACTGAAGACTGGGGTAATGGCTGCTGAAAATTAAGCTTTGCCATAAATTACATTTTAAAACATATTTGTAATAATCTTTCACAATATTACTGCTTTTACTGTATTTTTGATCAAATAAATGCAGCCTTGGTGAGCATAGAGACTTCTTTTAAAAAACATTTTTAAAAAGTTAAATTATTCCAAACCAGTTGTGTAGCTTTGAAGCTAATATGCTATTGAACTACTAAAAGTTGTCAAAAGTAACATTTCACAGACATAGCTTGCGCATATGAAATGTATAGTCTGGGAAAATGGACAAAAATACGACCCATGACTCATGCGCTAAACAGATTTTTGTCGAATCAAATGCTCACTAGAATGAGAATGCCTCGCCCCCAATACCATCTGCAGCTAACAAGTAGCAAATCAAGTTCATGGCTGAGGTAACGTTTGGCTATTACAGATCATATCCTTTTATTAGGTTCCCTGCCCTTAGAAACGTGAAAAAAATAACATACAAAAATACTGAGGCAGCAAACTTTTGAACACATGCCACATTATGCCACTGCCAATAATTTTGGCCACAGCTGTATATTGCTAAACCCATTAGCTATGAATTATGCCTTTACAAGATTTCATCCCTGCAAGCAATGATTTCACACCAATGGGCCGGTGCAGTGGTTCTCAACGGGTTTTGCTTCAGGAAGCAGAATGTATTGGGTAAGCTAACTATGCATGACTATAGAGTAATTTGCATGTAATTGCATTTTATCTAGCATTATTTATTAGAGCACCTATGACCCCTTTTTGAGTCACAGCCCACCAGTTGAGCTGGAGCTCACCTGTAGTGTTGAATCCAAACAGTAGGGGGCAGGAGACTGCAAAGGCGAGGACCCAAACTGAAGCAATCATAACTGAAACCCTTTTGCGGGAGCTGTGGGTAGTGTTGTATAGCACGGGCATCACCACAGCCGTATACCTTTACAGAGAGAAGAATTCATCTCAGAGGAGTCTCAGGAGATATGGGAATACTGATCAGGAAAAGGTCACACTCACTGAAGCACGAAAGTATGAGATATGAGATTAAATGAAAACTTTTAAATGACCCCACAAAGTAATTCTGGAATATACCATCCATTCTTATATGAAAAAAAAGACCAGTCAATTAAAAAGAAGCATTAAAAAGAAAATATCTGATTAAAAATTAATAAGTCAGGACACCGAAAGAGAATGTGCAACATCTATACATCGAAGAGAGATTAATTATGCTCGACCCGACCCCTACCAGCAGGATGATGTGCAATTGTATTAGCTTTTCGTGATGGTTTTTTATATCTGCAGCAGCACACTGCTTTTATAAGTAGAATACTAGAGGAAAGAGGGGGGAGAACCAGGCCAGTCTGAAAGGCATAATCAACCTAAATATATGACTTTCTCTCCCCCCGGCTGAATACATTTCCCTGCACTCTGTATCATACATTTTATTTGTCTTTTCTACTGAATCGTTTTCTCTCAGCCCTTCCATTTCCTATTTGAGAAATTTGATCAGCCACTCACTTTTTCCCCTCACAACCCAAACTAATTAAACTTCTATATGGTTTCACACTCATGCCATGCATTCAAAATTAAAACGAAGGCCCCTACCTGCTCTATCTATGAAGGTGTTAATGATGCATCTGTCACTGCAGGGATTTGCTGATACCATATTAAAGGAATATTTTGAGTTTGAAAGCTCGAACAGCATTTGTTGATTACCACAAATATTAGTTTCAACTCATCCCTTCTTTTTCTTAAAAAAAAGAAGTAGAAAGTCATTTCTATAGGGATCCACACGATCTGGGTATTTTGCATGAGCAGTGCTGGGAAAGTTACTTTTGCTGGGGAAAGTTAATATTGCATTACTCCCTAAAAACTTTTTTGTGTTACTTAGTTCACATCTGTACAGTAGAAGGTGCAGCTCAAAAAATTCTGCTGCGCTGTCATTCTGGATTGCAGAAGATTAGGATACATGAGATGAAAGTTCAACAGTCTTACTTCAGCAATAAAAATGAAAAAAATTAAACACAAATCTAAAGTATTTTTAGATCATTAAAGGTCAAATCCAACAAATTTGGTTAATAAAGTGAAATTAATTAAGTATATTTGCGATTTAACTAGTATTCTGAGTTTGCATTTCACTGTTTTTATTCATTTTGAGGAATACTGAATCCGTTTTTGTTCAAGTGAGATGAATAAATGCATGCTCACATTTAGTCTAGAACTACAATAACCTTCATGTTTACACAGCGCACACAACGCCTCTGCACTTGCTTCCGATTTCTCTCGACATAGGGACAGGAGAGAGAGGTGTCAGTCAATAAATGGCAAAACAAAGTAACTTGCATTACTTGTTTGAAAAAAGTAACAGATATTTTGTTGTAAGTTTAAAGGTAGTACATTACTACTTACTTGAAAAAGTAATCTGATTACTTAACTCACGTTACTTGTAATGCATTACCCCTAATACTATGGGTGAGTGCGAAAGATTTTGCCCACATAGGTTTTGAATCAGGTTCAGTTGGTCATGAAAATTTGCGGCATTGACCAACAGAAAGGTGCTTGGTATGAAAGTCAACTCTGTGTGAACTGGGCTTCATACATCGCTTACACTATTGATAATGGACCTTTTTTGGTGTCAAAATTTCACTAATGTAACCACACCTTAATTAATTTACAATGGAAGTTAATGGGGCCAATTTTTGGATGATTTAAAAGCTGAAATGTGAAGCTTATCATTTTATGAAAAGACTTTAATTAATTCTTCTATTAAAACTTGTGTACAGTGGCAGAGAGAGCTCAGCACGCTGCACCTGAAGAAAACACATGCAAATAAAAAAATAAGAGCAAATTAAGAAAACATCTTCATCTGTGTGACAACACATGCTGCAAATGCTCACAACTCAACCAAATAGAGAAAAGAGCTGCAAATACTCACAACACACATACAATCAGGATGTTAAAATAAACAAACAAAGACTCACCTTTCAGGACAACACCTCTGAAAAGTAGACATTGAACAATAAGCCCCAGCCAGGTACGTCACTTTTGGGCCCTTGAAACGTTTGCGCGTTTCTGTATTTAGTTGTGTGAGTATTTGTAGCGCTTTTCTGAATTTGGTTGCGTTGTGAGTATTTGTAGCACATTTCTGTATTTGGTTGCGTGGTGAATTTGGTTGCATTGTGCTTATTTTCAGCACGTTTCTGTATTTGGTTGCATGAGTATTTGCAGTGTGTTTGTATTTGGTTGCGTTGTGAGTATTTGCAGCGCATTTCTGTAATGGTTGCGTTGTGAGTATTTGCAGTGTGTTTCTGTAATGGTTGCGTTCTGAGTCTGTATTTCTTTGCATTGTGAGTACTTGCAATGTGTTTCTGTAATGGTTGCATTGTGAGTCTGTATTTGTTTAATTTGTGAGTATTTGCAGTGTGTTTCTGTAATGGTTGTGTTGTGAGTATTTGCAGTGTGTTTCTGTATTTGGTTGCATTGTGAGTATTTGCAGCATGTTTCTGTATTTGGTTGCATTGTTGGTATTTGCAGCATGTTTCTGTATTTGGTTGCATTGTTGGTATTTGCAGCATGTTTCTGTATTTGGTTGCATTGTGAGTATTTGCAGTGTGTTTCTGTCTTTGGTTGCATTGTTGGTATTTGCAGCATGTTTCTGTATTTGGATGCATTGTTGGTATTTGCAGCATGTTTCTGTATTTGGTTGCATTGTGAGTATTTGCAGTGTGTTTCTGTATTTGGTTGCGTTGTTGGTATTTACAGTGTGTTTCTGTATTTTGGTTGCATTGTTGGTATTTGCAGCATGTTTCTGTATTTGGATGCATTGTTGGTATTTGCAGCATGTTTCTGTATTTGGTTGCATTGTGAGTATTTGCAGTGTGTTTCTGTATTTGGTTGCGTTGTTGGTATTTACAGTGTGTTTCTGTATTTGGTTGCATTGTTGGTATTTGCAGCATGTTTCTGTATTTGGTTGCATTGTGAGTATTTGCAGTGTGTTTCTGTCTTTGGTTGCATTGTTGGTATTTGCAGCATGTTTCTGTATTTGGTTGCATTGTTGGTATTTGCAGCATGTTTCTGTATTTGGTTGCATTGTGAGTATTTGCAGTGTGTTTCTGTATTTGGTTGCGTTGTTGGTATTTGCAGTGTGTTTCTGTATTTGGTTGCGTTGTTGGTATTTACAGTGTGTTTCTGTATTTTGGTTGCATTGTGAGTATTTGCAGTGTGTTTCTGTATTTTGATTGCGTTGTGGGTATTCACAGCGTGTTTCTGTATTTGGTTGCGTTGTGAGTATTTGCAGCGTGTTTCTGTATTTGGTTGCATTGTGAGTATTTGCAGTGTGTTTCTGTATTTGTTTGCCTTGTGAGTATTTGCAGTGTGTTTCTGTAATGGTTGCGTTCTGAATCTGTATTTTGTTGCATTGTGAGTATTTGCAATGTGTTTCTGTAATGGTTGCGTTCTGAGTCTGTATTTGTTTAGTTTGTGAGTATTTGCAGTGTGTTTCTGTAATGGTTGCGTTGTGAGTCTATATTTGTTTAGTTTGTGAGTATTTGCAGTGTGTTTCTGTAATGGTTGCGTTGTGAGTCTGTATTTGTTTAGTTTGTGAGTATTTGCAGTGTGTTTCTGTAATGGTTGCGTTGTGAGTCTATATTTGTTTAGTTTGTGAGTATTTGCAGTGTGTTTCTGTAATGGTTGCGTTGTGAGTCTGTATTTGTTTAATTTGTGAGTATTTGCAGTGTGTTTCTGTAATGGTTGCATTGTGAGTCAGTATTTGGTTGCATTGTGAGTATTTGCAGTGTGTTTCTGTATTTGGTTGCGTTGTTGGTATTTGCAGTGTGTTTCTGTATTTGGTTGCGTTGTGAGTATTTGCAGTGTGTTTCTGTATTTGGTTACGTTGTTGGTATTTGTAGTGTGTTTCTGTAATGGTTGCGTTGTGAGTCTGTATTTGTTTAATTTGTGAGTATTTGCAGTGTGTTTCTTTAATGGTTGCATTGTGAGTCTGTATTTGGTTGCATTGTGAGTATTTGCAGTGTGTTTCTTTAATGGTTGCGTTGTGAGTCTGTTTTTGGTTGCATTGTGAGTATTTGCAGTGTGTTTCTGTATTTGGTTGTGTTGTTGGTATTTGCAGTGTGTTTCTGTATTTGGTTGTGTTGTTGGTATTTGCAGTGTGTTTCTGTATTTGGTTGTGTTGTTGGTATTTGCAGTGTGTTTCTGTATTTGGTTACGTTGTTGGTATTTGCAGTGTGTTTCTGTAATGGTTGCGTTGTGAGTCTGTATTTGTTTAATTTGTGAGTATTTGCAGTGTGTTTCTTTAATGGTTGCGTTGTGAGTCTGTATTTGGTTGCATTGTGAGTATTTGCAGTGTGTTTCTTTAATGGTTGCGTTGTGAGTCTGTATTTGGTTGCATTGTGAGTATTTGCAGTGTGTTTCTGTATTTGGTTGTGTTGTTGGTATTTGCAGTGTGTTTCTGTATTTGGTTGTGTTGTTGGTATTTGCAGTGTGTTTCTGTATTTGGTTGTGTTGTTGGTATTTGCAGTGTGTTTCTGTATTTGGTTGTGTTGTGGGTATTCACAGTGTGTTTCTGTATTTTGATTGCATTGTGGGTATTCACAGAGTGTTTCTGTATTTGGTTGCGTTGTTGGTATTTGCAGTGTGTTTCTGTATTTTGGTTGCGTTGTGGGTATTCACAGCGTATTTCTGTATTTGGTTGTGTTGCGAGTATTTGCAGCACATGTTGACAAACTAATGAATTTTGCTGGTGTTTTTTTCTATTTGCAAGTGCTTTCTTCAGTTTTCAGAGCTCTCTTAGCATCTCTTAGAATAAAATTGGATAATAACTTTACACAGAAAAGGTTACGTTTTTATCCACACTAACATCATGTTAACATGCATACAGGGAGTGCAGAATTATTAGGCAAGTTGTATTTTTGAGGATTAATTTTACAACATTAATAATTAAACAACAACCATGTTGTCAATGAACACAAAAAACGTATTAATATCAAAGCTGAATATTTTTGGAAGTAGTTTTTAGTTTTAGCTATTTTAGGGGGATATCTGTGTGTGCAGGTGACTATTACTGTGCATAATTATTAGGCAACTTAACAAAAAACAAATTTATACCCATTTCAATTATTTATTTTTACCAGTGAAACCAATATAACATCTCAACATTCACAAATATACATTTCTGACATTCAAAAACCAAACAAAAACAAATCAGTGACCAATATAGCCACCTTTCTTTGCAAGGACACTCAAAAGCCTGCCATCCATGGATTCTGTCAGTGTTTTGATCTGTTCACCATCAACATTGCGTGCAGCAGCAACCACAGCCTCCCAGACACTGTTCAGAGAGGTGTACTGTTTTCCCTCCTTGTAAATCGCACATTTGATGATGGACCACAGGTTCTCAATGGGGTTCAGATCAGGTGAACAAGGAGGCCATATCATTAGATTTTCTTCTTTTATACCCTTTCTTGCCAGCCACGCTGTGGAGTACTTGGACGCGTGTGATGGAGCATTGTCCTGCATGAAAATCATGTTTTTCTTGAAGGATGCAGACTTCTTCCTGTACCACTGCTTGAAGAAGGTGTCTTCCAGAAACTGGCAGTAGGACTGGGAGTTGAGCTTGACTCCATCCTCAACCCGAAAAGGCCCCACAAGCTCATCTTTGATGATACCAGCCCAAACCAGTACTCCACCTCCACCTTGCCGGCGTCTGAGTCGGACTGGAGCTCTCTGCCCTTTACCAATCCAGCCACGGGCCCATCCATCTGGCCCATCAAGACTCACTCTCATTTCATCAGTCCATAAAACCTTAGAAAAATCAGTCTTGAGATATTTCTTGGCCCAGTCTTGACGTTTCAGCTTGTGTGTCTTGTTCAGTGGTGGTCGACTTTCTGCCTTTCTTACCTTGGCCATGTCTCTGAGTATTGTACACCTTGTGCTTTTGGGCACTCCAGTGATGTTGCAGCTCTGAAATATGGCCAAACTGGTGGCAAGTGGCATCTTGGCAGCTGCACGCTTGACTTTTCTCAGTTCACTGGCAGTTATTTTGCGCCTTGGTTTTTCCACACGCTTCTTGCGACCCTGTTGACTATTTTGAATGAAACGCTTGATTGTTCGATGATCACGCTTCAGAAGCTTGGCTATTTTAAGACTGCTGCATCCCTCTGCAATATATCTCACTATTTTTGACTTTTCTGAGCCTGTCAAGTCCTTCTTTTGACCCATTTTGCCAAAGGAAAGGAAGTTGCCTAATAATTATGCACACCTGATATAGGGTGTTGATGTCATTAGACCACACCCCTTCTCATTACAGAGATGCACATCACCTAATATGCTTAATTGGTAGTAGGCTTTCCAGCCTATACAGCTTGGAGTAAGACAACATGCATAACGAGGATGATGTGGTCAAAATACTCATTTGCCTAATAATTCTGCACTCCCTGTATTGTTTATGTCTACTAAAATACTGTTATACTACTAGTATATATTATTATAAATATTATTGTAACATTTACGGGTTGGCCCCATTCACTTCCATTTTAAGTGCCTTACTGTAAACTATATTTTTGCTTTTTTTAAAGAACAGAAGGGACATGTGGAAATGACTTTTTGTGGTAATCAACATTATGCCACAAATTGCGTTTTAAGCTTAACTTGTACTAAACCTTTGAACATGATTTTAATAAAAAGGAGCCACAAAAAATGATGTACACATTTATTATTATCCCCTTACCTGTCGATGCTGATGGCACATAGGTTGAGAATGCTTGCAGTGCACATCATCACATCCAGGGTCACAAAGACATTGCAATACAAGCGACTGAAGAGCCAAGCTCCGCCAACCACCTGCACAGGTACAACAGGGTCATATTAAAAAATTTAAAGGAAAAGGGTTTACATATGAAATATGTCAAACTGAGCAACTTCTAGCCCCACTGTCTCACTTATAGGGTTTCTCCAATGCAAGGAAGGAGAGAACTCCTTTTGAGAGTCTCAGCTATTATCCCACACTCACTTTGCAAATAATGAGGGCTCCACAGGCAAATAGATTCTCTGTCCATCTCGTAGGACTATGACGATAGCACCCGTCCGGGTGGCAAGGGAGATAATAAGGCTCCGGCAGAGATGAATGGACTACGTGGTCCTGAATCAGACTGCTAGGTGTAGTACCTCATGACAGGAAGATCTTCTTTTCTCCCTTCCTGGCACTAATCAAGAGCGGCACAATTTCTCCTACTGCACTGCAGCCATTCACAAGATGTGCGGCCAAATTTAACCGAGTATGCAGTCTCTGAATGAATGTTTTTAACCATGAACCACTAAAATCAGGGAAGGAACATTTTAGAACAATATGTTTAGAACATATTACACTGTGAAAATTGTTGCTGTAACTGTAAAATTAATTCTGGTTTATTTAAATGTAACATTTGCATTTAATGTACAACTGCACTGATTAATTGAATAATTGAACCGTTTACCAAGGCAAATGGTAACTGATTACATAGAGAACATATTGAATGAAGTATGACTTGACAGATTTGAGAACCATTATCTGCTGCTCTCCAGCTTTCAGATGATATTGCTTTTTACTGGTTATTAAAAAAAATAGATATATTGATTTAAGTCTTGTTTCTTTTGTCAATGTCAAGAAATCAACTACTGATAGAAGAAAATAATTGGAAGTCTTAACTGATTATAGCACATATTTGTGTCCCTGGAGACAGTGGGACAAACATTTTTGGTAACACTTTACAATTCGGGTGCACTAATATGCATTAATTCATGCTTAACTAATGCACAGATAATCAAGAGTTAATGTATGACTCATGAAGAACTAAACCATTTATTTTTTAATAATTTACTAATTCAAAATTAATTAATAACCCATAACCTCAAAGACATATTACTTAACAATTAGTTAACAGTTATGTGCCTCAACAAGTAAAGTCATAACGCCTTTGATACCTTTGCAAATCATTAGCTAATGATTAATTAAAGCAGACAACTGAAAGTTGAAATGCATGGCTTTGACCCATTGTGGTAACTAACACATTCATTTACATTATTAGTTAATATTATATGTTATTAGGGAATTAATACATGATGACATATTTAATTAATAGCAATTCATATATTTCTTAATCTATTAATCATATAGAATCTTCATTAGTTGCTGATGCAGTAATCATTAATAAATGGTTTAGTTCTACATGAGTTCTGAATGATACATTAACTCTTGATTATCTGTGCATTAGTTAAGCATGAATTAATGCATATTAGTGCACCCGTATTGCAAAGTGTTACCAATTTTTTTTTATATTACTTTTAATTATTTTACATTGCTTGGCATAGTTTCATGGCCGAAATGCAGTCATTTCAATAGGAATCCTTGCGATCTGGAATTTCTTGCGAGGGCGTAAGATTTCACAACAGGTTCAAGTTGGTCAAGCGTATTGGCCGTGTTGACCAACAGAAAGCTGCTTGGTTTGAAAGTGACTTCTGTGTGAGCTTCATGCCCAAACATCTGTTTGAGCCTAGACAATAGACAATGGTCCTTGTTTTCACGAATGTGACGACACCATAACATGGCTTTGTCCATTCGATCATATATGTGCGTGGCACAAAGTGATGGGGGTGACAAAATAAGAAGAGGGTCCGACAAAATCCGATAACAAGTGGTCCGACGCTACCTCCCCAGCTAACAAAAAATGTTCTAAGATAGTTTTGCTAACATTCCCTTTAAAGGGGCTATATGCAACTTTTTCCCCAAAATAAACGTAACAATAGCCTTTTTATTTTACCATTTATGAGTCAAACATCTCCTGATGAGCATACTGACACCTTGTCCGCTCACAGTGGGTGCACCTATAAGCCTGTATCCTATTTTTCCTATTTTCTGGCGGGTCGTTTTTTCCCGCGCTGTCTGCGGATGTGACGTCACCACCGCTGCGAGAGCGAGCAGAAAATAAGAGCAGTTCTGTTTTTTGGCCACAGGTGTCAGTCGTGAGTTTAAATTTCAGAAAAACGCATATAGCCCCTTTAAGTTATGAAAACATTCCTGAACCTTCTCTAACGTTGTAAAAACGTTTACAGTGTCCAGTTTTTTTTTTTTTTAATGTTTTAAAAATGTTTAAAGGAACATTCTGTTTTATCACTTTACAAACATTTTGGGAATGTTACTTCTCTGAATGTTCTGAAATAAGTAGCATTTAAAAATGCTAGATGAAAACGTGAACGATGTATAAATGTATAAATAATGTTTTTGTGCTACTGTTTTGAATTATTAAAGACCAGATAACTCAATAAAAATTTACTGATAATCAGATGTTTTTGGGCAATTTATTTAAATCACCAGCTTCATATAACAATGGAGTCAGATTAAATCTAGTGAATCAGTTTGTTCGGATGGTTCATGTAAATGAAGAGATAAAAAAAAAAAAAGATTCACAGATTTGAGTCCCTGAATATGTTTTCAACTCGCTGTAAATTTACCTGTTCAAGATTGACACTGTCATCCAAATTGACATTATTCTCTCACTTAAATTATAAATTATGAATAGTTAATTTCCACAAACAATGCTTAAAAAAAAAAAATTCCCCAAACAATGTATGTCTATGTCCTTGTACATGTCATTAAGTTACCAGGCAATTAAAAACATCTTATCTAATTTATTTGTTGAGGGCTTTTAATGAGGGGTTCAAGGGCATAGCACTGAATCAAATCCTACACTCTAAAAAAAAAGGTTCTATATGGCACCAAAAATGGTTCTTCGTCGTTATCATAGGGGAACCACTTTTGGTGCTATATAGCACCATATCTTAACATGTTCTATATATGGTAGCGGTGCTATATAGCACCTTAGTTAGCAGTGCTATATAGCACCTTAGTCAAAGAACCGGTGAAGAACCTCTGAAGAACCACTGAAGAACCACTGAAGCACCAAAATTGGTGCTATATAGCACTTAAAAAGGTTCCCCTATGATTACGAGCCAAGAACCATTTTTGGTGCCATATAGAACCTTTTTTTTTTAGAGTGTATTGTAATTATTAGAATTTCCAAGGATCAGCATTCTCCCCTAAAAGAGATCAGGCAGACCAAACTAGAGACTTGAAACTTTGAGGGATGGTAGTATCCACCCCGTCTTCAACATCAACAAAGCTTGCCCCAATCGGCCTGATAGTGGCGCTACAGCGATCAAAAGTACGTAATGGCTCATAACTCCTAAGCCATTTGACGCAGACTCAAGTGTCTTATATCGTGAAATCTGCAACATTTTCAGATAGCTTGGATTTTGCAAACTAGTCCTAGGTTTTTTGCTCACTTGGAACCAAACCAGTGCAGAAAGATTGTCAAAAAGTTGAAATTTCGATTCACATCCGCGACGGGATGCCAAAACGTTCAAAATGGGCGTGGCCACTTTTACTAAAATGGCTTTCACTCTTGAACGGAATAAGATCATTTCACTAAACTCGGTATGTATGGGCTCGGTCTGTGGTCACGTGAAAAAGAACACACCAACTGGCCACTTGATCGTGCTATAAAATAAAAAAACCCCCACGAAAATGGCTATAGCTACACACAAGTCAGTCCGACTGACTTGAAAACTGGCATGTGGTGTCTTTGTCCAAGGTGCCATGATTGTCTATGGGCATTCGTGCATCTTGAAAAAACACGGCTACCGTCAACCAATGAAGTCCGAGCGGCTCTCAGATAAGGTTAACGGAGGACGATCGGAGCAAAACTCGCTGGGCCCTAGAGGCCTGTGAGAAATTCAAAAGAAATCGGCCACAGGGGGCGCCCATGCGTTTTTATGTGCGTAAAGATTGTATATCACGCAATTTTTTGCACATGCCCATGACATTCATATCATATGGTAGAACTTCTCATTCTGAGCAACTTTGCCTCTAGGACCACCGCTGTCAATTGAATCGTTCGTTAAATATAGGAGATTATTTCAAAAACGTTCGCAAACTAGTCCTAGGTTTTGGCTCAACCTCGATAACTGTTAAAAAGCTTTAAAACATATATTTCCTTAGTAAATTGCATGTTTGGGCTAGAAATGGTCTTTCCCATCTATGATCTAAGTGGTTACATGCTTGCTAAATAACACAAAATACCTTGTGCTTAAAAGCCTTAAAAGCGATTGAACCCTGATGCTGCTCGAAACTATTTACATTTAGTAATTGTTATTGTTAATACCCTGTAAAACACCCTGAACAAGGCTACAAGCAGGTTCCTGTGTACTCACTTCCAAATAGACGGCCCAGGGCATAACCAGTGAAGCGACCAAGAGATCAGCTACTGCCAGGCTGACCACCAGGTAGTTGGTGGTGGTCTGGAGAGCCTTCTCACGAATCACAGCAATACACACTAGAACATTCCCAAACACAATAGCCAGGATAAGTAGGGAATAGAGCATGGCATAGTAATTCATTTTCCCTTCTTCAATGCCTGGTAACAGGCTGTAGTTTCCCCCAGAAGTGAGAGAATGTTCTGACTCATTCCACAGCCATTCACTGCTGCTTAGCATTGCCATGAGTCTGGAAGATCTGGGGGGAGAGAACAGTGTTTCACTTTTGGGAATAACATGAATTGTAACATCTCTAAAGTGTCTATACAGTCTTGACCCTGTTTGAAACCTTGTGTTTATATGCTGACATCCCTGAATGTTATATTCTGCAAAGAGACTTGGTAACACTTCACTGTTGAGATACGACAAGCTGTAGGTGACTTCACAGTGCAGCTTTTATATCTTTGAAATGTCTATTTATTGATAGCAGCAATAAAACAAACAAACAAGATATCGTAAAATATATATATTGTGAAGGCTCATTTGAAGAGCCATGCTTTATAACTTGTGTTTGCCACTGCCCTAATATAAAGGTCTTATCCAGCACATATACAACACTTTACATTTGTATTTATGTAAGGCTAATAATACAGAACATTGATTCAATTAACAAATAGTCAGTCTAGAACAATATTAAGTCTTGAGAATTTCGAAATTTGTATAAATCTTTAACATGGATGATAAGTGACGTTCCAAAATGCAAAAAATCTAAAAGTTGCTGATATAAAGTCACACTCATTGACGCTAAGTGGGGAAAAAATCATGGATAATCTTCACAAATGTGCCCTGAAAGCCAGTGTGAACGCATGCATTAAATGAGTTTGTTCTGGATAGCATCCATTTCTGTTCTGCATTCCAGAGGCAGATTACACAATTTACAATGTGTCTACCTGTTAAGCATCTCCAGCGAAGAACCGAAACAGAACCACCTCTGAATGCACTTTCCCTGAGATTAAAGTTATCTGTCCAGTCGCTCTTCGGGCGAGCCGTTGATGCCGGGGAAGGGACTCCATCCTTAACGCGCACCGGGCGAGCACAACGTAAGTGAAACTTATTCAATCACAGCTCACCAATACTTCCTCCACTCGTTCCTTTTGTGCAGTATAACTCTGTGCAGTGCAGCCGGGCACCCAAATGGTTTCGCACAGAGCTTGATTCGCCCGGGTGGTTGGTTACAGACGAGGGACGCGCTTCATTCCATCTCTAAGAGGTCCTTTACGCACGAAGCATCCATGCTTTTATTAGTTCAGTGATTGGTAGTAGAGCAAATATATTTCGAAGTGAATCCAGGTAGGTGAAAAAATAAAAGAACATCTCAAAAAGCCCAATTGTAAATCATGCCATAGCTCTAAAGGTGTTCGCGTTCCGCTGACGGTTTCGAAGGATGTCTACACCGTTCCCTCTCAGACTGGGATCTGAAAAAAAGCTGTGTTACCTGTGACATTCTCAGCAAACCGGGTAACAGCACAAGAGCCACATCGAGTTCACCTGATAATAGCACGTTAAAATTAATTTCTTATTGAGAAAATAATTGCGTAATTATGGAATTTTGCAGAGACAGGGACTAATGGTCGCACCTTTTACTAGCCATTGGATATTTATGTTTATTATTAAAAGTCACTCATAGGCACTGTCTTGAGTCTTGGCTTCAAACTGTTATTAAACATTTTCACCGTTATCGCCCAGGGGGGAAATATAGTACTGTTCATTGAACACACTGTGCTCCAATATAGGTAGCCTAATTTGTCATTAACCTGTCTATTATTAGTTTAGACGTCAGAGAAATACCTAAAAGCTATACCTAACATAAATGATAGTTTATTAAAGAAATATGTTACAACACAACCTGCCATTAACCTGTCTATTATATAAAACGACAAATAGTAGCCTACATAAAAAGCTGTGAAGAAACACAGCAAATAAAAAAAGGAAATATTGTAATTCATAATTTGTACAAATGGCAATAACTCACCTTTTTCTATAATTGGGTAATCATTGGTATTGGCATTTTATTTTAAGTATTTGACTTTAATGTATGTGTATGTAGATGTTTATAATGTGTATTTGTACATAAGTATGTATGGATATTGTATGTTTTTTCTGTATATATGCACATAGGCATTTATCATTATTGTTGTGGTGTTTTTCTTTCTTTTTTTTTCTTAATCATTATATATTTACTTTATTTATTTGTTACTTATTTGCTGGCATGGGGTGGGGGGTTGTTCTGTAAAGCGAGAAAAACGAGAAAAGCTTTACATAAAATATATATATATATAAAAAAAGTGTACAAATTCTGTCAAATTCTAACAGCTTAATATAATTAGATCTAATTTTAAAAAGGTTTTCAACTTGGTGTTTAAAACCAAAAACCACTGCAAGAGAAGAGATATTAGACAATGCTATGTGACCCCCACTCTCTTCTCTTATACTGATGTGACATGCGGGAGGCATTTAGCAAGCAAATAGGTCATAAAATCAGGAATAAGAGCAAAGGAGGGACAATAAAATGAAAAAGAGATTTGGAATATGGAGAAAACATGAAAGCAAATAAACCCCAGGCATATTTAGGTCCCCTGTGGCAAACAAAGAAATTAGTTTTAGATTTTTTTATTTTACAAACCCGCCTTAGTGTTGTGGAGCCCATTATGGCTGGGGGTGAAAATGACACGGTCACATTTATCATAGTCTGTTCTTATCATTCAGGAAAGAGCAAGGCTCAGGCTCGGATGAGACAGATAACGTGTGCCAAATCCAATACCTGGACAGCTATAGTATTGCTTACATCTGATGAACTACCAATTACTCAAGCTGTAACTCCACAATAACAGCGCTCTATAAATTGACACTCAAATAATTCTCTTCAAGATGGATGAAGGAAGGTCTGTTGATTTGATTGCACTGCAGTCCAATGGAAAATGTGCCAGCCTTGATCTGTGTTCAGTATCAGTCTGACAGCTATTTACCAAGCTGCAGCCGACCACATCCAAACAGCCAACAGTGAAATGAGCATCAGGGCACCTGTGACCGTGAACCCCTCCTAGCTGGCCATAAAACGCTCCCTTATTTTATACCTAATTGCATTACTGCCACCTAGTGGTAACCACAGAATGCAGAAGGGCAAACTAAATATGCACATATGATCAGTAAGCAACTTGGCAAACTTTTTTTTAGCCTTTAAGTTATACGAGATTCAACTTTTAAAGTCAGTATAATATAATTTATATTTATATTGATAATAATTAAAAATGAAGGCAGCAAGTTAAGCTGAAATAGGTGGAATTTTTTTTACAGTGAGATGAATTAGGAAATGTCTTTTTTAAAAATATTTTAATGAAGCACATTTCACACTGGTTTACAGTCCAATGCCTTTTTAATTCTTCTGATTCCATCTGAAGGAGCAATTATTATTCTTATTGTATTCTTTTTTATTGTGATCCATTAAAAAATATATGAATAATGACACTAATATTAAGCTATTCAGATTCACAGTTTTATCAGTTTCATCTGTCAATATTTAATTTAATCTATAATGGTCCAGATCAATATGAATATTAAAGTAATATGAAGTTAATTTAATTTAAAAATGCTGCTCAATTAGTAATGTTACTTTTTCTCATGCTCTTCCCAATCAATGTATCCGCCTGCATAATGCCGTGACCTGAAAAAAAAAGAGAGAAAACAAGTAGTACCTCTAACAACAGGGAATATTTAATTAATTGGATCATACACATTATGTATTCTAGGCTCATAATGAGATCAGTGAGTGTGTGTGTTTTCAGTAGCTTACTTAGAGAATCCCAGACGATGAGCAATTTCAAGAGCAGACAAACTCCTTTTCCCACTTCGGCAATGGAAAACGATGTTATTATCGTCATTTTTGGGGGCTTTCACCTTAAAGTGCAGTTGAAACTGTTGTGGTGGCAGCTTCAGTGACTCCTCAAGCTGTCCCACTGAGAGATACATTAAAACCGAGAGTTAGTCTGTACACCGGAAAAAAGAAACACTGATTCTATACACTTCAGTAATGCCTTACATGGAATGTTGATGGAATCAGGAATCCGGCCAGCCTGGAATTCATCTGGATTCCTGACGTCAAATAGCTGTACGCTGTGATTGGCCAGCATAGCTTTGAGCTGCTCATATGTCACAACTGACACTGAAATTGTGAAAATCAAAAAGTATAATGATACCAGCGCAAGATCATATTTTGATCTTAGTTGCTATTCTATTATTGTCAATTAATGTAATGTTCAATAATTAATACCAGTGAAAAGCATGTGAGATACAAATAAAACAAGTAACAGCATTTAGACTCAGACTGCATGTTTGGCTAATGGGACACAAAAGATGAGTTTAAACAATAATTTTGCTGTAATCAGCAGAAACAAAAACAAAACAATGGCTAAGTGGTTTAGTCAGCAGTACAATTAACCACAAGTTTAAGCATTAATTAGTCATAGTTGGTCCTTTAAATTAGAAATGTTCAACATTGCTGCATTTTAACCAAGTGTAAACTCCTATTAGCAATATTCTCCATCCCAATAAATAAAAACGACAATGAATAAATATGTACAGTTAAAAGATTGAATACTTTGATGTGTGTTTTTCATATAGGCTATCATGGTTATTCATCAAGTAGAGATCATTGAGAATTGGACCAAAGTCCAAAGTTCCTATCCTAATGAATTACTCTTTACCTGGCATTGCAGATTCACTGAAATACGGCTTCTGAAAGATATGATCGGTATATCTTCCCCCAAAAAGTTACAAATTAATTTTATCTGCAAAAAAATAAATCCACCTATTGAGGATATAAAGTGGCTCTTCTGCGTGCAGCTCTACCTGGATCAGGCTGTGCGTCACTGTGATTGATGGTGGAAGTCTTCAGTCCACATGCTGAGATCACTCTACCATGGCAAACCGGTTTAGTGACTACAAACAGGTACAAATGACGGAAAACCTGAAACAATACCATATCTAAAACCCTGGAACAGTCAGAGTGACAGTGCAACTGTCGGTTCGTATAACCCCCTTTAACCTGTCCGGAAGTGCACGACAGATTAACGCTGCCCTCTAGAGTCAAAATCGTTTCCAGATTTTGGTGGATATTGTCAGGAAGGATGAGCCTTCATCTAACCTTTCCTCTAACCCTAACCACTCCTTTATACCTTGTCATTAAATATACCTATATCTGATGTGATGTCTATATTTTCGTGTATAACGGTTTTATGAGATAAAACAACAATGTTGGCCATCGCATTAAGTTATCTCCTGGTTGCCGTCGTCAAGGCTACTGATTGTTAATTTTCTAAATTGGTGTTAGTCTTATATAAAATATCGATATCGATAATGTAAGTAAACACAATGTAATGGATAACGTAGGCTATAAGCTGTTATTAAATGGTTTCTTTCATTATTATTATATTCAACTTTATTTTACATATAGGCCTAGGCCTACATGGTGGGTTTTAACAATAACACTGAGATTTTGGTTAAACCATTATATTTGTATAATATCCTTGTAGTGAAAAGAAGAGAAATAGCTAAAACATGATGTATAGCGCCAAAAAAAAAGGAAAAAAAAAATCGCAGTGTTGCCAGATCTTGCTGGAAAAACACCTGTTCAAAAACTATTGCCTATATATATATATATATATATATATATATATATATATATATATATATATATATATATATATATATATATATATATATATATATATATATATATATATATATATATATAGCAGGTGATGATATCAGACAGTTGAAGGAACTGGGTGTAATATCTTATCGTTTTGCATATTGCATTTTCATAGCAGCGAGATGCAATGACTGACAGGATGATGGCAGAGGCAAATTTATTATTTGTTAATAAACGTTGAATTTGCAAGTGCCTTGTTCATGCGATGCAGAAAATGTCCAGACTGTGGCTAATTTCTCCGTTTAATATAATTGATTGTTTTATTATTGTTGTGTTTTCATAAAAAAAATAACAAATAAAATAAAATATTTATAATATAAAAAAAAAAAAAAAAATATATATATATATATATATATATATATATATATATATATATATATATATATATATATATATATATATATATATATATATATATATATATATATATATAAACAATGAACCACAAACTAAGCATTTGTTTTAAAGTAGGGTTTCATTTATTCATTATTCATTAGTAGGCCATATAATGCGGGTATACCATATAATCCGTTTTATTCATTTTGTCAATAAAAGTTCTGTTTAATATACGTGAGATTGTCATTGTAGGCCTACTATTTTATTGTTTTTTCATCAAAAGTAATATTGAATCAGCATTCGTTATATTCTAAGAAAATAAAAAAGATTCACGTTAAAGCTGCAGTCCATAAATGTTGACGCTCTTGCGGTCAATAAACAAAACTGCATGCGTCTTGCGGAAGAACATTGTAGCTGGAGCTACTTCTCTCTGTTTATGTCTATGACGAGTCACGCAGGTAGGCTACTGTGCTACCCCGCAGCAGCGGTAGTGACCAGACTGGTCTAAAATAGTCTATAAACACTTAGGTGTTCCGTAGTAATTCAGGAAAGACAAAAACAGTTTTGAACATGAAAAAAGTTACAGACTGCAGAATTAAAGATCAAGATCCTGAGCTTCATTGACATATATAATTTATTGTAAAATATGTGGCGTAATGTTGTCACAATTAATCTAGCTAGAATGTGAGATTAGTTGCTGCTGAGGGACAAATAGACTATTTTTTAGAGCTGCTTTACACAATTAACTTGACATTTGGGATCACTATTTAGTTAAACTGTATTGTGATCTGGAGAAAAGCATTACCAAGTTCAAATATGCAAGTGTTAGGCTATTTGTAAATAGGCCTACGCTAAAAAAAACCCTGAACCCTGCCACTGCACATGTTTATAAGCGCCTTTATTTAAAAAAAAAAAAAAAAAGAAGAAGAAGAAAAAAAAAGACCCAGGTTTCTTATAAAAAGTGGACATGGCAACACGTTTCGTTACACAAAACTGGCAACATCGAGAACCACACATGCGCTTCGCACACGATGTCCTCTACCATTGCACATGCGCAGTATCACTATACCGGCGGAGGCTGAACAGTAGCAGCTTAAACGACGCAGGGATAAACGAGACATTTTTGACAGGTCAGTGCGCCAATGTGGATTATTTTTGTGTGAATGGTTTTATTACACCTATATGATGATAAACTCAAAAGATAAAAGTGTTAAAACGCAAATATAAAGTAGCAGTCGGACAACCTTATTGGGTGGGTTAGCAGGGGAGCTAACAGAGGCTGCTGCGCAGATCTGGGAGGGAGAGGCGAGTCTGACGTTAAGACGATATTACCAACAAACATGCTCTTCAATCGATGATCACTACCTCGTGAGGACCTAAAATGAGATTTTATTGACTTGAATCGACCGTGTCCGCTTCATAGACTCTATGTACGGTTGGATTGGTGTGTTTGGCAGGGTGTTTTAGGTGGAGATGGTTGGTTCAGTCGATCCCCTTCACTGCGGGCTGAAGCGCCACTGCCCATGAGAAGCTCTGTTCCATTCTGGCTTTGTTTCTTATCTTATTTTTAGTCATGTAAGGCAAAACTCCGCAGTTGAATATTGTTAAAATGTTAAATAATAGATATCACCATACTTCTCCAATTGGTTAACCATTGCATGTTAAGTTAATTGCTTTGTATTTCTGACTTGTCTGAAATATTAGTAAAAAAAATGCAAAATATAAATATTAAATACGCAGTTGAGGTAGTCTAATTAAATATGCGCTAATTTGCAAGCATTTTTAGAACAGAAATATGAACATTGTATAAAGCCAGTTTTTCATTTTGTTGACATGTTATTTGAATTTCTTATCGCTCCGTAAATCAGATAATACAGTCAGAAAAAACAGCCAGGGAAAAAAAGATTAAAATATTATATAATACAATAAAGGCGAATGATATTAACAAACCCCTCTTTAAAAAACTATAAATAGGAATATAACTGGAAAGTATGCAGTTGCTACTTCAGTGGAGATTTCTTGCTCATTTTGAGAAAATAGCCTTTAAAGATATGTAATTCAAATCTATAGCTGCAAATGGATAAACAATTTTGCCTGTTTTCTTTCCACTAATCTGAGAGAAGACTAGTTATGGAAGCAAAATGTTATGGAAGCAAAATATTCCCCAAAAAGATGTCGCTACTTCTGTTTCATCACGACTTTAAGTGATGGTTTTGTAGCCTTTATCTTCTTGATTTTATTTGCAAGTGGCTTGTTCATGCGACACAGAAAATATTATTGACACAACTTGTTTGCTGGTTAAACCCAACATTAAAATGACTGACAGGGTCAGGGACCTTTGAGTATGTCACAGCTCTGACTGCATTAGTATTCTGTATTTTTGCCGCTGTCAGATTAGTTATGTTACAAACGGTGGATGTGAATGCTTATCTGGCTTTGTGATTGGTGTACTTGTCCACAGCTGATGGAAACAAGTGACATTAAATGATCTTTGAAGAGGTCTGTCAAAGCCTGACATCTAGCTGAGATCAAGCAACTATGTTAATGAGTCTTGGTTATTCCTCTTGTGCTCATCTTGCTTTGTTTGTGTCTTTTCAGCAGGCAACATCATGAGTCAGGGGAAGGACAATGCACGTCTCAAAAGCTATAAAAACAAATCACTTAACACAGATGAGATGAGGAGGAGGAGGGAGGAAGAAGGCCTGCAACTTCGCAAACAAAAGAAAGATGAACAAGTAAGAGAATGGGAGATATGAGAGTGTGAATCTTTTTTAAGTTATTCTGTTTAAAGGAAGGTATATGCAAGACATGCCTTTAAATTACAACATGGACTGAGAGAGTTTTGGGACAGTTAACGGAACTGTCACTTGCTGTGCTGCATCAAAGTCCCTTTAAGACGTTTCACTCGGCAGCCATCTTTGAAACTGCTCTCGGCCGTGCAAGTGCAGCTCCTGTCTCTTTGAATGGGGAAACAATAAAAAAAATAAAAAAATAGAAATAAAATTATCCAAAACTGTTTGCCACGCTTATGATTAAATTACATATTTGAAATCGCCAATGAAATCTGACAACAACTGTCTCATAAATTTGGTTTCTAAATGCTCAAATCAACGTGCACTGCCTGTTTCTATAGCAACCGGAGCTTCTAACGGCAGCTGCAGTGACGCGACTACTTTACTAATAAACGATCGGCTCTTTCATTTAGAAAGCAGGGCTTATTTGCCATATTGGGCGTTGCACTTTCTCCCATTCATAAATAATCGGAGTGCACAATCTTCCTACATATAAAGTCTTTGGCTGCGTTCAGTAAATCTTACATTCATTGATCTTTTACATGTGTTTTGTCTTTTAAACGTACACATTTGTTTCGTTATAGTTGGGTATTGTTGTTTGAGATTGGGCTGATTTAAACCATCTAGTTGACACAATCTAGTTGCTTAACATAAATGTGATCATGTGGATTTGTCAAAGTTGCAAGAAAAATTTGGTATCATCAGTTAGAATGAGTTAAATTAACCAACAATCTTTTGCCATCATTTTCCAGGCAAAGTGTTTATGAATTTATAGTTGAAGGGGTTCGATTATAGACAAATAATTTACAGATGCAAGTTGAAAACCTACAATATAATGACAAATATAAATATTTTTCTGGCATATAAAAATATGTTGCTTACTGTGTAGTGTATATCAGTGGCGTGCGGTCCATATAAGCTGCGAATGCTTTGCATACCCAAGTCATTTGTGAACTCGCTGATTAGTGTCAACACCTATAAATTCCCTTGATGAAGTGTACCATAAAGCTTACATGATATTATAAAATGTTAGTAATACATATGTAACTCTCTGTCATTTATTTATTTGCCAAACAATGGTAATTTTCTTCAAATCTGTAGTTCCGGGTATGCGGATCCACAGCAGCTTTAGCGTCTATGCTCTGTTATGTGTCGGCATCACTGTCTGGCGTTCTCATTGGTTCGTGGAAAGGGTGACAAAATATTCTACTCAAGTAAAAGTACTATTACTTCAATTACATTTTACTGAAGTACAAGTAAAAGTACCGGTCTAAAAATTTACTCAAGTAAAATGAAAAGTAGTTAAAATAAAATGTACTCCGAGTAAAAGTTACTTTTTTAATAGCAGGGGTGGGGACTCTCCTGTGTAGGGTTGTGATAGAATTACATTTTCAATATATGAAAACATCAGTTTCACAGGATCACGGTATTAAACAATTATGTAATAAATAAACCCTATTATTAAATTATGGTTTTAATTATCACTAGTTAGATTGGCGTTAAATGAATGAAAACTGCTGTTTGAACAAATGCTTTATTATTACAAACTTGAAACCATTTGTTTGTTTTGTTTATTAAAATTTCAATAAAACATGTCTAATCAACTAAATTCAATAAATGATTATGAATTATATTAACAACAATTTTTATCATTAATTTATTACAATGTTTAAAAGTCCAAATTTAAATTTTTTATCCTCGAGGAAAACACCACGCTCTTTTTTTTTTCTATAGCCAAAGTATTTCCATACTAGCCAGTGGTTCACGACGGCGTTTCGCTTTCAGCTGGGTCTGCGTCTTCCATCTTTTTGTGATTTTTGCACGTTTGGTCTCCCGCCCTTCAATTCAAAGCAGTCGTTTCCGGATCGCATCTCGTATTATTTATTTATTTTTACTCAGTAACGGATGTGGTTTAAAATCTAGTGAAGTACAATACTTCAAACAAAACATACTTAAGTAAAAGTAAAATTACAGATTTGTAAAACTACCCAAAAAGTAGAAGGACACAGAAAAACTACTCAATTACAGTAACACGAGTAAATGTAATTTGTTACTTTCCACCTCTGTTCGCTGGCATATGTGGGATTTAGTAAGCTGTGAGCGGATCGCTCGCCCAAGAGGAAAATGGGCTGTTACTGCCAGATCTCGATACCGAAAATCACATTGTGTTTGATACAAAACTAAATAGACTGAATCAAGTGAAAAAAGTCATGAAGTCATAACTATTTTCATAGTATTTTATTTTCTCCATAGGGAAATGTATTTGTAACAAAAAACTGTTAACTGTTAAAGACAGACCTAGTGTAAGCAGACCTGTAACTAACAAACACAGACTACGATTAACAGCCTCAGATAAAGTCATCAATTTGCATTTTCAACCTATTTAAAAATATAATAATATTGAAAAATGTTGGCAGGACAAGTCAAATCTGAACTACTGTGCCGGCTGCAAAATCCGAAAGATTGCATATTTTGATGTTTTATCGTTTGTACAATGTTGGTGTGTCAGACTGGTGGGAACACTAAAATCTTGGAGCAAATATGCCTACAAATAGCTTACTTCTAGTTGATTCTTCAGGAGAATATTTTTGAACGTAAAAAAAAAAAAAAAGAAATCCTCACTTCCCTCTCCAAAAGAAAGAAATGCAACATTAGGACATGTTGGTATTTTTATTGAGCACAGTGAGCTGAGAGTTTGTGTTTTCTTATAGCTGTTCAAGCGCAGAAATGTGGCCACAGTGGAGGAGGATGGAACACTGGAGGATGATGGGATGTCAGACAGTGGATACCTGGAATCACAGGCCAACAATATGGACCAAATCACAGTGAGAAAGTTAAAATAATAGTTAATCATAGTCTTTACTTACTGATGAGAAAATGTATTGATTCTGTCTTTCCTTCTTCATAGGGAAGTGTTATTTCTGAGGACATGATTCAGATGATCTTCTTCAGCTCCCCAGAACAACAGCTCATAGGAACACAGCGCTTCAGAAAACTCTTATCTAAAGGTGAAAGACCCCAAAGACTGAAATTCTGGCATTTACATAATCATATTTATGATAAAAGGATGCTAATTCTATCTTTTGTAATCCTCCATTAGAGCCTAATCCCCCTATTGATGAGGTCATTGCTACCCCTGGTGTTGTGGACCGATTTGTTGAGTTCCTGAAAAGAAGAGAGAACTGCACGCTACAGGTGAGCCTAATAAACTGTATCTGGGTTAGGGCTGTCATAATTTCTCAAAAATGACTTTCAAATATTCCCTCTAAAAAAAACATGAATAATCGAACTATTCGAACATCTGGTTGCGCATTATGTCAATAACAGGACAAATTAATACAAAGAGACATAACTACTTGTATAGGTAGTCTATTTAAGTTTAAACATATTTGACAACCTATTACCTACACAAAAACAAGTAAATCAACTAATGGCCAAGACCGCAGACCTCACTCTCTCTCGCCCTCACACTCACGCTCTCTGCGCATAACGGTTTAAATGAACAAACACATTTTGAGTGCTGATCAAGAGTTTTGTGCAAGCAATTTAAGGTCGTGACTCTTGTCCAAAATATAGCAGGCTTCATTCAGTGATTGAAACAAATATTAATTGAAGTTTTACAGCATATTGAACGCTCCGAGCGAGCTGTGCTGTGGTAAACATGGAACTTTTCCTTGACATGAAACGGTAAATAATCAAACCAGAGGAAGCAGTGCATTTATCATGCCCGTACACTCATTTCTACTGCTTCTGTTACACTTTTGCGGGAACCAATCACAGACTGGCTTATCCACCTGGCCCGCTATTGGAGGGATCACGATGACGGATAGAGAAGCGATGGGTCGTTGCCCGTTGATCACTCGCCTTGGGGTATGATTGGTTGAAGGACTATCCAATTGCGTACAGAGTCATTTGAATTATGTGCGTTTATGCTCGCGTGTGCAGTAGAAAATACAGAGCAGACTCCCCAGACCAATGTTCAATCTTAAATTGAGCTTAATCTGGTGATAGCCAGAAAAGTTAGTAGTGAGAATTGGACTTACCTAAAGTGTGACCAAAAATTTTCTTTTTATAGCTTTTGTAGCAAGGGTGCCGCCATCTTGCAGTACTACAACCCGTGACATCACAGGGTTGGTTGGCTCCTTTGGATTATTGAAGAATATTATAGTTTTGATTCTGGTCTTTGATTTGTGTGCTGCTTAGTTGCAGAAACTAACTGTTCATTTAGGAAGTCTGTTAATAATATTGAGTTTGTTACTTACAATTGATTCGGTTGATTAAAAAAAAAAAAGTCTATTGGCTAATGTTTATTAAAGGTAGGGTAGACAATTTGTTTTATAAACACTTATAAACACTTCCTCCTGAACCAGCTTATGTTGTGTTCATGCCTTGTCATAACTGTAATAACAATAACTGGCAACCTGTGACGTTCTACACGGAGCTATTCACATCCTCAGACTTGGATTAATGTGTTTCTGTCAACACTATCAATGCTGAAATGTACCACCTGACTGCTGCAGATTCAAGTAAAAGCTCCAAGTTGTTTACGTTCATTATTATTGTAATGTTATGTGCTTTGAGACGAGGTAATTTAACACCATCTCTCGTGGCGCTTTGCAGACTCTGCTGTGTTCATTCATGTGTTTTGAAGGAGGTGTGGCTTTGGAGATGCTCTTAAGGGAGGGTGGGATCTCATGCTTTCAGTGCTAACTTGCTATTGCTAGCCTCTCCGCAATTGCCTACCCTACATTTAGGTAAATGCTGTATCATAATGCAAGACAAGCACAGCATATGACTTTTTTTTTTTTTTTTTTGCAGCATTCAGTATGGGATTTGACCGGTTAATTTATAGATTAAGTAGCCCCTCAAATGCTTTGCTTATGATGTCTCCTGGTGGTTTCTTAGGCTAGTAGACTAGTCGTTTACAAAATTTCCATTATGGAAATTGGTTGTGGGGTACGTCCCTAATTAAAACGAACTATGCAGTTTAGTGCCAGAAGAACCGCTTGCCAGTC
Source organism: Romanogobio albipinnatus (assembly GCA_023566225.1). Classification (NCBI taxonomy): domain Eukaryota; kingdom Metazoa; phylum Chordata; class Actinopteri; order Cypriniformes; family Gobionidae; genus Romanogobio; species Romanogobio albipinnatus. The sequence continues at coordinate 25,572,814 of CM042260.1, read as the reverse complement.
TTAGGCCCCAAGTCACAGCAGTGAGTCACCCGGCATGAATCTCTCCCAGCACACGCTCACATTATTGGAATGTGTATGTTCTGCAAGTCTCACCGGTATCTTTATTTAATCCTCTTGGCTTTCGAATGGTGCGTTAGTGAATGTTTTTCTGCAGTATAGTGACAGACGTCCTGTCTTTGCAGTTTGAAGCAGCGTGGGTTCTGACTAACATCGCCTCAGGAACGTCCCACCAGACGCGTGTGGTCATCCAGGCTGGGGCAGTGCCCATTTTCATTGAGATGCTCAGCTCTGATTTTGAGGATGTACAAGAACAGGTAAGAATCTGTACATATTTACAATGAAGTGGCTAGTTAAATAGGACTAGTATTTAATTTGATGTAACTGTGAATTATATGTGATTGAAACTGTCTTTGTTTCAGGCGGTGTGGGCTTTAGGCAATATTGCAGGGGACAGCACTGAGTGCAGAGATTATGTTCTGGACTGCAATATTCTACCCTCTCTAGTACAGTAAGTCATACAAACATTCACTTTAGAACAACCATACTGTTGAATGATGTATGGTTCTAATAATGCAGGTTCTCATTGCAGGTTATTGGCTAAACAAAATCGTCTGACTATGATGAGGAATGCAGTTTGGGCTCTGTCTAACTTGTGCAGAGGGAAAAACCCACCCCCAGATTTTGCCAAGGTAAAATCATCTTCTATTTCCTTAAATTTTAAAATAATTTATTTGTATAGTGCTTTAAAAACATATATAATGGACACTGTTAAATATAATCTCAAAATGAATATCCATTGTTTTCATACTGTATATTATAATGTTGTGATGTCCAGATTCACTTGAAATATTTAAAGTGATTAACTTTAGTTTTTCAATGTATCACAAAATATACTTTTCCCAACATTGATAATAATAACAAATGTTCCTTGAGCATCAAATCAGCATATTTATAATTATTTTTGGATCATGTGACACTGAAGACTGGAGTAAATGAAAATTCAGCAATGCATTGAATTAAGCTTTTGTCTAAAGCACATGCATTATTAATAGTCAGAGGCCTGTATTTATAGTTGGTGTGGTTGATTCCTTATATGATTAATTGCTGTTGTTCTACAAAACACTCCCGTGTCACTTTCAATGAAAGCATCTGCCAAATGAGTAAATGTAAATGAGGAAAGCATAATAGATGCAAAGAGCCTACATGACAAACAAGCACGTAAAAAATTATATTTTATTTCAGCAGCCACTAAACAACATTACGGTGTTGCTTTGTGGGTATCATGTCATGTGGGTGTCATCATGGTCATGTTTGCTCAAGCTAGAATAAGTTATTAATAATTATGCGTAATTAAATGTTAATGTTAATTTATAATTTTATAAAAAATTTCATTTTATTTTCTTTTATGATACATTGACGTGGATTAATGTATAACGAACAGAACTAACATTTTAATCAAATATAAATCAATATTAACTTAGTAATTGAGTATCACATGAGTATACACAACTTTAAACTTAAGGTGAGATCTAAGTTGTATTTGTCTTTTAATGCAGGTGTCACCGTGTCTCAGCGTTCTGTCCTGGCTGCTCTTTGTGAACGATACTGACATTCTGGCCGATGCATGCTGGGCTCTTTCTTATCTGTCCGACGGCCCCAATGAAAAGATCCAGGCTGTTATTGACTCAGGAGTCTGTCGCAGACTAGTGGAGCTGCTGCTGTAAGACATAAAAAAAAGAATATAAGAATAATAAATAGCTTAGGTCAGTGGTTCTCAACCTTTGAGATTCAAGGCCCTCCATTGTCAACTTGACTTTTCCAGTCATTTGTGATTTACTGGATAAGGATTATGGATTTTTTTTTAAACTCAATTTCTACAGAATAAAATATTTTAGAGCTGGGCATAACTTTAACAGTGTATATTTATTTTAATTATGTTGGAGTTATAAGATTTCATGAATTTTCCACACTTTGAAAATTAGGCTACCTCATTTACAGTATCCAGGTTTCCAAGACTATTGGTTCTTTAAAAAAATTGAAATATGAAAAGTTTTTTTAGTTGTTGTTTTAGCTGATTTGAATGATGTTTTGTATTATTTTAATACATTTTAAGTCATTTAGAGGTCCCCTGGAAGTTTACATTGGGCCCCAGCCACTCCAGATTGAGAACCACCGGCTTAGGCTTTTAAGACGGCTTCTCTTCTCCTTTTTTTTTTTTTTTTTTTTGGCAATACTTGAAATCCTTTGAGTAACAGTTTTCTGAGGTGTTGTTCTCATGTGTTCCAGACATGCAGAATATAAGGTGGTGTCCCCTGCTCTAAGAGCCGTGGGGAACATAGTCACAGGAGATGACCTACAGACTCAGGTGAAATAAGGTTTTTTTTTTGTTTCGTTTTTTGGATGTCCTCTGCTTAATAGTGTGTGATAGTGACGTCAAATGATGTCAATATTTTCTGGGATTTTGTTGATAATCATAATTAGACAATATTTTGCTGGTACCTTGGCTGATTTCTAGGGGCATTTTTACCTTGTGCAGTTATTTCTAACTTTATTAGATGTAATCATCATCAAATTCTTATATTTAATCAATAAATTAATTTAGAGTAATAAGACATTATAGGGTTTTACCAATCAAATGAAATCAGTATAATCAAATCCATGTTTGCACTTCAGAATAGCACATAAGCTCCAGCTAAAGCATTTGGATGTATTTACATTGTAGTTACAATTGCATAAATAATGTTATGTAATGTATTATTATTTTAGAATATTGAAATATGATTTTTACAAAAATTAATAATTCAATATTTTAAATATGAAACAGGAACGAAGCAAGTGACGCCTTTATGAATTTGTTCAAAAACGCTGATTTACTCAGGAACTAAACTCCACCTTGTGTTGCTCGGAGACTGACAACAATTTCCCTGTGGCTTTAAGCATGTGCCTTTCTTGTGCGAGACATGAGTGCAACGGTCAAAGATCTCCGTCTAGAACAGCGGTGGGAAACCTATGGCTCGTGAGCCACACCTGACTCCTTGATAAAAGTTATGTGGCTCGTCAGGTCTCTCACCCTTTATCAAATGATCGATAAAAAAAGACACATCAACAGAGATCCACTCTCTGCAGAAAATACAGCCAATTACAATTCCTTGTTGTACAGCCTACCGAAGTTAATGCAATAATAATATTGAAGTTGTACATGCCAAAGTGCGTGTTCTTTTCTGTGGTAAACCTACAGCTCCTGCTCTCGGATTCAAGCATCTGCGTGACTTGATTGAGATAATGACGAAAGCCATTTTTAGAACAGCAGCGAAAATGCACAAGCAGGCTATATAAACTTTAACATATCCTTTTATTGAATCTGAAACTGAGACATTTTGAAATATTTAACCTGTGGAGCTGCGGAGTCTTTTTATGTCCTATAATGTGTCATATTTATGATATGATGACTATACTGTTTGAAGTTATTAATAACTAAACATGAATGAATGTGAACGAAAAGATGTGTCTTTAGTTGCGCATTTAAACGGACAAATAAGCACATGAAAATGCCAAATCGAGCATTCACGTATACACAGTAGATGTAAGGACTGTGTGTGTACACAGTAATATAATATATTACTTTTTAACTGTGGCTCTTTTGGAAATTAATTAACCAAAAATGAAAAAAAATGTCTCTTTGGTCAAAAAAGGTTCCCGACCCCTGGTCTAGAGCATGTTTTCCTTGAAAAGCAGTGCTGAAAATGCATTCTGTGTGAACGGCTTGGTTTACAGGTTTGACTTAACCAGATATACAAGACAAAAACTCAAACGGGCATTTTTTTGTCCACATATATTAAATATTGGGGTGTTCTACCTGCGTTCAACTAGGCTACATCATGCAGTGAGAGCATGCACTCTTAAGGTGTTAATGTCAGCTTCGACATCGTTAAAACGACAATTACAATATAATCATAGCTGATATTACCTCTGGTGTAATGTTGTAGCTCATACATACTTCTGATGTAACTTGTCATTTTGTTTTCTCATGAACAGGTGATTCTTAACTGTTCTGCCCTGCAAAGTCTTCTTCACCTGCTGAGCAGCCCGAAAGAGTCCATTAAAAAAGAAGCATGTTGGACCATCTCCAATATCACAGCTGGGAATCGTGCACAAATACAGGTACATGCATGTTAAAACAGCTCAAACTTCAATTTGAGTGTCTTTTTCTCTCTCTCTCACTCTTCCTTTTGATCTTTGTGACATGTAGATGGTGATGGATGCAGATTTGCTCCCCCCGTTGATAAGTATTCTGCAAGTGGCTGAGTTCCGCACAAGGAAGGAGGCGGCGTGGGCCATCACAAACGCCACATCTGGCGGTTCTGCTGAGCAGATCAGGTGAGACAGATCACTTCTTAAACCTGGTCTTAACTGTCATTTGTGATCAGATCACTTCCTGCATCAGCAACCAAGATGGCTATATATTATAATGCTTTGATCTTCTCTTTAGGCATCTTGTTGAGCTTGGTTGCATTAAGCCCTTATGTGATCTCCTGACGCTGATGGATTCAAAGATCGTACAGGTGGCCCTAAATGGCTTGGAGAACATCCTACGACTGGGTGAGCTGGAGGCTAAACGAGGAGGAGGAATCAACCCCTACTGCGCGCTCATTGAGGAGGCATATGGTATGTTAGCCGTCACACTTTGGATGTGAAGTGTTTTTTGTTTTTTTCCTTCTGTATTTATATGGATTTCCATATTTTCTAAGTTAACTTACCACCTACATGAAATGTGAAAATCAAGGAAAACAAATGGTCTCTGAGCGGCTCAGTTTGCAGTAAATGCTGCTCCACACTAACATCTCTGCAAGCACTGTGAGTTTGGGTTGCTTATGACCTGGTCAACTATCTTCCCTGATTTGTAATGAGAATATTTTTTTGAATCTGTTGACAGCAAAACAGCAGCTTTAACCCCAAAGTATACTTCAGTTTTGACGTCAGCACTAGCATCTGGCTGCATGCGTCTACTGTACAGGCTTACTTAGCCTGGTCCTACCAGACTCGAATACATTTAGTTTGTACAGAGAGTCTGGCCACTCTCCATTGACAAGCGTTTACATCCTTGAAGGCGGGTACTCTGTTGAAGTTTAAAACTATTGGATCTGCCCAGAGCCACTCTGGATCTGCCATAACCAATCGCTAACGTTTGGTCGTGACGTATGTCATCTCAAACTAGCGCACAACATCAACGTCATCGCTCTCAGCCACTGCCTCTGTTGGCTGATTGGACTGGTTAAAATTTGACGGGAGAAAACCAGAGAATATAGCGCAATCCCAGACGGAGTACTGAAGGAAAATGAAAATTGAGCGGAAGTACGTAGGAGGGCAGAGCCAGGCTACAGGCTTACTATGCTGATGATGAAATTGACATCATGTACTGTACAAATACTTTGGGCTTTAAGGTTTCCTTGCAGAAATAAAAAATAAAAACAAAATAAAAGTTCTAAATAAAGTTCTTTAGTTTAATGAATATTAGTATTGTAATTTTACTGTAGTTATGTATAATAAAAATGTTATCAGCATCATTGATAATAATTAATAAAAACAATTTTTAATAGTAATATATTAGTACAATAGTAATATATGTTAATTTAATTTTTATAATTCAAATAATTTTCATTAATTAATCAAATAATAATCGTCTTTTTGAATGGGGAAGGGAAAAAACTAAAAACTTCTATCTTTTTTTGTCCTTAACTGATCAAATGCCTGTAATTGGTTCTCTGGGCTCTTCAGATGCTTCAATAAATTCCAACCTTTCAACAATAAATCCTTTTTAATGTTAAGCAGAGCTTAACATAGTGTTAATCTTTTCAGGTGGTCAGATTTTCACAAGGTGTTTCATATTTGTTTGTTTGTCAAATTTGATGTTCATATTAATATATAGAAGGTTTGAATGAATTTCGTTTTATTTTTTGTACTTGTAAATATAAATGACATGAATGACAAATATATTTTCATTAAAAAAAGGCAATCTATAATCAAACTTAAGCTTAATATTTTTCTATTGCTTTCCATCAGGGTTGGACAAACTGGAGTTCCTACAGGGTCATGAGAACCAGGAGATCTACCAAAAGGCTTTTGACCTGATCGAGCGCTACTTCAGCACAGATGATGAAGATCCGGCTCTGGCACCTGCTGTTGACCTCCAGCAGCAGCAGTTCCTTTTCCAGCAGTGTGAGGCTCCCATGGAGGGTTTCCAACTTTAACATTTCCACTCACTCCCTCATTCTCCAAGCAATCCACCCTGTAGGGTGAGAGACGCCCCACTGACCCAACAGAGCGAAGGATTTAACAAATGAACATTTCAATTAGAGTGTGTTATACAAGAGCGCGTGTTGCCGGTCAACCCATTTCCTCCCTCTTGTCCTACTTCCCTGTTGTCATTGGCCCGGTCCGGAACGATGGCGACATGCAGAAAATGTGACCAGTAGACTTTTACATGCGACTTAAATATCCCACTTCCTTCATTAAACTTTCATTTAGCCCTTCAAAGCACATGTATCCCATCAGTCCCGATTGAGGAAAACTGCATCCAGCGATGAGTTGATGGAAGCTGGGAGAGCACAGCTTGTGTGACGTGACTGCAATATTGACTTTTCATCTATTGTAAAACACTGGACTGACCGTGTGACTGTGTTTGCATGTCTCCAAAATCCCCCCTCCCAAAAAAAGAAAAATGACGGTCAAGGAAGGACATCTGCTGAAGGCAAGGCACTTTTCCCATTTGACCATGACAACTTTAAGACGGACTGAGGGGTCCGGGCTTTCTGACTGACAGTGCCAGTCAGATGGTCTTTTGCTTTTTGACGCGCATTGAACATGCATTCCGACAATGACTGAACTGTACAGGCTCCGCCTCTCCTTTTAGGGTTACACACTTGCACCTTTGGAATTCTGGGAGTTGGAGTCTTCCTGCTCACTGAGACTGCTGGACAGACAAAAAGACAGGTCCTGTATCCTGTGCATTAAAACCATTTGATATTTCAAGAGGACAATTTCACATGAGCATCATCATCATCAGCACTTTACGTTCAGAACAGACCCTTTGTTTAGACTCGAACTTCTGTAGTCAGTTTTAGGCCCCCGAAGCGCTTCTCAGGATATCAAGGTGAAGAGGAATTGTGCGTATCTGCATTATGGGATGTATTTACAGAAAACACTAAGTATTTAAGAGTGCTGAGAAAACTCTACCCCTTCAAAGCTTCCACCATATTTTAACAAGCTGTTGAAAAATTAGCTGAAAGGCTTTAGCTTCCTGACGTTTGTGAGACAAACTTTCATATTAATGTCTAATCATGGTGAATGCACACATTTAGACACAACATATGTGACTAGAACTATATAAGACAAAATACAGAGCAGAAAGTTGTTCAGTACTGTTTGGTTTTCTGTTTTATCTTCTTGTATTTTTGTGAGCGTTAGAATCTCTTAATACCGAAGGTGCCATAATCCTCATTTACAAAAAATGGAGGTGGAACATGACAAACAAATGGACTTTAAAGAAGACAAAAAATGTATCAATACGTTTAAACATAAAATTTACTGGGTATTAGCTCAAGATTTGATTGTTTACTTATTTGTTTCTTATTTCGATGTCGATTCTTCCCGAGAGATGACCAGCTCTTTGTTCAATACTGCTGTTGTATTGAGATTGTGTAACTGTTCTCTGTTACGCCATTTGCATAAATGCTGTTTCATGAAGCTCAGTGGTCAAGTGATTTAATTAGAAATTTGTGGGTACTTCAGGAGACTCATTCATCATTGCTTCGTTCACGAAAGGGCCAGTCATTATATCAGGGATATACAAATCCCCTTGCTTTTTGACCTACGTGGAAAAACATGCTTAAATCTGAGGAAATATGTATTGGGTTGGTGCCTGGTTGCTGTATGATGATTGAAATCGCGAAATGGCCTTAAACAACTATAAACTGCAAAAATGTAACATTTTCTAATACATTCAATGCATGAATTGGCTTCAACAGAAAAATAGGAAATATCCAATATGGACAGATACTGATACATTTCTAATATCAGCTGATATATATTTTGGAATTATTACTATTAAATATTAGCTACAAAAACAAAAGAGTTCACAATGAGAATAAGGATAGTTGTAAAGGAAATAAACAAACAAAAAATCCATCTACAGGACTGCATGGTAGCCAGGGTTCAAAGTGCCAAATGCGAGTAAAATCTGCGTGTTACTTGCCAGTTGCCCGGCGGTAACTTTACGAATTTTAACATTGCATGGTTAGGAGACTGTGTTGGCTTAGTGCAATCATCAAATCGCAACGGTTGTGATGTTATTATACGCTATAAATATTGTTTATAAATCTGTTGTCAACAATGGGAAGCGTTTAGGTCTCCCGCCAAAATTAAAGCTCAATGGTTTAAAGGGATAGTTCACCCAAAAATGAAAATTGTCATTTACTCAACCTCAAGTTGTTCCAAACCTGTACTAGTTTCTTTGTTCTGCTGAACACAAAAGATATTTTGAAGAATGACTGTAACCAAGCAGATAGTAAAAAATACTATGGTAGTCAATGGTTGCTTTATCTGCTTTGTTACAATTAGAATCATTCTTTTGTGTTCAGCAGAACAAAGAAACTCATACAGGTTTGGAACAACTTGAGGGTGAGAAAATGACAGAAATGTCATTTTTGGGTGAACACTCCTTTAACGTTTGAAAGCAATGAAATTAAGACTAATGTTAGAAATGTTAGTAATTTTACTGTTGTTCTGTATAATAAAATAAAAATGGGATGGGGGTCAGATTTTCCTTTAGCTGATGTTTTTCTCACATACTCTCAACCTACTTTTTGACCATGCGCTAATCTTTTTAAATATATAGGCTAATTTAGGAATATTTAAGGAAATAGATTAACAAGCCGCTATTATTCTTATGATTGGTCATTTTAACCAAGCACAGACAATAAACATCAGCTTTAGCAGACCATGTAGAGATGCACCAATATTAAAATGGTGACCTTGGTGATGCCAGTGCCATACTCTACTGTTTGAGCTACAGGAATGCCATCAAGCTGATAACTAGTTTCTTGTCATGCCTGATAATATTTGTCTTTTTTGACTGAATGAACACTTAAAATAAATTGATTTAAAAATAGAGCAAATAAATCAGTTGCTACAAATTTAATTTAGGCATCACAACATTATAATGTGCAGTATGAAAAATGTAAATACTGTTACATTATTCTGAATAGAAAAATAGCAAATATCCAATATGGACAGATACTGGTGAATACATTTCTAATATCAGCTGATATAGCTTTACCTTCTTGTCATGTAATTTGGCATCATTACTATTGGATATTAACTACAAAAACAAGAGTTCACAGTGAGACTAAGAATAGTTGTAAAGGAAAAAAAACATCAGTGGAACAATTTTATTTTTTCTGAATATATACAAAACTTTTATTTTATACACTACTCTAAAAGTAGTGGAGGAACATTGTACCACCTCCACCAGAGTATAGGGTGTGGCATTTGATATTTGAAAACTGGTAGGTGAATGATTGGCTTTGGGAGCTCAAATGGACGCATATCACTGGGCTTTCTCTGCAAGTGCAGCGGCCTCCTTCTCCTTCAGTGCTTCCTCTCTCCACCGAGCCTTCTTCTCCATGTTACGAGAGGTCAGATTGTCATGCCGACTTGCCGCCTGTCATAGAAGACATTGGTTAGGATTTGAAATCCATATACTACACAATCTAAGATGGCTTTTCATTTCTACAGCAGCACACTGTTTTATTACCTGTTTGCCAGAGATAACCGTAGCGAGGCACGCCAGGATGGTCAGTGCAATCATGACATAGCAGGCCTTCACACGCACTCTGTTCCTGGCAGCATCAATCATCTCAAAACTGAAAACAGTATTTTCAAAAGTATAGGCATTAGCATGAAATAGTACATCCACAAAGATATATTAAAACAAGTGAAATCCTACTGTATAATACTGTGTTTTTACAAAGAAAAACGTTGTAAAGAGTAGGGCAGGGTATGTCTACAGATTTTCTAATTTGATTAAAATTTGTGTGTTAATACACACACGCACAACAGTCATTTCTTTTTTTAATCGTGCTTCACTGGTCTCATATGTTTTTGATTCTTATAGAAAAGAACCCGTCCATAATCCATTTGTTTTTTAATCAAGCTACATTGCTCACATGCATGTTTGTTTTTGCGAGTAGCTTGCTATGAACCAGGGGTGAACAACGCACGTCACACGGGCTTCCAGGGGCTTACACTGGAGAGGGCCCTACTGACAGCACAAAAAGTATATTTTTCAAATAATAATGGGAGTTTGCAGCATTGACAAGAGCATTCTAATACGAACTTGCAATTTTCACCTTCATTTGACCTATATTTTGTTGCACGTTCTACGTGCGCGCGCTTTTAAAGAAGTTTGCGATCACCAGATAGCCCACATTTATGCCAAGTGATTGTTTTGATCTACTGCTGATAAATGATGAATTTTTCATTTATGGTGTTTATATCGCAATTTCAGGCAGGAAAGTTTTGATGGCATTTTCTTTTCATATTACCGCCGTATATTGCTTATAAACTTAGGGCCCTATCATACACATGGCACAAGTGTTTTTTTGCTAGTTTCAACTCGACGCAGTTATCATTTTTGCATCCTGCGCCACGTTGTTTAAATAGCAAATGCATTTGCGCCAATTTGTGCGCCCATGGGCGTGCTGGTCTGGCGTTGCTATTTTGAGGCAACTGACATCGACTGCGACACTAACCAACAAAAATCTGCTTAAAGTTAATAGCACAGTATTTTTTGTTATTAAAAGGGCACGTTAGTATTAGTAATATGTGCCTATAGATTGGTGCACAACGCACGTACACTCTGCTTATTACGTACACAGGGATGTGCAGCAGCACACAAACATTTTTAAAGCTACACTGTGATATGTCTCATACACACATGCATTTGTTGTATATAAGTAGTTCACATGATAAATGTAACATTTAAAAGTTAAGATATGCTTCTAGTTCTAATAATTTAAACATGCCTTTGAGGTTTGGGCAAAAACTTCTGGCAGTGTTGTGTTTTCGTGTATTTTATTTTTTCACAGCGCTGGATGTCATATGGTGATTGTGAAACACACAGGACACTTCATGGTGAAATGTGTTAATCAGATCAGCTGAATTAAAGCCACAGTGCATTGTTCTGATCAAAATTGACATGATTAACATGAAAAATGTTACGCCAATGTGTCGGACTCGGTAGACAGCCAGTTAGGAAACAACTTGATATAACAATTTTTAATACTGTATCCTAAATTGTAAATATGCTGAAGTAAATTTCTGGAGTGTTAACGATTAAAAAAAACAACAACAAGAACCGTACAGAACCGAAAACCGTGACCCTAAAACCATGATACGAACCGAACCGTGGGTTTTGTGAACCACCCCTACTTGATATGAGACTTGATATAACTAGATTTCTATTCAAATTATTTTCCCGAATTGTGTGCTGTTAGTATCTTACCATTTTATCGATCTGTTGTGGTAGGCGTTCAGCTTTAAGAAAACGCTATCTTCGAGCTGTCAAAACCTCCTGAAGGACAGGAAGAGCGAGCGAATTAGAGGCACCTGTTTTGCGCCTAAACCAATCAGGTTCCTCATGCACTTTCAATACGCCTCTCTACTAGGAAGTGAATACTATGAACACACGGAACATTACAGCAGAGTCGATTACAGAACATAGTCAGATTTTCATTATTGTTTGAGATGTCGATCGCAATCTAATTTATTTCTCACATCATAAATAATGTCCAGAAAGCGACCATTTGATTTGCTAAAGTTTACTTATGATTGTACTTATAGCCTAATGACCTAAGGCAATGTTACGTTTCACTGAAACACAGAGGAGAAATGTGTTTATCACTGCCATGCCGCCAGCAACAGGAACACACGTTATGTCACGTGGGTTTGATTTTAGAATTTTCTTTAAATTTAACGTCCATAACGTCACATCCATAACGCAAAATTAAAATGATTACAAGAAACAAAAGGGCACGAAATGTTCATCACATTATACATTCATATAAGTTAACATTGCACAGAAACGTTGGACATTTTTGCATCAACACTGTATGTGTAGCATGAGCTTATCCTCTAAAACGTTATGGATGTTACTTGGCCCTGGAACTCACCGACACATTTAACAAGAGGCTTATACATTTCTAGAGCTTTACTGTTAAAGCAAGCCAAGTGTACACAATGCATAAGCAACCCCCTGGTCAACAGGAAATCGACAAATAATAACATTTTGTTGAACCATTGAGTCTATCTATTCCCTTTCTTGAAAACGGTAAAACACAGACATTTTAAAAACTCTGCTTGCATTGGCATACACCTTGTATATGATGTAATAAAACAGTAAATATATAAACAATTCAATGAGAATGGTTACATACAATAAAGTATAGACCCAAATAAACATTTTAAGAATAAGTCTGTTTGTGTGTGGCCAATTTTTTTTTTTCATGGTAAAGATGACCTTTGCATTTAATTGCCCCTAATGTACTTTCAAGATGGAGGGGCAACATGGCGACCCCCATTCGAACCCCTTACCCGTATGTATTTTCAATGGCATATTATAAACTTACGAGAATACTTTATTACTTGAAAGAAGTAAATATACATTAATGAGCACATATATTTTTGAAAGAACTAAGCGTTTTTAGCTAAGAATAAACTAAAAAAGTTACACAGTGTAGCTTTAAATATTAAAAATAAAAGGATTCTTCTCTGGAGTAGTGTTCATTATTTCCGCCTGCAAATTCCGCCATGTAAATAGCGAATCCGCCATGATGCAAGCGCAACTGGCTTTTAAAGGGAATGGGAGATGAGACTCTGATTGGTTTATTGCACGTTACACCCAAAACACACCCATGACTCATTAAGAAAATAGGGATAAACCTTTTAGACCAAGGCTGTAGCACTCCTCTCAGAAACTGAAGCCTACGTGCCTAGATCGCCCGCCGGTGGTTGGCTACTTCAAATAACTCTTTCCTAAAGATGGTTTCTGTTATTTTAGGCAGTTTTTAATCACAATGATTTCATATCAAGTGTTCGTTTCTTAAATAAGTTTAGTTTTAGTTAGTTATTTGATACTATAAAAACGGGGGGGGGGGTGACGTCATGATTGACAGCTGAGATTGACAGCTTCTCTGAGTGAAGTTGTCACTGAGGCACTAACTGACTTTTTTGGGGAGGAGATTGGAGCTTTAGCTTTAATATCAACATTTCCATAACTGTTTATTTCACACTAACATAATGAATTGTTCTGCATCTGTGAGAGGGTGGTGGGCTTTTGATAATCGCTCCTCTATTTCCTGCTCTCTACTGCGCAACTCCGGTCCCGAGATCGCTACTGCGCAGACTCTGTCCCAAATCTGCGCAAGATGTCAGCGCTGTGTGCGGCCTCTGAAAGCTCAACTCTTGTCAGTGGAAGTCAATGAAGTCGCATCGTCCATATTTTTTTACTGTCTATGTTTTAGACCATGTGCCGACCATTTTTCCTGTCATTAAACTAGCAAAAGTGGATTCAGACACACCCTAAGTGCACTTGCGCGATGCGCTTTAGAGCATGTGCTTAGATGATTAAAATAGGGCCCTTAGTGTTTATAAGTGCAGCAGTGCTTAAAGGGCATTTTTCACACCTGAAAGTCCGCACCAAGGTCCGAACCGAAGTTCATGTTTTGATACATTTTATACATTCGGTTAGTATTGGTTTGGTTTCACATTGCAATTATGCAAGCGCACTAAAGAACTTTACATGACACACTTGCGTCCACTCGTCATCATCTATGTGGGCTGCATCTTGACATTGATTGGTTTGTAAACGGACGTGCATCTGACGTCAGCGTCGTTGAAAAAATTTAATGAACGGATGCATATCGTTGCCACTATTGAACAGTGCGCATTGCTTGACTATTTTCTTTTCGTTACGTTTAAAAGCGGACATTTCAAGCTTTATATACACATATTTCTCATGTTTGTGAGACAAGTAGCCTGCTGAGTTTCGATTTATTTGAGACGTGCTCCAGCTTCATGTGCAAAGCACGTGATCGCTCCCACTATTATTGTCTGCTATAGACTATTTGCTTCTTATTTATTAAATCCAGGCAATTATCTGATTAAACGTTGATTAAAATTAAGATACAATTTATACAAAATTAAATTCACATTAAAGAAAGGCTTTCTAAGCAAAATCATAAAAAAATTCTTTCAAAATCATTTGTGACCTTCTGTCTTCTGACATATTGCATAGCCTGACATATCTTTTCACTTTTCATAATCAATATAGCCTAGATGAAATTTAAAAATAACATTAAAATATTTAAACATAAACAGGAACTTCCTGCAAATGGTCTGAAAGTACTGTAAGGCTGCTGCCTGTTTGTCTGGTTGACTGCTATATGGAACAAAAGGCCCCCCTGGACATTAACACTTGAACTATCTCCTGCATATGTAACAGGGATCTTGAGGTACAGCACACAGTGCAGTTCACACTTCACACACATTACCTCCCCTTCATCCCCCCTCCTCCTCACCTGAAATACACTGAAAAACCTATGCAATGTAAAGTATGTACAAGAAGAATCTATGTATGTTTGATATCATTTAAAGTGTCTCAGTGTGCCTGGTAAAATGGTCTCATTTTCCCAACCATAATGAAAAGCTAAAAGAAGTTATAAAATATGAGAAAGTGATGTATCTTCTAAAGGTGTTCCCTCCCCCAGATCCTCCATTCAGACTGTACCTCCTGTATGTAAAACAAGAACCTATTCAAATACAAATCCTGATCTCCCAGTGTATCCTGATCTGAGTACCTCAAGTCTCTGGATGTTGTGGGGCTGTCTTGGCCGACACGCCTCTGCAGCATCGCGTGGCGGTCGGGGACAGTGCCTCTGGGATGGCAGACCGGGGTGGTGGTCCCTCTTTTTAAGAAGGGGGACCGGAGGGTGTGTTCCAACTATAGGGCGATCACACTTCTCAGCCTCCCCGGGAAAGTCTATGCCAGGGTACTGGAGAGGAGAATTCGGCCGATAGTGGAACCTCGGATTCAGGAGGAACAGTGTGGTTTTCGTCCTGGTCGTGGAACACTGGACCAGCTCTATACCCTCTACAGGGTGCTGGAGGGTTCATGGGAGTTTGCCCAACCAGTCCACATTTGTTTTGTGGATTTGGAGAAGGCATTCGACTGTGTCCCTCGCGGCGTCCTGTGGAGGGTGCTGGGGGAATATGGGGTCCGGGGTCCTTTGCTGAGGGCTGTCCGGTCCCTGTATGACCGAAGCAGGAGTATGGTCCGCATTGCCGGCAGTAAGTCAGACTTGTTCCCGGTGCATGTTGGACTCCGGCAGGGCTGCCCTTTGTCGCCGGTTCTGTTCATAATTTTTATGGACAGAATTTCTAGGTGCAGCCAAGGGCCGGAGGGTGTCAGGTTTGGGGACCACACGGTTTCGTCTCTGCTCTTTGCGGATGACGTTGTCGTGTTGGCCCCTTCTAACCAGGACCTCCAGCATGCACTGGGACGGTTTGCAGCCGAGTGTGAAGCGGCTGGGATGGGAATCAGCACCTCCAAATCCGAGGCCATGGTCCTCAGTTGGAAAAGGGTGGCTTGCCCACTTCAGGTTGGTGGAGAGTTCCTGCCCCAAGTGGGGGAGTTCAAGTATCTAGGGGTCTTGTTCACGAGTGAGGGGAGGATGGAACGGGAGATTGACAGACGGATCGGTGCAGCTTCTGCAGTAATGCGGTCGATGTACCGGTTAGTCGTGGTGAAGAAAGAGCTAAGCCCTAAGGCGAAGCTCTCGATTTACCGGTCAATCTACGTTCCTACTCTCACCTATGGTCATGAGCTTTGGGTCATGACCGAAAGGACAAGATCCCGGATACAGGCGGCCGAAATTATATATATATATTCTCCGCAGGGTGGCTGGGCGCTCCCTTAGAGATAGGGTGAGAAGCTCAGTCACTCGGGAGGAACTCGGAGTAGAGCCGCTGCTCCTCCACATCGAGAGGGGACAGCTGAGGTGGCTCGGGCATCTGTTCCGGATGCCTCCTGAACGCCTTCCCGGGAAGGTGTTTCGGGCATGTCCAACCGGGAGGAGGCCCCGGGGAAGACCAAGGACACGCTGGAGGGACTATGTCTCCCGGCTGGCCTTGGAACGCCTCGGTGTCCCCCCAGAAGAGCTAGAGGAAGTGTCTAGGGAGAGGGAAGTCTGGGCATCCCTGCTTAGACTGCTGCCCCTGCGACCCGGCCCCGGATAAGCGGAAGAAGATGGATGGATGGATCTCCCAGTGTGAATCCCTGAATAGGGAACCAAAATCTAATTATAATGATAGACGGCCATTTGGTAAGAATATTGATTTTTCTGGGTATATAAGAAAAAGGTGCAGAAAGTTCGATGAGTCTTTAGGTTGACTGCCCACACAAACGCTGTGTAATTTTCGTTGCCAGGTAATACTTTCTACAAATCATTCCAGTTCTGAATTGTTATGTTATGATTAACTGATGATTTTATTCATGCGGATTGGATTTCGAATTATTGCTTCATTACCTGGTCAATAAATTGTAAACGTTTGATTTTATTCTGACTGACTCTGAGACTTGTTTTTTCCCAAATAAGATTAACGGATTCGTATATTGCCACAAGGTTGCGTCAGAGATTAGCGATGGCTAAAAACTGATATCAGGAAGTCTGCGGGCAACTTGGATGAGAGGATGTGTTTGTCCATCTAGGATCAGCACGACGCTGGTTGGTTAACCTAGCTTGGGCGCTTCCGATGACTTCTGTTCAGATTTAATGTTACTTTAGATAAATGTACAGGCTTGACTAATCCAAAGCTATTAAAGAGCCAAAACATACTAAAGTAAAAACAATTGAATTAAGTTCCTGAAGGGCATCCAAGGGGGCTATTGAATATATCTTTGATTGTTGCGCGTGTACGGCAAAGTCCTAGATATTTAGCCAACTGCCCCAGCTTCTGATCTTCGGGGCTGACCACTTGTGGGGGAGACCTTGGTAAGGAACTCGGAGCGATATAGTCTTCCTGATCTAAATGAGTTTAAGAGAATAATCAAATATTCGTTCACGTTTTAATGATGCAAAGATATCATTAAAACCTTTTCATTTTTGGAGTCAGATGAAACAAGCTATTGCATGTGAGAAAATATATTGCATTTAATCTTGTTGTGTTGCGTAAAAGGAAAGACAGTAGCGTGCAGAGACACCTTCTCTCTGCCATTGGACGCCGAGAGTTGGGCCAGTGGGCGGGCTTACAGTACGAACCATACAGAAAATGCTTTCACACTAGAAACGAACCAAACCTTTGTTCAGTTTGATCCGGACCGAGACTACCTCTTTTCGTCGGACCAAATTTTGTCTGTTTGGTCCGGAGGTTTCACACCTGTAATTTTGATTCGGACTAAACTGAAAAGTCCAAAAATCAGGACCAAACAAGGTAGGTGTGAAAGGGCCCTGCTGTTCCACAAGTGCCACCTACTGGAAAAGAGTGAATTTGCATATTCACCTACATTTGACCCAAATTTTTACGCAGCATACACACAGTGTTGTAAATATTAACTGGTGTATCGACAATCAAAATGTCAACATAAACAATTGGCAGGAAGCTAGAAGTGAGTAAGTTCAGCAGAACAAAAAGATATATACAATGAAAGCACTTTAGAAACCAGTGGTTCACACGAAGTACGATATCTATAAATATAACTATAACATAAAGTTCTAATAATTGTCCTAATTCTATGAGAATAGCAGAGTCAAAGTCCCTTTAAGACAAGTCATTTCCCTCTGCGGCCATCTTTGAAACGCCTCTCCGGCATGCAAGTGCAGCTCCTGTCTCTTTGAATGGGGAAACATAATTCTCCAAAACTGTTTGCCACGCTTACATTTAAAATTTGAAATCACCAATAAAATCGGACAACTGTCTCATAAATCTGGTTTCTAAATGCTCAAATCTGCCTGTTTCTATAGCAATCGGAGCTTCTAACTGCAGCTGCAGTGACGCAATGACTTCACTTTACTAATCAACAATTGGCTCTTTCATTTAGAAGGCGGGGCTTATTCGCCAAGTGCATTGCACTTTCTCCCATAAGTAATCAGAGTCTTCCTATATATAAAGTCTTTGGCAGAGTCCACACCTCAACACAGAGGAACGATATTGTTGGAATCACTTAAAGGGTAACTAAACCCCTGCTCAGAGCTTAACTCCACCCACTGGCAATTTTGAAAAATGCTGGAAAAGTGGGCAGAGCCCGGCGGACACAGAGGGGACGAACCGAGGGCGGGGCTGAGCGGAGGGCGTGCACCTGAGACCCGCAGTGACGGATTGATTGACAGCTGTCAGACTCGCGAGTCGCAGAGATGGAGAATGACTGGAGTGACGCCAGCTTTGCAACAGAGCGGTCATTTCTCCTACCTTCACCTGAAGTGGAGGAAGGTGGATTGTCTGTAGATACAAACCCGGAGCCTTATCACTGCGAGCCGCTGCTCAAACTGCGTTAACTCCCGATGCAGACGACGCCAGTGAAGCAGCCGCGCAAGAGAACTGACCTAATCTATCTGCATCCGCGGCAACCACTTCCGTGTCAGGGTTTGAAAGCGCGTCTCATGTATGAAAATTATCTGTACACATGACGGGCGGCAATAATATCGCAAGAAAAGCCTGACGTGTACTGACAACTGCATTATTTAACCGTATTTTCTTCAATACAATGTTAAAGCAAGTGTCAAGTCAGTTTCATTCATAATGTTTTTACTTCATGTAACATGACAGTTCATGGAGTGAAGCTGTTCTCATCCTGTGATTGGGGGAAACATTTCTGAGGGCGTGGTGAGCTCGTGCCAGGGGCGCGGATAGTGAGCCGTTGGAGGTACCATCCTACGTCACGATGTACCACAACGTCCAATAGGAAAATTCAACTGCAGTAGCCACCGTTCAACCTTAAGAGGGCAGCACTTTGGCGGTTTTACACCATATTTTATAGAATTAAAACACTTTATCCTCAAATGTCAAAACATTTACTCGAATTAATGAACAGCATTAATAAAGCCCCAGTATTACAGATCATTAACTAAAAAAAGTTGGTTTAGGGTTTAGTTACCCTTTAAACAGAGCGCAATCGTCCACTAACTTTATTAGTTATTGTTCTTCTTGGTGTGAACAGGCCTTCATTTTCACAAATCTCCTGAAAAAACTAAAAAAAGACTGATCTTGGGATTTTAAAAATCAGGAAAAAATGTATATCATGCATTTTTTTGTTTTTACCCATCCCTAGTAAAAAGCAACTGTATGTATGGATGTGCCTGTTCTGTTTTGCGTCTGACCATCACAAACAGAGCCCACTCTGAAGTCCCTCCAGATACCACGAATTACACTAATTACCTGTCATTACACTGGCAGTAAATCTCATTTGGACCTTACAGTAGACAGCTCTTGTGTTCCACCAATAACCTGGCACATGACCTCATAAACCAACTACACTGTAGTTCAGTAGTATGCCTGAAACTGGGGGTAGCCCACTTACGATACAAACTCTGGAATCTGCTCTGCGGTTTTGAATCGCCCGGCCCACATCAGAATCTTCTTATCCCAATCTGTTGGGCGGTAGCCTGGTACTTTAAACCCAAGCCGTTGAGCTAAAGGCAGCAACGAGAGATGAGAAACAAGGTATTAGTGAGGAGAAGCTGGTCTGTTGGAAAAAGATAAAATTCCCTCTAGTATAATCTGATCCTTGTAGAACAGCCAGAACAGGAACTCATCTTGCTCTACTAGACTGTAATTGCGCTTTTGCGTGCCATGTTTTTTCACGCTTTTCGATTCTTTATCTGCTTTGCAGGAACAAAACGAGCTGGAATGACGCATTTCATTCAGCATGTCAAAGTGCTGTGTCACATCAAGTGCAGTGTCATGTCGAGTGCTGTGTCATGGCATATGCCACTACTTCTAATGCAGGCAGGTAGAAGTGAATGGATATTTAGAGTACTGACCCGGTTCTGGGACCTGGTGGGGTGTGGATGCCCCTTCTTGAGGCTTGCTGCACAGTCTTCTTCTCCCTGCGTTCATCACACCTCTCCGCAACTGCCCTATGGAGGGAAAGGGCCATTAAAGGGATAGTTCAGCCTGAAATGTAAATTCTGTCATCATTTATGACTGTATGACTTTCATTCCTCAGTGGAACACA
The DNA here is from genome assembly GCA_023566225.1 of Romanogobio albipinnatus. NCBI lineage: Eukaryota > Metazoa > Chordata > Actinopteri > Cypriniformes > Gobionidae > Romanogobio > Romanogobio albipinnatus. Next base: position 25,552,530 of record CM042260.1, on the reverse strand, counting down.
TAAAGATAATTTTAGCTGAACTGTCCCTTTAAGGCTGCCATGATGATGTATGATGATGTTTATACAACACAAATGTGTCATTTCCTGTTACATTTGCACTGATTATAAGTCCAAAACTTTTTTTCCTGAAATGAGGAAAGTAAACTGCCGCATCATTTGAGCAGCCATTTAGGAGCTTTTAAGAATCTGATTTCTAATTTGAACAGCCATTTTAATCATTTTATTTATTACTATAATTTGAACATTTAACATTTGACAATTGTTAGAAATAAACGTACATAAAAACATTACCTTGGCTAAAGTTAAATGTACAAACTATGCTCAAAAATGAGAATATATTTTCTTTCTGTATTTACTATATTCAAACTATATTCAGACTCACCATAGCAACAATAGTTTCTGCCAAAAATTACAATTACAGTAAAACTGTTATTTATTGGGAATTTGGGATCCTCTTCAAACAAGCTTTCATAATCTTTCATGTCATTATTTATTTGATTACATACTGAGCAATACCAAATTACCACAGCTATATAGCATATAAACACACACACACACACACACACACACACACATACACAATTGAATGTATTAATTGTTTGATGACATACTAAGCAATAACAAGTTACCATGACTGATACTAATAATTATTTGTATAATATTCATAATTTATATATTTTAAGATAATAACATTATATAACGATTTATGAGTAAAACAAGAATTCAGTTATATTTGATGTTTTATTGTTTATTGTTTGTTATAATGCTCCTTCAGACTGGAATAATCTGCCTCCATCTGTGAGATCTAATACTACTTTAAGCTCCTTTAGAACTTCTTTGTTAAACTATTTGAAAACTGATTGTAAATGCTTTTAATTGTAATGGTTTCTTGAAATATTTTGTTCTTAAAAACTGAAAGTCAGTTTTTGTAATTGTTATGGTTCCTGAAACAACTGTCTTTGTAAACATTTGTATACTCTGCAGACTCTGAAATGGTCCTGGGAGGGTAGGGGGGATCTTTGAGCAGATTTGTCTTGTAATGTTTTGTTTGTTTTGTATTGTATTGAGTGCACTGTATCTGTTGTATGTTCTTGGTCCCCCTTGAAAACGAGATGCTGCATCTCAAGGGGCTTTCCATGAATAAATTTCATCATTGTGCTAGGAAAATATAATATAGTACATTTCTGTGAGAGAGGTCAGATAGAGTTGTAAAATCTATATAAGTCAATTCATAAGCGGTGTGGCACTTTTCAAGTATTAGATAAAACATGATTTGAAAGTGATGAAACCCATGCAATAACCTTAAATAACCTCATGAATCCAATCATGGCAGAGTAAAAAACAACTACGTCATAACTGTTTATGCGAGTTTATAATCATATGTTCACTGCTTAGCTTTGTGCGGATAATGGATAGGGTCTAATAGTTTTTAAGAATGCCCACCGTGCCCAGTGACAACACTTATCACATGCGGCATGAGTCAAATGGAAATTACTGACCTATTAAAGTGCCAAAGGCAGCGCGAGGCCCGCCGATCATGTTGAAGATCATGAGTTCTGAAGAAAAATATAATGAAAGAAAAAGGACAATATTTAAGCCATGAAAGCCTGTCAACTTGCCAATGCCAGGTTTAGTTCCTCTACCTGAATGTCAGATTTAGTACTAGTTCGTACAAGAGCGCAGCTGTTGAAACACTGAAGGACCCCGAACAGTCAAAACAGCACATATGAGCGCCTGTTAAGGACATACCTATGTCGTAATACGTCATTGTAAATAGCACAGTTAAATAAGGTAATATGCACAGTATTTGAAGTTCTTCGTAATATTTCGCATAAAGCACATGTGCATTTTACACACTGACGTTTAATCCTGATCATGTTTATCTTGATAAATATTTACAAAACATAATCTCTGTCAAGCTGGCTTACATTAGTGTGACCAATACTCAGTAATGATCCGTAGCATTATTTAGTTAGTGTCAAAGACGACAATTTTTGTATTAAGTATAATTCAGGCAGTATTTGGACACCCTCGGCGCGCAGGACCTCTTCAGTCCAGTATGGCGGCGCCCAGGGGAGTTCTGAACTGTGAGGACTTTTCAATGTTTCAGGTAAAACCAGCGAACTCGACAATGGTCAGGATAAAATTAGGCAGGATTCCTAAGCGCACATGAGCGCGGTTTTTATGAGCACGGTTGTTGATAATGTTTACGAGAATGTTGTTCAAATGTCTGATCCTCGTTGGTCTGATCCACGCAGTCGTGTGGTTTAATGAGCAGCAGAGCAAACATGACACTGCTTTTTTAAAATGATTACTGTATGCATTAAATTATCTATAATTTATACACAAAACAATATACAGAAATTAAAATATTTTTATTTAAGCTATTAAGTACATATGTATGTGAAATATACGGGTAGTTGACATCATAGACTCATAAACTTTTCCAGCATCAGGATTTTTATTTGAAGGTAAAGTGTCATTTTAGGTGTTGTGACACTTCTCTTTTTGAATCCTTTTAATAACTTCTTATTAATTATTTCATTTCATTTGTGGGATTTATTTATATTAATTTAATTATGTGTGTGGTAATTCAGGTGTTCCCTCAGTTAAAGGCACAATATGTAAGATTTTTGGATTAAAATATCCAAAAACCACTAGAACAGACGTCCGAATTTTGACTTGTGTACTAAAATATCCCAGATGTTTCCAGGAATGTTTAAATACAGAGAAATAAGCAAATTTAACCAGGACACGGACCATGTCCGTTTGTCGCCTACATTACCGCGTATTATTCTGTTGATACCATGGAAACACCAAAGATGCTTTAATATATTATGTGTTTTATTAGACAGGTGAGCAACTGTTTGGATACATTCATCAACAAAAAACTAATCATTGTTATTTAGTTCAACAAATAATGTATCTTATATGATAAAACAGTGCTGTGTTACCCCACATCCGTATGACCGGAAAAAGTAGAAGCTGCGACTGTGGCATAATAAAAGCTCTGAAATAAAGACATCATCAAGCTACGCCTTTGTTTTGTATAAGCGACCTATAGCGGTAAAAAATTACATATTGTGGCTTTAATATATGCTTATAAAGCTGCATACATAATAATTATAGAAGAATTTAAAAACATAAAAATGGGTTTAGATGTACTATAGCATGTCACTGCAGGACTCTGCTTGAAATTGTGGCAACTACCCATATGTATAGTTATATTGTATACATTTTAAATATAACGCGTGATGTTTTACTTAAGATGCATTAGTAATCAGTAATATTAATATCTCTTAAATGGAGGAAATTATTCTTAATTTAAGGGTTTTATGGTTTTAATTAAGGCATCAGAACAACGATTGCATTGGTTTAAGTCAATGGGGAAAAAATAGCAACTTAAGTGTAATTTTATTGACCTTGACATGGTCTGCTGTTTTTCTATCTCTCCTTATGTCCTCTAGGAAGTATTAAAAGGGATGCGCACCATTGATGACAGAATTGTCCATGCCCTTAATACCACTGTGCCCACTGTGTCCTTTTCAGGCAAAGTGGACGCCACACAGACCTGCAAAGAACTTTATGAATCGGTATGTATCAAAGTGGTTTTATATCATCTAAAATGATTATTAAAGATCCCCCTATTATGTACTTGATGTGTGACTTATTTTAGTGTATTATAGTATGTGATGTGTTAATTAACAAGCCCTTTCCGTTTACTGTCTGTCTTTCAGCTCATGGAAGCCCATCTTTCCAGAGATAAGGCAATAAAATCATGTATTACAGAGACCTCTGCTGTTGTCGGGCAGTTACGTGAAAAGAGGGCAAACGATAGTGACAACTTGTCAATTATCAAGCAACTCAGGAAAGAACAAACTAAGGTAGTACCGCTGTCTGCCACTAGGGGGTGTAGTCTCATGTACTCTAGTGTTATGTAGTTTAATTTGTTAACTCATAACCAAAGCAATGTCATAATAAGACTAGAGGTTGCCAACTTGCATATATAACAGACAATACGTGGAACACGTGAATCTGAAGACTTGAAGAAGTGCTTCTCAAATCCATGGCAATGTTATTATATTGCACAATGGGTCAATGTTCCCTTTTATACAATGCCGTTCAAATGTTTTTGATCAGTAAGATTTTTAATGTTTTTTTTATAAGAAGTCTCTAATGCTCACCAAGGCTGCATTTATTTTATTAAGAATACTCAAAAAAATGAAATATTATTCAAATGTAAAATAACCGTTTTCTTTTATATTTTAAAATGTAATTTAGTTCTGTGATGCAAAGCTGAAATTTCAGCATCATTACTCCTTAGTCACATGATCCTTTAGAAATCATTCTAATGTGATGATTTGATGCTGATTTGAAACATTTATGATTAAAACATTTTAAAATATATTCAAATAGAAAAGTTATTTTACATTTTAAATAATATTTCATAATATTACTGTTTTGTTGTTGTTGTATTTTTAATCAAATAAGAGCCTTGCTAAGCATAAGAGACTTCTAAAAACACTGATGAAACTTTTGAATGGCAGTGTATAATACAAAAGGAGAGTTATTAACGTTAAGTAAAACTAACATTAACATTTCTGTTAATTGAAATAATATATAAATATTAAAAAAACTTAAACTAAACGTAAGTTAGAAATGTTGCCTCTGCAATCAACTGAAATGTTTAAATTGAAGCACTAAAATTAAGTGGAACTAAAAAATAAAACTGAAATCAAAACAATTTAAACCTAAATAGCAGTATTTTTAAAAAAAATAATAAAATGAAAACGGCACATAAAAAATTCAAATTAACTAAAATAACAATGCTAATTCAAAATATTTATAATACTATAATAAAACTAAAATAACAGTCTTGGAGTCTGTTCACAAATGTCTGACATCAAAATCTTCTCAATTTGCCTACAGTTAAAAATCATGCAGTCCGAGCTAAATGTTGAAGAGGTGGTAAATGACCGGAGTCTGAAGGTGAGTTTTTGAGTGTCTTCTATTGATTTTATTGAATATGAGCTGTTTACATTCAGAAAAATGTGTCACTGATGATATTTTCCCCTCTAGGTTTTCAATGAAAGGTGCCGAATTCACTACACCCCTCCCAAGATCAAGTGAATGATAGTTCCGTTGTCAATATGAACCACACAGTGTTCTGTGGACAACACCTGGAGCTGAGCCGGGACATTGAGCCCAAACGTCCTTGTAACTCATCCCACAAACCCTCCTCCGCCAGTGTGCTGTCTATGGCTTTGTGTTTCTAAAGTGAAGGAACACTAATGTTGCCCAAGTCCTGTAAACCTTTTTGTATAAATATTGTACAAAAGATTTTATTAAAAATGAAATGTTTTCCAATTGCTGAACTGTTGTCTGTTATTTGCTTTACAACACAGCAAAGAATGTTCATTTGACGAGGAGATTCTTGATCTGTTCTCAGATGTTGACATGGCCACTTGTGTCAAAGGTTAAAGCAGGGGTTTTCAGTTTCTTAGACCCCACAGGCTCCCTCACATGATGATCCTCATGCAAGGGACACACATCCTAAAATTTAAAAGGCCGGTTCTTGTATAAAGGCCCAGTTTATACTTTGGAAAAATATTATACATTTGTCAAAATATTATTTGGATATTTAGGTTCTATTCAGTTCCATTGCTGCATTTAGTCTATTTATTTAGCCTAAAATAATTTTAAAAATGTCATTTATTTAAACCTAATAACTAGTATCTATTCAGTTTTATTATATTTATTTTTTATTTATAATTTAAAATCTGATTTATTTTAATTTAAATCAAATCTTTTAAATCTGATTTAGTTTCTATTACGTTACATTATAATTTATCAACTTATTTAGACTATTCAGATTATATTTTTAATCATTATGAAATCTAAATGTTTTGTTACATTTATTTTATTTATAATCGTTTTATTTAAATCTAATATTTAGATTCTATTCAGCTACATTAAATCTTTTTTATTTAGACATTTTTATTTACATCTAAAATCTTCTAAAAATTAAATCTAAATATTTGTATTTACATGGACTCCCTGGCACTCATAACTTGAACAACAAAAGTATATTATGCAAAAACAAACAAAAAAACATTCACAACTTTCCATCTATCCATTTTATGTAAATACAATACATTGTAGGCACTATGCAGTCAAGTATAAAATTACTATTTGCTGCATCAGTAACACTAAGTACAAAGCCAAAAATGTGAAGACCAAACTATAGGCATGGAAAACAAGATGTCAGTTAATTTATGTTTTTTGTGTAAGCGAGGGAAAATGAACTGTTATCGTACAGCTATACCAAAAACATAATGGAGACATGTATTTAAAGGATTACTTCATTCACAATGAGTTACACTGCAGGTAGTGTTTACACACTAGCCAATAAATACACGTTCATCCATGTTAAGGTCATCACATTTAATATACAAATCAACATGTTTCATCTCCTGATGTTAATGTAAACATTTACTGTATAAAATGGAAACAGAGGGACTGGGATATTTTGGGTAATATTCATGATGATTTGATCTTTCTGGGGGTTTGCTTCAGAAGTATTCAATGGCATCGTGATGAGCTTTGGATGTCTGAATGCTGTGCAGCTCCAGTTTTTCTCCAGCATGGGGCAGGGTTTTATAGACACGCAGATGAATATAGTCTTCCTCACCTACATGCACCTAAAACAGATCATTTAGAACTGTGCATTTAAAACGATTATAGTTAAGTACTGTAAGCGTTATGAGGCTTGCTTTTAAGCACATGCATTACATTAGGGTTCCCCTATAAGTTCATTCATAAAATCACAAGTATTTTTTCCTACCTTGATGAAGTAATTTCTTCCCGCAACAACTTGCGTTTTAAAAGATTTGGCGGTGAAGACGTCAAACGTTCGCCCAGCTTTATCCTCCGCATGAGACTTCATCTGAGGAAAAACGGGAGTTCATTTGTCGGTGAATGTTGTAGGCTATATGACACATCACTTCGCTATTTCTGTTTTTCCGCGATGTAAAATTACCAACCTCATCACATATTTTCTGCACTTCTTCATTGGCATCTTTCGCCTCGGATGTTCCGCCACAAAGTAAAGGCATTCTAAATACAGAAGGTTAATACAAAAATACTCGGGAAAGTCTGCTCACGTTCACTGACTTGAAAGTTTACTTCCTGGTTATCACGAGACATTGGAACAGACCATTTTTGTGGAATAGACCAAAGAGGGATGTAGTATCAACAGAGAAAGACCTGGTAGCTGCTCTGCTGTTATGCTTAAATATATGGCTAAACGTGATAATTTTTTAACTTTAAACATAAAATATTGATATTCTTTATGGTACTGTATCTCTGTTCATATTTCATCACCCCCGTGAAGTGATTTGAACCTCGTATTACCTCACATGTAACTAGTTGGGGCTATGGCTGGGGCGAGGATCTAGTCAGGGCGTGGAATGTGGATAGTTATACACTGTTACGAAATATTTACACGGTAAACGATTATTTTTAATTGAAATAATTATATTTCAATTATATTAATTGAAATGCCCCACTAATCCTGAATTGAATTCACCAAATTTTTGTTTCCACCCTATTTCACTAGATAATTTAATGTAATATTATTTCTTGCTTATGACTATTTTGATTAAATTTGGTTTGGTGAAGAACACGATCAAAAACTGAAAGTCGATATGCAAAGAGGTTGCCCTTAAAGATCTACCTCATTGTTAAGTACATTTGAATCAAACCAAATACACAAACCAGTTAATCAAGGTTCATAAGTTAATCAGCGGTAACACTTTACAATAAGGTTGTATTAGTTAACATTAGTTAATGCATTAGTTAACATGAACTAACCATGAACGACACCTCTGTTCAGCATTTGTTAATCTTTGTTAACATTAGTTAATAAAAATCCAGCTGTTCATGGTTTGTTCATGTTAGTTCACAGTGCATTAACTAATGTTAACAAGATTTGAATAATGCATTAGTAAATGTTGAAATTAACATTAACAAAGATAAATAAATGCTTTAAAAGTGCAGTTAATTATTAGTTCATCTTAACTAATGCATTAACTAATGTTAACTAATACAACCTTATTGTAAAGTGTTACCTAATCAGCAAAGGTTCAAGCTGAGCCCAAACATATGTAAAAAATGACTTTCATAACATGTTGAGCATGATTGTGAACAGGTCTAGAAATGGCAACATCACTCCTTCATCTCATATATTCATAATAGATATGTCTGGAGAATTTGTTATGCAGTTTGCCCGTTTTTGCCTATCAATCATTTATTCATCATCATGTGTCCATCCATGTGTCCATTCATCCCCCCAGCTCCCTTTACTGTTTAAGACATAACACATGGTTAATGACTAAACCATACAAAATGTCTAAAGAACATGTATTACATGTACTAAAAGTTTTTTTTTTTTAAAACCTTAAAGAAATACAAAAACCTTCTTCCATCTATTACTAATATTTTTGTTTCTTCAGAGTGTGCAAAGTGAAGGTCACTTGTGTAAGGCTTTATCGTGACCATCAGAAATTTATGCAATGAAATAAAAATGGTTGCCTTGACAGCAATTGTATGCATGTATCTTATGTCATACTCGTACACGAGCACGTGTATTCATATAGTTACACAACCTGCACTCTTATAAAACCAGTCCGACTCCCACGGGTGTAGTATTTGTGTTCTTCAGTCCTCGGGGTGTTATGTTAACTTCCTTCTCTCGTTTACGCTTGGTTTCTGACTCTGGGATTGTTTTCAGCTGCTAGGTAAGATACGATTTTAGTGCATTTATGTTTATATAGTCAATAGGTTAGTGATAATGTTTAGTGCGCTTTGTTAAATATTTTCAGATAACAAGTAGTTTGCTTTTTTTATTTCAGCTCACAATGGGAGATCACAGCATTGCCCGTTTAGCACTCATAGTCCTTTCTGTTGTCATATACATAATCTGCATCATATTCAATGCGCTTGCTGGACCAGGAAAAGGTATGTACTGCAGATAAGCTGAATGCTGTTTCTAAATAACTTATACACTGTAAAAAAATGGTTTTCATGATTTGTTATCACTTTTTAACTTTTTTCAAATCAACTTAAATAATTAATGTGGTTCAGATAGCATGATATTTTGAGTTTCTATTTATTAAACCAATCTCCTTTATTGTATTAACTAAAAATGTTAATTTCAATGAACTCAAAATGTTAAGGCAAACAGGTTACTTACTTTTTTTAAGGCAAGGCAAGTTTATTTGTATAGCACATTTCATACAAAGTGGCAATTCAAAGTGCTTTACACAGAAATGGAATTAAAATATTTGTAAGTGAATGAAATAAAAAATATATATTGTATAACCCCTATCTGGAGTGGAAGAAAATGGAGAGTCGGGTTTACTTTAAAAATATTTGTCAGGTAACTGTACGTATAAACAGTACCCTTACAGACAAATCTTCTTGGCCTAACTGGAAGGCTATCTTAAGTTAAACCAACAATATTTTTTTTTACAGTGTAGGTGCAAAAGTACCTTTTGGTCGAATATATTGCTACAATGTTGTTTTATTCATCCGCAGGTCCTTATCGAAACACCACTAGTGCTATATCAAACAAGTACAATACCGAAATCACTCCCTCGGGATGGACCTTCTCAATCTGGGGTGTCATCTACACCTGGTTGTCCCTCATGCATGCTTACATCCTCTCCACTACCTGCAGGAGGTATGCACTTTGAGAATCAAATGATAAAAAATAAATTGGTATGTAATAATATGCTGACGTTCATGAGATTTATGTATATTGTTATCACAGGACTGTTTATGGTCCAATGTACTGCAGTCCTGCTGTATTGCCATATGGATTCTTCATCACCTGGATTATAAACATGCTGCTGAATATAGGCTGGCTTCTTCTGTGGGACAGAGAGTAAGGAATATTCTGATATGTTGATATATTTAAACAGTCATGCCCAGAGGAGATATTTGTTTTTTTTAATGATTGATTTTTTGTATGATCATTGTTTTTTATGAAAATGTGAGGAAAAGGTTTTAAATATAATGGAAAAACAAAACACTATTAAAACTCAATTTGGCATTTTCATTACGTTTTCACAAATAAAAAAAGAGATTTCACAGGAATAAATTGCATTTTAAAATGTATTAAAATAGAAAACAGTTATTTTAAATAGTAATATTTCACAAGATATTTATTTCAAAAACATTACATAATTGTAATGTTTCCAAACTATATATATATATATATATATATATATATATATATAGTGCTGTCAAATCGATGCACGATTAATCCAAAATAAATGTTGTTTGTGTTAACATAATATGTGTGTATACTGTGCATTATATATATATATATATATATATATACACCCACATGCATGTATATATTTAAGAAAAGAATGTTAATGTAAAAATTATATAAATATATATACAATACATTTCTTAAATATATATGCATGTGTGTATTTATATATAATTATACACAGTACACACACATATACTGTATTATGTAAACAAACTTTTATTTTGGATGTGATTAATCATATTATATATAGAATATTTATATTTTATTCATAATTACACATCTTTGTCTCATTATAATTATTTTGTTAATACATTCTTTGCATTTATTTAAAGGGTGATGATTGCTTCATTCATTTTCCTTGCCTTGATTGCCTTTACAAACTACGTGATGATCTTCTTCACCTGTCATGCCCTCAAACAACATGGAGCCTGGTTAAACAAATATCACAAAGTAGACCTCTGGTGCATTCGGATATTGGTGAGATATCATTGAAATATTACTCAACAGCATCTCAACCTTGATGCAGTTTTTAATGTCGCATCTTCAACCTTGCAGGTTCAAAATGGCATTGCACTATACACAACATGGACGACTATTGCCACCTTGATCAACTTCACTGTTGTGCTGAGATATGATGCTGGAATGACCCAATCAGATGCAGCAACCATCTCTCTCTCAATTCTTTTGGGTGAAGCTATTTCTTGGTAAGACCTTGAAACTACTATTAAATAAATGAAAGATGGTAATCTTGAGATTAATGCGTAATGATTTTTACAGGTTTATTGTTGAGAACTTTGTGTTTGAAAAGCACCTGCGGTACATCCTGACAGTCTTCCCTGTTGTCATTGTGGCTTTGAGCGGAAACATGACAAAGAACTTTAACTCTGCGGATCCAAGTCGCAATGGCATTTATATAGGTGAGCCATAACAAACACTGGACATCATAATGGTTTTGTTGTTATGTTCTTAATCTGTAGTGTATTTCATGACATCAATATTGTGTGTTGTAATCCACAGCTGTTCTACTGGGGTTGGCTTGTACACTATTTGCCATCAAAGTGTTGCTGGTTATATGGAGGCATATTAAACATCCTATCTACACTGGGATGAATGTAGATGAGGACGTGTCACAGATGGAAATCGCTGAAAAGCAAAAGAAGTTCTTCAGTTAAACTGAATTGTTCATATAATTGAATTTTATATTTGTAATCATCCTACAATATGCTTTTTTATTAATGGTATTTATTTTTTTAAATTGTTCAAATATGTACATTGTTTATATGTACTTTTGATAAATAATACAAAATAAAATGCAACGCTTGTGTAACTGAGTTACACAAAATGAATGGCTCTTATCAGGGCAGGGGGTGTAGCTGAACATCTGTACTGTGACCATGAGCTGAGCACTGTTATGTACATTTTTCTACAGCAATAAAATAATAAAACTCACTAGAATCAGTAAAGTTTTAGAGGAGAAGTCAAGAGGCTGGTGGGGTGATTGAAGACTGAGTTATCACAGTACTGATATATAAAATGTCAAATGAATGAATTGAGTATAGTTCTATGTAAGAACAGTTGCAGTGTATTGTCTAATAACTCAAGTGCTTACAGCTGTATAAAAATATTGATATTGTTGATTAATAAAAAAATATTATAAAAAACAGATCTTTTTTCATGTCCTAAAGGTATGATCTATCTTTAATTAAAATTACCATTAAAGAGGGAGGGCGGGGGAATTGCTAAAGCAATTTCATGTATTCAAACTTATTTACACTGTAAAAGAGTTGGATTCTCATGCTAAACATGACCAAAATTTAGCAAAATTAGTTGGACGTATGACGGCATATTTCTTTGCCAAATATAGGGGAGAGTGGGGACGGTTGCAACACTTTTAGCATTTTCTTCAGTTTCTCAGAAACTGTTTTTATAGGAATGCCAAAATTGTAATACCTTAAACCCAAATCTTTCAGCTACCCACCCACACCGCTGTAACATGCGTACATATGATAATATACATACAATTTATACTTGAATAGACAAAGTCAAATGTTGCAACATTCATTAAAATGTAATAAAAATAATTCATTT